>CM076575.1:911505586-912802575 GCA_034641835.2 Pinus albicaulis
TAACATGGCTATGTATACCTCTTCTGTCTGTTCAATGAGCTGCCTTCTTGTTTAGACCCCTGCTCTCTTGTCTCCAATTATATGGTCTTCATGATGATTCTTCTGAGTGTATCTTGAGGGGGCTTTCGAGCTCAGCTCTGCATCTTCTGTTGTTTTGCTTGTTTCATCATCATTTTGGTTTTCTTCTTCATGGTTGTCTGATGGACTGCAACAGTCTGTATCTCCTGTATTGTTTGGAAATTCTTCATCAAATCTCACATCAATACTTTCTACTATTTTTCGAAGAGTCTTGTTGTAACACCTGTACCCTTTACTTTTGGAAGCATATCCTATAAAAATCCCTTCATCTGCTCTTGCAACAAATTTCCCAAGATTTTCATCATTATTCTTTATATAACATTTGCTTCCAAAAATTCTAAAATGTTTGATTGAAGCTGGCTTTCCATGCCATAGTTCATAGGGAGTCTTGTCACTGCTTGGCCTTAAGTGAGCTTTATTAAGGATATGCACCACTGTGTGTACTGCTTCTGCCCAGAAGGTTTGAGGAATATTACTCTCTTGCATCATGGCTCTGGCAATTTGTTGAACATATCTGTTTTGTCTCTCTACTACATTCTGCTGAGGTGTCCCTGCAATAGTAAATTGTTGTTTTATGCCATATTCATTGCATAGATCTGCAAAGTCATAATCTGTGAATTCACCTCCTTTGTCCGATCTGATGCATTTTAGCTTGCATCCTGTCTGATTTTCTGCTAATGCTTTGAATATTTTGAATTTGTCCAGAGCTTCCGATTTATTCTCGAGAAAAGAAACCCATGTCATTCTGGAGAAATCATCTACTATCAGCATGAAGTAGGATTCTCCACTTGGTGTTTTAGTTCTTGCAGGTCCACATAGATCCATGTGCACAAGTTGGAGTGGTCTTCTTGTTGATAACTCCTCTTTGGCCTTAAAGGATGTGTGGGTCTGTTTACCCAATTGACAAGATTTGCATATGGTATTAGAAGGCCTTTTTATTTCTGGCATGTCTCTGACCGCTTTCTTCTTGCTCAGTCTAATGATATGATCGAAGCTGAGATGTCTCAATCTCTTATGCCATAACCATGACTCCTCAAGTTTGCTAAGATGGCATGCTTCATCTTCCTCTTTCACGATGTAAACATTGCTCTCTGTTCGAACACCTTTGAGCAGAGTCTTACTTGTGGTGCTTGATTTGACTTCACAGTTTTGTGCTCTGAAAAGAACTTCACAGCCTTTATCACACATTTGACTGACACTCAGCAAATTTGCTTTCAGCCCATCTACAAATAGTACATCTTGGGCCTTACCTCTGCCATTATCTAAGCTCACTGAGCCCTTTCCCTTGATTTTTCCTGATTTATCATTGCCAAAAGTAACATTACCAATTTTCTTTTCGTCAAAAGTTATAAATTTTCTCCTGTCTCCAGTCATATGTTTTGAGCAGGCACTGTCCAGATACCATTGGCTTTTCAGATCTTGAGCAGTTAGAGCCAGGTCACATTTATTCACCTTCTTTTTCCACTGGAACCATCCTTTTGTTTGATATCTTTTGTGAGATGATGAATCACATCCTTTCAGAGGACATTTGGAAGGCATATGTCCAACTTGATTGCATATACAACATTTGATCATTGTTTTTGCAGAATTGTGAGTATGAACAAAATTTCTTTGATTCACAAACCTCCTTGAGGTGTTGAACATCAATCTTTGTTCATACTTTCTACATTCAATAATTTTATGGCCAAATTCCTTACAATAAAAACAATAACCATAGAAATTATTTGCATACCTGATGTAAGGTTGTTTTTTCCATTTGTTTGTTTGAGATAGTCTCTTCACTGTTTGCATCTTTTGCTGGTTTAAGTTACTCCTCCTTGCATGACAATATGCAGCATTGTGTCCCTGCTTGTGGCAGACATAACAAGTGGCATTCTTCATAGGAGGGAAGAATCTCCTTTGATGGCTTTCAAATTTGACATACTCAGGGGCATATAAATCTTTTCCTGTTGTTTGAGTATTTCTTTCATTCTTTGTTATTAGAGGATTTTTCTGGGTTCTGTCTCCTTCCTTACAAGTTTCTTCTTTTGTAGGCACTATTTGACCTGCTTCATCATCCTTCTTTGCTTTTACAAAAATAATCTCTCTGTTTTCCTTTTCTTTGTTTTTACTTGATTCTCCTTCATAGCCTATTCCAGTTTTTATCATAGGCGATCTTTGAGCAACCAGAATTTCATTCAAATTACTAGAGCTTGTTGTTTGAGAAGAGTTTATAACCACTTTTCTTTGAGCATTTTCTAATTTCTTCCTGAGACATACTACTTCTTCTTCCAACTTTTCTTGTTCCTGAGTTTTTTCTTTGATTTGCTTAAGTAACATGTCCTCTATCTTCTTGGCTTCTTCAAGCTCTATCTTTAGCTGCATAAGGACTTCTGAATTCTTTTCTTCTCATACATATTTGAGGAGAATGTCCTTTTATTTTCTGCATTTCAGCTTGAGTCTATCAATCTCTTCTAGAGCACTTCTTAGCTCCCCCTCAAGGTCGACTTCACCTTCTTCTTCTTCATCTTCTTAGCAAAGGAGCATATGTCTCCCTCTTCTTCTTTCTTCTTTTCTGTTTTAAAGGCTGCTTCCCTTTTACTTGGCTTCTTCTGTGGGAGCCTCATCTCATATGCTGTTATATTTCCAAGTAGCTGGTTCATAGTTAAGGTCTCCCAATTAGTTGTTTCTTCTATTGCAGACACCTTGGGATTAAACCTAGATGGAAGAGATCTTAGAATATTTTGCACAATTATACTTTCTGGCATGGTTTCTCCAAGAGATTTCATATTGTTAACAATTTCTGCAACTTTTAGGAAGAAACTATCAATGTCTTCATCATCATTCATTTTTAAGTTCTCAAACTGGGCTCTATAGACTTGAAGTTTGGCAGTCTTTACTTTCTTGTCTCCTTCATGGATGTTCTCCAGAGTATCCCACATCTCTTTGGCAGTGTCTTTGTGCATTACTTTGATAAACTCTACTTCACACAATCCATTCAAGATGGCATTCATGGCTTTTGCGTTAGCTACAAAATCTTGTTTGGATTCTTTTTCTGAGTCAGTTTCCTTTGGGGCATATCCTAATTCCACACCACCCCAAACTTCTATTCCTAGGGACATTATGTATGTCCTCATCATGATTTTCCAGAAGGCATAATTTTCACCTGTAAAGAAAGGGGATTTATTGGTTGAGCATCCTTCTTTACTAGCCATCCTGAGAACCTAGAATATCCTTTCAGTTGTTAAACTGGTACAAAGGAACTTGGCTCTAATACCAATTGTTGAATTCTTAGTTGAACTGAGAGGGGGGGGTGAATAAGTTCAATACATACATGAGCTTTTTAAATTTTCATCAGCTTATTTACAGCTTACTTTTGTATTCAACCTTAGTATATGAACAGTCTTAATATGTTGCAGCAAGTATTAAATTAATGTGACATTAAACTTATTATGAGAGCAGTGAACATTAAGCAGATTTGATAAATCATCTCAGCACACAGGCAACACAGATAGAGACAGCAGATATAAGTGGAAACCCATAAAGGGAGAAAACCACATCTTATTATTGTTGTGATGCAAAGGCAAACTCCAACTCCCTCTCACCACTGTTTTTCTGCAGGCACCAACCTACAGGAGGCTCCAACCTCAATTATGCAAGCTACAACTTGCAAGGAAGCTCCAACTCCCTTCAATTTTCTGCAGGCACCAACCTACAGGAGGCTCCAACCTCAGTCAGCTACAACTGACAGCTATCAAGCTTCAACTTGATAGGGAAGCTCCAACTTCCTCAATTTATCACAAGAAGTGTTTGCTGATTTACCTCAGATATCAGCTCTGTTCTGTAGCATCTCTTTCTGCTCCTCTATTCCTTATCTTCTCTACCTCAATCTTCTATACTTTTCATTCTCTATTCTTACTCTCTCTTATTTTCTCTTATGCATATCAAGTTGATATTATAAATAGATTTCATTACATGACTGTTTGTATTCCACAAGGAATTTGGAGTGAACAACCATGACTCTTTGACTTCTGTCTTCTCATTCCTTTGTCCAACTCATTTAAAATTATAACAATATGTACAAATTTCCATGTTACAGTGGGATTTTTCTTTTCCTTAGGATACTTGCCTTTGCATCACAAACAATATAAAACAAATAAAACATTTACATTTTCAGTTACAGTATATAAACTTCACTCAGCCTTTGGCTAGCTGGTTTTGTCCTTTCTTGCTGTTGTTAAGAAACTGTTCTGCATACTCTTTGTTCATTGTCATCTGCATATTCCACTTGTTCACTGCAATTTTGAATCCATTTGTTGTACATCTCTTCAACTCTGCAATCTTTGTTTACCTCCGTCAGGCCTCATACTTCCTCTTTCTATGTGCATATAAAATGGATACAACAAATTTGTACTCAATCCAACTGTCGATCTGGGCAATTTCAATACTCTATTTTCTGGGCTGGCAATTTAAATAATTAAAACTTACTTTCACATAAAATCACCTGCACTCAATTTAGTACTTAACCCAATTTCCAATCTGAAGAATTTTGAATTTATGCTGAAGTTTACCTCCTTGAAGAATATATGGCTTAAACCATAGTCGAATCAACTCGGAACAATCAATTTAGCATTGGTTAAATGACCAGGTTTCCACACATCACATATATGGTGAATTTTTTGCTTAAGTCTCCCTTTATTAACAACACTTCTTTTAGTCCACACTCTGGTTACAATTTTTGAGCTCGACCATGGAAAATATCACCAACTTAGCTCATTTTAAACTTCATATCTCAATCTTCGACTTGGGATTTTATATTCAACTGTGTATGGTTTAAAATATACCTCAATGCTCCAGGCATATGCGGAGGCAACCTTTGAATAGACCCACTAAATTACATTTTGTTAAATCTGCAAACCTTAATAATGATCAACACACACGTACGCATGCACCCCAATGCTAACGGTCATCTCCATCCGACGGTAGTTATTGCGTCGCGCCGCCTCATTTGAACAGACGGATATCGCTCGGCGAAGATGCGTGAACAATAACGTGCAGTGAGAGCGGTTTTTCAAATTTGCTCAGGGACACGTGTCGCCCGTCCTGTGGAATTGCTCCCAATATCTTGAATACCACCCACCGTGTAAAGGTGGTGCGATGAAAACCAGAAACCACCTTTACTGTTCACTCTTCGTGGTTCCGCCCTTTTAGCTCGGGGTTCCACCTAACTTTGCGTTCCGTCGTCCTTTATTATTTAAAAGGGGTTCTCCTCCTCGCATCGTCTCAACGCTGATTTCTGCACATTACGACCTCGCTCCTCCGTTTCTTATGTGGAATTGCAACACCATGCCACTGTTTTCAATATATACACAGCAGCGTATAACTACGAGCATTCAGGAGTATATACATTAACACAGGGACGAAGTACATTAACTACAGATTCAAACACTCTCGCGCATGCACAGGGACAGAGTATCACCAGAACTCAATCATACACAGGATTTCAATTCCGTCTTTCACACAGAGATTCCTATTATAAATTGTACAGAGTTTTATCACTCTGCTCATATCCTTACTTATGGGATTCGAACTTCAATTACACAGAAATCAATCATCATCCATCAAGAGCCCAAATATTAAATCCACAAGGCACAAATATACTAAAACATTTCTTATTTACACAATGAATTAACTTACAACTACTGGTTGGCCAGATCTTCAATCTGATGGCCTTCTTCCCCTATGCAGCTCTATGCAGTTCTCTTAGCAGGTCGGTGCAGGCTTTTCCTTTGCCATCAATGACAACATTTCCAACAGTCTCCCCCTTTGGCATTGATGGCAATATTGTTCCTTTGTTTGCCTTATAGAAGCCCCTTTTCGCTTTTCCTCCCCCTTTGAGATCAATGGCAAGGGGTTGCTCATTTCCTAGTTTGCTTTTTGCATTTCCTCTCTCTGAGATCTTCTGACTTTGTACCCTGCTGCTCCAAACTTTGGATTAAATCTAAAATTCTGACCCTTTAGCCTTTTCTTTAACTCTTTTATGATGGGTGTATTCTTTCCATAATCCTTTGACCCTGAGGACCTATTTCATGCTTTCCTTGCTGGCTGATCTCCCCGTGGAATGATATTTTCATTTATGTTCCCCCCTGAAACTGTGCTTTCTCTTTATATCAGAGAGTAGCATCTATAGATACTACCCCTAGTTTATCTCTCAAATATTGAAATGGTTCTCTAGCAAGAGGTTTGGTAAATATATCAGCTGTCTGTTCTTTTGTTGGTACATATTCCAGCTTTACTACCTTCTGAGCCACTTGTTCTCAGAGAAAATGATACTTGATTGGGATATGTTTAGTTTTTGAGTGAAGCACAGGATTTTTAGATATACTTATAGCACTTGTATTATCACATTTGATTGAGATAGGTTCATCAATGCTTACCTTCATGTCTTGGAGGGTTTGTTTCATCCACATGACTTGTGTACAACATGCTGCTGCTGCTATATATTCTGCTTCTGCTGTAGATAGAGAGATAGATGTTTGTTTCTTGCTTAACCATGCCACCAGACTTTCTCCTAGATAGAATGCACCTCCACTTGTACTTTTCCTGTCATCCACACAGCTGGCCCAATCTGCATCTGTGTATGCTGTCAAAGTGAAGTTTTTGCCTTTAGGATACCAAAGCCCATACAGTGCTGTTCCTTGTAGATATCTGAATATTCTTTTTACTGCAAGAAGGTGATTTTGTTTAGGTGCTGCTTGATATCTATCCACTAGTCCTACTGCTAGCATGATGTCTGGTCTTGATGCTGTCAGATACAACAGACTTCCTATCATGGATCTGTAGAGTTTTTGATCTATATCAGCAGATCCATCATCAGCACACAGCTTGCATCCCGTGATCATGGGAGTTGATACAGGTTTGCAATCCTCCATTTTGAAAATTTTCAACATTTCTTTTAAGTATTTTTCATGTGAGATGAATGTACCTGTGTTCTTTTGCTGAATTTGAAGTCCTAAGTAGAAACTGAGTTCTCCAATCATGGACATCTCAAACTCTGATTTCATCTCCTCAGCAAACCCTTTTTCCAGTGCATCTCTGTTGCTTCCAAACATAATGTCATCAACATACACTACAACAATAAGGAGTTCATTTTCATGGGCTTTTATGTATATATTGTTGTCTGCTCCGCCTCTCTTAAAGCCTTGTTTTTGCAAATACTTATCCAGGCTTGAGTACCAAGCACGAGGAGCCTGTTTCAGTCCATATAGAGCCTTCTTCAGTCTGCACATATAGTCTTCTTTCTCTGTTAAAGTGCAACCTTTTGGTTGTTCCATGTAGAATTCTTCTTCTAGATCTCCATTCAGAAATGTAGATTTCACATCCATTTGATATACCTTGAAGTCTTGGTGGCATGCAAAGGCCAAAAACATTCTGATGGCTTCCATTCTGGCTACAGGAGCAAATGTTTCATCTTAATCAAGTCCTTCGATTTGTGAATATCCTTTGCAAACTAGTCTGGCTTTATTCCTGATTACCTGTCCTTGCTCATTCATTTTATTCTTGAATACCTATTTTGAGCCAATGATATTTTTCCCAGTGGGTCTAGGAACTAGTTCCCAGGTATTGTTTTTCTCAATTTGGTCTAATTCTTCATTCATAGCATTCACCCAATACTTGTCCTTTGTTGGCTTCTTCAAATCTCTTTGGCTCTATTTGTGATAACATGGCTATGTATACCTCTTCTGTCTGTTCAGTGAGCTGCCTTCTTGTTTGGACCCCTGCTCTCTTGTCTCCAATGATCTGGTCTTCAGGATGATTCTTCTGAGTGTATCTTGAGGGGCTTTCGAGCTCAGCTCTGCATCTTCTGTTGTTTTTCTTGTTTCATCATCATTTTGGTTTTCTTCTTTATGGTTGTCTGATGGACTGCAACAGTCTGTATCTCCTGTACTGTTTGGAAGTTCTTCATCAAATCTCACATCAATACTTTCTACTATTTTTCGAAGAGTCTTGTTGTAGCACCTGTACCCTTTACTTTTGGAAGCATATCCTAGAAACATCCCTTCATCTGCTCTTGCATCAAATTTCCCAAGGTTTTCATCATTATTCTTTATATAACATTTGCTTCCAAAAATTCTAAAATGTTTGATTGAAGCTGGCTTTCCATGCCATAGTTCATAGGGAGTCTTGTCACTGCTTGGCCTTAAGTGAGCTTTATTAAGGATATGCATCGCTGTGTGTACTGCTGTACTGCTTCTGCCCAGAAGGTTTGAGGAATATTACTCTCTTGCATCATGGCTCTGGCAATTTGTTGAACATATCTGTTTTGTCTCTCTGCTACTCCATTCTGCTGAGGTGTCCTCGCAATAGTAAATTGTTGTTTTATGCCATATTCATTGCATAGATCTGCAAAGTCATAATCTGTGAATTCACCTCCTCTGTCCGATCTGATGCATTTTAGCTTGCATCCTGTCTGATTTTCTGCTAATGCTTTGAATATTTTGAATTTGTCCAAAGCTTCCGATTTATTCTTGAGAAAAGCAACCCATGTCATTCTGGAGAAATAATCTATTATCAGCATGAATTAGGATTCTCCACTTGGTGTTTTAGTTCTTGCAGGTCCACACAGATCCATGTGCACAAGCTGGAGTGGTCTTCTTGTTGATAACTCCTCTTTGGCCTTAAAGGATGTGTGGCTTTGTTTACCCAATTGACAAGATTTGCATATGGTATTAGAAGGCCTTTTTATTTCTGGCATGTCTCTGACCGCTTTCTTTTTGCTCAGTCTTATGATATGATCAAAGCTGAGATGTCCCAATCTCCTATGCCATAACCATGACTCCTCAAGTTTTCTAAGATGGCATGCTTCATCTTCCTCTTTCACGATGTAAACATTGCTCTCTGTGCGAACACCTTTGAGCAGAGTCTTACCTGTGGTGCTTAATCTGACTTCACAGTCTTGTGCTCTGAAAAGAACTTCGCAGCCTTTATCACACATTTCACTGACACTTAGCAAATTTGCTTTCAGCCCATCTACAAATAGTACATCTTGGGCCTTACTTCTACCATTATCTAAGCTGACTGAGCCCTTTCCCTTGATTTTTCCTGATTTATCATTGCCAAAAGTAACATTACCAGTTTTCTTTTCGTCAAAAGTTATAAATTTTCTCCTGTCTCCAGTCATATGTTTTGAGCAGGCACTGTCCAGATACCATTGGCTTTTCAGATCTTGAGCAGTTAGAGCCAGGTCACATTTATTCACCTTCTTTTTCCACTGGAACCATCCTTTTGTTTGATATCTTTTTTGAGATGATGAATCACATCCTTTCAGAGGACATTTGGAAGGCATATGTCCAACTTGATTGCATATACAACATTTGATCATAGTTTTTGCAGAATTGTGAGTATGAACAAAATTTATTTGATTCATAAACCTCCTTGAGGTGTTGAACATCAATCTTTGTCCATAATTTCTACATTCAATAATTTTATGGCCAAATTCCTTACAATAAAAACAATAACCATAGAAATTATTTGCATACCTGATGTAAGGTTGTTTTCTCCATTTGTTTGTTTGAGACAGTATCTTCACTGTTTGCATCTTTTGCTGGTTTAAATTACTCCTCCTTGCATGACAATATGTAGCAATGTGTCCCTACTTGTGGCA
Organism: Pinus albicaulis; assembly: GCA_034641835.2. Lineage (NCBI taxonomy): Eukaryota > Viridiplantae > Streptophyta > Pinopsida > Pinales > Pinaceae > Pinus > Pinus albicaulis. Next base: position 911,515,308 of record CM076575.1, read on the forward strand.
GACATAACAAGTGGCATTCTTCATAGGAGGGAAGAATCTCCTTTGATGGCTTTCAAATTTGACATACTCAGGGGCATATAAATATTTTCTTGTTGTTTGAGTATTTCTTTCATTCTTTGTTATTAGAGGATTTTTCTGGGTTCTGTCTCCTTCCTTACAAGTTTCTTCTTTTGTAGGCACTATTTGAGCTGCTTCATCATCCTTCGTTGCTTTTACAAAAATAATCTCTCTATTTTCCTTTTTTTTGTTTTTACTTGATTCTCCTTCATAGCCTATTCCAGTTTTTATCATAGGCGATCTTTGAGCAACCAAAATTTCATTCAAATTACTAGAGCTTGTTGTTTGAGAAGAGTTTATAACCACTTTCCTTTGAGCATTTTCTAATTTCTTCCTGAGACATGCTACTTCTTCTTCCAACTTTTCTTGTTCCTGAGTTTTTTCCTTGATTTGCTTAAGTAACATGTCCGCTATATTCTTGGCTTCTTCAAGCTCTATCTTTAGCTGCATCAGGACTTCTGAATTCTGTTCTTCTCGTACATATTTGAGGAGAATGTCCTTTTGTTTTCTGAATTTCAGCTTGAGTCTATCAATCTCTTCCAGAGCACTTCTTAGCTCCCCCTCAAGGTCGACTTCACCTTCTTCTTCTTCATCTTCTAGCAGGAGCATATGTCTTCCTCTTCTTCTTTCTTCTTTTCTGTTTTAAAGGCTGCCTCCCTCGGACTTGGCTTCTTCTGTGGGAGCCTCATCTCATATGCTGTTAAATTTCCAAGTAGCTGGTTCATGGTCAAGGTCTCCCAATCAGCGGTTTCTTCTATTGCCGACACCTTGGGATTAAACCTGGATGGAAGAGATCTTAGAATCTTTTGCAAAATTATACTTTCTGGCATGGTTTCTCCAAGCGCTTTCATATTGTTAACAATTTCTGCAACTTTTAGGAAGAAACTGTCAACGTCTTCATCATCATGCATTTTTAAGTTCTCAAACTGGGCTCTATAGACTTGAAGTTTGGCAGTCTTAACCTTCTTGTCTCCTTCATGGATGTTCTCCAGAGTATCCCACATTTCTTTGGTAGTGTCTTTGTGCATTACTTTGATAAAATCTGCTTCACACAACCCATTTAAGATGGCATTCATGGCTTTTGCGTTAGCTACAAAATCTTGTTTGGTTTCTTTCTCTGTGTCAGTTGCCTTTGGGGCATATCCTAATTCCACAGCAGCCCAAACTTCTATTCCTAGGGACATTATGTATGTCCTCATTCTGATTTTCCAGAAAGCATAATTTGCACCCGTAAAGAAAGGGGCTTTATTGGTTGAGCATCCTTCTTTACTAGCCATCCTGAGAACCTAGGATCTCCTGTCAGTTGTTAAACTGGTACAAAGGAACCGGCTCTGATACCAATTGTTGAATTCTTAGTTGAACTGAGAGGGGGGGGATGTGAATCAGTTCAATACATACATGAGCTTTTTAAATTTTCATTAGCTTATTTACAGCTTACTTTTGTATTCAACCTTAGTATATGAACAGTCTTAATATGTTGCAGCAAGTATTAAATTAATGTGACATTAAATTTATTATGAGAGTAGTAAACATTAAGCAGATTTGATAGATTATCTCAGCACACAGGCAACACAGATAGAGACAACAGATATAAGTGGAAACCCATAAAGGGAGAAAACCACATCTTATTATTGTTGTGATGCAAAGGCAAGCTCCAACTCCCTCTCACCACTGTTTTTTTGCAAGCACCAACCGACAGGAGGCTCCAACCTTAATTCTGCAAGCTACAACTTGCGAGGAAGCTCCAACTCCCTTCAATTTTTCTGCAGGCACCAACCTACAGGAGGCTCCAACCTCAGTCAGCTACAACTGATAGCTATCAAGCTTCAACTTGATAGGGAAGCTCCAACTTCCTCAATTTATCACAAGAGGTGTTTGCTGATTTACCTTAGATATCAGCTCTGTTCTGTAGCATCTCTTTCTGCTCCTCTCTTCCTTATCTTCTCTGCCTCAATCTTCTATACTTTTCATTCTCTATTCTTACTCCCTCTAACCTTTTTTTTAATTTTTTTATGCATATCCAGTTGATATTATATATAGAGTTCCTCACATGACTGTTTGTATTTCACAAGCAATTTGGAGTGAACAATCATGACTCTTTGACTTCTGTCTTCTCGTTCCTTTGTCCAACTCATTTAAAATTATAGTAATCTGTACAAATTTCCATGTTACAGTTGGATTTTTCTTTTCCTTAGGATACTTGCCTTTGCATCACAAACAATATAAAACAAATAAAACATTTGCATTTTCAGTTACATTATATAAACTTCACTCAGCCTTTGGCTAGCTGGTTTTGTCCTTTCCTGCTGTTCTTAAGAAACTGTTCTGCATACTCTTTGTTCACTGTCATCTGCATATTCCAACTGTTCACTGCACTTTTGAATCCCTTTGTTGTACATCTCTTCAACTCTGCAATCTTTGTTTACCTCTGTCAGACCTCATACTTCCTCTTTCTGTGTGCATATAAAATGGATACAACAAATTTGTACTCAATCCAACTGTCGATCTGGGCAATTTCAACACTCTATTTTATGGGCTAGCAATTTAAATAATTAAAACTTACTTGCACATAAAATCACCCGCACTCAATTTAGTACTTAACCCAATTTCCAATATGAGCAATTTCGAATTTATGCTGAAGTTTACCTCCTTGAAGAATCTATGGCTTAAACCATAGTCGAATCAACTCGGACCAATCAATTTAGCATTGGTTAAATGACCAGGTTTCCACACATCACATATTTGGTGAATTTTTTGCTTAACTCTCCCTTTATTAACAACACTTCTTTTAGTCCGCACTCTGGTTACAATTTCTGAGCTCGACCATGGCAAATATCATCAACTTAGCTCGTTCTAAACTTCATATCTCAATCTTCGACTTGGGATTTTATATTCAACTGTGTATGGTTTAAAATAAACCTCAATGCTCCAGGCATACGCGGAGGCAACCTTTGAATAGACCCACTAAATTACATTTTGTTAAATCCGCAAACCTTAATAATGATCAACACACACGTACGCATGGGCCCCAACGCTAACGGTCGTCTCCATCCGACGGTTGTTATTATGTCGCACCGCCTCATTTGGTCGGACGGATATCGCTCGGCGAAGATGCGCGAACAATAACGAGCGATGGCGCACAGTGAGAGCGGTTTTTCAAATTCGCTTGGGGACACATCTCGCTCGTCCTGTGGAATCGCTCCCAATCTCTTGAATACCACCCACCGTGTAAAGGTGGTGTGATGAAAACCATAAACCACCTTTATTGTTCACTCTTCGTGGTTCCGCCTAACTTTGCGTTTCGTCGTCCTTTATTATTTAAAAGGGTTCTCGTCCTCGTACCGTATCAACGCTGATTTCTGCACATTACGACCTCGCTCCTCCGTTTCTTATGTGGAATTGCAACACCATGCCACTGTTTTCAATATATACACAGCAGCGTATAACTACGAGCATTCAGGAGTATATACATTAACACAGGGACGGAGTACATTAACTGCAGAGTCAAACACTCTTGCGCATGCACAGGGACAGAGTATCCCCAGAACTCAATCATACACAGGATTTTAATTCCGTATTTCACACAGAGATTCCTATTATAGATTGTATAGAGTTTTATCACTCTGCTCATATCCTTACTTATGGGATTCGAACTTCAATTACACAGAAATCAATCATCATCCATCAAGGGCCCAAATATTAAATCCACAAGGCACAAATATACTGAAACATTTCTTATTTACTCAATGAATTAACTTACAACTACTGGCTGGCCAGATCTTCAATCTGATGGCCTTCTTCCCCTATGCAGCTCTATGCAGTTCTCTTAGCAGGTCGGTGCAGGCTTTTCCTTTGCCATCAATGACAACATTTCCAACAGGTAGCTCATAAATTATCAACATCAAAATCAATGTCACTATCATGGTCACCATTGCTCTCTTTTGCATCCTCTTCCTTTGTATCCAATGTAAGCTTTGCACTTGCTGGCGTGGAGGATGACCCCTCAATAGTATCACCATCATCAAAAGTGACACACTCTAGCACTAACTCATTAAGATCCAAGTTGGCCAATGCCAACTCAACATTGTTTTCCAAATCCATATCATCAGGAAACACATCCCACATATTTGTTTTTCCCTTCAACCACTCCTCTCTCTGCCTATAATAAGACGAAGGTTGGTGTGCGCATACAACATTGTCTCTGCCCTGGACTACCCAAGCCTGCTCTTCTTCACACTATACAAATTCCCATATGTGCTCCAATTCTTCTCGCAACAAGAAGATGAAGTAACTTGAGAGAGGAGCCTCATGACTAACTGTTGTAGAGGAGGGCATGTTGCGCCATGAGTTTCCCACCAAGAATAGGGCTTTTTAACCCCCATATCTCTAATCACATCATAGCCTGCAAATCGCCTAATGTCAGTGAAGAACTCTACAAAGGCACTATCCACCTTATCAAGGGATGCTCTATCATAAAATATCTGTCTCAATGCATCCTTCCTCCCTTGTGAAATTTCACCATCCATGTGAGGAGGGAATCCGTGGGAACGTCCACCATTCAACCACTAATGTTTGTAGTATTTTGGATTCAATGAGTGAGCCAAACAATGTAAAGGTGTGTAATTCTTGTCGCACATGCTGAAAAGAATATCTTGTATGGTGGTGTAGAAGGCCTCTGATGATGTCTCATACTCAGGGCACTCACTCTGTAAAATAATGGTCCTCATAGACTCAATCATGGGATCCCATCTCTCATAAACCTCGCCTAGGATGGGTTGGTCTGTATCTACAAATCGTAGCAAATAAATGATAGGGTCCATGATCTTATTAATGAGATCTACCCTCTCCCACCAAGCATCATCTAACACTGTGTCCTTGACTCTTTTGGAGGCTACTTTATTTTTCTTTCTCCAAAAAGACCAAAACTCTAAAATAACCATTGCCCCAAGAGCAATCTTGAACTCTCCCTGTTGAAGTATGTAACTAGGTTCAGTCTTCGTAAATATGAAATGTACTCTTGATTCTTGTATATTGTAAAATAAAGAAAAAATACTCTTATTATTTTTGTAGCATGGATTTTATGCTCAAGATCAATTTTGTTTGTAGGTTAAGCACCCTTTGAGTTCTTCTAGGATTTTTCATGGATTAAATAAGTCAATTGAGTCATTGTCATATATGAAAGACCACATTGGGCACTTTGTATCATGTAAAGAAAATTTATGTAAGTCATTTTGAGTCATAAAAGACCCTCCAAGATCAAGTCAACCTAGCTGCAACAAGTTGGTCTTTAAGGGATGACAAGTCGGCCTCATAAGTGTCATTCGACCACCATGATAAACATATATATAGGAGGTACTTGACCTCATTTGGAGGACATCAAATTAGCTCATAGAAATCAAGAAAGAGACTTAGAACAAGAGCGAATAAGGAAGAGATTCCAAGGAAGAAGAAACTGAATTTTAAGGATTGTTTTGGGCTAAATCTTCCCACACGTGCGAAGAGAATTAGGGTATCATCTTGCTACAGGAAAGACCGAATTGAAGTCATCACAAGGAGCCGAAGTTTGGGAGCAAAATCATCAAGAAAGGAGGTCAAGTGACCAAGGAAGAAGAAGCACCTTGAGCAAGTTAAAAAGGAGATCTAAGTTACCATCTTCCACCCACACGTGCGAGCTAGGGGTTTTGTAGTAGAGGCTGAAGTTGCAGTCAAAGAGTTGCAAGTCTGAAATTGCAGTCAAAGAAGCAGTTGCAACAGTTTTGAAGCAAGGTTAACTTGAGTTGACTTTGGGAGAAGCAAGTTCACCAAGGAAAGGGTTGAATTGTCTGGGAGGGGCATTTATCTTGGGTCATAGGTCTTGGAATTTGTCATTGGAAAGTTCTATAAGAATAGAATAATTCTTGTGGGTTTTCCTCTCAAGAGGAGAGGTTTTGGCCCTAGCTTGCAACGTACATTTTGTGTACACTTGTCTCATTAATCTTCATTTTTTGGTAGTTGTTTGATGACTAAATAACACTATAATAATCAAATAAAGAAGAGTTAACTACAAGTACATTAAGTTAAGTAAAATAACATCACAAGCAGTTATCAACGTAAGAGAAATCACTTAATCTAGTTGCCCCTAGATTTCCCAACATGGTATCAGAGCAAAGGTGACTACAAGGAAAGGTAGTTTGAAGATCACTCCATTGAAGAAGGATACATAAGGGCCGAGCACAAGGATATCATCAAGGAGAACTAAGAAGCATTAAGGAGGACCATTCATCTCATCACAAGGATCACATCATCTATAAGGAACACCACTTTGAAGAAGAACAAGACCACAAAAACCCTACCTCCATTCAAAGGACTATACACTTGAATCAATTTTGGGAAGCTACAATCATCTAACAAGGAAGCAAGAAAGCGCACTTCATCAAAGTGATCTCCTTCACATTGAAGAAGGGATCACATCTCGATCATTCTTGAAGAAGATCATCAATTCATCACCATCAAGGAAACATCTTCAATTGTCAAAGGAGTAGTAAATTTCAACATCATCATCAAAGGAGCATCTTCACTTGACAAGTAAGTATTCTATATTTTATGTCTCAATCTACAATGACTTCTTTTGCAAGGAGAACAACAAATTGGTTGGGTCATCGAATTACCTTGCATGGAAGGAGAGAATAGATTTGATCCTCATAGAGAATGAAGTTAGTGAATATGTTATGTGATCAATCACTAAACCTCTTCAAGAATAATCTCAAGCACTGTCAAAATACATGAAAGGAGAGATGAGGGCTCAAAGGATCCTCACAGAGTCAATCAAGGATTCTCTCATCCCTCATGTAGCAAAATTGAAGACAACAAAAGAGATCTATGATAAGTTGGTAGAATTGTTTTTTGTAAGCACCGTAAGAGAGATAATATCATTAAGAATCGAACTATACAAGATGAAGGTATCAAAGGAAGAAGGGGTAACCTCATACCTTATGAAGTTGTCTCAAATAAGAGATCAACTACAAGAGCTGAGAGAAATAATGTCTAATTGAGAAATGTCCACCTTTGTGCTCAATGCACTACCAGATGAATGGGGGAACTTTGTATCAAGTATCTATGGAAAGAAGGAAACTACCCCATTCAATGATTTATGGTAATTTTTCAATATTGAAGAAACTAGTTTAAAGGCAAAGAACGATGTTGGATCAAGTGAAAAAACTCAAGCATTTGCAGCTATGGCAAAGAAGAAAGGGAAATCTCGAAAAGGATTTCAAAAGAAGATCGACATGTCAACTATCCAATGCTATGGATGTAACAAATATGGGCATTTCAAAAGGAAATGTTCTAAACTCAAGAAGGACAATAAGAAGAAAAAGGAAAGGAACGAAGCTCATGTCACCGAAGAAGTAGAAGAACTCGAAAAGAAGAAGTTAAAGGAGGAAGTAAAAGACCTCTACTATGACTGAGATAACATTATATACTTAGTTCTTTTTAGTTTGTAGAAAATAGAAGTCATGATAGAAAGTATCACAAGTATGATAGGATGCATTATAGAAGAAATATAGATGACATCATCATAGAGGCATGGAAGGTTAGCCAAAGTGGAAGTTCATACGGTTAAAACTATCATCAGAATAGAAAGGAAGTAGCTCATGACATCATCATTAGAAGCATAGGACAACCGAAGTAGCAATCTATATGGTTGGAGAAAGTCATCTAGCAAGAAATAACATAAAGAGATCATCATACAACATCATTGTTAGAAAGGATAATTTGCAGAATAAGGATCATTAAGATCTTTCATTGGAATCCTTGTTAGAAAGGGTTCATCATTCTTTGGAGAAGCAAGTGTCTTGCAAATAACCTATATTCCACATAGTGTGGGATCCACAATTTAGAAGGATGATGGTGTAATGGCAAGATGTGAATCATGTCAAGTTAGTTGAAGTACGAATATGGGCATTTCAAAAGGAATTGTCCTAAACTCAAGAAGCGAAACAAGAAGAGAAAGGAAAGGAATGAAGTCCATGTCACTGAAGAAGTAGAAGAACCTGAAAAGAAGAAGTCAACAAAGGAGGAAGTAAAAGACCTCTACTATGACTAAGATAACATTATATACTGAGTTCTTTTCATTTTGTAGAAAATAGAAGTCATGATGGAAATTATCAAGTATGATAGGATGCATTATAGAAGAAATAGAGATTGCATCATCATAGATGCATGGAAGGTTAGCTGAAGTGGAAATTAATATCGTTCAAACTGTCATCATAATAGAAAGGAAGTAGCTCATGACATCATCATTAAAATCATAGTAGGACAACTAAAGTAGCAGTCTATATGATTGGAGAAATTCATCTAACAAGAAATAACATAAAGAGATCATCATACAACATCATCGTTAGAAAGGAGCATTTGCAAGATAAGGATCATCAAGATCTTTCATTGGAATCCTTGTTAGAAAGGGTTCATCATTATTTCGAGAAGCAAGTGTCTTAAAAATAGCCTATATTCCACATAGTGTGGGATCCACAATTTAGAAGGATGATGATGTGATGACAAGATGTGCATCATGTCAAGTTAGTTGAAGTAATTTCGTCTTAAAGAAAGGAAAGGAAGCTGCCAAAAGGAAATCTAGATGGCCACATGAAGGAAGAGGTATGTATATATTTGGTAATAGATATATAAAGTCATGTCATCATATGGTTGCAAATAGAATGGGTATAATGCTCTATCTCATGAGCATGATGAAGAAAAATCTCCTTTAGAATGATACATGAAGGCATATAAGCAATGTGCCTTGAACTCTTCTACATATTGGCTAAGATGAAATCAACATGATACGACTCAAGAAGAATATGAGGTGGTTGTCAAATATGGTTCATGTGATGAGGGAACCATGTATAGAATATCCTGAAGAATCCATATGCAAAGAAGGTGAAAGAAGAGTTCGTGAAAAATGTATCTATAGTCATGAAAGGAACCATGTATCTATAGTAATGAGGGAACCATGTATCTATAGTAATGTATCTAGATGTTATCAGTGATCAACATCTGATAACAAGAAGGATTAGCTATGACATCTCCATGGAGAAGGTATGAAGATCTTGATATGTATGTTGGAGAAGGAGAACCTTGGTAATGAATGCCTTGGAGAGGGATTCATACATGTGTGGGATATTGATGATGCTAGAAGTAGATGTCACGACGAAAGGCCATCATAAAGAGGTAACTTTGATTCGATGTTTTTTTTTTTTTGAAAGCGCCATTTGGTTGGGTTGAAGCAAGGCTATCGAAAGAGAGTTGTAGAAAGTCACCTACAACTAGTACTCATGTGATTGGATGGAAGATCTTGAAGGAAGCATGACTTGGAAGAGGTATTTGTTCAGAGATCACTCTGAAGAACAAAATTTTGACATGAATACGATCAACACCACACGTTGAAGTGACAGAGAAGATGGTTGATGTTGCCAAATGTAGAAGTTCTAAAAGAATAAGGCTTTGTAATAAGTTGAAGTTCATGACATGATGTTGAAAGGAGGAGCCCACAAGTAGTTGATAGTACGATGATTCTGCACGAAGAAGTAAACATGTTGATATCAAGTCCCTAATTAAGACGTAGCTGATAAGTTCCTACGAAATCCCAATATTCTTTATAGGAATGAGTAGATCCTTCTAGTTGAGAGAGAGAGATGCAGACATAATTATTGTCTACTGCTACATAAGAAAGAATGGAGTGATTGTAAGCATTCAAATTCTGACATCAGTATTGGTAGGGCATCCAATAGGTAAGAGTAATCGAAGAGGAAATTTTATGAGGATGTGTAAATCCAAGATGGGAATGGTCCTAGAAGGACATACCTTGTGAACATCCGGATGGGGTATGTGCCTTGAGAGACAATGATGAAGTTGTGTATAAATCATTTGTCTCCCCAGCATTGTGCTCTAATCTTGTGGACAGGTAGAGTTGTTAGTCAAGGCCTTGTTATGTGACAATGTTGGTTGATATGATGAGATGCACTGATATAAGCTGAGAAGATAACTTATGAGATGGCATACCAATCCGACTCTTCTTATGATAAGTCTTCAGTATGAGAATGTCCAAGTACCTTGTATGTATTATGAATACCTCCTTAGTTAAGAGGGAGTGTTGGAAATGTAACTAGGTTCGTTCTTCATAATTTCTTATGTAATCATGATTTTATGTATTTGATGTAAAGAGAAAAAGAATATTATTGTTATTTTGTAGCATGGGTTTCATGCTCAAGGTTAATTTATTTATAGGTCAAGCACCCATTGTGTGCTTCTAGGGCTTTGTCGTGAGCTAATAAGTCAATTGAGCCTGTTCACATATGAAAGACCCCATTGGGTACTTTGTATCAAACAAAGAAAATTTATGTCATCTGATTGCAAAGACCCTCCATATTAATTCAACCTATCGCTGCAACAAGTGACATTCAAGGATGCTCACTTACAAGGGCCATTCCACCACCATGATACACATACATAAGAGGTACTTAACTCATTTGAAGGCATCCAATCAAATTACAGAAATCAAGAAACAGCATTAAGAACAAGATCAAAGAAGGATGATATTCCACCAAATAAGAAATTGAATTTTAATGATTGTTTTAACAAATATTCCTACACGTACAAGATAAACAGGGCATCATCTTGTTGGGGTGAAAGTGAGAATCAGCCACTGGCAATGAGCGTGTTCAAGAAAATCATCAAGAAAGGAAGTTGAGTGACCAAGGAAGAAGAAGCACCTTGAGAAAGTTAGAAAGGAGACCTAATTTACCATCTTCCACCCACACGTGCAAGTTAGGGTTTCTACAGTAGAGGTTGAGGTTGCAGTCAAAGAGTTGCAGATCTGAAATTGCAGTTGAAGAAGCAGTTGTGAAGCAAGGTTGACTTGACTTGAGTTTGGGAGAAGCAAGTTCATCAAGGAAAGGGTTGACTTGGTCTTGGAGGGGTCTTTATCTTAGGTCATAGGCCTTGGAATTTGTCATTTGAAGGTTCTATAAGAAGAGAATAATTCTTGTGGGTTTTCCTCTCAAGAGGAGAGGTTTTCGCCCTGGCTTGCAACCTACATTTTGTGTCATCTTGTCTCATTGATCTTCATTGTTTGATAGTTGTTTGATGACTAAATAACACTATAATAATCAAATAAAGAATAACTAAGTAAAAGTACATCAAGTTAAGTAAAATAACATCACATGCAGTTATCAAAGTAAGAGAAATCACTTAATCTAGTTGCCCCTAGATTTCTCAACACCCCCAACCTCTTCAGCCTAATGAATGCAAAGGAAAACCATGTATCTGCAATCTTCAACAATGATAGATGTTTGTACTTTTTGTAGAGTGTGAGGGAATTAGTATGATTTTTTACAAAGTTATGGATAGGTCGTGCATCCTCAATAACACTTCCAATCCAAGGCACAACAAAAGTAATAGTTTTGAGTGCTAAATTCAAGGAATGGACAATGCAAGGTGTCCAAAATACTTGTGGATATTTAGGTTCCACAAGCATGCCAACAACCTTGTAAATAGGTGCATTGTTTGTAATGATTTGCACATAAGAATCAACACCTACATCTTCAATAACCTTAATGAACAACTCACCCATATATTGTGCATCCTTGTATTTTCCAAGTGCATCCACTTATTTCAAGAAAATTGGTCCATTCAAGGAAGACACCATGAAGTTGACGAGTGGGTGGCATGTTGGATCTATCCATCCATCAGAAACAACACTAACCCTAGATGTTGGCCATTTTTATTTAATATGTTCAAACATTTTATCCACCTTTTTCTTTTCCTTAGTCAACAATGTCGTTCTATGCTTCTCTGACCCAGGAGGCACATACCCTGATGGAACCCCTTGAGTTAGAGCTCAACACATCTCAATAAATAAAGGTGATCGTTCAACATTAAATGAAATGAAGTTCAGATATGAAAGGAAGGCAATGATGATATCAAGTTCTTCCCATATCTCTTGTTGAAATATCCTGTCCATTAGACCAAGTGTCAATACCTTTCTTTCTGTTGTTTGACCTACACCCCCACTAAAGCTCTCAAATTGAAATTTGTTGTTGTTTTTCCTCAAGAAAAAGAGGAGATCCTCATTCTTGGTTTTTTTAGATGATGCAACCACCCTTGCCACACTATCATTGGCATCCTTTTCCATTTCTCTCCTCTTAGCTACAAACACATTTGCACATGCTCGAATTCCACAACCTGGTAATCCCGACAAATGCACTTTCACACGGAAATAAGTGCCCTTGAATTGATTATTGAAATGATTGCGTGTCCAAAGGAAATTGCCTCCTTTAACTTGTTTCCTAGCCATTGATCTCTTGTGACTTACTTCCACAAGGGATATTTACTTTCTTGAGCCAGTTGTCTTTCTAAATTTATTCTTCCCTCAACATTTGAAGTTGTTGCAGCCCCACTTGCAACAAAGGGATCACTGACAGACCCAAATGAAACTAGAATAGGAGGGGCATTACCAATGGGAACATTATTCCCCTTCTTTTGCCCCTTCCCTAGTGCCCTTGATTGAGCCATGAATGTTGTAAAAAAATAAAGAAAAAACACACTAGCATATAAACAAAATGGACAGGAAAATTGTTGTAGAAAAAATGGAAGCAAAATGCACTTACTAGTTCCTTGAATCACCTCCAAAACACTTCTTGACCCTTTTCTACTCGCTCCCACACACCCATAACAAGGATGAGACACAAAAATGAAGGGAAAGAAACGAAAATCAAGATTTCAAGGAGTTGTGGCACACATTTCTAAAGGGACACGTGTCTTGAAATTAGGACATGTTGTTGGAAAAATCGAATTCGTGGGCCCAACGAATCCCACGTGTTCGGACACGCTCAACCGACGAATCATACACGTTTCCTTCAAGAATTGTGTCTGACATGTGGGATTCGGGACACAGGGGGAACGGATCCAATTTCTTAAATAGCGATGAAGATATGATTTCTTTATTTGTATTACCATACCAAGTTTGTTATTATACATGTTGATTACATGTTGGAAATGTGCTCACACATTCTTCTTATGACTTTTCTTAATCGAAACTCTCAATCAAAAATCATATGTAGGATATGAAGAAGAAAACAATGTTTTAGATCATAGTGAGTGCATTTTTATTGTTCACAAGGATATTAGGTACTGGGGAAAATGTAATTTTGATAAGGTGTCAAGCAACTCAGAGAAACACCTTGGATGATAACAGGCCTATGAGTTTTCATAGGAAGATAATAGGTTTGGATGATAACATGCCTATTAGTGATTCATAGTAAGATAATAGGTTTGCAACAAACTTGCATGTTCTCCCTTGACTGGTTGGAAACTGCACCTTGGGTGACAAGCATAACTTTTGGGAAATTGTAGGAGAGGGTGACAAATGTTGGCTTCGTAAGTGCACTCAATCTACACTTATTAGTGACTATATCAAATACCTTGGGTTATTGGTAGGTGTTAAACATAAGGTAAAATTTTGTTCCCCAAAGGATTCTCTCTTTTGGTGATATCATAACACTAATTTGAGTGACATTTATAAACTAGAGGGTGATATAGGTATACGAGAATAATAGACAATTAGGTAAGTTTATCGTTAACATAAGTGATGAGTGCCTAACATTGAGAACCATGAATTTGTTATTTGGAATAAATTTCTTTCATTCAACTATTAATAAAATGTTATTCACATGTCATTTTATTAAACAACACTCGCCACAAAAGGTAGTTGTAAGGAATATAGAGCCGAAGGTTTAAAAACTACCTCAAGGTCTATGAATAAAGAGAAACAATTAGGATGATAACGAGGCCTATGAGTGATTCTTTGGAAGATAATAGGTTTGGATGATAACATTTATAATAGTGCTATAGAATTCTTTGATAATCACATGTAAATGAACCCGTTGGCGCGTTTCGAACCAACCGGTGTGGTTCATCATCAAAACTAGGTAATAATAATAATATATATATATATATATATATATATTAACACTATAGATTAAACAATTAATTAATCAATTAATTGGATAAAACTAGCTGTTATTAATCAATTTTATTTTTCTAAGTCAAACTAGTTGTTATCCTAATGGCTAGTTTAGCCATTTCTACATCTATTTATACTCAACGTCTCGATCTAATCTCTCACCTAGTCCCGATGATGAACCACACTGGTTGGTTCGAAACGTGTCGATGAAGTCCATTTACATGTGATTATTACCGAAAGAATTATATAATACCCAATGGATCACAGAAGCCAAAATTCTAAAAATGCCTATTAGTGATTCATAGTAAGATAATAGGTTTGCAACAAACTTGCATGTTCTCCCTTGACTAGTTGGAAACTGCACCTTGGGTGACAAACATAACTTTTGGGAAATTGTAGGAGAGGGTGCAAAATGTTGGCTTTGTAAGCACACTCAATCTACACTTATTACACTACAAGGAAAAGACCCTCTAGCAGATGTTTTTGAGGAACCCCACAGAAAAATACCTCATACATCTGTTTCTAGCGGAGGTTACTAGAGGAGGTTGGCGGGCGGAGGGTTTTGCAGATGGTTTCCTCTCGGTGCGCTTATCATTACACGTCGCCCTGATGCACTCGAACAACGAAAGCACCAGTGCGGACCAAAACATTGGCACATCGGACACCATGCACTCCGTACACACCCGCCCGGTGCGTCTTATTATTCTATAGCACCGGTGCGTCACAAATATTCCGTGTCGGTGCATTATAAAACACAGCGCCAAAACCGAAACCACTAAGTGCGGTAGAAAGAAACTGCACCGATCCATCATAATACATCGCGCCAAAACACAAACCGACTGGTGCGTTTGTAAGAAACAAAACCAATGCGCCTATAAACAATGCGCACCGGTAAAGGGTTATATTAAAAAAAAAATTACGACAAAATAACCCGGATTTTTCAGTTTTCCAGTGCTTCTAAGCTCTCAATTACCGATGCACGCCTTACCATAGAACACACCAGTGCGCACGAGACATTGGCACACCGGACATCTTGCGCGACATACACACACATCCGGGGCCTCCTATTACTGTAAAGCACCGGTGCTTCACTACTCTTCCGCTCCGGTGCATCATAAAACAATGCACCAAAACATAAACACGTCGATGCATTCTTATCAAAGAGCACCAGTGCGCCTATAAAAAATGTGCATTGGTAAAGGGTTATATTAGAAAATTACGGCAAAATGACCTGGATTTTTCAGTTTTCCAGTGCTTTTGAGCTCTCAATTATTGGTGCGCCCCCTACCATAGAACACACCGGAGCACACGAGACATTGGCACACCGGACAACTTGCGCGTCATACACACACATCCGAGGCCTCCTATTACTGTAATGCACCGGTGCTTCACCACTCTTCCGCGCTGGTGCATCATAAAACACCGCGCCAAAACAAAAACGTGTCGGTGCGTTCTTACCCAAGAGCACCGGTGCGTCGATAAACCACACACTGGAATAACGTTACATAAAAAAAAAATTAAGGCCAAAAAACTAGTGCTTTACGACTATACCGCACCGGTGCTTTACGGATTTTCCGCCCTGGTGCCTCATCAAAATTTCATGCCGAAAATGAAACATCTTGGTGCGGTGTTAGGGAACCACCCTGGTGCATTATAAAAAACACGCCAAATTTGACACAACCTGGTGCGATTGTAGGTAAGCGTACCAGTGCGCCTATAAAACCCCGCGCACTGGAACAGAGTTAAATAAAAAAAAATTACGGCCAAAAAACTTCATTTTTCACTTTCCTCAGTGCTCTAGAGCTCTCAAGCACCGGTGCCATTTCCCGTTGTCTGATCTGCCCTGAAATCGGTGCTTCCATTGCACCCATTGCACGCACTGCTGCTCTGCATTGGCCACCAATCTCCAGCTTGCATTTTGAAAAACGGTGAGCAAATTTTCTTTTGAAAATTTTATAGCCAATATGCCTCCTCAACGGTGAAATGTACAGGTATTTTTCTAGTTTTTCCATAATTAAGCCTTTTAGCGGATTAAAAATTGAAATAACCTTAAAATAACCATTTAAAAAAAAAATTGTCGTGCAGTGTGCCGGATATGTTCAGCTCACACCGGATAGCAGTGCTGCCTGTAAAATTTACAGGCCGCATCGCCACCGGTGCTAATGGTATCTGCACTGTTTCCAGGGCAGTACCGAAAGGTGCCCTGAATAATTTTAAAATAAAAGGCGGTGCGTTCATTTATCCAAGAGCACCATTGACCACGAGAATCATTTGACCACGAGAATCACGGTGCGGTGCGTTGATGGGGGTATCCGCTCCGGTATGTGTCAGTAACACCGCATTAGGATTATTTGGTCAAGGGAAGACAGTCGAGGAAAAGCTTAGCAAGAGCTATTGTAATTTTCGTGAATTCGGTGTGACACAACTATATGCTGTAAGGCATATATTTCGGTCGGTCTGCCATTATTGAACTTTGATGAGATTAAAAGTGCTTGAAAAATAGGCAATTGCAAAGAGACGGTGCGTTGTATTTCATTGAAGGCACCGGGACCGATGCTCTATATTCTTCGAACGCAGCATTTTCAGTCTTTTATTATTTATTTTTATGGCGCAACGACTTATCTGTTTGTTTTTTTTTCAAAAAAAAAATATATGTATATTTCTAAATACATGTTTGTTTTAATTAGAAAAAATTATTTAATATGGCAATGATTCAGAGAGAAGAGGAGGAACAACAGCAACAACAGGCTGAACAGTATGACATGATTCGCCAATGGGAGGCCCAAGAGAGGGAGAGAGATGCATACCCTCGCCCTATTACTGCAAATACCCAGGAGATCCTTAGGCAGGTAGGCCTCCTCAAGTTCTATGAGGAAGCTACTTCCCTAAAGACGCACAGTGTGTTTTTGAGATATCTTATCCACAGGTGGAATGCCCACCGACAGGCTTTCTAGGTTGGTCCTGACCAGTGGTACACACCCACTAAGGAGGATATTTATTTTATTACAGGACTATCGAGGAAAGGGGTTGATTTTCCCTCATTCCCAGACAACACCATCTGGTTGTGCAACAGGGAGTCAGTTAGTTTACTCCCAGAGATACATTGGAGCACATGTACTGTCTCCTTCAAAGTTTCAGGTACTTGGAGGTTAGTTACGTATAGGCGCTTTTGGTAGACAGGACGTGCAGTGCCTCTCCCTTATCATTTCAACCATTCCGCACAACACCAGTGACGGGCAACACATTAGTTGCTCGTTTTTATATTATGTTGATTCTTTAGTACAACAGTCACGACTTTTCAAGTGGTCTGCCTTTTTTTGCGGCAGTTTTGTACAACCTTAGATAGATGTCGTGCTCATGCACAAAGGAGGGTCAACTTCCATTTTTCTTCAGAGTTGTTTTGTTTATTTTTTGAGAGGTTTCTAGAGATGAGACCTAGTTTTGTTCGACAGCCTCGTAGGCTGATGTTTGAGGCCCAGATGCACATGTGGGGGCAGATGATGCCCAAGAGGGGAGACACTTTGTTTCCAGCCAGGATATCACATGATTCACTAGACTTACTAGCCAGTGTTGACGGGTTGCATCCCTTCATTTTGGTCCCATGTCCTTATGCTGGCTTATTGGAAAGGGTGTCCCAACATCCTCTTCACAGCTGATGAGCCGCCATATGATAGAGGTAATATTACTGTTTTATTTATATTTATTCGAACATGTTCTTAATTAACTTGTTTTTATCACTGATTTAGTCATTATTTTAGTCATTGATTTGGTCTTTGATTTGGTCATTAAATGTCACAATTAATGACCAAATATACAACAAAATATATTACTATATGATCACCTGAGAAAACCAATTAATGACCAAAGAACTATGACCAACATGTTGGTCGTGTTATAAGATATTGTAAATTAGCTACTAATAGTCATATATATGCAAATTTTAGTCATTGTTTGAAACCAATTAATGACCGAAGAAATGTGACTAAATTTTAGTAGTGTTATAAGATACTGTAAATTAGCTACTAATAGTCGTATATATGCAAAATTTAATCATCATTTGTAGTCACAAATTTATCATTTGCAGTAGCCATTTATTCATTATATAAACGACTAATTTAGTAGTTTATATTCATTTCATTAATAATCATTCTAAATGACTAATTTAGTCACATATTCATTTTATTTGTGTTCATTATTAATCAACATAAATTAATTTGTATGATTTAAAAAATGTCATACAATGTGCATGTTCATCTAATATGAAAACACAAAGTCGCATATTTTAATTACAATACTAAACAACATCAAGTGCAACTATAAATAATTTCAACCATATAAATTATATTATATGAAATGTTAAAATATTACAATATGAGTTTCCAACTTTATATTAGTTGGACTACAATTTACACATGAAATGATGTTTCATCACTTCAAAACATCATCGTTGTGTTGTCAAGGCATTACAGGTGAATTCACCAACTCTGAAGACTTGATCATCAGTCTTTATATGTGTGTCTTATCCGAGATATTGGTTCAAAGGGTATCACCAGACCAATTCTCCTCTCTCTTTTTGCATTTGTCGCTCCAATGTTATTGCTCTTCTCTTTTTTCAATTCATGCTTCTTACCATCAATACCAATTTCATTTTCTGAACACAAAAGAAAATACAATGCACTGTAAGAAATGAAAGACAATGAACACTAGAATATAACATAAATTATACTATAAATAGTTTATACAACATATACCTTAACATCAACAATGTCAAAGCAATTTTCTTTCAGCATCAATTTCTGCAAAATAAATGTCACGTTATTCTTTCCCATTTCTCAACATCCTACATACGATAAATTGAAAATCACATAAAACCAAGAGCACACCCTTTTCTAACCAAAATAAACAAACAAACAATGCCTCTAATAAAACTTCATTATAATATTAGCAAATGAAAAGAGAGCTAGTGGACCATTTGTGTTGTTTGACTTTGCCTATTTTTTTTATAAAGTGCTCGAGCTTTAGGAACCAAAAAATGTGAGCACAGCTAAAAACTAACCAACCATTCACTTGTCAACATGAGAGATCACAAATAAACTACAAAATTGATCAGGCATTAAAATTGTGAGCAGACTACCTTGAAATTTTCTTCTTGAGAAATACCTCAAAATCCCCTCGTTTCTAATAAGCTTCATGGCTATGTACCTCCATCCTTGATTTCCCTTGTTATATCTTGAATAAAGAATATCCCTTCAACAACCAATTTTGCGAGAATCCTACCAAGTAACTCAAGAGCCTTGTGCACATCAATAGTAGCATCCTCCAATGAAAATAATACAATCTCCAACCTAGAACCATCAAAATTATATATAGTTATAATGTTGAAGAGTGTAACTAGGTAGGTCTTCCTTATAATGACTATGTAACTAGCATTTGCACCGAGAGGTGCAAAGTAATGCCGAGGAGTGGGGAAAACAATAATTAAGTGAAATATATGGAAATTTTAGTTCCTATATATCTTTCAAAGAATGTAATAGGAGGTTAAAATTTAAAAGAAAGTTACACTAACATAAAGGAACACTAATATAATTGTCCCAGAATAATGAAATAGTAATGATGGTATAGAAGATCCTTCAATAGTCGCTCCAAGGAGATTGCTCTAGCTCTTCAAATGATTCAAATAACTGTCGAAACTAAATATTCAAACCTGCTCTAAATCCATCATCAAAAGGTTTTCAATGTGCTAGAAAGGGGTATTTAAAGGTTTTTTTAAAAAACTTTCAATTGCTGACACAAGACTGTTTTAAAGCTGGTCCAAAAGTGCCTTCTAACAACTTTAAAAGATGTCATACAACCACCTTCAATAAACTGCTATACAAATACACTCTATGAAGTAATCCATATAGAGAACACACCAATATCCCAGAAGAGGAAAATGAAAAGTTTATCTCCAGTTACATTTTACTCTAAAAAATATTCATATCAAAATCTG
Organism: Pinus albicaulis; assembly: GCA_034641835.2. Taxonomy (NCBI): domain Eukaryota; kingdom Viridiplantae; phylum Streptophyta; class Pinopsida; order Pinales; family Pinaceae; genus Pinus; species Pinus albicaulis. The sequence continues at coordinate 911,535,350 of CM076575.1, forward strand.
TTAATGTCAAACCAAAATTTTGTAATTTTCAAGATCCTAAGTTCAGCACCAACTACCCAACAACCTAGCAAACTTGACAAGAAGACCCTGACTGTTCTTGTACGCTATAAGACAAGATGGTCAACAATGTCATGAATTATAGCAAGCACCTACAATTGTTTTAGCATGTCTTATCTTTTTAACTGATCCATCATCTTGAATCTGTCTAGCATTCTCTCAATCGTCAAAATCAACATTGTCAAGCTTTAAAAATATAGCATTCACTCCAATCTAGAAACAAAAATATGCATTCACAACTCAACTTACCCAGTATTCTGCTAGCCTCATTCTTAAGTTGTAAGTTGATGCCATACTCATGCAGTAAGCTCCCATGTCATGGACCACCATTCCTGCCCACTAAAAGAGGATGGCCACTCAAAGTTAAGCCACAAGTGTATGCCTTCAAAGAAGCATCACAAAATAATTCTAGAAATAATTAAATATCATATTGGAAAATCAATTCCTTCTCATCATGCATGTATATTATGTGTGATAATTATTGTCCTATAACTAACCACCATTTCTGGAGTTGGAAGTTCCCTGTCCTTTCCTAAAAAGTCTACAGACTCGCAGACAGGCCCAACAACATCAAAAGTTTGAATTTTTGCCTTTGGGGCAGGTGGAGAAATTAGCTCAATGTGCTGTGTATCAAGAAGAATATCAGTTAGAAACATCTCAAAATCTCAAAATCATTTTATGATTCATATCACAACTTTCAGACTGTGTGCCTGTCATGAGAAAGAATGGTCTATTTAGTATATGGGAATCTCAATACCAGTAATATTTCCTGTCAACAAGGAGACTACAAAAGTAGGACAAATTATCCCTTCTATATTCATTTGGAAATGATCATCCCTTCAATCATGCATCATCAAAAAAAGTTGGGTTTTCCCCAAGTCAAATTTATGTACTAACTTGGTAAGCTCCATAAAGGCTAGGCCTAATAAGCTCTGCCATGCTGCCATCAATTAAAATGAAGTTCTTGTTACCATTTGTCTTGACTCCAACAACTCGACTCACAAGAACACCAGAGTTTGCAACAAGAGATCTCCCAGGCTCAACAATGAGTGTAAGATTTCCAGATAATACCAGCTCTCTTACCTGAAGAAACAACCAATGGTGCAAATATACATCTTTAAAGTGTCTATATATATTCTCAAAATAGTTGTAACAAGGCCAGCACAGTAACTTGGGCAGCAAAAGAGTGTAAGTTTGAATAAAAAGTAACTTAGTTTAAGCCAATGCTTAAAAGCTTTAAGGACTTACAGAATTTATAAGATCCTTAGGGGTAGGAAGCGCTTCACCCTTGTGATAGTAATCAATGCCTAAACCTCCTCCAATATTTAGATACTTAATTTCAAATCCTTGACCACGTATTTGGTCAATATACTGGATCATTAGAACTGTAGCATCCTTAAATATGTTCACCTACAAAACCAAAGTAATATTAAAGAAAAATAATGTGCACCTGCTTACAGTTAACAAACTGGGAAAATCTCTTTACACATAAAACATTTCAAGCAACAAAATTATCACTTCAGTCTCATACAGGAGTTAAATATTACATAAGAAAACCAGAATATACTTTTAACTATCATTTTGTACGGGAAAATGCAGTCCTGGGGTTTGTTAAAACCTTCATCATCTAAGCTAATGCGTTAGACTTGGACAACAGACATAAAATAATAAAACTTGTTTAAACAGCAGTGGCATATGTCTAGTTGGTCCATCTGATCACAAAGTGCAGTTCCACAATAGAATGAATTTCCTATGGTTAAATCAGAAAAGTCTGACTGGCTGGGTAACAAAAAAATCATGATTACAACTTATTTTACACTTATTTTAAATTTTAGTGTCATCATTCTGGCCTTTTTCATCAACTTTCAGGAATTCTGTAGAACTCGTTAACGTGGAATATTACACAACAAGGCAATAGTCCAGTGTTTTAGCTTTGGTTTTAATCTTATGCTTTTAGCTTAATTGTCAATGCTTCACAGAACTTAACATTCTAACTTATAGCCTAAGTCTAATAAATTGGAACTAAATTATCTTTGAAACTTCATCTCCATGTGAATGTACTAGAAGTGCAAGTTGGCACAAGAACTTTCTTATAATATCAGCACATGCAAACAACTTATCTGATGTAGCTTCATATCTTCCTCTTCCGCTTTAGACATCCTACTTCTGTATTGAATCAATATTGCAAGCAAGGAAAACCAAACAGTTGATGCTGATTTTTATTTTATCCACCATGGAGAGAAAGTATGACACTATTAGAAGATAAGTCAAGCAGGGAAAAGTTGGATCCAGCCTCAAGTATACATGTTGAAGACAATAGTTTTGACATGCAAATATTTTTACAAAAATGAATAGGTCAAACCCTTGATCAGAAATACCCACCATATGGCCATCCTCACAGTCACTGGCTTCATATAGGAAATAGAAATCTAACAAGATAACCAACGACTTTCAATGACTCGTTAAAACAGCTGAGATTGACCTATCATAATTTCAGAACTTCAGCCAATCATTGGATTATAATCTAAGAGATTTTGCAAACTAACTTGCATTAAGCCAAAAACATTGAAGTAGAAAACAATACCAGTAAAACAGTCATCCATAATTATGGAGCTTTTAGAAAGTGCAAAATCAGAAATTAATGTTCCAGCAATTTTAAGAGATATTTAAAAATTTTAATACAAAATATTAATTGATCTCGAACAATAAATAATAATGGAATTATTTACAACTTAACTAGAGTAATACAGAAAATAAACATAAAGCATTCTACATGCCTATATCAAAAAATTCAGTCAATTCAACAACCAAAGGAAAATTGATAATCAACAATGGAACACTTGAAAATGTGAACAACAAACACCATTGTTTCTTTTACTTTTTTGGATTCTACAAATGAAAAATTAAATCAAAAGAGGGAATTGATTAATTAGAGTGCCAAGAAGATAGATGGAACCTGTAATTGATCATCGATGTTGATAACAAAAGAATTAGGAATGGGGTTGATAGAAATACAGTGTCCATTATTGAGCACTTGTAAATTGGGCACCTTATCCTGAAGAAGAAGAGTGAGTACAGTGGGGTCTGAATGGGCTGGTAAACTGAGTGTAAGCTTAGGATTGGGGCACTTGGGATAGTATTTTATAGCCATTTTTTTCTCGTGCTTTCCCAGCGCTTTGTGAGCTAGGAAGTCATCTTCCACTCCCAAGCTCTCAGATATTGCCTCCAGCAATCTCAGAGCAAGTGCCCTTACTTCTATGCAATAGATACTGGCACGTTCTCTACCATACTCATCAAAATTACACACAAATATCTAACAAACGAAAGAAAAAAATATTAACCTATAATTAGCAGGTTTTGAAGGCCAAGTATGAACATGGTCTTCTAACGGATAACAATGATGTCTCAGGTAGTCCTGCAAGTTGAACACTTGATCTTTGTGGACGTTGAAGCTAGTAGACAAATTTATTTTACTGAATGGATCGTCGGAATAGTATTCCATTCGGTCTTCCACATGCATAGTGAGAAAATCCTCTGCCACTTCCACCATCTTGTTGCTCACCACATCTGGAATGCCATGATTGATTATCTGTTTGTACATGTAATAATAAAAATAAGGTGAACGCCAAGTCAATCTCTCCCAGAATAGTTGTTCCATCAGTTCCATTGAAGGGGGCCCATCCATCCGTCACGTTTTATGGGCTAACATATTGATTTTCCCCAATTTGGAGAGGGTTTGGATCAAAGTGTTTGATGAAGATATGATTCACAAGCCAAGGATAACTATTAGTCAATGGACCAGTACTTCTCGCTGTCAAAGATTTAGTATTTTGAGGATCCAAGACACTTTTATAACAATGAAAGTTTCTTTTCGGCGTGATAGGTTAGCATTATGTGATGAAGAGTTAATACATTAGAGAATTTTGAGGTCTAAAATGGGCCTCATAAGAAAAATGTACAACAAAAATAAACTTTATAACAACCAATAGGATTCAAGATGATGATGTCATCCATAATGGATGATTCACCATTTTGGAGTAAAAAAGTAAAAATATTAAAAAATAATAAAATAATAAAACTACTTTTTCAACTCGTATTTTAAACTTATCTCCCAAAATTTTTACTCAAATTTCGAGCGGGAGTACTCATTGGATGCGGAATTTAATTCCTCGTCCAAGGAGTACCCATGTTGCATACTTTAGATGAACTCTTCTATACGAAAAATGAGAAATACATAAAAAACGTGATTGTAATCACATTTTTTTATGTATTTCTCATCTTTCGTGTAGTAGGACCCATCGAAAGTATGCAACATGGGTACTCCTTGGATGGGGAATTAAATTCCGCATCCAACAAGTACTCCCGCTCGAAATTTGAGTAAACAATTTGGGAGATAAGTTGAAAATATGAATTGAAAAAGTAGTTTTCATTTTCCATCTAAAATTTTGGTCGATGTCATCCAAATCTTGTCGAATTTTCACTATTATTTTATAATTTATATGGAATTATTCAGACTCAATTCTACAATATTCAGACATAAGTTATCATCTATTTCTTGTTGGTTGGTCGAAACCACTATATTAAAATCAGAAAAATTACTATCTTTTAAAAAAGATATGAAGAATTTTTTAATCTTACAAAAATCGTTACAAACCTGCTAACCTGCTCAAAACATCTAAAGGTAAACACTGAATTGACATAAATAACATCATGGATATTATTATCACTAAAATTAATAAGCTGAGCTCTGTGACGGCATTCTGATGTATGAAATGTCTATGATAACGTATTATTATGGAAAATAAAAGGCGAACATCATTGTCCTCGGAAAAAATATTTATCACTTGCAACAACGACTCCATGAACCTCAACACTTAAAAATTATGATTAGGTCTACCCATCTTCATTTGTACGGTCCCCAGGTTTAGTAATTCCTTTCCCCATGGCAAACTGGGCCATGCAACACTATTCTCATGGCTCCGAGCAAAAACCACTGAAGTCCCCAACTTATACAAATATGAAAAACAATCAAAAATAAAATTATGAATTCATCAAAGGATCAATACTTGCGAATGAAGAAAAACCTACAACCTTGAATCCATTACTCCCTCGTTCACCCAACCGACATCTGGCGACTTTGCTGATGAAGAATATTCTTGATCGAGATTTTCTCTGGTAAGCTATAAATATTCCCTAAAAATTGGTTTTCATTTAATACAACCATCTGGCTCAAATCATAGTAAGACAGTCCAATAATTAAGCTAGGTGCAAGTTCACAAGAAAGGTCAGTCTCTGTCACTATGAAAAGAAGGATCTCGGTAACATCTCAATCTCAATGACATCACAGTGTTGAAATTACCTCTGCCTCAATTCAATACTACTCTTATAAGATTATTTCGATACCACAGCAGTGAGGAGAATGAGTTATAAAGGTGTATTTACAGTTAAGGCTCGGTGTGACAAAAAGATATCAGTATAATCCGTATTACAGTGAAGATCTTCAGTGTTATAATCACAGGTCAACTACAGTCTTGGTATATTCAATCACATGATAAGTATGACACTACAATTTGGAACTACCACAGTAAAAAATCTATCACTGTTTCATGCTACCACAGTGAGAAAGGTCTCACTAGTTCGGTGCCATCGCAACTTGATGAGAAGTATTCCATTTCAGTTTGATGGTATCACATAGGGTCTCATAGAAATGGTCAAAAGAAGTCAGAGACATGTACAGTGAAGTACTTACAATCGAAGCATAAAATAGGTTCAAAAGAGTAATATGTATACACAGTGAAATAGTACATTCGAGGATCTCTGAATAGCTTCTTACATTAGGTTTGAAAGAATCTGAATTCTTTTCGATGAAGTTGACAGTGCAAGAACCAACTAAAATAAAGAACTAGTTTGAAGGTATAACAAATCAAATCTAACTATGTAACTAGGTAGGTCTTCATTATAATGACTATGTAATTATGTACTTATGTCAAGAGGAATTCAATAATAATAAAATGAATCTTTGTTTTAGTTGCTTCATGGATTTGACACCATCTTGGAGAGGAATTTATAATATTTTAAATGAGTGCTCATACACATCCTAATTCCTTTTCATTGAATAAAAATTATTTTTTTAAGATCAAACATGATAGACTACTAACTTACATATGTAGGCATGACATGCCTCTCCAATAATCATTTACCTCCATTGTGGAAGACAAATATATAAGAACCAATGTTCAAATCGAATAAGCATCAATTAATATCATATTATCTTGGTGAAGAGAAGCTAAAGAATAGTGTAGGAAAGAAAATAAAAGAGACATATTTTTAGACCCCTGGATGGAATTTTTGGACCTATATTTTTTCTAACCTGTAGACCTGTAGTAAGCACATTAATCTCTAAATTTATGCCAATGTAGCATCCACGATTTTGGCCTATTTCAGGCCTGAAATTCAGCCCTATGGCCATTGTAATTTTGGCCTATTTTAGGTGTAGGATACATATAGACTCATATCAACATTCTACAAGGACCTATGTGTAGGATACATATAGACTCCTATCAACATTCTACAAGGACCTATTTGAGGCGAATTCAACATTCTAAAAGGACCTATGTCAAAAGGGCTCAAATCATAGTAAGACAATCCAATAATTAAGCTAGGTGAAAGTTCACAAGAAAGGTCAATCTTTGTCACTATGAAAAGAATATGAATTCTTTCCTATGAGGTTGACAGTGCAAGAACCAACTAAAAGAAAGAACTAGTTTGAAGGTATAACAAATCAGATCTAACTATGTAACTAGGTAGGTCTTCATTATAATGACTATGTAATTATGTACTTATGTAAAGATGAAGTCAATAATAATAAAATGAATCTTTGGTTTACTTGCTTCATGGGTTTGACACCAGCTTGGAAGGGAATTTATAATATTTTAAATGAGTGCTCATACACATCCTAATTCATTTTCATTGAATAAAAATTAATTTTTTAAGATCAAACATGAAAGACTACTAAATTACATATGTAGGCATGACATGCCTCTCCAATAATCATTTACCTCCATTGTGGAAGAAAAATATATAAGAACCAATGTTCAAATCGAATAAGCATCAATTAATATCATATTATCTTGGTGAAGAGAAGCTAAAGAATAGTGTAGGAGAGAAAATAAACGAGACATATTTTTAGACCCCTGGATGGAATTTTTGGACCTATATTTTTTCTAACCTGTAGACCTGTAGTAAGCACATTAATCTCTAAATTTAGGCCAATGTAGCATCCACAATTTTGGCCTATTTCAGGCCTGAATTCAGCCTTATGGCCATTGTAATTTTGGCCTATTTTAGGTGTAGGATACATATAGACTCATATAAACATTCTACAAGGACCTATTTGAGGCGAATTCAACATTCTAAAAGGACCTATGTCAAAAGGGCTCAAATCATAGTAAGACAGTCCAATAATTAACAGTCAATAGTTTGCATTGTTACTGAACTGGGTAACACTTTAATTTTACATTATTACTCAACTAGTGGGTTAACAATTTATAACTTTTGAGGAATCCAGAGCTAAAAATTTCCTGAGTTTTACCTTGTTAGAAAACTTGAAGGCATGCCTGAAATGGGTCAGAGTATCAACCAGTCTTCTCTTCTCCACCATAAGACTCAGCAACTCTTTTCTACTTCGTCAGGCCAATGTTTCAAGATCACACCTTTGGTGGGAATGCCTTATGGGCAACTCCATAGGAACTTTAGATGCACACTCAACAATTTTAGTCCCACTTAATTACCATCTTTACTATTTACCTTTCATAGGCTCACTTGCCTTAACAACCACTTGCTTAATTAATGGTGGGTACAACACTTAGAACTGAACGAGATTTAACTTCTTGAACTTCTGAGGCCTGTCAAGTATAAGATCACTGTCCAGATTATTAGCTTCTTCCAAGGCCTTTTTTTGCAAAAGAGACTGCAAGAGTAGGATCCCATGAAGTTAACTCCAATGCAAGCCCATAATCTGTATCAACAACCTCAAAAAATTCAGGATACTTGTTGCATAAATTAGTTCTAAAATCCATTGGGAGACCCATATCAGTAGCTAAGTGGGCAATCTTCTCCATCAATACCCTCTTGCTCATAGACATCATTAAAAGCTTCCTGATATTCTCAACAAAGAGGCCCTCCATTTGAGATTTAATCTGCACTTCTTCCAAGTGCAGCTGTTGGGGTCAATGTGAAATAGAATCAGTATCCTGGACTTGTTCATTGTATATTTCAATCATTTGAACAACAACCTCATATATAAAGGTATCCTTTCTTTGTTTTGATATCTGGAATAAGTCATTCAAGGCTCGATAGTTCACACCCCAACTCTCCTCTGTAGACTCCTTGAATTAACAATGATCAAATTCTGCTTTGGCTATTAGAATAACCATAATAGACAAGTTAGGGAAGTAAAGGCATTTATATTACCCACCTCTTTCTAATAGTACTAGTAATTTGTAACCTTCACAAATTACAAGACAATCCGCCAAGCATATCCTATCGAAGGTCTCTTCCAATTCTGTAGAGCCACATTCTTTTGGAAATGTGATACCAAGCACTTTGCTATACCAACCTCAGTGATTAATTTTTTTTATGTTTCCTCAATGGAAAGAAGAGGAGCTTTAAGAGAAATTCTATGGCACTGCTTCTCACTAGTTTTTGTAAGATCCCCTTCTGGACCAATCATGCATTCCATTAAGGTGAAAATTTCTTTACGAATTGGATTAATAGGAGGGTCTGTCAATTGAGCAAACATCTGCTTTAAGTACTCAAATATTATTTTTAGTCTATTTGACATCGTAGCTAAAGGTGTATCATTCCCCATGGAATCAAGAGATTTTGTTCCATATTTTTCCATAGGAAGCAACACCATTTCCAAAGCCTTAATTGTTTGTCTAAACAATGAAATGCATATTTAAACAAATAGCTCATAAATGAAAACATACATTCAAAAATACCTCATAGCATATTTACATACAAATCACTTACCCATAAGCCTTCATTAGTGACAACAAGCCATATATTCCCATGTTTTCCATTGTATCACCCAAACTATCAACTTGTAAACCAATACAATCAACACGCTATAGAAAATTTATAGTTGACATCCAGGGTGACCAAGTCCTTCCATACAATACGTGTGATCATTTAGTCAACATTTTATTTGCAATAAAATCCAAATGAGGAGTTTCAAAACTTAGTCCAAATATTAAGGAAAAAAAAATATTTGTTCTGTATCCGAGTTATCAAAAAAGAGTGGTTGGATTTGAGAAGTTATATATGAACAACAACAAGATGACCATCTAGATCGATGACTTTTCCAAATACTTCTTCGGCCACCGAATGAAACTATTTTCCTTCTCCTTCAAACGAACACATCCATCTATTTTATCTTCATACGGAAGGGGGATGTTACTTGTGACATTAATGAAATTTACATTTGCGTCTTCTGGACCAAGTGGCACTCCATGTATGATAGAAATTGATTGAATTCGTCCAATGCCAGCAATAGCACTGTCATATGGATCTAATATATTCACTTTGTCACCTACCTGGAGTAGGTCATCCCCTACCAGAGTTAATAAGCACTGTCAAAAACAAAAAAGTATACATAGATATTAGGAAAATAATAATTACAATTAAATTGCAAAAACATACATAGATATTTAATTAACTGAATAATATGCACTCACTGAGTTAATATCTGAAATACTAGCAGGATTTGGCACCAGTTGGGAATGTTCAGGTGCATCAATTTCGTCATATTTTAGAACTCTCGAGGTAACCATTTTTCCTTTAACATCCTATACGTGATTTCATTATGCACAAATCAAATATTACATTAAAACAAAATAAGTTTTAACATAGCAGAAAACAGTAAATATAATATTAAAACATAAAAATATTAATAACACTAAAATAGAAGCATATAGCTCTTGTAGATATCTACAAAAACATACCTTCATATGTTCATGGCCCTTTTTTGAGTCATTTAGCATTCTTGCACCACCCAAATTTACATTATCTTCCTGTTATTGACAATAATTTCCAATAAAAGAATGCTTCATGAGTGAAGGGAAATGGAACCAAAACATTAACATATTACAAATTCAAGTGAAGCACTGGTTGCAGGGGAATTATAATTTGCTTACCTCATCTAAATCAATGTTAAATTCCTTCTTTTTCCATGCAGCAACAAGAGGTTTAATGGAGGAGGCTATGGTTGACATTGTCTTTGCCAAACCAGTTATACATTGCATTGCATGATTATAATCCTTACTATGGTTTTCAACAGTAGATAAAGCTCCTATTTGTCTACTCTCGACGTCAATAGATGGAAAGAAATTTCTATTGGATTTTCTGACATATAATTATGTTTGGAATTTTCCAAGTCTGCCATATAATGAGCCATTTCACTCACCACTGGTTCTCTTTTAGCTTCTTCAACCTACAAATAATTTTCAACGCACAACTAGTTGGATATTAAGAAAACTCAAAACACATAACACAATGTACAATATTCAACCAAAAAATTGTATACTTACAAATATTTGTTGTTTGGCTCGCAACTCACCCCGACCCAAAAAATATCGAGCCTTCACCTGCTCTCTTGCTTTCTTCACTCTTATACTCTTTGACAAATACTCTTCAGCACACATACTTTCCTTCAAATCTTCCCATTGTTTGGGAGTCAAGCTACTCTCCCTATCTTTTCCATCCAAGATTAATTTTCTGCATTTATGCCTGAATTTATTCATCAAAATTCTCATTCTGCGCTTATAATATTTACTAGAAATCCTTCCACCAATAGTCTCAAAAACATTTTCCATTTTTTGGATCACTTGATCAACATTTCTTGGATCTTGATCTGCAAAGTTGGATTTGGTAACATCCAAATGAGACCTTATTCTTGTGCCCAACTCTGTGGCCCACCTTGACGCATTTGGTCCAGTAGGCTCACCATCTTTTACCTCAATCAAGTAAGCCTTCTTCCCTTCTAATTTTCGTTCTTTGGCTTCCCTTTCTGTGGACCTATAAAGGCTTTGACTAATTCTTTGTCTTTTCACTAAAGCTGATACATCTTCAAAACCAAGACTAGGTGATGGTAAATCACTCATACTTGTGGCTAAAGAAGGTGTGGTAGTTCCTAGCACCTTACTTGGAGAAGATGTAATTGGTGTGCTTTCTGTGGCAAAAGACTGAATTGGTTGTTCCTTGTCCACAATAGGTGTGGCACTAGGTTGCACACAAATCTCCTCAGATGTGCCTTCAAATCTTTTCTTTAACTGTAAATAAATTTCTTGCAACTCAACTTCATCAGAATGTGCCAATTTTTCGCGAACACCTTGGACATGATCATCTGATATATCAGGAAGTTGATCATTATAATTTTCAACTTCATCTCCATGCATTGAATTACCATGGCGTTTGCTTCTACGAGTTGGCAGGGATATGTCTTTTCTTGCTTTTTGTTTATTCTCATTGTCTATGGGATCCAAGTTTCCCCTATATAAAAAAAAAACTTATCAAATAATGGCCTACATCATCAAATATATTATATACAACTTTCATTAAATATGCATAGAAATAAAAAGTGACGAAGAGTAACTACTTACTTATTCACCAAACCAAGAGATGAGAAATATTCTTCATTTTTTGTGATGCATTCTTTACGAACACGCTCGTATTCTATCATATTTTCATCACTGCTAAGATCATTTTTACGTTTCAACCCCTTCTTCATAGTATTTATGTCCTACATTTCACATTTAAAGAAAAAATATTAGTGCATGGACAAATAACAATTATAAAATATATCTATTATACGATCATGCGTTATGATCAATGAGAATGAATTAACCTTAAATTGATAGAAGGAACACTTTAATCAGTATCAGCACCTTATCTAGAATTATGGATTCTATTTTTTTAATTGCAAAAAAATTGTAATATTTGCATAAATTTATCACATAATAAAAACATAGCATATTTCAATTGGGAATTTAGATTGGTTGGCCCAGCCATTGTAACATTATTGAATCTATTATATGTGTACTGGTGTCAGTCCCATACAACTTTGGTGAAGAGCTCCTGAACCATATTAAGACTTTGAGCCCTTAGTAAACAGACTCCAGAGACTTACATTTAGCTTCGAGGTTTGCAAGCTAAAAATCAAATATCCCGCAATAAAAAGATATGCATCCGCCAATTTAACAACTAAATAACATTAGAAGAATCTAGATTTTCCTGAGGAAAAAAAAACAACTATAGAAGTTACAAAATAAATATTAAAGTTAGCATAACTTCATGTAGAAAATTTCATTTATGGATCTAGTAATCCTCTTTAAGATAAATTGAATCACTTCATGCTACAATAGAGTCACTGGAATGAAACAAAATTCACACAACGTGAAAAATGAATGATAAATTTCACACAAAGTTTAATACAACCATCTGGCTAATCCCATGGCCAAAACAATAAAATCCATTTGCATAGTCAAAATTTATGCCATAAAGTCAAGGTGATAAATCATCATCATGATCATTTGCGTGGTCATCAAGATCACAATCCTGATCACTTGTGTATACATCTGCTTGAGTTCCTTCATTGTCCTCGTACATTATATTGTCCTGGCCATGAATTATGTTTTCTAACTCAGTCTCTTCATTGGGAATCAATGCTTCATCTTCAAATACTCTATCGCCATCTTCAGATTCTTCCTCCAATGTTTCTTGTAAACTATTACATTGCCCATCAACCATTATATCAACATATTCCATGAATTTCCTTTTTGAGCGGGGCTCTATTTGAACGACATACGACCATCCTGAGCTTGTCACATCACCAATTAAAAATGCCTGGTTAATTTGAATAGGGGAAACATATGGCTCATTAGTCTTCAGTAAAATTTGGCGTGTATTTTCACGTACAAATCCATACTCATCATGTTGTATTTCAGATGGCTTGATCCATTTACATTTTAATAATATAGGACTAGTTTCACCATAATCAACTTGAATAATTTCTTGTATGAATCCAACATACAAGTTCTTTTCAGTGTTGTGATGAAATTCAACACTAACAATACAATCACAATTTGCGTTTCCTATGTCCCTTTCTTCCACTCTTAAATGAGTACCATAGGTCCACATCCCACTGAAAGAAGAAGCCCATATACTTGGAGGTTGTGAAAGCTGAATTTCCTCCTTTGTCATATCTTGACCTTCTTGTCGTGCATCATTAATTGCATCGACAATCCAATCATCAAATTTTGGAAAAGAACGATCTCCAAGGTTCAAATCTTGAAGTGTACGCTTTCAAGATGGATGCATCCATTTTTGAATCTCTTCTTCGTATTTTCTGCATAGAATATGAAAAGTAAGAGTGATAATAATTTAGCTATTAAATGAAATTAAATAAATAAATTATGATGTAAATAATATTTTACCTACGCCACTTATCGAATGATGATGTGTTTTGAAGAACATAGGCATGTATGGCAATTATTTCCTCATTTGATAGCTTGAAGCGACGCCCATTTCCTTCTAATACTTCACCTGCAACTCTCTGGTCATCATCATCATCCCATACACGCCGATTGACATTGCTAAAATCCTTCATATATTCTGTGCAAAACCCTATGGCCTCTTGCATTAAATATCCTTCACAAATGCTACCTTCTGGTTTTGCCTTATTACGAACAAATTTTTTCAAAACTTTCATGTATCGCTCTATAGGATACATCCATCTTGTTCTTATTGGGCCACAATGCTCTAGTTCATGTTCTAGATGTATAAGAAGATGCATAGAAATATTGAATATTGTTGGTGGAAATTCTCGTTCCAATAAGCAGAGGACTTCAACAGCCTCTCCCCTCAAATTATCAAAGTTTGAAGGATCTAGCACATGCAAACTCATTCTTTTTAAGATTAGGCCCAACCTTATAATTGCCAATCTTGGTCCCTTTTCCAAACTTGATATGACTGCAATAGGTAAAATATCCTCAATTATGACATGATAGTCATGGGTCTTGAGGCTTCTTAAGTTATTATTTTCAGTTTGGCTTCTAATATTACCACTTACATATCTAGTAGGAAATCGAGTCTGAGACATCAAATTTAAGAATTGTGCACATTGATCCTTTGTCCACACATAAGGAGCAATAGGTTTTTTGTATTTTCCATTACCATATTTTTCAACCCAAAGATTTCGACGAATCTTTAGTTCTTTAAGGTCTAGGCGTGATGACACTGTATCATATGCACCAAAAAGAGTTTCTATAATAGCAAAAGCTATGTTTTTCTCAGTATGCATAAATTCAACAGTATTCCTAATGGTTATATGCTTAAAGTATGGCAATTTATAGAATATGCACACTCTTTTTACACCACTATCGTAAAGTGGATCATTTTTACTACCACGAATGCCACCATTTTCAATAAATTGCATTCTTTTTTCTCCATTCTCAATAATGTAATCACTTTTTATTGCCAGTGGTGCTTCACGATTCTCTTCCTTACCATTGAAACGTGACTTTTGTCGATGATATGGATGCTCCATTTTGAGGTAAGCACGATGTCCACAATAAATACACTTGTGCAAACTACTTGAGTGCCTCACAAAACCCTTAAAGATGCAAGCTGGACATCCATGGTATCCATGAACATTGAGACCAGTCAAAGTGTCATATGCAGGAAGATCGTGGATTGTAAACAATAAAGAAGCTCTTAAAGTGAATTGAATTGAATTACCATCCCCTAAAATTTGAATTGCTTCAATTCCTTTCCACAATTCCACTATCTCATCAAATAATGGTTCTAAATAAACATCAATTGTATCTGAAGTCACACTTTTTTTCCCCGGTATGATCAATGACAACATCAAGAAAAATGGCTTCGTTGCTAACCATGGAGGCAAGTTATAATTTATTAAAAACACTGGCCAAGTTGACCATTTAGTGCTTTGATCTGAGAAAGGGTTCACCCCATCTAGAGCTAAACCCAGTCTTATATTGCAAGGATCTTGGGAAAAATCAGGGGATTTATTGTCAAATTCCTTCTAAATCTTAGAATCAGCCACAAATCATTGTTTTCCATCGGTGCTCTTGTTTTGGGCATGCCATTGCATTAGCTCGGCAATGTCTCGACATTTGTACATTTGAAGCAACCGTGGGATTAGTGGA
Source organism: Pinus albicaulis (assembly GCA_034641835.2). NCBI lineage: Eukaryota > Viridiplantae > Streptophyta > Pinopsida > Pinales > Pinaceae > Pinus > Pinus albicaulis. Next base: position 911,550,634 of record CM076575.1, read on the forward strand.
AAGTGGCGAAGAACCCTTCTCGGAGATAAATTTGATTTCAACCCTGGTCTATACCTCCCTTCTTTACATTTTGGACATTCAGTCTCACTTGCAAGATTTTTGCGAAATAATACACAACCATTCACACATGTGTGGATGTTTTCATACCCTAAGCCTAGCTTAGTGATTTTCACTTTACATGCTCTTCGTTTTGTTGGCAGTGTGGAGTCGAGTGGTAACAATCGTTGTAAAAATGCCAATAACTCATCAACACTCTCATTTTTCCAACCATGCACCACTTGCAAGTTAAGAATTAAAAGGATTGTTGTTAAATGACTTAAATTGCAAGTACCATACACAGGTTTTAAAGCATCCTCCATCAACTTCTGCCATTCATCCTTGAAACCCTCATTCAGCATTCTATCAACTTCAATCCCTTCATCAAAGGTTCCTACCTTTTCATTTGTGTTTGTTGCCTCTTCATCTATGTCTAGTGCCTCTACATCTCTCATGCTATGCAATTCTATCCTATCTGGATAAAATTTTTGAGGGAAAGGGCTTATACCGCTATGCCCATATTTTAGCATATGTTGAAAAATCACACTTCTTTTTCTCATTTTCCCACCACGACAATCATTACATGGACATGCATATTTAAGCAAGCTCTTCTCATCAACTATTCTCTCATCATGTGCATGGTATTCATCGGTTGTCAAAATTGGGCTTTGACTCATCTTCAATTTTCTGCATTCAAAGATGAAACTAATATGTTAACTCTTTAATTTCAACTCTTTTCAGAACTTTATTTTTAAAAGAGAAGTTTCAGCTCCTATTTGAGCACAAATGTCAATTGTGAAAACTTTTTAGAAACATCATATAGGAAGAGAAGACTACACATTTTTTACCAGTGTGAACACACCCATACACAACAATCACATAGTTAAACAACAAAAGAAAGTCATATTTGAGAGAAAGCTTTTGGATTAGCACTTGTTTGAGGAGATATTTTTGTTGTATTTACACCTTTTGAACGCAAATCTATCAGCATGACAGCAAAAAATTTTGGTTTTGAACGCAGATCTATCAGCATTACAGCAAAATGTTTTGGTAAATATATTAGCATTCTTAAGGGCACAACCCTTGCGGACATTTTTAAACATTCATTACATCAACAGTGAGGAGAAGAACACACCAATGGGAGTTGCCTTAGCAGCAAATAGGATGCATCACTCAGCTAAAGGGGAGGCACTTGGCAATGATGAAGTCACAGTTACCAGTAGTGAACTCTCTCCTTTAAAGCCTATTTCTGACATGTTCCCAGTGCTCATTCCTAGAAAACGAGGGCACTCCAATTGAGGGAGTCACTTACATATTCATGGCAGCATGATGAGTTACAAATTATCACCTTTTTGGCACTTGAAGGGAATACATTCTATTTTTGGCCACTTGCATGGAGGGCACATTAATGAAGGATTTACACCACATTCTCTCCTTATTCCTAGCATGCAAGAGGGTACATTATTTGGAGATTTACATTACTTTTCTAAGCTTGAAGAAGTTCACCCTAGTAGAAAATATGCCTTTGGAGTCATATTTGTTATTCCTATCTTCGTCTATAATTATGTGAATGATCTTTGATACTCATTCAAGACCTTCACAAGTTGTAATAATATTACCTAGGATAAAATTTCTCTTAATAAACTCCAGTTGATCAAGAAAAATGGCTCAGGCTGCCATATTCCTGATTATAAGACACATTACAAAGTGTGATAGGCCGACAATTTCTCACTATGTTTATCTTGTTGTCTATCTTGAAACTGTTAATCAAGGTTTTCATTGATGTCAATGTGGCATTGACTAAGATGTCAATATTCTTGAGATGCCTAGACCCAGTATGATGTCAAGATGACATGGTTGATGGAGGACCATTTGATGACATGAAAAATGTCTAGGGACATGACATGAAGAACACTTGAGGACTTAATGACATGGATATGACTATACTTGATGACATAGATGTCATGGACAATCATGGAAAATTGTTGGAGGGCACTCTTGAAATTATAACAAAAATTATCTAATTTCAGGAACAGTCACAAGAAAAATATTTGTTGTCACCTTGGAGGCATCCTTTCGCATTGGCTCCTTCACCATCTTAAAGAGGACTCTTTCCTCTTTCCAACAAGCCCTCACTTAGCTCCTAACTCCAAATACTCTAAGAGAAATTGATTTTTGAAGTTTACATCATAGTTATTAAAACTGGAACCGGTGATCGGACCGGTGGACCTAATGAACCGGGTTTTGAACTGGAACTGGTCTAACCGGTAGCGGTCAGATCTCAATGAACTGGTTTTAAAAAAAATACATTAAATAATTATTTTTTAATAAAAAAAACTATTCTCAAGATTTTCAACCATGATTCCAAGCCAATAGAGACAAAATATGCAAAGTTTGCTCATTTATATACCATGCAAAGGTGAATATATCAAAATGGCACCGAGTGCAATTGGAAATCCTAGTGCTACTCAATGTGTTGAGGAGGTGTGGGCAGGAAATGCCTTGTATGCTTGTGGGATGCAAGTGTAGGTGCCAAGGAGGAGCTTTGCTGGAGTAAGAAGCTTTGGTTAAGAGTGATTCCTAGCTAGGAGTTGGTGAGTAGGGTTTTCCATGTTTTCTCTAGTTATGGTTTGAAGAGATTGACTTGTATCAACTTGTAATAAGATGTTGGTATGTAGATGTACTTCATCTCTTATATATAAATGAAGTGTTTAAGCTGTCCAAATACTTGCATGACTTTTAGCTTGTATTATCTTCTTGTTTAGGGGATTCCAACACTATTGTTCAAGCTGATTTCACCTATGATATTGTTGAAATTGCTATGATTTAATACACAGCATAGAACATAAAGGAGCATATTTTATGTTGTAATAAAGTTATTTCAGAGCTTTTATATGCTTGAAAAAGTGTGCTCTGCATGTTAGACATTGTTGGCTGTGAAGTCCACGTATATGGTATTTATTCTCTTGAGCTGCCTGGTGATTTGGGTTGAAGTGAATTTAAGTATTTGTTGCTATAATTGAATATTTCTGATTGGCCCCAAGACTGAAAGTTCACGAGGAATAGATCTAAGAAACATCATGTTTTAGGTGAAATTATTGAATTTTCATTATGGCCCAGATTCATGAAATTCCTACTGTGACTGCTGGAATGACGTGATGTTCATCTGTTCATCGAGAATAGATCTAAGAAACATCATGTTTTAGGTGAAATTACTGAATTTGCATTATAGCCTAGATTCATGAAATTCCTACCGTGACTGCTGGAATGACGTGATGTTCATCTGTTCATTGAAGATTATTTCAGGAATGCAGAATAACAAGACAAGAGGCCGAGGAGGAAGAGTCTGATTTGAATTTGTTACAAGGTAGATTTCTTGTAGAATTCGTACTGTTGTACAGACCCTTTGGAGACACAATTTTGAGGGCTTGGATTACAATCCTGTGGCAGTAAATTGTGGATAGTCATCTGGTTAGCAGCTCGGATTGCAGAGATTACAAACTCGTGGACAACTTGGTTTAAGGTTGGAAGTCCCTCACATGCATATATACCCTTGGACCTTAACTCATTCCTCGGGCCTGTGATATTACAATCCGCAACAGGAGCTTTAGTCCTTGTGTAGTCCTGTAGCTTATTGCTATGGACAATCACCTGTGGTAAGCATATTTGTGGAAGTATCACAGCTCGGATCTGAAGATTGAAGGGTCAATCTTGTAGACTGAACTTTGAACCAGTGAACTGAGGCTATCTGGCTATATGTGCTAAGGTTCGGTACTGGACTTACACCTTGAACATGTGACTATATTAGACTTGGACATGAGCAAGAAATAAACTCAGACGTGTTGTGAAGAGACATTTGGACTGATCTCGTGTAGACTTCAGACCTGTTGCTGCTGCACCCAAATTGCAGACCTCTGTATTTTCAGACCTGTGTGAAGACTCCAAAAATCTAAATTGTGATCATCTATTCATCTCGAATCTGTGGCATACTCCTGTAAGTTAGTGTGAAAGTGGACATTCTGAGGCACAATAAAGGGCATATTTGTCCCTTATTCTATATGGGATACAAGACCAAGAACACCATTGAAGCTTACTGAATTGTATTACACTGAATCCCCTTGTGTAGGTTTGGTTGGTAAAATGGAAGCACTATATTAAAGGTTGAAAGCACAACATTGAATTTGTTTTTGAAGATCCAAAATTGAGAAGAAGCAGCCTCTGAAGAGTTTATGTACAACCTTCTTAATGCAGGGTTGAAGCCTTTTTAAAGGAGATCTAAGATCGGGTCTAAGATTAGGATCAGAAAACATAGGAAACTTGACTTGATGCCTAATGATGGCCTAATAAACTTTTAGGAAGTAATTAAAAAAATCCATTGCTGATCTTCAGTCTCTTGTAGTCCCAACCTACAGGAGCCTTCCATAGATAAGTTTTCTAAGGTTTACATGAACTGTCAAACGAAACTATGAAATGGAACTCAGTGTGATACATTGTTTTCAATTGAAACTAAATAAGTCAAGCTCCTTTTATGGTAAACATCACAGTTTCCTGTTGCTTCTTTAACAGAAGCTTGACTTGATGCCTAATGATGGCCTAATAAACTTTTAGGAAGTAATTAAAAAAATCCATTGTTGATCTTCAGTCTCTTGTAGTCCCAACCTACAGTAGCCTTCCATAGATAAGTTTTCTAAGGTTTACATGAACTATCAAACGAAACTACAAAATGGAACTCAGTGTGATACATTGTTTTCAATTGAAACTAAGTAATTCAAGCTCTTTTTATGGTAAACATCACAATTTCCCGTTGCTTCTTTAACATAAGCTTGAATTGATGCCTAATGATGGCCTCATAAACTTTTAGGAAGTAATTAAAAAATTCCATTGTTGATCTTCAGTCTCTTGTAGTCCCAACCTATAGTAGCCTTCCATATATAAGTTTTCTAAGGTTTACATGAACTGTCAAAAAAAACTACGAAATGGAACTCGGTGTGATACATTGTTTTCAATTGAAACTAAGTCAAGCTGCTTTTATGGTAAACATCACAGTTTCCCGTTGCTTCTTTAACAGAAGCTTGACTTGATGCCTAATGATGGCCTAATAAACTTTTAGGAAGTAATTAAAAAAATCCATTGTTGATATTCAATCTCTTGTAATCCCAACCTATAGTAGCCTTCCATAGATAAGTTTTCTAAGGTTTACATGAACTGTCAATTGAAACTACGAAATGGAACTCAGTGTGATACATTGTTTTCAATTGAGACTAAGTAATTCAAGATCCTTTTATGGTAAACATCATAGTTTCCCGTTGCTTATTTAACAAAATCTTGACTTGATGCCTAATGATGGCCTAATAAAATTTTAGGAAGTAATTAAAAAAATCCATTGTTGATCTTCAGTCTCTTGTAGTCCCAACCTACAGTAGCCTTCCATAGATAAGTTTTCTAAGGTTTACATGAACTGTCAAATGAAACTAAGAAATGGAACTCAGTGTGATACATTGTTTTCAATCGAAACTAAGTAAGTCAAGCTCCTTTTATGGTAAACATCACAGTTTCTCGTTGCTTCTTTAACAGAATCTTGACTTGATGCCTAATGATGGCCTAATAAACTTTTAGGAAGTATTAAAAAAAATCCATTGTTGATCTTCAATCTCTTGTAGTCCCAACCTACAATAGCCTTCCATAGATAATTTTTCGAAGGTTTACATTAACTGTCAAATGAAACTATGAAATGGAACTCAGTGTGATACATTGTTTTCAATTGAAACTAAGTAATTCAAGCTCCTTTTATGGCAAACATCACAGTTTCCCATTGCTTCTTTAACAGAAGCTTGACTTGATGCCTAATGATGGCCTAATAAAATTTTAGGAAGTAATTAAAAAAATCCATTGTTGATCTTTAGTCTCTTGTAGTCCCAACCTACAGTGGCCTTCCATAGATAAGTTTTCTAAGGTTTACATGAACTGTCAAACGAAACTACGAAATGGAAATCAGTGTGATACATTTTTTTCAATCGAAACTAAGTAAGTCAAGCTCCTTTTATGGTAAACATCACAGTTTCCCATTTCTTCTTTAACAGAAGCTTGACTTGATGCCTAATGATGGCCTAATAAACTTTTAGGAAGTAATTAAAAAAATCCATTTTTGATCTTCAGTTTGTTGTAGTCCCAACCTACAGTAGCCTTCCATAGATAAGTTTTCTAAGGTTTACATGAAATGTCAAGCGAAACTACGATATATGGATGAAATGTCAAACGGAACTACGATACATGGATAATGAGATATCAAATGAATGGATTAATAAATCAGGGTTGTATTGGTTTAAGTAGAATAAATGTAAGTAAAAATCCCCCAAATCCTCTTATCTGATGTAGCTTTATCTCCACATCACTGAAGGATAATTCAATGAGGTATCAAAAATTATTTTCAGTCATGACCATAACACAGGTGCCATAGAAAGGTCCTAAGCCATGTGTTGATAATGAGCCATGCGAAATTAATGATCTCTGATATGTGAGGATACACCCCTGTGCTAATCCATGCAAATTTGGTGAAGATGACATATATCATAAGCGGAATTTGAGATCGAACTGAACCATACGAGCCTCAGGAACTGTACATGTTTTTATTTAAAATTTTCACCCCAGATCATAAATAGTACATTTCTTAGATCAAAATCAACATATACAGTGAGCGAATAAGTGCAATAGAAACTGGTTTGGAGGCTTATAAATAAGTGAAAAATATTAGTTTTGAAGGCAGAAGTGGACCAGCGTTGACCCCTTGAAATCCATGATCCTTACCCAAAAAAAATCGTATGAATTGACAATATCTTAAAACAAACAGAGTAGATACAAAGCCAGGAAATAGAAAATATTAAATCCGACTAACCTGTGACTCTGGGTATGTAAACTTCAATTGTGAATTTGCTGCTGCTCGCCTCTTCAAAAGCCTCCAAGTTCTGTCTAATGTGTTTTTATCCATGATAAAACCTCTAATTATATAGAAATTAGTAGCCCTAAAATAACCCTCTCGCCAACAGCAAAATCCTCCCGCCAAGAGAGAAAATTTGGTGCCAAATAACCAGCATGGCCAGTTTTCATCCAGTTTTCATCTAAATTTGAGAACCAACTACATGGCGCCAAAGACCCATAACCTCATCTTCCTAAACCAGTCTGGGTAAGAACAACCAGTTTTCCTCTGTTCTTGGGCTTTCATACTGGTGAAATCAACCATGACCTCTTCGGACTTCGACTTTTGGCGGACTTTGAATGTGGCATGCCCTCAAAACCTCGTCTTTCCCCAACTTCGACTTTTGACAAACTTCGACATGCCCTCAAAACCTTGTCTTCCGAACCGGTTGAACCAGTTGAACAACGAGTTTTCTTTGGCTTTCAAAGTCAGGTTTCATACCAATATTTTTGATGAAATCAACACATGCCAATGCCAACGTTTGACTTCGACTTACTTTTAGAACCCCGTCTTCCGAACTAGTCGAACAACGGGTATGAAATAAATGCATTAGTTTGACTTACTTCCACTTTTGTTATGGACACTTATCGATTAAAGAGATGGAGCGATTACTATTCAGTCAATATTTTTTTTAATGAAATAAACACATTTCTTTGACTTAATTCCACTTTTGTTGTGGACACTCCTCGATTAAAGAGGTGGAGGATTACTATCTGGTCAAATGCATGTGTGTGATTGAATAAAGTGGGAGGGAAGAAAGTGAGATTATCAAAATCAAGTCACATCAATTTTCACTTAATATTCCCATAAAAATGGTTGGTATATTGTTATATCAATTCTCAATTAATATCCCCATTGAAAATTGTTGGTCTATATCTTTTTATCAAATATCATTTGGCAAAGAGTTAGACATTAACTTAATCAATAAGTGAATGAATCTTGTTAAAAGGAGATTTATTTTAAAATTTTGTTATATCATTCTAAGTTAAATAAATGGATAGCTTTAAATGGATGACCCACTTTTCGAATGCGGCATGCCTACTTTCACTTTTCGAATGTGGCATGCCAATGTTCGACTTACTTTCAAAACCCCATCTTCTCTGAACACGTCGAACAATGAGTTTTCAAAGTCGGTATTTTTTATAAAATCAAAGTAGGACTTACTCATGCCTATTTCCAATTTTCGAATGCGGCATGCCATTTTTACAAAGCTTCAAACAATTTTTTTTTAAATAATTAAAACTTACTTACACTTTTTTCGAATGCGGCATGCCTACTTCCACTTTTTGAATGTGACATGCCATTTTTTACAAAGGTTCAAACAATTTTTTTTAAATAATTAATACTTACTTCCCTTTTTTGAAATGCCTACTTCCATTTTTTACAAAGGTTCAAACAAATTTTTTTAAAATAATTAAAATATTAACATTAATATTAATATTTATTATTTTAATTATTAATTAAATAGAAAATCACACTATATTTAAAATTTAATTTTATATAATATAATTAAAACAAATAAAATATAAATATTGATAATTAATATTTTAATAAATTCAATAAAATATAAATATTGATATTTATTATTTTAATAAATTAATAAAGGTTCATATCAAATAATATATATATATATATATATATATATATATATATATGTGTGTGTTAAATTGGTGTCACACAATATATGTATGTTAAACATATTATAAATAAATTATATATGTGTGTGAGGTTTGAGTAGGTTTAATGGTTAAGGGTATGTGTTTCCTCCTAAGAGGTCATAGGTTCAAAACTAGAGGGGGTAGAGTATGTATGTCTTCTTAAACATAGCAGATCAAATCGCTACACGTGAGGTGGATCCATTGTACCACAAACAAGGGGGGTCTCATACACCAATTTGGTGTTAGGCTTAGTCGACCCGACCTTAAAATTAGATTATTATTATTATTATAAGTATAACAAAGGTTCATGCACTCTCCAATGGGAGTGAGGTTCGAGACAACGTCACGTGGAAGGCGTCTCACATGAGTAAATACAAGTGGAGCGAGGATGAGGGAGTGTCACACCCTCGAGATAGTGTTGTGATGACCAAGTGGTAGGGGCGTGATGGGCGCCCAACTCCCGGGTATAATGTGCGACGAAGATGTGAAATATTGGGCACGCCATATTGGCGAATGCCCACCTTGGGCGCATCGAGTAGCGGTGGGTAGAGTTGTGCGATTTGGCGGATATGATGAGCGGCAACGTCAAACGGTGTGAGCCCCATAGTGGGCGGACGAGTCAAAGGCGTTAAGGCGAAGTCGTGTTGGTGAGCACATTCGATGTTACGAGGAGCGTTGTGTAGTGATTGGGCGAGCTGGTCGAGGACATGGTGTGGGCGGCCAATCGGTCGTTGTGGTAGATCAAGAACTCATGGTGGCAAGGGGATTCATGGGATGTATAATATTGATCGCTCCGAGGTAAATGTGGGGTAGGGTATCAGTATTAATGTTTCTTGGAGAAGCTGTCATCCGAGTACTTATCAAAAACCTAATGGAAAGAGTATTGGACACAACTCGAGAGAATTTTAACACCTGCAGATGGATTCGAGAGAATCTTGTATAAGTGAAATGTAACACTTCGATATCAAAATTGCAATTTTCCATTTATGGCATGACACAATTAAAAATTATTGACATAAATGACTAATTCATATACTTGTTGTACTAGTCATATTTTTTATTGTTGGACTATAATAGTGATTTACATTAATCATTATTAATTTAGTCATATATTTTAATCTAGAGCTAAATTAGTCATTTAAGTTAGTCGCTTTTAGTTTAGTCACTTATTATCTAGTCATATATTTTATCCTTAGACTAAATTAGTCATTTAAGTTAGTCGGTTTTAGTTTAGTCACTTATTATCTAGTCGTATATTTTTACTCCTAGACTATATTAGTCATTTAAGTTAGTCATTTTTAGTTCGGTTACTTAAAATTGCTCAAATTTAGTAGTAATTCACTTGAAATAATAGCGGTGACTAACATTTTTAGTCACCTGGTCATTAATTTCATCATTTTTTACTAATGAACTCAATTGATTGTTGATGTGGGCATCAAAACGCGCTCATTACGGAGACATACAAGCCGATGATAGGATGTTACGGATGTGAAGAGGCATGCTCGTGTGACATGTACTGAGTCTCATGCGACATGTCGTAGGAGCTAAGACAAGCTGATACGCAGCGAGGAGGATTTTCCATAGATATAGGCGTAGTTGAGTTGTGGCACTCGATGGACAATCCATGAGCGAGTGACTCACATGCATCTCATGATCGTTCACCTCACAGCGCGCACGATGAGCATGACGCTCCACCGGCGACATTCGACGGTCATCATGGAGATGAGGCTGGACCATCGACCACATCCGAGTTAGTAGCTCTGCATGTGCATCCATTAGTACTATTCATGATCATGATCGAGTGGACCATCAACACAGTCAGAGGCTACACTATTGGTGAGCAGGGCCTCACTTTGCTACTACTCATATTGATGTTGTATTACCACCAACGAGATGCATCCATCGAGTACTAGTGATCATGATCATGAGAAGTATTGACCATCAAATGTCGAGGATGCACCCAACTGCTGAGCGAGCATACACTCATAATGCTTGCTATTGATGTTGTTATACTACCACCAACGCTTTGATCCATGACATTATATTACAATTGTATATTTTTAACATTATATATATATATATATATATATATATATATATATATATATATGGTCCATGTATTTTATGTTCATGTTGCGGTTGTACTTAATTTTCATGTTGGTGATCATCATGATGTGGCACATATTGTTAGGTCATGTTAGATATGTTCATTTAATGTTTAGCTTGCACATAGATGTGTATATGTGATAGCATGAGTTATTTGACATATGGAGATGTATATTTGATGTTTGTGTTGTGATGATCTTAATATATAATGTTAATTTGATGTTTGAATGTGTTTATTAGTCGAATATGATGTTTGTACGATGGTTATCATGATCGTGATGATGTTTATTATTTAATTTAATATTAAATGACCATGATATTTATTAAATATTATGTTGTATGTAAAATATTTATTAATGTAAAATTTTAATTGTAAATGTAATTTTTTTGTAAAGTTGTAAATGTAATTGTATGTAAAATTCTAAAATTTCAATTGTATTTGTAATTGTAATTTTAATTGAATTGTATGTAAAATATTTGTAAAATTGTAAGCTGTAATTGTAAATGTGATTCTGTGTAAAATTGTAAATGTAATTGTATGTAAAATTCTAAAATTGTAATTGTATTTGTAATTGTAATTTTAATTGAATTGTATGTAAAATATTTGTAAAATTGTAATTGTAATTGTAAATGTAATTCTATGTAAAATTGTAAATGTAATTGTATGTAAAAATTGAAATTGTAATTGTAATCCTAATCATAATTCATGTATGCGAAATTAATGAAAATTGTAATTGTAATTGTAATTGTACTTTTAATTGTAATTGTATGTAAAATATTTGTAAAAATTTTAATTCTATTAATGTGAAATGATTTTATTAAAATATTTAAAGTTGTAAATTTGTAAATAATTGTAAATAACAAATCTAGAATAATACGAATTTTTTGTAACATAATAAAGTTTAGAAAATAATGAAAATAAATTCATGTACTTTATAATTATCATTATTTTATTATGATCTTACATACAAAAAAAAGGAACTTTATACGATGCAGGTGTGCTTATCATCCTAACATGCACCGCGTGTCATATAAATAAGACGCCTCTGGTGTGTCACAACTCTTCACCGTACCCAGTAACAAATAAACACGCAACTCTATTTTCTTTAAGTGAAAAAAAAGCGGTAATTTGAAAATTGGGAGGCAAAATATTTTCAAAAAATCTAACTTTATAAAATAATTCTTTAAATACTAAACACTTTTCATTATTTCACTATTTTTGCTAAAATTTTCAGCCGAGATATTTGCGGGAGGCGGCTTGGAGCAAGCGAGCAGGAGGGCAATGTAGAAGCGACGAAATATGTTCGAATAGAAGTAGTCGGACAATCAAAAACCAAAGCTACGGTGATTCAAGCTCTGTATCATAGAATTTGGAACCATCTACGTGATTAAATTTAATTATTTCTTTTACTTTTTTTCTATAGTTTTATCCATTTTTTACCCTAAGCCCTTCATTTTTTTTGTTTTTTTCCCTTTCTTCTCCCTATTTCTATGATTTCAGAATTAGGGTTTTTCATTTTAGATTGACGTAGAACCCATGGGATGACTTTCATAGTCGGATCCCAATCCATTCGGCCATTGCGTGAATTTTTGGAAAAAATGTATTTTTTATTTATCGAGTGTGCCTGCATACTCTACCACTCCGGTGCGATGTATTATACGACACACCGCGAAAATCTTGTAGTAAAAAAATGAAAACATTTTTTTCTAAATCAGTGAGCCAAATCTGAAATAGGGCACTAATGCTCCATTTAACTAGGCAAGCACCGTACGGTGTATCACACCATTTTTTGCGGTGCGTTTGTAATACCCTACGCAGCGTTAGGTATATTTGCACTATTCTTTGTGGTGTGTTTACAATACCCAATGTGCCATTCAATGTATTATACGGTTTTACGGTGCGTTGTTAATATCCCCATGCACTGGCGAAGGTCTGGACCTCGTGAAAGGTGCATCGGCACCTTGAGATTTATTTTCTACCTAAAAAAATTTGAGAATTTATTTATAAATACATTAATGAATGATATGGTACGAGTTTCGGAATGATAAAGAAATGTCTCACAAGAGATAAAGTAACAAAAAATACTATTAACACATCAAGAAAAGCAAAAAAAGATAAGTTCTTTGTAAATTCTTTATAAAAAAATATTATTTTTGAACTATGTGTGAGTTTAACTAATATGTATTGTTCATCGTGTATCATGCGAGCGAGAAAATGATGAATCTCGATATGATTATTTCTGATCTAGGACCGAGAAGAGCATAAAAGTTTAATGGAAAAATTGCAAAAAGGATGAATGAGGTGAATGAAAAAAGATACTATTGATCTAATATGAGTTTCTTTTTTTAATTATCATTAATAATATACTTAAAATTATTAGATAACATGTGTCAAACAATCTACTAATTCACATGTGTTTAATTTTGTCGGGGGACCAACAACTTAGAAAAGGAATGTTGTTCTAAGAAAAGAAAAAAAAATAGAACATGCAAATGAAAATCAATTGCTCCTTAGCTCATCACGGGAGTGGTCTTGGATGTTAACGAAAGGGGAAAAACTTTTTACAAAATTTTGAGGGATCTAGTGGAATGAATGTATAGATGTTATTTCCAACGACAACAACGTGCTTCAAATGTAATATGTAATCATTGAATTTTTCGATGATTAGGTACAATAAATAAACTATTTAGCATTAAATATTAATTTTCAAGAATTTTCTTGCGGGAAAAATAAAAGAAAATGGAACCCATTCGACACATAAAACAGGGACAACAAGGAAGAAAATGGTTGATCTCTAAGTTTGTGAGTAATTGTTACTTCCTTATAACAACTTAACTCGATTTCATTTTTGTATTTTTTAAGTTGTTTTACAAAAATCACCATTGAATGTCTTCAAATAGGTGCTAACATACAAAGAAGAACCATCGAGATGAATTGATTGAAATTGCGTTAAATATGGGTTGTGAGTATATGTTTGCATATCGGAATTTAATTATGGAATTTGTAAGAATCTATCGATCTTTATAGAAAAAGGAAAAAAAGAAGAAAGTTCAAATGCATCTATCAAACCAATTCCATCAAGGGATAATGATAATAGGTTGGTTGTCACTCCGATGACCCGGTGGTTCCATTTCACAAAGATGATGCCGGAGATAAAAGAGAATCACAACTTTTTATGGTGCTAGAGATAAAAGAGTGTCTCAGAAACAAGATGAATAGAAAAAAGGAGGAATTATTTTTTCAATGTGGAAAAAAGACAGAACTAAATTCTCTTCAACAAATACCTTGGAGATACATGAAGATAAATAGATATTGTATGACTATATACAAGACAACATAATCAAGATTCCTTGGTTGCTAAGTTGATAGTCCAAGTGGAAGCTCATTCAGGAAGCAAGAGATCTGGAAAACATTGTTTTAGGAACTATTTTGTCTTAAATGTGCTCAGCGTTTGAACATTAATGAGTTCATCTTGGGGTTGCACAAGAGCATCGAATTTCTCAACCAGATAAAGCCTAGTGGTATTAAACAATAGATCTGGTCACTAGAGCTAGGATGTTAATGGTGTCTTAGAAATGTTTCTCTTCCGAACACTTTAGTTACAAAAGTTTCACCCTTAGAGCCTTTTGCCTTTGGCACCCACAAGTTATATCCACTTCCAATACAAAATTCTAGTTAACATAAATCATGTGTGCAATCGAGATGAAATAGTTTCAATGAGAACCTAGGAAAACCTGATTAATTTATTCCCTAGATCTGACTTTTTCTATGCATTGAGTGTATCTTTTTGAAATGAGTTTGTGGTCTTCGAGGATCAACAACCTATCTCTCTTTTGTAAAGTTTCTGCAGGGGCTGAACTAGTGGAAATTGATCTCAAGATATATCTGTTTAAAAGGATTACTAGTTCAGGATAAAAAATTTCCTTTAGTTATGGTGTAATTCAGGATCACATAGAATCAATATGATTTGACTCACTGCAAGCCCATAAATGGGACCTCCATTACGATAAAATATTTTCTTCTTAGCCATTGGACTGTGAAGATGGAAGTAGCACTCCAGTGAGCGTTAGAGCTAGAGAAACTCCAAAGTTCCATATTGGCATGCATGTGTGTCTTCACTGATGTCATCATCACACAAAAAAATTTAGGATTCTAAACCCTCTGCGATATGTTGCCACTGTCGATGAGAACGAGACACAGTAACCCCTTATGCATTTAACTACAAAATATTGTGTCATTGATACAATTTCGCTGACTTTATGAAATAGAGAAAAATTTTCTTCTAGAAGTATATTTGAGAAGAGAAAGGATGGATGGAATGATGTAAAGGAGTGCACCATTTTAAAATTTTGAAAGTTCCATTGTTGTATGCAGATCAATCAATGAATCATAAATATGATTAGCCACCAAATTGGAACAGATTCAAATTAGGAAAGAAAATAATATGGCGATTATGTGGACATGGTATTATCAACTTGAAAATATAAATGAAGGATTAAAATGCAACATCGATTCCAAAAAAATATCCAAATCCAAGATGAGAGTACATGGCACACAAATCTAGTGTGTGTGGCTTTGGTAGAATCATAAATGGAGAGAGAAAACCAGAGCCAATGTCATTCTTCATTCTTCTTAAAAATATGTATTAATTCGTAACAATCAAGTTTCTTGCTATGCAATGTCAATGCTTGCATCGATGTATAGTTTCCTTCACATTTCCATTAAATTTTGGTTCTATAAGTGGGGGAATTAACAAACCTTCTTTTAAGGCTAAAATGTTGTCATGAAAGATTTATATAAACCTGTTAAAACATGTATTAGATAACCATATTGATATAATGAAAATGCCATGACAAGGCTTGGCAGTAGTGGGAATGGAATTGCAAGTAGAAACTAAAAAAAGGGCAACAAATAGGGATCCTAAAATGATTCTTATAATTAATGATAGATTCTCAAAACCCTTAACAAATGGGAATATTTACAAGCCATTATTATCTAGTAGAAAATAATCAAAACTGCCCTAGACTGATGGAGTTTAGAGCCCAAATTTTCAATGGCTTGTAATCAATAATTCTATCAAATATTAAAAATCATAAAACTTCCTTCGATATATTCAAGGCAGAAGGTGGAGAGAAATCAAGATTGAATAGAACATAATCCACACATGGAAGGGGTGAATGATGTTTCCATACACATCTTTCCTCTATTATTTTCCATGTCATTCCTTTAATCATAAATCCAACTTCCTCAAGTACATGATAGCTGGAAAAGTTCAAGGCTCAAATATAACTCCATGCTTCTTTAGGAACCTATGTCTGCACCATATTTTTTGGGGCACCTCCACTATCCCCTCACAATTTGTTTGATAATCATGGTTTATCTGCGCAATATTTCTATAGCAGTCTGGCTAGAGTTAGCACTATAAAATATTCCCTCACTATGCCTTATGCAGAGCACCTCAGTGAATCATGTTTTTCATTAAATTATTATCATAATATGATTTAAAATTTCCCTTGAAACCATTTTAGTCTCTTCATATTAACAAATTGTATTCTTACATAGAACTGTATTAAAGATATCTAGTGTGTTGTTTCCACATAAATTTCAAGTTTCTTTTTGAAACTTTTATTTTAGTAGTCCATTGATTAAAGGAAATCTGACTACCTTTAGCTTAGATAAATTTTTTCTTATCATACACCCACATTCTCACCATGTATTGAGACATATGCCAACCATTAACCCAAACCTTCACCCACCATTAATTCCAATCCACCAGGATTCACAAGTTTTCAGGAATTTGCTGAAGAGTGAATCTAGAGATAACTTAATACCTTTTCATCATCGAGCAATGCAAGGGTTGTGCTGAGAAGCGAGTATCCAGTGTATACCAAAATATTCATGGTGTTCTTGGCATTAATTAGATTCAACAGGAGGCCTAGAAATTGACCCTCATTAGCAGAAGTAGTCATGAGGTTCCTGTCAAAATCTAGAAAATAAATCCTCTATTTCTTCACACAGTGAAAACCACCTATGAAAGATTCTAAAAACCAACTTATTTTATAATTTAGGAGAAATGGATATAGATTGATAGGTTGAGGGGATTACCATGGATTCTTGGCAGTCACTTCGTGGAGCTCTTTCATTGGCTCGGGTTCATAAGGGTACACGCTTGTTTCCAATATATACTGCAATAATGACATAGAAAGTAGAATTAATTCGCCATGAAAGAATTAACCTCATCAATTATTTTCTCTTCTAAACTTACTGAAAAAACTCAAAGGTAAAAGGGTTGAGAGAAACATGATAGAGGGCATCACTCTGCAAGAGACTTTTGTGGCCCACTTCTTGATGGCAAAAAACCTTAGCCGACTCCTCTACTTGGGTTTTCTATGAATTTAACTCTAATGCAGAAAAATCAGTGCTTTCCATTTCCTCAAAACTGAAACATAGTTGAAAACATGTCTAAATACCAATTGAAAATGAAAAAACAAAAAAGCCTGAAAATTACTAGGAATTTCCTAATGGATTTGAAACTTAGATCTTGCATTAAAAATCCAATTAACCAAATTATCCAATGATCTAAGCTAACCTAACCCCAAAGCTCTAAATATTAAAATTTTGTGATGTGAGTAATTACCTATTTGGACAAGAATAAACCCTTGGACTCAATGAATATGGGTTGCCTAAAAAAAGCCCACTCTCACCAACCATTTTCCTAGGCCTTGAATATATTGCACCCGTCCCTACCAAGAATACCAAACTAATATGAAAATGAGAGACATAAACAACAGAATAGGTAAGATAAAATTAAAATTCTCTATATTACACTGCTTGTTAAAGCCAAATTGGGAGCGAGAATTGAAATTAATCTAAAATTTAAAAAAATACATTAAATGTTAGTAATAATATTTAAAAAAAAAAAATTATATATATTTTTAAACTAAAAATTCAATAAGATATTAAGTTGTATATAGATTATTTAATATGTAAACCTTATAAATATAATTAGTATTTTTATGAGGTGATATTTGTGTGTCAAGATCATAATATTTTTTTGTTTTAGTTGTTTATGTGGTTATCTTTTCTCATGTATTGAGAAAAATTAAAAGACTCAAAATTAAAATTATATGTATTTTTCTTATTTTAATATAGACATAAATTTTTTGATGACATGTGCCCTCCTAAAGTTTGAAAATTATTGGATTCCACCCATCACAATGAGGCCAATTTCCTAGATTTAGCATTATGAGAGGTTATGACCAATGGAGGAATTTCTATTGATGTTTTTATCTTTACTA
The DNA here is from genome assembly GCA_034641835.2 of Pinus albicaulis. NCBI lineage: Eukaryota > Viridiplantae > Streptophyta > Pinopsida > Pinales > Pinaceae > Pinus > Pinus albicaulis. The sequence goes on from CM076575.1 coordinate 911,568,706, forward strand.
ATATTTTCACAACATTACCACATTTTTCACACGAGGAATAAGTTACTCTCAAGGCCTTTACCAATGGACATGAAAAGGGTTGTAGACTAGGAATATGAGCACCATTATTATTCTTCGCATGATAATAATTAGTATGAGGGAAGGTAAAAAAAAAAATTATTTCTAAAATGAAGCTTCTCATGCCCAAGGGCCATGAATTTGGCATCGAACAACCACATATATCCTCTCTAAAGAATATTAGAAATATATGGGATATCAATTAAATTAGGAATTTTTTTCACACCATGTATAGGATTTAAGGAATGTACCATGGATATGGGAGGTAAATAAGCGCATTAGGCATAGAAGAGAAACTGAGGTAATGAGGAGAATTAATTTCAAGAACTAGGGTTATCGCTTCACACATTTGCATGGGTGACTGTCTATCTATTCATATATAGCTCGAGCGATGTTGTATCTATATATAACTGGAGTGAAGTGGCTTCTTATATGTCATATATGTTGTACTATTTTCACTAAGTTGTGTGGTTTCTGGGCCCAAAATCCCATACTACAGGATAGTAATAATTGTTAATATACATTGATTTATTCTTGATCAAGAATACATTAATTTATTCATAATCAAGAAAGAGACTCATTAGTTTAAATGAGTTATTAGTGGTTTATAAAAGGGTAGAATTTAACTTTTGTGAGAGTCATATGGGTTTTATGTTATTAATATGTTTTCTATATCCAAAGAAGACAAGTTTTCAACGAATTGGAAGAAATTTGAAGTTTTATTCCAAGATCAAAAGGAAATCTCAACATAGATAATGTCTGCAAGAAACTCAGTATCCCTTGTATTATCATCGAGAATTTCTTGAGTGGGTCATGTGTTTTCTAGTAACATCTAGCTTGTGTCCCATCCATAAGGTTAGATACTGCCCCTAGTTGTAGCTTAACCTTGTGCCTAGGAGGGAAATTGTTGGGTTCCTATAAGATGGAAAAATTTTATTCTTCTTTCTCCCATTGATATAACAATATGTGCCTTTGGTGACAAGGTCCATACCAAGAAAATATAGTTTTGAATTATTCTTAGACATAGGCCTTCACAAGATTTTGTGACAACATTTATAAGATAACAAATGTACTTTCTAATCAATTTAATCAGGGATTGCATACCATGATTTCCAAATAGCATAGTGGCTGAGTTGTAGGGATGTAGATCTCAAAAAAGATCAACCTTTCTTAAATAATGGTGAAGACTCCAAGGGCTCAGAAGAAAAGAGGGATGGTCATCCAATTATATGTGTTTAAAGGGAGTAAGCTAATATTATAGAAAGTGGGAATTAAGCTAATATTGTAGAAAATGGACCTTCTCTATAGTCATGAATGTCATAAGAATCTTGTAAAATTCCAAGCATGAGAAATATTCTACCATGATCAAGATTTGTGCATAGTGAAATAATTCCCTTAAGGGTTTTGTCCCATTGCAAGAAAACCCAAATTGTCAAATTCTTGATTGGACCTTCAAACCAATAGAAACCCTCACCTTTTGTATTGTTGAAATATAATGATGGGAGAAAAATCTTATACAATATTAGACAAATTATGTTGAAGGCATATATGACCACATTAATGCATCTTCCTCCAAAAATTTTATGAGGCCTTTGGTTTCAAATATTTGTGGTCCTAGTCAGTGCACAATTATGTTTCAACCCATTTCATATCAATATTACTTAATGATTCCTTGTTGGATCCCTTTAAGAAACCTAGAGGCATCACGGAAGGCATTATCACCATCTCTATTTGTAGTTATGGATGAGGATTTACACAAATTAATTAAATCTTGCAAATCTAGATCACAAATAGTATCCATAAAATCACTAGAGACGTGAATGTTATCTCTCCTTACATTTTGTTTTATATTTGATGTTCGTTATATAAATAACAATAGAAGAAGCTCCATTATTTTGAGAGTGTTTGGAGTTGTTTCTACGTGCCTCAAGGTGTCAAGGTGATGAAGAACAATCAACGATCTTATTTATTATTCCCTTCCCAATCCAAACACATATTAGAAAATTTTAAAGGTTTGTAAGGCCATTTATCTGGAGAAAATATCTAGTCATCCCCTTAGCATTGAAAAATGTTAAACGAATTCATTGATCAAACCATCTCAGAAAAAATCACCATAAATTCTATTGTTGAACCTTCAACTATCTACCCCTCAACAATGAGTTAATTTTTGGGTATGTGTTATATTCTTTACATGAGATTCATATGCATTGAGCACAACAAGGGGGTAACAAAACGGGTGGTAGCCCTGTGGTTCGAGTGGGTCACAAGGGGAAAAATCCCCCTAAAAAAATTAGGGAATTTTATGCATATGGTTTTCGTGCTTTTCTACGTAAAGTGGGGTTAGGGGATTTAAAGGTTTATGGTGCATCATAGGTCAACCCATGGTTTTACTGAAAAATCTTTCTAGCTTTCCTAGTATGAATTTCTTGGGTAAAATATTTGTGTTGAAGGTATGTGTGCCATTTCATTTTTTTAATCGAGGATATGTTTGCAACAATTAATTGTAAAAGGTTAAAACTAGCATTAACCCCAATCAAATCAATCCTCAAGGTAGTTACAATATTTCTCTTTGCAATTTTCACTACTTCTCCTAATATTACAAAAAAAATGGAACAATTACAAAAATATTCCTATTGCAAAGGCATAACTTGGAGTCGTAGTGGCCATTGGTAGATTTGAAAAGTTATGCACCCTAAAAACAAAGGGACGCTAGGGGCTTTAAAGAATGAAAATTTTCAATATATTTATGAGTGAGAAATTATTGTGGTGATCATATAATTCACATGATCAAGGTGGATATTGATGGCAACCGACTTGTTCCACTAACACAAGTAGTTACACATCTTGGTAATTATATTATAGTGTTTCAAGGCCTAAAATTTTGGTGCATTTTTTGAGAATTTCCCTTGCATTCTTAGAAATTGATATATGCCACCAATATGGTGGCACACGAAACACATAAAGAATGGATTAATAGTTGTAACGGCTCAAGAAACACCTTAAACAAAGTTTGTGTGCAAAATATGTGGCCCTGGGAAGTTGATGAATAAAATAGACTCCATAACATCCACATTCATTTTTCCATGTCATTTATATATTATTTACATGAGATTCATATGAATTGAGTGTAGCAAGGGAGATCATATAAGGGGTGGTATCCCCCCTTTCCTGGGGGGTTGTAATGGGGGCACAACTCCCTAAAAAGGGCAGTTTTTTGCATCTACTTTTTGTTTTTTTTGGACATGGTTTTCGATTTTAGTGGTTTTGTGGCACATGGTAGTTAAACCCATGGAATTTTAATTATAATTAAGGAATTATGATTGTATTATAATCTAGGGTTAATGGATTGGGGGTTTTATGGATGGTGGAAGCCCCCTCTATCCAGGGTGGTCACAAGGTGGTCGAAGCCCACTTGAAAAATTTGGGTGGCCTTTTGTCTGTGTTTTTGGTTGTTTTATTCACACGGTTTCACATTAAGTGATTTTGTGGTGCATGATGGTTCAACCCATGGTTTTACCGAAAATTCTTTCTCATTTTCCTAGTTTGAGTTTCCAGGGTAAAGCTTTGTATTAAATGTGTATATGCCACAATTTTTTTTTTATATTAAGAATATGTTTTGTAGAAATTAACTATATAGGGTATAAAAACAACATTAATCCTGCTCAAATCAATCCTTGAGGCAGTAACATTGAATTTCTTTGCAATTTTCACTACCTCTCCTAATATTACAAAATAACTTGAACAATTATAAAGAAATATCCTATTCCAAATGCCTCACTTGGAGTCCTAGTGGTCATTGGTAGATTCAAAAAAGTTATGCACCCTAAAAGAAAAGGGAGGTTAGGGGATTTAAAGAATGAAAATGTTCAATAGATATCTAATCTTGAAACTATTATGGTGATGGTCTAATTCACATGATCTTGGAGGATATTGATGGCAATCGACTTTTTCCACTGACTCAAAATGTTTCCACATATTCGTAATTATATTATATTGTTTTAGGGCCTCAAATTTTGGTGCATTTTTGAAGCATTTCCCTTGAATTCTTAACAATTGATATATTCCACCAATCATGGTGGCCCTCAAAAACATATATAAGGTCTTAAGCTTTGTAACAACTTAATAAACACCATAAATATACTTTATGTGCAAAAATTGTGGCCCTAGGAAGTTGATGTATCAACTGAATTGCCATGGTTTAGGGTTTCTACATATTACGACATCATACTTTATGTTAAAGGGTATATTTTTCCCTTTGTGATGTCTTATTTTAAAATAAACCATCGCTATTGTAACGCTAGTTGATCAAGTCAACTTTGACTTTGTCAAAGGGAAAGTGACCATTATGTCGGCATACCGACGAACATAACATGGACGTCTCTAAGCGACGTTTTCTTCTATTATTGTTGCTATTGTGACACCCTACTGGGTGGGTCGCAATATCGATGATTTTTTGTAGTTTCGCAAGAGTGAAAACGTCGCCATTAGGGTCGCAAAATAGACATTGTGTGGTAGGATTAAAAAAATTGAGAAACGTTGGGGAAATTTCCGACAATATGTCAAAGTTGTTGGAGATAAAGTGTTGGAAAATTGACCATATTTACTAGTGACTCGACCACATCCTTCCTCAAATTTGGCAAATAATAAAACTTGTTCACTAATATGAGTGCCTTTTGGTAGCCTTGGTGAGCTAAATATGGTTTTAGATGAAACTACCTAAAGATAATATTCTTGAGCTCACTGTCATCTAGCACATATACCCTATCCCTAAATTTGACCAATCCATTCATTTTAAGATGATAGTTCCCATCCTATGCACTTGTACCTACAACTGTACCTACACATGTAATTGTACCACTACATGTACCTGTACTTGTACGTGTATATATACTAATAATTGTACCTGTACATGTATTGTGCTATAACTTGTGCCTAAGCTCCATGTACCTATTATCCTGTTGACTTTGCTATAATATCCAATCATGTAGATTTGTCCCATAAGAACTCATAGCTTCTATGTGGTTTACCTATATCTTCATGTTAAGAGAATCTCCAAACCTATTCTCTTTTCCCTTGATGTACCTGATCTCAAAATTAAACATGTTGATCAAGGCCAACCATCTAGCTTGCCTAGAATTCATATTTGGCTGTCAAACAAATATCCCAACCCACTATGATCGCTCATAAGTAAGAATATACTTCCAAGCATATAGTTTCTCCACATCTTCAATGTATGGATGATTTCTTCCAACTCAAGATCATGTGTCGTATAATTATGTTCATGCTCATTCAGTTTTCGTGATTCATAGAATAATACATATCCTTCATGTAAAATAACTCCACTAATTCCTCTCTTGAAATCATATGTGCATACCAAAAATTATTTGTTTAGATGTGCAATATTCAGCACTAAAGCATTTTTCAAAAACTTTTTGAACTACTCAAAAATTGTTGCACATTCTTTTGTCCATTCAAACTTCTTACCTTCTTGCTGTAATGATGTGATAGGGCATGCAATTAGAGATAAGTTCCTGAAGAAACTCATGTAGTAACTTGCTAATCCCATAAATGATCTTACACCATCCACGTTCCTAGAAGCTGCCCATTCCATGATAGCCCTTATCTTATCTAGATCCACTTCTATGGCTTCCTTAGAGACCAAATGCCCAAAATAATGTTCGTTTGTCTGAAAGAAACTGCATTTACTGAGCTTACCATACAAATAATGCTCCCTCAACATTCTCAATATTTTTTCTAAATGCTCATCATGTTCTTCCTCATTATTAGAATATATCAAGATTTCATCAATGAATACAATGAGAAACTTGTCCAGATAAGGACGCAACACACTATTCATCAATCACATAAAGGTAGTTGGAGCATTAGTAAAAAAAAATGGAACTACAACAAACTCATAATGTCCATACCTGGTTCAGAAATATTTCTTGTGAATGTCACCTTCTTTAATGCTTACATGATGATATCCTAATCTCATATCAATATTCAAGAACACTACTACTCCCTTCAACTAATCAAACAACTCATCAATCCTCAACAATAGATACTTGTTCTTGATGGCCACATTGTTCAACTTCCTGTAATCAATGCATAACCTGAGGGTACCATCCTTCTTATTCACAAGAAAGACCGATGCACCCCAACGTGATACACTTGGCATAATGTATCCCTTTTTAAGAATTTCCTTTAACTGCAACTTCAGTTCTACCAACTCTGGAGTGATTGTCTTGTATGGTACTTTTGATGCTGGTGCTTCCCCTAGTACCAACTCAATAGAAAAAACCACTTCCCTGTGAGGCTGGGACTCTGAAATATTTGTGTGGAGTACATACTTAAAATATTATAGAACCGAGTACCTTCTCAAAACATCTGCATCCTCACCTTCCTTACATTTCTCATTATAAATATGTACTGCAAATAACATACACCCTTTCCTATGACTACGATTCACCTGCATATTTTTTACCATCCTAACTAATATTGCTTTCTTCTTACCCTAAAAGACTCTCTATTCTCCATTATCATCCACGTTCTCTATGGATTTTTCATAAAAATCCACTTTGGTCATGTGAATATATAGAGAGTCCATACCCAAAATCATACTATATGAACCCAACAGAAATACATTCAAATCTACTAATGTATAAATTCCATTAAGTTCAAATTCACAAGCTCTTACCCAATGATGAACTCGCTTCTTTGTCTTGTATAGAACTAAACTAACCAAGATTATGCATGCAATTATTTATTCAAACCATACTTATCCACCAAGCTAGGGTTAACATAACTATAATTAAATTGAGGGCCAATCAAAATAGAAACAAATTAATCACAAAGCTTACCATCCATCTTGATAATAGATTCCTTGTGATCTGTCTACCCGTGATCCAACGATGCAGAGATCTGTGGAACACTTTATCCAACATCCCCCGCTGTATGTGCTTCTTGAGCTCTTTATATCTGCGATTTACCACCCTGATGTTGTGTAAAATCTCTCCTGTGATGATATTTTCCACATGTCCAACATTGTATAGGGTCCCAACCTTCACCCTTGTTTTTCTCCTCAAACTGAAGTCCCTACCCTTTTTCAGATGCCTTGAACTTCTTATGCAGTGTTTCATTCTCTTTGTAATGTGTGTCTTGAGGCCTTTCCTGCTTCTTATCCCATTTCCCTTTATTATTATCATTGCCTTTGTAGTCATACTTAGTCTTATATCTATGCTTTGATTTATCATAAAAATTCTTTAGATTCTAGATGACCTCTTCCAATGATCTAGGCTCGTAAAACTAAATATTGTATTTAAATTATATATTGAAACCACTTATGAATCTCTGAATCTTGGCTTTCTCCTCCTTGAGGTAAGGCACATACCTCAATAACTATAAGAACCTGCTAGTATACTCCTGATAATTCATACATCCCATCTTTAGCTCATAGAATTGTTTTTCCATGTTGTCATAATACCTCTCTAATAGGTACTTCTTCTTGAATAGTCTCTTGAATTTACTCCAAGTCAACTCCTCCTAATAAATATCTCTGGAATTCTTTGCATCTTCCCACTAGATATCTACTTTACCTTTAATATTGAGTGTAGTTATTCTAGTCTTCATGTTATCTAAGTAACCATGTAACCTTAAGAACTTGTTCATTGCAAGAAATCGTTCTTTTGTATCTTGTGATTTCTTCATTTCCCCATCAAATGTAGGTGGATTCGATTTCTTGAACTCTTCTAAAAAATATCTCCTATCGCTCCTCCTATAAAGGTGATAACAATGATGACCATGATACCCTTCAGAACCAGAACTAGAATAGTACATGTGTCAGCCATCTCTCCTATCTGGTGTATCCAAGAACTTGTCATTCCAAATCATATCATCTTTATCTAACATGTTCCCACTACGGGGTCTATATGCCATAGGCCCCATTAGTCTTATGTTGTTGTCCATGTCTGATCTAAAGTGGACCCTGTCTTCTAAATTATGGTAAGCTTTGAATAATTACTACATTGAAAACTACTTGATTCTCTTGAGACTGCATGATTATATCATTTTCTTCCTTGCAACTCCTTATTTTTCCTCCAAAATCGTCAATGTGCCTTCTAAGTCAGAAGAGTGCCTAAAACAAAACTTCTCATCTGATTCATAGGGAGAATCTTTGTGGCTACCATATTTCTAGTAATCTTTGATATCTAGTTCCTGCAAGGTGTATTATGTCATATAAACCAAATCATAAATAAAATAGTGTACCTTAGTATAGTTCATGGAGGATATCTCGTCTGCAAGACCAGCCATATTAGCGCAATATAGATATATATAAACATAATCATATCATCATATAAGCATATTTTCATCCATTATAGTGTTATCAATGCATGAATTTATTGCCCACATACCAAGACTTCATGCACAACAACGAACATCCAGCCAATGCATGCATACCAAAATATACATACGAACACACATAACTGATCCATGACCGAAATATTCTTATAAAAAATACATTTAGCAACGAAACCAACAACTTTCATATGGTGACACCACTGTAGTAATGACCAATTCCAAGCATACACAAAAAGCACATAGACCACAAGCACATGAACCTATATGCAACCCACATGTACATATGACAACACATTCATATAAGGGAAACGGAAACCAGACATCACTCAAGGAGAATGAAAGTGGAACCATGCTCTAATACCACTTTGTAACACCATCCTCCCACATCTATGAAAGTAACTGGCCAACTGGGGTAAGCATGCGACGAAGAGTTACAATGATATGGTTAAAATCCGTATGTATCAATTGAAGAAATGGAACTGAAAGAACACAGACAACTTGACCTTCTACACCTACAATAGAACCCTTAGGAGACATCCAACCCATCGAGATGAGTATATACCCTCAGGAAAAATCACATTTTCTTACATTAGAGCCTCAGTCTCTCCCTTGAAATGTGCATGCATGCCACTGGGACCCTCCAATCACTACCACGGCAAGGAATGCATGTGACTGAGGACTTTTATATGTAGTTATGTGGCAATGACTCTTGATTCTATGCTAATTTTTCACGGCTAGGATTCAGGCCACTTCTCATAGCTCCATTAAACTTTCAAAAATGAAAAATAGCATCCGAAAAATGATACAAATGTAAACACTTGAATAAGAACTTCACTAGATCCCTACTAGCCATGATAGACATTTCATTAAATATGTCACAAATATGAACTCTACATGTTTAAAAAACAGATCTGAGCATATGCATCTCACACTTATCTAACAATCATGAAGAAAAAATTATGCCTCATGAAAATAACTGCATTGCCATCTATTAAGCGATAAATTCATTGTACAATATCACTTTTATAAATCTCAGTCATAACCACCAAAAATATCAAGGATATAACAGTCATATCAATCACATATACACATGTATATTTACCGATAAAATACCAAGGAGAAATAGCTCTTATTGATGATTGCATACACCTACAAGGTATGGGACTCCCACGAACCACCCAACCATAGACTAGGTTGAACCAAATATTTCTTTCAGCTAGTCACCCCCATGCCATATTCCAACCATGAATGTGGGATATCATGAAACACATCAATAAAAACCAAACCAGGGATTCCACATGAAAATACACCTCAACCCTTAACCAATGATTCCACCTCACGACTACATATCACTAACCATCACTAGATTGGTCTCTATCAAAGTTGTCCAGGGCTTGAGAGCATTATTTCCAACCAGGGCTTCTAGGATTCGTAAATAAACCCACAATTGTCATCGAGATTCAATAGAATTTGTCCAACCAGGGCTTATAGGACTAGTAACTCAACCCATCAAGGGCTTCCAGATCATTTTTCAAACCAAGGATTCTAGGACTAGTAACTCAACCCAAGTTGTTATAGGGCTTCCAGAGCGTTTTTCCAACCAAGGCTTCTAGGAACTGGTAACTCAGCCCACAACCAAAGGCACAAGAAAACCAACCAGAAAACAAAATTAAAATCCACAACACCATGGCTATCTAGGAAATGGAAAGGGTAGGAAAAACCACCGTCAATCCAGGAAATCGTCCATGTCAATGATAGGTCATAACCAAATAACCACATGCATATGCCATGCATGCCAAAACTAGTGAGGAAATCACACATGAAACTTGGCACTTGCAAGAAAAACCCATTGTAGCTGCTGATCTATATGTCCTCTCGCAATTTGCTACTGTTCATTTTCCCTCTTGCTCCAAATCCCAAGTGCACCACACTCCTCTAATACTACTCCAATAAAACTCTAAGTGTCCAAGAGTATGATATAGAGAGAATAGAATGAGAGCTTTGAAATTCAACTAAAAAAAATCTCTGTACTAATCCTCATAAGCCTTTTTATTAATAATGCCTCTAATTTCTTCAATTTTCCATTATTTTCCTTCATTTTCCTCCTTACATGCAAGTTGTGAACTTTCACCTCCGTTTTCTCCTATTTTTCATTATTATCATAAATAAATTCCAATAAATTCCAATTTGCCTTTCCAAAGCCTTTTCCATTGCATTTTCCAATTTCTATAGCCATAATAAACCATATGAACACCCACACTAGGATGTTTTTCCCAACATTCAGCTTGGAATACATGTTCCATAACCAAGGTATTATTTTACCTTTATTAACATTTACATGGATTTTTGACCATGCTTGGTACAAAGAGAAAGAGGGAGAAGGGGAAAAGCGAGAGAGGGAGAGGAAGAGGGAGGGAGAGAGAGATATATATAGATATATGGAGAGAGAGTGTGTGTATGTTTTGGGATTGAGATAGAGAGACAATGGGAGATAGAGACATGCATGGAGGGGGCAGGGAGAGAGAGAGACAAGTCAAAGAGATATAGAGGGAGAGGAAGAGGAAGAGGAAGAGGTAGAGATATATTGATAGAATCATATTGAGAGATAGATAATGTATGTTTATGGGCTAATATATAGTAAAAAAGGAGAGACAGAGGGAGATAGAGATATATATGGAGGGGGCGAGAGGGAATAAGAGGGAGACGAAGAGAGAGAGGGAGGAAGATAGATAGTTATGGAGAGAGAGCGGGGGGGGGGGGAGAGAGAGAGTGTGTGTGAGATGTGTTTAGGTGGTTGAAATAGGGATAAAAATAAGGAGATATGGAGGGAGGTATAGATATAGATGACAGGGGAAGAGAGGGATGGAAGAATAAGTAGACACACATAGACAAATAAAAACATATAATTTAGATCTAGAAATTCATGAATATTTTGCCTTTTCAATAAAATAGATGTATTGATTTAAGTGTAGTTGTTTGTTTCTAATACTAATTGATAGCTTTAAATAAATGCATTTTTTTCACTATACATGTTGATTTATAATGCTATTTAATAACTTAAACTAAATGCATTTATTTCAATGTAGATGTTGATTTCTAGTCCTATTTTATTATTTGCACTGGATAAATTGGTTTCATATTAGATATTGGTTTCTAATCCTATTTGATCACTTTCACTAGGTGCATTGATTTAAATTTAGATGTCGATTTCTAATCCTATTTAATATCTTTCACTAGATGCATTGATTTCAGTGTAGATGTCGATTTCTAATCCTATTATATCTTACACTAGTTGCATTGATTTCACTGTAGATGTTGAATTCTACTACTCTTTTTTTTCCCAAGGAAAAAGCGTAATTTTATTAATGAATACAAATTTACATGTTGGAGATGCTAATAAAGCATTCATCAAACTATTCAAGACTTGTGTTCAAAAATAAAAAAATATAGAGTAACAAGTTATAGTTTCCTCCATTCATTCTTTTCTACTTTCCTCCATTCTCCTTGAGATCGAGTGGTTGTTGCAAGAGAAAGTTGATTCTCCGTGTCCTTTTTATGATATTCCTTGTCTGAATCTGAAAAATCTAAAACGTGATGATGTTTGTATCCACCCACATTCGAGGTCTCAAGTCTCCTCTCAGGTTGCGCTAGGGGAGCTAGTATTGATGTTGCTTCTTGAGATGTTTCATTGGTCTCGACATTTTGTTTTGGGTTATGACCTTATACCTTAGAAGAGGGTTCCATTTCTTCATTTTCTTCTTTTTCTTCTGGCAACTACTATGGAAATTTCCATCCTTTGCGTTGTTTCCATATTTTCTTCTTCCTTTGTGATTCTTTTTTGGCTTCTGGGAAATTGTCTTGAATTTTTCCTGTATGTTGACATATTCAGCATATGAAAGCCGTATTTTCAAAGTCTAAAAACTATGTCCATTGTTGTTTGTTATGAGTCAGGAGAATGTGATCTAACAAACCTTTATTGAGATCAACCTCAACATAGATCCTAGCAAATGTTTATATGCGTTCTTCAACTCTTGGTATATATGTATTTATATATCTCCCTAAGATATTCCCAGTAGCTTCTAGCACATTATGATGCTAGAAATGTAATGGGAGATTCTGCAGTCTAACCCAAACTGGCATCCTTGAAACTACCATTACATTTGCATCAAAATATGGGAACCATGGGGTGGAAAATAGACCTGTAGATCCCCAAAATGATGGAGCTTCTTGCATAATATAATCTCAAATATTTGATGATGCAAACTTTAGAATGAAAATGATTTTGGATCAGAGGTGGATATCACATTTTATTGACCAATTTAAGAATATCCAGTAAAAATCATCCATTAGATTTGGCCAAACACTATTAAACCTGCATATAAAACCTTGTGATTCCGATTTGGATCACATATCATTGGTTTCTCGTAGATATATAACTAAATTTGGAACATGATTCAGGGGTTCCAATATGTAGGGGTTGGGAATATTGTGTGACTGCTCTCTAGATAGGGAGACCACCTATTTCCCATTTAGAATACCTTTGAAAAAATATTTGTTTTTATTTGATGATTTTCCTTTGGGGAGATTTGATCCAAGAATACCCCCATCACTCATTTTTTTGTGCAGATCGGACAATCCTTCACAAAGTCGTAAATTTAAAATTATGGAGGATGGGGTGACATTGTAATCCATAAGTTTCAAATCTTCCTACATCGATTTACCTTTGAATATCAAAATTTGAAGCTGAATATGATATTCCAGGGTCTATAGGATACTTTGCTTCAAATATTTTACCCTTTCATAGCCCTCCACCCAATGGAAAATGGATTTTCCATCTGGGGGTTTGATAAAAAATTGAAAATATGTCTAAGAGTCTAGATCCATAATCTTGTCCTGAAATTCCCATAATTCATTGAATAGATCCATATTAGAAGAATGATCTGAGAGACCTTGAGAAGTCTGTAGAAAATGGGTTAGATTTTTATTCCAGATCCACTCCCTGGGAAAACTTAGCACTATGTAAAAGAGTATCCGATGCGATAATCATCACCAAAGTGCTAGATCCAAACCTTCTGCTCGACTAATTTTTACCCACAAGCAAGATAATTTCTCATGATACTGCAAATCAGAACATAGATCTATGAATCAATTCGATTCATAAGGGTATTTTACCTCTGCTAATAACAGAGGATATTTTTGTGGAAAACTATGAACATTTTGATTGTTTGACCAATACCGTCCCATATCCAACAAATATTTGTGCCCTTCTTACCTTCATGCATACTAACCTGTAATATGCTAACCCACCATCATGGGAAAAAATTGAGGCTCCAGTAACCCAGATCTAACCCATCACATATGAGTGAGGATTGTTGAGATTCTATGAATTGAGCTCAGAGCAGATCACCGACAGGGACCCTGAGAACAACATTCAAAAGTAACATAAGGGAATGTTATATATGGGAAAGGTATCTTCTTGATCCAAGATATTATATGGCCAAGGAGGATGTACAAAACCAGTGCTCCTATTAGTCAAATATGGGCTAAGGTAGAGAACAACATTTCCCAAGAGGACCATGTCAAGATCGACCAACCCATCAATCCAGTCGGCATTAGAAAAAAGATGTGCCCAATCCTCGCATGCCATCTCTAATCTCTTCTACTCATTCTCGAATAAATTTCTACTCCTACTTTATTGCTTGCACTGGATTCATTGGTTTCAGTGTAGATATTGATTTCTTTTCCTATTTGATTTCTTTCACTATATGCATTGATTTCATTGTACATATTGATTTCTAATCCTATTTGATTTCATGAACTAGATGAATTGATTATAGTGTAGATGTTTATTTGTAATCCTATTTGGTTGTTTCCACTAATCCATTGATTTCAGTATATATGTTTATTTCCGATTTGATGCAACTAGATGTATGGAGTACAATAATTTCAAATTTATTCAATTAATATTGTTCAACTATTTCAGCGTAAGCACGTCTTTCCCCCCTCCATCAATATCTCTATATCCAATTTACAGTAGAGAGAGTTGGTTCACCTGAACCTTAAATTAGGAGTTTGTTCCTATTTATTTGGTTCTAAATCGATGTTTTAATTTCAACCACATTTATCGAATGCATGCAATTTTCATCGAATGTTTCACTTCAACAAAACTATGTGTATCGCAATATCAAAATGATGTTCTTGCTTTCCTCATCTCCAAAAGGATAAGAAGCATTCATTTATTTTGTGGATGAGGATGAGTAATATGGACACATTGATACTCAAGAGTAATCCCTATCACAAAACGGATAAAATTAAAATATATTGACTTCACTGTTATTTAAAATAAAATAATGTCCTGCATCTTTAACGTGTCTCCAAGCTGGAATCGGCCTACATACAGTTCAAGTCGTTTTCGCTTGTTTCGAGATTTTAATAAGTGAATATTTTAATGTGCGTTAAAGTTTGATTAAAATGTTTAATAATTTTATTTATTAAAACTTTGAATCTTCAGGGAAATGTTGTAACATAAATAATTTTAAAAATGATAAAAGTGAGTGATAAATTTTGATAGATAACAAAATATTTATAACCTGCTCCAATCCCATCAAAAACAATATTTAAATTATAAGATTGGAAGAGCACAAAATATCTCTCAAATCTTTTTCATCTAATCCGAAGTGATGTGGGTAAAATCGAGGTGCGACAACAATATTATTTATTATAGTTGCGATATGCATGCAAGGAAAGGTGGAGATCCCAGAATTAAAAAATTCAACATTTTTCACAATTTCCTCAGCCTCTGGTTTCTTCTGCTAGGTAAAGTCAATTCGATTGAACATATTTCACAACTTCCTTCCTTTATTATTTTTTCCATGAAAAGCCATTCGATTGCAGCGTTGGCCACCAAGGGAAAATTACTGGTTAGTAATTGAGCCAAGTAGTCAGTAATTCCATGCCATTAATGTTTTGGTGAAGACATCATGGAGTAACTAAGCAATTCATATTTTCCATGTTATAGATCCATTACTTATAACATTAATGTGTGTGGGGTTGTTTATGGTTATTTTTAAATAATATATTTGTTTAAATCAAATTATTAATATTATAGTGGCTGATATTATGGAGTAACTATTGAAAAAAAATTACAATGCATATTTTCTATGTTATAGGGCTTACTTATAACATTATAGGCCTTAAGTATAACATTAATGTATAGAGTTCTATATAATTATTTTTGAAAAATATACTTGTTTAAATTCAATTTTAACCATATACAATTTTGCTAATTAATAAGTTATAGCTTAATAATAAAGAAGTTGTCTATCCAACAAACAGAATAGCTAGGATCATAGTTTTTCGTGGAAATCTAGTAAAATATAATTAAAAAAATCAGATATTTTCAAGTGTTTGAATTGCGTTTTTGATAATAAAAATGGATTCAGCACTATCAAAAACTCTTACGGCACCAAAAATACTGAAATTTCACAACTATAAACAAAATTCTGATAAAATCTTTACCAAATTCTGAGCCATTTTGTTGTTTTTTTAAAGACTACAGGTTACCTACCAAATATAGATTCACTGGACAGAACGGCACCACACTGTTATTATTATTTAACGATCTCCAAAAGGACAATGTACATTATCGTGAGGACAGACAACCCATTGACCTGTACACAGTTCCTTACAACAATGTAAATGTTGAATGTAATCTAAGGAGAGGATTTTGTGGGTTGGGTTGGCTTCAAGAATGCCATTTTTTTCTTAATTAATATGTGCATGCTAAATTCAATGAACTTTTCATAGTGAAATAATAATAAGGGCTCAGGATATGCGCCTGACATTGTCATTCACACCACTATTAAAGATGGTTTGACCATATAGCATGGCAAATTTTAACATGTTTCGCATCAATAAAAAATGGTTCTATCAAAGTTCAATGCTATGTATTTAATGTATGTGGTCAATACGGGAAACATCAACTTTCTCAGAATTCTGATAACGATGCTCCAATAACTTTAAATCCACCTTTCTGACAACTCTTATAACGTGTCCATAATCTTTGTCTCTTCAGATACGCTGGATTGATTTTCTTCATTATTGATTAAATTAAATTACAGTTCGAAATGTTTGGAATTACTTAATACAAGTTAATTTAATGTTTCACGAAGAAAAATCAATTTAACTGGTCTCAAGAATAATAGATTTTGATAACTTTTGATAACACTAAAAGAGTTATCAAAATTAGTTTTGAGGTGGTTTACGTTTCACATTTTAAGTTATCCCAAATATTATTATAGTATATAATAATATGGTATATAAAAACAAGTGTTAAGTAGTAGTTTGTTAGAGTTGTGAGTTGATTAATTAAAGCTTTTATAAAAAAAAAATTTGAAATGAAAGTGAAAATGTTGTGTTAAGATGGTGTTTTTTGATGAGTACCTTACCTCAGTTGTTGTAATGAAGCTTTATAACTTTATTTCTTTGGTAGTTAGCTCAAATTGATATGGAGAAATTTTGTTTCAAGTGAATGAGATGTTAATTTCAAGAAACTTGTTTTGCAAAACCATTTGTCTCCTACAATGTTGATGGGCATTGTATATGATCGATATACAGTTGAATGAAATTGTGTTTGTAGTAGTGAAGGTATGGGAATATGGAATAAAATTTGTATCGTTATCTCTGAAGTGGCATCCTTTTTTCTTTTGCAGAGAGAAATGATCTATAATTTGTGATTTAGTATTAAATTACTTTTTAAATTAAATTGTAAATACAAGTTAATTAATATTTATGAATAATACCTATTTATCTATTAACTATAACTAGCAAAGTTATATAAATTAAAACAATAGTAACTATAGATAGATATCAAAGTACTTAGTTTCTAGTCAAAATTCACACAACTAGGAATAAAGTTGCAGTAGGGCTTTAACAAAATTCACACAGTAACTTGTTTCATCATAACTTACACTAATATTATGTGTTTGGTTCAAGGAAAGAAGGTAAACGAACTTTAAAAGAGGAGAAATTGAAGACTACACTCCCAAAAAATGTCAAGAAATCTCTCGAGCTGCTTGAACCATAATCTGGAACTGCAAAGTGGGATTGTGGTAACACCCTGATGCAGTGAACTAATAGAATTAGTTTTGATCCCATACACCAACCTCTTAAAAGTGGGATCTTGGTAATACCTCGATGTAGTGAACTGGTAGAATTTGTTTGGATCCCATACACCAACCTCTGCACCGTATAATTTGAGTCCCCTAAAATGAAATGAAGGTATCCAATGCATTGCATTGGATTTTCCGCTAACCAGGTGTCCACCTCTGCTGCAGTTTCAAATACTTTGACATTTGAGAACATATACATGAAGACATACATGCAGACACTAATCATAGACACATGAAAGGAGAAAAAAAATAAACTTCTGCAATTCAAGAAAAACAATTTCATTGTTCTCCAGAACATAGCGTCGATATATTGGTCCTTTGGGTAGCAACGTGCCTGGGGTCATATCGATGGAGTGCTTTACCTGACAATGCAAAGGCACCACTACAAGTGAGGTAAAGATATCCCCGTATGCCTCCACGACCTTTTTCATCTCCTGTTGTCGTGCGGAGGAGCCATGCCTGGAGGTCATGGCCACAATATTCTTCTAGCCCTCAGAGTGGATCACAATGAAAATTTTTTTCCTGATTTTGGAAAAGAACTTAGTGCATAGCTTCACAATGATCAAAGAGATGGCGGTAGGCGGTGCTACCTCCATTATCATGTACATCTTATTACCCAAAGTAACAATAACAACACGCAACTGAGACTCATACATAGCATGTAACTTCCACATGTATGGTTGACCTAATAATACATCACAAACCTCAAGAGGAGCAATATCACATAATACCTCATCCGTGAAGGCCTCGATGTTGTAGGGAAGCCGAAACTGTTGGCTGACGCAAAGATCTCGTTCTTGGTGAAGCCACCCGATGGTGTGTGGTTGTGGGTGTGTTGTGATCAGCAGGTCCAACTGCTTCACAGCCTCTATTGAAATAACGTTCTTTTGGTTCCTACTGTCTCCAATAAACTACAGCGGGGAACCCTTCACCCACATATGGGAATGGAAGAGGCACTCCCCCTCCTTTGGATCTTTAGGTTCTTCCTTCTAGATCTTGGTGGTGGCAATGGTCGCCCTGGGCTCTACATCGATAATATGCTTCCCTTTGTCATTCCCCTTGTCAAGCTCTGTCTCAGATTCGGAACATGCATCTGATTTGGAAGCCTTAAGCTCATCCACTAGTGATTGCTTGGCCCGACACTCACTTTTCTTATTAGTGGAGCTCTTATGGAACTCACACCACTTTCTTGTGTCCTTCTTAGGCTTCATGGTGTTGTTCTTCACTTGCAGCTTTAGCGGGTTGTCCTGAGCCACCCCATCTTGGCCTTGTCTTTTGTTTTGTGGTTTGGGGGTGCCTTTCCCTTCTTTGTGATTCCTAAATCCAAAGTCTTGCTTTTTCTTTTTGAATTTCTTCTCAATCTCGGTAGCATACTGGTATGTTGTATTAAGCGATGAGATTTCGAGGAACTCCATTTCCTCTTGAATGTATCTATGCAGACAACTATGGTACTTAAGCACCAAATTTTTCTCTGAATATTTGATACCGAACTTTGTGCATAGGGTATGGAACAAATTCATCATCTCATGTGCATATTCATCCCTTTATTGCTACAACATATTCCATTGTATGTGCTTGTCCTAATAAATCCCCACGGGGTAGTATTGTTCCTTAATGGTGTCTTAGAAAGAATTCCAAATGGGTGCGACTGAAAATAAGGAGGATTCCCCCTCATCCTTTTGATCATAGTAGATTTCCCACCAGTCATTGACATGGGGGGTATCTTTCAGGAGTGGAAAAGTAATAGTTTCTCGATTGGAAAAGTCATGAACTGAAAAATATCCTTATAATATATTCAACCATCTATCTATGGTGTCTACATCTATTTGCCCCTAAAATATGGGAATGTTGAAGTTAACTTGTACATTAAAAGGAGTGGCACCTCTGGAGTTGTAGCCGGATGAAGATGCGTCGTTGGTGGGTAGTCATCGAAGTATCTAGGATAATCTATCCATGATTGTGTTCCTTTGTTTCTCGAGGGCCTCCTCGAGAAATATTTTGATAGGATTTCCTGCTCCCTCATCTTTATTTTACTCTTCCATGGGAGGTATTCAGAGTTTGTGAGGTTGATCTTGCAAAGGTTCAGCCAGATCGAGCCGTAAGTCCTTATACCCAGATCTCATTGGGGACTTGCAAAGCAAGGTCAAGAAAGAGAAGACTTCTCTAATATCATTGATCCAAATTTATGTAGGAACACAATAAAATATAGAAATAAACATAAACATAGATATGCAGAAAAAAAATATACTTCATTTCATTAATATCAAATAACTGAAATAAGCTTATAGACAGAATGGAAATAAACTAGTGAGGGCGATGGTAGCTTATCTCTGAGAAGAGATGTGGAAGCTACATGCCTTTGAACTGTGTTACAATGTGTCTCGAAGGCCTATTTATTATTGAGAAATAATGGAAAACACTAAACATCCAAAAAACTAACCCTAGGAGATGAAGCATGAAAACTATGGGCCTTGTTTGGGTAAATTGGGAGATCAAATTCCCGTGGACGTAACTTTGGCATATGATCTGTGTTTGACACACAAAATACCTCATTCGAAATCTCTATGTGAGGACTACAATGTCAGTCCATGATATTATTGGGTTTCCCAAAAAACCGTCATTTAGGGCCTCAAAATGGCTCCGGATGTTCAGGACTCGAAAAACTCCCAAAAATAGTAAATTGTGCTACAAATAAGGAAACTGAAAAACTGAAGAAAAAGAAACAATGGTGGGGGTCCTAGTGGAATAATAAAGTGGTCACCAATATCCATCCAAATCAAGAAACATGTGCATTTAAGTTTCAAACAAATATCGACGATTTTCAATTATTGATGACCATACCTGTAGCCTTGGAGAGGGGACGAAGGATATCGTGAAGAGTTTCCAAGTGAAGGACTATTTAAATTGAGAAAATGATAATATCATCGATGAAAAATAAATGGGTGATAGCGAGTTTTTGTGCATAAAATGATCCACGTGGATATTGGTGTCCAGCCGCTTATGCCACTTGGACCCCCACCATTGTTTCTTTCAATTTTTCAGTTTCCTTAATTGTACTGCAATTTACTATTTTTG
The DNA here is from genome assembly GCA_034641835.2 of Pinus albicaulis. Classification (NCBI taxonomy): domain Eukaryota; kingdom Viridiplantae; phylum Streptophyta; class Pinopsida; order Pinales; family Pinaceae; genus Pinus; species Pinus albicaulis. The sequence goes on from CM076575.1 coordinate 911,589,366, forward strand.
TTAGCTTTTGGGTCCTAAACTTCTGGAATCATTTTGACGGACTAAAATATGTTTTTAGGAAAACAGAGAGATCGAAAATTCCCAAATCAGTTTACTAGTTTTCTTTCGGCCTTCTCTTTGATATCTTCGAAATGAGGTATTATGATAACCAAAGAGAGATCGTATGCCAAAGTTACGACCCCAGGAAGTTGACGTTCCAACTTACCCCAATGAGGCCCACAATATTTGGGCACTTAATCTCATAGGGTTAGGTTTTTGGATATTTAGGGTTTCTCATTGTTTCTCAATGATAAAAATTCCACTGAGCCTCATTATTACACAGTTCAGACACATGTAGTCATCATATCTATTCTCTGAGATAAGTTACCATTGACCGAGCTACTTTATTTCCATTCAGTATGTAAGAATATCTCAGCTATTTGATATTAATGAATGAAGTTTTATTTCTGTTGCACTTCAATGTTTATATTTATATATGTATTCTATTGCATTCCTGCAAAACTTCAGATGAGTGATATCAAAGCGGTCTACTCTTTCTTAGTTTTCTTTGCATGTCCCCAACAAGGTCAGCGTATAAAGAATTAGAGCTTGATTTGGTTGAACCTTTGCAATATCAGCCTTGCAAACCCCAATGACATCCCATGGAGGAAGAAAAGAAAGATGAGGGAACAGGATATCCTTTTAAAATATTGCTCGAGCAGGCCCTTGAGAAACAGAGGAACGCAATGATAAATAACATTTCCCAAATCCTTCGACGACTACCCACAGGCGACACATCCTCATTCAACAGCCACTTCGGAGGCACCATGCATTTTAAGGCACAAGTTAACCTTTCCATTCCCATATTTGAAGGCCATATAGATGCAAATGTCATAGATAAATGGCTAAATCTGTTGGAAGGATATTTTTCAGTTCATGACTTTTGCAAATGGGAAAAGGTTACTTCTGCACTCCTGAAGGCTGCCCCCCATGTCAAGGACTAGTGATAAACCTAATGTGAGAAAAAGATGAGGGGGATACCTCACTATTCTGAACCGCACCCACTAGGAATTATTTCCGAGATGCCATCAAGTAATAGTATCACCCTGTCGGTAGCTATGAATACAAATAAATAAAGTGGATGACACTGCAGAAAGGAAGGGAACAAGATGTGTCGAAGTTCAAAAATGGTTTTCATGCCCTTCTCACGAAGTTGGGCATCAAGGATTATGAGCGGAATTTGGTACTGAAGTACTGTGGTTGTTTGCATATGTACATCCAGGACAGAATGGATTTCCTGGACATCTCATTGTTGAGTGTCGCCTATCAGTATACTGTAAATATCAAGCAGAAGTTTAAACATAAGAAGTTAGACTTTGGATCTATGAATCTGAAGCATGGAAAAGGTGCCCCCAAATCATAGAAAAAATGGAAAAGCCAAGTCGGGGTGACCCAAGACAACCCATAGAAGCCGCAAGAAAACAACAACACCAAGAAGAGAAAGAAGGACAAGAGAAAGTGGTGTGAGATCCACAAGAACCCCACTCACAAAACAAGTGAATGTCGAGCCAAGCAATCACTGATGGTCGAGCTGAAGGCTTCCTAATTAGATTCATGTTTCGACTCTTGGTCAAAACTCGATAAGGGGAATGAAAAAGGGAAGGGAATTATTGATGTGAAGCCCAGTGCCACCATTATCACCATGAAGATCAAGAAGGATGAGCCTGAAGTTCCAGAGGAGGGGGAGCTCCTCTTCCACTCACATATGTGGGTGAAGGGTTATCTGTTGTAGTTCATTGTCGACATCGGGAACCAAAAGAACCTAATTTCAATAGAGGTTGTGAAGTGGCTAGGCATACCGACCACAACACACTCGTAGTCGTACACCATTGGGTGGCTTCACCAAGGAAGGGATCTCTACGTTAGCTAGCATTTTCGACTTCCCTACAACATCAAACCCTTCAAGGATGAGGGATTGTGTGATGTTGCTCCTTTAAAATTTTTTGATGCATTATTAGGCTAATCATACTTTTTGAACCAACATGATGTGTATGAATCTAGGCCTCACATTGTGATTAATACTTTGGGAAATAAGTTGTACAGGATACCAGAGATAGAACAACCTACTACCATCTCTATGATCACTATGAAGCAATGCAGTAAGATCATCTCCTGGACCATGCACTACAAGGAAAAGACCCTCTAGCGGATGTTTTTGACGAACTCCACAGAAAAATACACCATACATCCGTTTCTAGCGGAGGTTACTTGAGGAGGTTGGCAGGCGGAGGGTTTTGTGGATGTTTTCCTCTCGGTGTGCTTATCATTACACGTCACCTCGATGCTCTAGAACTGAGAAAGCACCGGTGTGGACCAAAACATTGGCACATCGGACACCATGCACTCTGTACACACCCACCCGGTGCGTCTTATTATTATATAGCACTGGTGTGTCATCGATCTTCCGCGTCGGTGCATTACAAAACACCGTGCCAAAACTAAAACCACCCAGTGCGGTAGAAAGAAACCGCACCGGTGCATCATAATACATCGCACCAAAACAAAAACCGACCAGTGTGTTTGTAAGAAATAGAATCGGTGCAACTATAAACAATGTGCAACAGTAAAGGGTTAAATTTAAAAAAAAATTACGGCAAAATAACTCAGATTTTTTAGTTTTCCAGTGCTCTTGAGCTCTCAATTACTAGTGCACACCCTACCATAGAACGCACCGATGCACACAAAACATTGACACATCGGACAAGTTGCGTGACGTACACACACATCCGGGGTGTCCTATTACTGTAATGCACCGGTGCTTCACAACTCATCTGCATTGGTGCATCATAAAACACTGCGCCAAAATAGAAATGCGCCGGTGCGTTCTTATCCAAGAGCACCGGTGCGCCTATAAACACACTCACTGGAATAGCGTTACATAAAAAAAAATTAAGGCCAAAAAACCGATGCTTTATGACTATTCTACACCGGTGCTTTACAGATATTCCGCCCCGATGCATCATCAAATCTTATTAAACTGGAAACACTGTGCAATAGGAATCGCTTTACACATTATACAATACTTCTAATTTGATAATAGCTGCAATATCTGCAATAGTAAAATGGTGTACCTGTTAGTAAAGTACTTATAAACCTGTGACGTAATAATGTTAAATATGGCCAAAGGACTTATTACCTTCGCAGCTCTTAAAATTTCTAAGAACTCCATTTTTTCAACCCTCCATTCAGAGATCACTGACACACTGATGAAAAATATCACCAGACCATGACTGATGACTTTCCCTGGTGACCACATGACTCTCCATAAATGACCAGGTCATGAAACTGAGAACCCACATGACACTTCAACGTTATGAAAAATGTCAATGTGTATCTTCTAGTCGGTTAACTGTTCCTATATGATTATAATTGAAAACAACCTGAAAAACTATGCTGAAAAAAAGAAAAACTGTTCAAACACCTAAGGCACCAGAGCTGATCTATTGCAAACGTATAGCTAAAGATCCATAAAAATTTACAGCGCCGCACCGCGACCGGGTGCTAATGGTATCTCGGGCAGACCGTTTCCGCACGGTACCGAAAGGCGCCCTAAATAAAAAAATAAAATAAAGGCGTGTGCTCGTTCATCCTGTGCAATGTTGACCATGGGTGCGGCAACTCGGTGTGTCGATGGAATTATCTGCACTATGGGCGTCGCACCGTATTCTAGATTCTCCGAGATGGTCAACCGTGTGGCCGGGGTAAAAGACCGCACCATTGACTATGTAATTGTCACTGACCCGGTGCGCTGGACACAACTATACGTGCCGAGGCATATATTTAGTTAGCGCACCACTATTTCCCGAAAATTTGATAAGGTTTACAAATATTTGAAAAATAGACAACTACATCGAGGCTCTGCAGGTTGTATTTCATTAGGCACCGGACTCGGTGCGTGACTATTTTTATGATGCATCGACTTGTCTGTTTGTTTTTTTTTCAAAAAAAGATATATATGTATATACCTAAATACATGTATGTTTTAATAAAAAAAATTATTTAATATGGCAATGGTTCAGAGAGAAGAGGAGCAATAGCAGCAACAACAGGCCGAATAGTATGACATGATTCGCTAATGGGAGGCCCAAGGGAGGGAGAGAGATTCATACCATCGCCCTATTACTGCAGATACCTAGGGGATCCTTAGGCAGGTATGCCTCCTCAAGTTCTATGAGGAGGCTACTTCCCTAAAGGCCCATAGCGTGTTTTTGAGATCTCTTATCCACATATGGAATGCCCACCAATAGGCTTTCTAGGTTGGTCCTGACCAGTGGTATACACCCACCGAGGAGGATATTTATTTTATTACAGGACTATTGAGGAGAGGGGTGGATTTTCCCTCATTCCTAAATGTGCCAACTGGTTGTGTAGCAGGGAGTTAGTTAGTTTACTCCCAGAGATACATTGGAGCACAAGTACTATCTCCTTCACAGTTTTAGGTGCTTGGAGGTCAGTTACGTATAGGTGTTTTTGGTAGATAGGAAATGTAGTGCCTCTCCCTTATCATTTCGACCATTTCACACAACACCAGTGATGGGCAATGCATTAGTTGCTCACTTTTATATTATGTTGATTCTTTAGTATAATAGCCACGACTTGTTCGGTAGTCTGCCATTTTTTTGCGACAATTTTGTATGGCCTTAGATAGATTTCGTGCTCATGCACAAGGGAGGGTCAACTTCCCTTATGCTTCAGAGCTGTTTTGTTTATTTTTTGAGAGGTTTCCAAAGGTGAGACCTAGTTTTTTTCGACAGCCTCGTAGGCCGATGTTTGAGGCCTGGATGTATATGTGGGGGCAGATGATTCCCAAGAGGGGAGACACTTTGTTTCCAGCTAGGATATCACATGATTCACTGGACTTACTAGCCAGTGTTGATGGGTTTCATCCCTTCATTATTGTCCCATGTCCTTATGCTGGCTCAGATTGGCAAGGGTGTCCCAACATCCTCTTCACAGCTAATGAGCCGCCAGATGACAGAGGTAATATTACTATTTTATTTATATTTATTCTAACATGTTCTTTAACTTGTTTTTATTAATTGTGTAATCAAATTGTCTAATTATTGTTGTGTACTTGTATATATTTTATACACATTGGCTCTTTTGATGGCGAGGAGATGTTGTGTCTAGCACATGATCTAGGTGTGGATCCTGATGATGACGATCAAGACATGCCTGATGCTGAAGATGATCACATGAGAGGAGGGTCGTGCGCGAGAGACATGCTCCTCGCTCATGGTGCACTGCTGCCGCCTTTTGCTGCATGGTCGACCCGATACGTATATATAGATGGAGTCACAACCAACCACTAGTAAAAATGGCTAATTTGTTCCTAAAAACGACTAAAGTAACGACTAAAATTTGCATATAAACGACTATTTTTCGGTTGGTGACCAATAGTAGCTAATTTACAGTATCTTATAACGCAACCAACTTTTGTTCGTTTTTAGCTTAGTCATTAATTGGTTATCTCAATTTTTTTATCTAGTTGTATATTTGGTCATTGATTTGGTCATTGATTTAGTCACTGATTTGGTCACTAATTTAGTCATTCATTTGGTCTTTCATTTTGTCACTGATTTAGTCATTCATTTAGTCATTCATTTGGTCACTGATTTAGTCATTATTTTAGTCATTGATTTGGTCTTTTATTTGGTCATTAAATGTCACAATTAATGACCAAATATATTACTATATGATCACCCGAGAAAACCAATTAATGACCAAAGAACTATGACCAACATGTTGGTCATGTTATAAGATACTGTAAATTAGCTACTAATAGTCATATATATGCAAATTTTAGTCATTGTTTGAAACCAATTAATGATCGAAGAAATGTGACTAAATTTTAGTCGTGTTATAAGATACTGTAAATTAGCTACTAATAGTCATATATATGCAAAATTTAGTCATCATTTGTAGTCACAAATTTATCATTTGTAGTAGCCATTTATTCATTATATAAACGACTAATTTAGTAGTTTATATTCATTTCATTAATAATCATTATAAATGACTAATTTAGTCACATATTCATTTTATTTATGTTCATTATTAATCAACATAAATTAATTTGTATGATTTAAAAAATGTCATACAATGTGCATGTTCATCTAATATGAAAACACAAAGTCACATATTTTAATTACAATACTAAACAACATCAAGTGCAACTATAAATAATTTCAACCACATAAATTGTATTATATGAAATGTTAAAATATTACAATATGAGTTTCCAACTTTATATTAGTTGGACTACAATTTACACATGAAATGATGTTTCATCACTTCAAAACATTATCGTTGTGTTGTCAAGGCATTATAGGTGAATTCACCAACTCTGAAGACTTGATCATCAGTCTTTATATGTGTGTCTTATGCAAGATATTGGTTCTAAGGGTATCACCAAACCAGTTCTCCTCTCTCTTTTTGCATTTGTCGCTCCAATGTTATTGCTCTTCTCTTTTTTCAATTCATGCTTCTTACCATCAATATTGATTTCATTTTCTGAAAACAAAATAAAATACAATGCACTGTAAGAAATGAAAAACAATGAACACTAGAATATAATATAAATTAGAATATAAATAGTTTATACAACATATACCTTAACATCAACAATGTCAAAGAAATTTTCCTTTAACATCAATTTCTGCAAAATAAATGTCACGTTATTATTTCCCATTTCTCAACATGCTACATACGATAAATTGAAAATCACATAAAACCAAGAGCAAACCCTTTTCTAACCAAAATAAACAAACAAACAATGCCTCTAATAAAACTTCATTATAATATTAGCAAATGAAAAGAGAGCTAGTGGACCATTTGTGTTGTTTGACTTTGCCTATTTTTGTTATAAAGTGCTCGAGCTTCAGGAACCAAAAAATGTGAGCACGAGCTAAAAACTAACCAACCATTCACTAGTCAACATGAGAGATCACAAATAAACCACAAAATTGATCAGGCATTAAAATTGTGAGCAGACTACCTTGAAATTTTCTTCTTGAGAAAAACCTCAAAATCCCCTCGTTTCTAATAAGCTTCCTGGCTATGTACCTCCATCCTTGATTTCCCTTGTTATATCTTGAATAAATAATATCCCTTCAACAACCAATTTTGCGAGAATCCTACCAAGTAACTCAAGAGCCTTGTGCACATCAATAGTAGCATCCTCCAATGAAAATAGTACAATATCCAACCTAGAAACATCAAAATTATATATAGTTATAATGTTGAAGAGTGTAACTAGGTAGGTCTTCCTTATAATGACTATGTAACTAGCATTTGCACCGAGAGGTGCAAAGTAACACCGGGGAGTGGGGAAAACAATAATTAAGTGAAATATATGGAAATTTTAGTTCCTATATATCTTTCAAAGAATGTAATAGGAGGTTAAAATTTAAAAGAAAGTTACACTAACATAAAGGAACACTAATATAATTGTCCCAGAATAATGGCATAGTAATGATGGTATCGAAGATCCTTCAATAGTCGCTCCAAGGAGATTGCTCTAGCTCTTCAAATGATTCAAATAACTGTCGAAACTAAATATTCAAACATGCTCTAAATCCATCATCAAAAGGTTTTCAATGTGCTAGAAAGGGGTATTTAAAGGTTTTTTTAAAAAAACTTTAAATTGCTGCTACAAGACTGTTTTAAAGCTGGTCCAAAACTGCCTTCTAACAACTTTAAAAGATTTCATACAAACACCTTCAATAAACTGCTATACAAATACACTCTATGAAGTAATCCATATAGAGAACACACCAATAGCCCAGAAGAGGAAAATGAAAAGTTTATCTGCAGTTACATTTTACTCTAAAAAATATTCATATCAAAATCTGTTAACATCAAAATCTATTAAGGTCAAACCAAAATTTTGTAATTTTCAAGATCCTAAGTTCAGCACCAACTGCCCAACAGCCTAGCAAACTTGACAAGAAGACCCTGACTGTTCTTGTACGCTATAAGACAATATGGTCAACAATGTCATGAATTATAGCAAGCACCTACAATTGTTTCAGCATGTCTTATCTTTTTAACTGATCCATCATCTTGAATCTGTCTAGCATTCTCTCAATCGTCAAAATCAGCATTGTCAAGCTTTAAAAATATAGCATTCACTCCAATCTAGAAACAAAAATATGCATTCACAACTCAACTTACCCAGTATTCTGCTGGCCTCATTCTTAAGTTGTAAGTTGATGCCATACTCATGCAGTAAGCTCCCGTGTCATGGACCACCATTCCTGCCCACTGAAAGAGGATGGCCACTCAAAGTTAAGCCACAAGTGTATGCCTTCAAAGAAGCATCACAAAATAATTCTAGAAACAATTAAATATCATATTGGAAAATCAATTCCTTCTCATCATGCATGTATATTAGGTGTGATAATTATTGTCCTATAACTAACCACCATTTCTAGAGTTGGAAGTTCCCTTTCCTTTCCTAAAAAGTATGTAGACTCGCAGACAGGCCCAACAACATCAAAAGTTTGAATTTTTTCCTTTGGGGCAGGTGGAGAAATTAGCTCAATGTGATGTGTATCAAGAAGAATATCAGTTAGAAACATCTCAAAATCTCAAAATCATTTTATGATTCATATCACAACTTTCAGACTGTGTGCCTGTCATGAGAAAGAATGGTCTATTTAGTATCTGGGAATCTCAATACCAGTAATATTTCCTATCAACAAGGAGACTACAAAAGTAGGACAAATTATCCCTTCTATATTCATTTGGAAATGATCATCCCTTCAATCATGCATCATCAAAAAAATTTGGGTTTGCCCCAAGTCAAATTTATGTACTAACTTAGTAAGCTCCATAAAGGCTAGGCCTAATAAGCTCTACCATGCTGCCATCAATTACAATGAAGTTCTTGTTACCATTTGTCTTGACTCCAACAACTCGACTCACAAGAACACCAGAGTTTGCAACAAGAGATCTCCCAGGCTCAACAATGAGTGTAAGATTTCCAGATAATACCAGCTCTCTTACCTGAAGAAACAACCAATGGTGCAAATATACATCTTTAAAGTGTCTATATATATTCTCAAAATAGTTGTAACAAGGCCAGCACAGTAACTTGGGCAGCAAAAGAGTGTAAGTTTGAATAAAAAGTAACTTAGTTTAAGCCAATGCTTAAAAGCTTTAAGGACTTACAGAATTTATAAGATCCTTAGGGGTAGGAAGCACTTCACCCTTGTGATAGTAATCAATGCCTAAACCTCCTCCAATATTTAGATACTTAATTTCAAATCCTTGACCACGTATTTGGTCAATATACTGGATCATTAGAACTGCAGCATCCTTAAATATGTTCACCTACAAAACCAAAGTAATATTAAAGAAAAATAATGTGCACCTGCTTACAGTTAACAAACTGGGAAAATCTCTTTACACATAAAACGTTTCAAGCAACAAAATTATCACTTCAGTCTCATACAGGAGTTAAATATTACATAAGAAAACCAGAATATACTTTTAACTATCATTTTGTACGAGAAAATGCAGTCCTGGGGTTTGTTAAAACCTTCATCATATAAGCTAATGCGTTAGACTTGGACAACAGACGTAAAATAATAAAACTTGTTTAAACAACAGTGGCATATGTCTGGTTGGTCCATCTGATCACAAAGTGCAGTTCCACAATAGAATGAATTTCCTATGGTTAAATAAAAAAAGTCTGACTGGCTGGGTAACAAAAAAATCATGATTACAAGTTATTTTACACTTCTTTTAAATTTTAGTGTCATCATTCTGGCCTTTTTCATCAACTTTCAGGAATTCTGTAGAACTCGTTAATGTGGAATATTACACAACAAGGCAATAGTCCAGCGTTTTAGCTTTGGTTTTAATCTTATGCTTTTAGCTTAATTGTCAATGCTTCACAGAACTTAACATTCTAACTTATAGCCTAAGTCTAATAAATTTGGAACTAAATTATCTTTGAAACTTCTTCTCCATGTGAATGTACTAGAAGTGCAAGTTGGCACAAGACCTTTCTTATAATATCAACACATGCAAACACCTTGTATGATGTAGCTTCATATCTTCCTCTTCCACTTTAGACATCCTACTTCTGTATTGAATCAATATTGCAAGCAAGGAAAACCAAACAGTTGATGCTGATTTTTATTTTATCCACCATGGAGAGAAAGTATGACACTGTTAGAAGATAATTCAAGCAGGGAAAAGTTGGATCCAGCCTCAAGTATACATGTTGAAGACAATAGTTTTGACATGCAAATATTTTTACAAAAATGAATAGGTCAAACCCTTGATCAGAAATACCCACCATATGGCCATCCTCACAGTCGTTGGCTTCATATAGGAAATAGAAATCTAACAAGATAACCAATGACTTTCAATGACTCGTTAAAACAGCTGAGATTGACCTATCATAATTTTAGAACTTCAGCCAATCATTGGATTATAATCTAAGAGATTTTGCAAACTAACTTGCATTAAGCCAAAAACATTGAAGTAGAAAACAATACCAGTAAAACAGTCATCCATAATTATGGAGCTTTTAGAAAGTGCAAAATCAGAAATTAGCGTTCCAGCAATTTTAAGAGATATTTAAAAATTTTAATACAAAATATTAATTGATCTCGAACAATAAATAATAATAGAATTATTTACAACTTAACTAGATTAATACAGAAAATAAACATAAATAATTCTACATGCCTATATCAAAAAAATCAGTCAATTCAACAACCAAAGGAAAATTGTTAATCAACAATGGAACACTTGAAAATGTGAACAACAAACACCATTGTTCCCTTTACTTTGTTGGATTCTACAAATGAAAAATTAAATCAAAAGAGGGAATTGATTAATTAGAGTGCCAAGCAGATAGATGGAACCTGTAATTGATCACTAATGTTGATAACAAAAGAATTAGGAATGGGGTTGACAGAAATCTAGTGTCGATTATTGAGCACTTGTAAATTGGGCACCTTATCCTGAAGAAGAAGAGTGACTACAGTGGGGTCTGAATGGGCTAGTAAACTGAATGTAAGCTTAGGATTGGGGCACTTGGGATAGTACTTTATAGCCATTTTTTGCTCGTGCTTTCCCAACGCTTTATCAACTAGGAAGTCAGCTTCCACTCCCAGGCTCTCAGATATTGCCTCCAGAAATCTCAGAGCAAGTGCCCTTACTTCTCTGCAATAGATACTGGCACGTTCTCTTCCATACTCATCAAAATTACACACACATATCTAACAAACGAAAGAAACAAAATATTAACCTATAATTAGCATGTTTCGAAGGCCAAGAATGAACATGGTCTTCTAATGGATAACATTGATGTCTCAAGAAGTCCCGCCAGTTGAACACTTGATCTTTGTGGACGTTGAAGCTGGTAGAAAAACACGTTTTACTGAATGGATCGTCGGAATAGTATTCCATTCGGTCTTCCACATGCATAGTGAAAAACTCCTCTGCCACTTCCACCATCTTGTTGCTCACCACATCTGGAATGCCATGATTGATTATCTATTTGTACATGCAATAATAACAATAAGGTGAACACCAAGTCAATCTCTCCCAGAATAGTCATTCCATCAGTTCCATTGAAGGGGGCCCATCCATCTGTCACGTTTGCTGGGCTAACAAATTGATTTCCCCCAATTTGGAGAGGGTTTGGATCAGAGTGTTCGATGAAGATATGATTCACAAGCCAAGGATAGCTATTAGTCAATGGACCAGTACTTCTCACTGTCGAAGATTTAGTATTTTGAGGATCCAAGGCACTTTTAACAATAGAGGAAGGCTTTCTTGAAGCATGATAGGTTGCATAGCGATGAAGGTTAGTCATATTAGGGGAATTTTGAGGTCTAAAATGGGCCTCCTAAGAAAAATGTACAACCAAAATAAACTTTATAAGAACCAATAGGATTCAAGATGATGATGTCATCCATAATGGATGATTCACCATTTTTGGAGTAAAAAGTAAAAATATTAAAAAATAATAAAATAATAAAACTACTTTTTCAACTCGTATTTTAAACTTATCTCCCAAAATTTTTACTCAAATTTCGAGCGGGAGTACTCGTTGGATGTGAAATTTAATTCCTCATCCAAGGAGTACCCATGTTGCATACTTTCGATGAACTCTTCTACACGAAAAATGAGAAATACATAAAAAACGTGATTGTAATCACGTTTTTTTATGTATTTCTCATTTTTCGTGTAGTAGGACCCATCAAAAGTATGCAACATGGGTACTCCTTGGATGAGGAATTAAATTCCGCATCCAACGAGTACTCCCGCTCGAAATTTGAGTAAAAACTTTGGGAGATAAGTTGAAAATATGAATTGAAAAAGTAGTTTTTTTCATTTTTCCCTCTAAAATTTGATGATGTCATCAAATCTTATTTGATTTTTTCCACTATTATTTTATAATTTCCTTAGGAGGCCCATTTTAGACCTCAAAATTCCCCCAATGTCGTAAACATAAGTTCTATACGCACTGCGGCTCAGTTTTGATTGAAAACACTATAACTGATCACAAAAATTACTCTCTTTAAAAAAAAGATATATGAAGAAGAATTTTTTTAGAAAATACTACAAACTCCATTTACAAGCATAAAACAGAGCATCCGACGAAAGATCCCTGGAGTAGCCCCTTAAACAACATCATAGGATGTTAAGCTACATCCCCAAAAAAATAATAGAAGGCAGGCTCTGCGCAGCCAGCAACCTACAATCTGCCAAAATATATGTTCAACTTATTGGCCATGGAAAAATAAAGAGGGCCGACATCATTGTCCTCACAAAAACTCACTGTCACTTTGCACTGCAGCTCAGCAGACATCAACTTGTAAAAATTTATGATTAGGTCTACCCATCTTCATCTGTACAGTCCCTAGGTTTAGTAATTCCTTTCCCCATGGAAAACTGGGCCATGCAACACTATTCTCATGGCTCTAAGCAAAAACCATTGAAGTCCCCAACTTATACAAATATGAAAAAAAAAAAAAAAAATATGAATTCATCAAAGGATCAATACCTGCGAATGAAGAAAAACCTACAACCTTGAATCCATTACTCCCTCGTTCACCCAACCGACATATGGTGACTCTGCTGATGAAGAATAGTCTTGATCGAGATTTTCTCTGGTAAGCTATAAATATTCCCTAAAAATTGGTTTTCATTTAATACAACCATCTGGCTCAAATCATAGTAAGACAGTCCAATAATTAAGCTAGGTGCAAGTTCACAAGAAAGGTCAATCTCTGTCACTATGAAAAGAAGGATCTCGGTAACATTGAAATCTCAATGACATCATAGTGTTGAAATTACCTCTGCCTCAATTCAGTACTACTCTTATAATATTATTTCGATACCATAGCTGTGAGGAGAATGAGTTATAAAGGTGTATTTACAGTTAAGGCTCGGTGTGACAAAAAGATATTAGTATAATCCATATTACAGTGAAGATCTTCAGTGTTATAATCACAGCTCAACTACAGTCTCGGTATAATCAAACACATGATAAGTATGACACTACAATTTGGAACTACCACAGTAAAAAATCTATCACTGTTTCGTGCTACCACAGTGAGAAAGGTCTCACTGGTTCGGTGCCATCACAACTTGATGAGAAGTATGCCATTTCAGTTTGATGGTATCACATAGGGTCTCACAGAAATGGTCAACAAAAGTCAGAGACATGTACAGTGAAGTACTTACAATCGAAGCACAAAATAAGGTCAAAACAGTAATATGTATACACAGTGAAATAGTACATTCGATGATCTCGGAATAGCTGCTTACATTGGGTTTGAAAGAATCTGAATTTTTTCCTATGAAGTTGACAGTGCAAGAACCAACTAAAAGAAAGAACTAGTTTGAAGGTATAACAAATCAGATCTAACTATGTAACTAGGTAGGTCTTCATTATAATGACTATGTAATTATGTACTTATGTAAAGATGAAGTCAATAATAATAAAATGTTTCTTTGGTTTACTTGCTTCATGGGTTTGACACCAGCTTTGAGAGGAATTTATAATATTTTAAATGAGTGCTCATACACATCCTAATTCATTTTCATTGAATAAAAATTATTTTTTTAAGATCAAACATGAAATACTACTAACTTACATATGTAGGCATGACATGCCTCTCCAATAATCATTTACCTCCATTGTGGAAGACAAATATATAAGAACCAATGTTCAAATCGAATAAGCATCAATTAATATCATATTATCTTGGTGAAGAGAAGCTAAAGAATAGTGTAGGAGAGAAAATAAACGAGACATATTTTTAGACCCCTGGATGGAATTTTTGGACCTATATTTTTTCTAACCTGTAGACTTGTAGTAAGCACATTAATCTCTAAATTTAGGCCAATGTAGCATCCACAATTTTGGCCTATTTCAGGCCTGAAATTCAGCCCTATGGCCATTGTAATTTTGGCCTATTTTAGGTGTAGGATACATATAGACTCATATCAACATTCTACAAGGACCTATGTGTAGGATACATATAGACTCATATCAACATTCTACAAGGACCTATTTGAGGCGAATTCAACATTCTAAAAGGACCTATGTCAAAAGGGCTCAAATCATAGTAAGACAGTCCAATAATTAAGCTAGGTGCAAGTTCACAAGAAAGGTCAATCTTTGTCACTATGAAAAGAAGGATCTCGGTAACATCTCAATCTCAATGACATCACAGTGTTGAAATTACCTCTACCTCAATTAAGTACTACTCTTATAAGATTATTTTGATACCACAGCAGTGAGGAGAATGAGTTATAAAGGTATATTTACAGTTAAGGCTCGGTGTGACAAAAAGATATCAGTATAATCCGTATTACAGTGAAGATATTCAGTGTTATAATCACAGGTCAACTACAGTCTCGGTATAACCAATCACATGATGAGTATGACACTACAATTTGGAACTACCATAGTAAAAAATCTATCACTGTTTCGTGCTACCACAGTGAGAAAGGTCTCACTGGTTCAGTGCCATCACAGCTTGATGAGAAGTATGCCATTTCAGTTTGATGGTATCACATAGGGTCTCACAGAAATGGTCAACAGAAGTCAGAGACATGTACAGTGAAGTATTTACAATCAAAGCACAAAATAAGGTCAAAACAGTAATATGTATACACAGTGAAATAGTACATTCAAGGATCTCGGAATAGCAGCTTACATTGAGTTTGAAAGAATCTGAATTCTTTCCTATGAAGTTGACAGTGCAAGAACCAACTAAAAGAAAGAACTAGTTTGAAGGTATAATAAATCATATCTAACTATGTAACTAGGTAGGTCTTCATTATAATGACTATGTAATTATGTACTTATGTAAAGATGAAGTCAATAATAATAAAATGAATTTTTGGTTTACTTGCTTCATGGGTTTGACCCAAGACTTGGGGAATTGACCCATTTTGCATGTTTCCTGCTAGATTTAATATTTGCAATTTGTGACATATGCCAAGCTCCATAGGAATGCTTCCACTAAGCAAATTATACCCAAGGCTAAGTGCACATAATTTAATTCCAATACTTTTGCCACCATCTTTGTTCATGGGAACCACAATACATAATGTATAAACACACGCCCAAATTTGGGAGCTATGGACCAAAAGGAGCAGGGAGGAAAAGAACCTAATGTCACAAAAAATAGTATGCCACCACAACTAACGGACAAGCCATCAGTTGAAGTCACACATAAGCTGAATAGAAAAAATGCATACCCGTATTTTTGGCTTGTGTGGAGGAATTCACACTGGCTTTCATTTCTTCACGTTTCTTAGCTTCTTCAAGCTTTTTCGTCCGCCATTCTTCAAGGGCTATCACTTAAAAAAATGTAAGCATTAACAACATACTGATGTAACTACCAAATTCTATAACAGTCAATATTTAACAGACAATAGTTTGCATTGTTATTGAACTGGGTAACACTTTAATTTTACATTATTACTCAACTAGTGGGTTAACAATTTATAACTTTTGAGGAATCCAGAGCTAAAAAGTTCCTGAGTTTTACCTTGTTAGAAAACTTGAAGGCATGCCTGAAATGGGTCAGAGTATCAACCAGTCTTCTCTTCTCCACCGTAAGATTCAACAACTCTTTTCTACTTCGTCAGGCCAATGTTTCAGGATCACACCTTTGGTGGGAATGCCATATGGGCAACTCCATAGGAACTTTAGATGCACACTCAAGGTATAACAAATAATATCTAACTATGTAACTAGGTAGGTCTTCATTATAATGACTATGTAATTATGTACTTATGTAAAGATGAAGTCAATAATAATAAAATGAATTTTTGGTTTATTTGCTTCATGGGTTTGACACCAGCTTGGAGAGGAATTTATAATATTTTAAATGAGTGCTCATACACATCCTAATTCCTTTTCATTGAATAAAAAATATTTTTTTAAGATCAAACATGAAAGACTACTAGCTTACATATGTAGGCATGACATGCCTCTCCAATAATCATATACCTCCATTGTGGAAGACAAATATATAACAACCAATGTTCAAATCGAATAAGGCTCAATTAATATCATATTATCTTGGTGAAGAGAAGCTAAAGAATAGTGTAGGAGAGAAAATAAACGAGACATATTTTTAGATCCCTGGATGGAATTTTTGGACCTATATTTTTTCTAACTTGTAGACCTGTAGTAAGCACATTAATCTCTAAATTTAGGCCAATGTAGCATCCACAATTTTGGCCTATTTCATGGCCTGAAATTCAGCCCTATGGCCATTGTAATTTTGGCCTATTCTAGGTGTAGGATACATATAGACTCATATCAACATTCTACAAGGATCTATGTGTAGGATACATATAGACTCATATCAACATTCACAAAGGACCTATTTGAGGTGAATTCAACATTCTAAAAGGACCTATGTCAAAAGGGCTGAAATCATATTAAGAGAGTCCAATAATTAAGCTAGGTACAAGCTGCTAAGTCCAAGAAATGTAAATCTCTGGAAAATAATCTGAATTCTTTCCTATGAAGTTGACAGTGAAAGAACCAACTAAAAGAAAGAACTAGCTTGAAGGACAAATCAGATCTAACTCTGTAACTAGGTAGGTCTTCATTATAATGACTATGTAATTATGTACTTATGTAAAGATGAAGTCAATATAATAAAATGAATTTTTGGTTTACTTGCTTCATGGGTTTGACACCAGCTTGGAGAGGAATTTATAATATTTTAAATGAGTGCTCATACACATCCTAATTCCTTTTCATTGAATAAAATTTATTTTTTTAAGATCAAACATGAAAGACTACTAGCTTACATATGTAGGTATGACATGCCTCTCCAATAATCATTTACCTCCATTGTGGAAGACAAACATATAAGAACCAATGTTCAAATTGAATAAGCATCAATTAATATCATATTATCTTGGTGAAGAGAAGCTAAAGAATACTATGGGAGAGAAAATAAACGAGACATGTTTTTAGACCCCTGGATGGAATTTTTGGACCTATATTTTTTCTAACCTGTAGACCTGTAGTAAGCACATTAATCTCTAAATTTAGGCCAATGTAGCGTGCACATTTTTGGCCTATTTCAGGCCTGAAATTCATCCCTATGGCCATTGTAATTTTGGCCTATTTTAGGTGTAGGATACATATAGACTCATATCAAAATTCTACAAGGACCTATGTGTAGGATACATATAGACTCATACCAAAATTCTACAAGGACCTATTTCAGGTGGATTCAACATTCTAAAAGGACCTATGTCAAAAGGGCTCAAATCAGTAAGACAATCCAATAATTAACAGTCAATAGTTTGCATTGTTACTGAACTGGGTAACACTTTAATTTTACATTATTACTCAACTAGTGGGTTAACAATTTATAACTTTTGAGGAATCCAGAGCTAAAAATTTCCTGAGTTGTACCTTGTTAGAAAACTTGAAGGCATGCCTGAAATGGGTCAGAGTATCAACCAGTCTTCTCTTCTCCACCGTAAGATTCAGCAACTCTTTTCTACTTCGTCAAGCCAATGTTTCAAGATCACACCTTTGGTGGGAATGCCATATGGGCAACTCCATAGGAACTTTAGATGCAAACTCAACAATTTTAGTCCCACTTAATTACCATCTTTACTATTTACCTTCCATAGGCTCACTTACCTTAACAACCACTTGCTTAATTAATGGTGGGTACAGCACTTATAACTGAACGAGATTTAACTTCTTGGAATTTCGAGGCCTGTCAAGTATAAGATCATTGTCCATATTATTATCTTCTTCCAAGGCCTTTTCTGCAAAAGATACTGCAAGAGTAGGATCCCATGAAGTTAACTCCAATGCAAGCCCATAATATCTATCAACAACCTCTAAAAATTTAGGATACTTGTTACATAAATTAGTTTTGAAATCCATGGGGAGACCCATATCAGTAGCTAAGTGGGAAATTTTCTCCGGCACTACCCTCTTGCTCATAGAAATCATTAAAAGATTCCTGATATTCTCAACAAAGAGGCCCTCCATTTGAGATTTAATTTGCACTTCTTCCAAGTGCAGCTATTGTGCCTGGAGGGTCAATGTGAAATAGAATCAGTATCCCGGACTTGTTCATTGTATATTTCAATCATTTGAACAACAACCTCATATATAAAGGTATCCTTTCTTTGTTTTGATATCTACAATAAGTCATTCAAGGCTCGATAGTTCACACCCCAACTCTCCTTTGTAGACTCCTTGAATTAACAATGATCAAAGTCTGCTTTGGCTATTAGAATAACCATAATAGACAAGTTAGGGAAGTAAAGGCATTTATATTACCCACCTCTTTCTAATAGTACTAGTAATTTGTAACCTTCACAAATTACAAGACAATCCTCCAAGCATATCCTATCGAAGGTCTCTTCCAATCCTGTAGAGCCACATTCTTTTGGAAATGTGATACCAAGCACTTTGCTATACCAACCTCAGTGATTAATTTTTTTTATGTTTCCTCAATGGAAAGAAGAGGAGCTTTAAGAGAAATTCTATGGAACTGCTTCTCACTAGTTTTTGTAAGATCCCCTTCTGGACCAATCATGCATTCCATTAAGGTGACAATTGCTTTACGAATTGGATCAATAGGAGGGTCTGTCAATTGAGCAAACATCTGCTTTAAGTACTCAAATATTATTTTTAGTCTATTTGACATCATAGCTAAAGGTGTATCATTCCCCATGGAATCAAGAGATTTTGTTCCATATTTTGCCATAGGAAGCAACAACATTTCCAAAGCCTTAATTGTTTGTCTGAAAAATGAAATGCATATTTAAACAGATAGGTCATAAATGCAAACATACATTCAAAAATACCTCATAGCATATTTACATACAAATCACTTACCCATAAGCCTTCATTAGTGACAACAAGCCATATATTCCCATGTTTTCCATTGTATCATCCAAACTATCAACTTGTAAACCAATACAATCAACAAGCTATGGAAAATTTATAGTTGACATCCAGGGTGACCAAGTCCTTCCACACAATACTTGTGATCATTTAGTCGACATTTTATTTGCAATAAAATCCAAATGAGGAGTTTCAAAACTTAGTCCAAATATTAAGAAAAAAAAAAAATTGTTTTGTATCCGAGTTATCAAAGAAGAGTGGTTGGATTTGAGAAGTTATATATGAACAACAACAAGACGACCATCTAGATCGATGACTTTTCCAAATACTTCTTCGGCCACCGAATGAAACTATTTTCCTTCTCCTTCAAATGAACACATCCATCTATTTTATCTTCATACGGAAGGGGGATGTTACTTGTGACATTAATGACATTTACATTTGCGTCTTCTGGACCAAGTGGCACTCCATGTATGATAGAAATTGACTGAATTCATCCAATGCCAGCAATAGCACTGTCATATGGATCTAATATATTCACTTTGTCACCTACTTGGAGTAGGTCATCCCCTACCGGAGTTAATAAGCACTGTCAAAAATGAAAAGGTATACATAGATATTAGGAAAATAATAATTACAATTAAATTGCAAAAACATACATAGCTATTTAATTAACTGAATAATATGCACTCACTGAGTTAATATCTGAAATACCAGCAGGATTTGGCACCGATTGGGAATGTTTAGGTGCATCAATTTTGTCATATTTTAGAACTCTCGAGGTAACCATTTTTCCTTTAACATCCTATACGTGATTTCATTAGGCACAAATCAAATATTACATTAAAACAAAATAAGTTTTAACATAGCAGAAAACAATAAATATAATATTAAAACATAAAAATATTAATAACACTAAAATAGAAGCATATAGCTCTTGTAGATATCTACAAAAACATACCTTCACATGTTCATGGCCCTTTTTTGAGTCATTTAGCATTCTTGCACCACCCAAATTTACATTTTCTTCCTGTGATTGACAAGAATTTCCAATAAAATAAGGCTTCATGAGTGAAGGGAAATGGAACCAAAACATTAACATATTACAAATTCAAGTGAAGCACTGGTTGCAGGGGAATTATAATTTGCTTACCTCATCTAAATCAATGTTAAATTCCTTCTTTTTCCATGCAACAACAAGAGGTTTAATGGAGGAGGCTATGGTTGACATTGTCTTTGCCAAACCAGTTATACATTGCATTGCATGATTATAATCCTTACTGTGGTTTTCAATAGTAGATAAAGCTCCTATTTGTCTACTCTCGACATCAATAGATGGAAAAGAACTTTCTACTGGATTTTCTGACATATAATTATGTTTGGAATTTTCCAAGTCTGCCATATAATGAGCCATTTCACTCACCACTGGTTCTCTTTTAGCTTCTTCAACCTACAAATAATTTTCAATGCACAACTAGTTGGATATTAAGAAAACTCAAAACACATAACACAATGTACAATATTCAACAAAAAAATTGTATACTTACAAATATTTGTTGTTTGGCTCGCAACCCACCCCGACCCAAAAAATATTGAGCCTTCACCTGCTCTCTTGCTTTCTTCGCTCTTATACTCTTTGACAAATACTCTTCAGCACACATACTTTCCTTCAAATCTTCCCATTGTTTGGGAGTCAAGCTACTCTCCCTATCTTTTCCATCCAAGATTAATTTTCTGCATTTATGCCTGAATTTATTCATCAAAATTCTCATTCTGCGCTTATAATATTTACTAGAAATCCTTCCACCAATAGTCTCAAACACATTTTCCATTTGTTGGATCACTTGATCAACATTTCTTGGATCTTGATCTGCAAATTTGGATTTGGTAACATCCAAATGAGACCTTATTCTTGTGCCCAACTCTATGGCCCACCTTGACGCATTTGGTCCAGTAGGCTCACCATCTTTTACCTCAATCAAGTAAGCCTTCTTCCCTTCTGATTTTCGTTCTTTTTCTTCCCTTTCTGTGGACCTATAAAGGCTTTGACTAATTCTTTGTCTTTTGACTAAAGCTGATACATCTTCAAAACCAAGACTAGGTGATGGAAAATCACTCATACTTGTGGCTAAAGAAGGTGTGGTAGTTCCTAGCACCTTACTTGGAGAAGATGTAATTGGTGTGCTTTCTGTGGCAAAAGACTGAATTGGTTTCTCCTTGTCCACAATAGGTGTGGCACTAGGTTGCACACAAATCTCCTCAGATGTGCCTTCAAATCTTTTCTTTAACTGTAAATAAATTTCTTGCAACTCTGCTTCATCAGAATGTGCCAATTTTTCGTGAACACCTTGGACATGATCATCTGATATATCAGGAAGTTGATCATTAGAATTGTCAGCTTCATCTCCATGCATTGAATTACCATGGCGTTTGCTTCTACGAGTTGGCAGGGATACGTCTTTTCTTGCTTTTTGTTTATTCTCATTGTCTATGGGATCCAAGTTTCCCCTATAAAAAAAAAAAAAAACTTATCAAATAATGGCCTACATCATCAAATATATTATATACAACTTTCATTAAATATGCATAGAAATAAAAAGTGACGAAGAGTAACTACTTACTTATTCACCAAACCAAGAGATGAGAAATATTCTTCATTTTTTGTGATGCATTCTTTACGAACACGCTCGTATTCTATCATATTTTCATCACTGCTAAGATCATTTTTACGTTTCAACCCCTTCTTCATAGTATTTATGTCCTACATTTCACATTTAAAGAAAAAATATTAGTGCATGGACAAATAACAATTATAAAATATATCTATTATACGATCATGCGTTATGATCAATGAGAATGAATTAACCTTAAATTGATAGAAGGAACACTTTAATCAGTATCAGCACCTTATCTAGAATTATGGATTCTATTTTTTTAATTGCAAAAAAATTGTAATATTTGCATAAATTTATCACATAATAAAAACATAGCATATTGCAATTGGGAATGCAGATTGGTTGTCCCAGCCATTGTAACATTATTGAATCTATTATATGTGTACTAGTGTCAATACCGTACAACTTTGGTGAAGAGCTCCTGAACCATATTAAGACTTTGAGCCCTTAGTAAACAGACTCCAGAGACTTACATTTAGCTTCGAGGTTTGCAAGCTGAAAATCAAATATCCCGCAATAAAAAGATACGCATCCCCCAATTTAACAACTAAAATAACATTAGAAGAATCTAGATTTTCCTGAGGAAAAAAAAAACAACTATAGAAGTTACAAAATAAATATTAAAGTTAGCATAACTTCATGTAGGCAATTTCATTTATGGATCTAGTAATCCTCTTTAAGATAAATTGAATCACTTCATGCTACAATAGAGTCACTGGAATGAAACAAAATTCACACAAAGTGAAAAATGAATGATAAATTTCATATAGAGTTTAATACAACCATCTGGCTAATCCCATGGCCAAAACAATAAAATCCATTTGCATAGTGAAAATTTATGCCATAAAGTCAAGGTGATAAATCATCATCATGATCATTTGCATGGTCATCAAGATCACAATCCTGATCACTTGTGTATACATCTGCTTGAGTTCCTTCATTGTCCTCGTACATTATATTGTCCTGGCCATGAATTATGTTTTCTAACTCAGTCTCTTCATTGGGAATCAATGCTTCATCTTCAAATACTCTATCGCCATCTTTAGATTCTTCCTCCAATGTTTCTTGTAAACTATTACATTGCCCATCAACCATTATATCAACATATTCCATGAATTTCCTTTTTGAGCGGGGCTCTATTTGAATGACATACGACCATCCTGAGCTTGTCACATCACCAATTAAAAATTCCTGGTTAATTTGAATAGGGGAAACATATGGCTCATTGGTCTTCAGCAAAATTTGGCGTGTATTTGCACGTACAAATCCATACTCATCATGTTGTATTGTAGATGGCTTGATCCATTTACATTTTAATAATATAGGACTAGTTTCACCATAATCAACTTGAATAATTTCTTGTATGAATCCAACATACAAGTTCTTTTCAGTGTTGTGATGAAATTCAACACTAACAATACAATCACAATTTTCCTTTCCTGTGTCCCTTTCTTCCACTCTTAAATGAGTACCATAGGCCCACATCCCACTAAAAGAAGAAGCCCATATACTTGGAGGTTGTGAAAGCTGAATTTCCTCCTTCGTCATATCTTGACCTTCTTGTCGTGCATCATTAATTGCATCAACAATCCAATCATCAAATTTTGGAAAAGAACGATCTCCAAGGTTCAAATCTTGAAGTGTACGCTTTCAAGATGGATGCATCCATTTTTGAATCTCTTCTTCGTATTTTCTGCATAGAATATGAAAAGTAAGAGTGATAATAATTTAGCTATTAAATGAAATTAAATAAATAAATTATGATGTAAATAATATTTTACCTACGCCACTTATCAAATGATGATGTGTTTTGAAGAACATAGGCATTTGAAGAACATAGGCATGTATGGCAATTCTTTCCTCATTTGATAGCTTGAAGCGACGCCCATTTCCTTCTAATACTTCACCTGCAACTCTCTGGTCGTCATCATCATCCCATACACGCCGATTGACATTGCTAAAATCCTTCACATATTCTGTGTAAAACCCTATGGCCTCTTGCATTAAATATCCTTCACAAATGCTACCTTCTGGTTTTGCCTTATTACGAACAAACTTTTTCAAAACTTTCATGTATCGCTCTATAGGATACATCCATCTTGTTCTTATTGGGCCACAATGCTCTAGTTCATGTTCTAGATGTATAAGAAGATGCATAGAAATATTGAATATTGTTGGTGGAAATTCTCGTTCCAATAAGTAGAGGACTTCAACAACCTCTCCCCTCAAATTATCAAAGTTTGAAGGATCTAGCACATGCAAACTCATTCTTTTTAAGATTAGGCCCAACCTTATAATTGCCAATCTTGGTCCCTTTTCCAAACTTGATATGACTGCAATAGGTAAAATATCCTCAATTATGACATGATAGTCATGGGTCTTGAGGCTTCTTAAGTTATTATTTTCAGTTTGGCTTCTAATATTACCACTTACATATCTAGTAGGAAATCGAGTCTGAGACATCAAATTTAAGAATTGTGCACATTGATCCTTTGTCCACACATAAGGAGCAATAGGTTTTTTGTATTTTCCATTACCATATTTTTCAACCCAAAGATTTCGACGAATCTTTAGTTCTTTAAGGTCTAGGCGTGATGACACTGTATCATATGCACCAAAAATAGTTTCTATAATAGCAAAAGCTATGTTTTTCTCAGTATGCATAAAGTCAACAGTATGCCTAATGGTTATATGCTTAAAGTATGGCAATTTATAGAATATGCACACTCTTTTTACACCACTATCGTAAAGTGGATCATTTTTACTACCACAAATGCCACCATTTTCAATAAATTGCATTCTTTTTTCTCCATTCTCAATAATGTAATCACTTGTTATTGCCAGTGGTGCTTCACGATTCTCTTCCTTACCATTGAAACGTGACTTTTGTCGACGATATGGATGCTCCATTTTGAGGTAAGCACGATGTCCACAATAAATACACTTGTGAAAACTACTTGAGTGCCTCACAAAACCCTTAAAGATGCAAGCTGGGCATCCATGGTATCCATGAACATTGAGACCAGTCAAAGTGCCATATGCAGGAAGATCGTGGATTGTAAACAATAAAGAAGCTCTTAAAGTGAATTGAATTGAATTACCATCCCCTAAAATTTGAATTGCTTCAATTCCTTTCCACAAT
This sequence comes from Pinus albicaulis, assembly GCA_034641835.2. Lineage (NCBI taxonomy): Eukaryota > Viridiplantae > Streptophyta > Pinopsida > Pinales > Pinaceae > Pinus > Pinus albicaulis. The sequence goes on from CM076575.1 coordinate 911,614,612, forward strand.
TCCACTATCTCATCAAATAATGGTTCTAAATAAACATCAATTGTATCTGAAGTCACACTTTTTTTCCCCGGTATGATCAATGACAACATCAAGAAAAATGGCTTCGTTGCTAACCATGGAGGCAAGTTATAATTTATTAAAAACACTGGCCAAGTTGACCATTTAGTGCTTTGATCTGAGAAAGGGTTCACCCCATCTAGAGCTAAACCAAGTCTTATATTGCGAGGATCTTGGGCAAAATCAGGGGATTTATTGTCAAATTCCTTCCAAATCTTAGAATCAGCCACAAATCGTTGTTTTCCATCGGTGCTCTTGTTTTGGGCATGCCATTGCAGTAGCTCGGCAATGTCTCGACATTTGTACATTCGAAGCAACCGTGGGATTAGTGGAAAGTGGCGAAGAACCCTTCTCGGAGCTAAATTTGATTTCAACCCTGGTCTATACCTCCCTTCTTTACATTTTGGACATTCAGTCTCACTTGCAAGATTTTTGCAAAATAATACACAACCATTCACACATGTGTGGATGTTTTCATACCCTAAGCCTAGCTTAGTGATTTTCACTTTACATGCTCTTCGTTTTGTTGGCAGTGTGGAGTCGGGTGGTAACAATCGTTGTAAAAATGCCAATAACTCATCAACACTCTCATTTGTCCAACCATGCACCACTTGCAAGTTAAGAATTAAAAGGATTGTTGTTAAATGACTTAAATTGCAAGTACCATACACAAGTTTTAAAGCATCCTCCATCAACTTCTGCCATTCATCCTTGAAACCCTCATTCAGCATTCTATCAACTTCAATCCCTTCATCAAAGGTTCCTACCTTTTCATTTGTGTTTGTTGCCTCTTCATCTATGTCTAGTGCCTCTAAATCTCTCATGCTATGCAATTCTATCCTATCTGGATAACAATTTTGAGGGAAAGGGCTTATACCGCTATGCCCATATTTTAGCATATGTTGAAAAATCACACTTCTTTTTCTCATTTTCCCACCATGACAATCATTACATGGACATGCATATTTAAGCAAGCTCTTCTCATCAACTATTCTCTCATCATGTGCATGGTATTCATCTGTTGTCAAAATTGGGCTTTGACTCATCTTCAATTTTTTGCATTCAAAGATGAAACTAATATGTTAACTCTTTAATTTCAACTCTTTTCAGAACTTTATTTTTAAAAGAGAAGTTTCAGCTCCTATTTGAGCACAAATGTCAATTGTGCAAAAATTTTAGAAACAACATATAGGAAGAGAAGACTACACATTTTTTACCAGTGTGAACACACCCATACACAACAATCACATAGTTAAACAACAAAAGAAAGTCATATTTGAGAGAAAGATTTTGGATCAGCACTTGTTTGAGGAGATATTTTTGTTGTATTTACACCTTTTGAACGCAGATCTATCAGCATGACAGCAAAAAATTTTGGTTTTGAACGCAGATCTATCAGCATTACAGCAAAATGTTTTGGTAAATATATTAGCATTCTTAAGGGCACAACCCTTGCGGACATTTTTAAACATTCATTACATCAACAGTGAGGAGAAGAACACGGCAATGGGAGTTGCCTTAGCAGCAAATAGGATGCATCACTCAGCTAAAGGGGAGGCACTTGGCAATGATGAAGTCACAGTTACCAGTAGTGAACTCTCTCCTTTAAAGCCTATTTCTAACATGTTCCCAGAGCTCATTCCTAGAAAACGAGGGCACTCCAATTGAGGGAGTCACTTACCTATTCATGGCAGCATGACGAGTTACAAATTATCACCTTTTTGGCACTTGAAGGGAATACATTCTGTTTTTGGCCACGTGCATGGAGGGCACATTAATGAAGGATTTACACCACATTCTCTCCTTATTCCTAGCATGCAAGAGGGTACATTATTTGGAGATTTACATTACTTTTCTAAGTTTGAAGAAGTTCACCCTAGCAGAAAATATGCCTTTGGAGTCATATTTGTTATTCCTATCTTCATCTATAATTATGTGACTGATCTTTGATACTGAGTCAAGACCTTCAAAAGTTGTAATAATATTACCTAGGAATGTCTCTTAATTCCTACCAAGATTCATGAAATTCCTACCGTGACTGCTGGAATGACGTGATGTTCATCTGTTCATCGGGAATAGATCTAAGAAACATCATGTTTTAGGTGAAATTACTGAATTTGCATTATAGCCCATATTCATGAAATTCCTACCGTGACTTTTGGAATGACATGATGTTCATCTGTTCATTGAATATTATTTCAGGGATGCATAACAACAAGACAAGAGGCCGAGGAGGAAGAGTCTGATTTGAATTTGTTACAAGGTAGATTTCTTGTAGAATTTGTACTACTGTACAGACCCCTTGGAGACACAATTGTGAGGGCTCGGATTACAATCCCGTGGCAGTAAATTGTGGATAGTCATCTGGATAGTAGCTCGGATTGCAGAGATTACAAACTCATGGACAACTTGGTTTAAGGTTGGAAGTCCCTCACATGCATATATACCCTCGGACCTTAACTCATTCCTCAGGCCTGTGATATTACAATCCGCAACAGGAGCTTTAGTCCTTGTGTAGTCCTGTAGCTTATTGCTATGGAAAATCACCTGTGGTAAGAATATTTGTGGAAGTATCACAGCTCGGATCTGAAGCTTGAAGGGTCAAGCTTGTAGACTGAACTTTGAACCAGTGAATTGAGGCTATCTGGCTATATGTGCTAAGGATCGGTACTAGACTTACACCTTGAACCTGTGACTGTATTAGACTTGGACATGAGCAAGAAATAAACTCAGACGTGTTGTGAAGAGACATTTGGACTGATCTCGTGTAGACTTCAGACCTGTTGTTGCTGCACCCAAATTGCAGACCTCTGTATTTTCAGATCTGTGTGAAGACTCCAAAAATCTAAATTGTGATCATCTATTCATCTCGAATCTGTGGCATACTCCTGTAAGTTAGTGTGAAAGTGGACATTCTGAGGCAGAATAAAGGGCATCTTTGTCCCTTATTCTATATGGGATACAAGACCAAGAACACCATTGAAGCTTGTTGAATTGTTTTACAGTGAATCCCCTTGTGTAGGTTTGGTTGGTAAAATAGAAGCACTATATTAAAGGTTGAAAGCACAATATTGAATTTGTTTTTGAAGATCCAGAATTGAGAAGAAGCAGCCTCTGAAGAGTTTATGTGCAACCTTATTAATGCAGGGTTGAAGCCTTTTTAAAGGAGATCTAAGATCAGGTCTAAGATTAGGATCAGAAAACATAGGAAACTTGACTTGATGCCTAATGATGCCCTAATAAACTTTTAGGAAGTAATTAAAAAAATCCATTGTTGATCTTCAGTCTCTTATAGTCCCAACCTACAATAGCCTTCCATAGATAAGTTTTCTAAGGTTTACATGAACCGTCAAATGAAACTACGAAATGGAACTCAGTGTGATACATTGTTTTCAATTGAAACTAAGTAAGTCAAGCTCCTTTTATGGTAAACATCACAGTTTCATGTTGCTTCTTTAACAGAAGCTTGAATTGATGCCTAATGATGCCCTAATAAACTTTTAGGAAGTAATTAAAAAAATCCATTGTTGATCTTCAGTCTCTTGTAGTCCCAACCTACAGTAGCCTTCCATAGATAAGTTTTCTAAGGTTTACATGAACTGTCAAACGAAACTACGAAATGGAACTTAGTGTGATACATTGTTTTCAATTGAAACTAAGTAATTCAAGCTCATTTTATGGCAAACATCACAGTTTTCCATTGCTTCTTTAACAAAAGCTTGACTTGATGCCTAATGATGGCCTAATAAATTTCTAGGAAGTAATTAAAAAAATCCATTGTTGATCTTCAGTCTCTTGTAGTCCCAACCTACAGTAGCCTTCCATAGATAAGTTTTCTAAGGTTTACATGAATTGTCAAACGAAACTATGAAATGGAACTCAGTGTGATAGATTGTTTTCAATTAAAACTAAGTAAGTCAAGCTCCTTTTATGGTAAACATCATAGTTTCCTATTGCTTCTTTAACAGAAGCTAGACTTGATGCCTAATGATGGCGTAATAAACTTTTAGGAAGTAATTAAAAAAATCTATTGTTGATCTTTAGTCCCTTGTAGTCCCAACCTATAGTAGCCTTCCATAGATAATTTTTCTAAGGTTTACATGAATTTTCAAACGAAACTACGAAATGGAACTCAGTGTGATACATTGTTTTCAATTGAAACTAAGTAAGTCAAGATCCTTTTATGGCAAACATCACAATTTCCCATTGTTTATTTAACAAAATCTTGAATTGATGCCTAATGATGGCCTAATAAACTTTTAGGAAGTAATTAAAAAAATCCATTGTTGATATTCAGTCTCTTGTAGTCCCAACCTACAGTAGCCTTCCATAGATAAGTTTTCTAAGGTTTACATGAACTGTCAAACGAAACTACGAAATGGAACTCAGTGTGATACATTGTTTTCAATCGAAACTAAGTCAAGCTCCTTTTATGGTAAACATCACAGTTTCCTGTTGCTTCTTTAACAGAAGCTTGACTTGATGCCTAATGATGGCCTAATAAACTTTTAGGAAGTAATTAAAAAAATCCATTGTTGATCTTCAGTCTCTTGTAGTCCCAACCTACAGTAGCCTTCCATAGAAAAGTTTTCTAAGGTTTACATGAACTGTCAAACGAAACTACGAAATGGAACTCAGTGCGATACATTATTTTCAATTGAAACTAAGTAAGTCGAGCTCCTTTTATGGTAAACATCACAGTTTCCCATTGCTTCTTTAACAGAGGCTTGACTTGATGCTTAATGATGGCCTAATAAACTTTTAGGAAGTAATTAAAAAAATCCATTGTTGATCTTCAGTCTCTTGTAGTCCCAACCTACAGTAGCCTTCCATAGATAAGTTTTCTAAAGTTTACATGAACTGTCAAACGAAACTACGAAATGGAACTCAGTGTGATAAATGTTTTTCAATCGAAACTAAGTAAGTCAAGCTCCTTTTATGGTAAACATCACAGTTTCCCGTTGCTTCTTTAACAGAAGATTGACTTGATGCCTAATGATGGCCTAATAAACTTTTAGGAAGTAATTAAAAAAATCCATGGTTGATCTTCAGTCTGTTGTAGTCCCAACCTACAGTAGCCTTCCATAGATAAGTTTTCTAAGGTTTACATGAACTGTCAAACGAAACTACGATACATCGATGAACTGTCAAATGAAACTACGATACATGGATAATGAGATATCAAATGAATGGATTAATAAATCAGGGTTGTATTGGTTTAAGTAGAATAAATGTAAGTAAAATTCCCCCAAATCCTCTTATCTGATGTAGCTTTATCTCCACATCACTGAAGGATAATTCAATGAGGTATCAAAAATTATTTTCAGTCATGACCATAACATAGGTGCCATAGAAAGGTCCTAAGCCATGTGTTGATAATGAGCCATGCGAAATTAATGATCTCTGATATGTGAGGATACACCCCTGTGCTAATCCATGCAAATTTGGTGAAGATGACATATATCATAAGCGGAATTTGAGATCGAACTGAACCATACGAGCCTCAGGAATTGTACATGTTTTTATTTAAACTTTTCACCCCAGATCATAAACAGTACATTTCTTAGATTGAAATCAACATATACAGTGAGCGAATAAGGGCAATAGAAACTAGTTTGGAGGCTTATAAATAAGTGAAAAATATCAGTTTTGAAGGCAGAAGTGGACCAACGTTGACCCCTTGAAATCCATGATCCTTACCCAAAAAAAATCGTATGAATCGATAATATCTTAAAAGAAACAGAGCAGATACAAAGCCAGGAAATAGAAAAATATAAAATCTGACTAACCTGTGACTCTCGGTATGCAAACTTCAATTGTGAATTTGCTGCTGCTCACCTCTTCAAAAGCCTCCAAGTTCTGTCTAATGTGTTTTTATCCATGATAAAACATGTAATTATATAGAAATTCGCAACCCTAAAATAACCCTCTCGCCAACAGCAAAAATCCTCCCGCCAAGAGCAAAAATTTGGCACCAAATACCCAGCACGACTAGTTTTCATCCAATTTTTATCTAAATTTTAGAACCAACTACATGGCGCCAAAGACCCAGAACCTCATCTTAAATCAACCATGACCTCTCCAGACTTCGACTTTTGACAGACTTCGAATGTGGCATGCCCTCAAAACCTCATCTTTCCCCGACTTCGACTTTTGACAAACTTCAGCATGCCCTCAAAACCTCGTCTTCCTGAACCAGTTGAACCAGTCGAACAGTGAGTTTTCTTGGGCTTTCAAAGTCAGGTTTCATACCAATATTTTTGATGAAATCAACGCATGCCAATGCCAATGTTCGACTTCGATTTACTTTCAGAAGCTCGTCTCCCTAAACCAGTTGAACATCGAGTATGAAATAAACACATTACTTTGACTTACTTCCACTTTTGTTGTGGACACTTATCGATTAAAAATATGGAGCGATTACTGTCTAGTCAATATTTTTTTAATGAAATAAGCGCATTACTTCGACTAAATTCCACTTTTGTTGTAGACACTCCTCGATTAAAGAGGTGGAGGATTACTATCTGGTCAAATGCATGTGTGTGATTGAATAAAGTGGGAGGGAAGAAAGTGAGATTATCAAAATCAAGTCACATTAATTTTCACTTAATATTTCCATCAAAAATGGTTGGTATATTGTCATATCAACTCTCAATTAATATCCCCATCGAAAATGGTTGGTTTATTTCTTTTTATCATATACTATTTGGCAAAGAGTTAGACATTGACTTAATCGATAAGTGAATGAATCTTGTTAAAAGGAGATTTATTTTAAAATTTTATTATATCATTCTAAGTTGTTAAATAAATGGATAGCTTTGAATGGATGACCCACTTTTCGAATGCCGCATGCCTACTTTCACTTTTCGAATGCGACATGCCAATGTTCGACTTACTTTCAAAACCCCGTCTGAACCAGTCGAACGGCGAGTTTTCAAAGTGGGTATTTTTTATAAAATCAACGCAGGACTTACTCATGCCTACTTCCACTTTTCGAATGCGGCATGCCATTTTTACAAAGCTTCAAACAATTTTTTTTAAATAATTAAAACTTACTTACACTTTTCGAATGCGGCATGCCTACTTCCACTTTTCGAATGCAACATGCCATTTTTACAAAGGTTCAAACAATTTTTTTTAAATAATTAAAACTTACGTCCATTTTTACAAAGGTTCAAACAATTTTTTTTAAATAATTAAAATATTAATATTAATATTAATATTTATTATTTTAATTATTAATTAAATATAAAATCACACTATATTTAAAATTTAATTTTATATAATATAATTAAAACAAATAAAATATAAATATTGATAATTAATATTTTAATAAATTCAACAAAATATAAATATTGATATTTATTATTTAATAAATTAATAAAGGTTCATATCAAATAATATATATATGTTAAATTGGTGTCACACAATATATGTATGTTAAACATATTATAAATAAATTATATATGTGTGTAAGGTTTGAATAGGCTTAATGGTTAAGGGTATGTTTTTCCCCCTAAGAGGTCATAGGTTCAAAACCAAAGGGGGTAGAGTATGTATGTCTTCGTAAACTTAGCAGTCAAATCGCTACGCGGAGGTGGATCCCTTGTCCCACAAACAAGGGGGTCTCATACACCAATTTGGTGTTTGGCTTGGTCAACCTGACCTTAAAATTAGATTACTATTATTATTATAAGTATAACAAAGGTTCATGCACTCTCCAATGGGAGTGAGGTTTGAGCAACGTCACGTGGAAGGCGTCTCGCATGAGTAAATACGTGGACAGTAGGATATATGCCACCCCCAGATAGTGTTGACACCCAGGAAAGATGGGCGCCCAACTCTCGTGCATAATGCTACGAAGATGTGAACATGCTGGCACGCCATATCGCTACTGCCCACCTTGCCAAAGAGGAAGTGTAAGAGCGAAAGTATTTACAGACATACGAGCGCAACGTCAAATGGTGTGAGCTCCATAGTGAGAAGATGTTCTCAAAGGCGTTAAAGTAAGTGTTTGTGGTATACATTCTGGTGTTACGTACGTTGGTGTGTTACTCCAAGCGAGCCTGCCTACGATGGTGGGCGCCAACCGGGCCGGCGGTGGCAGACCGAAGAACCTCATGGCAGCAAGGATTCATGGGATGTAAGGGCTTATTCTCATCGCTCTATAAATGTGTGGCATCAAAATATTAATGTTTTTGGAGAACCACATCCGCATTTACTTCTAAACCCAATGGAAAGAGTATCGATATGTCAACCCGAGAGAATTTTAACAGTACTGCAGATGGATTTAGAGAATCTTTTATAAGTGAAATGTAACACTTCGATATCAAAATTGCAATTTTCCATTTATGGCGTGACACAATTACAAAATTATTGACATAAATGACTAATTCATATACTTGTTGTACTAATCATATTTTTTTTCTTGGACTATAATAGTGATTTACATTAATCATTATTAATTTAGTCATATATTTTAATCCTAGGCTAAGTTAGTCATTTAAGTTAGTCACTTTTAGTTTAGTCACTTATTATCTAGTCATATATTTTATCCTTAGACTAAATTAGTCATTTAAGTTGAAGCCGTTTTAGTTTAGCGATCATTATCTAGTCGTATATTTTTACTCCTGCATCATATTAGTCATTGCTAATACTTTAGTTCAAGCATTAAAATTGTCAATTTAGTAGTAATTCACTTTGAAATAATAGCGCACTTGCCATTTTTAGCTTCACCTCAGTCATTACCTCGACTTATTTTTACTAATGAACTCAATTGATTGTTGATGTGGGCATCAAAACGCGCTCATTAATGCAGACATACAAGCCGCAAGGATAAAGGATGTTGCTTATGTACAGAGGCATGCCACATGACATGTATAACCTGATGCGGCATGTCGTAGGAGCCATGATAACTGTTAAACGACTGAGGAGGATTTTCCATAGCTATAGGCATAGTTGAGCCACGACACGTGATGGACAGTGCACGAGTAGTGACTCACATGCATCTCATGATCGTTCACCTCGCGGCGCGCCTGATGAGCATGACGCTCCACTAGCAACATCTGACAGTCATCATAGAGATGAGGCTGGACCATCATCCACGTCCGGGGGCATAGGGCAGCTCGTGCCTGCATCCATTAGCCTATTCATGATCATGAGCAGGTTGGACCATCGACCGCTGAGGCTGCACTATTCACTGAGTATGCCTCCACTACTATTGCTCATATTGATGTTGTATTACCACCAGCGGATGCATCCATTAGTACTAGTGATCATGATCATGAGCAGGATCGACCATCGACTATCGAGGCTGCACCTAGCTTTACTGAGCAGGCATCCATTTGTAGTACTTCTATTGATGTTGTTATACTACCACCAGCACCTGATCCATGAAATTTATATTACAATTGTATATTTTTAACATTATTCAGTTATATATATATATATATATATATATGGTCCATGTATTTTATGTTCATGTTGCAGTTGTACTTAATTTTCATGTTGGTGATCATCATGATGTGGCACATATTGTTAGGTCATGTTAGATATGTTCATTTAATGTTTAGCTTGCAGATAGATGTGTATATGTGATAGCATGAGTTATTTGACATATTGAGATGTATATTTGATGTTTGTGTTGTGATGATCTTAATATATAATGTTAATTTGATGTTTGAATGTGTTTATTAGTCAAATATGATGTTTGTACGATGGTTATCATGATCATGATGATGTCTATCAATTAATTTAATATTAAATGACCATGATATTTATTAATATTATGTTAATAAAATATTTATAATGTAAATTTTTAAATTGTAAATGTAATTTTTTGCAAAGTTGTAAATGTAATTGTATGTAAAATTCTAAAATTTCAATTGTATTTGTAATTGTAATTTTAATTGAATTGTATGTAAAATATTTGTAAAAATTGTAAACTAGAATTAAATGATTGTGTGTAAAATTGTAAATGTAATTGTATGTAAAATTCTAAAATTGTAATTGTATTTGTAATTGTAATTTTAATTGAATTGTATGTAAAATATTTAAAAACTAATTGTGTTCAGAATGTAATTTTATGTAAATTGTAAATGTAATTGTATGTAAAAATTGAAATTGTAATTGTAATCCCAATCATAATTCATGTATGCGAAATTAATGAAAATTGTGACTAATTGTACTGTACTTTTAATTGTAATTGTATGAAATATTTGCACTAATTGTATTAATGTGAAATGATTTTATTAAAATATTTAAATTTGTAAATTTTCATATAATTGTAAAATAACAAATATAGAATAATACGAATTTTTGTAATACAATAAAGTTTAGAAAATAATGAAAATAAATTCATGTACTTTATAATTATCTTACATACCAAAAAAAAAGAACTTTATACAGTCCGGTGCACTTATCATTCTAACACGCACTGGTGCGTTGTATAAATAAGACGCACCGGTGCGTCACAACTCTTCCGCATCAGTAATGAATAAACATAAATAAAAAAAACGCAACTCTATTTTCTTTAAGTGAAAAAAAGCGGCAATTTGAAAAATGGGCGGCAAAATATTTTCAAAAATCTAATTTCATAAAATAATTCTTTAAATACTAAACACTTCATTATTTCACTATTTCTGCTAAAATTTTCAGCCAGATATTTGCAGGAGACAACCTAGAGCAAGAGAGCAGAAGGACACTGTGGAGCAACGAAATATGTTCGAACAGAAGTATTCAGACAATCAGAAACCAAACCTCTGGTGATTCAAACCCTGTATCATAGAATTTCAAACCATCTCGTGATTAAATTTAATTATTTTTTTTACTTTTTCTGCATTTTTTTACTTTTTCTGCAGTTTTATCCATTTTTACCCTAAACCCTTCATTTTATTGTTTTTGCCCTTTATTTTACCTATTTCTATGATTTCAGAATTAGGGTTTTTCATTTTAGATTGACGTCCAACCCACGGGACGAATTTCATAGTTGGTTCCCAATCCATTCGGCTATCACAGAATTTTTGGAAAATGTATTTTTATTTATCACAGGCTCCCACCTCCTACCACTCCTATATATGTAATATACAAAGACACCGTTAGCATCGTAGTAAAAACAAAACATTTTTTCTAAATCCTGTAGCCAAATCTGAAATATAAATGAATGCTCCATTTAACTAGGCACCGTACTTGCATCACCCATTTTTGCGGCAGTTTAGACACCTTTACGCACCGTATTGTATATCGTACTCATTCTTTGTGGTGTTTACACCACCCAATGTGCCATCTAATTATTATATTGTTTTGCGTGCGTTGTTAATATAACCACCGGCGGTGTGGACCTCGTGAAAGGTGACTTCTCGAGATTTATCTTCTACCTAAAAAGTTGAGAATTTATTTATAAATATATTAATGAATGATATGAAAGGAAGTTTCGGGAATGATAAAGAAATGTCTCACAAGAGATCAAGTAACAAAAATACTATTAACACATCAAGAAAAGCAAAAAAGGCAAGTTCTTTGTAAATTCTTTATAAAAAATATTATTTTTGAACTATATGTAAGTTTAACTAATATGTATTGTTTACTGTGTATCATGCAGAGCCACAAAATGACGAAGCTCGATATGATTATTTCTGATCTAGGACCAGAAGAGCATAAAAGTTTAATGGAAAAATTGCAAAAGGATGAATCAGGTGAATGAAAAAATACTATCAATCCAATATGAGTTTCTTTTTTTAATTATCATTAATAATATACTTAAAATTATTAGATAACATGTGTCAAACAGTATACTAATTCACATTTGTTTAATGTTGTACAGGGACCAACAACTTAGAAAAGGAATGTTGTTTTAAGAAAAGAAAAAAATAGAACATGCAAATGAAAATCAATTGCTCCTCAGCTCATCTGGAGTGGTGCTAGAAGTTAACAAAAGGGGAAAAACTTTTACAAAATTTTGAGGGATCTAGTGGAACGAATGTATAGACGTTCTTTCCAACAACAACAACGTGCTTCAAATGTGATATGTAATCATTGAATTTTTCGATCATTAGGTACAATAAATAAACAATTTAGCATTAAATATTAATTTTCTTTAAAGAATTTTCAAAATAAAAGAAATGGAACCCATTCAGCACATAAAACAGGACGACAAGGAAGAAATGGTTGATCTCTAAGTTTGTGAGTAATTGTTACTTCCTTATAACAACTTAACTAGATTTCATTTTTGTATTTTTTAAGTTGTTTTACAAAAATCATCATTGAATGTCTTCAAACAGGTGCTAACATACAAAGAAGAACCATCAGATGAATTGATTGAAATTGGGTTAAATATGGGTTGTGAGTATATGTTGGCATATCAGAATTTAATTATGAAATTTGTAAGAATTTGATTGATTCTGAGAAAAGGAAAAGAAGAAAGTTCAAATGCATCTATCAAACCAATCACCCAAGGGATAATGATAATAGGTTGGTTGTCACCCACATCATGGTCCCATTTCGTATAAAGATGATGCCAGAAAAGATAAAAGAGAATCACAACTTTTTATGGTGCTAGAGATAAAAGAAGTGTCTCAGAAACAAGATGAATAGAAAAAAGGAGGAATTATTTTTTCAATGTGGAAAAAAGACAGAACTAAATTCTCTTCAACAAATACCTTGGAGATACATGAAGATAAATAGATATTGTATGACTATATACAAGACAACATAATCAAGATTCCTTGGTTGCTAAGTTGATAGTCCAAGTGGAAGCTCATTCAGGAAGCAAGAGATCTGGAAAACATTGTTTTAGGAACTATTTTGTCTTAAATGTGCTCAGCGTTTGAACATTAATGAGTTCATCTTGGGGTTGCACAAGAGCATCGAATTTCTCAACCAGATAAAGCCTAGTGGTATTAAACAATAGATCTGGTCACTAGAGCTAGGATGTTAATGGTGTCTTAGAAATGTTTCTCTTCCGAACACTTTAGTTACAAAAGTTTCACCCTTAGAGCCTTTTGCCTTTGGCACCCACAAGTTATATCCACTTCCAATACAAAATTCTAGTTAACATAAATCATGTGTGCAATCGAGATGAAATAGTTTCAATGAGAACCTAGGAAAACCTGATTAATTTATTCCCTAGATCTGACTTTTTCTATGCATTGAGTGTATCTTTTTGAAATGAGTTTGTGGTCTTCGAGGATCAACAACCTATCTCTCTTTTGTAAAGTTTCTGCAGGGGCTGAACTAGTGGAAATTGATCTCAAGATATATCTGTTTAAAAGGATTACTAGTTCAGGATAAAAAATTTCCTTTAGTTATGGTGTAATTCAGGATCACATAGAATCAATATGATTTGACTCACTGCAAGCCCATAAATGGGACCTCCATTACGATAAAATATTTTCTTCTTAGCCATTGGACTGTGAAGATGGAAGTAGCACTCCAGTGAGCGTTAGAGCTAGAGAAACTCCAAAGTTCCATATTGGCATGCATGTGTGTCTTCACTGATGTCATCATCACACAAAAAAATTTAGGATTCTAAACCCTCTGCGATATGTTGCCACTGTCGATGAGAACGAGACACAGTAACCCCTTATGCATTTAACTACAAAATATTGTGTCATTGATACAATTTCGCTGACTTTATGAAATAGAGAAAAATTTTCTTCTAGAAGTATATTTGAGAAGAGAAAGGATGGATGGAATGATGTAAAGGAGTGCACCATTTTAAAATTTTGAAAGTTCCATTGTTGTATGCAGATCAATCAATGAATCATAAATATGATTAGCCACCAAATTGGAACAGATTCAAATTAGGAAAGAAAATAATATGGCGATTATGTGGACATGGTATTATCAACTTGAAAATATAAATGAAGGATTAAAATGCAACATCGATTCCAAAAAAATATCCAAATCCAAGATGAGAGTACATGGCACACAAATCTAGTGTGTGTGGCTTTGGTAGAATCATAAATGGAGAGAGAAAACCAGAGCCAATGTCATTCTTCATTCTTCTTAAAAATATGTATTAATTCGTAACAATCAAGTTTCTTGCTATGCAATGTCAATGCTTGCATCGATGTATAGTTTCCTTCACATTTCCATTAAATTTTGGTTCTATAAGTGGGGGAATTAACAAACCTTCTTTTAAGGCTAAAATGTTGTCATGAAAGATTTATATAAACCTGTTAAAACATGTATTAGATAACCATATTGATATAATGAAAATGCCATGACAAGGCTTGGCAGTAGTGGGAATGGAATTGCAAGTAGAAACTAAAAAAAGGGCAACAAATAGGGATCCTAAAATGATTCTTATAATTAATGATAGATTCTCAAAACCCTTAACAAATGGGAATATTTACAAGCCATTATTATCTAGTAGAAAATAATCAAAACTGCCCTAGACTGATGGAGTTTAGAGCCCAAATTTTCAATGGCTTGTAATCAATAATTCTATCAAATATTAAAAATCATAAAACTTCCTTCGATATATTCAAGGCAGAAGGTGGAGAGAAATCAAGATTGAATAGAACATAATCCACACATGGAAGGGGTGAATGATGTTTCCATACACATCTTTCCTCTATTATTTTCCATGTCATTCCTTTAATCATAAATCCAACTTCCTCAAGTACATGATAGCTGGAAAAGTTCAAGGCTCAAATATAACTCCATGCTTCTTTAGGAACCTATGTCTGCACCATATTTTTTGGGGCACCTCCACTATCCCCTCACAATTTGTTTGATAATCATGGTTTATCTGCGCAATATTTCTATAGCAGTCTGGCTAGAGTTAGCACTATAAAATATTCCCTCACTATGCCTTATGCAGAGCACCTCAGTGAATCATGTTTTTCATTAAATTATTATCATAATATGATTTAAAATTTCCCTTGAAACCATTTTAGTCTCTTCATATTAACAAATTGTATTCTTACATAGAACTGTATTAAAGATATCTAGTGTGTTGTTTCCACATAAATTTCAAGTTTCTTTTTGAAACTTTTATTTTAGTAGTCCATTGATTAAAGGAAATCTGACTACCTTTAGCTTAGATAAATTTTTTCTTATCATACACCCACATTCTCACCATGTATTGAGACATATGCCAACCATTAACCCAAACCTTCACCCACCATTAATTCCAATCCACCAGGATTCACAAGTTTTCAGGAATTTGCTGAAGAGTGAATCTAGAGATAACTTAATACCTTTTCATCATCGAGCAATGCAAGGGTTGTGCTGAGAAGCGAGTATCCAGTGTATACCAAAATATTCATGGTGTTCTTGGCATTAATTAGATTCAACAGGAGGCCTAGAAATTGACCCTCATTAGCAGAAGTAGTCATGAGGTTCCTGTCAAAATCTAGAAAATAAATCCTCTATTTCTTCACACAGTGAAAACCACCTATGAAAGATTCTAAAAACCAACTTATTTTATAATTTAGGAGAAATGGATATAGATTGATAGGTTGAGGGGATTACCATGGATTCTTGGCAGTCACTTCGTGGAGCTCTTTCATTGGCTCGGGTTCATAAGGGTACACGCTTGTTTCCAATATATACTGCAATAATGACATAGAAAGTAGAATTAATTCGCCATGAAAGAATTAACCTCATCAATTATTTTCTCTTCTAAACTTACTGAAAAAACTCAAAGGTAAAAGGGTTGAGAGAAACATGATAGAGGGCATCACTCTGCAAGAGACTTTTGTGGCCCACTTCTTGATGGCAAAAAACCTTAGCCGACTCCTCTACTTGGGTTTTCTATGAATTTAACTCTAATGCAGAAAAATCAGTGCTTTCCATTTCCTCAAAACTGAAACATAGTTGAAAACATGTCTAAATACCAATTGAAAATGAAAAAACAAAAAAGCCTGAAAATTACTAGGAATTTCCTAATGGATTTGAAACTTAGATCTTGCATTAAAAATCCAATTAACCAAATTATCCAATGATCTAAGCTAACCTAACCCCAAAGCTCTAAATATTAAAATTTTGTGATGTGAGTAATTACCTATTTGGACAAGAATAAACCCTTGGACTCAATGAATATGGGTTGCCTAAAAAAAGCCCACTCTCACCAACCATTTTCCTAGGCCTTGAATATATTGCACCCGTCCCTACCAAGAATACCAAACTAATATGAAAATGAGAGACATAAACAACAGAATAGGTAAGATAAAATTAAAATTCTCTATATTACACTGCTTGTTAAAGCCAAATTGGGAGCGAGAATTGAAATTAATCTAAAATTTAAAAAAATACATTAAATGTTAGTAATAATATTTAAAAAAAAAAAATTATATATATTTTTAAACTAAAAATTCAATAAGATATTAAGTTGTATATAGATTATTTAATATGTAAACCTTATAAATATAATTAGTATTTTTATGAGGTGATATTTGTGTGTCAAGATCATAATATTTTTTTGTTTTAGTTGTTTATGTGGTTATCTTTTCTCATGTATTGAGAAAAATTAAAAGACTCAAAATTAAAATTATATGTATTTTTCTTATTTTAATATAGACATAAATTTTTTGATGACATGTGCCCTCCTAAAGTTTGAAAATTATTGGATTCCACCCATCACAATGAGGCCAATTTCCTAGATTTAGCATTATGAGAGGTTATGACCAATGGAGGAATTTCTATTGATGTTTTTATCTTTACTAATATTTTCACAACATTACCACATTTTTCACACGAGGAATAAGTTACTCTCAAGGCCTTTACCAATGGACATGAAAAGGGTTGTAGACTAGGAATATGAGCACCATTATTATTCTTCGCATGATAATAATTAGTATGAGGGAAGGTAAAAAAAAAAATTATTTCTAAAATGAAGCTTCTCATGCCCAAGGGCCATGAATTTGGCATCGAACAACCACATATATCCTCTCTAAAGAATATTAGAAATATATGGGATATCAATTAAATTAGGAATTTTTTTCACACCATGTATAGGATTTAAGGAATGTACCATGGATATGGGAGGTAAATAAGCGCATTAGGCATAGAAGAGAAACTGAGGTAATGAGGAGAATTAATTTCAAGAACTAGGGTTATCGCTTCACACATTTGCATGGGTGACTGTCTATCTATTCATATATAGCTCGAGCGATGTTGTATCTATATATAACTGGAGTGAAGTGGCTTCTTATATGTCATATATGTTGTACTATTTTCACTAAGTTGTGTGGTTTCTGGGCCCAAAATCCCATACTACAGGATAGTAATAATTGTTAATATACATTGATTTATTCTTGATCAAGAATACATTAATTTATTCATAATCAAGAAAGAGACTCATTAGTTTAAATGAGTTATTAGTGGTTTATAAAAGGGTAGAATTTAACTTTTGTGAGAGTCATATGGGTTTTATGTTATTAATATGTTTTCTATATCCAAAGAAGACAAGTTTTCAACGAATTGGAAGAAATTTGAAGTTTTATTCCAAGATCAAAAGGAAATCTCAACATAGATAATGTCTGCAAGAAACTCAGTATCCCTTGTATTATCATCGAGAATTTCTTGAGTGGGTCATGTGTTTTCTAGTAACATCTAGCTTGTGTCCCATCCATAAGGTTAGATACTGCCCCTAGTTGTAGCTTAACCTTGTGCCTAGGAGGGAAATTGTTGGGTTCCTATAAGATGGAAAAATTTTATTCTTCTTTCTCCCATTGATATAACAATATGTGCCTTTGGTGACAAGGTCCATACCAAGAAAATATAGTTTTGAATTATTCTTAGACATAGGCCTTCACAAGATTTTGTGACAACATTTATAAGATAACAAATGTACTTTCTAATCAATTTAATCAGGGATTGCATACCATGATTTCCAAATAGCATAGTGGCTGAGTTGTAGGGATGTAGATCTCAAAAAAGATCAACCTTTCTTAAATAATGGTGAAGACTCCAAGGGCTCAGAAGAAAAGAGGGATGGTCATCCAATTATATGTGTTTAAAGGGAGTAAGCTAATATTATAGAAAGTGGGAATTAAGCTAATATTGTAGAAAATGGACCTTCTCTATAGTCATGAATGTCATAAGAATCTTGTAAAATTCCAAGCATGAGAAATATTCTACCATGATCAAGATTTGTGCATAGTGAAATAATTCCCTTA
The DNA here is from genome assembly GCA_034641835.2 of Pinus albicaulis. Lineage (NCBI taxonomy): Eukaryota > Viridiplantae > Streptophyta > Pinopsida > Pinales > Pinaceae > Pinus > Pinus albicaulis. Next base: position 911,632,794 of record CM076575.1, read on the forward strand.
AGGGTTTTGTCCCATTGCAAGAAAACCCAAATTGTCAAATTCTTGATTGGACCTTCAAACCAATAGAAACCCTCACCTTTTGTATTGTTGAAATATAATGATGGGAGAAAAATCTTATACAATATTAGACAAATTATGTTGAAGGCATATATGACCACATTAATGCATCTTCCTCCAAAAATTTTATGAGGCCTTTGGTTTCAAATATTTGTGGTCCTAGTCAGTGCACAATTATGTTTCAACCCATTTCATATCAATATTACTTAATGATTCCTTGTTGGATCCCTTTAAGAAACCTAGAGGCATCACGGAAGGCATTATCACCATCTCTATTTGTAGTTATGGATGAGGATTTACACAAATTAATTAAATCTTGCAAATCTAGATCACAAATAGTATCCATAAAATCACTAGAGACGTGAATGTTATCTCTCCTTACATTTTGTTTTATATTTGATGTTCGTTATATAAATAACAATAGAAGAAGCTCCATTATTTTGAGAGTGTTTGGAGTTGTTTCTACGTGCCTCAAGGTGTCAAGGTGATGAAGAACAATCAACGATCTTATTTATTATTCCCTTCCCAATCCAAACACATATTAGAAAATTTTAAAGGTTTGTAAGGCCATTTATCTGGAGAAAATATCTAGTCATCCCCTTAGCATTGAAAAATGTTAAACGAATTCATTGATCAAACCATCTCAGAAAAAATCACCATAAATTCTATTGTTGAACCTTCAACTATCTACCCCTCAACAATGAGTTAATTTTTGGGTATGTGTTATATTCTTTACATGAGATTCATATGCATTGAGCACAACAAGGGGGTAACAAAACGGGTGGTAGCCCTGTGGTTCGAGTGGGTCACAAGGGGAAAAATCCCCCTAAAAAAATTAGGGAATTTTATGCATATGGTTTTCGTGCTTTTCTACGTAAAGTGGGGTTAGGGGATTTAAAGGTTTATGGTGCATCATAGGTCAACCCATGGTTTTACTGAAAAATCTTTCTAGCTTTCCTAGTATGAATTTCTTGGGTAAAATATTTGTGTTGAAGGTATGTGTGCCATTTCATTTTTTTAATCGAGGATATGTTTGCAACAATTAATTGTAAAAGGTTAAAACTAGCATTAACCCCAATCAAATCAATCCTCAAGGTAGTTACAATATTTCTCTTTGCAATTTTCACTACTTCTCCTAATATTACAAAAAAAATGGAACAATTACAAAAATATTCCTATTGCAAAGGCATAACTTGGAGTCGTAGTGGCCATTGGTAGATTTGAAAAGTTATGCACCCTAAAAACAAAGGGACGCTAGGGGCTTTAAAGAATGAAAATTTTCAATATATTTAGGTTGAGGGATTTAAAGATAGAAAAGCACAATATATTTATGAGTGAGAAATTATTGTGGTGATCATATAATTCACATGATCAAGGTGGATATTGATGGCAACCGACTTGTTCCACTAACACAAGTAGTTACACATCTTGGTAATTATATTATAGTGTTTCAAGGCCTAAAATTTTGGTGCATTTTTTGAGAATTTCCCTTGCATTCTTAGAAATTGATATATGCCACCAATATGGTGGCACACGAAACACATAAAGAATGGATTAATAGTTGTAACGGCTCAAGAAACACCTTAAACAAAGTTTGTGTGCAAAATATGTGGCCCTGGGAAGTTGATGAATAAAATAGACTCCATAACATCCACATTCATTTTTCCATGTCATTTATATATTATTTACATGAGATTCATATGAATTGAGTGTAGCAAGGGAGATCATATAAGGGGTGGTATCCCCCCTTTCCTGGGGGGTTGTAATGGGGGCACAACTCCCTAAAAAGGGCAGTTTTTTGCATCTACTTTTTGTTTTTTTTGGACATGGTTTTCGATTTTAGTGGTTTTGTGGCACATGGTAGTTAAACCCATGGAATTTTAATTATAATTAAGGAATTATGATTGTATTATAATCTAGGGTTAATGGATTGGGGGTTTTATGGATGGTGGAAGCCCCCTCTATCCAGGGTGGTCACAAGGTGGTCGAAGCCCACTTGAAAAATTTGGGTGGCCTTTTGTCTGTGTTTTTGGTTGTTTTATTCACACGGTTTCACATTAAGTGATTTTGTGGTGCATGATGGTTCAACCCATGGTTTTACCGAAAATTCTTTCTCATTTTCCTAGTTTGAGTTTCCAGGGTAAAGCTTTGTATTAAATGTGTATATGCCACAATTTTTTTTTTATATTAAGAATATGTTTTGTAGAAATTAACTATATAGGGTATAAAAACAACATTAATCCTGCTCAAATCAATCCTTGAGGCAGTAACATTGAATTTCTTTGCAATTTTCACTACCTCTCCTAATATTACAAAATAACTTGAACAATTATAAAGAAATATCCTATTCCAAATGCCTCACTTGGAGTCCTAGTGGTCATTGGTAGATTCAAAAAAGTTATGCACCCTAAAAGAAAAGGGAGGTTAGGGGATTTAAAGAATGAAAATGTTCAATAGATATCTAATCTTGAAACTATTATGGTGATGGTCTAATTCACATGATCTTGGAGGATATTGATGGCAATCGACTTTTTCCACTGACTCAAAATGTTTCCACATATTCGTAATTATATTATATTGTTTTAGGGCCTCAAATTTTGGTGCATTTTTGAAGCATTTCCCTTGAATTCTTAACAATTGATATATTCCACCAATCATGGTGGCCCTCAAAAACATATATAAGGTCTTAAGCTTTGTAACAACTTAATAAACACCATAAATATACTTTATGTGCAAAAATTGTGGCCCTAGGAAGTTGATGTATCAACTGAATTGCCATGGTTTAGGGTTTCTACATATTACGACATCATACTTTATGTTAAAGGGTATATTTTTCCCTTTGTGATGTCTTATTTTAAAATAAACCATCGCTATTGTAACGCTAGTTGATCAAGTCAACTTTGACTTTGTCAAAGGGAAAGTGACCATTATGTCGGCATACCGACGAACATAACATGGACGTCTCTAAGCGACGTTTTCTTCTATTATTGTTGCTATTGTGACACCCTACTGGGTGGGTCGCAATATCGATGATTTTTTGTAGTTTCGCAAGAGTGAAAACGTCGCCATTAGGGTCGCAAAATAGACATTGTGTGGTAGGATTAAAAAAATTGAGAAACGTTGGGGAAATTTCCGACAATATGTCAAAGTTGTTGGAGATAAAGTGTTGGAAAATTGACCATATTTACTAGTGACTCGACCACATCCTTCCTCAAATTTGGCAAATAATAAAACTTGTTCACTAATATGAGTGCCTTTTGGTAGCCTTGGTGAGCTAAATATGGTTTTAGATGAAACTACCTAAAGATAATATTCTTGAGCTCACTGTCATCTAGCACATATACCCTATCCCTAAATTTGACCAATCCATTCATTTTAAGATGATAGTTCCCATCCTATGCACTTGTACCTACAACTGTACCTACACATGTAATTGTACCACTACATGTACCTGTACTTGTACGTGTATATATACTAATAATTGTACCTGTACATGTATTGTGCTATAACTTGTGCCTAAGCTCCATGTACCTATTATCCTGTTGACTTTGCTATAATATCCAATCATGTAGATTTGTCCCATAAGAACTCATAGCTTCTATGTGGTTTACCTATATCTTCATGTTAAGAGAATCTCCAAACCTATTCTCTTTTCCCTTGATGTACCTGATCTCAAAATTAAACATGTTGATCAAGGCCAACCATCTAGCTTGCCTAGAATTCATATTTGGCTGTCAAACAAATATCCCAACCCACTATGATCGCTCATAAGTAAGAATATACTTCCAAGCATATAGTTTCTCCACATCTTCAATGTATGGATGATTTCTTCCAACTCAAGATCATGTGTCGTATAATTATGTTCATGCTCATTCAGTTTTCGTGATTCATAGAATAATACATATCCTTCATGTAAAATAACTCCACTAATTCCTCTCTTGAAATCATATGTGCATACCAAAAATTATTTGTTTAGATGTGCAATATTCAGCACTAAAGCATTTTTCAAAAACTTTTTGAACTACTCAAAAATTGTTGCACATTCTTTTGTCCATTCAAACTTCTTACCTTCTTGCTGTAATGATGTGATAGGGCATGCAATTAGAGATAAGTTCCTGAAGAAACTCATGTAGTAACTTGCTAATCCCATAAATGATCTTACACCATCCACGTTCCTAGAAGCTGCCCATTCCATGATAGCCCTTATCTTATCTAGATCCACTTCTATGGCTTCCTTAGAGACCAAATGCCCAAAATAATGTTCGTTTGTCTGAAAGAAACTGCATTTACTGAGCTTACCATACAAATAATGCTCCCTCAACATTCTCAATATTTTTTCTAAATGCTCATCATGTTCTTCCTCATTATTAGAATATATCAAGATTTCATCAATGAATACAATGAGAAACTTGTCCAGATAAGGACGCAACACACTATTCATCAATCACATAAAGGTAGTTGGAGCATTAGTAAAAAAAAATGGAACTACAACAAACTCATAATGTCCATACCTGGTTCAGAAATATTTCTTGTGAATGTCACCTTCTTTAATGCTTACATGATGATATCCTAATCTCATATCAATATTCAAGAACACTACTACTCCCTTCAACTAATCAAACAACTCATCAATCCTCAACAATAGATACTTGTTCTTGATGGCCACATTGTTCAACTTCCTGTAATCAATGCATAACCTGAGGGTACCATCCTTCTTATTCACAAGAAAGACCGATGCACCCCAACGTGATACACTTGGCATAATGTATCCCTTTTTAAGAATTTCCTTTAACTGCAACTTCAGTTCTACCAACTCTGGAGTGATTGTCTTGTATGGTACTTTTGATGCTGGTGCTTCCCCTAGTACCAACTCAATAGAAAAAACCACTTCCCTGTGAGGCTGGGACTCTGAAATATTTGTGTGGAGTACATACTTAAAATATTATAGAACCGAGTACCTTCTCAAAACATCTGCATCCTCACCTTCCTTACATTTCTCATTATAAATATGTACTGCAAATAACATACACCCTTTCCTATGACTACGATTCACCTGCATATTTTTTACCATCCTAACTAATATTGCTTTCTTCTTACCCTAAAAGACTCTCTATTCTCCATTATCATCCACGTTCTCTATGGATTTTTCATAAAAATCCACTTTGGTCATGTGAATATATAGAGAGTCCATACCCAAAATCATACTATATGAACCCAACAGAAATACATTCAAATCTACTAATGTATAAATTCCATTAAGTTCAAATTCACAAGCTCTTACCCAATGATGAACTCGCTTCTTTGTCTTGTATAGAACTAAACTAACCAAGATTATGCATGCAATTATTTATTCAAACCATACTTATCCACCAAGCTAGGGTTAACATAACTATAATTAAATTGAGGGCCAATCAAAATAGAAACAAATTAATCACAAAGCTTACCATCCATCTTGATAATAGATTCCTTGTGATCTGTCTACCCGTGATCCAACGATGCAGAGATCTGTGGAACACTTTATCCAACATCCCCCGCTGTATGTGCTTCTTGAGCTCTTTATATCTGCGATTTACCACCCTGATGTTGTGTAAAATCTCTCCTGTGATGATATTTTCCACATGTCCAACATTGTATAGGGTCCCAACCTTCACCCTTGTTTTTCTCCTCAAACTGAAGTCCCTACCCTTTTTCAGATGCCTTGAACTTCTTATGCAGTGTTTCATTCTCTTTGTAATGTGTGTCTTGAGGCCTTTCCTGCTTCTTATCCCATTTCCCTTTATTATTATCATTGCCTTTGTAGTCATACTTAGTCTTATATCTATGCTTTGATTTATCATAAAAATTCTTTAGATTCTAGATGACCTCTTCCAATGATCTAGGCTCGTAAAACTAAATATTGTATTTAAATTATATATTGAAACCACTTATGAATCTCTGAATCTTGGCTTTCTCCTCCTTGAGGTAAGGCACATACCTCAATAACTATAAGAACCTGCTAGTATACTCCTGATAATTCATACATCCCATCTTTAGCTCATAGAATTGTTTTTCCATGTTGTCATAATACCTCTCTAATAGGTACTTCTTCTTGAATAGTCTCTTGAATTTACTCCAAGTCAACTCCTCCTAATAAATATCTCTGGAATTCTTTGCATCTTCCCACTAGATATCTACTTTACCTTTAATATTGAGTGTAGTTATTCTAGTCTTCATGTTATCTAAGTAACCATGTAACCTTAAGAACTTGTTCATTGCAAGAAATCGTTCTTTTGTATCTTGTGATTTCTTCATTTCCCCATCAAATGTAGGTGGATTCGATTTCTTGAACTCTTCTAAAAAATATCTCCTATCGCTCCTCCTATAAAGGTGATAACAATGATGACCATGATACCCTTCAGAACCAGAACTAGAATAGTACATGTGTCAGCCATCTCTCCTATCTGGTGTATCCAAGAACTTGTCATTCCAAATCATATCATCTTTATCTAACATGTTCCCACTACGGGGTCTATATGCCATAGGCCCCATTAGTCTTATGTTGTTGTCCATGTCTGATCTAAAGTGGACCCTGTCTTCTAAATTATGGTAAGCTTTGAATAATTACTACATTGAAAACTACTTGATTCTCTTGAGACTGCATGATTATATCATTTTCTTCCTTGCAACTCCTTATTTTTCCTCCAAAATCGTCAATGTGCCTTCTAAGTCAGAAGAGTGCCTAAAACAAAACTTCTCATCTGATTCATAGGGAGAATCTTTGTGGCTACCATATTTCTAGTAATCTTTGATATCTAGTTCCTGCAAGGTGTATTATGTCATATAAACCAAATCATAAATAAAATAGTGTACCTTAGTATAGTTCATGGAGGATATCTCGTCTGCAAGACCAGCCATATTAGCGCAATATAGATATATATAAACATAATCATATCATCATATAAGCATATTTTCATCCATTATAGTGTTATCAATGCATGAATTTATTGCCCACATACCAAGACTTCATGCACAACAACGAACATCCAGCCAATGCATGCATACCAAAATATACATACGAACACACATAACTGATCCATGACCGAAATATTCTTATAAAAAATACATTTAGCAACGAAACCAACAACTTTCATATGGTGACACCACTGTAGTAATGACCAATTCCAAGCATACACAAAAAGCACATAGACCACAAGCACATGAACCTATATGCAACCCACATGTACATATGACAACACATTCATATAAGGGAAACGGAAACCAGACATCACTCAAGGAGAATGAAAGTGGAACCATGCTCTAATACCACTTTGTAACACCATCCTCCCACATCTATGAAAGTAACTGGCCAACTGGGGTAAGCATGCGACGAAGAGTTACAATGATATGGTTAAAATCCGTATGTATCAATTGAAGAAATGGAACTGAAAGAACACAGACAACTTGACCTTCTACACCTACAATAGAACCCTTAGGAGACATCCAACCCATCGAGATGAGTATATACCCTCAGGAAAAATCACATTTTCTTACATTAGAGCCTCAGTCTCTCCCTTGAAATGTGCATGCATGCCACTGGGACCCTCCAATCACTACCACGGCAAGGAATGCATGTGACTGAGGACTTTTATATGTAGTTATGTGGCAATGACTCTTGATTCTATGCTAATTTTTCACGGCTAGGATTCAGGCCACTTCTCATAGCTCCATTAAACTTTCAAAAATGAAAAATAGCATCCGAAAAATGATACAAATGTAAACACTTGAATAAGAACTTCACTAGATCCCTACTAGCCATGATAGACATTTCATTAAATATGTCACAAATATGAACTCTACATGTTTAAAAAACAGATCTGAGCATATGCATCTCACACTTATCTAACAATCATGAAGAAAAAATTATGCCTCATGAAAATAACTGCATTGCCATCTATTAAGCGATAAATTCATTGTACAATATCACTTTTATAAATCTCAGTCATAACCACCAAAAATATCAAGGATATAACAGTCATATCAATCACATATACACATGTATATTTACCGATAAAATACCAAGGAGAAATAGCTCTTATTGATGATTGCATACACCTACAAGGTATGGGACTCCCACGAACCACCCAACCATAGACTAGGTTGAACCAAATATTTCTTTCAGCTAGTCACCCCCATGCCATATTCCAACCATGAATGTGGGATATCATGAAACACATCAATAAAAACCAAACCAGGGATTCCACATGAAAATACACCTCAACCCTTAACCAATGATTCCACCTCACGACTACATATCACTAACCATCACTAGATTGGTCTCTATCAAAGTTGTCCAGGGCTTGAGAGCATTATTTCCAACCAGGGCTTCTAGGATTCGTAAATAAACCCACAATTGTCATCGAGATTCAATAGAATTTGTCCAACCAGGGCTTATAGGACTAGTAACTCAACCCATCAAGGGCTTCCAGATCATTTTTCAAACCAAGGATTCTAGGACTAGTAACTCAACCCAAGTTGTTATAGGGCTTCCAGAGCGTTTTTCCAACCAAGGCTTCTAGGAACTGGTAACTCAGCCCACAACCAAAGGCACAAGAAAACCAACCAGAAAACAAAATTAAAATCCACAACACCATGGCTATCTAGGAAATGGAAAGGGTAGGAAAAACCACCGTCAATCCAGGAAATCGTCCATGTCAATGATAGGTCATAACCAAATAACCACATGCATATGCCATGCATGCCAAAACTAGTGAGGAAATCACACATGAAACTTGGCACTTGCAAGAAAAACCCATTGTAGCTGCTGATCTATATGTCCTCTCGCAATTTGCTACTGTTCATTTTCCCTCTTGCTCCAAATCCCAAGTGCACCACACTCCTCTAATACTACTCCAATAAAACTCTAAGTGTCCAAGAGTATGATATAGAGAGAATAGAATGAGAGCTTTGAAATTCAACTAAAAAAAATCTCTGTACTAATCCTCATAAGCCTTTTTATTAATAATGCCTCTAATTTCTTCAATTTTCCATTATTTTCCTTCATTTTCCTCCTTACATGCAAGTTGTGAACTTTCACCTCCGTTTTCTCCTATTTTTCATTATTATCATAAATAAATTCCAATAAATTCCAATTTGCCTTTCCAAAGCCTTTTCCATTGCATTTTCCAATTTCTATAGCCATAATAAACCATATGAACACCCACACTAGGATGTTTTTCCCAACATTCAGCTTGGAATACATGTTCCATAACCAAGGTATTATTTTACCTTTATTAACATTTACATGGATTTTTGACCATGCTTGGTACAAAGAGAAAGAGGGAGAAGGGGAAAAGCGAGAGAGGGAGAGGAAGAGGGAGGGAGAGAGAGATATATATAGATATATGGAGAGAGAGTGTGTGTATGTTTTGGGATTGAGATAGAGAGACAATGGGAGATAGAGACATGCATGGAGGGGGCAGGGAGAGAGAGAGACAAGTCAAAGAGATATAGAGGGAGAGGAAGAGGAAGAGGAAGAGGTAGAGATATATTGATAGAATCATATTGAGAGATAGATAATGTATGTTTATGGGCTAATATATAGTAAAAAAGGAGAGACAGAGGGAGATAGAGATATATATGGAGGGGGCGAGAGGGAATAAGAGGGAGACGAAGAGAGAGAGGGAGGAAGATAGATAGTTATGGAGAGAGAGCGGGGGGGGGGGGAGAGAGAGAGTGTGTGTGAGATGTGTTTAGGTGGTTGAAATAGGGATAAAAATAAGGAGATATGGAGGGAGGTATAGATATAGATGACAGGGGAAGAGAGGGATGGAAGAATAAGTAGACACACATAGACAAATAAAAACATATAATTTAGATCTAGAAATTCATGAATATTTTGCCTTTTCAATAAAATAGATGTATTGATTTAAGTGTAGTTGTTTGTTTCTAATACTAATTGATAGCTTTAAATAAATGCATTTTTTTCACTATACATGTTGATTTATAATGCTATTTAATAACTTAAACTAAATGCATTTATTTCAATGTAGATGTTGATTTCTAGTCCTATTTTATTATTTGCACTGGATAAATTGGTTTCATATTAGATATTGGTTTCTAATCCTATTTGATCACTTTCACTAGGTGCATTGATTTAAATTTAGATGTCGATTTCTAATCCTATTTAATATCTTTCACTAGATGCATTGATTTCAGTGTAGATGTCGATTTCTAATCCTATTATATCTTACACTAGTTGCATTGATTTCACTGTAGATGTTGAATTCTACTACTCTTTTTTTTCCCAAGGAAAAAGCGTAATTTTATTAATGAATACAAATTTACATGTTGGAGATGCTAATAAAGCATTCATCAAACTATTCAAGACTTGTGTTCAAAAATAAAAAAATATAGAGTAACAAGTTATAGTTTCCTCCATTCATTCTTTTCTACTTTCCTCCATTCTCCTTGAGATCGAGTGGTTGTTGCAAGAGAAAGTTGATTCTCCGTGTCCTTTTTATGATATTCCTTGTCTGAATCTGAAAAATCTAAAACGTGATGATGTTTGTATCCACCCACATTCGAGGTCTCAAGTCTCCTCTCAGGTTGCGCTAGGGGAGCTAGTATTGATGTTGCTTCTTGAGATGTTTCATTGGTCTCGACATTTTGTTTTGGGTTATGACCTTATACCTTAGAAGAGGGTTCCATTTCTTCATTTTCTTCTTTTTCTTCTGGCAACTACTATGGAAATTTCCATCCTTTGCGTTGTTTCCATATTTTCTTCTTCCTTTGTGATTCTTTTTTGGCTTCTGGGAAATTGTCTTGAATTTTTCCTGTATGTTGACATATTCAGCATATGAAAGCCGTATTTTCAAAGTCTAAAAACTATGTCCATTGTTGTTTGTTATGAGTCAGGAGAATGTGATCTAACAAACCTTTATTGAGATCAACCTCAACATAGATCCTAGCAAATGTTTATATGCGTTCTTCAACTCTTGGTATATATGTATTTATATATCTCCCTAAGATATTCCCAGTAGCTTCTAGCACATTATGATGCTAGAAATGTAATGGGAGATTCTGCAGTCTAACCCAAACTGGCATCCTTGAAACTACCATTACATTTGCATCAAAATATGGGAACCATGGGGTGGAAAATAGACCTGTAGATCCCCAAAATGATGGAGCTTCTTGCATAATATAATCTCAAATATTTGATGATGCAAACTTTAGAATGAAAATGATTTTGGATCAGAGGTGGATATCACATTTTATTGACCAATTTAAGAATATCCAGTAAAAATCATCCATTAGATTTGGCCAAACACTATTAAACCTGCATATAAAACCTTGTGATTCCGATTTGGATCACATATCATTGGTTTCTCGTAGATATATAACTAAATTTGGAACATGATTCAGGGGTTCCAATATGTAGGGGTTGGGAATATTGTGTGACTGCTCTCTAGATAGGGAGACCACCTATTTCCCATTTAGAATACCTTTGAAAAAATATTTGTTTTTATTTGATGATTTTCCTTTGGGGAGATTTGATCCAAGAATACCCCCATCACTCATTTTTTTGTGCAGATCGGACAATCCTTCACAAAGTCGTAAATTTAAAATTATGGAGGATGGGGTGACATTGTAATCCATAAGTTTCAAATCTTCCTACATCGATTTACCTTTGAATATCAAAATTTGAAGCTGAATATGATATTCCAGGGTCTATAGGATACTTTGCTTCAAATATTTTACCCTTTCATAGCCCTCCACCCAATGGAAAATGGATTTTCCATCTGGGGGTTTGATAAAAAATTGAAAATATGTCTAAGAGTCTAGATCCATAATCTTGTCCTGAAATTCCCATAATTCATTGAATAGATCCATATTAGAAGAATGATCTGAGAGACCTTGAGAAGTCTGTAGAAAATGGGTTAGATTTTTATTCCAGATCCACTCCCTGGGAAAACTTAGCACTATGTAAAAGAGTATCCGATGCGATAATCATCACCAAAGTGCTAGATCCAAACCTTCTGCTCGACTAATTTTTACCCACAAGCAAGATAATTTCTCATGATACTGCAAATCAGAACATAGATCTATGAATCAATTCGATTCATAAGGGTATTTTACCTCTGCTAATAACAGAGGATATTTTTGTGGAAAACTATGAACATTTTGATTGTTTGACCAATACCGTCCCATATCCAACAAATATTTGTGCCCTTCTTACCTTCATGCATACTAACCTGTAATATGCTAACCCACCATCATGGGAAAAAATTGAGGCTCCAGTAACCCAGATCTAACCCATCACATATGAGTGAGGATTGTTGAGATTCTATGAATTGAGCTCAGAGCAGATCACCGACAGGGACCCTGAGAACAACATTCAAAAGTAACATAAGGGAATGTTATATATGGGAAAGGTATCTTCTTGATCCAAGATATTATATGGCCAAGGAGGATGTACAAAACCAGTGCTCCTATTAGTCAAATATGGGCTAAGGTAGAGAACAACATTTCCCAAGAGGACCATGTCAAGATCGACCAACCCATCAATCCAGTCGGCATTAGAAAAAAGATGTGCCCAATCCTCGCATGCCATCTCTAATCTCTTCTACTCATTCTCGAATAAATTTCTACTCCTACTTTATTGCTTGCACTGGATTCATTGGTTTCAGTGTAGATATTGATTTCTTTTCCTATTTGATTTCTTTCACTATATGCATTGATTTCATTGTACATATTGATTTCTAATCCTATTTGATTTCATGAACTAGATGAATTGATTATAGTGTAGATGTTTATTTGTAATCCTATTTGGTTGTTTCCACTAATCCATTGATTTCAGTATATATGTTTATTTCCGATTTGATGCAACTAGATGTATGGAGTACAATAATTTCAAATTTATTCAATTAATATTGTTCAACTATTTCAGCGTAAGCACGTCTTTCCCCCCTCCATCAATATCTCTATATCCAATTTACAGTAGAAAGTTGGATTTCAAGAACCTTAAATTAGGGTTGTTCCTATTTATTTGGTTCTATAAATCGATGTTTTAATTTCAGCCACATTTATCGAATGCATGCAATTTTCATCGAATGTTTCACTTCAACAAAACTATGTGTATCGCAATATCAAAATGATGTTCTTGCTTTCCTCATCTCCAAAAGGATAAGAAGCATTCATTTATTTTGTGGATGAGGATGAGTAATATGGACACATTGATACTCAAGAGTAATCCCTATCACAAAACGGATAAAATTAAAATATATTGACTTCACTGTTATTTAAAATAAAATAATGTCCTGCATCTTTAACGTGTCTCCAAGCTGGAATCGGCCTACATACAGTTCAAGTCGTTTTCGCTTGTTTCGAGATTTTAATAAGTGAATATTTTAATGTGCGTTAAAGTTTGATTAAAATGTTTAATAATTTTATTTATTAAAACTTTGAATCTTCAGGGAAATGTTGTAACATAAATAATTTTAAAAATGATAAAAGTGAGTGATAAATTTTGATAGATAACAAAATATTTATAACCTGCTCCAATCCCATCAAAAACAATATTTAAATTATAAGATTGGAAGAGCACAAAATATCTCTCAAATCTTTTTCATCTAATCCGAAGTGATGTGGGTAAAATCGAGGTGCGACAACAATATTATTTATTATAGTTGCGATATGCATGCAAGGAAAGGTGGAGATCCCAGAATTAAAAAATTCAACATTTTTCACAATTTCCTCAGCCTCTGGTTTCTTCTGCTAGGTAAAGTCAATTCGATTGAACATATTTCACAACTTCCTTCCTTTATTATTTTTTCCATGAAAAGCCATTCGATTGCAGCGTTGGCCACCAAGGGAAAATTACTGGTTAGTAATTGAGCCAAGTAGTCAGTAATTCCATGCCATTAATGTTTTGGTGAAGACATCATGGAGTAACTAAGCAATTCATATTTTCCATGTTATAGATCCATTACTTATAACATTAATGTGTGTGGGGTTGTTTATGGTTATTTTTAAATAATATATTTGTTTAAATCAAATTATTAATATTATAGTGGCTGATATTATGGAGTAACTATTGAAAAAAAATTACAATGCATATTTTCTATGTTATAGGGCTTACTTATAACATTATAGGCCTTAAGTATAACATTAATGTATAGAGTTCTATATAATTATTTTTGAAAAATATACTTGTTTAAATTCAATTTTAACCATATACAATTTTGCTAATTAATAAGTTATAGCTTAATAATAAAGAAGTTGTCTATCCAACAAACAGAATAGCTAGGATCATAGTTTTTCGTGGAAATCTAGTAAAATATAATTAAAAAAATCAGATATTTTCAAGTGTTTGAATTGCGTTTTTGATAATAAAAATGGATTCAGCACTATCAAAAACTCTTACGGCACCAAAAATACTGAAATTTCACAACTATAAACAAAATTCTGATAAAATCTTTACCAAATTCTGAGCCATTTTGTTGTTTTTTTAAAGACTACAGGTTACCTACCAAATATAGATTCACTGGACAGAACGGCACCACACTGTTATTATTATTTAACGATCTCCAAAAGGACAATGTACATTATCGTGAGGACAGACAACCCATTGACCTGTACACAGTTCCTTACAACAATGTAAATGTTGAATGTAATCTAAGGAGAGGATTTTGTGGGTTGGGTTGGCTTCAAGAATGCCATTTTTTTCTTAATTAATATGTGCATGCTAAATTCAATGAACTTTTCATAGTGAAATAATAATAAGGGCTCAGGATATGCGCCTGACATTGTCATTCACACCACTATTAAAGATGGTTTGACCATATAGCATGGCAAATTTTAACATGTTTCGCATCAATAAAAAATGGTTCTATCAAAGTTCAATGCTATGTATTTAATGTATGTGGTCAATACGGGAAACATCAACTTTCTCAGAATTCTGATAACGATGCTCCAATAACTTTAAATCCACCTTTCTGACAACTCTTATAACGTGTCCATAATCTTTGTCTCTTCAGATACGCTGGATTGATTTTCTTCATTATTGATTAAATTAAATTACAGTTCGAAATGTTTGGAATTACTTAATACAAGTTAATTTAATGTTTCACGAAGAAAAATCAATTTAACTGGTCTCAAGAATAATAGATTTTGATAACTTTTGATAACACTAAAAGAGTTATCAAAATTAGTTTTGAGGTGGTTTACGTTTCACATTTTAAGTTATCCCAAATATTATTATAGTATATAATAATATGGTATATAAAAACAAGTGTTAAGTAGTAGTTTGTTAGAGTTGTGAGTTGATTAATTAAAGCTTTTATAAAAAAAAAATTTGAAATGAAAGTGAAAATGTTGTGTTAAGATGGTGTTTTTTGATGAGTACCTTACCTCAGTTGTTGTAATGAAGCTTTATAACTTTATTTCTTTGGTAGTTAGCTCAAATTGATATGGAGAAATTTTGTTTCAAGTGAATGAGATGTTAATTTCAAGAAACTTGTTTTGCAAAACCATTTGTCTCCTACAATGTTGATGGGCATTGTATATGATCGATATACAGTTGAATGAAATTGTGTTTGTAGTAGTGAAGGTATGGGAATATGGAATAAAATTTGTATCGTTATCTCTGAAGTGGCATCCTTTTTTCTTTTGCAGAGAGAAATGATCTATAATTTGTGATTTAGTATTAAATTACTTTTTAAATTAAATTGTAAATACAAGTTAATTAATATTTATGAATAATACCTATTTATCTATTAACTATAACTAGCAAAGTTATATAAATTAAAACAATAGTAACTATAGATAGATATCAAAGTACTTAGTTTCTAGTCAAAATTCACACAACTAGGAATAAAGTTGCAGTAGGGCTTTAACAAAATTCACACAGTAACTTGTTTCATCATAACTTACACTAATATTATGTGTTTGGTTCAAGGAAAGAAGGTAAACGAACTTTAAAAGAGGAGAAATTGAAGACTACACTCCCAAAAAATGTCAAGAAATCTCTCGAGCTGCTTGAACCATAATCTGGAACTGCAAAGTGGGATTGTGGTAACACCCTGATGCAGTGAACTAATAGAATTAGTTTTGATCCCATACACCAACCTCTTAAAAGTGGGATCTTGGTAATACCTCGATGTAGTGAACTGGTAGAATTTGTTTGGATCCCATACACCAACCTCTGCACCGTATAATTTGAGTCCCCTAAAATGAAATGAAGGTATCCAATGCATTGCATTGGATTTTCCGCTAACCAGGTGTCCACCTCTGCTGCAGTTTCAAATACTTTGACATTTGAGAACATATACATGAAGACATACATGCAGACACTAATCATAGACACATGAAAGGAGAAAAAAAATAAACTTCTGCAATTCAAGAAAAACAATTTCATTGTTCTCCAGAACATAGCGTCGATATATTGGTCCTTTGGGTAGCAACGTGCCTGGGGTCATATCGATGGAGTGCTTTACCTGACAATGCAAAGGCACCACTACAAGTGAGGTAAAGATATCCCCGTATGCCTCCACGACCTTTTTCATCTCCTGTTGTCGTGCGGAGGAGCCATGCCTGGAGGTCATGGCCACAATATTCTTCTAGCCCTCAGAGTGGATCACAATGAAAATTTTTTTCCTGATTTTGGAAAAGAACTTAGTGCATAGCTTCACAATGATCAAAGAGATGGCGGTAGGCGGTGCTACCTCCATTATCATGTACATCTTATTACCCAAAGTAACAATAACAACACGCAACTGAGACTCATACATAGCATGTAACTTCCACATGTATGGTTGACCTAATAATACATCACAAACCTCAAGAGGAGCAATATCACATAATACCTCATCCGTGAAGGCCTCGATGTTGTAGGGAAGCCGAAACTGTTGGCTGACGCAAAGATCTCGTTCTTGGTGAAGCCACCCGATGGTGTGTGGTTGTGGGTGTGTTGTGATCAGCAGGTCCAACTGCTTCACAGCCTCTATTGAAATAACGTTCTTTTGGTTCCTACTGTCTCCAATAAACTACAGCGGGGAACCCTTCACCCACATATGGGAATGGAAGAGGCACTCCCCCTCCTTTGGATCTTTAGGTTCTTCCTTCTAGATCTTGGTGGTGGCAATGGTCGCCCTGGGCTCTACATCGATAATATGCTTCCCTTTGTCATTCCCCTTGTCAAGCTCTGTCTCAGATTCGGAACATGCATCTGATTTGGAAGCCTTAAGCTCATCCACTAGTGATTGCTTGGCCCGACACTCACTTTTCTTATTAGTGGAGCTCTTATGGAACTCACACCACTTTCTTGTGTCCTTCTTAGGCTTCATGGTGTTGTTCTTCACTTGCAGCTTTAGCGGGTTGTCCTGAGCCACCCCATCTTGGCCTTGTCTTTTGTTTTGTGGTTTGGGGGTGCCTTTCCCTTCTTTGTGATTCCTAAATCCAAAGTCTTGCTTTTTCTTTTTGAATTTCTTCTCAATCTCGGTAGCATACTGGTATGTTGTATTAAGCGATGAGATTTCGAGGAACTCCATTTCCTCTTGAATGTATCTATGCAGACAACTATGGTACTTAAGCACCAAATTTTTCTCTGAATATTTGATACCGAACTTTGTGCATAGGGTATGGAACAAATTCATCATCTCATGTGCATATTCATCCCTTTATTGCTACAACATATTCCATTGTATGTGCTTGTCCTAATAAATCCCCACGGGGTAGTATTGTTCCTTAATGGTGTCTTAGAAAGAATTCCAAATGGGTGCGACTGAAAATAAGGAGGATTCCCCCTCATCCTTTTGATCATAGTAGATTTCCCACCAGTCATTGACATGGGGGGTATCTTTCAGGAGTGGAAAAGTAATAGTTTCTCGATTGGAAAAGTCATGAACTGAAAAATATCCTTATAATATATTCAACCATCTATCTATGGTGTCTACATCTATTTGCCCCTAAAATATGGGAATGTTGAAGTTAACTTGTACATTAAAAGGAGTGGCACCTCTGGAGTTGTAGCCGGATGAAGATGCGTCGTTGGTGGGTAGTCATCGAAGTATCTAGGATAATCTATCCATGATTGTGTTCCTTTGTTTCTCGAGGGCCTCCTCGAGAAATATTTTGATAGGATTTCCTGCTCCCTCATCTTTATTTTACTCTTCCATGGGAGGTATTCAGAGTTTGTGAGGTTGATCTTGCAAAGGTTCAGCCAGATCGAGCCGTAAGTCCTTATACCCAGATCTCATTGGGGACTTGCAAAGCAAGGTCAAGAAAGAGAAGACTTCTCTAATATCATTGATCCAAATTTATGTAGGAACACAATAAAATATAGAAATAAACATAAACATAGATATGCAGAAAAAAAATATACTTCATTTCATTAATATCAAATAACTGAAATAAGCTTATAGACAGAATGGAAATAAACTAGTGAGGGCGATGGTAGCTTATCTCTGAGAAGAGATGTGGAAGCTACATGCCTTTGAACTGTGTTACAATGTGTCTCGAAGGCCTATTTATTATTGAGAAATAATGGAAAACACTAAACATCCAAAAAACTAACCCTAGGAGATGAAGCATGAAAACTATGGGCCTTGTTTGGGTAAATTGGGAGATCAAATTCCCGTGGACGTAACTTTGGCATATGATCTGTGTTTGACACACAAAATACCTCATTCGAAATCTCTATGTGAGGACTACAATGTCAGTCCATGATATTATTGGGTTTCCCAAAAAACCGTCATTTAGGGCCTCAAAATGGCTCCGGATGTTCAGGACTCGAAAAACTCCCAAAAATAGTAAATTGTGCTACAAATAAGGAAACTGAAAAACTGAAGAAAAAGAAACAATGGTGGGGGTCCTAGTGGAATAATAAAGTGGTCACCAATATCCATCCAAATCAAGAAACATGTGCATTTAAGTTTCAAACAAATATCGACGATTTTCAATTATTGATGACCATACCTGTAGCCTTGGAGAGGGGACGAAGGATATCGTGAAGAGTTTCCAAGTGAAGGACTATTTAAATTGAGAAAATGATAATATCATCGATGAAAAATAAATGGGTGATAGCGAGTTTTTGTGCATAAAATGATCCACGTGGATATTGGTGTCCAGCCGCTTATGCCACTTGGACCCCCACCATTGTTTCTTTCAATTTTTCAGTTTCCTTAATTGTACTGCAATTTACTATTTTTGTTAGCTTTTGGGTCCTAAACTTCTGGAATCATTTTGACGGACTAAAATATGTTTTTAGGAAAACAGAGAGATCGAAAATTCCCAAATCAGTTTACTAGTTTTCTTTCGGCCTTCTCTTTGATATCTTCGAAATGAGGTATTATGATAACCAAAGAGAGATCGTATGCCAAAGTTACGACCCCAGGAAGTTGACGTTCCAACTTACCCCAATGAGGCCCACAATATTTGGGCACTTAATCTCATAGGGTTAGGTTTTTGGATATTTAGGGTTTCTCATTGTTTCTCAATGATAAAAATTCCACTGAGCCTCATTATTACACAGTTCAGACACATGTAGTCATCATATCTATTCTCTGAGATAAGTTACCATTGACCGAGCTACTTTATTTCCATTCAGTATGTAAGAATATCTCAGCTATTTGATATTAATGAATGAAGTTTTATTTCTGTTGCACTTCAATGTTTATATTTATATATGTATTCTATTGCATTCCTGCAAAACTTCAGATGAGTGATATCAAAGCGGTCTACTCTTTCTTAGTTTTCTTTGCATGTCCCCAACAAGGTCAGCGTATAAAGAATTAGAGCTTGATTTGGTTGAACCTTTGCAATATCAGCCTTGCAAACCCCAATGACATCCCATGGAGGAAGAAAAGAAAGATGAGGGAACAGGATATCCTTTTAAAATATTGCTCGAGCAGGCCCTTGAGAAACAGAGGAACGCAATGATAAATAACATTTCCCAAATCCTTCGACGACTACCCACAGGCGACACATCCTCATTCAACAGCCACTTCGGAGGCACCATGCATTTTAAGGCACAAGTTAACCTTTCCATTCCCATATTTGAAGGCCATATAGATGCAAATGTCATAGATAAATGGCTAAATCTGTTGGAAGGATATTTTTCAGTTCATGACTTTTGCAAATGGGAAAAGGTTACTTCTGCACTCCTGAAGGCTGCCCCCCATGTCAAGGACTAGTGATAAACCTAATGTGAGAAAAAGATGAGGGGGATACCTCACTATTCTGAACCGCACCCACTAGGAATTATTTCCGAGATGCCATCAAGTAATAGTATCACCCTGTCGGTAGCTATGAATACAAATAAATAAAGTGGATGACACTGCAGAAAGGAAGGGAACAAGATGTGTCGAAGTTCAAAAATGGTTTTCATGCCCTTCTCACGAAGTTGGGCATCAAGGATTATGAGCGGAATTTGGTACTGAAGTACTGTGGTTGTTTGCATATGTACATCCAGGACAGAATGGATTTCCTGGACATCTCATTGTTGAGTGTCGCCTATCAGTATACTGTAAATATCAAGCAGAAGTTTAAACATAAGAAGTTAGACTTTGGATCTATGAATCTGAAGCATGGAAAAGGTGCCCCCAAATCATAGAAAAAATGGAAAAGCCAAGTCGGGGTGACCCAAGACAACCCATAGAAGCCGCAAGAAAACAACAACACCAAGAAGAGAAAGAAGGACAAGAGAAAGTGGTGTGAGATCCACAAGAACCCCACTCACAAAACAAGTGAATGTCGAGCCAAGCAATCACTGATGGTCGAGCTGAAGGCTTCCTAATTAGATTCATGTTTCGACTCTTGGTCAAAACTCGATAAGGGGAATGAAAAAGGGAAGGGAATTATTGATGTGAAGCCCAGTGCCACCATTATCACCATGAAGATCAAGAAGGATGAGCCTGAAGTTCCAGAGGAGGGGGAGCTCCTCTTCCACTCACATATGTGGGTGAAGGGTTATCTGTTGTAGTTCATTGTCGACATCGGGAACCAAAAGAACCTAATTTCAATAGAGGTTGTGAAGTGGCTAGGCATACCGACCACAACACACTCGTAGTCGTACACCATTGGGTGGCTTCACCAAGGAAGGGATCTCTACGTTAGCTAGCATTTTCGACTTCCCTACAACATCAAACCCTTCAAGGATGAGGGATTGTGTGATGTTGCTCCTTTAAAATTTTTTGATGCATTATTAGGCTAATCATACTTTTTGAACCAACATGATGTGTATGAATCTAGGCCTCACATTGTGATTAATACTTTGGGAAATAAGTTGTACAGGATACCAGAGATAGAACAACCTACTACCATCTCTATGATCACTATGAAGCAATGCAGTAAGATCATCTCCTGGACCATGCACTACAAGGAAAAGACCCTCTAGCGGATGTTTTTGACGAACTCCACAGAAAAATACACCATACATCCGTTTCTAGCGGAGGTTACTTGAGGAGGTTGGCAGGCGGAGGGTTTTGTGGATGTTTTCCTCTCGGTGTGCTTATCATTACACGTCACCTCGATGCTCTAGAACTGAGAAAGCACCGGTGTGGACCAAAACATTGGCACATCGGACACCATGCACTCTGTACACACCCACCCGGTGCGTCTTATTATTATATAGCACTGGTGTGTCATCGATCTTCCGCGTCGGTGCATTACAAAACACCGTGCCAAAACTAAAACCACCCAGTGCGGTAGAAAGAAACCGCACCGGTGCATCATAATACATCGCACCAAAACAAAAACCGACCAGTGTGTTTGTAAGAAATAGAATCGGTGCAACTATAAACAATGTGCAACAGTAAAGGGTTAAATTTAAAAAAAAATTACGGCAAAATAACTCAGATTTTTTAGTTTTCCAGTGCTCTTGAGCTCTCAATTACTAGTGCACACCCTACCATAGAACGCACCGATGCACACAAAACATTGACACATCGGACAAGTTGCGTGACGTACACACACATCCGGGGTGTCCTATTACTGTAATGCACCGGTGCTTCACAACTCATCTGCATTGGTGCATCATAAAACACTGCGCCAAAATAGAAATGCGCCGGTGCGTTCTTATCCAAGAGCACCGGTGCGCCTATAAACACACTCACTGGAATAGCGTTACATAAAAAAAAATTAAGGCCAAAAAACCGATGCTTTATGACTATTCTACACCGGTGCTTTACAGATATTCCGCCCCGATGCATCATCAAAATTTCATGCCAAAACTGAAACATCTTGGTGCGGTTTTAGGGAACCACCCTAGTGCATTATAAACAATGTGCCAAATTTGATACAACTCGGTGCGGTTGTAGGTAAGTGTATCGGTGTGCTTATAAAACCCCGTGCACCGGAACAAGGTTAAATAAAAAAAAAATAACCCAAAAAACTTTATTTTTCACTTCCCTCAGTTCTCTATAGCTCTCAAGCACCGATGCCATTTCCCCTTGTCTGACCCACCCTAACATCAGTACTCTCATTGTACCCATTGCACGCACTGCTGCTCTACTTTGGCCACCAATCTCCAGCTTTCATTTTGAAAAATAGTGGGCAAATTTTCTTTTGCAAAGTTTACAGCCAATATGTCTCCTCGACAGTGAAATGTATACGTATTTTTCTAGTTTTTCCATAATTAATCCTTTTAGCGGATTAGAAATTGAAATAACCTTAAAAATAACCATGAAAAAAGAAAAAAAATATTTGTCGCGCGGTGCACTAGAGCTGTTCGACTCGCACCGGATAGCGGTGCTGCCTGTAAAATCTACAGGTCGCACCGCCACCGGTGCTAATGGTATCTGCACCATTTTCGGGCAGTACCGAAAGTCACCCCGAATAATTTTAAAATAAAAAAATAAAATAAAAGGCGGTGTGCTCATTTATCCAGGCGCACCGCTGACCACGGGAATCACAGCGTGGTGAATTGACATAATTATCCACCCTGGTGTATGTTAGCACACCGCATTCTAGATTCTGAGATGGTCAATTGTGCGGCCAGGTAAAAGACCGCACCATCGACTATGTAATTGTCATGAAGTCGGTGCACTGACAAGACTATACGTGTCGGGGCGTATATTTTAGTCAGCGCACCACTATTCTGAACTTTGATAATGTTAACGATGCTTGAAAAATAGACAGCTGCACCGAGTTTGGTGCTTTTTATTTCATTAGGGGCACTGGGATCGGTGCGCTACATTCTTAAGATGCGCCGTGACTGGTGCGTGACTATTTTTATGGCGCACTCACTTGTATATTCATTTTTTTTCAATATATATATATATATATATTCCTAAATACATGTTTTTTTTAATAAAAAAAAAATATTTAATATGGCAATGATTCAGAGAGAAGAGGAGGAACAACAATAACAACAGGCTGAACAGTATGACATGATTTTCAAATGGGAGGCCCGAGAGAGGGAGAGAGATGCATACCCTCACCCTATTACTGCAGATACCCAGGAGATCCTTAGGCAGGTAGGCCTCCTCAATTTCTATGAGGAGGCTACTTCCCTAAAGGCCCATAGTGTGTTTTTGAGATATCTTATCCGCAGGTGGAATGCCCACCGATAGGCTTTCCAGGTTGGTCTTGACCAGTGGTACACACCCACTAAGCAGGATATTTATTTTATTACAGGACTATCGAGGAGAGGGGTGGATTTTCCCTCATTCCCAAACGTGCCAGCTGGTTGTGTAGCAGGGAGTCAGTTATTTTTCTCCCAGAGATACATTGGAGCACATGTACTGTCTCCTTCAGAGTTTCAAGTACCTGGAGGTCAGTTACGTATAGGTGCTTTTGGTAGACATGACGTGCAGTGCCTCTCCCTTATCATTTCTACCATTTCGCACAACACTAGTGACGAGCAATGCATTAGTTGCTCGCTTTTATATTATGTTGATTCTTTAGTACAACAGCCATGACTTGTGAGGTGGTCTGCCATTTTTTTGCGGAAGTTTTGTACAACCTTAGATAGATATCGTGCTCATGCACAAGCGAGGGTCAACTTCCCTTTTGCTTAAGAGCTGTTTTGTTTATTTTTTGAGAGGTTTCTAGAGATGAGACCTGGTTTTGTTCGACAGCCTTGTAGGCTTATTTTTGAGGCACAGATGCACATGTGGGGGCAGATGATGCCAAAGAGGGGAGACACTTTGTTTCCAGGCAGGATATCACATGATTCACTGGACTTACTAGCCAGTGTTGATGGGTTGCATCCCTTCATTATGGTCCCATGTCCTTATATTGGCTTAGATTGACGAGGGTGTCCCAACATCCTCTTCACAGCTGATGAGCCGCTAGTTGATAGAGGTAATATTAGTGTTTTATTTATATTTATTCTAACATGTTCTTTAACTTGTTTTTATTAAATTGTGTAATGAAATTTTCTAATTATTGTTGTGTGTTTGTATATATTTTGCAGACATTGGCTCTTTTGATGGCGAGGAGATGCCGGGTCCACCACATGATCCAGGTGTGGATCCTGATGATGACGATCAAGATATGGCTGATGTCGAGGATGATCATGATGAGGATGAGGCCAGTGCAGCAGAGAGACATGCTCCTGCTCATGGTGCACCGGTGCCGCCTTTTTCTAGGCGTGGTCGACCTGAGACCAGATATAGGATGGAGTTGACCAACCAACTCTGTGCATTGATTATTGATGCGAGCATCAAGCCCACTCATTACAGAGACATACATGCCGATGATAGGCTATTACGGATGTGGAGAGGCATTCTGCGTGACATGTATGGCCTGATGCGGCACGTCGTAGGAGCTACGATAGTTGTTACGTGACAGAGGAGGACTATCTGTAGCTATAGGCTTAGTCGAGCCATGGAACGTGATGGACAGTCCGCGAGCAGCGACTCACATGCATCTCATGATCATTCACCTTGTGGTGTGCCTGATGAGCATGACGCTCCACTGGCAGCATCTGACAGTCATCATGGAGATGAGGCTGGACCATCGGCCACGTCCAGTCAGCAACCTGCAGCTGCATCCATTAGTACTAGTCATGATCATGGGCAGGCTGGACCATCGACCGCCGAGGCTGCACTATTGACTGAGCGGGCCTCCACTACTACTGCTCATATTGATGTTGTACTACCACCAGCAGATGCATCCATCAGTACTAGTGATCATGATCATGAGCAGGCTTGACCATCGACTGTCAAGGCTGCACCCAGCTTTACTAAGCAGGCATCAACTTGTAGTATTGTTATTGATGTTGTTATAATACCACTAGTGCCTGATCCATGACATTTATATTACAGTTGTATATTTTTAACATTATTCAGTCATATATATATATATATATATGGTCCATGTATTTTATGTTCATGTTGCAGTTGTACTTAATTTTCATGTTGGTGATCATCATGATGTGGCGCATATTGTTAGGTCATGTTAGATATGTTCATTTAATGTTTAGCTTGCAGATAGATGTGTATATGTGATAACATGAGTTATTTGACATATTGAGATGTATATTTGATGTTTGTGTTGTGATGATCTTAATATATAATGTTAATTTGATGTTTGAATGTGTTTATTAGTCGAATATGATGTTTGTACGATGGTTATCATGATCGTGATGATGTTTATTAATTAATTTAGTATTAAATGACCATGATATTTATTAAATATTATGTCATGATTGTAATTGTAATTTAAATTTTAATTGTATGTAAAATTGTAAAATTGTATTTGTATTTGTACTTATTGTAATTTAAATTGTAATTGTATGTAAAATATTTATTAATGTAAAATTTTATTGTAATTGTAATATTGAATTTATTCTGAAATGATTGTAATTGTATATATGAAAAATTGTAAAATTGTAATTGTAAATGTAATTGTATGTAAAATTCTAAAATTGTAATTGTATTTGTAATTGTAATTTTAATTGAATTGTATGTAAAATATTTATAAAATTGTAATTGTAATTGTAAATGTAATTCTATCTAAAATTGTAAATGTAATTGTATATAAAATTCTAAAATTGTAATTGTATTTGTAATTGTAATTTTAATTGACTTGTATGTAAAATATTTATAAAATTGTAATTGTAATTGTAAATGTAATTCTATGTAAAATTATGAATGTAATTGTATGTAAAATTCTAAAATTGTAATTGTATTTGTAATTGTAATTTTAATTGAATTGTATGTAAAATATTTGTAAAATTTTAATTTTAATTGTAAATGTAATTCTATGTAAAATTGTAAATGTAATTGTATGTAGAATTCTAAAATTGTAATTGTATTTGTAATTGTAATTTTAACTGAATTGTATGGTAAATATTTGTAAAATTGTAATTGTAATTGTATGTATAATTGTAAATGTAATTGTATGTAAAATTAAATTTTAATTCTAATTCTAATCATAATTCATATATGTGAGATTAATGTAAAATTGTAATTGTAATTTTAATTCTAATTGTAATTGTACTTTTAATTGTAATTGTATGTAAAATATTTGTAAATTTTTTATTCTATTAATGTGAGAATTTTAATTGTATTAATGTGAATTGATTTTATTAAAATATTTAAATTTTCAAATTTGCAAATAATTGTAAAATAACAAATCTAGAATAATACGGATTTTTGTAACATAATAATGTTTAGAAAGTAATGAAAATAAATTCATGTACTTTATAATTATCATTATTTTATTGTGATCTTACATACAAAAATAAATAAAAAATTATACACTCTGATGCGCTTATCACCCTAACACGCACCGGTGTGTCATATAAATAAGACGCACCATTGTGTCACAACTCTTCCGCACCGGTAACGAATAAATGCAAATAAAAAAAACACAACTCTATTTTCTTTAAGTGAAAAAAAAAACGGAAATTTGAAAATGGGCAGTAAAATATTTTTGAAAATATAATTTCATAAAATAATTCTTTAAATACTAAACACTTTTCATTATTTCACCATTTTTGCTAAAATTTTCAGCCAGATATTTGCAGGAGACATACCTGGAGCAAGAGAGTAGGAGGGCACTGTGGAGCAACGAAATACATTTGAACAGAAGTATTTAGACAATCTGAAACCAAAACTCTGGTGATTCAAACCTTGTATCATAGAATTTTAAATCATCTCGTGATTAAATTTGATTATTTTTTTTGCTTTTTTCTGCAGTTTTTTACTTTTTTTCTGCAGTTTTATCCATTTTTACCCTAAAACCTTCATTTTTTTGTTTTTCCCCTTTCTTCTCCCTGTTTCTATGATTTTAGAATTAGGATTTTTCATTTTATATTGACGCCCAACCCATAGGACGACTTGCATAGTCGGATCCCAATCCATTCGGCCATTGCGTGAATTTTTGAAAAAATGGATTTTTATTTATTGGTGCGCCCTGCGTACTCTACCGCACCGCGAAAGTACTGTAGTAAAAAAATGATTTCTTTTTTCTAAATCGGTGCACCAAATCTGAAATAGGGCACTGATGCTCCATTTAACTAGGCAAGCACCATACAGTGTATTACACTATTTTTGCGGTGCATTTATAATACCCCATGCACCGTTAGGTCTATTACACTATTTTTTGCGATGCGTTTACAATACACAATGCGCCATATGCTGCATTATACTATTTTGCGGTGCGTTTTTAATATCCCCACACACCGGCGACAGTGCGGACCTCGTGAAAGACACACCGATGTCTTGAGATTTATTTTCTACCTGAAAATTTGAGAATTTATTTATAAATATATTAATGAATGATATGATACATGTTTCAGATTGATAAATAAATGTTTGACAAGAGATAAAGTAACAAAAATATTGTTAACACATCAAGAAAAGCAAAAAAGACAAGTTCTTTGTAAATTCTTTATAAAAAATATTATTTTTGAACTATATGTAAGTTTAACTAATATGTATTGTTTACTGTGTATCATGCAGAGCCACAAAATGATGAAGCTCGATATGATTATTTCTGATCTAGGACTAGAAGAGCGTAAAAGTTTAATGGAAAAATTGCAAAAGGATGAATCAGGTGAATAAAAAAATTCTATCTATCCAATATGAGTTTCTTTTTCTTTATTATCATTAATAATATACTTAAAATTATTAGATAACATGTGTCAAACAGTCTACTAATTCACATATGTTTAATGTTCTGCAGGGACTAACAAATCAGAAAAGGAATGTTGTTCTAAGAAAAGAAAAAAAATAGAACATGCAAATGAAAATCAATTGCTCCCTAGCTCATTTGGAGTGGTGCTGGAAGTTAAAAAAAGGGGAAAAACTTTTACAAAAGTTTGAGGGATCTAGTGGAACGAATGTATAGACGTTATTTACAACAACAACAACGTGCTTCAAATGTAATCTGTAATCATTGAATTTTTAAATCATTAGGTATAATAAATAAACAATTTAGCATTAAATATTAATTTTAAAGAATTTTCTTGTAGAAAAGAAAAGAAAATGGAACCCATTCAACACATAAAACAAGACGACAAGGAAGAAAATGGTTGATCTCTAAGTTTGTGAGTAATTGTTACTTCCTTATAACAACTTAACTAGATTTCATTTTTCTATTTTTTAAGTTGTTTTACAAAAATTATCATTGAATGTCTTCAAACAGGTGCTAACATACAAAGAAGAACCATCAGACGAGTTGATTGAAATATGTTGTATATATAATCATAAAATATGTTATAATTTATTCTATTGAATTCTCCATTGTCGCTATTGCATTCTCCATTGTCGTTCTCAAATGCACTAATAAAAATTTAATTCATATGAATATTGTTATAAGATATATATGTGTCGACTTTTGACAAATAATGAATTTTAAAAAATCACAATAATTCTGATATGATATAAAAAATTAATCCAAACTTCACATTAAAATTCATTAATAAAAATGTAATTAATATGAATATTGTTATAAGATGTGTCGACTTTTGATGAATAATGAATTTAAAACAATCACAATAATTGGACTGTGACAGGTCGATGTTTCTAAAAAAAAAAAAATGAAAACCGGTGCGTGTCAGTAACTGTAAACCGGTGCGTTTATGTGTCTATACGCACCGGTGCCTATACGTACCGGTGTCTATACACACCGGTGCATTTGTGATCTTTCGACACCGCACAAATACCGATACTAGTTATAAATATTAGTGTGTTTATGTGATACTGCGTACCGGGGCGTTTATGTATCTATAAGCACCAGTGCATTTGTACGATCCATGTGCACCGCACGAATACTGATACCAATTATAAATCTCGGTGCCTTTCTATGATATGGCACACCCATGCATCATAAAGGTATACGCACCGGTGCGTTGATACGACCT
Source organism: Pinus albicaulis (assembly GCA_034641835.2). Lineage (NCBI taxonomy): Eukaryota > Viridiplantae > Streptophyta > Pinopsida > Pinales > Pinaceae > Pinus > Pinus albicaulis. The sequence continues at coordinate 911,662,141 of CM076575.1, forward strand.
ATGGGTACCGCTCAAATCCCAAGACCAATTAGAATGGCCCAGTGCATTGTATCACCAACACTACGCCCGATGTTGTTTTATACCTTAACGGCCCAGTGCATTCTCCTTAGACCACCCTGGGGCGCCGTGTACATGTATGAACCGGTGAGTTAAAGCTAGAATAGCGCATCAATGAAAAAGCATCCGTAATAACCTTCGGCCACCCTTTTTTTTTTAGTTGTGTTGAATTTTAGTTAAAAGCTCCGCCAAAACCTCCGTTCCCATAAACGAATGTGGTAGCATATGTTTTTTTGACAATTTTGGCCAATTTTATAACACTAAAAACCTTCTTGATAACCTCTGCTAGAGGGTCTTTTCCTTGTAGTGACAAAATTTATTTTCCTTATGATTTTCCCTCACGGTCAGAAGAATATTATGGCCACGAACTCTAGACAGGGCTACTCCACATGCCAAAAATATATGGGAAAGTTCATGGAGGAGTACAAGGACATTTACACCTCTCCCATAGGGCTTCTTATACATTATCAGGCCAAGCACATCATCGATCCGACCTCGGGCTCGCCGCTACCCATTGGGTCGATCTATCAACATTTTTTTCTGGAGAATGATGAGATCAAGAGGAAAATTTAGGAGTTTCTACAGAATGGGAACATTAGGACAAGTTCTTCACCATGTGGGAGCCCAATCATGTTGGTACAGAAGAAGGATGGGAATTGGAGACGCTATATTGACTATCGGGCGCTGAACAAGATCACTGTCTCGAATAGGTATTTGATTCCATAATTTGATGACTTAATGGACAACCTCAAGGGGGCCAAATATTTTAGCAAGATTGACTTGAAGTCCAGATATCACTAGGTACCAATCAAACCCTTTTATGTGTGGAAGACTCCCTTTAAATCCAAGGAGGGAATTTTTGAATGGTTGGTCATGCCTTTCAGATTGATGAATGCCCCCGCAACCTTCATGAGGTTGATGGACGACATATTGCGACCTTTTACCATCTCATTCATGGTGGTGTATTTGAATGACATCCTGATCTTCATCCAGAGTTGGGAATAGCACCACCACCACATTCGAAAAGTCCTCCAAACACTACGACAACACAATTTGTGTGCTAATTTGGAGAAATGAACTTTTTTCATGAACCAAGTTTGATATCCGGGGTACATCATCGATGATCATGATGTGCATGTGGACCCAACCAAGGTCCAGGTCATTTGGGATTGGACAACCCTACCCACTCTAACAGAGCTCTACATATTTCTAGGTCTTTCCAACTTCTACCGTAGGTTCGTGTTGGGCTTCTCTCATATCACTTGGCCTTTGATTCAAGTCATCAACGTATGGGCGAAAGAAAATTTCTTTTGGTCCAAATCCCAACAAAAGGCATTCTCCGAGTTGAAGCATAGACTCTTTTGTGCACAATTTCTTACATTAACATACTTGCAACAACCATTTGAGATTGAGACAGATGCCTTAGACTATGATATTGGTGCAGTTCTTACTCAACAGGAGAATCTAATGGCATATCATAGTGAGACACTTTTAGATATATTCTGAAAATACCCCACCAATGACAAAGAGATTTATTCCATTGTGCATGTATGTCGACAATGGAAGAATTACATTCTAGGGAAGTAAACGGTCATCCATAAACACCACTGACCCCTGCAGTTCATACAGACAGAAGGGAAGTTACAGAATGATCTCCTTCAGAAATATTCCACATACCTGCAATAGTTCCATCTGAAAATTAAGTACAAGAAGTGAATCACCAACAATGTTGCAAACTGCCTCAGTCAACCGTCGATCATGGCATTGACCACTACGCTCGACTCCTGCGGGCATGAGACTTTGGGGTGGTCGAATCATTATAAGTGTGATTCATAATGCATAAACACATACTAGACACTCCTCAAATGCAAGAAAGGTCCAAATTATTGCCTTCGAGATGCACTGTTATGTCACCTCTGACACCTTTGTGTTCCTTCAAGAAATTATGCCAAGATGACTTGGGAAGAGCACTACAGCTAGGTTAGTGGACATTTCAGGCTAGAGAAAACAATGGAAGTACTAGAAAATTATTTTTATTAGTTGAGCCTTAGATAAGATGTTGGGAAGTATATTAGATTTTGCATTGCCTACACCATTTACAAACCGACCATCAAGAAGCAATGCCTATATTCTCCTATGCCTACTTCTTATATACCTTTGGAATCCATATCCATGGATTACATGTCGGGCCTTGCTTATATTAAGCATGGAAATGACTTTGTTTTCATGGTTGTCGATAGATTCTATAACATGGTCATTCTGGTGCCCTGCAAGAAAAGTATCAGAACAAAAGCCACTTCCTAAACTCTTCTTTGAACGAGTGTGGGTGAACATTGGGATCACACAATCCATTATCTTAGATTGGAACAATAGGTTCCTAACTAAGTTTTGGTCAATTCTCTAGTCGATGTTGGAGACCAAGCTCACTAATTCAATGATTTTCCACCCCCAAATAGATGGCCAAACAAAGGTCATCAACAAGATGATCATGCACATTTTGTGCATGTACAACTCGAACAATCCTCGTACATGGTGTTAGTGTCAGTCTAGTCATACTGCCATCAGTGATCAAAGTTAATCTTTTCATTTGCATATTAGGAGTACCATAATAATCAATTTCACCATTCCATTAGGTCATGGATTCATTGATGGTAGTAATTTTTATCAGTTGTCCCTCATCAGGTACTTGCTGATTTTCCTTTCTATGGTCTTTAGTCATTAGTCACTTTCATTCTCAAAATCATATTAGTAGGTCATAGGATGGGTCTCATTAGTTTCTAGGGTCTCACCATGGTCAAATTAATGAGTCAAATGTCAATAATATCAGCAAGGTCATGAGGAAGTCAATAAATTCAAAGTCGCAACACCTGGAAGATCAAAGAGACATTTTATTCAGCTTGATGTAATTTTCACCACAAAACCATGTTTTAGAGGTGAAAACATGATATTCTGCCTTTATTATTATTCATTATTTAATTCTATATCATCATATGTAATAATTCACAATTCAGAAGCTATTATCTCCACAAAGTGATGTCCCTTCCTTCAGAAGATTTTTTGCAGTAATTTCGGTGCCAAATCATCCTCCAAGCAGATCCATCAGAAAGGGCCCAAAAAGAGCTTTCCAACGGTATACTACACTCTCAAAACTGACTTTTGGGTTGAAATTTATGCTTAAGTGAAGTAAAAATCCCTATATACTCATGTACCCCCTATTTCCCATTTTTCCCTTTAAAACTTTGTTTTATTAAAGTTTTAATATTTCCCTTATAAAATAATCCATTTTTCCCCTTTTCGATTATAAAATCTCATTATAAATATTTTAAATACAAATGCGATTTATGCATAAAACCACTTCCCCACCATTACCCCTAAAAATTTAATATAAAGTTTATATATATAAACTACCCGCTCTCCCAACCACTTCCCCTCCACGCTTTTAAACCTTATGATTAAATTTTTGAGGTTTCATAATATAAAAACCCGCATAACCTAACTCCCTTACCTTTCCGATCGCATCACATCTTTAAATGACACGTCCCGATCACTCCAATTGCACAAAACTCCGATGCGATTAATCGAATCCCCTCCTTGGATCTCCCGATCGCATCCCCTCTTCCGATCACCCAATCACATTCCCAGATTCCATCGCCCTGATCAATCGCATCATAAACTTTGACATGATATTCCGATTGACCCACGTCCAGAAACTCCGATGCGATTGCAACTTCCGATCCACATCCCACCGTTGATCTTCCCCACCGATCCGACGGCTCAAACTTAATCGGGCCATCGACATCGGCATTTCCATTTGTGTTGCACTCCGCTCCCCTCTGATGTTGTGATTGCGATTGACCCTCAGCCCCACCACAGGTCCTTCCGCCTCTTCCCAATTAAATGGGTTTTTCCCTTTGTAAATGCGATAAATCGTTTTTATTTAAAATATTTCAATCGCATCACAAAATATGTTATTATATGTCATATCCCCTCCACCCATCCATTCCGATTGCAATTACACTATTGTTTCATATATATATATCTCCGCTCTCCTCCGATCCCGATTGCGATTTCAACACTCCATTATATATCCCGCTGCCCGTCCATTCCGATTTCGATTGTAATGTGGGTCCCGCCTCCTTCCCTTCCCTTTTCCCATTCAAAATACATTTTTCCCTTCACGAAAGAATTATTTTGTCCTATGTTATTTCAACAGAAGTTTATTAAAGGGTAAGTTTTATTTAAATGAAATAATGGAAAGAAAAGGCAACAGTCAAAGGGCCGAGAGCTTATTTAAAACAAAGATTGTTACATCAAGCAACAAAATAGGAAATCTGTTCATCGGATTACCTATTTTCTTTCATAAAGCCTAACAGCAAAATCTCGAAGTGGTCAAATGCAATGTTGTTCCTTATTTTCAGGGGCAGATTGTTGTATTTCTTTACTATGATTGTATTTCAGTTCTTCAGCTGTTAAAACATCTCCCTTTCCTTGTGGATCTATGTTCCCACATTTCAACCTATTTAATGTAATTGTAAATCATTTGTAAAGTCGTCTGAGTCTGAAAGTCTGAGAATCTGTAACTCAGAAAGTAGGGGAATAGTGTGGAAGAACATCTCTACGCTACATTGTACAGTTTGACAGGAATTAATAAGAGTTGTAGCTCTGATTTGTGGGATCCATGTGGTATGAGATTTAGAATTTGTTTCTTTCCTCCGTTTCATATGTAAATTGTTATGTTTCACCTTTCACTCATAAACATCTCTTTTTGAATGCTTTCAAGATAGAAAGGTAGAATCCATTTTATATTTTCTGCCTTGGAAAATCATTCATGCTCTGTGTTTTTCTTCTGTTTGAAAAGGATCCATTTACTGTGCCCTTTTCAGCTCCTCGCCAGTCTTTTCATCCCATCTCTATTTAAATTTTAATTGCTAATTTTCCTTCCTATCTTGCCCCATGAAATACCCTATGTCGTGATTTAATTCCCGGTTTCAACTATCCATTTATATCCCACACATCCCTGAAATTCATTCATTCATTCATTTTATTAAACCTTTATCCTTATCATTTTACCTAGCCTAATATCAAATTTCTATTGCACTGTATTGAAATATTCTTTTACGGAGAGAGCCCTCTCTTATCCTTGTAGGGCTAGCTACAAGGCTAAGCGTGGTTTAGTTGTTACCCTGATTTTCCTTTTGCAGCATGGGGTCCAATTCAGGTGCTAACATCTCTGGTGACCATACTGGAGAATTAATTTATTTGAAACTGTAAAGAATATCCTCACCGGTAAAGGAATACAAAGTTTAGATTTGATTGTTGATGGTGAACAACAATCATATGCATATAAAGGATGAAAACATTCACCTGGCGACTCCATTCACTGAAAGATCCAGAAAATCAAATCCTTCATGGTGACTCCACTACAGGAAGATCAGTAGCTTTAAATATTTTTAAGATGGAATGTATTGCAAGAAGGTATGCTCCCATGAGCCGAGATCATATTGCAGGTTTCCCAAATAAAATTCCCAAGGTGGATTGGCTTCAGAATTTTCCTATGTTCAGAAATGTGGAAGGTAATGACGTTGCTCTTCATCTGGTGAAATTTCACATTCATGTGCATCAATTAAAGATCGATTTTCCTGAAGAATGTTTGATGAAAATGTTTATGGCTACTCTGGAAGATGAAGCTTGATCTTGGTATGAAAGTTTGCCACCTGGTTGTATTTATTGTTTAAAATATTTTCATACCATATTCTTTGAAAGGTACAGAGAATCTTGTCCGTCTTTAATGTTAGTTCAGAACTGTTGCAAATATGTTAATAGTTTCATTGAAAATATTGAGAATTTTTATGGAGATGATGAATTCATGGACGAGGAAATCATGGAATCATTCTATGAAAATCCATTTCAGCAGCACACAGAAATATTTGAGGATACTTATCAAGATCAGCAGGTTCAAGATCTTTGTACAGCTGAAAATGATGAAAGAAGAGGTTTTATTTCAAAACTGATTGAAATAAAGGATGAGATGCCACTAAAGGATGTTCCAATATTACATAGTGATAAAGTTAAGCCAGATCTAGAGTTAAAATGTGATGAGCAAGAATACGATGTTCCAGGTCCCATAAAAGAGAGTTATATTATCGAGGCCGCCTCAAATGAAGAAAACAGAGTTATAGACCTGAGTTTTCTCGTTCCATCAGAAAAGAGTCTTCAAGAGGAGGTAATCCATTCCCTTAATGAAAAACAAGACAAGATCTTTGTCAAGTAAGTGAAAGAGTTTCTTTGGATGAAACTGTGGTAGACGACATGAATGAAAGTGTTGGATCTCAAGAACCATATGAAGTTTCTTATCTTATGATTGATGAATATGATGAGAAACATGACAATCTGGTTGTCATATCATATGAATATGACCAAAAATATATTCAGATTATAGAAGATCAGAGCGTTCAAGACTACCATTCAGATTCTTCTTCCTATGTCTCATGTTTTGAAATGTTTTTTCAAGAGGAAATTTGCTCATCTAATTGTTCAAAAATTTTTGAAGACCAGGAACAAACTCTTACTGAGGTACATTGTGAAAGAAGATCATAATCAAGAGAAAAAGACACCTTGTTTCTTCAGCAGGAGGTAAATCTTCATGTTTTTCAGGATCCAGTGGAAAATTTATTGCAGTCAGCATTGAAGGTAATTATTGCAGTATTCAGTGATGAAGGAGATCATGGCCAACCATGATTTTGGATGCCCAGTTGCAAGTATCTATGGTTGACCAGAGGATCTGATCAGGAGAATCAATCAAGGAGGCATCTGCTTGATTGGTTACATTGGCATTTTGATATAGCAAGATGGCACATTGGCCTTCCAGAAACACAGGTGGTTATCATCAAGATTTGAAACCTCAAGTCTTGGTCATATACTGCCATCAAGCTTTAAATGTTAAGTTTTGTCTAGGTTAGCTTTGAGTCACTTTTGAGTCAGTTTGTTGGGTCAAGTTTCTCTCAATAGTTAGTTTGGTTTTATTATGGTTTTTCAGTCTTAGCCTTCAGTCAGAGTCAGTATGCATTGTATCGTGTTTCAGTATTTTTGACTCCATGCCCAATGGATAAGGCTACTTGGTCTACGGTGTTCTTGGCATCTCCAAGGAGCCACCATCCAAATTGGAGCCAATGTTAGTGACAGTCTAGTCATACTACCATCAGTGATCAAAGTTACTCTTTGAATTTTCATATTAGGAGTCCCATAATAATCAATTTCACCATTCCATTAGGTCATGGATTCATTGATGGTAGTAATTTTTATCAGTTTTCCCTCATCAGGTACTTGCGGATTTTCCTTTCTATGGTCTTTAGTCATTAGTCACTTTCATTCTCAAAATCATATCAGTAGGTCATAGGATGGGTCTCATTAGTTTCTAGGGTCTCACCATGGTCAAATTAATGAGTCAAATGTCAATAATATCAGCAAGGTCATGAGGAAGTCAATAAATTCAAAGTCACAACACCTGGAAGATCAAGGAGACATTTTATTCAGCTTGATATAATTTTCACAAAAAAACCATGTTTTAGAGGTGAAAACATGATATTTTTCCTTTATTATTATTCATTATGTAATTCTATATCATCATATGTAATAAGTCACAATTCAGAAGCTGTTATCTCCACAAAGTGATGCCCCTACCTTAAGAAGAGTTTTTCGCAACATGTTCAGCACCAAATCATCCTCCAAGAAGATCCATCAGAAAGAGCCCGGAAAGAGCTTTCCAACGGTATACTACACTCTCAAAACTGACTTCTGGATTGAAATTTATGCTTAAGTGAAGTAAAAATCCCTATATCCTCATGTACCCCCTATTTCCCATTTTTCCCTTTAAAACTTTGTTTTATTAAATTTTTAATATTTCCCTTATAAAATAATCCATTTTTCCCCTTTCCGATTATAAAATCGCATTATAAATCTTTTAAATACAAATGCGATTTATGCATAAAACCACTTCCCCATCATTACCCCTAAAACTTTAATATAAAGTTTATATATATAAACTACCCGCCGTCCCAACCACTTCCCCTCCACGCTTTTAAACCTTATGATTAAAGTTTTGTGGTTTCATAATATAAAAACCCACATAACCTAAGTCCCTTACCTTTCCGATCGCATCGCATCTTTAAATGACATGCCCCGATCACTCCAATCGCACGAAACTCCGATGCGACTAATCGCATCCCCTCCTCTGATCTCTTGATCGCATCCCCTCCTCTGATCTCCCGATCGCATCCCCTCCTTCGATCTCCCGATCGCATCCCCTCTACCGATTACCCGATCGCATTCCCCGATTCCATCGCCCTGATCAATCGCATTGCAAACTTTGACATGATATTCCGATTGACCCACGTCCAGAAACTCCGATGCGATTGAAACTTCTGATCCACATCCCAATGTTGATCTTCCCCACCGATCCGATGGCTCAAACTTAATCGGGCTTCCATTTGTGTTGCACTTCGCTCCCCTCTGATGTTGCGATTGCGATTGACCCCAGGCCCCACCACAGGTCCTTCCGCCTCTTCCCAATTAAATGGGTTTTTCCCTTTGTTAATGCGATAAATTGTTTTTATTTAAAATATTTCAATCACATCGCAAAATATGTTATTATATGTCATATCCCCTCCGCCCATCCATTCCGATTGTGATTACACTATTGTTTCATATATATATATCTCCGCTCTCCTCCGATATCGATTGCAATTTCAACACTCCATTATATATCCCGCTGCCCGTCCATTCTGATTGCGATTGTAATGTGGGTCCCGCCTCCTTCCCTTCCATTTTCCCATTCAAAATACATTTTGCCCTTCATGAAAGCATTATTTCGTCCTATGTTATTTCAACGGCAGTTTATTAAAGGGTCAGTTTTATTTAAATGAAATAATGGAAAGAAAAGGCAACAGTCAAAGGGCCGAGAGCTTATTTAAAACAAATATTGTTATAGCAAGCAACAAAATAGGAAATCTATTCATCGGATTACCTATTTTCTTTCATACAGCCTAACAAAAAAATCTCCAAGTGGTCAAATGAAATGTTGTTCCTTATTTTCATGGGAAGATTGTTTTATTTATTTACTATGACTGTATTTCAGTTCTTCAGCTGTTAAAATAGCTCCCTTTCCTTGTGGATCTATGTTCCCACATTTCAACCTATTTAATGTAATTGTAAATCATTTGTAAAGCAGTCTGAGTCTGAAAGTCTGAGAATCTGTAACTCAGAAAGTAGGGGAATAGTGTGGAAGAACATCTCTGTGCTACATTGTACAGTTTGACAGGAATTAATAAGAGATGCAGCTCTGATTTGTGGGATCCATGTGGTATGAGATTTAGCATTTGTTTCTTTCCTCCGTTTCATATGTAAATTGTTATGTTTCACCTTTCACTCATAAACATCTCTTTTTGAATGCTTTCAAGATATAAAGGTAGAATCCATTTTATATTCTCTGCCTTGGGAAATCATTCATGCTCTGTGTTTTTCTTCTGTTTGAAAAGGATCCATTTACTGTGCCCTTTTCAGCTCCTCGCCAGTATTTTCATCCCATCTCTATTTAAATTTTAATTGCTAATTTTCCTGCCTATCTTGCCCCATGAAATACCCTGTGTCCTGATTTAATTCCTGATTTCAAATATCCCTTTATATCCCACACATCCCTGAAATTCATTCATTCATTCATTTTATTAAACCTTTATCCCTATCATTTTACCTAGCCTAATATCAGATTTCTATTGCACTGTATTGAAATATTATTTTACGGAGAGAGCCCTCTCCTGTCCTTGTAGGGCTAGCTACAAGGCTGAGCGTGGTTTAGTTGTTACCCTGATTTTCCTTTTGCAGCCCGAGGTCCAATTCAGGTGCTAACACATGGGATGAAATCCTTCCCTATTTCCAACAAAACTACAAGTGAGCTCTCCATAGCTCAACTGGGCACAACCCCTTTCAGGTGGGACTGGGGTTCCAGCCACTATGCCCCATTGATGTGGGCATACAATTTTCACCTACTTAGGTAGATTTATCTCATGTCCAATCTGAGTTTGACAAGGAAAACAACTTCATTGAGCGCATTCAACATGGCAGCCAGCGGGTCGATTACATATTGGAAAGATCCAACGCTAAGTACAAGCAGTGATATGATCAACATTGGGTGTCGTACAAGTTCCAGGTGGGCATTAGGCTACATTTGTAGATGGAGTGCCTTGCTGGACCCCACCGCAAGCTTCTCCTACTCTGATATGGGCCATACACGATCACAAAGGTTGTAGAAGACATAGAATTTGAGCTCATAATGTCACCATTCCTTGGCTTTCCCCCAGTGTTCAATGTCGAATATGTTCAACCATACTTTCCAGCATTACTAGACACATCTGACATTTCATAACAACTCACATGAACAGAGCTAAGCCTTGACTGCATGGAACAAGCCACAACTGATTGGATCATGGACACATATATGAGGAACACTCGCCAACAAAATATCCAACTGTATTGGGTTCTCAAAGCTGTCCAAATCTTGCTCCAAGGAAAGTGGATCACTAGGGACAGAGTTCAACAGAAGTTTCCCCATCTCATGGAGGCACTCAACAAAATGGGGACCATTACTTCCTAAAGGGATAGGAATGATCTAGGTGGATATTGTTGGCCACCTGCTCATTCCACTTTGACCCCCACCATTGTTTCTTTCAATTTTTCAGTTTCCTTAATTGTAGCACAATTCACTATTTTTGGCGATTTTTCGAGTCCTAAACCTTCAGAGTTGTTTTGAGTGACTAAAATATGTTCTTAGGAAAAAAGGAGAGACTAGAAAAGTCCCAAATGAGTTACTTATTTTTTTGTCCTCCTCTTCAAGATCGTAGAATCAATATATTATGATAGCCAAAGATTGTATGCCAAAGTAACGACCTCGAGAAGTTGAGATTCCAACTTACCCTAAAGGGGTCCACAATATTTGGCGCTTCATCTCCTAGGGTTAGTTTTTGGATGTTTATTTTTTCTCATTATTTTGTCAATGATTAAAAGGCCACTGAGCCTCATTGTAACAATGTTTAGATTCATGTATCCATCACATCTCTTCTTAGATATAAGCTATCATCGCCTAAGTTAATTTATTTCCATCATGTATGTAGGCATATGTAATTTTTTCTATATTAATTAAATGAAGTTTTATTTCTAGTGCACTTCTATGTTTGTGTTTGTATATGTATTCTACTATGTTCCTACATAAGTTCGGAACATCACACCCATGAAAGCACCCCATTATTTTTCCTCTAGAATCATACGGCTCATACCCTCTGCAACTAAGATGAATATGAGTGGAGAAATAGGACACCCATGTTGAAGACCCCTTTGGGCTGAGAAAAATAGAGAAGCCAAGTCATTGATAAGTACTTCAAAGGAAACAATCATCATACAATTCACAATATAATTTATGAAAGGAACCTGAAACCCCACATGAGTGTGAAATAGGTATAGGAAAATAAAGTTGGCCTCGTCATATGTCTTCAAGAGATTGAGTTTCATAACCACCCCTCTGGACTTAAGATTGTTTAGGCTACGAAGGAAAACCTAAGCAACACCAATTTCTTCATGAATCTGTCAACCCTCCAAAAACCCAAATTCTTCTTGAGAAATACATCTAGAGAGTATAGGCTTTATCCTTCTTGCGCTAATATTGGGGATAACTTTATACACACAATTGCATAAGGAAATAGACGTAATTTCTCAAAGGAGGTGGGTTTTTCAACCTTTGGGTTTAATGAAATGAAAGTTTTGTTAGAAGAAGGATGTATGTGTCCTCCCTCCCTAGCTCCATTAACCACCTTGAGAGGGTTAGGGCCGACAATATCATAATAGGCACTAAAAATTTCAATTTTGCAGCCAACCAACCCATGGATTTTAAATTTTTGAAAATTGGAGAGAACCTCCTTTAGTTCTCCCTCTGAAACAACCACCATCAAATCCCTATTATCATCATCCCCTGCAAAATTAGGGAAGAATTAGGCTACCCTAATAGCTTCAAAAATAGTTGTACCTAGAGGGTTTGAGTAAATAGTGTTGAATTTTTCCCTTCCTAGAGAGGATAAACCATCAAAAGTAGAAACAAGTATACCTTGAGGCCACTCCATACTCTAGATAGTGTTTTCAGTCTTCCTCCCCTTTGTAAATGAATGAAAAAATTTAGTATTTTCATTCCCACAGTCTAGCTAAATGGCCCAACTCGTTTATCTCTAGGTAGCATCCTTTACGTCCAGATATCACCTTTTTTTGAGAGCCTAGGTGTAGAATAAGATCCCAAGAATTTTGAGATGGATCTCCCTCTTCTAGAGAGGAAGAATAATTCTCAATTTGACGTTCAACCTCAATCATATCTATTTCATCCTCCTCCCTAAGCTTGTAATCCCTATCCTTTTCCAAATATTTAATGTGTTTTAGGTTTAGAATAAAATGTATCACTATCGATCGACTACACCGCTTAGAGTAGGGACGTCAATTTTCTCGAAAAGGATTGGAAAATTTTGGAACAAAGATCCACCGAGAGTTCATTTTGAAGGGACTAGCCTATTTTTGAGAGGCACCTTGAATTTCAAAATATATTGGAAAGTGATAATAGATCACCCCATAACCCACCCTCTACTACAAGAAAGGAAAACACTTAATCAAGGGATCTACACTCAGGAATATATTTTGTCACATTGCAAAAAAAATGATCCCCAACCCTCATATTTCACAGTGTTTGCATGATCTTCCTAGGGTCCAAATCATGTAGGTTCTTTGAAGCAATATTATTTGAGAAATAATCATGTAGGGGATCATCCCTTGCACGATCACCCCAAGAATTTTACTACCCAATATAAAAATTAATATCTCCCCCCACAACGATGCTATCCCAAGAAAAGAACGATTTGTTGAATAAAATATCCTAGTAACCCATATGATCATCATGAGGTCCATAAGTATTTATTAGAGTGATTGTGATATCTAGTTCCATAGAGAACATCACCACACCCAATCCACGTGTAAAACTCTATTAATTTTCCATATAGAACTTTTGAGTGTCCCATCCCACAGCCAAGTCACAATCAATTTCAGACATAATCCACAATGAAATTCCAGGATGGAAAAATGGATTCATGATACAAAGATAAAATAGCACCATATTGAAGAGTTCCCAAAGGAAAATAAAATAAAAAATTTCAACTTGAAACATGCGACATAAGAAAAAAAATTTAAGCTCACTTGGAAAACTCCTAAAGTTGAAGGAGAGAAATTTCAATTTCAAACTCTTTGGAAGGGAAACAATTCTCTAAGTTCCCCTTCAATAGATGTTTTATGGATTGCAGGAATCTACACACAAGTCTTGTCATTCGCCTTAGAGATATTTTATTTTTGGCCCCTCTCCCTAGATTTTGTGACAAATACAAGAAAGTGCTCAAAACCATCTGAGATACCCTCAGTCATGGGAACAATGAGGTTTGAACCGTAGTTGTGAAAAATATCCCCTCCATCTAGGATCCCATAGAAACCCGACGAAATTAGAGCCCTAGGGAAAATATAACCTGTAGAAGCTAGTGGGATAGGACATATAGCCATGGCAGGGGAAAATTTTATGACCGAATTCAATGACCCATTCACATGAAATCCATAAAAGGATATTGATGCATCTATGACAAGCACAAAAAATTGTAAAAGCGAGGAAATATACAACAGGGAAAGGAGTATATGTACTCGTAGGAATAGATGGTGTTGTTGAAACATATTTAGAAGAATACGTGGTCGCCTCTAATGAAAATGATTCTAAAACCATGGGATAATTATACATTTCGCTAAATTCATTGAGCCCAAAGACATCTATGGATTGCTCACCAAAATGTCTTCCGACATATTGTCCTCAACCTCATCCACTCGTGTTATCTCACATTTATTTTTGGAAACCGAGGCCAAGCCTCTGCTTTGTCGAAGTGGAAGCATGCAACTCTTTACTAAATGGCCATATTTATGGCACCTTCTGAAATGAAATATTAACCCTTCATAGTCCGTAAATTGAAGGTGATCCCAATATAAGCAAACATTAATTTAATCATGTAATTTCTTATGTAGGTCCACGATTACTAGAATACGTGGCATTGTTAGATTCCTTGAATAAATAATCGACTTTAAGGTAACATCAAATATTTTCCCCAAGTTATAAAAACTCTGAGGATTCCACATATGAGTAGGAAAATTTAACAAACATACTAAAATAGGGACCACATCACACCGCTCACAGCTAGCATCGAAAGTGGGATCATTCAATTTGAAAATTATAGGTGTAGCATCGATATATCGTACCATGTTTGCAACCTCACAAGCCACCTCATGAGTTTGGAAAATTATTTCAAACCAACCCTTCACTAAAATACACATATTAGGGCATCCTGAAACCCTGGCACATAACATCTAGTCACACACATAAATGATAGTCTCCTTGCTATATTTGTGATCCCTCACATGACCAACCAAGCATCTATCTACAAGGTCCACAATTTTGAACATTTCGACATCCTTCCCGAGACATAAATTTTGTGGGTCTAGGATTGCTTCCAAATTCAAGACCCTAAATTTCTTGTGTCTGCCACTAAAATACCGATGAATCCGAGGGGTCTGTAGATTGGGGAATTCAACGTCTACTTTGCAAGCCACATGGAACAACCTGTTATGAGCCCATACCCCTTCTTCCTCAGAGTGTGGGCTCAATGATGATATCACCCTAACCCGTTGTATATTTACAAAATTAATCGGTGATTTCGAAAAGGCCTCTAAATCTTGAGATAAGCACCCTCCAAAAGAACAATCCAATACTGAAGTGAAACCCTAGTTGTATGACTCGAGGGAGGTCCCCAAATGTAGAAAACTAGTCGTAAAGTACCCAAAGAATACCTGAAACCTTAAAATGATAGAGTGTTTTATTGGAGTTGAAAGCACAACTGAGAAATCGTCCAAAGAAATGGGTGCAACGTTGATGTTTAATTGAGAAATGCACAGAGAAGTGAACGGTAAACAAACCAGAGAAGGTAATGGAACCTCAATAGGTATATGGTATTCTAACCATGCGAAACCACAATGGGTCAAAAACCCCTTCTCAATACAGCCAACAAGACACCTATTTCTTTCCCCATTATTTGTGAATGCCCTTGAACTTGAGAAGATGGAGCCCCAAAATGGAGAACCCGAGTCATAGTGCACTTATTCGATGTCGACCATGATTCCCACAAGAAAACCACCAACTCAGCAAAAAATAACCTTATCACCATAACCCCATGAACAACAGATAAAAAGAGGAAAAGACCCACCAACTTAGCAAACAAACCAGGTAAAAATCTCTACATACCTGAGTAACAACTGGCATTCCCATGAAAAATCACAACGAGAACATTGTAAAAGACAATAGTATAAAAACCCACTAGATGAATAAAAGAGCTGCCACCAATAAACAACAAGTTGCATGCACTCCGAAAATAAACCCCCGATAACTATGATGTCAACCCTAGAGCCTCCATCTGAATAAAACCCTCGTTATATGAGCCACTAGAGACCATAATATAGTAAGACACTATAAAAAAAAAAAACAAGTTTTGTTGCCTCCCTCAAAATTACCATCATTAACATGTATATATTGCATCTAAACACTTTTAATTAAAATTTATATTTTTTTTATTAGATGAGTTTTTTAATTATCTTTTTAAAGATTTAATTAATACTACATTTAAATGTTTTGAGAAAAGTAGAAAAAAAAATTAAAAAAATACTAAATATATAAAATTTCCATAAAAATATTAGTGAAAACAGTTATTCTTAATTTTTAAATTTATTTATTCAAAAGTTGAATCTTTATTTTAATTGGAAATTCAATTATAATAAATTGGTATTGTGATTGGATTTAGGTAAAACATGTAAAAAGAATGGTTAAAATTATTTATTGAACGTTAATAAAATACAATGAAATATATATATATATATATATAACAAATACATAAATTTAAATAAAATAAATATAATTTTATTTATTTATAATTTCAAACATTTTAATATATGCTTTTTATTTATTAATATTTAATATTTAAAAATTGAAATTAATATATAAATAATTTAAATATAATTTATTAATTTATTATATATGCATAAAATGAAGATTCAAAATCACTTAGAAGAATAAACAAAGGGCAAGAAGGATATTATTTAAAGTGAAATCATTTTTTTTTAATTTAAGGTATGAAAAATTATAAATAATAACGTGTTAATATTATTTAGATAAAACCACTTTTTTCCAATTATAAAACTATAGTTAAAATTGTTTGTTCAGTGACATCCATCTTGCTATTTTAAAAAAAATAAAAAATAAAATAATAATTTTTAATAATAATAATAACATTCATCTTACTATCTTTTTAAAAATAAAAAATGAAATAATATTTTTTAATAATAATAAGTAATTTTACAAATTAATCATAATTATTTTGGCTCTATTTAAAAACCAAATTATAATAGATTTTACATCTTAAAAAAAAGCTATTAAACCATATATAAAAATTGGAAGATGATACCATGTAAAAAGTGTAGAGAAGAAATTGAGAGGGATTGATTTTGGATCGATGTTTTAATTTCAACGACTTATACCATTTTCATCAAATGTTTCACTTCAACAAAACTATGTGCATGGCAATATCAAAATGATGTTCTTGCTTTCCTCATCTCCAAAAAGATAAGAAGCATTCATTTATTTTGTGGATGAGGATGAGTAATATGGACACACTGATACTCAAGAGTAATCCTTATCACAAAACGGATAAAATTAAAAACTATCGACTTCACTGTTATTTAAAATAAAATAATGTGCTGCGTCTAACGTGTCTCCAAGCTGGAATCGGCCTACATACAGTTCAAGTCGTTTTCCCTTTTTCCTTATCACATGAGATTTTGATTTATGTGGCCCTTGTTTCCAGATTTTAATGAGTGAATATTTTAATGTGCGTTAAAGTTTGATTAAAATGTTTTATAATTTTATTTATTTAAAACTTTGAATCTTCAAGCTGGAATCGGCCTACATACAGTTCAAGTCGTTTTCCCTTTTTCCTTATCACATGAGATTTTGATTTATGTGGCCCTTGTTTCCAGATTTTAATGAGTGAATATTTTAATGTGCGTTAAAGTTTGATTAAAATGTTTTACTGCAATTTTATTTAAAACTTTGAATCTTCAAGCTGGAATCGGCCTACATACAGTTCAAGTCGTTTTCCCTTTTTCCTTATCACATGAGATTTTGATTTATGTGGCCCTTGTTTCCAGATTTTAATGAGTGAATATTTTAATGTGCGTTAAAGTTTGATTAAAATGTTTTATAATTTTATTTATTTAAAACTTTGAATCTTCACGGCAATCATGTAACATAAATAATTTTAAAATGATAAAAGTGAGTGATAAATTTTGATAGATAATAAAATAATTATAACCTGCTTCAATCCCATCAAAAACAATATTTAAATTATAAGATTGGAAGAGCACAAAATATCTCTCAAATCTTTTTGCATCTAATGCGAAGTGATGTGGGTAGCGACAACAATGTTGTTTATTATAGTTGCGATATGCATGCAAGGAAAGGTGGAGATCCAAGAACTAAAAAATTTAACATTTTTCACAATTTCCTGGCCTTTTGGTTTCTTTACATAAAGTCAATTCAATTCTAAAATGTTGATTTTTGTTATTTAAATTGGTTTTTTTGATTGTATATAGATTCAATATCTTAAGAAATTTCTAAAGCATTTTTATTGTGCAAAATTATTCATCAAATTTCTGTTTTCAATAAATTCCCCCAAATTTTAAAAAAATTAAAAAAAAACAATAAACCCTTAAAAAAATGCACTAAAATCTACTCTTTTTTTCCACTAAAAGCCATTCAATTGCAACGTTGGCCACCTTACGGACGGTTAATCAGAAGGGAAAATTACTGGTTAACTGAGCCAAGTAGTCACTAATTCCATGCCTTTACTGTTATGGTGCAAACATCATGGAGTAACTAAGCAATGCATATTTTCCATGTTATAGGTCCATTACTTATAACATTAATATGTAGGGTTGTATATGATTCTTTCTGAATAATATACTTAACTGATATCATGGAGTAATTATTGAAAAAAAATTCCAATGCATATTGCATTTCCCTTACGGTTACGTATTACTTATAACATTAATGTGCAGAGTTGTATATGGTTATCTTTGAATAATATACTTACTTAAATCCAACCTTAAACATATACAACCTCGGCAATTAATAAGTTAGCCTAATAAATATTGGTAACCCACCAAATATTCGTTCACTGGACAGACAGAACGGTACCACACTGTTATTCACTGGACAGAACGGTACCACACTGTTACATACCAAATATATAGATTCACTGGACAGAACAGTACCACACTTAACTATTATTTAACTAACAGTACCACACTTATTATTATTATTATTAAAGGACAATATACATTATCGTGACGACAGAACCCATTGACCTGTACACAGTTCCTTACAACGATGTAAATGTTGAATGTAATCTAACGAGAGGATTTTGTGGCTTGGGTTGGCTTCAAGAATGCCATTTTTTTCTTCATTAATATGTCCATGCTAAATTCAATGAACTTTTCATAGTGAAATAATAATAAGGGCGCAGGATATGTACCTGACATTGTCATTCACACCACTATTAAAGATAGTTTGACCATAGAGGATGGCAAATTTTAACATGTTTCGCATCAATAAAAAAATGGTTCTATCAAAGTTCAATGCTATGTATTTAATGTATGTGGTTAATACGGGAAACATCAACTTTCTCAGAATTATGATAACGATGCTCCAATAACTTTAAATCTACCGTTCTGACCACTCTTATAACGCGTCCATAATCGTTGTCTCCTCGGATACGCTGGATTGATTTTCATCATTTTTTATTAAATTAAATTACAGTTCAAAAATTTTGGAATTAGTTAATAAAACTTAATTTAATGTTTCACAAAGAAAAATCAATTTAACGTGTCTCCAGAAGCATAGATTTTTATCACACTATAAGAGTTATCAAAATTAGTATTGTGGTGGTTTACGTTTCACATTTAATTTATCCCAAATACTAATATAGTATATAAAAATATTGTATATAAAAATAAGTGTTAAGTAGTTGTTGGTTAGAGTTGTGAGTTGATAAATTAAAGATTTTATAAAAAAAATCCAAATGAAAGTGAAAATGTTGTGTTAAGATGGTGTTCTTTGGTGAGCACGTTACTTCACTTGTTGTAATGAAGTTTTATAACTTTATTTCTTTGGTAGTTTGTTTATGTTTATGTTGTGTTAAGATGGTGCTTTTTGGTGAGCAGCTTACCTTACTTGTTGTAATGAAGCTTTATAACTTTATTTTTTTGGATGTTAGTTCAAATTGATATGGACAAACTTTGTTTCAAGTGAATGAGATGTTAATTCCAAGAAACTTGTTTTGCAGAACCATTTGTCTCCTACAATGTTCATGGGCATTTTATATGATTGATATATATTTGAATGTAATTGTGTTTGTAATGTTCATGGGCATTTTATATGATTGATATATATTTGAATGCAATTTTGTTTGTAGTAGTGAAGGTAGGGGAATGTGGAATAAATTTTCTATTGTTATCTCTCAAGTGGGCGTCCTTTTTTCTTTTGCAGAAAAATGATCCATAATTTCTGATTTAGTATTAAATTATTTTTTAAATTAAATTTTAAATACAAGTTAATTAATATTTATGAATAATACCCATTTCTATATTAATTATAACTAGCGAAGTTATATAAATTAAATCAATAGAAGCTATAGATAGATATCAAAGCACTTAGTTTCTAGTAAGAAATTCACACAACTAGGAATACATTTTCAGTAAGGCTTTAAAAAAATTCACACATTATCTTGTTGCATTGTAACTTACACTAATATTATGTGTTTGGTTCGAGGAAAGAAGGTAAACAAAATTTAACACAAGAGAAATTGAAGGCTAACCTCCAAATAAATTTCAAGCAATCTCTTGGGCTA
Source organism: Pinus albicaulis (assembly GCA_034641835.2). Lineage (NCBI taxonomy): Eukaryota > Viridiplantae > Streptophyta > Pinopsida > Pinales > Pinaceae > Pinus > Pinus albicaulis. Next base: position 911,682,315 of record CM076575.1, read on the forward strand.
CTTGAAACAGAATTTGGAACTACAAAGTGGGATCGTGGCAATAACCTAATGATGTGAACTAATAGAATTAGTTTAGATCCCATACACCAACCTCTTAATAGTGGGATCCTGGTAATACCTCAATGCGGTGAATTGGTAGAATTTGTTTGGATCTCATACGCCATTCTCTGCACCATAGAATTTGAGTCCCCTAATATGAAGTGAAGATATCCAATGCATTGCATTGGATTTGTCGCTAACCATGTGTCCACAGAGCTTCGATATATTGGTCCATTCAGTAGCAGCATGCCAAGGGTCAGATTGATGGAGTGCTTGACTTGACAGTGCAGAGTCACCCCGCAAGTGAGGTGAAGGTGTCCCCGTACTCCTTCATAACCTTGACCATCTATTTTTGTCGTGCGGAGGAGCCATGTCTAGAGGTCATTACAACAATATTATTCTTTCCCTTAGGGCAGATCACAATGAAAAAAATTTCCCCGTTTGCGAAATGAGACTAGTGCATTTCTATGTTGTGATCAAAGAGATGGCGGTAGGCAGTGCTACCTTTGTTATCCTGTAGAACTTATTACAAAAAGTAACAATAACAACATGAGGCCGAGACTCATACACAGCATGTCACTTCCACATGTATGGTTGACCCAATAATACATTACAAACTTCAAGAGGCGCAACATCACATAATACCTCATCTATAAATGGCTTGACGTTGTAGGGAAGGCGAAAGTTTTCGCTGACACGGAGATCTTGTTCTTGGTGAAGCCACTCGATTGTGTATGGTTGTGGGTCTACTGTGATCAGCAGACCTAGCCACTTCACAATCTCTGCTAAAATAAGGTTCCTTTGGCTCCCTTTATCGATAATGAACTGTAGTGGGGAACCCTTCAGCCACATATGGGAATCGAAAAGGCACTCCCCCTCCTCTGTATATTTGGGTTCTTCCTTCTAGATCTTGGTGGTGGAAACAGTGGCTGTAGGATCCGCATCGATAATCTACTTCCCTTTGTCATTCCCCTTGTCGAGCTCTGACTCAGAGTCAGAATATGCATCTGATTTGGAAGCCTTAAGCTCATCCACTAGTGACTTCTTGGCCGAACACTCACTTGTCTTGTGAGTGGAGCTCTTATGGAACTCACACCACTTTCTCGTGTTCTTCTTGGGCTTCATGGTGTTGTTCTTTGCTCGCAGCATCGATGAGTTGTCTTGGGCCACCCCACCTTGGCCTTGTCATTTTTTTCTGCGGTTTGGGGGTGCCTTTCCCTTGCTTCTGATTCCCAAATCCAAAGTATCTCTTCTTCTGTTAGAATTTCTTCTCAATCTTGGTAGCATATCGGTATGTTGTACCAAGTGAGGAGATGTCGAGGAACTCCATTTCCTCTTGGATGTATCTGTGCAAACAACTACGATACTTATGCAAAAAAAAATTCTCTGAATCTTTGATGCCCAACTTTTTGCATAGGGTATGGAAAAAATTTGTCATCTCATGCACATCTTGATCCCTTTGCTACTCCAATGTAGTCAATTCTATATAATTTTCCTCTTAAATCCCCACGAGGTAGTATTGTTCCTTGATGACGTCTCTGAAAGAATTCCAAATAGGTGCGAATAAGAATAGGGAGCATTCCCCCTCATCCTTTTGATCATAGTAGGTTTCCCACTAGTCATTGACATGGGGGGCAACTTTTAGGAGTGCAAAAATAATATTTTCTCGATAGGAAAAGTCATGAACCAAAAAATATCCTTCTAATAGATTTAGTCATCTATCTACAGTGTCTACATCTATTTGGCTCTAAAATATGGGAATGTCGAAGTTCAATTATACATTAAAAGGAGTGGCACCTCCAGAGTGGTAGTTGGATGAAGATGCATCATCAGTGGGTAGTCGTTGAAGGATGGGAAAATTTATCCATAATCGCATTCCTTTGTTTCTCGAGCGCCTCCTTGAGCAATATTTTGATAGGATCACTTGCTCCCTCATCTTTATTTTACTCTGCCATGGGAGGTATTCAGGGTTTGCGAGGTTGATCTTGCAAAGGTTCAACCAGATAGAGCCCTAAGTCCCTATACACAGATCTCGTTGGGGACTTCGAGAGAAAGATCAAGAAAGAGCAGACTGCTCTGATACCACTGATCGGGATTTATATAGGTACACAATAAAATATAGAAATAAGGATAAACACAGATATGTAGAGAAAAATATTCTTCATTTAATTAATATCAAATAACAGAAATAAGCTTATAGATAGAATGGAAGTAAACTAGCTAGGGCGATGGTAGCTTATCTCTGACAAGAGATGTGGCGGCTACATGACTCTTAACTGTGTTACAATGAGTCTAGAAGGTCAATTTATTATTGAGAAATAATGGAAAACCCTAAACATCCAAAACCCTAACCTTAGGAGATGAAGCGCCAAAACTATGGGCTCCGTTTGGGTAAATTTGGATATCAACTTCCCGGGGAAGTAACTTTGGCATATGATCTATGTTTGATGCGCACAATACATCGTTAGAAATATATATCTGAGGGCTACAATTTTGGTCCATGTTGTTATTGGCTTTCTCTAAAAAAGGTCATTTAGGGCCTTAAAACGGCTCTGGAAGTTCAAGACATGAAAATTTTCTAAAAATTGTAAATTGTGCTACAATTAAGGAAACTGAAAAACTAAATAAAACAATGGTGAGGGACCTAGTGGAATAGGCGGGTGGCCACTAATATCCACCCAAATCAACAAACCTATGAATTTAAGTTTCAAATGGATATCAATGATTTTCAATTATTGATGACCATACACGTAGCCTTGGAGAGGGGACGAAGGATATCCTAAAGAGTTTCCAAGTCAAGAACTAATTCATTTGAGAAAATGATAATATCGTCGATGAACAATAGATGGGCGATAGCAATTTTTTGTGCATGACAAGATCCAGGTGGATATTGGTTGCCACCCGCCTATTCCCCATGGACCCCCTCCATTGTTTCTTCTAGTTTTTCAGTTTCCTTAATTGTAGTGCAATTTACTATTTTTGTTAGCTTTTGGGTCCTAAACTTCTAGAGCTGTTTTGAGGGACTAAAATATGTTTTTAGGAAAATAGAGAGATGGGAAAAGTCCCAAATCAATTTACCAATTTATCATCGGCCTTCTCATTGATATATTCAAAATGAGGTATTATGATATCAAAATAGAGATTGTATGCCAAAGTTACAGCCCCATCAAGTTGACGTTCCAACTTACCCCAACGAGGCCCACAAGCTTTTGGCGCTTAATCTCATTGCATCACGTTTTTTGACATTTAGGGTTTCTCATTGTTTATCAATGATAAAAAGGCCACCGAGCCTCATTGTAACATAGTTAAGACACATTTAGTTGTCACATATATTCTTAGAGATAAGTTACCATCACCCGAGCTACTTTATTTCCATTCTGTATGTAAGCATATCTCAGTTCTTTGATATTAATGAAATGAATTTTTATTTTTTATACACATCTATGTTTATATTTATATATTTATTCTATTGCATTCCTACAGAGGTTCGGATTAGCGATATCAGAGCGGTCTACTCTTTCTCATTTTTTCTTTGCATGTCCCCAATGAAGTTAGTGTATAAGGAATTGGGGCTTGATTTGGTAAAGTCAATTCAATTTCACATATTTCACAATTTCCTTCCTTTATTTTTTTTTCCACGAAAAGCCATTCAATTGCAGCGTTGGCCACCTTATGGACGGTTAATCAGAAGGGAAAATTACTGGTTAGTAATTGACCCAGGTAGTCACTAATTCCATGCCATTAATGTTATGGTGTAGACATCATGGAGTAACTCTAGAAAAAATAAGCAATACATATTTTCCATGTTATAGGTCCATTACTTATTACTTATAACATTAATATGTCAGGTTGTATATAGTTATTTTTTAATAATATATTTCCTTAAATCTAATTATTTATATTATAGTGGCTGATATCATGGAGTAACTATTGAAAAAAGTTACAATGCATATTTTCGATGTGTAGAGTTGTATATGGTTATATTTGAATAATATACTTGCTTAAATTCAACTTTAAGCATATACAACCTCGCAAATTAATAAGTTATAGCCTAATAAATATTGGCTACCCACCAAATATAGATTAACTGGGCAGAACGGTACCACACTGTTATTATTATTTAACAGTGAGGACAAACAACCCATTGAGATGTACACAGTTCCTTACAACAATGTAAATGTGGAATGTAATCTAACGAGAGGATTGTGTGGCTTCAAGAATGTCATTTTTTTCTTAATTAATATGTGCATGCTAAATTCAGTGAACTTTTCATAGTGAAATAATAATAAGGGCGCAGGATATTTTCCTGAAATTGTCATTCACACCACTATTAAAGATGGTTTGACTATATAGCATGGCGATGGAAATTCCAATAAATCACTTGCAAGGGTGCCTCTGCACTGTTAGGTCAAGCACATCATCAATCTAACCCCAGGAACACCACTACCAAATGGACCAATCTATCGGCACTCTGTGGACACATGGTTAGTGGAAAATCCTATGCAATGCATTGGATATTTTCATTTCATATTAGGGGACTCAAATTCTACGGTGCAAAGTATGGCGTACGAGATCCAAACAAATTCTACCAATTCATAGCATCGAGGTATTACCAGGATCCCACTTTGAAGAGGTTGGTGTATGGGATTTAAACTAATTCTATTAGTTCACATCATCAGGGTATTACCATGATCCCACTTTGCACTTCCAGATTTTGGTTCAAGTAGCTCGAGAGATTCCTTGAAATTTATTTGGAGGCTAGTCTTCAATTTCTCTTGAGTTAAAGTTGGTTTACCTTATTTCCTCGAACCAAAGACATAATATTAGTGTAAGTTACGATGCAACAAGTTAATGTGTGTATTTTGACTAGAAACTAAGTGCTTTGATATCTATATATAGTTTCTATTGATTTAATTTATATAACTTTTCTAGTTATAATTAATAGAGAAATGAGTATTATTCATAAATATTAATTAAATTCTATTTATAGTTTAATTTAAAAAATAATTTAATACTAAATCAGAAATTATAGATCATTTTTCTCTGCAAAAGATAAAAGGTCGCCACATGAGAGATAACCACTATGTGCACGTTGGTGATATCAATTCCAACGGCCACTGTCTTGGCGATTCCTGAATATGCTGTGGCTGTCCATGATTCTCCTGTATCAGAATTCAGCGGTTAATACTCAATGGTGCAGGTTTCCTCTTAGGTTTTTGAAGCAGTGGCAGATGAAATTGGAGCAGACAGAGTGGGGATACAACTCTTTCCATTTGCAGGGTATCTAGAATCCACAGAACTTACTGGCTTAGTCAGTAGCATAGCTTGTATGGAATGGTTTTGGAATGTTGCTATTAGGAAAATTCCTGTTGTTTTAAGTCATTTTTGGACATAGAGAGCTTGTTTGTGGAATATGTGAATGTAATGTTGGTGCCCATGCGTCTTATGGAGGGGATTGAGATTGGAATGACTTCCTTATTAGTTATTATTTCCATTATTATTCTCAAAGCCATATATATGGTGCACAAAACTGATGTTAAACCATGAGAATTGTAGCATAATCCACTCATCCTCATCATGGGATTCATCATCCGACACAAGTGCATAGGAATCATGCCAAGAGAGTTGTTGGTACCGGTTATGGTGTAAATGGGTAGATTAAATCATCATTTCTCGTCCTTGTAAGATTTTTAGTTTCTGTCTATGCAAAAAATGGTGGTCTCTTCCTGGTTGCATGTGTTGTTGTTGATGCCATGTCTAGAATGGGATACTATCGGACTGGTTATTTCGGTGATTGCTAGAATGTAAAGTTTTTTCCAGTATGCAATCAGTTTTTTTGAATTGTTGATATGGAATTGATATCTCTCTGGAAGAGTAGGTATACAACTTCCCTCTCTCTCATAGTTGATTACTTCTCGAGGCTCTATTCATCTCGGGGTTTTAGGAGCTTGGTGGACAGTGACGATAGATAGGTAGTGTGGTCTTGGGTGTGGGAGTTGATATTTCGAAAGCTGTAGGTTTGATGCTAGGTGGTGGTTGGCGTGCCTTGTTCTGTCTGCACTAGCACATGTCTTGGACTCCCCGAGGATATTAATCACCGGGTTGTGTCAGGATATCGGTATATGATGGCTCTTAATAAATGAATGATTAGGTTGGTGGGTCTTATTTTTAAGGGTGAATGACGTTCTGGTTGTTGGCCTCACCTGAGGTCTAATTATTTCTTTATAGCCCTCGGTAATCCTCCATTTTCTGAAGAATTTTTTATTTTGCTGTCCCTTAGTTTTAATCAGGTTGGTGGCTTCCTTCGGGCTTTGGACCTCTTTGCTGACGATTTCTTGCATGGTCATATCTGCTGATCCCGATTCTGTCATATGTCAGCGGCCATTTTTGACGTTCGGGGTGTTTTGTATTTGTGCCCATATTGGGAAGTGGATCTCGTATGTGTCGGGGTTTATTTAGGATGTCCCTATTTGGTCGCATCTTCTGAGGTGGTGGATGCGTGATTAGCTCTTGGTAGGTGACTGGACTAAAGGGTGACTCGTGCTCACTCAGGTTTGCTTTTATTCCATCCTAATTGCTCTGTCAGAGTCACAGTGGCAGCTCCCTGCACCTTCAGGTGTACTAGTTTTGCATTTCCCGCTAGATTTGGTACAATGACAGAATGGTTAATTGGTCTATCTTTGGACTTATCGAGCCATGAGGATTTAATTGCTGCATCCCGTGTTGTTTATTGAAGTCTCTCTAGGGATTTTGATGTCGATGAGCTCATTATTAGACATGCTATCAGTTATTTTCCGGCTAAGGAGGTGATCGCACAGGATCGTCTTAAAGAAAAAAGAAATAGGGTGTGCGGCAGGCATAAGAAAAACATTTACAAGCACAACATGGACATTAAGGAGGTCTACTTAGATTACAAGGATCTGTGTGGTAGGGTGGCAGGTTTGCAGAAGCGGGCCGTGATAGGTAGATGGATGTTTCCAGATAACAGTGAGTTTTGCACGGCTACATGGATTAAACAGAGATGGAATCCCATTATCGGCTATGTGCCAAAATTTAGCATGCTCATTAATGGATGGTTCTGCATCCACTTCATGGATGAAAAAGATGTTTACAAAATCATTGGCAAGACTTGGGTGAGAGGACGGAGCTTCATGCAACTCGTCCCATGGTATTTGGGCTTCAACCCGATCATGGAAGCTCCGCGCAGTCGGGTTGTGTGGGTGAAGCTGTCGGGGCTTGCACTCGAGTTTTGGACCCTCAAAGCTTTAAGGGCGATTGGTAATTCCATTAGGTGTACCAAATTTATTGATCCAAGTATTGTGGGGGTTGGGGATAAAAGAGTTGTGTGGATTCTGGTTGAGGTAAATTTCGCAGGGGGCTTATCAGGGGACGTCAACTTGATATGGGGCAATAGACATCATCGTCAACGCATTGATTTCTGGGGAATTCCTTTTAGGTGCCTTATATGTCACAGGATAGGTCACCTTAGAGAAAACTGCCCTTTCCGATTACGCCTTGATCGTGTGGGGGCTGCTATGGCGGGCGCGAGTGGTAGCCGACATAATCTTGCTACCTCTGGTACCTCGGGCAGGTTTAAATCAGGTATTCCTATTTCCTCATCATCTGACGATGAAGCTTACATATCTGCGGATGAAAATAATGATAGAACTATGCTCTTAAATGAGGAGCCTGTTACGAATTCTGGTCTCAATTTGTCCAATAGGTCTATGTTTAGGGTCTTGGAACCTGAGGATAACCATGAGCCTAACAGTACACCTATTACTCCCCCAAATGTTATTTTCCAGATGATGTCTAATTTCAAACTATCAATTCTTGTCCCCACCCAGAACTCTTTCGAACCCATAATCTCAATTTCTGATACTACTCTACCTCAGTTTTCCAAATGTGTGGTTGAGGATGCTGCGGATGTCACAAAGAAATCCATCCACATTACAAACCCCACTTCTATTCCTATCCCTATGTAGCCTCTAACTTTTCCTGCTGATAAAACAGGCGTAGCCTCACAACCCTCTACAGATTTAAATAATCCTATGGCTAACCCTTCACTTTTTAAGTCTACAAAGTTCTCTACTGGGGCATCATCTAATGGGGGGATGGAGGTGGGGTCGGGGGTTCCCATATATCCCCTAACATATCTTCTGTTCCGCCTGACCGTGTACTCCTTTCTGATTCCCCTAGGAACTCAGTAGGGAGTGATATTGAGTCACTCATGGGTAACCCTGATTTGAACCTTGCAGCTCTCACTATATTTGACAAGCCGCCCATGACTGTTGACAAGCATGCCCCCCTCTCCCTGCCATCCAACATTACCATTCGGAAGAAATCAAAAGCTGCAGATAGACACTTTCGGGGAAAATTAAAATCCATCTCCCTATTTTTAGATGATGAGGAGGGTCTCACTGATATTCCTATTGCTGCATGTGAGGTTTCGGGTGGGTGTACCAGGGCACTTATAGTAGGCAACCCTGATGTGGTTTCCCCATTACTCACATCATTTCAATGAATATAAGGGGGTTGGGCGATGCCTCCAAGTTTCATTGCCTATGGGATCTAATCACTTCTAAGGATCCCATCATTTTTTTGGGTCAAGAAACTATTTGTAGTAGGGAGAAGGCTATTAAAGTGTTTTTAAGAATTAAAAAATGGTGGTGTGCGACAGCAGTGGACTCAAATGGGCATTCGGGGGGTATGATTTCCATGTGAAATCCGAATAGGGCTATCTTCAAGTCCTTCAAGTTTTTTGGTGGAATCCTTTTATCAAGTCGACTTCGAGGTTTGGAAGGATCTCTCAACATAATTAACATCTATGCTCCATATATCAACAGGCTCGCCTTTTGGAATCAGATGCAGGCTTCCAATATTTTAACTTTGCCAAATTTGATCGTCATGGGAGATTTCAACTCCTCATTATAGGAGGATGAAATATGGGGCACTAGAGCTTCCCTAGATACTCTCTCCAATTTTTTAAATGATATGTTCAACTATTTTCTGATGGTGGATATCAGGCTGCTCCCTATGATGCCCACGTGGACTAACAGAAGGGTGGGTGATAATTTTATTGGTAAAAGACTGGATAGGGCATTGGTTAAGGACACTCTGTTGGATTGTTTGGGGGCACCCAGGTCAATTGTCTTGGCCTCCGACATTTCTCATCACATGCCGATTCTATTGTCATGGAACATAGGTGGGGAGATGAGGGGGAGGTCTTTCAAGTTTAACCGGATATGGCTGGAGGATGCTGATTATGCGAACCTGATAAAGCAGTTGTCGCAGGTTGAAGACGATGTGGTGGATCTAAGGGGATGGGAGTGTTTTCATTTCAAATTACAAAAGATTAAAAAGGATTGCAAAGCTTGGGAGGTTCGAAAGAAGCAGCTACTCAAGGCTGAGCTGAATGCCATTTCGAAGCGGATGGAGGATATTTACACCAGTTTCTCGAATTGCGCTCCGGATGAAACTACATATGATATTCTAAAACAGCTATGGATCAGGCGTAGGGAGATATTGAGAATAGAGGAAGTTACATGGAAGCTCAAGAGCAGGATCTCTTGGTTAAAGGAGGGGGATCTAAATACAAAGTTTTTTCACAAATGCGCTAATGACAGAAATAACATAAATGCAATCTGGCGTATAAAAAAGGCAGATGACAGTTTTGCTATCACAACTTCGGAGATCCAGAGGGAAGCCCTCTATCATTTCTATTCTTTTCACCAAAAGGAGAAAGGGATCCATGTGGACAATCAGAATTGGTTGTTTGATCATATCACAAGGATGTTTGATGAAGATTCCATTGGTGCTCTTGATGAGAGCATTACGGGGAATGAAGTACTTTTGGTCCTGAAATATTTCTCGCATGATAAGTGTCCAGGGCTGGATGGGTGGCCTGCAGATTTTTTCATATTTTTTTATGATTTAATGGGAGCTGGACTAATGGAGATAGTTAAGCTAATCCAGACTAGGGGTCATATGCCAGCTAATCTCAACTCAACATTTATTGCTCTAATTCCTAAAGCGGCTGACCCACAATCCTTTTCTGAATTTAGGCCGATTGCTCTCTATAACGTGTTATATAGAGTTACCTCAAAGATCATTGCAAACCATATAAAAGGTACTTTATCGGCCCACATTTCTTTGGAACAATATGACTTTTTACAAGGGCAGTCAATCCATGACACCATTGCAATAGCCCAAGAGATGCTTCATTCTATGCATTCGGAGAAGAGGGAGGCAGTGGTGATGAAGGTCGACCTACAAAAGGCATATGACTCCCTTGAATGGTCTTATATTAGGCCTGTTCTTCTTAGGATTTTTCTCCCAATAAGGATTATTAGATGTATTATGGCATGTATCTATACGGTTAGATTTGCAGTCATTATCAATGGTATCCCGACTCATTTTTTTGAAGCAGGCAGAGGTCTGAGACAAGGTTGTGTGCTCTCACCTCTAATTTTCATCCTAATCATTGATGGCTTCAGTGATATTATGCATAGAGCTAAGCATAATGGTTTCATCAAGGGTTTCTCCTTTTCTGATTCTGTTTCTTCTTCTCATTCCCTATTTTTGGATGAATTGCTCTTATTTGGATACCTTATTCGGAATCACTGGTTTTACATTCACTTCATGCTAATGAAGTTTGAAACCGCTACTGGCCTAGGTATTAACAAGAGTAAATCCTTTCTAGTCTATGAAAACGGTGATCCTCAAGAGATTTCTTTCATTGCAGACTTCATGGGAGTTAGTTATAAGCAGGCTGGTGATGGTTTTAGCTACTTGGGATACAAAATCAAACCTTGTGGCTACAGGGTTCAGGATTGGATGTGGCTGTTAGAAAGATTTAGGTTGCGGATCAGTAGATGGAGGCATAGGTGGTTTTCTACAGGTGGTAGACTCATAATGATTTAGGAAGTCTTGTATCAGATGGTGGTTTATTGGGGACACCTTTTTTATCTGCCCGAACATATTGTGTTATTGATCAATAGGATTATCGTCCAATTCCTTTGGGGGGGTCCTAATCTGGAGTGGAAATTCCATCTCTGCAAGTTAGAGGTATTGTGTAGGCCAAAAGACCATGATGGATGGGGCATATTAAACACCCAAGTGTTCAATAAGGCGTTTCTTATCAAATCATTTTGGAGGGCGATTAAGGGGAATGGAATTTGGAATGCTATCATTAGAAGCAAATATATTGAAGGCGATGTACTCTAGCATCTCATGTGCCAGGAATTCTCTTTTCCTTGATCTATCTCGACCATTTGGTGGAGTTTTAAAAAGGTCTTGGGTCTTGTGGCTAACAGATTAACATGGTTATTCTGGGATGGGGGCCGTATCCTGCTGAGCTTTCAGAATATCCTTTCTCTTCCACTGCACACATCTCTTTCTCCACGATTCCTGCATCGACTGGCTCACAGCCATATTAATTTCCTTTCGCAGAAAATTCTGAATTGGTCCTTTAGTGCTCCTATTTTCAAATCGGCTCAACAATTGGGCCTTTCTGGTGCTGATGCGGTTGAATGGGAACAATTCTGCAACATTTTAAGAGGTGTTGGTTTTTTTTGGTCTCAAGGGGGTGATCATATTGTTTGGGACGGGCCGCTGAAAGATAATATGGTGATTGTGAAGGACATCTATCAGAGCATCAACAAATCTTTGTATGTGGGTCAGTCTTCAAGGATCTTCTATCCTTTCTGGCATCGTAATATTCCCATAAAGATCACTCTGTTTGGCTGGCTGGTCTGGCGTGGAAAGGTTCTCACCTGGGATAATTTGGTTAAGCAGGGCCAACATGGACCTAATAGATGTGCTATATGCTATGATGATCTAGAATCCATTACACATCTATTTTTTCAATGTCCAGAGGTTTGTAGGTTGTGGGTGCATTGTGGTGGCTATTCAGTACACATTTCATGGATCTTGCGTGGTCTGCAAAGGACTCCATTACTGTTGCTCATGATTGGGATAAACTGCATGGAAAATTTAAATCGCTTCCTTTCTTTCTCTTCTGGGAGGTTTGGCTGGCGAGGAATAGTTTTATTTTTGAAAATAGAGCCTTCCAAATCACACTTGTTTTCTCTGCTATCACGAGGTGGAATGATGGGCAACCTCTGCCTGCGGTCTGGGTTAGAGATGGCTCTCTACGCATCACACCACATGAGATTTCTATTCCTGCCATTTACTTTGATGGAGCATGTGAGGAGGGCATCATGGGGTGTGGTGCATGGATTAAGGTATCTCAGAGTGAAAGGATTCACATTTATTGGAATGGAGAGCAGGGGACCAACAACAGAGCAGAAATCATGACATTTTGGGGAGGACTTCTTGCGGCCACCAATCTTCAGCTACAGGATGTTAGCGTATATGGGGATTCCAGGCTTGTTATTGGATGGGTCACTAACATATTTACCATGGTCAATCTAAATCTACAAGGATGGCTCCATAGGACTCAAATATTGTGGCAGAGATTGAACTTCCCTCCTATTAGACACATTTACAAAGATATTAATACTCGAGCTGACTGGATTTATAAAAAGGGCATCAAGGCAGATTTTGGGTTTTTGCAGGTGATCAAGTTTAGAGAGGGTGTATAGATTTGGGAAAACTCCATTCCATTTCCATAATCTTGTTGGCCATGAGATCAGGCAAGCCAGTGCCTTAATGCAACCTTTTTTCAAGTGAGCTTGTGCATATGCTATTTTGGGAATCATGAACCTCAATGCACAACGACATTCTATATCCTACATATTACATTCTCAGTTTTTTAATTACTTTTGCATGTTACATCTTCTTCAGTTTCTCCATAAGCAATTTGTCTTTCCTCCCTATCTGTCTACCTCCTTTTCTTTGAATATAGGAATGGTATGTTTCCATACATGATGGTGCTGAATATTTCCCCCTCGATATTTTGTAAGCCACTGTACTTTAATTTGCTTTCTTTCTTAGAGGTTTTTCTTTCTGCCAGTGGATGTGATAGTCTGTCTTTTCTCACTGTGAATGGCTGAGAATCTGATGTATGGAAAAATGCACTGTTATACTTAATATACAACATTTTTTTCTTTCTGAATTTTTTTTTTAACATGTTTCGAATCAATAAAAAAATGTTTCTATTAGAGTTCAATGCTATGTATTTAATGTATGTGTTTAATACGGGAAACATAAAATTTCTCAGAATTATGATAATGATACTTCGATAACTTTAAATCTACCTTTCTGACAACTCTTATAATGCGTCCATAATATTTCTCTTCGGATACACTGGATTGATTTTCTTCATTATTGATTAAATTAAATTATAGTTCAAAATTTTCAGAATTAGTTAATATAAGTTAATTTAATGTTTCATGAAGAAAAATCAATTTAGCGTGTCTCCAGAAGCATAGATTTTGATCACACATAAAAAGAGTTATCAAAATTAGTTTTGAGGTGGTTTACGTTTAACATTTTAATTTATCCTAAATATTATTATAGTATATAATAATATTGTATATAAAAACAAGTGCTAAGTAGTAGTTTGTTAGAGTTGTGATTTGATAAATTAAAGATTTTATAAAAAAAAATTGAAATGAAAGTGAAAATGTTGTGTTAAGATGGGGCTTTTTGGTGAGCACCCTACCTCACTTGTTGTAACGAAGTTTGATAACTTTATTATTTTGGCAGTTAGTTCAAATTTAGGTTGTATTAAGATGGTGAATTTTGTTGAGAACCCTACCTAACTTGTTGTAATGAAGCTTTATAACTTTATTTCTTTGGATGTTAGTTCAAATTGATATGGACAAACTTTGTTTCAAGTGAATGAGATGTCAATTCCAAGAAACTTGTTTTGCAGAACCATTTGTCTACGACAATGTTCATGGACATTATATATGATTGATATATATTTGAATGCAATTGTGTTTGTAGCAGCGAAGGTAGGGGAATATGGAATAAGTTTTGGATTGTTATCTCTCAAGTGGCGGCCTTTTATCTTTTGCAGAGAAAAAGGATCTATAATTTCTGATTTAGTATTAAATTATTTTTTAAATTAAACTATAAATACAAGTTAATTAATATTTATGAATAATACTCATTTCTCTATTAATTATAACTAGAAAAGTTATATAAATTAAATCAATAGAAACTACATATAGATACCAAAGCACTTAGTTTCTAGTCAAAATTCACACATTAACTTGTTGCATCGTAACTTACACTAATATTATGTGTTTGGTTTGAGGAAAGAAGGTAAACCAACTTTAAATCAAGAGAAATTGAAGACTAGCCTCCAAATTAATTTCAAGGAATCTCTCGAGCTACATGAACCAGAATCTGGAGCTACAAAGTGGGATCGTGGTAATACCCTGATGATGTGAACTAATAGAATTAGTTTAAATCACATACACCAACCTCTTCAAAGTGGGATCCTGGTAATACCTCGATGCTATGAATTGGTAGAGTTTGTTTGGATCTCATACACCACACTCTGCATCGTAGAATTTGAGTCCCCTAATATAAAATGTAAATATCCAATGCATTGCATTGGATTTGCCACTAACCATGTGTCCACAGAGTGCTGATAGATTGGTCCATTTGGTAGCGGCATGCCTGGGGTTAGATTTATGATGTGCTTGACCTGACAGTGCAAAGGCACCCCTGCAAGTGAGGTCAAGATGTCCTTGTACTCCTCCATGACCTTATCCATCTGTTGTTGGCATGTGAAGGAGACCTATCTGGAGGTCATGGCCACAATATTCCTCTTTCCCTTAGGGTGGATCACAATGAAAACAAATTTTCCTATTTACGAAATGAGCTTAGTGCATTTCTTTGCAATGATCAAAGAGATGGCAGTAGGCGGTGCTACCTACGTTATCGTGTACAACATATTACATAAAGTAACAATAACAACATGAGGCCAAGACTCATACACAACATGTCACTTCCACATGTGTGGTTGACCCAATAATACATCACAAACTTCAAGAGGAGCAACATCACATAATACCTCATCCGTGAAGGGCTTGAAGTTGTAGGGAAGGCGAAAGTGTTAGCTGACGTGAAGATCATGTTCTTGGTGAAGCCACCCGATGGTTTATGGTTGTGGGTGTGTTATCATTAGTAGGCCCAGCCGCTTCACGACCTCTACTAAAATGAGGTTCTTTTGGCTCTCGTTGTCGACAATGAACTCTACCAAGTAATGCTTCACCCACATATGGGAATGGAAAAGGCGCTCCCCCTCCTTTGTATATTTAGGTTCTTCCTTCTCGATCTTGGTGGTGGCAATGGTGACCGTAGGCTCCACATCGATAATCTTCTTCCCTTTGTCATTCCCCTTGTCGATTTTTGACTCAGAGTCAGAATATGCATCTGATTTGGAAGCCTTAAGCTCATCCACTAGTGTTTGCTTGGCCCGACACTCACTTGTGTTGTGAGTGTCGCTCTTATGGAACTCACACCACTTTCTCGTGTCCTTCTTGGGCTTCATAGTGTTTTTCTTCGCTTGTAGTTTTGACAGGTT
The DNA here is from genome assembly GCA_034641835.2 of Pinus albicaulis. NCBI lineage: Eukaryota > Viridiplantae > Streptophyta > Pinopsida > Pinales > Pinaceae > Pinus > Pinus albicaulis. The sequence goes on from CM076575.1 coordinate 911,697,859, forward strand.
GTCTTGGGTGACCCCACCTTGGCCTTCTCCTTTTTCTGTGGTTTGGGTGTGCCTTTCCCTTGCTTCTGATTTCCAAATCCAAAGTCTCTCTTCTTCTATTTAAATTTCTTCTCAATCTTGGTAGCATATTGGTATGTTGTACCAAGTGTGGAGATGTTGAGGAACTCCATTTCCTCTTGGATGTATCTATGCAGATAGCTACGGTACTTAAGCACCAAATTTTTCTCTGAATATTTGATACCCAACTTTGTGCATAGGGTATGAAACAAATTTTTCATCGCATGCATATCTTGATCCATTTGTTGCTACAATGTAGTCCATTGTATGTACTTTTCCTCATAAATCCCCACGGGGTAGTATTTTTCCATGAGGGAATCTCAGAAAGAATTCGAAACGGGCGTGACCAAGAATAGGGAGGATTCCCCTTTGTCCTTTAGATCATAGTAGGTTTCCCACTAGTCATTGACATGGGGGGCAACTTTCAGGAGTGCAAAAGTAATATTTTCCCGATTGGAAAAGTCATGAACCAAAAAATAGCCTTCTAATAGATTCAGTCATCTATCTACAGTGTCTACATCTATTTGGCCCTAAAATATGGGAATGTCAAAGTTAAATTGTACATTAAAAGGAGTGGCACCTCTGAAGTGGTAGTCGGATGAAGATGTGTCATCGGTGGGTAGTTGTCGAAGGTTCTGGGAAAATTTATCCATAATCACGTTCCTTTGTTTCTTAAGGGCCTCCTCAAGAAATATTTTGATAGGATCTCCTACTCCCTCATCTTTATTTTACTCTTCCATGGGAGGTATCCAGGGTTTGTGAGGCTGATCTTGCAAAGGTTCAATCAGATCGAGCCCTAAGTCCTTATACAAAGATCTCGTTGGGGACTTGCAAATAAACATCAAGAAATAGCAGACTGCTCTGATACCATTAATCTAGATTTATACAGGAACACAGTAAAATACAGAAATAATCATAAACACAGATATGTAGAAAAAAATACTTCATTTCGTTAATATCAAAAAACTGAAATAAGCATATAGATAGAATGGAAGTAAACTAGGTACAAAAATGATAGCTTATCTCTGAGAAGAGATATGGTGACTACATGCCTCTGAATTGTGTTACAATGAGTGTAGAAGACCTATTTATTATTTATAAATAATGGAAAACTCTAAAAATTCAAAAAACTAACCCTAAGAGATGAAGCACCAAAAATATGGGCCCTGTTAGGGTAAATTGGGATACCAACTTTCTGGGGAAGTAACTTTGGCATATGATCTATGTTTGATGCTCACAATACCTTGTTAGAAGTATCTATCTGAGGGCTACAATGTCATTCCATGTTATCATTAGGTTTCCCAAAAAAAGTCATTTAGGGCCTTAAAACAACTGCAGAAGTTAAAGACCCAAAAAACTACCAAAAATAGTAAATTGTGCTACAATTAAGGAAACTAAAAAAACTGTAAAAAAAAATGGTGGGGGTCCTAGTGGAATAGGGGTGGCCACCAATATCCACCCAAATCAAGAAACATGTGATTTTAAGTTGCAAATAGATATCATTGATTTTCAATTATTGATGACTATACCCGTAGCCTTGGAGAGGGGACGAATAATATCCTGAAGATTTTCCAAGTTAAGAACTGATTCATTTGAGAAAATGATAATATCGTCGATGAACAATAAATGGGTGATAGCAATTTTTTGTGCATGATAGGATCTAGGTGGATATTGGTGGCCACTCGCCTATTCACCTTGGACCCTCACCATTGTTTCTTTCAGTTTTTCAGTTTCCTTAATTGTAGCGCAATTTACTATTTTTGTTAGCTTTAGGGTCCTAAAATTCCAGAGCCATTTTGATGGACTAAAATATTTTTTTAGGAAAAAAAGAGAGATCGGAGAAGTTCAAAATTGATTTACCTATTTTTTTCGGCCTTCTCATTGGTGTCTTCAAAACGAGGTATTATGATAGTGAAACGAAGATTGTATGCCAAAGTTACGGCCCCAAGAACTTGATGTTCCAATTTACCCCAACGAGGCCCACATGATTTTGGCGCTTAATCTCATAGGGTTAGGTTTTTTGATATTTAGGGTTTCTCATTATTTCTCGATGATAGAAAGGCCACTGAGCCTCATTGTAACATAGTAAAGATGCATTTGGTTGTCGCATATATTCTCAAAGATAAGTTACAATCACCCAAGCTACTTTATTTCCATTCCGTATGTAAGCATATACCAGTTCTTTGATATTAATGAAATGAATTTTTATTTATGTTGCACTTCTATCTTTATATTTATATATGTATTCTATTGCATTCCTCAATAGGTTCGGATTAGTGGGATCATAATGGTCTACTCTTTCTCAGTTTTTCTTTGCATGTCTGCAACGAGGTCAGCGTATAAGGAATTGGGGCTCAATTTGGTTGGACCTTTTCAATATCAGCCTCACAAACCCTGATGAAATCCCATGGAAGAAGAAAAGAAAGACAAGGGAACATGAGATCCTTTCAATATATTGCTTGAGCATGCCCTTGAGAAACAATGGAATGCAATGCAAAATAACATTACTGAAATCCTTCGACGACCACCAAAAGGCGACACATCCTCATCTGACATCCACTTTGGAGGCACCATACATTTTAAGGTACAAGTTAACTTTTACATTCTCATATTTGAAGGCTAGATAGATGCAAATGCCATAGATAAATGGTAAAATCTGTTGGAAGGATATTTGTCAGTTCATGACTTTTGAAAATGGGAAAAGATTACTTTTGCACTCCTGAAGGCTGTCCCCCATGTCAAGGACTCATGAGAAGCCTAATGTGAGAAAAATGATGAGGGGGAAACCTCACTATTCTCAGTCGCACCCACTGGGAATTATTTTCGAGATGCCATCAAGGAATAGTATTACCTTGTCAGTAGCTATGAAGACAAATAAATAAAGTGGACCACACCACGGAAAGGAAATGAACAAGATGTTTTGAAGTTAGAAAATGGTTTTCATGCCCTTCGTACGAAATTTGGCATCAAGGATTCTAAGTGGAATTTGGTACTAAAGCACTGCGGTTGTTTTCATAAGTACATCTAGGATGAAATGGATTTCATGGACATATCCTCCCTTAGTTTCACATATCAATATGTTGTAAAGATCGAGGAGAAGTTTAAACAAAATAAGTCAAACTTTCGATCTATGAATCTAAATCATGGGAAAGGTGCCCCCAAACCACATAAAAAATGGAAAATCCAAGTGGGGGTGACCCAAGACAACCCATCGAAGCCGCAAGCAAGCAACAACACCACGAAGAGAAAGAAGGACAAGGGAAAGTGGTGTGAGTTCCACAAGAACTCCACTCACAACACACATGAATGTTAAGCTAAGCAGTCACTGATGGTCGAGATGAAGGCTTCTGAATTAGATGCATGTTGTAACTCTTAGTCAAAACTCGATAAGGGGAATGCTAAAGGGAAGGGGATTATTGATGTGATGCCTAGTGCCACCATTACCACCATGAAGATCAAGAAGGATGAGCCCAAAGATACAAAGGAGGGGGAGCTCCTCTTCCACTCTCATATGTGGGTGAACAATTTTCCATTGTAGTTCATTTTCAACAGCGGGAGCCAAAAGAACCTAATTTCAGAAGAGGTTGTACACAACATACCCACAGTCGCACACCATTGGGTGGCTTCACCAAGGAATAGATCTTTGTGTCAACTAGCATTGTTGCCTTCCCTACAACATCAAACCCTTCAAGGATGAGGTATTGTGTGATGCTACTCCTTTCAAAGTTTGTGATGTATTATTAGGTAAAGCATACTTTTCAAAGCGGCATGTTGTGTATGAATCTAGGCCTCACACTATTATTATTACATTGGAAAATAAGTTGTACAAGATACTAGAGAGAGAACCACTTACTACCATCTCTGTCATCACTACGAAGAAATGCAGTAACATCATCTCCCAGACCAGGAATTTTTTCTCCTTATGATTTTCCCTCAGAGACTAAATAATATTGTGACGATGGAATCTAGAGAAGGCTACTCCACACGACAACAAAATATGGACAAGTTCATGGAGGAGTACAAGGACATTTTCACCTTTCCCATAAGGGTAATTATACATTGTCATGCCAAGCACTTCATTGATATGACTGGGGGAGTGTCACTACCCAGTGGGTCGATATATCAATGTTATGTTATGGAGAATGTTGAGATCAAGAGGTAGATTCAATAGTTGTTGCAGAAAGGGCACATTAGAACAAGGTCATCTCCTTGTGGGCGCTCGATCGTGTTGGTACAGAAGAAAGACGGGACCTGGAGACTTTATACTCACTATCGGGCACTGAACAATATCATTGTCTAGAATAGGTATCTGATTCCATAAAGCGATGACCTGATGGACCAACTCAAGGGGGCCAAATATTTTAGCAAGATTGACTTGAAGTCTGGTTATTTCCAAGTACCAATCAAACCCCCTAATGTGTGGAAGACTCCCTTCAAATCCAAGGAGGGAATTTTTGAATGGTTGGTCATGCCTTTCAAATTGAAGAATACCCCCGTAAACTTCATGAGGCTAATGGATGACATTTTGCGACCTTTTACCATCTCATTCATGGTGGTGTAATTGAATGACATCCTGATATTCAACTAGAGTTGGGAATAACACCACCACCACATTCGACATGTCCTTTGAACACTGCGACAACACAAGTTGTGTGATAATTTTGAAAAAATTCACTTTTTCATGACCCAAGGTCAATATCTGAGGTACATCATCGATGAGCGTGACGTGCATGTGGATCCAACCAAGATCCAAGTCATTCGAGATTGGACAACCCTAATCACTCTAACAGAGCTCTGCATCTTTCTGGGTCTTCCTAACTTTTACCGCAAGTTCATGTTGGTCTTCTCTCATATCACTTGGAATTTGAGTTAGGTCACCAAGGGTTGGGTGAAAGAAAATTTATTTTGGTACAAATCCTAACAAAATGCATTCGCCGAGTTAAAGCATCGACTCTACTTTGCACCATTTCTCACATTAACAGACTTGCAACAACCATTTGAGATTGAGATAGATGCCTTCGACTATGTTATTGTTGCAGTTATTACTCAACATCAGAATCCAGTGGCATATCACAGTGAGACACTTTCAGACACAGTATGAAAGTATCCCACCTATGACAAAGAGATGTATTCCATTGTGCAGGTATGTCGACAATGGAAGCATTAAATTCTGAGGAAGCAAACATTCATCCACATAGACCACTCACCCCTGCAGTTAATACAAACAAAAGGGAAGTTATAGAATGATCTCCATCAGAAATGGTCCACATACCTGCAACAGTTCCTTATGAACATTAAGTATAAGAAGGGAAGCACCAAAAATGTTGCAAACTGCCTCAGCCAATCGTCAGTCATGGCGTTGACCACTATGCTTGAATCTTGTGGGCTTGGGAATTCAGGGTGGTTGACTCGTTACAACAGTGATCCATAATGCAGAAACACATACCAGATGCTCTTGGAAGGAAAGAAAGTTCCAAATTATTACCTGCGATACGCACTGTTATGCCACCTAGGACACCTCTATGTTCCTTCAATAAATTGTGCCAATATGACCTGGGAAGCACACTACGACTAGGTCAGTGGACAATTCAGGCTAAAGAAAATAGTGGTAGTAATACAAATGTATTTTTAGTGGTCAAACCTTCGATAAGATGTTGGGAAGTATATCTGATCCTGCATTGTCTATGCCATTTCCAAACCGAACATCAAGAAAAAATGCTTATATACTCCTATGCCTACTCCTTATCAACCTTGGGAAACCATATCCATGGATTACATGTCGGGCCTTGCTTCTATTAAGCATGGAAATGACTGTTTTTTCATGGTTGTCGATAGATTATCTAAGATGGCCATTCTGGTGGCCTGCAAGAAGAGAATCACAATAGAAGCCACTGCTAAAATCTTCTTTGAATGAGTGTTTTTCAACATTGAGATCCCACAATCCATTATCTCAGATGGGGAAAACAATTTCCTAACTAAATTTTTGTCATGTCTCTAGTCGATGTTGGATACCAAGCTCACTAAGTCCACGATTTTCTACCCCCAAACAAATGGCCAAACAGAGGTCATCAACAGGATGATCATGCACATTCTGCGCATGTACAACTTGAAGCATCCTTGTACATGGGTTGAAATTATTCCCTATGTCTAACAAAACTACAAACGAGCTCTCCATAGCTCAATTGGACACAACCCCTTTGAGATGGGATTGGGATTCCAGCCACTATGCCCCATTCATGTGTCTGTAAAATTTGTAGCTACTGAGGTAGATTTTTCTCAGGTCTAATCCAAAGTTGACAGGGAAAACAAATTCATTGAGCGCATTCAGAATGTCCGCCAGTAGGTCCATTACATATTGGAAAGAGCGAATGCTAAGTACAAGCAATGATATGATCAACATCGGGTGCCACAAAAGTTCTAGGTGGGCCATAAAGTTTGGCTACATTTGTAGAAGGAGTGCCTCACTGGACCCAATCGCAAGCTTCTCTCACTACAATATGGGCCACACATGATCACCAACATTGTAGGAGACAATGCATTCGATATCAGCATTTCACCATTCCTTAGCTTTCCCCCAGTGTTCAATTTCGACTATGTTCGACCATACTTTCCAGCGTTACTAGACACATCTAACATTGCATAACAACTCACACCAATAGAGCTAAACCTCGATTGCATGGAACAAGCCACAACCGATTGGATCATGGACACATAGATCAAGAACACTCGCCAACAGAAGATCCAACTATATTGGGTTCTCATAGCTAGCCAACTCTTGCTCCAAGGCAAGTGTTTCACTAGGGACATAGTGCAACAGAAGTTTCCCCATCTCATGGAGGAACTCAACACAATGGTGACCATTGCTTCCTAAGGGGAGAGGAATGATCCAGGTGGATATTGGTGGCCACCTTCCTATTCCACTTTGACTCCCACCATTGTTTCTTTTAATTTTTCAGTTTCCTTAACTGTAGCACAATTTACTATTTTTGGAAGTTTTTCGGGTCCTGAACTTTCGGATTTGTTTTGAGGGACTAAAAGACGTTTTTAGGAAAATTGGAGAGACTAGAAAAGTCCCAAACCAATTTACTTTTTTTTCTTTTCCTCCTCTTGGAGATCTTTGAAACAAGATATTATGATAGACAAAGATCATATGCCAAAGTAATGAACTCGGGAAGTTGATGTTCCAACTAACCCCAATGGGGCCCACAATATTTTGGCATTTCATCTCCTACGGTTAGTTTTTGGATGTTTATGTTTTCTCATTATTTCTTAATGATTAAAATTCCACCCAACCTCATTGTAAAAAAATTTATATGCATGTATCCATCACATCTCTTCTTAGATATAAGCTACCATCGCCTAAGCTAGTGTATTTCCACTATGTATGTAATCATATGTCTGTTTTTTGATATTAATGAAGTGAATTTTTATTTATAATACACTTCTATGTTTATGTTTGTATATGTATTCTATTGCGTTCCTGCATAAGTTTGGAGCATCACACCCATGAAACCACCCCATGATTTTTCCTCCAGAATCATAAGGCTCAGACCCTCTACAACTAAGATAAATATGAGTGGAGAAAGAGGACACCCATGTCAAAGACCCCTTTGGGCCGAGAAAAATAGAGAAGAAAAGTAGTTGATAAGTACTTCAAAGGAAACAATGTTTATACAATTCATGATATAATTTATAAAATGAACCTGGAACCCCACATGAGTGTGAAGTAGGCATAGGAAAAGTTAATTGGCCTTGTTATATGTCCTCAATAGATTGAGTTTCATAACAACCCCTTTTGACTTCAAATTTTTTAGGCTATGGAGGAATTCTCGAGCAACACCAATTTCTTCATGAATCTATCAACCCTCCAAAAACCCAAATTCTTCTCAAGAAATACATCTAGAGAGTATAGGCTTTATCTTTCTTCTGCTAACCTTGGGGGTAACTTTATACACACAATTGCATAAGGAAATAGGATGAAATTTCTCAAATGAGGTGGGGTTTTCAACCTTTGTGTTTAATTAAATGAAAGTTGTTTTGGAAGAAGGATGTATGTGTCCTCCCTCCCTAGCTCCATTTACCACCATATGAGGTTGAGGGGCCACAAGGTCATAATAGGCACTAAAAAATTCCATTGGCCAGCCAACTGACCCATGGATTTTAATTTTTTAAAATTGGAGATAACCTCCTTTAGTTCTCCCTATGAAACCACCACCATGAAATCCCTATTATCATCATCCTCTGCAAAATTAGGGAATATTTAAGCGACCCTAAAAGCTCCAATAATAGTTGTAACTGGAGGGTTTGAGTAAATAATGTTAAATTGTTCCCTTCCTAGAGGAGATAAACGATCAAAAGTAGAAACAAGTATACCCTGAGGACCCTCCATACTCTAGATAATGTTTTCAATATTTCTCGCCTTTGCAAATGAATGAAAAATTTTAGTGGTTTCATTCCCATAGTCTAGCTAAATGACCCTACTTGTTTATCTCTCGATAGCCTCCTTTACGTCCAAAAATCACCTTTTTTAGAGCCTTGGTATATAATAAGATCCCAAGTATTTTGAGAAGGATCTCCCTCTTCTAGAGAGGAAGAATAATTCCCAATTTGATGTTCAATTTCAAGCATCCCTATGTCATCCTCCTCCTTAAGTCTAGAATCTCAATCGTTTACCAAATATTTTTTTTTTTTTACATTTAGAATAAAATGTATCACTGTTGATCGGCTAGACCCCTTAGATTAGGGACATCAATTTTCTCAAAAAAGGTTGGAAAACATTTGAACAAATATCCACCAAGAGTTCATTTTGAAGGGACTAGCCAATTTTTGAGAGGTACCTTGAATTTTGAAATATATTGGAAAGTGATAATAGATCACCCCATAACCCACCCTTTGGTGCAAAAAAGAAAAACAATTAATCAATGGATCTACACACAGGAATCTATTTTGTCACATTGCAAAAAAATCATCCCTAACCCTCATATTTCACAGTGTTGACATGATCTTCCTAGGGGCCAAGTCATCTAGGTTCTTTTAAGCAATCTTATTTGAGAAATAATCATGCAGGTGATCATCCCTTGTACGAGCACCCCAAGACTTTGACTACCCAATATAAAAATTAATATATCCCCCCACAATAAAGTTATCCCAAGAAAAGAACAATTTGTTGAAGACACCATCCTAGTAACCCATATGATCATCATGAGGTCCATAAGTATTTACTAGATTGATCATGGTATCTAGTTCCTTAAATAACCTCACCACACCCAATCAATGTGTAAAACTCTATTATTTATCCATATATAAATTCTGAGTGTTCCAGCCCATAGCCAAGCCACCTAATCAATTTCAGACAATCCATAATGAAATGCTAGGATGAAAAAATGAATTAATGATACAAAGAAAAAATGGCACCATATCGAAGAGTTCCAGGAGGAAAATAAAATAAAAAATTTCAACTTGAAACGTGCAACGTAAAGAATTTTTTTTAAGCTCACTTGGCAAACCCCTAGAGTTGAAGGAGAGAAATTTTAATTTGAAACTATTTGGAGGGGAAACAATTGTCTAAGCTCCCCATCAATAGATTGTTGATGGATTGCAAGAATCTCAACACAAGCCATGTCATTGGCCTTGGAGATATTTTATTTTTGGTCCCTCTCCATAAATTTTGTGACAAACATAGGAAAGTGCCCGAAATCATCCGCGAAACCCTCAATCATGGAAACAATGAGGTTGGACCTATGGTTGTGAAAAATATCCCCTCCATTGAGGATCCCAGAGAAGCCCAAAGAAATTGAAGCCCTAGGGGAAATATAACCTATAGAAGCTAGTGGGATATTACATATAACCTTGGCAAGTGAAAAGGTTATGATCGAATTGAGTGGCCCATTCACATGAAATATACAAAAAGATACGGATGCATCTATCCAAAGTGCAGAAAAAGTAAAAAGAAAGAAAATATACAAGAGGGGAGGGAGTATATGTACTCGTAGGAGTAGATGGTGTTATTGAAACATATTCAGAAGAAGAAGTGGTCACCTCTAATGTAATTGAGTCTAAAATCATGGGATAATTATACATGTCACTAAAGTCATTGAGCCTAAAGACATCTATGGATCACCCACGAAGACCTCCTCTGACATATTGTCCTCAACCTCATCCACTTGTGCTACCTCACACTTATTTTTGGAAGCTGAGGCCAAGCGCCCACTCTGTCGAAGTGGAAGCACACAACTCTTTACTAAATGACCATATTTATGGAACCTTCTACAATGAAATATTAACCCTTCATTGTCCATAAATTAAAGGTGATACCATTATAAGCCAACGTTAATTTCGCCATGTAATTTCTTATGTAGGTCCACGATTACTAGGATACGTGGCATTGTTAGATTCGTTGAATAATCGACTTTAAGGCAAGATCAAATATTTTCCCCAAGTTAGAAAAACTATGAGGATTCCACATATGTGTAGGAAACTCTAACCAACATACTGAAATAGGGACCACGTCACACCGGTCATGGATAGCATTTAAAGTGGGATCCTTGAATTTGAAAATGATAGGTGTAGAATAAATATATCGTACCATGTTTTCAAACTCAGAAGCCACCTCATGAGTTTTGAAAATGATTCCAAACCAAGCTTTCGCCAAAATACATATATTAGAACATTTTGAAACATTGGAATAGAGCATCTAGTTACACACATAAATGACAGTCTCCTTGCTATATTTGTGATCCCTCACATGACCAACCAAGCATCTATCTACAAGGTCCACAGTTTTGGCCATTTCGACTTCCCTCCCCAGAAAAAAATTTTGTGGGTCTAGGATTTCTTCAAAATTCAAGACACTAAATTTCTTGTATGTGCCACTAAAATACCCATGAATTCGAGAGGTTTGTAGATTTGGGAATTAAACGTCTTCTTTTCAAGCCACGTGGCAGAACCTGTAATGAGCCCACACCCCTTCTTCCTCAGAGTGTGGGCTTAACGATGATATCGCCCTAACCTGTTGTATATGTACAAAATTAATCAATGCATTCGAAAAGGCCTCTAAAGCTTGAGATAAGCACCCTCGATAAGAACAAGCCAATACAGAAGTTAATCCCTAGTTGTATGACTTGAGGGGGGTCCCAAATCTAGAAAACTAGTTGTAAAGGACCCAGAGAATACCTAAAACCTCACACTGATAGAGTGTTTAATTAGAGTTGAAAAAACAACCAAAAAACCGTCTGAAGAAATGGGCACAACATTGAAGTTTACTTAATAAATGCATAGAGAAGTGGACAATAAACAAATCAGAGAAGGTAATGGAACCTTAATTGGTATATGGGATTCCGACCATGCAAAACCATAATGGGTCGAAAACCCCTTCTCAATACTGCCAACAAGACACCTATTCCTTTCCCCATTATTTGTGAATGCCCTTGAACTTGAGAAGATGGAGCCCCAAAATGGAGAAACTGAGTCATAGTGCACTTATTCGATGTCAACCATGATTCCCACAAGAAAACCACCAACTCAGCAAAAAATAACCTTATCACCATAACCCCATGAACAACAGGCAAAAAGAGGAGAAAACCCACCAACTTAGCAAACAAACCAGGTAAAACCCTCTACACATCTAAGTAACAATTGACATGCCCATGAAAAACCAGAATGAGAAGACTGTAAAAGACAATAGTATAAAAACCCACCAGATGAATATAAGTGTCGCCACTGATAAACAACAAGCCGCATGCACGCCAAAAATAGGCCCGTGATAACTATGAGGTCAACCCTAGAACCTCCATATGAATAAACCCCTCATTACATGAGCCACTAGAGACCATAAAAAACACTCGTATATAGTAAGACACTATAAAGAAACCAAGGTTTGTTTCCTCCCTCAAAATTACCATCATTAACACGTATATATTACATCTAAACACTTTTAATTAAAATTTATATTTTATTTTGCTAAATGATTTTTTTTAATATTTTTTTTTAAATTTTATTAATACTACATTTAAATGTTTGGAAAAAAAAACAAAATACAAAATATAGAAAATTTTGAAAACAATTCTTCTTAATTTTAATTTAGTTATTCAAAGTTGAATCTTTATTTTAATTGAAAATTCAATTATAATAAATTGGGATTGTAATTGGATTTAGATAAAATGTGTAAAATATTATAGGGAATGGTTAAAATTATATATTCAACGTTATATATATATAGTAAGTATCATATAAATTTATTTATTTTTAATGTCAAACATGTTGATATATATTTTTTATTTATTAATATTTAATATATTTAAAAGTTGAAATTAATATATAAATAATTTAAGTATAATTTAAAATAATATTCTAATTTGGAAAAGATATTAATTTATTATATATATATATATATATATATATATATATATATATATATTCAAAATCGACAAAAATAAACCATATATGAGGCCCAGGAGGATATTATTTGAAGTGAAATCATCACTTTAACTTTAGTTATGAAAAATTATAAATTATAAAGTGTTAATATTATTGAGACAAAACCATTTTTCCAAATATAAAACTATAGTTAAAATTATTTATTAATAACATTCATCTTGTTATTTTAAAAGAAATAAGAAATGAAATAATATTGTGAAAGATGCATTTAGTGTTAACTAGTTAAATGACATTTTATTATTTTGTTAAGAACATAATGAGACACTTAATGTTTTTTTCTCGAAAGTTTAGTTTTCTTTATAAGTATTGTGAAAAATAAAATTGGTTATGGAAAGTAGTTCCATAAAAAGTAAAAAAAAAAACTTATGGTAAATGTTTTCCAAGAACTGAATGGTGGTTGGATAGTTTGAATAGTTACCCACTCCTCTGGGGATAAGAGACTCATCCCAGTGTGGAAAGGGGGTTTTGTTCAGGAGCTGAGGAGAGGAGTGGAAAAGTTTCCTGAGTTGGTAAAGACCAGTGGATATCACTCAGTAAGTCCTGAAATTTTCTGGCATTCATTAGACTGGTAGTCCTGAGGTCACACTGTCAATATGTACCTCTTGAGGAGTAGAGCACAAGGAAAGAGGGGGACGTAATTTCTTCTCTTGAAGGTTGGGTGGAAACCAATAACCCACTACACTTTTAGATAAGTAACTGTTTGTTTTATTGTTATTTAGACAAAAATATTATTTTGAAGTTATTTGTACACAGTTAATTGTTATTTAATCTCAGTAGAAATGCTATTGTTTTTTTGGAAACATTTCTTTCTGATAGCGAAAGGACAAGTTATCAATTATAAATAACTCAACATATACTTGGAAAACTCTGTGAACTACTGCTGTAAGATTTTGTGGAATTAATCTTGTGAACAATATATATAAGAAAAACCATATTAGTGGTAAGACACATGGAAAATACAGCAGATGAATAATAGGAGTAAAATCGGTTAATCATAAAATAGACATCTGTATATAGTATTTTAATGTCAAATTTCTTTAATTTGTCAAGGTTCATTTTATAGAACTATGACAGAGAAGTATAATGAAAAATGATTAAATTACATGTATTATAAATTACTGTGCAAAGAATCGAACTAGAAAGATTACTGTCTATTTAAACAAGAATGGGGTGAGCTTTTGGTTCTTGGTATGGGGGTGAAACCCAAACCCAATACTCATCGCTACCCTTATTCATCTTTACACGGACAAAATTTTAGATGGTCTGGTCACCAAGAAGCTAGTAGGGATTTATAACTGTAAGATGTTATAGAAAAATCTAGTATCTTAAAAGAAGAAATAAAGCTAAAGATTAATATTATATTAAAGACAAGGTACAAATATACCTAAACCAAAGTTTAAATTCCAAAGATGAGCATCTAAATATGAATTCTAATGAACAGAGAAATACGCTTTAAATGCAACAGAAAAACTGGAGCGAATAGTTCATAAATTTATATTCTTTACATCCTCAATAAGTAGCATGGATAAGAAATTGTGCATTTATATATATATATATATATATATATATATATATATATATATATTTCTCTGTAATGTCGACTGTTGAATCGTTTCCATGCCGGAAATAACTACAGTTGTGTTATTCATTTTGATACAGTACTTCGTATGGTTTATATATGAAGTACTGTATCAAAATGAATAACACAATTGTAGTTATTTCCGGCATGGAAACGATTCAAGAGTCGACATTACAGAGAAATGAAGTCTTTAGAAAATAATAGTTAGTTTATAAAATGGTAAAGTTTACAGCACAAGGAGGGCGAGGAAGGCTTAACCAAGGCCTAAAGGTTCTAGCCGGAAAATGTTAAATAATTTTACAAATATGAAGAAAATCCGAGTACATAAAACAACCCGGAATAAACAAAACAAGGCCCGACCAACAATCACTTAAACTGAACCAGTCGAAAGACTTCTAATACGAAGTGAGACCTTTAGAAGTACATCTAATGTGAACGAAATGTATCAGCAAGGGACTGAGATTTCGGGTATGCAACATGAGGTTTTCAGTGCAGAAGACTCTGCCATTCGGTACAAGAAAATTGACCTGCAATCATTAAACCACAGAAAGGATTATGTGAGGTAAGTTTTAAAGCGCGATATATAAACAAAACAAAAGGAACAATAATCAAAATGAGGAATGGCAAAAGAGGTAAACCTATAAAATAATTTTCCCTCAGTTGTTCTAGTCATCGAACTCGAATCATACAAATATAAGAGAATTAAAAACTTAATACTGTAAAATGGTAAGCAGATAAAAAAATCGAGATTCGGTAAAATAAATGGAGGAAAACATAAATGCTATGAAAGCGGAATGATTTACCTGAGTTTAGTATTGTGAAGAGCATAGGAACCAGAGTTGAAGAAATTTCCATGGCGACAGAGGTCAAACTCCACCAGAAAAGTCATAGCGGTTTGCATCAGGTCCTCCTTTCCACCATGCTGCGATCGATGGTGCGCTACGCCTCTGAAAATCTCACAAGTTGGGATGAATTTCATTGTCGGCAGAGCCGGAGCTTGAAAGCGCTATGGTATCAAACCCTCAGAACAGAAAAAACTTCATGACGCAGAGACAGTGACAAATGACGGAGTCACCTAGGATTGGTGACATTAACAATGTCATTTCCCGCTCGAAATGTTAACCGTTGATTTCCAAGAATTCAACAGTGAAGATCTAAGGCAAGGGTCATTGAAACTCGCAAAGAATCACACTATACCTTACAACTGTCAAAGAATTTAATTGCGAGTACATACTACATTCAATTTGCTAAGACGTGCGAGTTAAACCCTCGGTAATAACAAAATACGGAAACATGCATTATGCGGGGGTTAGGGTAAGGTTAAAACTATATAATAACAATAAAGTTTAGAGCCGGTGAAGTTATACAGTGACCTTCTCACAAAATACATAAAGTGATAAAGTTTTCCTTGGCAAACGGAACTGTATATGTGTGTTAAAATATATTTATATAATGTTAAGGTTTAGAACATTTATTAAAATATATCTATATAATGTTAAGGTTTAGAACCTTTATAAAAACCTTAGTTGGGTCAATGAGTTTTATGCTAAGTCTAATCGTAGGTGTTGCAAATTTGATTAAGGTTTAGAAGCTTTATAAAAACATTAGTTGGGTTAATGAGTTTTATGTTAAGTCTAATCGTAGGTGTTGCAAATTTGATTAAGGTTTAGAAGCTTTATAAAATCCTTAGTTGGGTCAATGAGTCTTATGCTAAGTCTAATCGTAGGTGTTGCAAATTTTATTAAGTGTAACACAGTTTGGTTAGTTTGTTGAGCCGTAAGGTAAAAAGTAATTTTTTTTGGCGGGAGTGTGACAAATATTTTTTTATTAATGATAATAAGTAATTATCAATTAATGATAATTATTCTGGTTCTATCTAGAAACCAAATTATAATAGATTTTACAAAGAGGAAAAAAAGAGAGCTAATAAACCATAAATACAAAATAGATGGAAGATGATACCATGTAAAAAGTGTCCTCTAAGTTCGAGAGAGGAGACTCAAATGGATTGATTTTGAATCGATGTTTTAATTTCAACGACTTTTATCGAATGCATACAATTTTCATCGAATGTTTCACTTCAACAAAACTATGTGAATGACAATACCAAAATGATGTTCTTGCTTTCCTCATCTCCAAAAAGATAAGAAGCATTCATTTATTTTATGGATGAGGATGAGTAATGTGGACACACCGATACTCTAGAGTAATCCTTATCACAAAACGGATAAAATTCAAATCTATTCACTTCACTGTTATTTATTTAAAATAAAATAATGTCCTTCTTTAACGTGTCTCCAAACTGGAATCGGCCTACCTACGGTTCAAGTCGTTTTTCCTTTTTCATTATTTTAATGTGGCTTAAAGTTTCATTAAAATATTTTATAATTTTATTTATTTGAAACTTTGAATCTTTATGTCAATGACGTAACAGAAATAATTTTAAAAATGATAAAAGTGAGTGATAAATTTTGATATATAACAAAATATGTATAACCCAATCCAATCCCATAAAAGAGAATATTTAAATTTTAAGATTGGAAGAGCACGAAATATCTCTCAAATCTTTTGCATCTAATGCGAAGTGATGTGGGTAAAATCGAGGTGCGACAACAATGGTATTTATTATAGTTGCGAATACAAGGAAATGTGGAGATCCAAGAATTAAAAATTGAACATTTTTCACAATTTCCTCACCCTCTGGTTTTTTTTGACAGGTAAAGTCAGTTCAATTGCACAAATTTCACAATTTTACCTTCCTTTACTTTTTTTCCACGAAAAGCCATTCGATTGCAGCGTTAGCCACCGTATGGATGGCTAATCAGAAGGGAAAATTACTGGTTAGTAATTGAGCCAAGTATTCACTAATTCCTTACCAATAATGTTATGGTGCAAACATCATGGAGTAACTATTGAAAAAATAAGCAATGCATATTTTCCATGTTATATGTCCATTATTTATAACATTAACGTGGAACATTAATGTGTGCA
Source organism: Pinus albicaulis (assembly GCA_034641835.2). Lineage (NCBI taxonomy): Eukaryota > Viridiplantae > Streptophyta > Pinopsida > Pinales > Pinaceae > Pinus > Pinus albicaulis. The sequence goes on from CM076575.1 coordinate 911,714,921, forward strand.
GTTGTGTATGATTATCTCTGAATAATATACTTGCTTAAATACAATTAATATATCCAATTATTAATGGTATAGTGAGAGATATCATGGAATAACTTGTGCATAGAGTTGTATATGGTTATTTTTGAATAATATACTTGCTTAAATTTCTACGTTTAGCATATACAACCTCGCAAATTAATAAGCTATAGCCTAATAAATATTGGTTACCCACCAAATATAGATTGAGTGGACAGAACGGTACCACACTGTTATTATTATTTAACTATCTCCAAAAGGACAATGTACATTATCGTGAGGATAGACAACCCATTGACGTGTACACAGATCCTTACAGCAATGTAAATGTGGACTCTAATCTAACGAGAGGATTTTGTGGCTTGGCTTGGCTTAAAGAATGCCATTTTTTTCTCAATTAATATGGGCATGCTAAATTCAATGAACTGTTTACAGTGAAATAATAATAAGGGCGCAGGATATGTGCCTCACATTGTCATTCACACCACTATTAAAGATGGTTTGACCTTCTTGTCAAATTTTAACATGTTTTGCATAAATAAAAAACGGTTCTATCAAAGTTCAATGCTATGTATTTAATGTATGTGGTTAATATTAGAAACATTAAATTTTTCAAAATTATGATTAACACAATCACATTTACCAATGTGATTGATATAGGTCAATAAGCATATATGAAATAAATTTATAATCATATTCACTAATGTGTTTGATATACGCGGATAAGCCTATATCCACCACCCACCACAGAGATTTTACCAAAATAATCATTATATATTTATGAATATAAGTACCAATATATTTTATATATCTACTTGTAATATATTAATAATATAAACTATATTCATACTATATATTAAAATAATATATATATATATATATAAACTATATTCATACTATATATTAAAATAATATATATATATATATATATATATATATATATATATATATATAAGATTTTATTATTTGATAATAAAATATTATTAATTTTTTTCAATACATTAATAGTTATAATTCGAAATATACTAAAATTAAAATATAACATAATACTAGTATTTTATTACTATTTATAATAAGTATATATCTCTTACCCATATATCAAAGGATTATTAATATTATAAGCCAAAGAAGCTAATAAGGGCAAGGGTCTAATATTATAAACCCAAGGAATTAGTGAACCCAAGGGAAAATATTAAAAAGCTAACATATCAATAAGCCCAAGGGGTCCATATTAAAAAGAGAAGAGATTAATAAAGCCTGGGAATCAATATTTTAAATACAAATGAATGATAAACTCACATGATTATTAATATTATAAACTGAAGAGAACAATCAACTTAGGGATTTTTAATATTATAAACTCAATGAATTAAAAAAATAAAGGATTAATATACCCAATGGATTGATATTAAAAATCCAAGTGATTAATAAGGCCAAGGGATTAATATTAAAAAGACACGAAATTAATAAACCCTAACAATTAAAATTTTAAACACGAAAACCTAGGATATTAATAAACCATAATAATCAATATTTTAAGCTCAGAAAATTAATAAACACAAGGGATTATTAATATTATAAACCAAAGGATCAGTGAACTGAAAGGATAAATATTAAAAACCTACGGGATCAATAAGGCCAATTGATCAATATTAAAAACTCAAAATATTAATAAACCCTAAGAATAAAGTTTTTAAACTAAAAAACATAAGAAATTAATAAACCCTAATAAATAATATTACATTAAATATATTAATAAACCCAAGACATTATTAATATTATAAACCAAAAGAAGTAATAAATCCAAGGGTTTAATATTATAAACCAAACTAATTGGTGAACCCAAGGGATAAATATTAATATTATAAACCAAGAAATTAATAAACCCTAATAAACAATATTTTAAACTCAAAAGATTATTAAGCCCTAAGAATTAATATTTTAAAGTAAAGAGATTAATAAACCCAAGGGGTTATTAATATTATAAACAAAAACAACTATTAAACCCAACGATTTGATATTACAAACTAAAGGAATTGGTGAACCCAAAGGATAAATATTAAAGACCTATGTGATCGATAAGACCAAGTGGTCAACATTAGAAACACAAGAGATTAATAAACCCTAAGAATTAATATTTTTGACTCAAAATCCTAAGAAATTAATAAAACCTAAGAATTAATATTTTTAACTCAAGAGATTTTAAGACCCAAGGGTGGGTTCATATTATAAATGAAAATAACTAATAAACCCAAGGGTTTTATATTATAAACCCAAGGAATAGGTGAACTCAAGGGATAGATATTAAAAACCTAAGGAATCAATAAGGCAAAGGGATCAATATGAAAAACATAAGATATTAATAAAGCCTACAAATTGAAAAACATAAGATATTAATAAAGCCTACAAATTAATACGTTAAACAAAAATGTTTGATAAACTCAGATGATTATTAATATTATAAACTCAGGGGGAAAATATTAAACCTAAGAGATTAATATTATAAACCTCAACTATATAAAGACCTTTAGATAAATATTATAAACCGTAAAATAAACATGATTGAGCATGCTTGATTTAAACATTGAGACAATTGTTGTCACAATGCGACGTTGGACGAAGAATGACCATGGTTTGTCATGGTTGATTTTCATATTGAGACAATATTTGTCACAATGTGACATTCTACCATGGAAGACCTTGATGGACTATGACTAACTATGATTAAAAATGGTAGCCCATAGCTGATTTTCATATTGAGACGATGTTTTTCATAATGTGGCATTAGTCCATGCATTAATATTAAAGTGTACAACTAATATTTAACGCATAATATTAAAAGCCCAAATAATTAAAAAACTCAAGGGATTAATAAACCTTAAGAATTAATATCTTAAACTCAAAACCTAAGGATTAATAATTTAAACTCAATATTAATAAACCAAATGGATTATTAATATTATAAACCAAAAGAACTAATAAACCCAAGGGTTTAATATTATAAACCAAAGGAATTGGTGAACCCAAGGGATAAATACTAATATTATAAAGAAAGAAATTAATAAATCATGAGAATTAATATTTTAAACTCAAGAGATTAAAAAAACCTAAGGATTAATATTTTATACTCAAGAGATTAATAAACTCAATGGGTTATTACTATTATAAACTAAAATAACTAATAAACGTGAAGTGTTTAATATTACAAACCAAAGGAATTGTTTAACCCAATGGATAAATATTAAAGACCTAAGGGATCAATAATGCCAAGGGATCAATATTAAAATGCAAGAGATCAATAAAACCTAAGAATCAATATTATGAACCAAAATATTATAATCCGTGTTTTGATAAACTCTAATATTAAACACAATATTATAAACTCTAATATTAAACCCAAATATTATAAACCCAATATTAAACCCTAATTATAAACATTATATATCAGAATCTAAATTATAACCCAACATATTACACCATAATGTAAATCAGAATATTAAAAATCAAAATATTAATAAACCCAAGGGATTATTTATATTATAAACTGAAAGAACTAATAAACGCAAGGGTTTAATATTATAAACCAAAGGAATTGGTGAACCAAAGGATAAATATAAAAAACCTACAGGACCAATAAGGCCAATGGATCAATATTAAAAACAAAAAAAGATTAATAAACCCTAAGAATAAAATTTTTAAACTCAAAAACCTAAGAAATTACTAAACCCTAATAATTAATATTTTAAATTCAATAAATTAATAAACCCTTAGAATTAATATATTAAACTCAAGATATTAATAAACCCAAGGGTTTATTAATAACAAAAAGAACTAATAACCCCAAGGGTTTGATATTACAAACCAACGGAATTGGTGAACCCAATGGATAAATATTAAAAACACAAGAGATAAATTAACCCTAAGTATTAATATTTTTAACTCAAAAACCTAAGAAATTAATAAACCCTAAAAATTAATACTTTTAGCTCATGAGATTTTAAGACCCAAGGGTAGTTGAATATTATAAACGAAAATAACTAATAAACCCAATTGTTTTATATTATAAACCCAAGGAATTGGTGAACCCAAGGGATAAATATTAAAAACCTAAGGAATCAATAAGATGAAGGGATCAATATGAAAAACGTAAGGGATTAATAAAGCCTACAAATTTAAATCTTAAACAAAAAGTTTTGATAAATTCACATGATTATAAATATTATAAACTCAACAGAATAATATTAAACCTAAGAGATTAATATTATAAACCTTAAGTACATAAAAATCTTTAGATAAATACTATAAACTGTAAGATAAAAATGGTTGAGCATGCTTGATTTAAGCATTGAGATAAGTGTTGTCACAATGCGACGTTGGCTGAAGAATGACCATGGTTGATTTTTATATTCAGACAATCTTTGTCACAATGTGACGTTCGACCATGGAAGACCTTTATTGACTATGACTAATAATGTTTAACAATGGTAACCCATGGTTGATTTTCATATTGAGACAATGTTTTTCATAATGTGACATTAGACCATGCATTAATATTAAAGTGCATGAGTAATATTTAACGCCTAGTATTACCAACCCAAATAATTAGAAAACTCAAGGGATTAATAAACCCTAATAATTAATATCTTAAACTAAAAACCTAAGAAATTAATAAACCCTAAAAATTAATAATTTAAACTCAAGATATTAATAAACCAAAGAGATTATTAATATTATAAACCAAAATACCTAATAAAGCCAATGGTTTAATATTATAAACCAAAGGAATTGGTGAACTGAAAGAATAAATATTAATATTATAAACCAAGAAATTAATAAAGAATATGAATTAATATTTTAAACTCAAGAGATTAATAAACCCTAAGAATTAATATTTTTAACTCGAGATTAATAAACCCAAGGGGTTATTAAAATTATAAACCAATAAACCCAAGGGTTTAATATTACAAACCAAAGGAATTGGCAAACCCAAGGGATAAATATTAAATACATAATGGATCAATAAGGCCAAGAAATCAATATTAAAAGCACAAGAGATCAATATACCCTAATAATAAATATTATGAACCAAAATATTATAATCCCCAATGTTATAAACTATAAATATTAAACACAATATTATAAACCCTAATATTAAACCCAAATATTATAAACCCGATATTAAACCCTAATTATAAACCCTATATATTAGAATCTATATTATAACCCAAAATATTACACCATAATGTAAATTTCATAATATTAATACCAAATATTATAAGCCCTATATATATTAAATGCTCAATATTATAAACTATAATATCAAACCCAATATTATAAGCCTTATTATTAAACCCAATAATTTAAACCTAAATAATATAAACCTTAATATTATACACAAATATTAGAAACCCTCATCTTATAAACTACAAATATTATAGACCCAAATGTTATAAACGTTACAACACCCACATTAGTAAATGTGTTTCATACATGTTGATTAGTGTATATTAAGCACACTCATATCCACAATAGGCAATGTTCTTTCATAATTTATACTAAATACTATATTACAAAGTGAACTATATTATAAATATAATAACCCAATGGATTTTTAAACTTAAGGGATCATATATTAAGCACTAATAATATTATAAAACCAAGGCATTAACACTATAAACTCAAGGTATTATTATTATTATACAATGAAAGGATTATATATACTATAAACCCAAGTGATTAATGAACCCAACGAAATAATATTATAAACCATTGGGATTAAAAAAACCCAAGGGATTAGTAAACCTAGGATGTGTTATAAATGCAAGGGAGATTAATAAACTCAAGAGATATTATAATGTTATAAACGCATTACAACATTAAAAAAAATCATGTTCATTATGGTTTATTATGGTTTACCATTTTCAACCATGATCATGTTGATTATGGTTGATTGTGGTTAGTTATGGTTAACCATATTTGACCATAGAGGCCTTGATCATGGTTGATCATGGTTATGATATTCAACCATGGATGATCATGGTTGACTATGGTTCACAATTTTTATCATGGTTGTCCATTGTTGACCACGGTGAACCATATAGACAATGATCATGGTTAACTATATTCAACCACGGTTAATCCTGGTTCACCATAAAAACATTAATTTAACATAATGACCATGGTTGATCATGGTTAACAATGGTTCAAATTAAATGACCATGGCTGGTCATGGTTGATCATGGTCTAAAATCATTGTTTACCACAATCAAGCATGGTTGACCAAGTTCAATGAGAGAGACCTTAATCACGGTCGATATTGGTTGAAAAAATTTAACCACGGGTAATCATGGTTGACCATCACTAACAATGGTTGAATATGGTTGATCATTGTTGAATTTTATTAATTATGGTTGACCATGGTTGACAGTAGAGAAATTGTCCATGGTTCACTATATTTATCTATGATTAACCATGATTTACCGTGGTTGACTATAGAGATATGGATTAACCATGAATAGGGAATTGTACCATATTCAACCACAAATATGTGCATTGTTCACAATAGATGACCATAATCACACAAAAAAAACCTTGGGTGACCATATTTGACCATTATAAAAATATTTTACTATGGTTGTCGATGAGGATTATATAGAACATGAAATGTACTTTGTTAACCATGGTTGAAAAAAGATGACCATGTTGATCATGTTTGACCAAATTCAGCCATATGGACCTTGATCCTGGTTTACCATAGTTGATCATGGTTACTGATATTAAACCATGCATGATCATGCTTGACTATAATCAACCATATGGACCTCGATCTTGGTTGACCATAACTGATCATGGTTACTGATATTCAAACATGCATGATCATGGTTGACCATAATCAACCATGATCGACCATGCTTTACCATTGTTGATTATTTTTATCATGGTCCATCATGGTCGGCCATGGTTAACCATAGAGACAATGACCATGGTAAAGCATATTAAAACACGGTTAATCATGGTTGACCATAGAAATATTGGTTGACCATTATATCCATGGATTATGATATTTTACCATGGTTGATGGTGGTTCAACATTGTTGTTCAGCATTGACAATGGTTCACATTAAATGAACATGGTTGATCATGATTGATCATGGTTAACCATGGTGATCGACCATGCTTTACCATGGTTGATCATGGTTGACTATTTTTATCATGGTCTATCATGGTTGGCCATGGTTAACCATAGAGACAATGACCATGGTTAAGCATATTTAAACACTATTAATCATGGTTGACCATAGAAATATTGGTTGACCATTATATCCATGGATTATGATGCCATGAGAACCCTTAGCTGACTTGATTTTTTAGCATGTCCCTTCCAACTAGCACATGACATAACCACGCCCGTGAGGTTTCATCTTTGGTCACCTTACTAACGAAGCCGATCCTCAACTTCTTGTGCTAGTGAGAGATGACTTTTATATTTTAATAAATATATTTTCAAGTATTTTAATTAGTTTTATTAAATATTTTTAATTAACTTTATATTACTATTAATTAATATGAAAATAGTAATTTAAAAATATAAAAAATAATGTATATTGTAATTGAACATTTTTATATAAATGTTTTAATTAATATATTGCCAAATGTTTTAATTTATGTTCTTAAACATTTTAATGTCTTTATTATTGTTATCAATGTTTCATATAATGTTACAAATTAATAAATTAAGTTTAAAATTAGTTAATGTTAATGTTTTAATTAATTAATATTAATGTTAATTATTATTTTAATTATTTAATTAATTAATATTGTATTAAATGAGAACCAGTTTGATTGAATAAGGTCGATTATTGTGAAATAAATTAGACATATGGTTGATCTAGATGTGGTAGTATTTGACAATATTTGACTAATGTCATTACCAATTTATAATTATGTATTAATGCTTTAATTACTATATCAATATATTAATGATAATAAATTGGTAAATTAATGTTATTATTAATTAATATTAATTCATTTCTTTGAACATGTTTAAATTAATGTCATTAAACATTTTAAAATAATTTTTTTAATTTATATATTGTCAAAAGTTTTAATTAGCATTTTAAAGGTAAAACATTTAAGTACAATTCCAACATCTTATTATTATTATTAACCAAATCCAAATATATTTATGTTTAGATATATTTGAATAATGTAGTTAGGTATAATAATGATGTATTAATGATTTAATTAATATGTCAATGTAATAATTATAATATAGTAATTATTTAACTTTATTATTAATTAATATTAATATATTTTTTACATATTTTTGAATTAATGTTTAATGTTATTAATTTTTATATAAAAGTTTTAATTGCATATTGTAAAATGTTTTAATTAATAATTTTTAATGCTCCAATTTATTAATATTTTAATGTTTTAATTAATGAATTAATTAAAGTATTTTAATTAAGGATTGCATTATAGTCAAATACAATAAATATAGGGTTTAGAAAGGCTTAATGTGATTATATTTTGTTCTTTTTCACTAATGTGGGTAACTATTATATATTAAGTAATAATGTTTTAGTTAATATATCAATATATTAATTTTAATAAATTAATCATTTAATATTAAAATATTTGAAATCATATTTAAATTAATTAATTAATTAATTAATTGAATGAATGAATGAAATTGATTAATTAATTAATTAAATTAATCATTTTAAATTAGTTTCATTAATCATTGTAAATTTGTTTCTGTACATGGATAGGTTATAGAAGGAATTCCAAAGGGGTAGCACGAAGCTTTCAATACCCCATGAACAACAATTTTTTTAAAGAAAAAAAAATAATAATAATAAAACAATCCACAAGAGCAAGAATAATTTAATAAAATAATATTTTTTATTTATAGTAAACTATGAGCGAGCATACATTTGAATGGCATGCATGTGAAACAACTAGTGTAATGGAGTAGAGGAAAAGTTTTTAAATGCACACTTGCAAAGTGGTTGAACGACGTATACGTTTGAGAATGTGAATAGTCAAAATTAACCCACTTTGCAATGCAATGTTTTATAAGTTTATTTTTTATTTTCATTTCTAACTAAGTAGCATACATGGTTATCAAGAATAGGCACAGTAAATTTTTAATTATGTTTTTTAAAAAACTAATTTAAATATGGTTTAAACATGGGATTTAGATATGCAAGAAAGTTATCACTTTTAATTAGATTCGTTGATGGAGTGGCAACGACGAGAATATACTGACATCATCCAATTTACACCATCCGATCGAAAAGATTAATTAAAAAATAATTAAGGTAAAAACTTCCAACAGGGGGGACACCTATCAGCATAATAACAATGCTCCAATAACTTTAAATCTACCTTTCTGACAGCTCTTATAACGTATCCATAATCTTTGTCTCTTCGAATAAGCTAGATTTATTTTCTTCATTATTGATTAAATTAAATTACAATTTGAAATGTTTGGAATGACTTAATATAAGTTAATTTAATGTTTCAGGAAGAAAAATCAATTTAACTTGTCTCAAGAAGAATAGATTTTGATCACAGTATAAGAGTTATCAAAATTAGTTTTGAGGTGGTTTACATTTCACATTTTAATTTATCCCAAATATTATTATAGTATATAATAATATTATATATAAAAATAAGTGCTAAGTAGTAGTTGGCTATAGTTGTGAGCTGATCCATTAAAGTTTTTATAAAAATAATTGAAATGAAAGTGAAAAAGTTGTGCTAAGATGGTGCTTTATGTTGCATTAAGTCGGTGCTTTTTAGTGAGCATTCTACCTCACTTGTTCTAATGAAGCTTTATAACTTTAATTCATTGGCCCTTTGTTCAAATTGATATGGAGAAACTTTATTTCAAGTGAATGAGATGTCAATTCCAAGAAACTTGTTTTGAAAAACTATTTGTCTCCTACAATGTTCATTGTCATTGTATATGATTGATATAAAGTTGAATGTAACTGTGTTTTTAGCACTGAAGGTAGGGGAATGTGGAATAAAATTTGTATTCTTATCTCTCAAGTGGCGTCCTTTTTTCTTTTGCAGAGAAAAATGATCTATAATTTGTGATTTAGTATTAAATTATTTTTTAAATTAAATTGTAAATACAAGTTAATTAATATTTATGAATAATACCTATCTCTCTATAAATTATAACTAGAAAATTTATATAAATTAAATAAATAGTAACTATAGATAGATATCAAAGCACTTAGTTTCTAGTCAAAATTCACACAACTAGGAATAGAGTTGCAGTAGGGCTTTAACAAAATTCACACATTAACTTGTTGCATTATAAATTACACTAATATTATGTGTTTTCTTCGAGGAAAGAAGGTAAACCAACTTTAAAAGAGGATAAATTGAAGACTAACCTCCCAAAAAATATCAACCAATCTCTCAAGCTACTTGAACCAGAATCTGGAACTGCAAAGTGGGATCGTGGTAATACCCTCATGTTGTGAACTAATAGAATTAGTCTAGATCCCATATACCAACCTCTTCAAAGTGGGATCCTTTTAATACCTCGATGTTGTGAACTGGTAGAATTTTTTTGAATCTCATACACCAACCTCTGCACCATAGAATTTGAGTCCCCCAAAATGAAATGAAGATATTCAATGCATTGCATTGGATTTTCTGCTAACCATGTGTCCACCTCTGCTGTTGTTTCAAATACTTTGACGTTAGAGAAGGGATACATGCAAAAATTAATCACAAACACATGAATGGAGAAAAAATATAAACTTCTTCAATTCAAGAAAAACAATTTCATTGTTCTCCATAACAGAGCACTGCTATATTGGTCCATTGGGTAACGACGCAACTGGGGTGACATCGATGGAGTGTTTGACCTGACAGTGCAAAGGCACCCTTGCAAGTGAGTTGAATATTTCCCCATACGCCTCCACAACCTTGTCCATATGTTGTTGTCGTGTGAAGGAGATCTTTGTAGAGGTCATGGCCACAATATTCTTCTTGCCCTGAGGGCAGATCATAAGAAAAAAAAATTCCCTGGTTTGGGAAATGAGCTTAGTGCATTTCTTCGTAGTGATCAAAGAAATGGCAGTATATGGTGCTACCTCCATTATCCTGTACAACTTATTACCCAAAGTAACAATAAGAACATGAGGTCGAGACTCATACACAACATGTCAATTCCACATGTATGGTTTACCTAATAATACATCACAAACTTCAAGAGGAGCAACATCACATAATACCTCACCTATGAAGGGCTTGATGTTGTAGGGAAGAATAAACTGCTAGCTTACGTAGATATCTCGTTCTTGGTGAAGCCACCCGATGGTGTATGGTTGTGGGTGTGCTCTGATCAGCAGGCTGAGCCGCTTCACGACCTCTGTTGAAATCATGTTATTTGGGCTCCCGCTATCAACAATGAACTACAATGTGGAACACTTCACCCACATATGGGAATGGAAGAGGCGCTCCCCCTCCTCTGGATCGTTGGGTTCTTCCTTATATATCTTGGTGGTGGAAATGGTGGCCCTCGGCTCCACATCGATAATCTACTTCCCTTTGTCATTCCCCTTGTCGAGCTCTGACTAAGAGTCATAACATGAATATCGTTTGGAAGCCTTAAGCTCATCGACTAGTAACTGCTTGGCCCGACACTCACTTGTCTTGTGAGTGGAGTTCTAATGGAACTCACACCACTTTCACATTTCCATCTTGGACTTCATGGTGTTGTTCTTTGCGCGTGGCTTCAACAGGTTGTCCTGGGATGACCCACCTTGGCCTTGTCCTTTGTTCGATGGTTTGGGGGTGCCTTTCCCTTACTTTTGATTCCCAAATCCAAAGTCTCGCTTCTTCGGTTTCAATTTATTCTCAAACTTGGTAACATACAGGTATGTTGTACCAAGTGAGGAGATGTCGAGGAACTCCATTTCCTCTCAGATGTATCTGTGCAGACAACTATGGTACTTAAGCACCAAATGTTTCTTTGAATATTTGATACCCAACTTTGTGCATAGGGTATGGAACAAATTCATCATCTCATGCACATCTCGATCCCTTTGTTTCTGGAACGTAATCCATTTTATGTACTTGTACTCATAAATCCCCACGTAGTAGTATTGTTCCTTGATGGTGTCTAGAAAATAATTCCAAATGGGTGTGGCCAAGTATAGGGAGGATTCCCCCTCGTCCTTTTGATCATATTAGTTTTCGCACTAGTCCCTGACATGGGGGGCAGCTTTGAGGAGTGAAAATGTATTCTTTTCTTGATTAGAAAAGTCATGAACTAAAAAATATCCTTCTAATAGATTCAACCATCTATCTATGGTTTCTACATCTATTTGGCCCTAAAATATGGGAATGTTGGAGTTAAATTGTATCTTAAAAGGAGTGGCGCCTCCAGAGTGGTATTGATAGGAGCCTAAGTTTCTAATACCCACATTCTCCATCTTCAAATGCATATAAAAATGCATTGTCCATTCTAGACCAAAATCAATCCCAACCTTGGGCAAATTTCTAATGCAAAAGCTTTCTTTCAATCAATGGCCAAAACCTTATTATAAAATCCAGCTTTGTAACTTCATATGAAAACCTATTCTTTTCCTTATGTTCTATGGTTATAACCATAGAATAAAACCCAATTTATGAAATGGAATCAATATATGTCTTTGGAATAAAACCCAACTAATAAAACTCGGCTCTCACATACATAAATAAATATTTGGTTTCACATTTCACTAATCCATATTCGGGCCATATTAATTACCCCATCCCTTCGTTTAAAACCCGACATATCAACATAACATTTCATATTACATGTTGAGCCATGTAATATATATTAAACCAAAGATAAATCTTTACTCCACACATTTCATACCATTCAACTTTGGTTAAACAATAGTGAATGCATATAAATGTTGACCAATCCGAATGTCAATAAATATTATTATTTCTTATAAAACCTTCGAATTTGGATTAAAACCCAAGCCCAACATGTATTGATGTTCAGGCCCATAGCAGCTAACACTTACCTCTTTTCTCGTTTAACTCCTGCACATCTTCACAATCCAAACACTGTCTGATCCTTTGATCGGATCATCCAATGAATATTGCGCTCATTTACCTCTGAACTTTATTGCTCCATATCCACGTGAAATGGGTTGTATCGCAAAATTGCCCATACTACGTGTCAACCATTTAACACTATCGTGTTCGAAAACGGATAAAACCACTTACCATCCTCAATCAACACAAAAACCATTTATGGTTTTCAGAAAACCATCTCTTCGTTTATTTAACTCAGTTTTTTTTTTTGAATGGAACTATGGTTCCATTTCTTCCTTCGCTTCTGTTGTTCCCTCAAGGTTCCACTTCAACAAATAATTGATTCTTCAATTTAAGATATGCTCTCCATCGCATAATTGCTTGCAAGTAAATCCTTTACTGTTGGTCTACTATGATATTATTTCAAAGTTTCACACAACAGAATGTGCAAACCCTCTCACTTGAACACTCTATATGATGTAACCACCAATTCTAAGATACATCCAAACTAGTTTATGTCTAAACTTAGACATCCAAGTAAATTTTTTAATGGAATTGATCCATTTAGTGATTGATTCAGACAAGTTCGTAATCCCAATTAAACACACGTAGTCTCTCAAACATTTCGTTTGAACATGAAATGACAAAATTCTCTATTCCACTCAATTCATTTGCACACACAATATATACTCAATACAAACCCAAAAATTGAGTTTTTCTTTATATTGAAACCAGTATTTACATAGGATTTCCCTGGCCTGGTCTTCTATATTAGTGGCCTTCTTCCACTACTTTGCCCGAAGGCTTACAATCCAAGCCCTATTCCTATTCTACCTTGAAGTCTATCCTCCAAATCTATCTTTTATGCCTTTGATGCTTACATTTTATACAAAAGGCCCTAAAACTATTTTTGGTTTCAGTTCCTGAATTTTCTAAGCAATTCCCTATGAATCCTCTTTAACCCTAAAATCACTATTTAATCCCTAAGAATCCTCTTTCCTTCACAAATAATGAAACAAACTCTAATTTATGATTTATAATTAATTCCTAAATATTTCAATCTCTAAGCACTCCTAATTCTCTCATGTTCTCCAGCATTCGAGAACATTTACAAATTCCTCACAATATTTAATTAAAAATCATTAAAATCACTCAAATCATTACATAAGAAATCAATTCCCTTGAAAAAACAAAACTCCTAAGTATAATAAAATGTATGGAATTTTCTTGAGCCTAATGCCCTTGCATCAGAATCTGAAGGTAAAAAATAATCATGATCTCCTGACCATGTGATTTTAATCTTTGCCTCATGTATCTCATACTTTGTTTTGTTTCTCTCCATCAGCTGCATTATTCTTTTGATGTACTTCTCCAGGCTTCCATATCTTACTCTGAAACTTTTCACTTGTTGTGCTTTCATATTCTGTTCTTGTTTTTCCTTTGTTTTTGTTTCTCTTCTTTCTTGCTGATGTCTTCTTGTGAGACACCTTCATCCTCAACCTTCTTATGCTTTCATTTTCTCTGTCCAATTTATCTTCTGTCTGGAAATTACACTGCCTTTTATTGCTGCTTTCAATTTCTATTAATTTTGTTCATGTTGTTGCTGCCAATACTTTTACCTTTGTTGCTATTTTTCCTGCATATGTTACCAACATTTTTGTTGCCTCCGAAACTTCATGAATATCTCTTAAGATATCCCCCTCTGCAACATTTTCCTTCTGCTCATCACCTACAAATTCACTTTTAAAAAAGGACTTATCGTTTGATTCTCTAACTATAGTAACATATTCATCTGCTCCTGCCTCTTTCATAACTCCAAACATTTCCACTTCAGTGTCTGCAATTCCTTTCTCTTGTTCAAATTTTTCCAGCAAAAATTTTAGCCACTCTCTCTGTACTTGTTTCACATCATCAATATTCTACAATTTAGTTTAAGCATAACCTTCTTCTTCTTCTTCCTTGACAATCTTTAGTAATTTTCCATCACCTCCTTGATCGATTATGGCAATCAAATCAATCTCTTCAAACACTGTATCCTCATCCTTTATCAGAATATAATTTTGAATCTTCATCATTGTGGTAGCTCTAAGAGTCTTTCTCACAAGTTTCTCTTGGCCAATCATATAAGCCAATTCCTCCCTGTCATCAACAGTAACAAGTTCCTTCATAACTGTCTCACCTTCCTTGGAAATTTCAAGTTCCTTATTCTGCAAAAATTCATCCTTATTCAAGAAGAGATGGATTGTCTTCTGCAACACCTATAAACATAGTCAAATTGTCAATTTCAAAATTACAAGACCCAATGATCTCATTTGATGATCCAGTCACCAAATCTTCTTTCTGCAATTCCAAGTCTCCTTCAGGACTCATGAAATATTTACTGTCTTTCTTCTCAGCTTCCAGTGTTATCTCCATTGTTTCAGTCACCATAGTAGAGTGATGATCCTTCACTATGTTTTTTAGCTAACATAGTTTCATTAAATTCTCCAACATTTTTCATTTGTTGTCCTTCTTTTCCTACATAATTAACACATGAACTATCAATATTAGAAATGAAAATTTTCAATGTCTCTTCCTCCTCTGGCAACACTTCAATATGTTACTTTGATTTTTCTTCCAAATCCTTTTTCAGCACATCAATATGCTGATTTAGATTCTCCATCAGACTGTCAGCTAGTCTCTTCTTCTCATCATCTACTTCATGAATGTCTCCTTGCACTAGCTCACAATAATGAACTTCCTTCTGTTCAATTTCACTCTGACTATCATTCATGAAAATTTTCCTGCCTTGCTTCTTTAGCAATTTATCTTGTGTGTAGATCCTATGCTTCTCCAATTCTCTTCTCTGAAGATCTAACTTCCTATATAATTCAACAATTTCAATTGGAGTAGAATTAGGAAATTTCACCTGACTTTCCATACCTTTACTTGTTCTTGACCAATCATTAGATGGTCTTTATTCTTCTGTTTCCTAAGACCCCTTTGTCTCCCTTTGCTTCTAATATTTTGCTATCTCAGCACTAATCTGAACAGAATTCAGATTCAATTTTTCTTCCTTAACAAACTCTAAAGTTTGTTCATATTCCTATGTTGTTACTGCAGTCATACACAATTCATTAGTTTTAAAAACACAAGAATTTTCAATCTCTGTTGATTCTTCAAGCACTTCTCCTTGAACAAATTTGCATGTGGAATCCTTAGATTCCATATTTGACTCAAAAAATCTAAGCTCTTCTTTCCATAAGGAAATATCCTTCTGCCTCCACTTCATTTGTAATGGTTTCAAAATTACCTTCTTTCCCTTCAGTGGAAAGATCCATCCTCTTCTCTAGTTTTCCTCTTCTTGTAGCCATTCTTGTAGTACCTCCAATTGTACTTTTATCACTGCAATTTATCTTTTTCTATCCTCATCATTCATCTTACCTCTATCGAATTCTTTAGAACCTCTTCTCTAATCCTCCATGATAATATTCTCCATGAGCTTCTCACTCACTATGAGTTGCACTAAACCTCTGCAACAACAAGCTCTTCCTGTTGCCACTTACCTTACCAATCCCCTCTCTGGACTTCGTCTTTTGGCAAGCACTAGTTCTCTATTACTAGAATCTCTTGAGCACTCTCCTCTGATCTCTCTAGGCTTATATCTTCAACTCACCTTCTCTTTAGAACACTTCAGTTGTTCTCCCTATCCAACCTTTAGCTGGAATATCAGGTTCACTGCCATCATCATCAAAATCTTTCTCTTGTTTGCAATGATAATTTTGCAATCACAATTTCAAATTACATTAAAATTATCTCACCTTCAAGATCTTTGCATGATCTTGTCCTCTTCAATCACTTGGAATTTCTTCATTCATTTCTGCAAATGTATTTTCACTTCAATTTTGTGTATCTATTGCATATCAGATTTTAGAATCTGATCTCCTCTCATCACACATGCATTCAAATTTAATTAAAAAAAATCTTTAATTCTCAACAAATCCTTTCCAGCTCTGATACCACTTGATAGCAGCCTAAGCTGCTAATACCCACATTCTCCATCTTCAAATGCATATAAAAATGCATTTTCCATTCTAGACCAAAATCAATCCCAACCTTGGGAAAATTTCTAATGCAGAAGCTTTCTTTCAATCAATGGTCAAAACCTTATTATAAAATCCACCTTTGCAACTTCATATGCAAACCTGTTCTTTTCCTTATGTTCTATGGTTATAACCATAGAATAAAACCCACTTTATGAAATGGAATCAATATATGTCTTTGGAATAAAACCCAACTAATAAAACTCAGCTCTCACATACATAAATGTATATTTTGTTTCACAATTCACTAATCCATATTCAGGCCATATTAATTACACCATCCCTTGTTCTAAAACTCTACATATCAATATAACATTTCATATTACATGTTGAGCCACACAACATATATTAAAACAAATATAAAGCTTTACTCTACACATTTCATACCATTCAACTTTGGTTAAACAATAGCGAATGCATATAAATGTTGACCAATCCGAATGTCAATAAATATTATTATTTCATACAAAACCTTTGACCTTGGATTAAAACCCAAGCCCAACATGTATTAATGTTCGGGCCCAGAGAAACTAACACTTGCCTCTTTTCTCTTTTAACTCCTACACAGCTTCACAATGCGAACACCATCCGATCCTTTGATCAGATCATCCAACAGATATCGCACTCGTTTACCTCTGAACTTTATTGCTCCATATCCATGCAAAATGGGTTATATTACAAAACCGCCCATACTACGTGTCAACCATTTAACACTATCACGTTTGAAAATGGATAAAACCACTTACCATCCTCAATCAACACGAAAACCATTTATGGTTTTCAGAAAACCATCTCTTCATTTATTTAACTCAGTTTTTTTTGAATGGAACTATGGTTCCATTTCTGCCTTCACTTTTGTTGTTCCTTCAAGATTCCGCTTCAAAAAATCATTGATTCTTCAATTGAAGATATGCTCTCCATCGCATAACTACTTGCAAGTAAATCCTTTACTGCAGGTCTACTATGATATCATTTCAAAGTTTCGCACAAAAGAATGTGCAAACCCTCTCACTTGGACACTTTATACGATGTAACCCCCAATTGTGAGATACATCCAAACTAGTTTATGTCTAAACTTAGACATCCAAGTAAATATTTTAATGGAATCGATCCATTCAGTGATCGATTCACACAAGTTTGTAATCCCAATTAAACACACACAGTCTCTCAAACATGTAGTTTGAACATGAAATGACAAAATTATCTATTCCACTCAATTCATTTGCACGCACAATATATACTCAATACAAACCCAGAAATTGAGTTTTTCCTTGTATTCAAACTGGTATTTACATAGGATTTCCCTGTCCTGATTTTCTATATCAGTGGCCTTCTTCCACTACTTTACCCGAAGGCTTACAATCCAAGCACTATTCCTATTATACCTTGAAGTCTATCTTCCAAATCTGTCTTTTATGCCTTTGAGGCTTACATTTTATACAAAAGGCCCTGAAACTATTTTTGGTTTCAGTTCCTACATTTTGTCAACAATTCCCTATGAATCCTCTTTAATCCTAAAATCACTATTTAAATCCTAAGAATCCTCTTTATTCCACAAATAATGAAACAAGCTCTAATTTAGGATTTATAGTTAATTCCTAAATCTTTCAATCTCTATGCACTCCTAATTCTCTCATGTTCTCCAGCATTCGAGAACATTTACAAATTCCTCACAATATTTAATTAAACATCATTAAAATCACTGAAATCACTACATAAGAAATCAATTCCAATGAAAACACAAAAATCCTAAGTCTAATAAAATGTATGGAATTTTCTTGAGCCTAATGCCCCTGCATCAGGTATCCAGACGAAGATGCGTGGTCGATGGGTAATTGTCAAAGGATCTAGGAAAAGTTATCCATCATCACATTCCTTTGTTTAACGAGGGCCTGCTCGAGCAATATTTTAAAATGATATCCTACTCCAACATCTTTATTTTAATTTTCAATGGGAGGTTGTCAAGGTTTATGAGGTTGATCTTGGAAAGGTTCAACCAGATCAAGCCCTAACTCCTTATACCTCGATCTCCTTAGGGACTTGTAAAGAAAGACGAAGAAAGAGCAGAGCACTCTGATACCATTGATCAAGATTTATGCAGGAACACAATAAAATATAGAAATAAACATTAAAACAGATATGTATTAGAAAATATACTTCATTTAATTAATATCAAATAACTAAAATAAGCTTAAAGACACAATGTAAATAAACTAGCTCGGGCAATGGTAGCTTATCTTTGAGAAGAGATGCGACGACTACATGTCTCTGAAATGTGTTACAATGAGGCCCGAAGGACTATTTATTATTAAGAAACAATGGAAAACCCTAAACATCCAAAAACCTAACCGTTGGAACATCAACTTCCCGGGGACGTAACTTTGACATACGATCTTCATTTGACGCGCACAATACCTCGTTAGAAATATCTATCCATTGACTACAACGTTGGTCCATTTCAACATTGGGTTTCCAAAAAAAACATCATTTAGGGCCTCAAAACTGCTTCGAAAGTTCAGGACTCAAAAAAATGCCAAAAAAAATAAATTGTGCTACAATTAACGAAACTAAAAAAACGAAGGAAACAATGGTGGGGGTCCTAGTGGAATAGGTGGGTGACCACCAATATCCACCCAGATCAAGAAAATTTTTCATTTAAATTGAAAATAGATATCAACGATTTCCAAATATTGATGACCAGACCCATAGCCTTGGAGAAGAGACGAATGATATCCTGAAGTGTTTCCAAGTCAAGAACTGATTCATTTGAGAAAATGATAATATCGTCGATGAAAAATAAATGGTTGATAGCGATTTTTTTGCATGACATGATCCAGGAAGATATTGGTGGCCACTTGCCTATTCCACTTGGACCCCACAATTGTTTCTTTTAGTTTTTTAGTTTCCTTAATTGTAGCACAATTTACTGTTTTTGGAATTTTTTGGGTCCTAAACTTCCGGAGCCATTTTGAGGGACTAAAAGTTGTTTTACGAAAAACAGAGAGATCAAAAAGTCACAAAATGGTTTATTGATTTGTTTTCGATCTTCTCTTTTGTATATTTGAAACGAGGTATTATGACAGCCAAATGGAGATCGTATGCCAAAGTTACGACCCTAGGAAGTTGACGTTCCAACTTACCCCAATGGGGCTCAAAAGTTTTTGGCGCTTCATCCCTTAGGGTTAGGTTTTTTGTTATTTAGGGTTTCTCATTGTTTTTGAATGATAAAAAGGCCACCGAGTATCATTGTAACACAGTTCAGAGGCATGTAGCCATCACATCTCTTCTCAGAGATAAGGTACCATCGTCCGAGATAATTTATTTCCATTCTGTATGTAAGCATATCTCAGTTCTTTGATATTAATGAAATGATGTTTTATTTCTATTGCACTTCTATGTTTATATATATATATATATATATATATATATATATATATATATATATATATATATATATATATTGCATTCCTACATCAGTTCAGATCATTAGTATCAGAGCGGCCTATTCTTACTCAATTTTTCTTTTCATGCCCCTAACTAAGTCAGTGAATAAGGAGTTCGGGCTCGATTTGGTTGAAAATTTGTAAGATCAGCCTCACAAACCCTGATTAATTCCTATGGAGGAAGAAAAGAAAGACGTGGGAACATGAGATCCTTTCAAAATATTTCTCAAGTAGGCTCCCGTGAAATAGAGGAACACAATGATATATAACATTTCCCAAATACTTTGATGACTACCCATAGGAAAAACATCCTCCTACGACAACCACTTCGGAGGCACCATGCCTTTCAAGGTATAAGTTAACTTTTACATTGCCATATTTGAAGGCTAGATAGATGCATATGTCGTAGATAAATGGTTAAATCTGTTGGAAGGATATTTTTCAGTTCATGAATTTTCCAAATGGGAAAATATTACTTATGCACTCCTGAAGGCCACCGCCCATGTCAAGGACTGGTGAGAGACCTACTATGAGAAAAAGGCAAGGGGGATGCATCACTGTTCTCAAATACATGCACTAGGAATTATTTCCGAGATGTCATCAACGAATAGTATTACCCTGTCAGTAGCTATGAAGAAAAGTAAATAAAGTGGACCACGATATGGAAAGGAAGGGACCAAGATGTTTCAAAGTTCAAAAATGGTTTTCATGCCCTTCCCACCAAAGTTGGGCATCAATAATTCTGAGCAGAATTTGGCCCTCAACTACTACGATTGTTTGCATAAGTACATCCAGGACAAAATGGATTTCCTGGACATCTCCTCACTCAATGTTGCCTATCGATATGTTTTAAAGATCGAGCATAAGTTTAAACATAATAAGTCACCCTTTGGATTTATGAATCTGAAGCAAGGGAAAGGTTCCCCCAAACCGCAGAAAAAATGGAAAAGCCAAGTTGGGGCACCCAATAAAATCCATCAAAGCCGTAAGAAAACAACAACACCATGAAGAGAAAGAAGGACAAGGGAAAGTGGTGTGAGTTCCACAAGAACTCCACTCACAACACAAGTGAGTGTTAATACAAGTAGTCACTCATGGCCAAGCAAAAGGCTTTTGAATTAGATGCATGCTATGATTCTTATTCAGAACTTGATAAGGGGAATGAAAAAGGGAAGGGGATTATTGATGTGGTGCCCAATGCCAACATTATCACCACAAATAACAAGAAGGATGAGCTTGGAGATCCAAAGGATGGTACTACAAGGAAAATACCCTCTAGCAGAGGTTATAACAATGGTTTTTAGTGTTATAAAATTGGTAAAAATTGTTGAAAAACCATTTTCTACAACATCCGTTTATGGTTACGAAGGTTTTGGCGAAGCTTTTAACATAATTTCAACACAACTAAAAAAACTGGGTGACCATAGGTTATTACAGATGCTTTTTTCATTGGTGTGCTACTAAGGTGTCAACGCACTAGTCCCTGTCTTATGTTATCTGTGCAAGTGTTTGCACATGTACAAATTGTTTTGGTACATGCACACTCTAGTATCAACTGAAAGTAGCTTTTCTATACATGAATTGACGAAAATGTTGCATGTGGATCGTTAGTCACATCATCTAGTAGGTGGCCCAGGGCAGTCGAATGTGCATGCAGTGTTGGTGATAAAATGCACGGGGCCATTCTAATTGGTCTTGGGATTTTTTCAGTTCCCATGGGTCGTCTCAACGAACCGGTACATAGACTTATAAAAACTCACTGGCCGTAGTATCAGAAAGACACACCGATTGTTATAATTTGTATTGGTATTTGTGTGATGCCCATAGGTCATACAAATGCACCGGTGCGTAGTCTCACATAAAGACACTGGTGTGCAGTATTACACAAACACACCAAGATTTATAATTGGTATTGGTATTTGTATGGTGCCCATAGGCCATAGAAATGCACTGGTGCGTAGTCTCACATAAACGCACCGGTGCGTAGTATCGCACAAACACACCAAGATTTATAATTGGAATTTGGTATTTGTGCAGTGCCTATAGGTCGTAGAAACAAATTGGTGCGTGGTATCATACAAACCCACTAGTGTACAGTAACTAAAATATATCAGTGTTCATTTTGTATTTTTTAGAAACATCGACCTCTGACTGTGCAATTATTGCAATTTTTAAAAATTCATTATTCATCAAAAGTCGACAAATCTTATAACATTATTCATATTAATTAAATTTTTATTAATTCATTTGAATGTAATGTTTGGATTAATTTGTTATATCATATCATCAAATTTCACATCTATTCATTATAATATTTAATCATCCATAAATTTAATCAGTTGTGTTACATTTCACAGCAACAATGGAGAACACAATAGAATAAATTAAATCATATATATATATATATATATATATATATATCTATATATATATATATATAAGACAATATTTTTCATACAAAATGGGACAGTTATTGGCATCCCTTTGTCTTTCAATTGGGACACTATGTCCATTACATTAAAAAAAATGTCTGATTTCACAGACAAATATTTCAAAAAATACAACACCTTGATTTGATATCCAAACATAGTGATCATCATCATTCCCTTGAATTGTTGTCACTGCTAGAGCTACTTCAATGACTTGGGTTATTTTCAAGAATGTTTTGTTCACGGTGTTGATTGTTTTCTTCTTCTTCACCTTCCATCTACAAACATAAAAATAAATTGTAATAAGTGTATATACAATGGTGAGAATAATGAAAATTGCAATATTAAATAATATACATCAATTTAAATCGAAAAGAAATGGCGCACCATAGCAACAATTGACTCATGAACTATACACATTCTTTCAAAGCCATGTATTATGCCATATTTCAAGATTTCATCTATTGGAATAGTTCCATACTTTTTTCCTTGCAATTTTTATACCCCATAACAAATCATATATTTAATATAAAATATTTTTGTGTTCTAATAATTACAGACGGAGCTGAGTAAAATAAGATCGATAGATGCTTATGAATTCCACAATTAATTTCTCATATGCCAACATATACTCACAACCGATATTTAACCCAATGTCAATCAATTCATCTATTGGTTACTCTTTGTATGTTAGCACCTGTTTGAAGCCATTCAATGATGATTTCTGTAAAAAAACTTTAAAATACAAAAATTAAATCTAGTTAAGTTGTTATAAGGAAGTAACAATTACTCACAAACTTAGATATCAACCCTTTTCTTCCTTACCATCCCATTTTATGTGCTAAATGGTTTCCATTTTCTTTTCTTTTCTGCAAGAAAATACTTGAAAATTAATATTTAATGCTAAATTGTTTATTTATTGTGCCTAATGATCAAATAATTCAATGATTACATATTACATTTGAAGCACTTTTTTGTTGAGATGGCTCCTCCTGTAATGCAATTTTGTCCATTTATTTGACCATATCCTTGTACACCTTTTTGGACATTCCTACTGCCATATTTCTAATATTATCTTGTTCATCTTTTGAGATTTTCATAATATTCTTGAAAGTGTAACATTACAATAAACTATTTAATTTTTATTTTGATGTATGAAAAGTAAATATAACAAAAGTGATATTTATAAATAATTCTAGAAAAAAATTTAAAGGAATATCACTTTTTCAGTCCTTATGTTTTTTTGTTGTACGTTTTTTCTATTAAAAGACTGACATGTCCCATTGGCCAATTATTTGGAAACTTTTCCTGTAGTTTATATAAAATTTGGTTCTTGGAATCATTGGATTGATTTTTGTATTGTAAGTGGAAAGAACGTCTATACATTCATTCTACTAGATCCCTCAAACTTTTGTAAACGTTTTTCCCCCTTTTTTTAACCTCCAACACCACTCCAGATGAGCTAAGGAGCAATTCATTTTCATTTGCATGTTCTATTTTTTTGCTTTTCTTAGAACAACATTCCTTTTTTGAGTTGTTGGTATGAGTAGAACATTAAACGGATGTGAATTAATATATTTTTTGACACATGTTCTTTAATAAATTTAATTATATTATTAATGAAAGTTAAAAAAAATAAACTCATATTGGATCGATAGTATTTTTTCATTCACCTAATTCATCCTTTTGCAATTTTTCCATCAAGATTTTACACTCTTCTGGTCCTAGATAAAAAATAATCTTATTGAGCTTCATCATTTTGTGGCTCTCCATGATACATAATAAAAACACATATTAGTTAAACTTACATATAGTTCAAAAATAATATTTTTTGTAAAGACTTTTCAAAGAACTTTCCTTTTTTTCTTTTCTTGATGTGTTATCAATATTTTTGTTACTTGATCTCTTGTCAGCCATTTATTTAACAATATGAAACATGTACCATATCATTCATTAATATATTTTATAAATAAATTGTCAACTTTTTAGGAAAAAAAAAATGTCAAGAAACTGATGTGCAATTCATGGTGTATGCACTGACATCGATGCGTGGTGGTCTTATAAACGCACTGCCAAAACAATATAATACACCGTATGATGCTCTATGTGGACAAGGAGCACCCATGTGTTACATGTTAACCACTGCACCGATTAACACAGACAAAATAATAAAAATCATCCAGTGCTAGTTTTTGTATCATAAACACCCCGCGCAACCAAAGGACCACCATACAGTGCTTTCTGTCAACTAGGAGGCCTGGTGTGGTGCATTATATGTTACATGGTGCACCAATTAACACAATAATTTTTTTTTTTTTGTGAAACATCACGTGCGCGGTGCGCCATAATGAAATAGTGCACTGGTGCCCTATTTTACATATGGCGCACTCATTAAATAATTTTTTTTAAATTTTTTTATCACACAGTACTTACACACGGTGCGCTGGGATAATCTAGTGCAAGGGTGCGCAAGGTTGTGTTGGGTGCACTGATAAAAAAAAATTGTTTTTTTTTAAATTCACGCAAGGGCCGACATGGATTATGATCTGACTATGCAAGTCGTCCCATGGGTTGGATGTTATAGGCCTATATATAAAAATACAAACCCTATAAATCTAAAATGGAAAGTCCTACTTTTGAAATCACAGAAACAAGCAAAAGAAAGGGCAGAAATAAAAACAACGAAGGGTTTAGGGTAAAAATGGATTTTTTTTTTTTTTTTTAAATAAAAAATAAATTGAAGTTTTTTTCTTACTTCCTAAAAAACACTATAGAATTTTTTTAAAAAAGCAATAAAACTCAATCACGAGATCGTTTGAAATTCTATGCTACAGGGTTTGAAGAACCAGAGGTTCGAAATTATGATTGTCTGAATACTTTCGTTTGAATGTATTTCACTGCTCCATAGTACTATAGTGCTCTCTTGTTCTAGGTATGTATCCTGCAAATCTCCAACTGAATATTTTTGCAAAAATAATGAAATTATGAAAAGTGTTTAGTATTTAAAGAATTGTTTTATGAAATTAGATTTTTCGAAAATATTTTGCTGCCAATTTTTGAATTTACCGTTGTTTTTTTCACTTAACGAAAATATAGTTGCACCTTTTTTATTTGCAGTTATTCATCATCGGTGCCTCACTTAATAAATCACACCAGTGCATCTGTTGATATCACAACACCTGTAGATAGTAAATAAAATGCACCGGTCTGGTTATCTATACATTAACACCGATTACAAGAAGTCCATTTTTAAGGCT
Source organism: Pinus albicaulis (assembly GCA_034641835.2). Lineage (NCBI taxonomy): Eukaryota > Viridiplantae > Streptophyta > Pinopsida > Pinales > Pinaceae > Pinus > Pinus albicaulis. The sequence goes on from CM076575.1 coordinate 911,741,209, forward strand.
CCGAAATTACTTTTGGGTGTGTACACCAAAATTTATTGTTGATTTTACTGAAATGCAGTTTGAAAATATCATAATTATATCGAATCAATAACTCTTCAAAATCCAGCTCGTTCCATAATATTTCTTAAAGTCCATCGTGGATTTCTCCCTATCCATCTCAAGCCATAATATTTACTTCATATTTTATTTATATTTTTATTATCTAATTGAATTTATGTTTTTTATCCATGTCAATCATGCAAAACTTGATTAAATTTATAATTTATACAAATTTGCAGGTTCATGTAGATTCAAAATCGATTTTAGATGCACAAAATATTCAAACAGCTCCAAAATGTCGGAAGCTCTTATCAGGAGCAGTATACCGCAAGGCACATTTGGTTGATAAAAATGGATAGCCAATTCACCCTGCCAATTGAAACAATATTACATATTCTAGCCACAATCCTAGAACAATGATGGTAATAATTGTAATTGTTTGGTATATTGATTAATGTAATTATTTCAACGTGAAACCAATTAATCATGCAATATTATCAATGTTCTTACTCATTGATATCATATATTTTGTACTAATCATCAAATATTTTTTTGAAATTATTAGGATTCTCGTAATGATGAGATACCTACCTACCATCTTTCGTTGCACCCCACGACAATGCCAAATCGAGAGAAGATGGAATTAAGAGAAAAAATCAGAGAGGAACGATACCAAGAATGGTTGAATCAACCACAATTCCCGCTATGCCTAGATTCACCAATTAGGAATGAATACATCAATAGTAGTTCTTCACAAGCTGGCTATCAAGGAAATCAAATAGAGATTGGTATGGATGATTACTTAACGGATATGACTCCCATGGAGAGAATGTTGTTAGATGCATTCCAAAACGATGATTAGTTAGGGGATGATGCTCATATCATTGAAATTTTTTTCGAAATCGTTAAATTTGCTTTCACCACCCCTCTTTTTGGACCTGGCAGTCAGTCAAAGTCTACCCATTTGGGGACAATGATGTTACTGTACAACTTTAAAGCAAAGCTTGGCTTGTCGAATGCATGTTTCTCATAAATTTTGAGGTAAGTTACCATAAAGTCCTCCCTTATATAAATTTGAGAAATATAATCAGTACACAATGAATATTACAAACGGTAAATTTTATGAACGTTAAGAATTATATCGGCATTAATGTACATTTATTAATATTTTCCATGATCACCAAATACAAGTTATTCAAAGATAAGGTTCTTCCGAGTGATAATTTCTTTCCCAGTAGCTAAGAAGAGGCAAAGAAATTGTTGAAAATGTTGGGTGTTGAGTACATATCATATCATGCCTTTCCAAATGATTGTATTCTATATAGAGGAGAATATTCATAAAAAGAGATATGTCCGAAATGTGGGAATGACAGGTATGATAAATAAAAAAAGGGGAAAATCGCGTACTGGTCCTCCCTTTAATATATTGAGGCACATGCCTATAATGTTAAGGATTCAAAGGATCTTTCGTTGCAAATAATTATCTATGTTGCAGGGATGGCATGCCTCACACAGAAGTGAGTTTAGAGTTATGTTAATCCCAACTATTTCAATAGCCATGAAGCATCTAGAGGATACATGGCCAAAAAAATTCAAGGACGAAGTACGAAGTCTACGATTCAGCATAGCCATGGATGGTGTCAACCCATATTCCCTCTAGAACATCAACTATTATGTTTGGCCTGTAGTAGTGATCAATAACAATATCCCCCCATGGTTTTTTGTGAAGAATGGACATCTTATGTTGGCTCTCATAGTCCTTGGTAGAAGAAAAGTGAAGAATATGGATGTCTACTTACAACCACTGGTAGATGAATTAAAGGAATTATAGGATGGGATAAATGTATATGATGTATTAGAACCCATCGCAATAGAGAGGAGTTTTATGTTGGATGGCATATGTGCTTACAAGACACATGACTATCAAGGCTTAGGATTTTTCTCTGGCACATTACATGTTTAATTTATTCATTTCTTTATATACATAACAATATTCTTTCACATATTAATTATTCATTTCTTTGTAATTTTTCTGATCTTCATGATATTCTTTAACGTGCCATGCATATTAATTGTAAATAATAATCTCGCAGGTCTTGTAACAAAAGGGTATTTTGGATGTAAATGTTGTGGACCTTCTTTGAAAGCTAAATCGTCCAAGGACCTACGAAATCCAGTGTATGATTTCTCCAAGGTATTCTTCCTAGAAGAACACCCTTATAGAAGAGAAACATCCACTTTCAATGGTAAATGAGAGAGAGCCCAAAGTCCTCCAATAATGACGCCACCTGAATGGCTTAGAGAATATGAGAGAGAGAAGGAGAAGGAGTTCATAGAATTGTGAGACTCAAATGGGGAGCCTATGTTCGATGATCAAAAATTATTTGACACCTATGTTGAGAAATTGCCCATTGGGATGAAAAGGAAATTTATTTTTTATAAACTCCCATATTGGGATCATCTTAAGATTACCCACTTATTATATCCCATGCATATATTTAAAAATGTTTCATCTTCTTTATGGAGGAACATATTATCGAAAAAAAGTGACACTGTGGCTGCTAGGAAAGATCTTATTACTTCAAAAACTAAAAGGAAACATTTTCCAAGATGATTAGAAAGTGTAGGATAAGAGGAAGGCACTGGTCACTCTAATTCATGGTATTTGAATGATGGTGATATCCCATGGATTTAAAAAAAATCTCTCTTTGGAAAAGGAAGTTATAATGGGTGTGAGGGTGCCATCTTCATACGGGTCTTCACTACGGCGTTGCTTCACCGTGGACGACCATTTGTTGGGGTTGAAATCGCATGACCATTCAAATCTTCTTAGAGTATGGATAATGTCAAAAGCCTGATTTTATTATTTTTTATATTAATAAATTTTATCCCATGCGAGGATCATAAAACATAACTAATTTTTTATATAATTGCACGTGTTTATAACTTTGAAGTGTAGTTATCCTTTGTTCATGGATGGGTGTGTGAAACATGAATTCTTTCAAGACCTAGGACATGCCATATCTAAATTATATGCATTTGGACGTTGGATCACATCAAAGGATATTCATGTGGCTAGAATTCCAAGGTGGCGTCAAGAGATAGTTGAGATTGTTTGTATGTTTGAGAAGGAGCTTCCAACGAGTTTTATGGACTTGCAGGTTCATCTTATAATCCACCTAGTAGATGAGGTTGAATTTGTTGGTGTGGTTTGTTGTCATTGGATGTTCTTCTTAGAGAGGTACATGAAGGAATTGAAAGGTTTGTTTTGACAAAGGGAAAAACTTGAGGGGTCTATGGCAGAGGGGTACATATCATATGAGTCTTTCTACTATTCCAGTGATTACATCAAGCATATCGATAATAGACTAGGTGTGGTGATTTGGGACGATGAAAGGGATGGAGACAAAATAGAAGGGGAGTTGCTCCAAACGAGTGGAAAAAAACACTTGATAAAGAGTAAGCGACTTATAATTTTTCAAATTTACACAAAGTAAATATTCATGTTGAACTTTTATATAATGTATATTTTGATATCTCTGTACTATATAATGTTGGTTTTATTTCATTAGTGAATGCAGAAATTAAAGCAATAATAAATTCGTTTTTTACAATTTGTAAGCGACAAAACCATGGGTCCCGTTGTATGAACAAAAGAGGATGAAATGGGATAGTGACAGGAAAGAATTCATATGGTTGAATGGTAGAAGTGTGCCTTATCCTGATCATTTAAAAGAAAATATGCAAAAAATATGCCCCAACAGTTGCGTTGCTGACCAAGCTAGAGAGAAATACGGTGCAATTGGTCGTTACCCACGTGCTGAAGAGGACGTGCTAAACGTAGGGATTGGGTGCAACAACTTGGTAATAATATATTTAATTTATATGTACATTTGAAACTTAATAATACACCTTTCAAATGTAATTACATCTATATTTCATAGTTTAACTGTTGGGTTATTATAAGACACATGACACTATGATGTTTTAAACTCTTTTAGAATAGGTACATTTGTTCCCATCTATGTGGGCACATGGACACCATTTTCGCACAGAAAATGATGATGTTGGAAACATCACACAAGACTGTGGAGTGTAAGTCTAGCTCGATCAATCTAGTAGATATAGCAATCGTGATCAAAACCTAGTACGAGGGACGTTAGGTTATGTTGGAAAGATACAAGAGATCATTGAAGTGTATTTCTCTTCTTTCCAATGTGTTATTTTTAGGTGCAAGTGGTGGGACACCTTTGATCGGAATAATTTAAAGGAATATTGCGATAGTAGGGTGATATGTATCAACTCTAGAAAGATGTCGGATGAAGCTGAGGAGCCCTATGTTTTCCCAAAACACTGCAACGAGGTGTTTTTTATACCTAGATGTGTTAGATAGGGATTGATGGTTCGTATTGAGACATGACCCTAGATAAAAACATATTTTTTAGAACAATAGTGTTATCATGTCATGCGAGCTGGAAAATAATGACGGTGATCATGAGAACTGAGAGTGATATTGTACATGTGTTATTTCATCAATATTTATACTTTTTAATATGGGTTTTTCAAAACATTATAATATGTATTTTGAATTAATTGGTAATTTTCATTGTGTTAATGTTAAAATCAATATTTCACTTGATAATTTTCAATTATGTTGATCTCAAAAACAATGGCGTACTGTATAAAGTTCTTTTCTTTGTATGTAAGATTATAATAAAATAATGATAATTCTAAAGTACATGAATTTATTTGCACTATTTTCTAAACTTTATCATGTTACAAAAATTCATATTATTCTAGATTAATTATTTTACAATTATGTAAAATTTTACAAATTTGCAAATTTAAAATTTTTAATAAAATCATTTCACATTAATACAATTAAATTTTTCACATTAATAAAATTAAAATTTTACAAATATTTTACATACAATTACAATTAAAATTACAATTAGAAATAAACTTACAATTACAATTTTACAATTTCACATACAATTACAATTAAAATTACAATTACAATTACAATTATAATTTTACAATTACAATCATTTCACAGTAATACAGTTAAAACTTTACAAATATTTTACATAGAATTAGAATTATAATTACAATTAGAATTACAATTACAATTACAATCATTTCACAATAAATTAAATATTACAATTACAATTAAAATTTTACAAATATTTTCATACAATTACAATTACAATTTTAGAATTTTACATACAATTAGAATTACAAATATTAAAATTTTACAATATCATGATCATTTAATATTAAATTAATTAATAAACATCACGATCATAATAACCATCGTACAAAAATCATATTTGACTAAAAAACACATTCAATTTTGCTAAAATCATCGTGATGATGATCATATAACAAAACAAAATTAGCATTGTATAACATCATCACAACACAAACATCAAATATACATCTCATGTGAAATAAATGCTATCACATACACATCTATTTGCAAGTTGCACATTAAATGAACATATATAACATGACCTAGCAATATACACATCATGATGATCACCAACATGTAAATGAAGTACAACTACAACATAAACGTAAAATACATGGACCATATATATACAATGTCAAAAATATACAACTGTAATATAAATGTCATATATCAGTTGGTGGTACATCACCAATAGAAGTAGTAGTCGAGGCTTTCTCAGTCAATCGTGCAGCTTTGACAAGTTCAGATACATGCTGATCATCACATGCTTGCTGATATGGTATTGGTGCCTCATGCTGATTAGGATCAACTGTCGGATGCTCATCATGATGAATCGACATGGTTGATGGTCTAGCCTGCTCATGATCATGAGTACTACTGGATGCTGCAGGCTTATGACTCGACGTGGCTGATGGTCTAGCCTCCTCTCCATGATGACTACTGGTTGATGCTAGTTGAGGCTGCTCATCTGTCGCGACACGAGGTGAACGATGATTACTCCCCTGATCATGATCATCAGATGATGCGTCGCTGCTCATGGACTGTCGATCATGTGCTACATCTCAACCATGCCTATAACGTGCAAGGGCCATCCTCAGCCACGTAACTAAGGCCTTAGCTCCTACGACATGTCGTATCAAGCTGTACATGTCATGCTGCATGCCTCTCCACATATGTACCCGTCTACCATCAGCATCTATGTCTCTCATAGTAGTGGGCCTGACTCCAACCTCAACAATCAATGCACAAAGTTCATTTCCCAACTCCATCCTCAATCTGCTATAAAGCCTACCATGCCTAACAAAAGGCAGTACCAATGCACCAGCAAGAGCAGGTCTCTCTGCACTGGCCTCATGATCCTTGGTATCTGGCATATCTTGATCGTCATCAGGATACACATCTATATCATTTGGTGGCACTGGCATGTCGTCAACATCAAAAGACCCAATTTCTACAAAATATATGGGCGGAAACGTGAAGCTGGGTTACACTTTTGTGAGAATCGGGTGCAAAAATTTTTTTTCGGCAATAGTTCGGCCGAACTATTGTAGTACGTTCGGCCGAACTTTTGAGTCCGTTTATATTGACGGCACTGTGACGGCCCAGTAAACGGAATTTTTGCCGGAGGTTTGGAAAACCGGCAATGGTAGTTCGGCCGAACTCAGTTAAAAGTTCGGCCGAACTCATAGTTCGGCCGAACTTGTAAGTTCGGCCGAACTCCGTTTTTATAAATAAATCGCCCGCGAAGGTTGTCAGTTTACTGTTTTCATTGTTTTCGCGCGTCTGTTTGTTTTCCGCGCGATTGCTGGTGGAGGTTCCGCTGCGCTGGGCGATTTCCGCGCGATTGCTGGTCGAGGTGCTGCTGCTGATCGATTGCTGGTCGAGGTTCTGCTGCATCCGGTCGAGGTTCAACGCGCCACCGTTAAGCTGCATCTGGTCGAGGTTCAACGCGCCACCGCTAAGATCTGCCGGTTACGTTCTGGCCCGGGATGTTATTGAATTTATGTTTATGTTTATTAAACTGAAAAAACATTCACTTGTAGCCAAATTCTAAGTGCTAGCTATGCATGAATTGTGTCTATAATTTAAATAAAAAAAACAGTCACTTGTAGCCAAATTCTAAGTGCTAGCTATGCATGCATTGTGTCTATAATTTAAATAAAAAAAAACAGTCACTTGTAGCCAAATTCTAAGTGCTAGCTATGCAAGTTCTGAGTGCTAGCTATGCATGCATTGTGTCCACAGAAAAAAATCGGATTTTCTATATATTAGAAAAATCGCATAGCATATGCTAAAGCATTACAAAAAACCACAAATTTCTGTCATCACAAATTTCGCTTCCGGTCTTCCATATCTCCCGGACTGTAACCGAAACAGAGATCATGGAAGAGAAAACGGAGGCTGGTCTTCAGAGAAACGAAATAAAACGATATAGCAATATGTTTAAAAACAACTGAGACCGGTAGTGAACACTGTTCCGGTCCCAAATCGTCTCAAAAAGTAAGACAAAAAGTAAGGTTTGAGTTTTTGACTGTAAACACAGGCCTCCTCAGTAGAGGAAAACAGCCTGTTGTGATGTTTTTAGTACATTCTGTTCCATATTTTTTTGTAAGATAACATGACAGGACGATAATCAAAACATAAAGTTTTTTTTTAAAAAGAACAACAGCTAGCTGAGAGAAAATATAATGCATACATTTGTTATTGGTGACAGTCAAATGATTACTTCAGCCTTACAGTCTGCTAGTTTCTCCTACAGCCATGAGTTTGGGCATAGATTATTTTTTTCCTAATTGCTAAACAATAGAATGCTCACCAGATCTCCCAGCTCAATATTCACTAGACTAAGTCACTGGCCTGTACCACTGTGATTTTAACTCCAATTGGGTTTTCACACTGAAAAGACAGTATTATAGATCTGGAATTTTGGCCTGTACCACTGTGATTTTAACTCCAATTAGGTTTTCACACTGAAAAGACAGTATTATAGATCTGGAATTTTGGCCTGTACCACTGTGATTTTAACTCCAATTGGGTTTTCACACTGAAAAGACAGTATTATAGATCTGGAATTTATCTGCAGCAAACACATTGAACTAAAATTCAGACACACAATACATATTCAAGTTGGGCATTGAACTCATTGGCTACAAAAATCCATATAGATAGTAATATGACTGATATAACTTGCCCTAGATGTGTATTGAAAGGGATGCGATGTTATATTTGTTGGGTATGAATTGTACTGTAAAACAGAGGATATAAATTCAACCCGAGAGAAGATTTTTCATTGGTACTTTGAAAGCATATTAAAAAAAACAGTACATTGTCATTTTAACAGAGTAGATTTGAATTGAATCATTTGTCAGGTATTGGTACAGCTTGTTGAGAAACCAAGTGCAATGTAGTTTAGCACTTAATTTCTCATTTTGATAATTACTTGTGAATATTAGATGTCTTCTTATTATTTATTATGTTAAAGACACTCATCTCATCTATATGTGTCCTGTACTCATCAAATACCATCATCACTGCATGCATCAAGTGACATATCCCCCTCATCAAGATCCCAATCCGCCTAATTTTGGATGCTCCTCATACACTAAGTACCTTGACCATATCAATGGAATGCCCAACTCCTAGCATGGTTTCCACCACACCAACACAACTATTGGAGATTCAAACGACCTCACCACTTAGAAAATGATACGAAATTATTTCACCCCCTTGTACTAGAACAATACATAGAAAGAATAACATAATTAATAGAAGAAATAAAAATATGAATTAGAGAAAGGCATGGATCACATATTAAAGGAAATAATAGAGATCATGTACAAATTTCCATATTTTTTGCATTTATGTGTGTCTAACATAACTCTACTTTCAACATCTTGCTTCATGCAACATGCACCATACTTTGAATTTGCAAAGACCCAGGAATTCTCCACCCCACATTTAAATGACCCTACAAGTTGATTCTTTTAGTTTTTTCACTCTATAATCATAAACGTACGATTATGCATGATGGAGAATCTCTAGCGCTTTCCCTTGTTCATATATTTAACAAGGGAAAGCGCTAGATATTCTCCGTCATGCATAATCGTACGTTGGATTTGGTGATAATTGTCTCCATATTTTGGCTTTAGCATATATTGTGCAAGTGTACTTCAGAAGTATAAGAACCTGGATTGACATTTAATGCTTGTAATTTATCTCACAATTATTTTACCCATTAGGATGCTTTGACCTAGTAACTTGAGAGATGAAAAAGATCCTATCACATTAATGTGAGGATCCATTTTCACAATGAACATTAGGAAAAGACAATATTCATTGCAGTTGGTAATATAGTCAACTAGTAGACTATTAAATTATTAACAAAGTTGATGAAAAAATGCAAGGAATTTAAGGTTGCATTTCAATTTTGAAAATTTTCTACAATAATTTTTGTAGGATAATTTGTTAATGCAAGTTTCCATAGTTATTTATAATTTTTATTTTAGAAAGAACCTTCAACCAAAAATACACAAGGTTAGTCCCCCGTGTGCCCTTTGAGACACATTAGGTCATCCCACCAATTCATACCCTATGCTTCATGAGTTGAAGAGTATCCTTCATACCCCTTAAGCACCCCCATTTCTCCCCACTCCATCATGTGATGTTGCCACCTCATCACGTAATAAGGGTTTAAGAACCAACGAACTCTTGTCTATTTATGTGAAACACAAACATTATACACAACATTGTCTCAATCTCCGACGATATCAAGATGTGTTGGTCACCATACATCATGCCTCAATAGTAGCACCACCACTTACACCAAAATCTTGTGACATCTTGTCACAAACAAAACCATCAAACTGAAAACACATCATTTTCTCCTTCAAAGAAAAAAAAATTCACATCATGTGAATATGTCCATGTACTCTTACATATTGGTGTGCAAAACCATCAACCAAACAAGTTGACAAAACATGCCTTTTCAAACAACTGACTCTTAGCTCAAATAATAGAGCTCATGTACTTTCTCTAACAAGGGAAAGCGCTAGATAGTCTCCATCATGCATAATCGTACGTTGGATTTGGTGATAATTGTCTCCATATTTTGGCTTTTTGACCCGCAAAACATAATTATTTTAGAAGGGAGGGAAGTAGGGATGATCACATTGACTTGCTTGATGACTTGTCTATGAAGATTAACTAGTACCTCAAGAATTATTTTTTTGCGTAGGGAAAGAGACACATTCCCATGTCTAGTTCTTTGATATTGTTAATGCCTCTAGTGTTTACTTCTACAAGTTCTATAGGCAGAGTCTGTAAAGGGCCAGGTAGCCTCTGGATCTCATCTTTTATGAAAGGTGACATATCTAGTAAATGCCCCTGCAGTCAATCTATGGAATGGATCTAAATAGAAGTTCTTCATTTTTTAATATTCGTAAAACACAACAACTTTAAGGTAAACTATGTACATATTCCATTCATCATGAACACAAACCTCACAAGCCTCCTTGGCTTTGGAGCATTTTCCATGTTTTCCATAACCAAGACCCAAATAATTAGGCCCTTCTTGAAGAACATTTTGGCTCAACTATGCCTTGTACATGCTTTCCTTTAAAACCCTTTACTTTCATAGCACATTTTCATCAAAAATTTGGACCTTGTTCCTCTAATGTCTCTCAAAAGCACGTACACATTCATTTTCAGAGGAAATTGAAGGTAGAAACCAATAGCTAATTCTTCTAACTAACCTTGACTAAAATGAGCTAAATTGTACTTTGATACGAACTTGATTTAAATTTTCCACCCCACATTAGGCACCAATGATTATAACCTTTAATGGGCTAGCACTAGTTTGTAATCATCATCTCAAAATGGCCTAGTAGATGAAAAAATATCATGTTTGTAATCATCGTTTCACACCATCTACATATGACCCTTCTACACATTATATGATTGAATTTATGGTAGGTCATCCCTTCTATCTAGACCACGATTGATTGTGACATTAGGTGAATAAAGGAAATTTGATATAAGGAAATGATCAGTATAAGTTTGTCCTCCTCGACGCACTCCATATCTAATGATTGCCTATTTTTCTCTTCCAACATTTTATTTTGGAAATTCATTTTGGTAGTTAATTCTACTATTTAGTCACAACACACTTGGAAGTCAAAGAAATTGTTATATACACTACTAAACTCAATTAACATTGTTTGGTATTGGACTTTACAATAACAAACAACGTAGAGTTCATTAATGTAGTAGTGTATAATATGATAATTATATGTATAGTGGTGTGGCTATCGATAAAATTAGCTGCTAATGAATTTCGAGAATAGAAAGTTGGAAGTGGAAAATTGAGAAATCATAGCTATGGGGCGGATGGAGGAGGACAATCTAGAAACTATATTTTGCTTATAAATTGTATTTTATTCACCTGTTGTCACAATCCATTCATGGGATAGGTAGAGAGGATGACATTTCAAAAATTTATGCATATAATATGTAGAAGTGGTCATGTATGAGATGGTGTGAAGTGATGATGATGGACATGGTAAATTTTCATGTGCCAAGTCATTTTTAGATGATGATGACAAACCAATATTAGCCATTTTAAGGTTCTAATCATTAACAAGAAATATGGGTAAGGAAATTCAAAGTGCCAAATTCTAAGGAAAAAGCCATATTTGCTTCTCAAAAACTTTATTTGATATATTCTTAAAAAACCAAGTACAAATTTTAGTAATCCTAGAATCATGCTTTACATAAGGTAAAAGTGGGGAACTCATGACGTGTACTATAGATAAAAAAAACATTTACACTTACCAAAATATATATGATAAAAATTGACAAACTACATACCCTTAAGCTCAAGGGGATATAATCATTCTTGCCTTCCATATAGATAATGAAAATGATTGTTCTAAGTCTCATGTTGCTTCTCATGTTATTTTATAAACCTTGGTTGGAAAGAAAAATAGGAGGGCTGAAATGTAAGAAATATAGAACATATTGGATTTAACATCCCCAACTTGGATTTTACTCTGAGGTATTGATTTTTTGAAATCTATTTTGTGAATGTTGACCAATAGATATACATCATGGAGGATGAAAGACGAAGATCAACCGAATCCCATATGGAGTCTCGGGGATCGGAGGATGTTCACGGTATTTAAAAATATAATCTTAAATCTACATACATGTGTGTACATATGGAATTGATTTTTTTACTAACTTTGTGAGTGAAATTAGTTGTTAACAAGTTTCATATTTTAATTTTTAGGAGGCAAGAGGAGAAGGCTTTCTACTCCATCAATGGAGCGTGGCCAAGGTTCAACCGGTCGAGGTAGAGGGGGTGATATTTATTCCCCCGAAGGCAAGCAATCAACGGCTGCTGGTTCTCAGCAGGGTCGCTGTGGGTCTGGTTCTCAGCAGCATCATTCTGGGGCTGGTTCTCAGCAGGGTCGCTGTGGGTCTGGTTCTCAGCAGCATCATTCTGGGGCTGGTTCTCAGCAGGGTCATGTTGGAGATGATGTTAACCAACAACATCAAGGTTTCCATCAATTTCAATATTTTTTCATTAAATTTTTACAACTTTTTTTACACGTGTTTTTTCTAATATATGAAATTATATATATATTGATGCAGAGGCTGAAAATGTTCGAGCCAGTGGTCAAAAAAGACGCAGGGCAGCGCGCTACATTGAAGAAGAAGGCTGTCACCCTAGCACAACTTATCCGGCTGAGATTACTGATATACCATGGGAAAGGAACATGGCGGAATGCACCTTACAAAGGTGTCAAAGCCTTTATGCAAAATTGCAGACAGATCTCCAGGATTTGACTCTACCTGCTGAGAGTAGACAAAGCCTACGGATAGTTACACATTCATTGAGTGAAATGGTAAAAGTGTACAAAGATTTGGGGCCAACCAGTGATTCGTTTGTAGAAGTGATGAGACAGAGAAGAGAAGCAGTGATAGGTCCCGATAAATGGCAGGACATAAAAAAACAAGTTTCAAGACAGGAGGCTAAGTCAATGTTTAATTTTAAGGAAGGGCCAAAAAGAAAGATGTTGAAGGTGCAGTATTTCAAGCACCCAGACATAGCAAAATATTTGTATAGTCGACATCTTGCGGCCTTTGGAAGGCTTCCATGGAACGATGAGGTTCCTCTTTATTTTGCACAAATGTTTTATGCAAAATTTTTTTTGGGTATGAAACCCGACTACAATGATCTTCCTTCAGAATTTTTTGGCCCGGGGAGAGGTCGATTATATCAACGTAAGGGCGCTAAGCGAGATGTGGAGTTGCCTCGCCCTGAGCCGCCATTGGTGAGTCGACCGTCTCGAGTCGAAACCCTGTGATCAGAGATGGATGCGACTTCTCAAATAAGTCGTGAAGCAAGAGATGTTATGATTGAAAATGTTCATAGCGGATTGAGTGGAGTCGATCTTGGCTTAAATCGACAAAGAGCAAGTGAATATGCACGTGCCAATTTTGTTTATCATACAGATGAGGAGATTTACAACATGAATGTTGAAGATCTCCGAACATACGCAATAAATTGTCGCAATGGTCTGCAAGACCTAATTTTTCGTGAGGAAGAGGGCACCGGAACGATATGTGTTAGTGACCTTAGGATTTGAAATTATATTTACATAGACATGTGTACAATTTGTAATAAATACATGTGTATGTACACATGTATACATTTATTTGTATGTGTACATTAATCTAACAAAAATGTATGATTATATGTTAAAACACCATTTGCAGTTCTCAGGCATGATGCGTGATGAAAATGTTAATATTACGTTCGGGACCTCCAATTCAAACGATGCAGATGGGTCTGACCATCATGATATGTTGGCACATGTATGTTAGTGTTTTTTAAGTGACTCTAAAATAAATAATTGTTGCCACACATGTACATGTATGTATATATATATAATTCGATAAAATGTTTTAACAGGTACCGATTCCGTCTGATGTTTTTGGGATCCCGGTACCTTCTTCTTCTTTAGGAGATATACCTTCTGCTTCATTGGGAGATGACCAAGTATGGACAATTTTTCACAAGTTCAAAATTTATGTTACCTCAAAAAGTTCCATAAAAAATTGAGATATAGAGAGAGAGATCTATATTTTGAGTTATTTAAAATTTTTTGAATTTAGGTTTGTATAGAAGATTTTTTTAATCTGAGGACTTTAGCGACGGAGATAGGGACATCCACAGCATTTGAAGAAGTTGTCTTTAGTTCTTTTTTTTAATATTATTGTTCAAATAAGTTTATATATATGTACACACATGCATTTTCATTTGAAAGTTTTTAATTTATATAAATTATTTATGTATATATATATATATATATATAAATTTATATTTAACTGTACATGTATATTGTACAGGTTACCACTAGAGATGTTTCTATGGCAGATACTCTTCATCAAATGGAGAGGCGACCTTACGAGGTATTGCGCGATTTTTTTGTTATATTTTGTTTTTTACATGAAGTTCTAGATATATATATTCTCGTTAATTTTTAAAACTTCAAATTTTAATGTTCAAGTACATGTACATTGTGTATGTAGGTTTTCCCTTTACAAGATAACGAGCCAACCGGGACCCAGAGGCTAGATCTTCCATTTGACGGACAAGACATACAGTAGATTTGATTTTATTTCAAAATTTAGATGGTTTTAAAATTTGTTCAACTTGATACAGTTTGATACTTGAGTGAGATTTACAATTTTTGGACATATTTTATTACAATATGTTTTTTGGACATATTTTTGGACATATATGTTAAATGTTTTTGTTGGATAGTTGAATTATAATTGGCATGGCATGTGATATTTTATGTTTTAAATGTTTTTGTTAGATATTTGAATTATAATTGGCATGGCATGTGATATTTAATGTTAAATGTTTTTGTTAGATAGTTGAATTATAATTGGCATGGCATTTGAAGTTTTTAAAACTACATGAATGATGGAATGTGAACCTACATTTGCAAATGTGGTAAATTGAAATGTTACTTGTAACAAGACAATCCCCATTGATTTCATTACATTATATATGTTGATTTATGATTTGATATAATTGCATACATATGATGGTACATTACTTGTAAAGTCATTGGATTAATAACTTGTTCATTGATTTCAGTGTTCTTTGGATGGTTTTAGTACTTTTGGCATGTGAATGTGAAGTAATGTTGTCATTGAATTACATTTGACATTTGATATTTAATGGTAAATATTTTTGTTGGATAGTTGAATTATAATTGGCATGGCATGTGATATTTATTGTTAAATGTTTTAGTTGGATAGTTGAATTATAATTCTAATGGTATCTGAAGTTTTTAAAACTACATGAATGATAGAATGTGAACCTACATTTGCACGTGGTAAATTGAAATGTTACTTGTAACAAAACAATCCGCATTGATTTGATTATGTAGTATATGTTGATTTCTGATTTGATATAATTGCATGTATGATGGTACATTACTTGTAAAGTCATTGGATTAATAGTGTTCATTGATTTCAGTGTAAGCGCAAAAAATTATTGATAATGTAGAATGATTTTTGTGTTATAATAACTAAACCTAATAATATTGGAGAGCAAGAGAGACTTGAGGTATGGTGTTTACTACAAGAGTTTGAGCTAAATATTTAAATGGTTTATCTATCTTTCATAAAATAGTTTAATATTGATCACAAGAATTAAGAGTTCATGTCTCGGTCCATCATTGGTATGGTCCATCATAGAATGATCATCCATGTATGTTGATTTCTGATTTGATATAATTGCATACATATGATGGTACATTACTTGTAAAGTCATTGGATTAATAACTTGTTCATTGATTTCAGTTTTCTTTGGTTGGTTTTAGTACTTTTGGCATGTGAATGTGAAGTAATGTTGTCATTGAATTACATTTGACATTTGATATTTAATGTTAAATATTTTTGTTGGATAGTTGAATTATAATTGGCATGGCATGTGATATTTATTGTTAAATGTTTTAGTTGGATAGTTGAATTATAATTCTAATGGTATCTGAAGTTTTTAAAACTACATGCATGATAGAATGTGAACCTACATTTGCACGTGGTAGGTTTCGGATCAAGAAAGTCCCTCTTGATCTTATCTTCCATGTTCTTGACTTTACCCTGCAACGTGGTGCTTATTTCCTTCAAGTGAGCCCTTTCCATAAAGAGTTCCTGAAGTCTTTGTTCACCTTGTCGTATCTCCATGTCAAGCTTTTCAATTTCAGCGGTTTGTCTAGAAAGTCCATCCTTGGAATTTCTTGCGTGAAAAACCAAGTAGGTTGAACCAACGTTGGTCTAGTGCATTGGAATTCATTAAAGAATTGGTCATTGGCGCTGCTTCAAGCTAGGAGTGAGCATCGTCACCAACCTACATTGAATATTTTACACTCCCTATGGTGAATGATACTTTAAATTGATTGACAGTCTAAGACTTTCGAATTTTTTTGAATGCCAAATGATCTTACAAAGTGAGTATTTATAATATTCTAGTAGGTCATTCGGCGACAACTTTTACCAAAAACTTGAAACGACTTTGGCGTGTGATATTTAATTTGTTAAATGTTTTTATTGCATTGTTGAATTATAATTGGCATGGCTTAACAATGCTTTTCACATATCTCTTCTCATGAAGCTCCATAGAACAATTCGATCCTGGGTCTGCTTGAATTGGTTCAAGCTCTTTCCTTTTCGAATTCTGTCTAATCGCTCCAATACGACATATATTGACTCCTTCCAAATGAAGTGCACCAATCCTCTTAGTGTGGCCGTCTTAGTGTGGCGTGTGATATTTAATTTGTTAAATGTTTTTGTTGGATTGTTGAATTATAATTGGCATGTGGCATGTGAAGTTTTTAAAACTCCAGTTTTGGATGGTTTAAATCTACATTTTGCATGTGATATTTAATGAACTTTAAATGTTAAATGTTTTAATGATGCACAATATATAATCGAAAGGGTTTTAAGACTTAAAGTTTGGATGGTTTCAATTTACAACTTAAAGTTTTGGATGGTTTCAACCTACATTTGCACATATGGTAAATTGAAATTATGTTACTTGCAACAAGACAATCCCCATTGATTTCATTGTATATGTTGATTTCTAATTTGATATAGTTGCATGTATGATGGTACATTACTTGTAAAGACATTGGATTAATAGTGTTCATTGATTTTACTTTAAGCGCAAAAAATTATTGATAATGTAGAACGATTTTTGTGTTATAATAATTAAACCTAATAATATTGGAGAGCAAGAGAGATGAGGTATGGTGTTTACTACAAGAGTTCGAGCGGGGCATTCGGTGACAACTTTTACTAGAAACTTGAAACAAAGAGAATCTATCTTTGGCTAGGACATCATGTAAGATGCTCGACATAAACAGTAAAATTGTACTTAAAAGCCGAGATTCGGGCAAGTGGGGACAACCACTTGTTATCTCGTCCCTTGGAGGCTAGGCCATATGGGGACCGAATCTGAATTTACAAAATAAAGTGAAATAATTTGTACCATATGGTCGGAGAACATATATAAAAACAATTAATATACAAGAACAATTAATTTCATTCTAGAATATATATATCCAATACATATTTAACATTTTTAATCAATGCACATGTATAGAAAAACTATTTTCAGTGGAAACTAGAGCACGTGCTTGTACCCAAACAAATTGTAACATTTGCAAACCACAAATAACATAAGCAGTTCAATTTTTAGTTGAGTACTGAAAGGTTTAAAAGATAATAAATTGTTGTCCTGACACTTCACTCAAAAAAATTCTAATGGAATTCAATCCTCAATAATCCGTTCATGATCGGATTTTGACATTTTCCATTTCTTAATTTTTGATTTTTTCTTTGATTGAACTTCTATCAACTTTATGCGTGCTGCACACACCAAGTGACTATATTGACAACTTATGGAATCGGGTTCATAGTCTTCGAAGTAAACAAAGTCTCCACTTTAACGAGTTTGTTTGAAAAAATAACCTTTCAGTATAATAGACCCTTTGTCATACTGAAATCCGTGATCATTATAGTCTTGTAATAATTTCATTTTTTGTTCAGTGCAACGCATCAAATAATACTTCACATTTTCATAGTTGTCAATAGGTGCAATTACAGCAAAAACATCTCCTGCACAATAAAATAAATTTAACATTTAATTATGCATATTTAAATTTAAATTTGTAAATCTTTAAATCATTAAAAAGTAATTCAATTGTTACCTTCTCTAACAAGATCAGAAACTCGATCACCATAGGATGATATTGTAGTTTCCTCTGATTCCATTTCTTCAATCATTGCAACAGACATTTTTCCCTTTGTATTTAGCTCTGTATGTTTCCAATCGTTCACATACATTTTGTTTTCACAGATGTCATTGGATTTTTTGTTGTCTATGCAAACATCACAAAAACAAGAATATTTTCTTTTATCCAATGCAAACACATTTGTGGACAATTTTGTTTGAATTGAATGCAATTTTCGAGTCCCTTTTATTGTTCCAACTTCATTTCCAATTGATCTATTTACGTCTCCGATTCCAATATGCCAGAAAAACCTTTATATGGAAAATTAGAAAAAGAATTTGTAAATATGATATCGAAATACAATTAAAAATAATCATTGCATGATAAATGTACAATGTTTAAAATTAGATTACCAATATAAATTAAATTGAATGTACCTTTTCACTTCTCGTGATGGGTTAATCTCATGGCTTAGAGCATTTTTGCACCATTGAACAACTTCTTCAGCGTTCGCAAGTCGGCGTGCAAAGTGGTTCATTTGATATCTTCGAAGTACTCGTTTTATGCATGCTCCTGCACCATCATGTTCTCCTTTTCCATGGCCAGTCTCAAAGAAATTCCAACAATGTTTAATGAAGGTTTTCTTATGAAGACGACACAACCAAAAAAATGATCGTGCAGATTTGAATTGACCTGCGCATCCGTCTGACCATATCCAATGTTCATTGAATGTTATTTCACGATTTTTCAATGAATCATAAATTCTTTCAAAACAATGTTGTACAAAACATGTATCATGTGTACAATCGTCACTGATATAAAAATGATATTCTTTAATGATATGTCGATTTTCACTCGTGCTTTCTATATGATCAACATTTTGTTCAGCATGTCTATATAGAATATGGACGAGCATGGAGACTTGGTGAGAGTGATAGTATTCACTCTGAATTTCTTTTTGTGGAACAAATGTGTAGTTTTCTGCAAAATCAATCACTGACAAAATGGTCCCTGGTGGAAAAACTTCACGAGATTTTTTGAATTGCAAGTCTTGCCATCGAGCTCTATGGGAATGCATGGTGTATTTGTAAATTTCTGCTTCAAACTGTCTCAAAAAGTCTATTAGAAAAATTTCGTCTTCTCGTAATTCGATTCTTTTAACACTATCTGCACCTTGAATCGATGTACTGGTATATTCATATCTCTTCCATTTCACTTTCATGTTGGACAATGATTGATCATTTGTATCAATACGATATTTGTTTTGAAATTTAGTCAAATTTCCACAATCATCGCATTTTTTACCACCAACACATTTCTTTTTGTAAAATAGTTCATCGCTTTCTCTTTCACATAGAATTTGAGATATGAATTCACGGATAGTGGAAGGAAGAGGTGAATCATTCCATAATGTTCTACCGAAATCAAGGAATGTGTCATAATATAACTCAAATTCCACATGATAACGGCAACAACAAGTGTCGCGTACGGTGATAGGTTTTACATACCATGGTTTTTGTTTAACAAAAGCACTGAGTGAAACTTGAATTTGACGATTCTCTTCTTTGAACTTGTTGAATAACTCTATTTGAGTGGTTTCCAAGAGATGTTTTTCATGTTCTTCGTATTGATTTCGCGCTATTCTTCTTCGCATCACATGTCTTGCAGTGGGTGAAACACGCGAATTGTTCTTCCAATATTCATATATTATTTTTTTAACATCTTCTCCAAGTCTATCTTTGTATGGTTGCCTACAAATGGCTCTCCAACAAGCGAGTTCATCATTTACGTCTATTTGCAGTCGAAATTTTCGATGTTTGTGCAGAGTTTTTCGCGAGGTTCCCAGTGCTCGTGCCATAAATGTTAGATTCAAACGATTCTCTTGAGTACTTGGTGAAACCATTGCCATTTGTATTCCTCTACGTATATTTGAAACATTTTTATCTCTAGATCTCTTAATTGACTCTATAGCACTACTCATATTTTTTATCACCTCTTCTTTCATTTTTTATCTTTGGTTGATTTTCGAATACCCAATAGTGTCGTCGCTTCTTTTAATTTCCTTGATGATAGGAGACCTTTCAACATTTGAGCTTGAACTGTCACTTGCTCATTTTTGAAATACTTTTCAAAAATTCTATCGACACGATATCGTATAACATGGTCAGGGTTTTTATCTCCATATGTGTGAGTGTCGACATTTTCTAACATCTCATTATCGATAGTGATTTCATCTGTACATATTCGAAAAAATAGTACATATTCAATAAATAACTAAATTAATAAATATGTCAATAAATATTAGGAAAATTTTAAATATATCAATAGATCATAATATCTACATTATACCCGATTCAATTTCTGCTTGAGGTTGATTTTCTTCTTCAATATTTTGAGGAGTATCTATGTCTGTTTACATTAAACAAAATATTTTTCAAACTAGTTCATCAAATAAAAATTAAGCTTCACATTGTACATTGGGAAAACTTTAAAAATATCTCAATAGATCATAATATTTACATTTACATACCTGCTTCAATTTCTGCTTGAGGTTGATTTTCTTCTTCAATATTTTGAGGAATATCTCTGTCTGTTTACATCAAACAAAATATTTTTCAAACTAGTTTATCAAATAAAAATTAAGCGTTGCATTTTACATTAGGAAAATTTTAAATATATATCAATAGAGCATGTAATATTTACATTTACATACCTGCTTCAATTTCTGCTTGAGGTTGATTTTCCTCTTCAATATTTGAGAGAGCTTCTAACTTTCTTTTGTGATATTGTCTCGTCTCTTCTCTACGTTCCTCGGGCTTTCTTTTTCGATCATATTTTCTCACACAAGTTCTTCGATTTCCCATGATAATAGGGTATGAGGTTTAAAAAATTTCCTTTAAAAAATTAGACAATAACTCAATTACAAACAATATCACAAAAGATTTAATTTAAAAAATCTTTTCTAAAAAATACGTAATCCAATCCAAAACACGTACATATCTCTAAGAAAAATCACACCGCCTCCAAGAAATGTCTTCCAAAAAAATTCTTTAAATCTTAAAATGTAAAGAAAAATTTTTGAACAAAAAAGCTCAAAAGATTTATTTCAACACAAAACACGTACATACCTCAAAGAAAAATCACGTCACCTCCAAAAATGTCTTCCAAAAAAGTTTTTTAAATTCAAACTTTGAACCTCCAAAAAAAATCACGCCGCCTCCAGAAAATGTCTTCCAAAAAATTTTTGAATTCAAACCAAGTTGTAAGATGAAATGACTTTACAAGTACACAACAATAATTAGACAATTTCATTACACAATTTAATAGAAAAAAGTTAAGGAACATGTTAGAATAAATTTAAATAAAATAGTAATATTAACTCTATCATCCGGCAGCTCATCATCTGTCTCGTGTCCAATTCGAAGTTGAAAAGGAAAACAACATCATTGAGTGCATTCAACACATCTTCCAGCAGGTCCATTACATATTGGAAAGAGAAAACGCTAATTACAAGAAGCAACATGATCATCATCGGGTGCCACACAACTTCTAGGTGGGTGACAATGTTTGGCTACATTTGAAGAAAGAGTGCCTCGCTGGAGCCCATTGCAAGCTTGTGTCACTTAGATATAGGCCATACACGATCACCAAGGTTGTAGGAGACAATGCCTTCGAGATCAACATTCCACCATTCCTTTTCTTTCCCCCAGTGTTCAATGTTGACTACGTTCAACCATAATTTCTAGCATTACTAGACACATCTAACATTTCATAACAACTCACACCAATAGATCTAAACCTCGACTACATCAGATCATGGAAACATAGATCAAGAACTCTTTCCAACAGAATATCCAACAGTATCGGGTTCTCAAAGTTGTCCAACTCTTGCACCAAGGCAAGTGCATCACTAAGGAACAAGTTCAAGAGAAGTTTCCCCATATCATGGAGGCACTCAACACAATGGGGACCGTTGCTTCCTAAGGGGAGAGGAACAATCTAGTTGGATTTTGGTGGCTACCTACCTATTCCACTTGACCCCCACCATCTTTTCTTTCAATTTTTCAATTTCTTTAATTGTAGCACAATTTACTATTTTTGGAAGCTTTTCGAGTCCTAAACTTTCAGAGTTTTTTTGAGGGACTAAAAGATGTTGTTTAGGAAAAACAAAG
Source organism: Pinus albicaulis (assembly GCA_034641835.2). NCBI lineage: Eukaryota > Viridiplantae > Streptophyta > Pinopsida > Pinales > Pinaceae > Pinus > Pinus albicaulis. The sequence continues at coordinate 911,763,705 of CM076575.1, forward strand.
AGACTAGAAAAGCACCAAACCAATCTACCAGTTTTTTTTTCCCTCCTCTTCGAGATCTTTGAAAAAATATATTACAATATCCAAGTAGAGATCGTATGCCAAATTAACGACCCCGAGAAGTTAACGTTCCAACTTACCCCAATGGGGCCCATAAGCGTTTGGCGCTTCATCTCCTACGGTTAATTTTTGGATGTTTAGGTTTTCTCATTGTTTCTAAATGATAAAAATTCCACCGAGCCTCATTGTAACACATTTTAGATGTATGTATCCATCACATCACATCTCTTCTAAAATATAAGCTACCATCGCCTAAGATAGCTTATTTCAATTATGTATGTAAGTATACGTCAGTTCTTCGATATTAATGAAATTAATTTTTATTTCTAGAGCACTTCTATGTTTATTTTTGTATATGTATTCTATTGTGTTCTTGCATAAGTTCGGATCATGACACCAACGAAAGCACCACATGATTTTTTCTCCAGAATCATACAGCTCACACCAACCATAACTAAGATAAATAGGAGTGGATAAAGAGGACACCCATGTCGAAGACCCCTTTGGGAAGAGAAAAATAGAGAAGGAAAGTCATATATAAGTACTTGAAAGGAAAAAATAATCATACAATTCATGATATAATCTATGAAAGAAATCTGAAACCCCACATGAGTGTGAAGTAGGCATATGAAAATTTAGTTGGCCTAGTCATATGTATTCAAGAGATTGAGTTTCGTAACCACCCCTTTGGACTTGAGATTTTTTAGGCTATGGACGACTTCCTGAGCAACACAAATTTCTTCATGAATATTTCAACCCTCAAAAAACACAAATTCTTATTGAGAAATACATCTAGAGAGTATAGTCTTTATCCTTCTTACGCTAACCTTGGGGATAACTTTACACACACAATTTCCTAAGGAAATCAGATGAAATTTCTCAAATGAAGTGGGTTTTTCAACCTTTCGGTTTAATGAAATTAAAGTTGTGTTTGAAGAAGGATGTATGTGTCCTCCCTCCCTGGTTTCATTAACCACCCTGAGAGGATCAAGGCCCACAAGATCATAATAGGCACTAAACAATTCCATTTCCCAGCCAACCAACCCATGTATTTTATTATTTTTTAAATTGGAGAGAGCCAACTTTAGTGTTCTCTCTCAAATCACAACCATCAAATCCATATTTTCATCATCCCCTGCAAAATTATGGAATAATTGAGCTACCATAATAGCTTCAGCAATAGTTGTACCTGAAGGGTTTGAGTAAACAATATTGAATTGTTCACTTCCTAGAGAATATAAAACATCAAAAGTAGAAACAAGTATACCTTCAGCCCCCTCCATACTCCATATAGTGTTTTAAATCTTCCTCCAATTTGAAAATGAATGAAAATTTTTAGTGTTTTCATTCTCATAGTCTAGCCAAATGACCCTACTCATTTATCTCTAGGTATCCTCCTTTACGTCCAAAAATCACCTTTTTTTGAGACAATAGGTTTATGATAAGATCCCAAGAATTTTGAGAAGAATCTCCCTCTTCTAGAGAGGAAGAATAATTCTCAATTTGATGTTCAATCTCAATCATCTTTATGTCATCCTCCTCCCTAAGCCTGGAATCCCAATCCTTTGCCAAATATTTAATGCTTTTTAGATTTAGAATAAAATGTATCATTGTCGATCAATTACACCCCTTAGAGTAAGGATGTGAATTTTCTCGAAACAAATTTGGAAAAAATTGGAACAACTGTCCAACGAGAGTTCATTTTGAAGAGACTAGCTTATTTTTGAGAGGCACCTTGAATTTCAAAATATATTGGAAAGTGATAATAATTTTGAGAAGGATCTCCCTCTTCTAGAGAGGAATAATAATTCTCAATTTTAAGTTCAATCTCAATCATCTCTGTCATCCTCCTCCCTAAGCGTGGAATCCCAATCCTTTTCGAAATATTTATTGTATTTTATATTTAGAAGAAAATGTATCATTGTCGATCAACTACACCCCTTAGATTAAGGATGTCAATTTTCTCCAAAAAGGTTGGAAAAATTGGAATGAACATCCATCGAGAGTGCATTTTGAAGGGACTAGCCTATTTTTTAGAGGCACCTTGAATTTCAAAATATATTGGAAAGTGATAAAATATCCCCCCATAACCCACCCTCTGGTGCAGCAAAGGAAAACACTTAATTGAGGGATCTACAATTATGAATCCATTTTGTCACTTTGGAACAAAATCAACCCCAACCCTCATATTTCACAATGTTGGCATGATCTTCCTAGGGGCCAAGCTATGTAGGTTATTTGAAGAAATATTATTTGAGAATTATTCATGCAGGGGATCATCCCCTACAAAAGCACCCCAAGACTCTTACTACCCATTATAAAAATTAATATCTCCCCCCACAATGAAGTTATCCGAAGAAAATAACGATTTGTTGAATGCACCATCCTAGTAACCCATATGATCATCATGAGGTCCATAAGTATTTACTAGAGTGATAGTGGTATCTAGTTCCATAAAGAACCCCACCACACCCAATCCATGTGTAAAACTCTATTAATTTTCGATTTCAAACTTCTGAGTGTCCTAGCCCAAAGCCAAGCCACCTAATCAATTTCAGACATAATCCACAATGAAACACCAGGATGGAAAAATTGATCATGATACAAAGAAAAAATATCACCATATCGAAGAGTTCCTGGAGGAAGATAAAATAAAAAATTTCAACTTGAAACATCTGACGTAAAGATCGATTTTTAAGATCACACGGTAAAATTCTATAATTGAAAGAGAGAAATTTCAATTTGAAACTCTGTGTAGGGGAAAAAATTCTTCAATTTCCCCATCAATAGATGTTTGATGGCTTGCAGGAATCTCCACAGAAGCCTTGTCATTGGCATTAGATATATTTTATTTTTCACCCCTTCCCCTAGATTTTGTGACAAATACAATAAAGTGCTCCAAACCATCTCAGAGACCCTTAGTCATGGAAATAATGAGGTTGGACCAATTTTTGTGAGAAATATCCCCTCCATCTAGGATCCCAGAGAAGCCTGAAGAAATTAAAACCGTAGGGGAAATTTAACCTATAGAAGCTAGTGGGATAATACATATAGCCTTCGCAGGGGAAAAGTTTATCACTGAATTCAGTGACCCATTCACATGACATCCAGAAAAGGATACTGAAGCATCCTTTCCATGTGCATAAAAGTAAAACCAAGTAAATATACAAGAGGGAGAGGAGTATATGTACTCGTAGGAGTAGGTGCTATTCTTGAAACATATTAAGAAGAAGAAGTGGTCACCTCTAATACAAATGATTCTAAAACCATGGGACAAGTATACATGTCACTCAATTAATTGAGCCTAAAGACATCTATGGATCACCCACCAAAACCTCCTCTAACATATTTCCCTCAACCTCATCCACTCGTGCTACCTCACACTTCTTTTTGGAAGCTCAGACTAAGCCCCCACTCTGTCAAAGTGGGAGCATGGAACTCTTAACTAAATGGCCATATTTATGGCACCTTCTGCAATGAAAGATTAATCCTTCATAGTCCAAAACTTGAAAGTGATCCCCATATAAGCCAATGTTAATTGGCTCATGTAATTTATTATGTAGGCCTATGCTTACGAGGATACAAGTCATTTTTGGATGCCTCAACTCCTCAAATGAATAATCTAATTCAAGGAAACATCCATTATTTTTCTCCAGGTTAGGAAGACTCAGAGGATCCCAAATACAAGTAGGAAACCCCATCAAACATACAAAAATAGGGACTACATCACACCGCTCCTGGCTAGCATGGAAAGTAGGAGCCTTGAATTTAAATATAATAGGCATAGCATTGATAGATCATACCATTTTTGCAACCTAAGAATCCACCTCATGAGTTTTGAAAATGATTTCATACGACCACTTCACCAAAATATATGTATAAGGACATTTTGAAACCCCGACATAAAGCATCTAGCTGCAATAAGAAATGATGGCCTCCTTGATGAATTTGCGATTCCTTGCATGACCAACCAAGGATTTGTTTTCAAGTTCCACAACTTTGGCCATTTTGACGTCGTTCCCCAAAAATAAATTTTATGGGGCCATGACTGATTTTCACTTCAAGACCCTGAATTTCTTATGTCTACCACCAAAATCCCCACGAATCCCAGTGGTATGTATATTATGGCGCTCTAAGTCCTCTTTGAAAGCCGTGTGTCATGAATTGTTCTTAGCCTAAACCCCTTTTGCTCGAGAGTGTGTTCTGAGTGGTGATATGTCCCTATCCTTTTGTGGATATACAAAATTAATTTGGAATTTCGAAAATCCCTCCAAATCCTCAGGTAAGCCACCTCCAGAAGGAAATTCCTATAGTGAAGTGAAACCCTAGCTATAAGATGGGAGGGCGGTCCCAAAATCCAGAAAATTAGTTGTAAAGGACATAGAGAATACCTAAAACCCTAAACCTGTAAAGTTTTGAATTCATTAGAGGGAATTTAAGCCTAAAAGTGGCGATGATTTTTTCATTTAATTTCCATGTCAAAATGTGTAATCCTATCAAAATATTTCAAATTTAAAAAGTGATACATGTAAATATTTTTGAGGGGAAAGAAGAAAAACGACCTTTTTAATTGTATTTTTGGGTTATCTCCTTAAAGGTTTACCCAAATTTCAAGTGTAGACACTTGTTAGATGAAAAATTTAATTCCACATCTAATGAGTACCCATTATGAATACTTTTGAGAAGACCTAGATTGATAAAAATTCAAGATACACTTAAAGGCACACTCAACATGTTTTTTTAATGTATAATTTTTATCAATGTGGGTTTTCTCAAAAATATGCATAATGGGTGCTCGTTGTATGTGAAATTTAATTTTGCATACAATGCGTATCTAAACTTGAAATTTGGGTAAATATATAAGGAGATAAGACAAAAGTGCAATTAAAAAAGTAGTTTTCTTCTTTTCCCTCCAAAATTCATAACTCTTATTTTTTTATTTTAACTATTTTTTTATTATTTTTCCTTAGAAGACCACATTTAGACTGAAATTTATTCTAATGAGAGTTTAAAAATCGCCCAAGAAACTCCCAAAGAAATGGGTGCAACATTGAAGTTTACTTGAGAAATGCACAAAGAAGTGAACAATAAACATACCAGAGGAGATAATATAAACCCAATAGGTAGATGATATTCCAACCATGTCAAACTTCAATGGGTCGGAAGCCCCTTCTCAATACCACAAGCAACATGCCAATATCCTTCCCTACTATCCGTCAATACCCTTGAACTAGAGAATATGGAGACCCTAAACGGAGAAACCGAATCATAGTCCACTTGTTCAATGTCATCCATGATACCCAGAAGAAAATTTCCAACTCAGCATAGAAAGAACCTTATCACGAGACCCCCATGAAAATCAGGTAAAAAGAGGAAAAAAACCCACAAAGTGAGCAAATGGACCAGATAAAAACCTCCACACATTCATGTAATAACTGACATGCCTATTAAAAACCATAATGAGAAGACTCTAAAAGAAAATACTAAAAAAACCAACGACGTGAATATAAGAGCTACCACTGATAAAAAAGATGTATAATGCACACCAAAAACAAACCCCCAATAACGATGAGGCCAACCCTAGAACCTCAATCTGAATAAACCAATGGTTATACGAGCCACATAATAAGATATTGTGAAAAAAACTAAGGTTCATTGCGTCCCTCAAAACTGCCATAGTTAATTTGTATATATTACATCAAAACACTTTTAATTAACATTTATATTTTATTTTATTAGATAAATTTTTTTAATCACTTTTTTAAATATTTTATTAATACTACATTTAAATTTTTTGCAAAACTAGAAAAAATAAAACAAAAAATATTAAATATAGAAAATTGCCATGAAAATATTAATAGAAACCATTATTCTTAGTTTTTAAATTTATTGAAAAGTTAAATGTTTATTTTAATTGAAAAATCAATTATAATAATTTGGAATTGTGATTGGATTTAGATAAAATGTATAGAATATTATAGATAATGCTTAAAGTTATATATTCAACATTAATAAAATACAATGAATGAAAAAAATACAAAAATACAAATACAATGAATGCATAAATTTAAATAAAAATCAAAGTTATATAAATTTAATATTATAATTATATATCGATATATATATATGATTTTTTTTCAATATATATATATATATAATTATATATCGATATATATATATGATTTTTTTTCAATATATATATATATATTATTTAGTTGAAAAAGACTTTAATTTATTATAAAATCCAATATTTTGTTTTATGCATAAAATTAAGATTCAAGATGATTGAAAAAAATAAACTATATACAAGGTGAAAGTTTTTTTTTTTAAATATTATTTAGTGTGAAATCATCTTTTTAACTTAAATCATGAAGAATTATAAGTGAATAAAACGAGACTTGAAACTGTTTATTCAGTCACATTCATCTTGCTATCTTTTTAAAAAATAAGAACCTACATCAATGATAGTTATTCTTGCTTTTTTTAGAAACCAAATTATACTAGATTTTACAACTTGGCAAAAAAAAAAAAAAAAAACCGCGAATGAACAATAAATAGTAAATAAAAAAATAGATCGAAGATGACACCGTGTAAAAAGTCTACCTGAATCGATATTTTAATTTCAACCACTTTTATACACATGGCCACTGCATATAATTTCATCGAATGTTCCACTGTAACAAAACTATGTGCATGCCAATATCAAAATGATGTCTTGTGCTTCTCATCTCCAAGCAGATAATATGCATTCATTTATTTTATGGACGAGATGAGTAACGTGGACACACTGATCCTCTAGAGCAATCCTTTATAAAATTCAAATCTATTGACTTCACAGTTATTTAAAATAAAATAATGTGCTGCAGCTTTAACGTGTCTCCAAGCTGGAATCGGCCTACCTAAAGTTCAAGTCGTTTTCCCTTTTTCATTATCACATCAGATTTTGACTCATGTGATGCTGGTTTCCAGTTTTTAATGAGTAAATATTTTAACTTTGTTTAAAGCTTACTTAAAATGTTTTATAATTTTATTTATTTATTATAGAACTTTGAATATTTAATTCAATGATATAACAGAAGTAATTTTAAATATGATAAAAGTGGGTGACAAATTTTGATAGATAACAAAATATATATAACCTGCAACAATCCCATCAAATACAATATTTAAATTATAGGAACTCATCAATTATTAAGATAGGAACTCACCAATTATTAAACAGTTGCGATATGCATGCATGCGAATAAAAGGAAAGGTGGACATCCAAGGATTAAAAAATTGAACATTTTACATCATTTCCTCACATTCTGTTTTTTTTTGAGACGTAAAGTCCATTCAATTGCACATATTTCACAATTTCCATCTTTTTATTTTGTTTTCCTCGCAAACTCCATTCGATTGCAGCGTTGGCCACCGTATCGATGGCTAATCAGAAGGGAAAATTTCTCGTTAGTAGTTGAGCCAAGTAGTCACTAATTCCATGTCATCCATGTCATTAATGTTATGGTTATAGATTATCTATAGATAAAAAAATAGGTAATATATATTTTTTTAGAACTGTATCAGTTAGTTCTAAATTTCAAAACCAAATTTTAATGAAATGATTAATTTCTAAGATATTTATCAATTTTATAAATCACAAAAGTCATGATATAATGGCTTAAATCCAATAATAAACATATACACCTGCCTCATCATCAATGATCCTATAACCTAACACTACTCATTAATGAGCCTATAACCCAACAAGTATGGATTGCCCACAAAATATGAGATCAATAGCCAGAACTGTACCAAACTGTTATTATTATTTGACGATCTCCAAAAGGACAATATACAGTATGCTGAGGACAGAGAGCCAATTGACTAACGAGACGATTTTGGGGCTTGTGTTGGGTTCAATAATGTCATTTTTTTTAATTAATATGTGCATGCTAAGTTCAAAGAACTTTTCATGGTGAAATAATAATAAGGGCGCATGATATGTCCGTGACATTGTCATTCACACCACCGTTAAAAATGGTTTGACCTTCTAACATGGCAAACTTTAACATGTTTTGTATAAAAAAAATAAAAAAAATGGTTCTATCAAAGATCAATGCTATGTATTCAACGTATGTGGTTATGTATTTAATGTATGTGGTTAATACGGGAAACTTCAACTTTCTCTGAATTATGATAACGATGCTCCGATAACTTTAAATCTACCTTTGTGACAACTTCCGTATCTTTGTCTCTTCGGATACGGTGGATTGATATCCTTCACAGAGATTAAATTAAATTACACTTCCAAAAGGTTTGGATTACAAATTAATTTAAGATAATTTAATCATGAAGAAAAATCAATTTAACTTGTTCTAAGAACCATAGATTTTGAGTACATTATAAGAGTGATAAAAATTAGTTTTGAGATGGTTTAAGTTTTACATTTTAATTTATCTCAAATATTATTATAGAATATAATAATAGTTATATATAAATAACAAGTGTTACTTTGTAGCTTTTACTTTTTATTTAGTTTAAATAAGTTAATTTGAGTTTGAAGTTGTGAGCTAATTAATTTTATAAAAAAATAGTTTAAATATAGTTAATTACAGTTTGAGTTATGATTTCATCAATTAAAGACTTTATAAAAAATGGAAATAAAAGTGAAAATGTTGTGTTAATATGGTGTTTTTTTGGTGAGTGCCTTACCTTATTGATTGTAATGGAACTTTATAAGTTTATTTCTTTGGTAGTTCATTCAAATTGATAGGGAGAAAATGAGTTTCAAGTGAATGATATGTCAATTCCAAAAAAATTGTTTTTAATAAACATTTGCCTCCTACAAAGTTCATGGGCATTGAATATGATGGATATAGAGTTGAATTCAATTGCATTTGTAGCACTAAAGGTAGGGGAATATGGAAGAAATTTTTTATTGTTCTCTGAGTCTTTTTTTGTTTTTCATAGAAAAATGATGTTCTAATGATCTATAATTTGCAATAAAGTATTAAATTAATTTTTGAATTAAAATTTAAAGACAAGTTAATTAACATTTATGAATAATACTTGATAAGAGTTGTTTTACTATTAATTATTACTAGCACAATTATATAAATTATATCACTAGTAACTATAGATAGATATCAAAACACTTAGTTTCTAGCCAAAATTCAGACAACCAGGAATAAATTTGCATTATATTAAACAACTTTAACAAAATTCACACATTAACATTTTGCGTGGTAATTGATACCAATCTTTTAAGTTTGATTCTAGGAAAGAAGGTAAGGCAACTTGAACAAACTATTTGAAATTGAAGACTAACCTCTCAATAAATGTCGAGTAATATCTAATTTTGTAAAGACTTAAAGCCGAATTTACAATGTGGAACTTCAAATTGAGATCCTAGTAATACTCTAATTTTGAACTAGTAGAGTTAGTTTGGATCCCATCAACCTCTGTAAAGCAGAATTTGAGTCCTCTAAACTGTAATGAATATATCAAATGCACTGCATTGGATTTGTGGGGAGCCTAGAGTTTCAAATCTTTCACAGATACATGCAAAGATTACTCACAAACACATGAAAGGACAAAAAAAGTCTACAATTCAAGAATATCAATTTCTTCAATTCTTGAATTCAATTTTCGAAGATCAATTTATTGAATTATTCATATACCTTAGACTTAGAAACTATATAAACTATGCATAAATAAAACAAATTCAACAAAGTTAGGAAATAAATGTTCATCATATCTTAAAAATTAGTAACTATATATCAATAAAACTAAAGAAATCCTCACAAAATTCTAAAAAATAATTATTTTTATTTATTTAATTATATTCATTGAAATGAAAGTTTTATTTAATAGTTATTGCTTGAGGGAAAGAAAAAAAGATGAAGGTAAAAAAATAAAGTCAAACTAAAGATTAAAAGAAATTAACATGATTAATGGGATTGAAATTGAAAATAGAGAAAATAAAAATCCATATAAAAGACAATTAAAAAAGTATAAGTCAAATTTAAAAGTAATAAAACAGAAAAAAAATATTAGAATTTTTTTTTCTTCTTTAAAATTTTTCATCTTAAATTGAAAATATAGAAAAAAACACTATAGTTCATGAAAATGGAAATAATAATAATAATAAAAGAAAAAATTAAATAAAAAAGAAATAAAAGTAAAAAACTAAATGAAAAAGAAATAAATGTAAAAAAAAATAGCAATAAAAAAATAGAAGTTACTAAACAAGATATATTAATCATCTTACAAATAAATAAATTTAAATAATAATAAGAAACAACAAAAATAAACTGTAAAATTTTAGCTTCAACAAAAAATTAATACACCGTTAAAAAGAAAATAATACTATGCTATAATAATAATTAAGTCTAATATTTTTATTTTTATGATTAATTATTTATGATGATGATAATGATAATTAACACTTTGAGACCAATCTTTAGTCTATTGCAATATTTAATGATAAAAAAAATTAACAATTTTTTTTAATATTTTTATTTAATTTATATAAAAATTTATATAATTTTTTTTTATTATAAATTTATTTTTCTAAATTATATTTTCAAATTAAAAAAAATAATAAATCTTAATTAATATATTTTACATTTAGTAACTGAAGAGTGGGGAATATAATTCAAAAATTGTATATGATCATGTATGATTCTATAATTTTTAAGATATAAAATTCAATATTAAAAAAAAAAGTAAAAATTGCAACAATATAAAGAAAAAAATTTATTATAATAAAAATAATATATTTTTTGAAGTGACAAAATACTATTGGTATTGATCAAAGAAGATATTGACGAAATATTTATTTTTTTCAAATGAGGAAATTTAAGTGTGTATTTCTGGGGGTGGTGGTGGCTTAGTATTTTGGTGGAATCCTCTTTGTTTTTGAGGGGTGGGTGGGTGAGTTTTTTGGTATATTCCAATTCAGGATGGCAATTTTGTTTATTACCCATTCTTTTTAAGTATTTGGGTTTTTGTTTTTGGTTACACTTCTTCTTAAGTGGTTCTACATATGTGTGTATGCTTGTTATTGTATTCCTTACATACCATATACCGGGTCTGGATAATTGAGTATATTTGGGACTTTCCTTGTCTATGTTTGAAATTTGGTCTTTCAGCATCTGCAGTTTCTTATCTTTCGACTTTGGATAAAATTGTGAGCCAATTGCCGGAGGGGATTTTGTTGGTATTTGTCTCCTATTTTGTTGAAGTGATATTAAGGTGGTTTGGTTCTATGTGTTGGTTATTATCCTTAATTGTGGTGAATTGGGAAAACTTCTAAGTTTTGGATCTCTTATTTAGTCTATAGGCAATGACCTCATTGTTATTCAGTCTATGTTGGCAGAATTTCCACTTTATTCCTGGTATTAGATCATTGGGTGTGGGTTCTCAAGTCGGTGTCTTGTGTGTCTTTTTTATTTAGTTCTCATCCTTCCAATACATAGGATGGGCATTTAGAGAAAAAGTTCCAATCATTACGGGTACAAAAGGGTGCGCCCTTTTGGTTATGATTCGGTGGCCTCCTATTTTGATACAATCTCCATAGAAGTTCTACAAGAGATCCTCATCCTATAGAATAAGGAAGCAGGATATTTACCTTATGATTCAGATTCCAGATTAGTGACCGAGGATGAGAAATGGATTCTATCTATTTTCATATTGTGATGGAGAAGGTACCATTTCTGAGCTACTTGATTCTTGACCAATAGATCAAGTCTTGATTTATATATCACAAAAATCATAAATATAACCTAAATTATATATTTGCTTAAATCCAAAAATATATGCCTGCTAATTAATAAGCCTATAACCACTGCCCACAAAATATGATATCAGTAGATAGAACGGTACCAAACTGTCGTTATTATTTAACGATCTCCAAAAGGACAATGTACATTTTTCTGGGGACAGAGAGCCCATTCACTAACCATACGATTTTGTGGCTTGTGTTGGGTTCAATAATGTCAGTTTTTAAAATTAATATGTGCATGCTAAATTCAAAGAACTTTTCATAGCGAAATAATAATATGGGCGCATGAATAAGGGCTCAGGATATGTGCGTGACATTGTCATTCACACCACTGCTAAAGCTCCTGAAGTTTGACCTTCTAACATGGCAAACTTTAACATGTTTTGCATAAATAAATAAATAGTTCTATCAAAGGTCAATGCTATGTATTTAATGTCTGTCTTTAATACGGAAAACTTCAACTTTCTCATAATTATAATAACGATGTCTGGATAACTTTAACCTAACAAATATTGATTGTCCACAAAATATGATATCAGTAGATAGAACGGTACCAAACTGTCGTTATTATTTAACGATCTCCAAAAGGACAATGTACATTTTTCTGGGGACAGAGAGCCCATTCACTAACCATACGATTTTGTGGCTTGTGTTGGGTTCAATAATGTCAGTTTTTAAAATTAATATGTGCATGCTAAATTCAAAGAACTTTTCATAGCGAAATAATAATATGGGCGCATGGCATGTGTGTGACATTGTCATTCACACCACTATTAAAGATGGTTTGACTTTCTAAAATGGCAAACATTAACATGTTTTGCATAAATAAAAAAATGGTTCCATCAATGTTCAACGCTATGTATTTAATGTATGTGGTTAATACGGGAAACTTCAACTTTCTCATAATTATGATAACGATGCTCCGATAACTTTAAATCTACCTTTGTGAAAACTTTCATATCTTTGTCTCTTGGGATACGGTGCATTGATCTCCTTCACTAGAAATTAAATTCAATTACAATCCCACAAGGTTGAAAGTACACATTAATATAAGTTAATTTCATCATTAATGAAGAAAAATCAATTTAACTTGTTCCAAGAAGCGTAGATTTTGAGTAAATTATAAGTGTTATCAAAATTATCTCGAATATTATTATACAGTATAATAATATTGTATATAAAAAAAAGGTGCTATTTTGTAGTTTTTATTTATTATTTAGAGTTAATTTGATTTTGAACTTAGTAGTTTTTATTTATTAGTTGAGTTAATTTGAGTTTGAACGGTTACAATTGTGAGCTAATCAATTAAGGAGTTCATTAAAGAAATTAATTTAGGTATAATTAATTAGAGTTTGAATTGTTTTTGTGAGTGGATCAATTAAAGATTTCATAAAAAAAAAAGGTGAAATGAAAGTGAACATATTGTGTTAAAATGGTATTTTTGGTGAGCGCGCTAGTTTCAAGTGAATAAGATGTCCATTCCAAGAAAATTGTTTTGCAAAAACATTTATCTCCTACAAAATTCATGGACATTGTATATGATTGATATAGAGTTGAATGCAATTGCATTTGTAGCACAACATGTACGGGAATATGGAACACTACTTTTACTGTTGTCTCTCAAATGGAGTCCTTTTTTGTTTTGTATAGAAAAATGAATTTATGATGATTTATAATTTTCCATTTAGTATTAAATTAATTTTTGAATTAAATTGTAAAGAAAAGTTAATTAATATTTATGAATAATAACTTATAAGAGTTTTTTTACTACTAATTGTAACTAGCACAACTATATAAAGTAAATCACTAGTAACTATAGATAGATATCAAAAAACTTAGTTTCTAGTCAAAATTCACACAACCAGGAATAAAGTTGCACTAGATTAAACAACTTTAACAAAATTCACACATTAACATTTTGCATAGAAATTGATACCAATATTCTATGTTTGATTCTAGGAAAGAAGGTAAAACAACTTTAACAAACCAATTGAAACAATTGAGAAATTGAAGACTAACCTCCCAATGAATGTTAAGCAATGTCTGGTTTTGCAAAGACTTAAAAGCCGAATTTGGAATTTAGAACTTCAAATTGGGATCTTGGTAACACTCCACTTCTGAACTAGTGGAATTAGTTTGGATCCCATCAACCTTTGCAAAGTAGATTTTGAGTCCCCTAAAATGAAATGAATATATCTAACACACTGCATTGAATTTGCTGGAAGCCATGTGTCTACCTTAGCTGGAGCTTCAAATCCTTTCGCCTTCCAGATACATACCAACATTAATCGCAGACACATGAAAGGAGAAAAAAAAAACTGTTGCAATTCAAGAAAATCAATTTATGGAATTCTTGATTTCAATTTTCCAAGATCAATTTATTTAATTTTTCATATACCTTGAACTTAGAAATTATAGAAACTATGCATAAATAAATAAAAATTCAACAAATTTAGGAAATAAATGCTCACCATATCTTAAAAATTAGTAACTATATATCAATCAAATTAAAGAAATGTTCACAAAACTCTAAAAAGTATTTTTTTTCTTTTGTTAATTTAATTATATTCATCGAAATGAATAATTGTTTTTATTGATTTAATTATATTAAATGGAAGTTCTATTTAATAGTTGTTTCTTGAGGGAAAGAAAAAAAAAGTGAAGGAAAAAAAATAAAGTCAATTAAAAATAAAAAAGAAAAAAACATCATTAATGGACTTGGAAACGAAAATACAGAAAGGAAAAATCCAAATAAAAAGACAAAAAAAGTATAAGTGAAATTAAAAAATAATAAAACTAAAAAAAATAAAAATAAAACTAAAAAATATTTTTTTAATTATTATTTTTTCATTAAAATTTGTCAACTTAAATTGAAAATATGAAAAAAAATTATAATTAATATGAATAATAATAATAATAAATTGAAAAAAAAACAATAAAAAAGAAATAAAAGTTTAAAAAAAAGTAATTAATAGAAAAATAGAAAGTGAAGAAGATATATCAATCACCTTACAAATAGATAAATTTAAATAATATTAATAAATAACAAAATTTATTTTTAAATGTTAAACTTTAGATCAACCACAAATTAAAACATCGTTAAAGAAAAAATAAATAAAATCATTAATTTTAATAATTTTACTTTTACAATCTTTTATATATATATATATTTCAATATTTAATGATAAAAAGCATTAGTAAACATTTTTTAATATTATTATTTAATTTATTTAAAAATGTATATAATTTATTTTGTATATATATATATATATATATATATGTCTAAATTTTATTTTCAAATAAGGAAAATAATAAATCTTAATTAATATATTTTACATTTACATTTGGTAATTGAAGAGTCAGGAATATAATTAAAACTAATATGTCATCATCTATGATTTTATAATTTTTAAGATATTAAATTCAGTATTTTAAAGGAGAGTACAAAGTGAGCTAATATAAAGGAAAAAAAATATTATAATAAAAATAATCTATTTTTTAAAGTGATAAAATAGTATATTGGTATTAATCAAAAAAGATATTGATGAAATAAATTTTTTTATTTTTAAACGAGGTAATTTTGGTTTGCATCTGTGGGGGTGGTGGCAACTGAACTTTTTGGTGGAATCCTCTGTGTTCTTTAGGTGTGGGTAGGTGATTTTTTGGTATATTCTAGTTCATGTTGGCATTATTGATTATTACTCTCTCTTTTTAAGTATTTGGTTTTGTATTTTTGGTTACACTCCTGTTTAAGTCGGTCTATATATTCTTGTATGCTTGTTATTGGCTCTCTTGTATTCCTTACATACTCGGCTTGGATAATTGAGTATATTTGGGACTTTCCTTATGAATGTTTAGAATTTGGTTCTTCAACATCTGCAGTTTCTTATCTTTCCACTGTGGATAAAATCGTGAGCCAATTGGAAGAGGGTATTTTTTTGGTAATTGATTATGGATGGTTATATTTGTTGTTCTGGGAATCCTCCCTATCCAATTTATGTGGTATTTGTCTCCTATTTCATTTAAGTGATATTAAGGTGGTCTGGTTCTCTCTGTTGGTTACTATCCTTAATTGTGGTTAATTGGACACTTTTGTATCCGTTGGCCCTCTTGTTTGGTCTATAGGAGATGACCTCATTGTTTTTCGGTTTGGGTTGGGGGAATTTCCACTTTATTCCTTGTATAGTTTCACTAGGTGCGGGTTCTCAAGTTGGTGGCTTGTGTGTCTTTTTTATTTAGTTCTCATCCATCCAATACATAGGATGGGCAATCAGAGAGAAGGTTCCAATCATTACAAGTAGAAAAGGGTGCATCTTTTGGTTATGATTTGGTGGCCTCCTGTTTTGATGTGATCCCCTTAGAAGTTTAGCAAGAGATCCTCATCCTAGAGAATAAGGAAGCAAGAGAGTTCCCTTATTATTCGGATTCAAAATTAGTGATTGAGGATGAGAAATGGATTCTAGCTCTTCTAATATTGTGATGGAGGAGGTGCCTTTTTTTGAGCTACTTGGTTCTTGAACAATAGCTCAAGTCTCTATTACGCCTTATCTTTAGAGATAAATAGGTCAATAATTACAACAGATTTTATGATCCTAAAGATATGAAGCAAATTATTCATAATATTTGTTTTTTCTCGGGTAATGTTGATGCTCATATGTCAAAGATGAAAGGGTTTTTTCTTAGTGATTCTGAATCTATAGATGTGATTGACACTCTAGTGGATGATAGCATTCAAACTCATGTTATGCGCTCCTCGGAGCATGAGGAGTAACGTATGGTAGGGGATGCCACATGCCCCTCGCTGGTTGACTAACGTATGGTCGAAATGCATTATTTTATAGTGGAAAAAATATTATAAGGAGGATGGGTGGAGGTTAGGGTCGACCCCTCGACCTCCCCCGCAACAACACACATCATTACCAATAGACTACACATTAATAATATATGGGGAATATATATATATATATATATATATATATATATATATGAAGTTTATGTTATATCCCGAAGGGCAGAGAAGTGGGCTAGTCTCGTAAGGCCAACCCCCCCATACCATATAACCATTCCACATGACCACGAGTATCACTTCAACTAAAATGTGTGGTTCGTGCATTAACTACCACCTAATTACCATTAAAATCTACTCATCTGGTTATTTAATCTAATCTTATCATGGCATTTTAGCTAGCGGAGTCTGCCATTTTCAGCAGAGCTGCAAATTTAACGAAGTTAACTAGAGTTCTCTTGAGTTTTGGAGGGATTTCCTACGTAAAATTGACTGAGCCATAACTTTTGAAAAATTCGACCAATTTTGGCTCAGAAAGAGTCCATCCTAACAGTTTTGGACATTATGAGGAGTTTGGTGCAGGTTTTAGGAGTAGTAGAGGATTATAAACAACACTTTTTTTCCATTTTGAGTTAATAAAGAGACCCAGGCCATGGAAGCTGGACCAAGGAGATGTAGCCCAGGAGGGGTGAAGTCCTTCATCAAAATATAGTGTTAATAGATCATTTGATGGTTTGCGGTAAATTTTGTTGTTGATATTCAACATTTTGTTTTAATGCTAAAATGTTCATGTATTTAACATAAAAATTGGGGAAACTACTTGTTTAACACTTAGAAAAACCTCAAGGAAACCTATGCACATGAATCAAATGATTAAGATTTTTTTATAAATTTTGAAGATGAAATTAGCATAGAAAAACTAACATTCAGATTTAAATCAATGAGGTATCAGAGCAAGGTTATTTTCTTGACATTTTCTTGAATTTTGTGAAAGTAGGGTTTTAATGGTTGCAAATTTGTGATGATTACAAGGTTAAAGTTGCATAGAGGAGAAGAGAACTGTTGGTTTCCAGTCCTGAAGTTAGGACCAGAAAAGGGAGAGCCACAAGGCCACAATCTCCACCCAAAGTTTCACTCCCAGCTACACTTGAAGCACCTCAAGTTATATCTCTACCTGAGATTGAGGACGTAGAAGCAACACTAGAAGCTGAGCTTGAAACCATAGCCATCATGCCAGGTGTAGGATAGTATTAAGGTATTTCAGAAGAGGAAGCATTCAAGAAGGATTTTTATGACCTAACTGACATGGCTAGGGTCCATTATGAAGAGAGGAGCACCAGGATGGTTGGAGGGAGTTCTAAGCCTCCACATTGAGAGGGAACTTCAGAAGAAAAAAAATATAAAGAGAAGAATTCAAAGTGTAGTGGAGGAAATCCTCCTCCATATCCACCATCTTCATCATCAACCTCATCATCACCACCAACATCATCTTCCACTTCCACAACACAAACCACCCATACTCACTCAAAAACCCCAAAAGGAAAAACTCCCTTACTCAAATTATTAAGTTTGAACTTTCCATGTACAATGGTGAGGTAAATGCGGAGAAGTTTTGTAATTGGATTCATCAGCTGGAGGTTTATTACAGAATTCAAAGCCTACAAGATGATGAAACAAAGATCCAGTTGGCTTCATTGAGGCTAGAAGGATCAAAACTAGTCTAGTGGGAATAAAAGACTCAAGAGGAAATGTGAATCCATGGTAAGATATCCAATTCTTGGGATGACTTTATTTCTTCAATTAAGATACATGTTTATCCTTTAGATTACATGCAAAAAACCATTATGAGTTGGAAAAAATTTAGGCAACTCAATGGTCAAACAATTCAAGATTATACCTAAGAGTTTAGGAAAAGGATTTTCTTATTATGTGTAAACTTGCAATCCCAATACACTCTATTGAAATACATTGGGGGTTTACATTCCTATTTAAAACACATTATCCTTATGTTAAATCTAAGAAACTTAGATGAGGTATGTGTGCAAGCCACGCACCTTGAACCAAGGGGAAAGAACATTCAGGAAGAGGGTAGTAAGAAGATGCCATTCAAGGGTAAGAAGAAAGAGAAGGGAGGAAAATGGAAGGGAAATAAGAACGCAAATCTTAAGAAAGAAGGGGATAGAACCACATGAAAGAATTGTTCCAAAGAGGGGCATGATAAAGCCCATTATTGGAAACTACATCCCAAACTAATGCCTAAGAAACTTACAATAAGGGGAAACAAAAGATGACAGCTACCACACACCATGATCTTGGATCCGGTGATCAGACCAAGATTACAACCATTGTCAGAAAGGAAAAATAAGACATAGAAAGTACTAGTTCATAAAATTGTCACAAAAACACTCTAAATGAAGAAACATGGATAGAGTTGTTCGATGTAAGGATGATCTCAAACCATACAAAGATTCACACATTATTTGATAGTGGGTCACAAGTGAACTTAATCGTAGAAGACTTGGTAAAAATTATTAATCTTGAAACTATACCTCATCATAAGCCATATACTTTTGGTCGGATAGTCAAGAATGAAAATTTACAGGTTACAAGGAAATGTATATTTAGGTTTTCCATTATTGCAAATTTTATTGATGAATTTGAGTTAGATGTGGCACTACTTGACATTTCAGGAATTATCTTGGGAATCCCATATTTGTATGATAGGAAAGCAATATTATATCGCCATGAGAAAAAATATCATTTGATCATGGATGGGGCAGAATATATTGTGAGATTTCATCACAAAAAGCTAAACATTTCTTTGGTTAATGCAGGGCTGATGAAGAGACTAGTAAATGCAATTAAAAATTGTGTGCTTCTCAGTATCAAGAAAAGAATGATATGGATTATGAATCTTTTGAAGGTTGTGATGAAAAATTAAAATCTGGTTTTTTTGATTTGGTAAGTCAGCATGGCAAGATGTTTTAAGAGCCAAATGGGTTACCTCCCAAAAGGGGAATTCAGCATGAGATACAATTGCAGAAAAATGTTTCACTTCCAAAAGTTGGTATGTATCACATGTTGATAATGGAGAGCATGGAAATGAAAAATAAAATTCAAGAATTGTTGAGAAAATATATCATATTCCCATCTACTTGGCCATGTGGTTCACCGATTGTCTTGGTGCCAAAGGAGGACGGGACTTCGCGCATGTGTGTGGATTTCTGTGCACTGAAAAAAATCACGGTAAATAATCGTTATCCACTCCCAAGAATTGATGATTTTCTTGAACAATTGATTTATTCAAAGTATTTAAATAATTTAGACTTACAAAGTGTTTATCATCATGTTAGAATAGATGAAGAGGACATTTGGAAAATTGCATTTAAAAATAAATGAGGATTGTCTGAAAGGCTTAGTATGGCTTTCAGTGTTACCAATGCTCCAACTAATTTCAAGAGAGTTATGAATGATGTATTGCGGCCATTTCTTGATTTTTTTTTTCATTGTCTACTTACATGATTTTTTTATATTCAACAAATCAAGAGATGAACATTTCATTCATGTGAAGAAAGTACTTGATGTATTGAGAAAAGAATGATTTTTTTAAGATGTCGAAGTATGAATTTGGAAATAATTCTTAGAGTATTTGGGACACATTGTTGGAGGAGGTGAGCTGAATATAGAACCCTCCAAGGATGAGGTCATTGTTAATTGGCCCAAGCCCAATACATTTACGGAGGTTAGAATTTTTCTAGGGGCAACACAATATTGGAGGAAGTTCATTGGTAATGTTTCCTCTATTGTAGCTCCATTAAATTCATTGACTAGTGTCAATAAAGTCTTACATTGGGGAGATAAGAAACAAAAATCATTTGATGATTTAAAAAAAAATCAGTTCAACACTAGTATTGGATCTTCCAGATCTTAGACAACCATTTTAGATTCAAACATATGCTAGTGATTACACCATGGGAGAATTTCTCATGCCACATGGTAAGCCCATTTCGTTTCATTCTAAATTTTTTAATGGTGTTGTGACTAACTATCCCACTTATGAGAAAGAGTTATATGCATTGGTTCAAACTATAAAGAAACAGAAACACTACTTGATGGGGAAAGAGATAATTTTCCATACCGAACATCAACCATTGTAGTACTTACAGTCACAATCAAATTTTCAGCAATCATGACTCTTCATATGGATGGGATTTCTAAAACATTTTCATTTGGTTATCAGGGATAAAAAAATGAATCTATAATAAGGTAGTTGATATGCTTTCTAGGCCTATTGTACATTCATCTATTATACTCAAGCAAAATTATGTTTTGCGTTAAATTTACATTGAGCAATATGCATATGATAATGACTTTCAATATGTGTATAAGAACATGAGTCAAGGAAAGAAAAATGAAGAGTTAGATTACCATGTACATAAACATTTTTGGTATCACTTGGGCAAGTTATGTATTCCACAGGG
Source organism: Pinus albicaulis (assembly GCA_034641835.2). Taxonomy (NCBI): domain Eukaryota; kingdom Viridiplantae; phylum Streptophyta; class Pinopsida; order Pinales; family Pinaceae; genus Pinus; species Pinus albicaulis. Next base: position 911,784,796 of record CM076575.1, read on the forward strand.
AGAAAGAAATAGTATGATAAGGGAGGCACATACCTCATTGATTGCTAAACATTTTGGTGTAGGCAAGACAATAGAAAATCTCCAAAGGTATTGTTATTGGCCACACATGTTTGCTAGTGTATCACGATTCATTAGAGGATGTTCTTTGTGTGCAATAAGAAAGCCTAGCAATAGGAAACTAGGATTGTACACTCCACTTCCGGTAGCTTCACGTCCCTGGGAGAGTACCTCAATGGATTTTGTTGGAGGTCTTCCATTGTCAAGGAAAGGTCATGATTAATTGTATGTAGTTGTAGATAGGTTCAGTAAGATGTGTATAGTGATGCCATATGAAAATAAAATTATAGTAGAAAAAACAACTCATCTTTTATTTTAAATGTTTGGGTTCATTTTTGTCTTCCTACTTCTATTGTAAGTGATCAAGAGTCTCAATTTGTTTGGAATTTTTGGTTATATATGTGGGACATGATGGAAACTAAGTTGAAGAAGAGTAAAACATTTCATCAGCAAATAGATGGTCAAACCGAGGTGGTCAATAGAACATTCATTCATCTTCTTCGAGGATATTGTAGCAAACATCCCAAGTTGTGGGATGAACAGTTGCATTACATTCAACATGCATACAATAGGGTAAAGCATTCTTCCACAAACACATCGCCATTTGAGGCATGTCTTAGATACTTTCCAAGATCGCCATTGGACTTCATATTTGGGAAATATTTTGCTATTGATGTCCATAGCGACATAGATAAAGAAAATAAGTTTATTGAGAAGATTTAGTTGATACATCGCATAATGCAAGAACAACTTGAAAAGAGTCAAAGAAGCTACAAGCCAATGCATAATAAACATCGTGTCGATCATAAATTCCAAATTCGTGACGAAGTTTGGTTATATATTATCAAAGAGAGACTTGAAGGGGAAGGTAAAAAGCTTAAGACAATCTCTTATGGTCCTTTTAAAATTCTGGAAAAGATTGGTAACAATGCATTTAAGCTAGATTTACCTCGCTATATACAAATATACCTTGTTGTTAATGTTGATAATTTTAGATTGTTTGAGCCTCCCTTGATTGATGATCAAGGAGAGCATGTTCAGATGCCATCAATATATGATTCCTCACCATAACATCTTAATGAGCTTCAGCAAGATCTCATACTTGACAGAAGAACCATAACTTCAAGGAGAGGGAATGCTGAATACCTTTGAGTGGGAATCAAGGGACAAATCCTTCTAAGGCCAAATGGATGGAGATTGAGAAGGTGAGGGAAATGTACCCTTGCCTTTCAAACAATTGACAGTAACCTTTTAGGGCCCAAAAGGCTTCTAGTGCGGAGGAATGATCAAGTGCTCAATATTAAGCTCAAAAAATACTCATAATAATTCAGAACTTGAATGGCACAAATTTATTGTCACCCTAAATCCGCCGTAGTTAATTTCATCGAAAGCCGACTCTGTTTGTGAAAGTTAGAGCATGATGTCCCTTTTCTCAAACATGTAAATTTCAAAAAAAAAAATGACAGACAACCACCCAGTCAGAAGTCTTTACTGCTGACGTGGTAGGTAACTGTGAAGGGGTCAAAGGTTGGTTTAAGATCCTCTGGGCAAATCATGTGGTGACAAGTGTCATTGTAATATTGATATTTAAGTTGGTTTGTTATCAGTTTTTTCATTGGTCGGAAATAGGCCAACCAAAGGCAGACACATGGTGTAGCCAGGGGCCACCATGTGCCCCACCCATGGTGGACTAAGGTATGCTCGAAATTCATTATTTTATAGTGGCAAAATTGAGTGACGTACGCAGGTTGGGTCGCACCGCAACCGCAATAACACACATCCTATTGACAAGACATGAATACATCTGCGCACGCTTTTATGTTATAACTTGATGGGCGGAGAAGGGGACCAACCCTGCAGGGCCAACCCCCGCATACCATATAACCATTCCACATGACCACAGACAGTACTCTAACTAAAACACACAATTAGTGCATTAAATAGAACTTAATTATGATTGAAATCTACTTATCCAATCAATTAATATAATCTTATACTGGCGGTTTAGTTGGCAGAGTCCTCCATTTTTGGAAAAACTCCAAATTTACCGGAGTTAATTGGAATTCTCTCCAATTTTGGAGGGTTTTCCTAGGAAAAAATGGACTGAGCCATAAATTTTGCAAAATTGAACCAATTTTGTCTCAGAAAAAGTCTATCCTAGTATATTTTGATATTCTGAGTAGTTTAGAGCAGGTTTTTAGGAGAAATAGAGGATTGTAAACAAGACTTTTTGCCATTTTGAGCTAATATAGAGGACTAAGCCATAGAATTTGGACGAAGAAGATGTAGCCCAAGAGGGGTGAAATCCTTCATCAAACACTGTGTTAATGGATCATTTGATGGTTTGATGTACATTTTATTGTTGTTGTTCAACATTTTGTTTTAATGTTAAAACTCTCATGAATTTAACATAAAAAATGATGCAATTAGATGTTTAACACTCACAAACACCTCAAGGAAACCTATGCACATGAATAAAATGATCAAGATTTGTTTATAATTATGAAGATGAAATTAGCACAACAAAAATAACATTCATATTCAGATCAGTTGGATTGTTATTGCGCTAAGGATTTAGGTGCATGTTGCATATGGATGGAGTGGATGTGGACTGTGTTCATGGCATATATGGTGTAGGTTGTTGGATTCTACTATGTGATTGTATGTCAGACTGTATTGTACTTTGGTTCACACTAAATATCTATGTGTTTTTGTGACATTTATTCTTAGTATGTTGGTAACATGCTTGGTTGCTAGGTTCTTTTTTAATTCTTGTAGGTGTAATTTCCCAATATCTGGATCTATTGTGGATATGTTTATTCTGAATCTTCTATGGTAAATAGGGATTATGTGTCTATCTCAAGCTGATATAGATTATATGCCCTAATACTTATGTAAATTTCATTTTTTGGAATGAAATACAAAGTGCCTTTATATATATATATATAAATATATATATATATATTTCTAAAATTTATTGAAATTTGTAATATTTATTTTACTTGAAAACTCAATTATACTGAATAAGCATTATGATTCGATTAAGATAAACTGTGTAATATTGTAATTAGATTAAAATAAAATGTGTAGTATATTATAGTGAATGTTCACTAAAAACATTAAGAAATTATAATAAAAGAAAATTATATACTCAACATTTAATGACAAGTATAAATTTAAATAAAAATAAAAATAATAAAAATTTATTTAATAAAATGTAAAATATATATTTTATTTTTTTTTAAAATAATTTTTAATATTTTTCAAAAATATTAGAATTTCAGTTATATATATATATATATATATATATATATATATATATATATATATATATATATATATATATTAATATTTATATTTAGTTTGATAAAGATAATATATTATCCTGAAATATAATATTCGATTTCAGGTATAAGATTAAGATTCAATTATAGTGAATGAATATAATCTTAAAAGCTTTCTCAAAAATATGATTTAAAGTGAAAGCATCTTTCCAAAAAGGTAAAGCTATAAGTGAGGGATGATTTATGTTATTTTAGAGCAAAATTACTTTTTAGATTTATAATAAGGCCTAAAACTACCTTTTATTTTCTCACACCTCAACTTCCTTTAAAATGATAATTATAACCAGTAAACCTATATTGGAAAATAATAATTACTTTTGCCATAAATTTGAATACCAAATCATTTCAATCATAGTAACCCTTTTCCAACTTTTACAAAAATATTAATAAACAAATAGACACTTAATAGATAGAAGATGAGACAATGTAAAAAGTCTAAGTTGTATTGATTTTTATTACATGTTTGTATTTCAACTATTTTTATACACACGACAGCGGCGTACAATTTTCTTCGAATGTCTCACTTATCACAATGACGTTCTTGCAATTTTCATCGAATGTTCTATTGTTTTATTTATTTATTATAATATTGTGCACCTAACCGAAATAATAAAAAATAAAAAATTTATAACCGGATACAATCCCATCAAATATAAAATTTAACTTGAGACTCCAAGAACACAAAATATATCTTAAATCTTTTTGAAGGGCTAAAATTAGGGTGGGACAACAATGGTATCAAGATAGGAACTCATCAATTATTAAAATATATTACAGTGGCTATATGTATGCATTTCTATACAAGGAAAGGTGGGAACCCAAGAATTAAAAAATGAACATATTTCACAATTTCTTGACCTTTGTGTTTTTTTGTCACTTAAAGTCAATCCAATTGCAACGTTGGCCAAATGGTATCGAATATTTTATTGATGGACTTCATTTTCTTTCCTTTTCTCATGGGTTCATATGGCTTTATAGCAATTTTTTTACTTTTTCATTTTATAACAGTTTACATCTTTGGAAAGTATAAAAGAAAATATGGTAACATTATAAAAGGATTCTTAAAGAATGTATATCTTAAATATAGGGTTAGAGTGTTGAAAACTTTATACTTGAACTTTGAATTTGGATTTTATATTTAGAATATTTTTAGTACTATATACTAGATTTTATGTTGTGTGAGACTAGGTTTTATATTGTGTGAGACTTTATAGTGTGGTTTTTATTGTATGGATGAAAATATTAGATTAATTTAGGGGAATTTATTTTCATAAAATATTTTTTCTTTATGGTATTGAATTATTGGATAAAAAAATTTTGTTTGGAAGAGTCTTACTTCTTCTTGGTTGGATGAGTGTGCTTGTTGGTTTAGTTGTATTGTCATATATGTTTTCTCTGTTGACCACCTTCCAGTTTCTTATTTGTTAATATTTTGAAGCATGTTATCTCATTAGGGTGTAGTTTTGGTATACTTGTTTATCTCAAATTTGTTACATCATGTTGGTGGATGATGCGTCTAGGCCTTGAAGGGTTACAAGCTAGCATTAGGAGCTACATGTTTCGTGATGTTGTTGGAATTTCCTAGTGACTAGGTGTGTTGCTGCTATAAGGTTGATTTTCTACTAGGAGATGTATTCTACATTGTCCTCTTATGATGAGGTGTGGTAAGAACATGCTTGATGGTAATTTGGATGGGTTAATATGTCTATTGTGAATTTCCCTTTTTATGTTGATGTGTTAGATGATGGATGTATTGTAATTTTTCACTTTGGCTTGATGTAATTTTCCTAAGTGATATGGATTGAAATTGTAACATTTATTAGATATCACCTAGGTGGAGTGTGTATAGTGTCTTTATTAATTTCATGGATGTAAATTTTCCTAAGTTGGATTTAAAGTGAGGGGCTCCACATATATCTTTGATGATCAAGCATTTTACCAAGGATTGATGAGGTATTGCTCATGTTATAATCCTTTGGTGGAGCACCATAAGTTCAAGCCTAGGTGGAGCTTCTATTTTGTCATTAAGTTGTTATCTTGTCGGTCTTTTATATGACATACATCTTGTTTCTATGGTACAACATTTATTGGATCATTCACCCTCTCATTTGTACACATTTTCATGTTGGTCTAATTAGTTGGTCATGACTATTGGGAGATTGGAGTATGGTTTTATTTGAGCATCAAATTTGTGTACACATGATGAGGTTGATTTAAATAATCAATGGTCAAATTAATTCATTTTATTACCATAGCGGTTAATAGGTTAAGCGCCCTACTTCACATGGTAGTTTTTATACTTGGAGGGGTTAACTCGAGGTTATTTAAGCCTTTATTATAAACTAATTCTCTCCTAAGAATGATTTCCAAGGTTTTCATGGATATTTTATTGTTGGAGAAGTTGACAGACTTGTCGAGGGTGCACTTTCTATTTTGTACATGGTTTAATCGAATTTATGGATGGTATTTGGAAAAAATAGCGTGGCTTTCACATCAACATTGATGTGTTCTAAACAACTTGTCACTTCTTCCTAAAACCACACTTCACATGGAGACATTTTGTTATATATTGGATAGTTCAGGCTGTTACATAGTACAATTTTCTATGGCACACCTCTCATAGGTGATCTATAATATTTATTTCATGGATGTTTATGCTATATTTTTATTACTTTTACCTTCATTGGGTAGCATCCTAACCTATATGAATTTTCGCATATATTAGTATGTTTGAAATGATTATGAAGGTTTTAAGGGGAAGGCACGTGAAACACTTGAAGTTCCACACATGTGGATTTTACATGCTCTTGCACGGTCTTATAATTATATATGGATTATATTTTTGGAGGAAGCGCTTGTGGAGACACTTATTTCTATCCTTGGAGGTATATATTTTATTATTCATGGAATTTTGTCATTGTAAAAGCCCTAATTCACTCTTAACTCTTTGAATTTTCTTGTTGGAGATGGTCCTATTTTTATTGTTGTGTTTGAATAATTAATTTCTTGTGGAGTGCTCCTTATATTTGGAACATTTCACATTCATACATGGAGTTTGTTTCCTTGGGATTCACACATGTGGACTTGTTATATTCATTTTGTGGGCCACTTGTTATTTTTTGAGACTGGTTATGGGACATTCTCCTAGGAGGTTTATTTTATTGTTATTTTTCTCATTCATTTTGGACGATGCACTTTGTAAGCTCTTCTACATGGAAACTTTAGTACATACTCCTAGATTTAACATTACTGAGTTATATTCTACATACATCCATCTTAGAGGGTCATTCATGTGTAAATCCAACTTGTTAACCTTTTTTCTCAATTTGTATTCTTAGTCATATGAAATCTATTGTAGACCATTTTTGTAATCATTTTCATATGTTTTTAGAAGGGTGAGCTCTCCCTGATAGGTTTGTTTGCGCATGCTATGAAATTTCCAACCATAGATTGAGGATGTATATGTCATCCTCAATCCATGGTTGACCATGTTACAACATGTGAACACAAGCCTCTTAAGGATAACTCATCCTTCTCAAAAAATAGGGAAATGACCAGTCTCCAAGATAGAGAATAAGTTACTCAGAATAATCATGAAAATTAGTTCAACAAGTTAGTTGGAAAATGATAAATTTATGTTCTAAGAATAATCATGAAAATCAGTTCAACAAGTTAGTTGGAAAATGATAAATTTATGTTTTATGAGAAACTAGACTCACATTCTAAACATGAGTTCTCTCTCCATTGTAATGGTTACTGGCACTATAGGATATTGATGAAAACTCCCCTTAGAATTCATTTCTACATGATATTATTGAAGCCTTATGGAGAATTGGAGGTACATTTTCATCTTGTGTGAGGATTTCACTATGCACTTTTATTTTCACATGTTGATTTCCATTGTAGGCAACTCTTGCATTATTGATGTGAATACCTTGGAGTGAACCATGCTTCAATTAGATATAGTAATTTGATGATTTTTCCCCTCTCATTTAGATTTTTGTATGCTAGCCTTCAATCTAATAAATATAATTGTTGTTACGTTAACATGACATTTCCTTCATATCAATGTTTTTAATAACACACCTATCTTTCAAAGGACAATTTTATATAATAGAAATCAACAATTTAGAGCTTATTTCTATCATGCATGAAAACTCCTATTCCCCTACATTTTTCATTCACTTTCCCTATTTTATTTATGTTTCATTTACTCCAATTTTCCAAGGTGTATTTAGGCACTTAGTCTTGGGATTTTCTTTCATATTTCCTTCTTAGATAATTCATTATTTCATTATATTAATCCACTCATTTTTCATAGGTTATTTATTCACTAAATAACCTTGTTCCTTCACTTTATAGCCTTATGAATCCTATATTTTACAGAAGTCTCCCTTGGATCAGAGAAGAGAAAACCAAAAGATGAGAGGAATAACTATTGATGAAAATGGGTAGACTTTAAACATTTCACAACACTATCCCCTTGATGCTTTAGATTTTTCATCATTTGGGAGTGGTATATTTGATTGTAGCATATTACTTTTCTCATATTTAAATAATGTTGCAATGGTCCCTTCCTCTTCTTAGGAATATGTAGATGAAGGGAAACTCAATCAACAACTAAAATAATAGCTATTACAGGACATAAATTAGCCTAAATTTTCATTGATCTAGAGAAAGAGTGAGTGAGGGTGATAGAAATAGTGAGTGATGGAGAGAAAAAATCATACCCTTTATAGAAATTTGTGCTCATTATAAAGATGCATGCATCCATTATTTTAATACAAATGCATTACTTTGATTAGTATGAAAATATTAACATATGTGTATTATTAAATTCAAAAGATACTTGGTGGGATCACATTTTTCCAACTATGTGGGGGTGGGGGATGAGCTGGCCATTTTAGTTTTAGGATCAATTAATCCATTTTTACAATTTCATAATTTTCAACCATGTTTCTATATATGCTTCATGTATTTATTGATGCTAAATTGCACAAACTTATACAACTCTCTGTGCAAATTCTAAATATATATTTTATTTAGAAATTAATTAAATTATTTATTAGTTATGTTGATTTGTATTATATCAATTTTATAAAAACATAGGTTTGTGTTTTAATTTACCAAGTTTGAAAAAGAAAAAGAAAAAAAAAATCACTAGTATAGATGAAGATTTATGCCGAAAAAAATGATTATGTTAGGACACTCATAGGAGTTTCTAGTGCTCAACCTCAAAATTTCACTAACTTATTTAAAACAAATTATGGAAAAGAGTATTGCACAAGAAATTCATATTATTTACAACCTACAAATTTGTTTCAAAAGCCTCTATCATTTACATACCAAATTAATGGCCTAACCCAAATAGATACATCATATTTTAGTGGCCTAACAAAAACATATGCATCCTGTTTTAGAGAAAAAATAATATACCAATTTTAGAAAAACATTTTTTTCTTGAATTGTACCAAATTTTTATAAATAAAAATCTTACATTGAAAAAAAATTAATTTCCTACCTTTAATGTTTTTATCTCAAGCCTAAAAAAATTGTATAAAAATCTTTATTAAATAATAATATTTTTATTTTTCCAAATTCCTATCGTAACAGTTTTGCACCAACCAAAAATCATTAAATTGAAAATATTCAAAACTCATAATGTGTTGCCTATTTAAGAGGCTAGCATCTATGAATTGATGTATTATCATAAAAAACAACGAAATTGTTAGGTAGGTCACCGATGATAACATGTTAATGGCACTATCCGAATGCCTTTACTTCAATAAATAAAATAAAAGCATAAGTGCACGCGAAGTTATGTACAACATTTCATCTTCTTGTGAGTTGCAATGGTTTCTTTTACTTATGTACTTATGCGTATCTATGCATTTGTATATATTTATTCAAATTATATTTAAAAGAAATTGGTTCTATGACTTGGATATTACAAAATGGGTATAGATTTCTCGACTATTGAGGCAACTACTAATCTCTTAGGTGTAAATACAATAAAGTTCTCAATGACTATTACAATAAAGTCAAATAATTGTAGATTATTATATCAAGTTAAAATAGAGATTGTGGCAAAAAAAAATTGATTAGGTTTAATATATAAAATATGACAATTTCCAATAGATATACGACCTTGCTTATCATAACCTAGATACCCTATTTAAACTTTATAGGTACATCAAAATGGAACCTCAAAATTTAATAGCTTTGAAATAAATCCTCATATTCTCCTAAAATATTTTTAAATTCAACTAAATACTTTTGTTTTAAAAAAAAGCAATTCCACCTTAAAAATATAGTTAAACTCTTCATAACATTCTACCCAAGCCTTTAGTTCTTCTAACAACCTTACCTAAAGATTCATCTACATTTAATTATCTTATAATCAAATGTGTTTGCATACTTTCATAAGCCTTTTCAACATATTAACATATCCATAGCATGTGCTCCTCATATATTCTCATATTTAATTTATATATATTAAAGATATTAAGATATCCATATTCGATATATATATATATATATATATATATATATATATATATATATATATATATTTGCTTAATTCAATGCACCATTCAAAATTTGTTGACCAATGATCCTTTACATGATATTAATAATCTTCAGAAAATAGCAAAGGTTGGTGTTCGAAACACTCCCATACCATGTCTTAATAGATTCATGCATTATCTATCTTCAAATAAATATATTTGATATATTATAGTTTAAAACATGGTGTTTTTCTGGGATGTTATTTAACCTAACATTTATTAATATCTTTTGTATTTTTGTATCTTTTTAATATGTATATATTACGTGTATATATTACCGTTGAACTTTTTTAATTAGAATTGATATAATTTATAATTTTTTCGTTTACATTATGTTTCTGTAATTTTTTTAATATGAATATTAATATGTATATATTACATTTAAAAACTTTTAATTAAAATTGATATAATTTATAATGAATTTTTAAAATAATTTTCTAATATGATATTTAAATGTTTTGTATAAGTGTAAAAAATAAAATTAAAATAAATATTAAATATAGAAAACTGTCATGAAAATCTTAGTAATAATATTTTTTTTTTGTTTTCAAATATATGAAGGAGATGTTATCACATAACTTTACATTTAACAATTTAAAAAAAATGTCAGTTAATTAATTAAAAATAACTAATAATATTGAATATGTGGGTTTAATTAATCTTTTCATCCATAAAAATATAAAGAGGTTAAACTTCATTTAAAAAAAATAAAATGTGTAGTGTGATCTTCAAATAAGATATGTTTGTTCTTAAAAAAATTTGAACTATATAATACATAACCCATACCGATGAATTAAAATTATTTGTGTGTAAGCTTGACCTCAGGTTAGGAATAAAAAACACACCCATCTATAAAACTTACAAAAAGCCTTATTCCTTAAAAAATATTGAGTTATAATTATTTGTAATATAAAAAATCATATAAAATTATTTGGTAAAACACCAAAATTAATAAAGATAACTCCTTAGAAAAGGTAGGTTAATTGATATCATAGTTAAAACATGTTTGTGTGAGGTAAAGTTTCTAAATGTAAAAAACAATTAGTATCTGATATGTATGTAAATTAAGTCAATTGATATGATAGTTAAGAATGTTTATGCCTTTATCCAAGAGAGAATTAATAAGTATTTCAGATATCCTAATTTAGTAAATTAATAACATAGTTAAAATGTTTTTCTCTGATGTTAACTTTATATAGAAAAATTTAAAGTATTTCATATATACTAGCAATTGCATGAGATGTTGCAAAAGAACCACTGTAAGGAAATAACATATAACACTAATTAATACTTGTTTGACAACTGTTGAAAGACAGAAAAGATCAACACACAACAAGGACTATGCTTCAATGAAATCTTGTTGTTCTTTGTTATAGTTTCTTTAGGTACTCTTCTTGCCAACTTAAGAATATTAAGATTGTACTATAATAAACCTTGTTTTTGAACAAATCCTACTTCCATATTGATGAGGATTTTATATGGATGCCATTAAAAATTTTATGCTGATTTATTTCATATTCATTGAGTATGTATTTTTCTTTGTGGGTTCTTCACATATTAAATATTGTTTAATATACCTAGTTTTCATTATATTTCTTAGTATCTTAAACGGAAGTAATTTATATTTGAGTAGCTGATATGAAGTTGGTCACTTTTGTTCTTTGGAAACATAGTAAACAATATATGGAGAGGTGGCTTTTATCACTTCAAGAGTAGTAAAAATAGTACTAATGGAAAAATAACTCTAACACTGAGAGAGATTTGGTAGCAGTTGTGGAATTGGCGGACATATCTTACTCGACTTCCAAACTGAGAGAAATTTTGAAGAAATTGTAGAAATGGAAAACATGCCTTGCTATGTGGTGTTGGATATTGGGAATATATTTCTTGATATTGTATAGAAGACTGTAAATTTTGATTTAGCTTATACCAAATTAACCATTTAATTTCCAACATTTAGGCCACACTTACTATCACATTTGTAAAGAAAATTAGAATAGAGTATCACATTTTTCTTATCATATGTAAATGATCCTATATGCAACATCTATTGTGTGCCGCATAGTTTAAATTTGTGAAAGGAGGAGGAGTGTGAACGTGCAAGGTAGAAAAAGAAGAGGGGAAGTCAGGATTGATCAATGAATGAATGATCTTGTTTCGGACATAACATTCCTATCATAATACTCTTATTTATGCATCCCACATACTTCGATAATAAGTTTCTTGATTCTCTAAGGTGATTTATAATAGCAAATGTGAATAGAGTTATAAGCTCCCTATTTGAGATAATATTATTAATTGGAGAGACATGATCTCGAAAATTACTATGTTGGTGCAGTTTCTTGATAGCTAAAATTATCTTTATGATTGACCTTGTAATCCCTATACTACATTCACAAGGCTTAGAGCTACAATAGTTGTATTACTATAGTTGAAGCTCATGAGCATAACTTAAGCACAAACCTATTGTCAGCATTTCATAATAGATGTTTGTTAAAGAGACCATAGTTAAGGATTATCATAATATTTTTGATAGATACAAATACATTATCATATTATGTTTTGGTTTGCAATATTTATTGTGATTGAAAAACATTTCCCCATAGATATTAATTACACTGCAAGTAATGACATATAATCTTCATGAAACTCATCCATGAATTGGGGCTAGATCAACCAAGGTAGATTTTTTTATTTATTTGGTTGTGTTAGTTGTACTAAAATTGGGATCCAAAATGAATGAGACTACTTACAACCTAAAGTGGAAATTTCCATTGAAGTTTCTCTTCTTTTCAATACAAAGAGATTTAGTTTTGGTCCTCATTTGGCTCCTAAAACATATTTGTTGAGCTGCAAGAATTATTAACACATTTCCTTCAATCAATATCATGGGAAAAAAAATCCAATTTAAAATTTATTTTTGAATTTTATCAAGCTACAGTTGTCTCTAAATTTGAATGACCTACATGGAAAATGGAAGGGTAGAAATACAATTTTGGAATATTTGACACACTAGAAGGTTGGAAACAAATCCTACTTCCATATTTATGAGGATTTTATATGGTTATTGTTGATCATTTTATGTTGATTTGATCTCATACTCATTAAGTATATTTTTTCCTTTGTGTGTTCTTGATCTGATAAATATTTTTTAATCTACTAAGTTGGTAGTGTATATGGAAGAAGAGAAAAAATGAAAAAAAATGTGATATGATAGGTGATCTAAATATAGACCAATTTGAGTGAAAAATAAATATTAATGTTAAATGTAATACAATATAAAAATCTACTAAAAAAGGAGGCATGTGCAACTTCCTTCCCAACAGCTCAATCAAAGAGCTTATTTTCATTCACAATTGCATCCCACACCAGAATCTTATCTTTCATCACCTCAGCCAAAATAAACCCCTCACTCTCATATTCCGAATGGTTCTAGATCAAATCTTTCTACAAGTATTATCCAAAGGTGTTTCCATTTATACACGTTTCCATTAGCACAATCAAAGGTCTTCTTATTTGGATACGAATCTATGAAAGCCAAAATTTATTGTTGTGCACGCAATTTTCCGTCAGATTCATCCATAAATTGGTACCATGAATTGTTCCCTGAATACTTGAAAGGAAACCTCTCATGTTTGCAAATGTAAATGTGAAGACATATTGTGCCTAAAAAATTCATCCATCCCCAAGGAGAGAATCCAAATATGTGTGTTAGATAGTGAGTGGACAAAATTAATCCTTATTTCTTCTTTTTAGCCTCAAATACAATATCCTCAAGAGTGTACTAAAAGTTGGGCAGATGTAACCTAGGAAGCTCTTCATGAATGTGGGACTCATGTGGTTGATATTTACAATTATTTGACACAACACAAAATAGACCAACGAAATGTTTAGAATAAATATCATCCTTTCACAGAATATTATTATGCCCTCTACACAACCAAAAAATCTTAATCTTGGCCAAACTTTAAGCTAAAATTTTAGGAATGATTAACATGAGACAACAAGAGATTATATTTTTGTTTACCATTTCATTCTATGGTTCCATAAATCCCATAAAATCCATTGAAATTATGCCTTTATCATGCATGATGATGAAGGGAGTTGTAATATAATCAATGAGTGAAAGGCCAACTTTACAATATCTCATATGTAGAAATATTCGGTCCATGTCTAATATGAATTTGATTTTAATGACGGGAACAAAGAAGTAGAATATTGTAACACTTTGAAACTTCTGAGAGCATCAATATCAAGGATGATTCTCCAGGCATATCCATACATTAAACTGAGTTGACCCTAACATACTAGAAAGAATGAAAACTCTGGTGCAATTTGATGTATGAATGTCCTTAAATTCATTGAAATTTGAAAAGAATTAACATAAAGACTAATGAGGGAACCTTATTTCACATTTATCACCTAAAAATAACTTGCAAAATTTTAGGTGCTTCAATGTAGGCACGGGTATCTTTATTACTAAACCCCCAACCCTCGAAATATTGTGTTCCATTTTCCACTATGTGTTCATATTCCGCACCTTTAGGTTTCAGCTATTTGAATATTTAATGGGATGTTGAGATAAATATAAACGATTATACAAACAATTCCCCTAAATTACATTTATGTTCGACAACGAAGTTTCAAATTTCAAATGTCACAACATACAAAATTTTCAGTGTCTTAAAGATGCAAAGACAAGTCAAGCTCCACATCTTCAATATTGAGGAAGGTTTCAATCTCTATCGGTATTATCGGACGTTACAAGTAATTTTTTTCCTCTCATCTATATTAATTCATGAGAATATTAATAAGAAGAAAAATGAGCTAATAAGCTTCGTACCTAAGCTTTTCAATTTCATAAACAGTTTATTGGAAACTTGATAAGTTTGTTTGAATATGATTTTGAACATGAGAGAATATATCTTGATACCTATTCTCTAATTTAGGTGTCAATTGATGATAAGAAAGGTAAGCAACTCACAAGTAATGAATTCTAAACAAAAACGATCTAAAGAACCCATTTCCTTCTGAACATATTTCATGTGGATTTGTTTTGTAGACGAACACTGAGGCTTAGAATCCATAGGCACCGTCAACAAAAAATAAAGGTTTAGGTAAATGTGTACTCGCTCCATATTTTCTGGAAGATGATCCGCTGAATATTTTTAGGTATACCAAGTGTTAAGAAATGACGATTTTGATATATGAATTAAATTATATATGAGATCCAAAATATGATATCATTGTTGGGTCGTTCCAAACCGTTTTTTTTGGATCTCCATTGTCAATATGATCCAACCATGCGAATTCTTTTAATCATATAACACACAAATCGATGATGCACACTGAGACAATGTGGCATGGAGGGGAGTTCTTCCAAAAGTAATTTCTTCCGATGTAGTTAATATTTAAGTGGTATAGAGAAAGGATTATTTAAAAAATCCATATCTATTAAACTAATTTTTTTTTGATACTTTCTAAATTGTTTGTCAAACAAATTTATATAGATATATGTGTTATTCTAGAACAAGTCTTCTTTTTCCACTATTACAAACATTATAATAAAGAAAATATTATATACCCGACAACAAAATCATTAATGTTGTATACTCTCTAATATTTGTAGTGGAATCTAAAGGTATATCTCAACAATTGGTTAAGAGAACAATGCCCCTTTCCACCTATAACATTTTGGGAATGATTCACTATATCTAAAAAAATTCAAACAAGTCCTTGAGAACGAAAAAAAATATGGTGACATCACTGAACATATATCAAAATTGTATTGCAATTTTGTCCATCTTGCCGATGCTACATCTCCATCTTGTGGTACCATAGCAGCTTCCATGAAAATTCATAAAATAATAATAATAAGAAAATAATACTTACATAGAAGAACCAAACCCTAATAAGGACTAGTGTGCTCCCTTCAAATTCAACAAGTTATTCATTCTTTTCGTACAACTATAATTTCTCTAAATTAATGTAAGTTCCCATTATTAGGAGATGTTAGGAGCACAAATTATATTATAAATATTGATAAATTCACACTTAAATATCACATGAACTCCAGTTAACATTGGAATATCTCTACCCATGCAATAAGTTTTTCCTAATGTTCTAGCATAGGTAGAGCCATATCAAAATTAATTGGAGATTTTTGTGATCAAATGTTTGAATTCTCAAATTTATGGACATAAAATTGTGCTTATTGTAATTATATTACAATATTCAATCATAGGACCTCCAATGAGAGTTATGCTAAATTGAAAAATAACTTCCACTCAACGCTTTACCTAATCTAAGCAAAAAATTAAAAAATCAAAAACTTGAAAGGAATCACAAGTTTATTCTTACCAATCAACATAAATAAATTCACTATATGAGAATATCCTTCAACGCTCAAGATCTAGGAAGATGACTACACCTGGAAAATTCCTTCCTCTTCCAACCAGAATGGAGTCGACAAAAAACCCAAACTTAGCACCTAGTGAAAATTTTCATTGGAAATGTTTCAACTATATTAAGCCTCACCTAATATTCGAGATGAAGCATATGCAAAAATGGATAATGAATTCATCAAATCGTTTATCTACTAGCTCCTAATAGATATTTTATGGACATGAAAAGTATATCTTTGGTAGAGCCATAAATAATCCTGCAAACATATCCTACAAACTAAAGGAATATTGGGTACCAAATTCCTCGTCATTTCTAAAGGAATTCATGGAAATAAACTGACTAGATTCATGAGTAACATTTAAGAAGGAAAAACCATAATAGCACCATGGCATAGGAGAAGAGAATGAACGAAAGGTTAGCCAATTACCTGCAATATGTTCATGTGTTAAAATAAAGATCAACAAGGTGAACGCTTAAAAAAATAAAGATTTAGTTGACACTTAGAGAAGTCGGATCTAATGGTGGAAAAAATTTTAGGCATCTAACATTGGATGTGACGATACGCAGGAGTACAAAGTGGCAGATGGGGGAGTTGTTCCCAGAGGGAACGCCTTACGATGTAATAAAGGAAAAGCTAATAAGTATATTATTTAATGTGTGCGTATATATATATATATATATATATATATATATATATATATATATATATATATATATATAGACACACACACACACACACACACACACACACACATACACACACCTTTGTTTTAGTTAAACATTTTTCTCTAACTTAAAAACAAATGTTTAATGATAATATTAGTTTAAATGGAAAATAAATTTACAATAAATTTCATATATAGCTATTCTAGTTAAAATGTGTTTCTATGAGGTAAATTATCAAAGTAAAAAATTAGAGATATCAGTGCATAATATTGGTGTATACGCAACTTAGATACATCTTAAATTTGGATCTATTAAGGGTGAAGAAGGATCAAAGCTCTTTTCACTCTTTTTTTTTTTTTTGCATTTTAAGAGATTAAAATTTCAATATATATATATATATATATATATATATTTGATTTTTTTTTTTTTTTTTTTTTCAAAATTTTAAATATATTTTTTCATTTATTAATATTTAATATATTTGAAAAATAAAAATTATTGTATAGATAATGTAACACCCAGATTAATTTATTTATGCTTCTTTGAAATTTATGTATTTTACTTTTTAAGTAAACTAGCATAAGCGAGTATGTTAATCAATTGATGAACAAGATTTATTTTCTTACTTTTCAATAAACAATTACTTTATGGTGTGGTTTCCATAATTGATGGGCAAAATTTCCAAGATTCCACAATAGTTACACTAAAGAATTTATTGACCATAGCTTCTCTACTGAGGATAAAAGGGAAATCCCAGAGACAAAATGGGGTTCTATGTAATGAGAAGAGAACTAGAGGGATGTAAGGTGAGAGTGGTCCAGAGCTAGTTTTGACTAGTGGAACTCTGCAACCAGACACCGGAGAAGAGACTGGACAAAGGTCTTGATTTCTTTATCTAGTAGAACTAATAATCAATTCTACTCTCGTGAGGAGCACGGGGGGGATGAGGACGTAAGCTCCTCTGTCATGGTTGGGTGGCTACCCTCGGCTTTGGTTAATTGAGAAAAGTATTATAAACTCAAGAAAGAGTGGCAAAAAAGGTTTGAAATGCGATTTTTCTTAAGTATCTTTATCGCAGTAAACATGTGAAATTTGATTACAATAGAATAACAATTATTCTTTCAACAAGACTACTAAATATATTATTTATAGGTGTGGATTAACTATTTAATTGAGAATTAATGTATGTCCTAATATACTTTGTGATGTATTTTCTATTTTTTTTCTTTTCTTAGAACAAAATTCATTTTTTGAGACATTCCCCTTTGATATATGTTGAATATGCTCTGCTCGGGTTGGAACAAGGCTCTGCTAAGGTTCTGACTACCTCTGCAACGGCGCTGCCCTAAGTGCACATGGAAGACCCATGGATCCGTATGCAACCGGATAAGTGATTCAACAGAGTCCTGTGCACGGGCTATGGCAACTTCACTGTGGGGAGGCAACCCGTCTCCCCCTATAAACGAGGAAAGGAATGATGCAACCCGGACTACCTCTAACAATGTTGAAACAGAATAGAGGAATGAAGTACCACAGGTGCAGGCCTCAGCGGACACATCGGAGATACCAGCTGCGACCTATGAAACATGCAAATGCATGCAGTCAAAAGACCTAAGATCGATCTTCCCAGTCACCGCATAAATGCCCAGATTTTTCTTATGAAATATCATGCTCTTATTAGAAATTTTATTAGCTACTGGCCAACTGAGAAAGCTCTGCGGGGATGGATTGCTTCAAAATGGAAGCCCGAAGGTCATGTTACCCTACAGGTAGGGCCAAAGGGCTTCTTCAATGCCGTTTTCAACTACATCAAGGACCGAAACAAAGTAATTGATGGGGGGTCTTACTTCTTCAACTCTGTTGGCTTATACCTAAGAGATTGGATTGAAGGATTCAATCCGGGTAAAGAAAAATTCAACTGGGCTCCAGTTTGGATATGTTTGTATTCGTTGTCGCTTGAATACTGGGATGAAGAATCGCTAACTGCTATTGGAAAAGGGTTAAAAGAGTTCATTAAGATAGCAGAGGAAAAAAATCTCAGAAGATACACCTCTTATGCTCGGATATGTGTATACATGAACCTCGACAAATTTATTTCGGATGTGGTAATTCTGTTTCATGATGATTTTGAATGGATCCAGGCCATAGAATATGAACATGTTCGCTTTCAATGTCGTAGATGTCATGCCCATGGTCATCTATTTAGAGACTGCCCTCTCAATAATACCCCCAAGAATAAAGAAGCCGAGGACAAGTCTGAAGCGGATGGGTTCACAAAAGTTTCTGATCGCAAAAGGCATAACAAGAAACCCCCATTGGTGCCCAAAAAACCCAACCCTCAAGCCAATATCCCTTCCACCAGCAATAGATTTGATATCCTATCTTAGTAAGACCTCTCGGACAACACTCCCTCAACACCCTCTGACCCCTCTTCTAAGCCCTCCTCTTCAGCCACAATCCCAAATCCTTATGATCCTAAACCAAGCCCGCAAGAACCGCAGAACATGGAGACCATGGATTCCAAGCTTAATCTAGAAACATATCTTGTCATTTGGAAACCAAATGGTATGGACATTGAAAGCCTCCTCCTCGACCCTAAGCTCTCCAATAAGGAAAATATCAGAAAGCAGTCTTCCAAGCCACATGGATGAGGAACCAGAGAGATTTGATTTGGGTGAGCTTGATATCTTAGGACTGGAGGATGCATGTAGACTAGAAGATTTTGAAAAAATCAATCCTCAACAAATTGAAAACTTAGAAGTGATCCTTTTCCGAGCACAGCAAAAAAAGAAACTGGGCATTCAACTAGGAATTCATTGGGATGGTCAATGAATTATAAAGGAATCAAATAAAAGAGGCAGAAAACCAGATCTGAAATGAACCATCATCATAGGGGAGATGTTGGTGGAGCCAGGAAGATACCCCAAATTGACTCGGTTCTATAAGCCGCTTCCCAATAGTTCCTCATGAAGCTCAACTCATGGAACGTAAGAGGGCTGAAGAGCCCTGGGAAATATAGAATGATCAAAAGCATGATTCAGCAACAAATACCACAAATATTCTTTATTCAAGAAACCAAATGCAATAGCACAACTCTTGGCACTATCCTAACCAAAGCATGGCCAGGATGCCACTCAGTAGCAGTTGATGCGTCTGGCTCTTCGGGAGGCTTAGCAATAGTGTGGGATACTCAAACTATCTCACTCATGGACTACCATGCCTCGCATAATCTCATTCAGACAACCTTTCATCTCATGGGCACCAATATACATGGGCACCTCTCAAATGTCTACTTTCCTCAAGATTCACCAAGAAAGATGGCACTCTTGAATACAATGGAGCCTCTCAACTGCAACAAAACACACCCCTTATGGATAATAGGAGGGAACTTTAATATGATCACCAAGCTTGAAGAAAAAATATGGGGTCGATCAAGACTGGAGCCTGAAAGCTCCCACTTCAAAGAATTCATTAACAACAGTTGGCTCATTGACCTGCCTTTCTCCAATGGAATGTATACTTGGAACAACAAAAGATCTGAAAATCAGCAAATTGCGTCCAAAATGGATCGCTTATTAATCTCACACAAAGCCATACAATTTGGGGGAGACATCTTTGCCTCTATCTCACCTATATCGGGCTCTGACCATTGGCCTATTTCTCTTCAATGGCAGTGACCCAGGAACCTATGGCAGTGACCCAAAATTGGCCTATTTCTCTTTGAAGCCTTTTGGCTCAATCATCCTAACTTCAAAACCTTGGTCCACACAGCCTGGGAGAATTTTGTTCCGCCAGCAGGTTCCAAAATGTATCAATTTTAGCTAAAGCTTCGATATCTCAAATCTTAAATAAAATTTTGGAACCACTCTATATTTGGGAACATCTTCCAGGAGAAAAAAATTTTAGAACACAGAATGGCTAATCTTCAATAGGAAATCATCAACAATGGAAGGACAGAGCCTCTTGCAGCTTAGGAACAGAGACTCCAAGAGCAGTTCGATGAGAGAAGAAAACAAGAAGAAATACTTTGGCGGAAAAAATCTAGAATCCGATGGCTAAAGGAAGGTGAAAATAACACAAAATTCTTTCATCGATCCACCATTCAAAGAAGAATGAACAACCGAATCGCCCAAATTACAAATGAAAAACGAGAATGACTGGAAAATCATGATGACATCGAACAAGTGCTCCTGGCACACTTTAAAAATGTCCATCAAGAACTTCCAATCAACAAACTACCTGCAATCAATAAAATAATTCAGCATATTCCTAAAATCATAACGGTGGAGCACAATCAAATGCTACTGCGACCAATTTCTCTGCAGGAGGTAGAAACAACAATGGCCCAATCCAAAGATGGCAAAGCCCCAGGTTTGGACGGCTTCACCTCAAACTTCTTTCACCATTTTTGGGACCTTATTAAATTGAAATTTTGGCAACTAGTGGAAGAATTGAGATCAATGCACTAGCTTCTTCCTTCTCTAAATGCAACTTTTATTGCTCTCATACCAAAATAAGATCAATCAAGCATGCTAGAAAAATTTCCAAGGTCATCTATAAGGTGATCTCCAAGGTCATTGCCAATAGACTCATGTCATTGCTCCCGCTGCTAATATCGCCTGAAAAAACTGGATATGTGGAAGGATGTCAAATTCTTGATGTAATCATCCTAACACATGAAGTCATTCACTCCTTGAAGATCAGCAAAAGGTAGGTATGCTCCTCAAAACTGATCATTCCAAGGATTTTGATAAGTTAAGCTGGAATTGCATTCAACAAATGCTCGTTGATTTTGGTTTCAATAAAATGTGGGTACGATGGGTAATGAATCTAATCTCCTCCACCTTTTCCTCCATCCTGGTTAATGAGATAACCTCTCATATGTTCTCTCCTTTGAGAGGAATTAGACAAGGTGACCCACTATCTCCTTTTCTTTTTGTACTCATGGCAGAAGGCCTTGGGCGATTGATTCAAAATTCTCTTCAAACCTAGAAATTGAAAGGTATCACCCTCCATGGCTCCCCAGCCACCACCCATCAAAAATTCTTGGATGATAACATGTTATTTGGGCACCCATCTATTCAAGAAACTCATTCATTTAAATCCATTTTGAATCTCTTCTCTGAAGCCTCTGGAACCTCCATAAATGCTTCCAAATCCCAGATCTACTTCTTTAACACCCCTATCCATACTCAAACCAATATTTCTCACATTCTGGGCTTCTCCATAGAAACTCTCCCTGCTAAGTACCTAAGTTCCCGTCTCATCGATTCCACCATCAAGCACTATTCACAGAAAATACTTCTAGAAAAGTTGGAAGCCCGCCTTTCCTCCTGGACCTATAGAGCCCTCAACATGGCAAGCAGATTAATTCTTATCAAATTAGTTTTTCAATCCATGCCTCTATACCTATTCTCAGTCCTTGCAGTGCCAAAATGGGTTCTCAAACAGATAAAATATTTGCAACGCAATTTTCTATCGGGATCATCTGGACAGAATCACAAATGGGCTCTAGTCAAATGGAGCACTATGTGCACCCCCAAAAGAAGCAGGAGGGCTTTGAATCAAAGATCCAACTCACAGTAATGAAGTAATGGAAATGCGAATATGGTGGAAATGGATGTTGGCACCACATAGTACTTGGGCCAAATTATGGACAACCAAATACGCCAAAAATAGACCCCTAGAAGACCTGATAATACTCTCCCCTGAACGAATAGGCTCACTAATTTCGAATGCTGTGAAACAATACAACTCACTGATCCAACAACACAGTTTTGGGAAGTTCATAATGGAAGCATGGATAGATTCTGGGTGGACTCATGGCAACAAAAACCCAAACTAGTCGACATTCTCCAGCCTCACAATCTGGGGGATCTGACCATTATCCTGGAAGATAAAATAAATCAGCACTGGCTCCATTTGAGCAACAATGGATTCAAGCAATGGAAACACTCTGCTCAAATCACTCCCTAGGAACAAGAAGACACATGGGAAGCACTTAGCCTAAAAATATAGCAAAGGAAGATCAGATGCTCAGAGGAACTAGAAATTCTTAGATGGGGATACACCACCAAAGGAATGTTCACCACAAAATAAGCCTACACTTTAATGCACCCGATCACTAATCCTCTTGAACCTCTTTGGCAGCTTATATGGTCTCTCGGAATCTGGCCCAAAGTTTCTACTTTTCTATGGCTTCTCAGCCACAAAATAATTCTCACTTGGGATAATTTGATCAAATGACACTTCATAGGACCCTCTCAATGTCCCAACTGTAATCAAAACAATGAAACAATTCAACACCTCATGGTATTGTGTACTCTTGCAAATAATCTCTGGGAGAAACTAAGATTTCATTACAAAAGGAGAAAATTTTCCAGGGATATAATGAACACTATACGCAATTGGTCAACGACACCTTACAACAACACTCTTCTCAACACATTATGGTGACTTCTACTAGGCCTACTCCTATGGAAAATCTGGAAGGAGAGAAACAAGAGAATCTTAAAAAGCCAAAGCACATTGTTGGCAATAATTTGGAGTAATTTTGGCAACAAACTTCAAGAATCACTAGCTCTTCATGAATGGAAGGAAGAAGATCTTCCCACAAAGCCACTGGAAAAGGCCATTTGGGAGAATTGGCAACTTACGATCACTCATACTCCAACCAGTACTGCAAAGAACACTCCGAGAATTCCAAATCAATGGTCTCCTCCCTCCAAAAGACTGTTTAAACTGAATTTCAATGGCGCTTCTAAGGGCAACCCCGGAAAAGCAGGATTTGGGGGCATTTTTAGAAACTCCAGTGGGGCTCCTCTAGAAATCTACTACAGCTCTATTGGTTGGGACACTAACAACTCTGTAGAATTGGAAGGTTTGTGGCAATTTCTTTGCTTAACTCAACACTATAATCACTTCCCCATTGTAATTGAAGGAGACTCACAAGTGCTCACCAACATGGCCAATCAACTACTATGGGGAACTACAGCAGCCAAAGTGGCTACCAGTTGGAGACTAGCAGTTCGCCTTGAAATGATGGACCGATGGCTAAAGATCCATAAAGCCATAATGTTCACTCATATAAAATGAGATGGAAACAAAGTTACAGATTTCCTGGAAA
Source organism: Pinus albicaulis (assembly GCA_034641835.2). Lineage (NCBI taxonomy): Eukaryota > Viridiplantae > Streptophyta > Pinopsida > Pinales > Pinaceae > Pinus > Pinus albicaulis. The sequence goes on from CM076575.1 coordinate 911,808,960, forward strand.
ATGTTGGAGTGGAAAGTGTAGACACTCTTAAACATGGCCCCCTCAAAATTCTCCATGAGAGTGCACTTCTATAGGATTGCATCACACTGGTGCACAAAGGTATTGCAGTTCTGGATGCGGATGATGTTTAAGGTGGAGGGGAAGTTTGTCCCTATGAGGTTCCCGATGTCGGGTGCGTGGTGTGGCCATATGGCCACCCACAGGCGCATTAATCCTCCATTTAATGCTGCCAGCCCGCATATCACTTGTGAGATTAACTCATTCCACCGCCAGAATTTTCCGCTACTCTGGTTTATAATGGCTCCGCTGCACTGAAATTATATTCATGCCCTCCCTCACTGTTGGTCTCCTGCTTCACAGAGGTTCCTCTGTACTCCTGCTTGTGCTGAGCCAAGTGCTTGAACGCACACAGGAAGATGATGCTTGTTGCTTAGCTACATTGAAACTTTGTCGAAATTTCACTATACACAGAGCGCACTCTGTTGCAATAATTCTCGGCCCCTTGCAACACAAGCCTCGCCATTCTTGTCTGAACATTTTCATTCCCATCCTGAGCATATCCACTATCACTCGAGCTCCACTGTCATAATGCCTTGCCTTAGAAAGAGGATGAGAAGCCGACGCGGCAGTAGCCGGGGCAGAGCAATTTGCTCTTCGTCCATCGCCAGTTCTAATTCTTCCTCTGAGGACTTCTCTTATGGCCATTACCCTGAAACTCAGAGCAAATGGGGAAGAGCCAGCCTTGCTGGGTAGGCGCATCCTATCCTTGGCTCCTAGTCTCATGATGTTGTGTCTCCTTTGCAACCAGTCACTCAGCATTTTTCTACCCCCGTCTCCACTCCACCCGCCCAAATTGCTCTCCGCAAAACCTTCCATAGAGCCAAGTTCCATTTTGCTTGCACCATGGACCAACCCGTAATTAATTATTTCATCACTGTCACCGTTTGGGAGGAAGAAGCTGGTAAAGAGGACAAAGATGATTCCAAAGAAAAGAGCACGCTGCTAGGGATGGAAAGTGCTGGTAAGGAAAAGGAATCGATGAATGAGGTAGCTGGTAAAGCCACCTGTGCAACAACTGAAGATGAAGATGGAAGCAGTGACGAATATGAATGCCTCATTGAGGAGGAATCTCCCTCTCTTGCAAATGAAAAGTAAACATGGTAACCTCTGCTGGAACACGAATCTGAAGCCCAAGTTTCATGGGTCGTTGTTTGTGTTTTTGTTAATCTCTCCAGTGTTGAGAGTGAAAAATGTTGTTTTCATGGGTCCATTTTCTGAACTTAATGTCGGTTTCCCCTATGAGGGAGGCAAGACAATTATCTAAGGGACTGGTTTCCCCTCTTGGGGCAGGCCAGAATTATGTATTTTTTGACAATCATACCCAGCTCTCAGGCTCACTTAGCTGAGGCTGTGGTCACCATGTATTTTTATGTTATATAAATAGAAATAGACTTATTTAGAAAAAAAAAATATAATTTGTGATGTCTACTTATTAAAAATTACGTGTGTATAAGAATTCTAAGAAAACATAGATATCAATGCGGAAAGTAAATAATAATAGGTTTTACTCTGTAGAAATTGATGAACAGAGATGAAAAGCCTCCAAAAACCAAATTGATCATGGAGTGAAAAATGAAAGTTAGTCTATATAGGGAGAGTTGCCAAACTAGACAATCTTTCATAAGAAGATAAAGGAAAGCTTTCATGGACTAAGGGTATGGGAACAAAAACTCATAATGAAAGATGGTCTGGTCATCTGAATTTTTAGAAATTGAAAGAAAACTATTTTAAATAGGTACTAAACTTAAAATCAGGGTTAGTGTTGATCCTGCTGAGTATAGTAAGAAAATGTGTTTAAAAAATAATGGAAACATTTATATTCTCTATAGCAACATAGATAACGACCATCACAATAGGGAGAGAGTGCGATGGAGGTCGGTGGAAACCCTACAGTGCACAACTCCTGACTATTGGCTTATGGACAACATACAACAATGGATGGACAGCAGATGTACCAAACAACAACGTGTCGCTAGTTTTTGGTCTCACATATGAGCCACAGTGGAGATTTGATTCGTGTGGGTTTTCCCCTTTTATCTCGGAGGCCGCAAATGATTTTCCCACCGAACTCTCTGGCCTCTAGCCTCGCAATGATTCAGACGACTATCACTATCGATGGGCTTGTGCGATGGTGCTCCGAATTTTATCTCTGGCCCACGATCGATGCAAATTTGTTGGGATTTTTTGCACAGAACCTATGCTGATGGCTTTCTGCAGGAGGTGTGACTATCCATACCATTGGCTATCAGAGTGCAACATCATTTTGTGGTGGCCACCCTCAAGAAACTCCTTTTTTGGGGATACAGTTATATGAACCCTACATTACTCCATCAAAGACAATAGAATTGAAGGCCAAAGGGTGTCACCGAGTTTTCTCAGGAAATGAAATACAAGTAAGCTCTGCACAATTTCAAATTTTCATAGAGCCCCCAAAGGGGAATATTTTTATTATCTGGGTACAGGACACAGACTTGATTTCATATATGAAGGAAAAAATCCATTCCATTGCAGGTTACGCTTTCCACCTCCAGTCTTTGATTTATGGGGGGAAATCTCTATCAGATTCCATCATTATTAAGGAACATTCTATCGTTTCTGGATCCTTCCTGTTCCTCAACCTGAGACTGCGAGGGGGAAAGTTAGGAAAAAATAGAGTCCAAGGACCCACTCGGGGATCCAGTACCTCCAAATAGAAAACTCAAAAGGACTCTCATACAGAAACGTTTTGCAGAGGGAAAAAAACAAAGAAAAAACAACAACCACACCAAGAAAGAGTTCCCCCAAGCCATAAATTGTGGAGCAACAAAATAATATGCCCAAACTAAATATAGACACTCTAGAAATAGATGAGCATCGAACCACATTTGAATCCCAAGAAATAATATGCAGATTCAACTTCTTCTCGCCCAAACCAATGGAGTTGTTCCATTGGATCTTTACCAACTGGACCATGGATTGTGAAATCCATCTATGTTCGAAGGGTTTATTAATTGTCAAGTTCTCATCACCGGAAGCAATAGACATTATACTGGGGGAAGGACCCTGGTTCTAGGGATCCACCAGACTCTTCATCACACCATGGTTTCATGATTTTGATGCCAACACTAAGGAGGTCACCATAATTTCAGTTTGGGTCCGGCTATACAACCTTCCACTTTAGTTTTGGAGTGAAATTGTTTTAGGAGGAATTGGGAACACCCTCGAAATATATATAAAAATAGATACCCACCATTTGTAGGAGCGCATTTACACCTTCGCACGAATCTGTGTGGAAGTGGATCTCAGCAAGGGCCTACAAGAGTGCATTCAGCTGATTCACAAACAACAAATATGGAAACAACATTTAGACTATGAAAACACAACATTCAGATGCCAAATATGTGGAAACATGGTACACCTACAAAACACATGCCCGGAAGCAACACGAGATAATAGTAAAAATAAGACGATAGGGAAAGCTCCCAAAGGATGGAAATTTCCTTCAGAGGAACCAGGACAAAAAACAAATGAAGAAGAGGAAGACCCCATCCCCACGGGAGTAAACAAAGAACAACTTATCTGGGTACACAAGAACAATAAATGATAGATCCATTTAATATCACCACCATGGCACAATGGAATATCGATCCTCGGCCACCAGACATCGAGGGGAATAAAAGACGACATACTTCAGACACTTGAGACTCAAATGAGGACATTGGAGAACACATGGAAGAAAACCCACTTGTCCTTATCTCAGCCCCGCCAACACAAGGTGCTTGGGGAAAGTTTGAAAAGAAAAAAGGGAGAAAATCTTAATTTTTCTCCCCTTCAAATGTTTACTTTGTGGCATACTTGATTCTCTTGATTGAAAATTACTAGCACATGTAACATGTAATTTTTTTTCATTAATAAAATTATGAATTTTTCCTTGGAAAAAAATGACCATCACAATAGATTAAAGATTGAGGCAAAGAAAAAAAATTGAAATTAAGCATAAATATAGAAACCCTTAGAAGGAGGTAATCTGACTGCCAAAAAGAATACATAAAAAGTTAAGACATTTCCACAGAAAAGTAAACATGCCTGAATGCGAGCGCAAAGTATGGGAGACTGCAACAATCATAGGTTAAGTAATGGAGGTGATGCGATAAACCTATAGAACCAAATATATTATGAGCTATTTAAAGACTGTGAATGATTATCTCGACATTCATAGAGAAACTGATAATATACGATACAATTGATAACAAGACCGAAAACTATTATGGGAACATGATCAACCATAAGTTACAAATGAATATATAGTTCATAGAAAAATACAACTCTGATTGTATCTAGAACTACTACATGAGAAGCATATAAGTATATTTATGTCTTAGCCAGAGAAATGATCCGAAAATTGAGGGAGAGCCAGAGGAAATTCCTTGAACATGATATAAAATTAAACATAGTCTCACTGTATAACACAAATTCTAGACTTTGTTCAATTTCTCTCTTAAAAAAATTAAATGATACATTCAACAAAAGGTCTTTGAGGGCTAAATTAAATCGACAGAGGAGTAGAGCCTTAGAGGCCCTCATGAAAATTGACAGAAAAACTTAATTAATCAATCAAACAGAGAGGAGTCCAATATAGAACCAAATTTTGAAAAAAATCGGAGAAGACCCCTCTAAATAGGATCCATAAATACCTGGAGAAATGGAAGAGATGTCATAAACTGATGTAGGAAAACAATTAAACATGGTTGTTGGCGAGTTCAGAGTTGCAATGTTACTTGCAAGACAATGGAAAGTTCTTAGAAACTTGGAGGTTTGGTTCAAATAAAAACCAATCAAAAGGAAAGCGTAAGAACAAAAGTAAAAATAAAATGGTTACCTTACAGATGAGCTAGGGTTTGAAAAATAAGACCTTAGAGAGAAATTCCCAATAGAAAATGGTGAGATTCGGCTATGTATTATTCTAAACTTTGGAATACTAACTAGAGAAAGAGGGAAAGAATATTTTTATTACCTATCCTAGCCATACTTATGTTGGGAAACTATTTTTCGAGAAAGAAATAAGCCTGAAGAGACTGTAATGAAAACCTCCATGAAAATCGGGAAGGGAAACTTGAATGGAAATCCTCCTGAAAAGAAAACTGGAAAGTGAGGGTACCTGTTACACCATAGTCAAGCATGTAAGACTGTAAACCAAAGATTTCAACACCTGAGGGAATATAAAATGCTCGTTTAACCCAGCAAGAGATACCATCACTATAATTTAATGGAAAACATGCATGAATCCGTTACCTTAAGTCTTCACGTTGAGGGTGAAATGAGGATATACATTCCACAAAGAAAGGTTGCAAAGCTCGAGTTTCCCTCGCAGCAGAGGAAAATGGCTTGAATGGTTAGGCTTTGCGGGTAAGGGTATTACCCTTACCATCCAAGAACAGATCATAACCATTGATCAAAAACTCCATATACATTGAGGATTGTTCCAGATGTGAAGAAAAATTAATAATGAAAACATATTCGATGCTATGGAGAATTAACTAATTTGATAAGATATTTGTGTAATAATTTAAATAGGTACAAAATCTACGTGATGTACATTGGTACTAAACTCACTATTTAATACTCAAAATCAAAACTAATATTCCACATGATACCCATAGTTCTTCCAAACTTAGTTACCAGGAGTCTTTAAATGTGAAGTATCGGTAAAAAGAAAGGTAATAGCTATAATACAATATGATATATATAGATGTGACGTGTTAATCATATTTTATGTATATTATGTTTTCAATGTGAATGAAGGTAAAACTTTTTTTATTTCCTTGTTATGGATAAATGTTATAGTTCATATCACAACAACGTTGACATGTTGGGACTGAGATGGGCCAAATTAAAAACATTTGGTGTGTGTAAAATTGTGCACAGAGATATGAAGAAGGGGTTGACATAATACAATGAGAAGGGGGTCTGGATATCAAGATCCCAGAACTACATGGGAATATCATCCTAGTCTAACCCATATATGAACCCGAAAATGTGGGTGCAACTGAGCATGGATCAACATAAAAAAAGCAACAAACTACTTGAGGAACAAAAATGGTAGACCATTATAATTCTGGATACGGTGCAAGGGTTACAGGAAGAAATGGTTCGAGTAAGAAGCGATGATGAGAGGATAATGCAGGAATAGGAGAGTATTCTTAAAAGCCTCTCAGATAGGTAGAATCAAGGGAAAGCCCAATGGAGCCCAGAGAGGGATACCTGAGAAGAGGGTGAACAACAACAAAAAGCTAATGATATGCTAGAAGGAAGCCATACCCAACAAAGTAATGAAAACATAAATTACAATGAAGGAGAGTTTGGAAATGTTTTAGATCAACAAGAGTTAAAAAACATAAAGTAGAGTTGCAAGGTGAATTCTAAAAATTAAACCTCCTACACTCGATGGAGAGGCTAAAGAAGTGGTAGAAGCATGGATAATTAACACAAACAAATATTTTCAAGTTTATGAATATAGAAGAAAACTCAAAGCTCACTTGGCTAATTACCAACTGCGGGAAAAAGCCACATTATGGTGGGAGGAAGTTAAAATTGTGCGAGCAATTGAGGACCAAAATACTACTTGGGACAATTTACAGCAATATTTTGAAGACAAATACCTAACATAACGCTTTTACGATGAAAAATCTTGATAATTTCATGATTCGAGGTTGGGAAAACTTTCTATGGACAATTTCATAACTAAATTTACCTCCTTATTGAGGTATGCGCCATATCTTAGAGATGAAAAGGCAAAAGTAAAATGATTCTTGAGTACCTTACTTGCTCACATGAAGGAGAGGATATAATTTATGAATCCAAAGACTATGGACGAGGTGATTCGAAAAGCATGAATTTTCTGTCAAGAGTCCAAGGTAAAAGGATATGCTGGTACAAGTTGGCCACCAATGAAAGGGCAGAAAGGTACTTCAAATTTTAAAGGTAGCAGACCTAGAAACAATAAAACAATTGCAAGAAACCCAAAAAATATGCAATATGGAAAAAGCTTGAAAAAACCCAAATGGCCAATAGAAGAACGAACCGTTGAAGCATCCAGTAGACCATATCAAGGGCATATCCAGAATTTGTCACTGCAGTGCTGGGGATGCAGTGAGGCACATTATTATCAGAACTTTCCTCATTGTAGGAGAAGTGAAAATATAGGAAATATGAAAGAGGCATCCACAGTGGGGGATGTTGCACGAAATATACCAAGAATAAACGTGGCACTAGAAGATCAACAAGAATATTACCAACCGACCATGATAGAACTGGAAGGTAAGTTATATTCCCAAACTATTTCTATTTTGGTTGATCATGGTGATAGTTTAAGTTATATGAATCCCTGAATAGTTGAAAAATGTGACTTGCAAAGCCAAGAATTTAAAATTCTCTGGATGGTACAATTGGCCACTCGGGAAAGAGAAAAGTTAACGCTAAAGTCTAAAACTATTATGTAGAAATTGGAAACTAGCATATAAAGGTTGAGCTTAATACTTTACCCTTGGGTTCCTATGTTATATTACTGGGAATGTATTGGTTGGAAGGCCATTTTTCATTAGTAGATTGCAAAGAAAAAATCATATATTTTAAGGCTGAATATGGATCTTGCGAGGAGTTACAAGGAATTAAGAAACCTATTAAACTACGCCACATCACTGCACCCTAGCTGGGTAAATGCATTAGAAAATGATGTCAAATTTATGTTATTCAAGTAGTATTCACCAATTCTAAAGTTAAGACCCCTATGTTAAAAAATATACCAATGGTACAATATTTTATGGATGTGTTTCTAGAAAGCATACTGGTACTACCTCCAAAGTGGGATATCAATTTCACCATCCAATTAATGCCCGAGGAAATACCAGTGTCATGAGCACCATACCGAATGGGTGTACTTGACATGACTGAGTCTAAAATACAAGTACAACAACTGTTGGACAAAGGATAAATTCATCTTAGTGTGTTTCCCTGGGGGGCACTAGCACTATTCATGAGAAAGAAGGATGGTACGATGTGAATGTGTATGGATTATAGATAGCTTAACAAATTAACTATTAAGAACAAGTACCCACTACCACGAATAGATGATATTTTCGATCAAGTAAAGGGGGAAATTGTATTTTATAATATATACCTAAGATCCAGATATCACCAAATACATATAAAATATGAGAATATATATAGAACAACATTTCGTACCCGATATGGGAATTATGAGTTCCTGGTTTTACTGTCTCGATTAACTAATGCAACAAAAAATTTCTTGAGTTTGATGTATGACATATTTCTTTTTTTTTTGACAAATTTGTCTGATATTAATTGATGATATATTAATTTACTCAAAAACCATGGAAGAACATAAGGAACATTTATGAATGGTACTAAAAATGTTGAGGGATCATCAACTTTATGCCAAATTTAGTAAGTGCAAGTTTTACAAAGAACAGATCCAATATTTAGACCATGTAATTTCTGCCGAAGATATAGAAATAGATCCTCAAATAAATAAAGACTATTATGGAATTTTGGATACCCAAAAACATAGAAAACATACATTCTTTGATGGGATTTTTTGGCTATTACCAATGTTTTATCAAGGGTTTCTTTAAAGTTTATTTTCCTATTAACACCTTGTAGAAAAAAGGGTGAATGTTTAAGTGGACAGCGAATTCCAAACCAAATTTGAACGATTAAAAAATATGTTGAGTATAGATCCCGCATTGAAGGTAGCTAATCCAATCAAGGAGTTTGAGGTTTGAACTGATTATTGCAAGGAAGGAGTGGGAGCAGTATTGTCACAGGACAGAAAAGTCATTTCATATGAATCTAGGATGCTTAGAGATAATGAATAGTGATATTCCTCTTATGATCTAGAGCTGACTGTGGTAGTGAATACACTAAAAGTATGGAGGCACTACCTATTGGGAAAAAAAAAATTGTTGAAAAAAGACTACAGTAGCCTACTAGCTATTTTAAGCAGGCTCGCTTGAATGCCTGCCAAGCAAGGTGGAATGCATTCCTGAGTGAATTTGATTTCGAAAGTCAGAAATTTAAAGGTAAGGAAAACCATGTTGATAATTCCTTATGTAGGAAATTAAATTATGTGTATGAACTCTACTTTAGCCGTGTGGAATTTAAGTTCCAGAATCAGGTGAAGGAGGTAGCGAAAATGGATCCTGAATATCAATTTTTATGGAAGCAAACACAAGAAACAGAAAATTAGGGAAGACAATCAGATTATAAGATCAATAATGAGAAACTATTGATTTTTTAAGGAATACTGTGGGTAAAAATGTAAAGCTGGTTTACAATTTCGTGAGAAATGCGGTTATAAATTTAATTTTCCCAACAGTTTGGTGAAATTTTTGAAATTAATTCGCCCGAACTAATTATTTCATTTACATTTACAACTTATTGACGGTGTGGTTAAACATATTTTTGGTTGGAGATGGGAAAAGAGGCAACAAAATTTCAACTAAACTAATAGTCCAGCAGAACTATTAGTTCAGCCGAACTTTTCAAGATAATTCAGCTGGACTTTTTCTTGTAAAAATACTAGCCCCTAGACCGCAACAATTTTTGGGTTTGTTACTGTTTGGTTAGTTACCATTCCTCTGTTTCTACTTTGTTGTTTTCTACCTCGCTCTGCTTGTGTTGCACTATTTTAGGGGAAAGGAGGGGAGCAAGAGAAGGTGAGAAGGTCAGGTTTATGGTTTATGCTCTGTTATTTTTTTTGTTTATTGTTTTTTCTTTTTCTTTTTTAATTTCATTTTATGTGTTCGCAGCTTATTTCTAATCGGCATCCTCAGCGATCTGTGACCTTGTCGTCTTACTTTATTCTCATTTCAGCCTTGTCATGTCATTGTCTACTCGTTGCGACGTAGTCATCTCGCTGTCTTCTCGTTGTGCACTCTCGTTGTCTCCTTGTCTTAGAATTTCTAGGTAGAAGAAAAAACCTAATATTTGCATCCTCCTACATTGATAATTCACTATAGAATTTCTTGTGGTTAAGATAGATATATAGAATCACTAATATCTAGCTTAGTAAGCATATCCCATATCACTATTATAAGCTAAATTATTTAGATTACTATAACAATGAGTATGATACATAGTTTTTTACATCACTTGTTTGACTTTACCGATATAGGCTTATTTTGTACTCTTTCCATAAAGCTTGAACATGGTCTATTTCGTCTAACTAACATGTTGTACTATCATATTACTCTGAATATGTGGTGTTGATTAGCAATAGCAATTACCATAAGTATAGTCACTATGTTCTAGGTCTCTAATCATAAGTCTAGCGTAAGAGCTTAACCAACTTGCTGACTTAAACTGAATACAATTTTAGATAAAATATAAGTAGTTAGAATTCACATAATGAATCACACTTTCTATGAAACATATAAGGTATGATAACAAGCATGATGATACAGGGATTTACTGTACCATATCTAACAACTTGATAAGTGTAAATTTAGATTGAGTTCAAGGTTCACACTAATCACATATCGAGAATTAGCTATGTAAGCTTACTTATACCTATTCACTACTATGATTAAGTGTTTACCTCCAGTCTAATCATATAAGTTATCATAATTGTTGTTACTTGTTCAACCTCTTTATATATAAGCTATAGAGTCATTGTAACCCTATATTCAATGGGCTTTGATTCAATGTCTGTTTTACACTAAGTAATGTTTACTTATATTAAATTATTTTTTTTACAACTATTCTGATCATAGAAGTTTTCATAACTATTGTTACTTGTTCAACCTCTTTATATAAACTATAGAGTCATTATAACCTCGTATTAAATGGGCTTTGATTCCTTGTTGTTTTACACTAAGTAATGTTAACCTATATTTGATTATTATGTTTATAGCTAGTCTGATCATAGAAGATTTCATAATTTTTTCTACTTGTTCAACCTCTTTATATAAGATATAGGGACATTGTAACCTCATATTCAATGGGCTTTGATTCACAGTCTATTTTAAACAAAGTATTGTTTACCTATATTAGATTATTGTTGTTAGAACTAGTCTGGTCATAGAAGTTGTCATAATTGTTGTTACTTGTTCAAACTCTTTATATACGCTATAGATTCATTGTAACCTCATATTCAATGAGCTTTGATCCCCTGTCTATTTTACACTAAGTAATGTTTACTTATATTAGATTATAGTGTTTACAACTAGTCTAATCATAGAATCTGTCATAATTGTTGTTAATGGTTCAACCTCTTTATATAAGCTATAGAGTCATTGTAACCTCATATTAAATGGGCTTTGATTCCCTATCTATTTTACACTAAGTAATGTTTACCTATATTAGATTATTGTGTTTATAGCTAGTCTGATCATAAAAGTTGTCATAATTGTTGTTACTTGTTCAACCTCTTTATATAAGCTATAGAGTCATTGTAATCTCATATTCAATGGGGCTTGATTCCTTAACTTTTTTACACTAAGTAATGTTTACCTATATTGGATTATCGGATTAACGTAACCTATGATACTTATCTATATTAACTTCTGCATTTGGAGGGAGTAGAAGCCATTGGAGGAGTTGGAGGCCCGCTAATCATCATTGAATTCCATAAACCATTACCCAAAACTTCTCCATGAGGCTTCGTTGGATTTCCAGTGTTATTATCAATCTCATATACAATTTTTGAAACTGAGATGCCATGGCCACAATATTGAAGCTACACCAAAGGCAACACCCCAAACATGAGAAATACTAATCATCTAAATCTCAACATCATCACCCTCATCTAATAGTCACGAGTTTCAAATTAATTTTTACCATAATAAATTGGTTAAAAATATAGATAAGGTATAATGTAATTATTTTATTTTTGGTTAATAAAGTTAAATATTGTTTTACAAACAGATTTAAAATTTTGAAAATTTTTTGAAGTATTTATATTAAGTAAAATTTTCTCAGGCCTTTTTCCTTTTAGCAGACTTGGATATGCATTGAGATTAATATTGATCTGGTACTTATTGAAATATAGATTTATATTGATTGCCTAATCTTGACATGAACTTCTCTCACTCCATGAAAAAAATGTTCGGGTAACAAAGTGTCTATGTGAGCAACATCCAGACCATCCCGAAACATATCATCTTATATATCCACCTAACCTGTGATCTTCCTTTGTTTTTGATGTGTACTATGTGTCAGAAAAATCGTACATTCTCAGCATTCAAATTTCCATGCATATAGTCTCAGCTTGTTGTGAGGGTAAAGACCAATCATAGGATGATCTGCTATTGTTGGCTTAATTACTATGTCTCGATGTGAAGTTAAAAATTTCAATGTTAGATCTCAACTTATGAGATGTTGAAAATTAATTTATGATTTATAATGAAAACCAATTAAATTTTAGCTACACATTAATTTCATGCCAAAATTACCAATTACATTTGAGCCACACATTAATTTCTTCTCCCAATAACTTAATACTGTCGCTTGTGGTAACATACTTATGCACACAACAACTCCACCAGAAATACATGCATACATGTATATATTAAACATTAGTCTACATCCATATTGTAGAACCTATCATGAATAATACTAGTGTGCAGGATAATTGTCTTCACATAGATTTCACATGCAAACTACAGCTCCAACAGACAGACATACATACATGCATATATTAAACATTAATGTACATCCATCTTGTAGAACCTATCACTGTATTTTCATTTTTGTGTGTTGGATAATTTCTTCACACAACTTTCAGTTGCACACCAAAACTCCACTAGACATACATACATACATTCATATATTAAACATTAGTCTACATCCATCTTGTAGAACTTATCATCATGTTTTCATTTCTAGCAGCATATTTATGTCAATTAAGTTCATAAATAAACATACCAATTTAAACTTATTCACATACTTGGTTTTCTTGGCTAATGTTCATCCTCGGATTACAACATCACTCCATGGTTGTAACTTAAGGAAAAAGTTAAGGCAAAACATGTACATTTCATTTCTCCCATAAACTTTAAGGAAAACAATGTACATGTAATTTCTCCCATAAACCTTAATTTAATATATTTTTAAGGAAAATGCTAGTGTTTTTGGAAACCATCTAGATGCCATTTCTCCCATAAAATTTAAGGATTTTTCTAGTGTTTTTGGAACCATGTACATTTCATTTCTATGTCATTTTTCCAATAAAATTTAAGAAATTTTTTAAGGATAACCATGTACATGTCATTTCTCCCATAAAATTTAAGGCATTTTATAGTGTTTCGGGAACCATGTACATGTAATTTCTATGTCATTTCTCCTATAAACTTTAAGTAAAACTTTAATGATAACCATATACATTTCATTTGTCCCATTTGTCCCATTTCTCCCTTAAACTCAAGGAAAACTTTAAGGATAACCATGTACATGTTATTTCTACCAGAAACTTTAAGGCATTTGCTAGTTATTTTGGAACCATGTACATGTCATTTCTATGTCATTTCTCTCATAAACTTTAAATAAAAATTTACTTTAAGGAATTTTCTAGTGTTTTTGGAAACATGTACATGTAATTTCTATGTCATTTCTCCCATAATATTTAAGTAAAATTTTAAGGATAACCATGTAGATGTCATTTCTCCCATTTCTCCCATAAACTCAAGGAAAAATTTAAGGAAAACCATGTACATGTCATTTCGCCCATAAATGTTGAGGCATTTGCTAGTGCTTTTGGAACCATCTACATGTCATTTATATGCCATTTATCCCATAAACATTTAGGAAAAATTTAAGGATAACCTTCTACATGTCATTTATCCCATAAATTCAAGGCAAAATTTAAGGAAAATCATGTACATGTAATTTCTCCCATAAATTTTAAGGCATTTGCTAGTGTTTTGGTAGCCATATACATGTCATTTCTATGTTATTTCTCCCATAAAATTTAAGTCAAAATTTAAGGATAGACATGTACATGTCATTTCTCCCATTTCTCCCATAAACTCAAGGCAAAATTTAAGGACAACCATGTACATGTCATTTATCCCATAAAATTTAAGGAATTTGCTAGTGTTTTTGGAACCATGTAGAGGTCATTTCTATGTCATTTCTCCCATAAAATTTAAGTCAAAAATTACTTTAAGGAATTTCCAAGTGTTTTTGGAACCATGTACATGTGATTTCTCCCATAAACTTTATGTAAAACTTTAAGTATAACCATGTACATGTAATTTATTTCACAAAATCAAGGAAAACATTAAAGATAACCATGTACATGTCATTTATCCCATAAAAATTAATGCATTTGCCGGTGTTTTGGGAACCATGTACATTTCATTTCTATGTCATTTCTCCCATAAAATTTAAGGAAAAACATGTACATGTGTCATTTCTCTCATAAAATCAAGTTAAACTTTAAGGCATGTAATTTATATGTCATTTCTACCATAAATATGTTATTTATCCCATAAACCATAAGGAATACTTTAAGGGAAACCATGTACATGTCATTTCTCCCTTAATCTCTAGGCAAGACAAAATTTAAGGCATGTCATTTATAGATGTCATTTCTCCCATAAAATTTAAGGAAAACTTTATGGAAAACCATGTACATGTCATTTCTCTCATAAACTCAAGTCTTTCTCCCATAAACTCAAGTCAAAATTTAAGGAAAATCATGTATATGTCATTTCTCCCATAAACTTTAAGGCATTTTCTAGTGTTTTGGGAACCATGTACATGTCATTTGTATGTAATTTCTCCATAAACATTAAGACATTTTCTAGTGTTTTGGGAACTATGTACATGTCATTTCTATGTTATTTCTTCCATAAAATTTAAACCAAACTTTAAGGCAAACCATGTACATGTCATTTCTCCTATAAACTTAAGGAAAACTTTAAGTCAAACCATGTAAATGTCATTTCTCCCATAAGATTTAAGGAAAACCATGTACATGTCATTCTCCCATAAACATTAATTTAATACATTTGTTAAACTTAAGGCAATTTTTAAGACAAACCATCTACATGTCGTTTATCGCATAAACTTCAATTTAATATATTTTTAATGAAAATGCTAGTGTTTTAAGGAAAATCAACTACATGCCATTTCTCCCATGCATTTCCAATAAAATTTAAGTCATTTGCAATTAATGTCCATTTAATATATTTTTAAGGAAAATACTAGTGTTTTTGGAAACCATGTACATGTCATTTCTCCCATAAAGTTGGCATTTTATAGTGTTTTTGGGAACCATGTACATGTAATTTCTCCCATGAATTTGAAATAAAACTTAAGGAATTTTCAATAAGGAAAATGCTAGTGCTTTTGAAAAGCATGTACATGTCATTTCTCCCATGCATTTGCAATAAAAGCTAAGGAATTTGCAATAAGGAAAATGATAGTGTTTTTGGAAACCATGTACATGCCATTTATACCATGTATTTGAAATAAAATTTAAGTCATTTGCAATAAATGCTAATTTAATATATTTTTAAGGAAAATGCTAGTTTGTTTTTGGAAACAATGTACATGACATTTCTCCCATAAATTTGGAATTTTCTAGGGTTTTTGGGAACTATGTACATGGCATTTATCTCAACCATGTACATGAAATTTCTCCCATAAAATTTAAGGCATTTGAAATAAGGAATAAAATTTAAGGCATTTGGAATAAGGAAAATTATATTGTTTTTGGAAATCATGTACATGTCATTTCTCCCATAAAATTTAAGGAAATTTATAGTGTTTTTGGGAACCATGTACATGTAATTTCACCCATAAAATCTAAGTAAAACCATGTACATGTCATTTCTCACATGCATTTGCAATAAATGTTAATTTAACATATTTTATTCAATTTGTTTTTTTTAGGGATAAGAAAACCTGCTAAACATGGTTTAAAAATGGACATCATACATATATGTTTCTTGCTATTCCAATTGAGGGAAATCTATGATTACATATGTTCTTTGGAATATTGTGACTAACAAGGTCCTCCAAATGAAAATTAATATACTGAGAAGAACAACAAACAATGAGGCATATTATATTACATTGATAACAGACTTGGGAATAGCTAGGGAGTATGGATCAAATGGAATTGTAGTTTTCACTAATTTTGAACTTGTGTGCAGCCAGATGAAAGGTTTGTACAAAGTGAATAAGGAGAGGCTAAAACAACTGCATGGAAACAGAAACAATATTGTTAGAAAAATTCAAATTCTTAGTATAATACATTGTGCAAATGTTAATAAGATGTTTCGTGATCTATTGTGTGGGGCAATGCCAATTCATGTTTCATCTGTCAAGGATGAAATAATAGATGAATTAGTATTTATGTGGGGAAATGTCGATTCAATATTCATATCTCAAAGATGAACTAGTGTTGAAACCCTCCCCTTGAAAATTTATCGATGGAAATTGTAGCATATCTTTGATATGTGTGTGTTTTTTACTTATAAATGTGTCATTTTTAATGACCATGTGTTTTTTTCAATTATATACCAAGTGTGTTCCTGCCATGTAAGTGTAACTTGGTGAAATTCACGTTTTATAAAATTAAAATGTAAGGAATTCAACAAATTTTTGTTTAATTTGAGTTTCACACATCAATTTGTGCTTTGAAGGTAGTGTTTTACATAATTTATGTACTAAATTACATTAGTTTTTTGAAATATTTTGAATTTATTTTAAATAGTAATTTAAAAATAATTGTAAATGTCCACTGCAGATATATATATATATATATATACATATATATATATATATATATATATATATATATATATATATATATATATATCATGGAGGATGAAAGGCGAAGATCAATATAATCTCATGCCTCTACGAGAGAGGGGGATCATGGATCGAGGGATGTTCATGGTATTTATATTAAATGTGCATGTTTTTAAACGACATTTTAATATAGAATATTATCTCCATACATACATGTATACATGTGCAATTTATTTTTTTATTAAATATATATATAATTTCATCCCCATGTACGTACATGTATACAAATGGAATATATTTTTTATCAATTTTGTGAGTTAAATTAGTTTTTAATAAATTCATTTTTTTATTTTTTAGGAGCTAGGAGGACAAGAGTGTCTACTGCATCAATGGAGCATGGTCATGGTTCACGCAATCGTGGTATGGTTCACGCAATTTAATAAATCATATGTACATGTATTTATATGTATGAATGTATTTTTGAATTGATTATAAATTCATATTTTTTTTTATGAATCTTTCCTCTCGTCGCGTGAGGGTGTTGGTGGTACACATTCCCCTAAAGGCCCATCAATAGGTGTTGGCCAATTGCGTGAGGGTGGTGATATGCATTCCTCTGGAGGCCAATCAATGGGTGGTCATGTTGGTTCTCAACCAATAAGTGATCATTATAGTTCTCAACAGTCTCAGGGTGGGCATGATGCTGGCCAACCATATTTAGGTGGTCATCAATCTGAATATTATTTTCATTCAATTTGTACAAATTTTTTCACATGTATTTTTATTTATACAAAAATTTATATATTGATGCAGAGGGTGAAAATGTTTCTCCAAAAAGACATAGGCCAGAACGCGTTATTCAAGAAGAAGGTTGTACACCAACCATGAATTATCCATCTGAAATTATCGATATACCTTGGAAACAAACATCCAACAATGCACATGAAAACTGTGTCAACATCTTTATTCAAAATTGAAGAAATATCTTGTGTCTTTGAAATTCCTTGGTGAGAGTCGAGAAAGCTTAGAAATAGTTACTCACTCTTTAAGCAGAGTTGTAGATATGTACAAAACACTTTGGCCAACCACTGATACTTTTGTAGAAGTGATGAGGAAAAGAAATGAAATAGTGATGGGTCCAAATACATGGGAGGTTAAACACAAAGTTACAAAAAAAATGGCCAAGTCTATCTTTAATTTCAAATCAGAGCCGAAAAGAAAGATGATAAAATTTCAATATCTCAATCACCTTGATATAGCTTGCCATTTGTATGATAGGCACCTTGCTGCCTATGGAAGACTACCATGGAACGACGAGGTTCCTGTTTATTTTGTAAAATTATTTTGTGCAGAATTAATTTTGGGAATAAAACCCAATTATAATGACCTTCCCTTTGATTTTTTTTTCCTGGGGAAGGTTGATTATGTGACCATAGGGGCGCTAAGCATGATTCTGAGTTGCCTCACCCCAAGTCACCATTGGTAAGTTAACCTCTTTGTGTGGAAAATTTGCGGTCAGAGATGGATGCCACTTCTCAAATTAGTCGAGAAGTAAGGGATGTCATCATAGACAATGTTCAATGTGCACTTGGTGGAATTGATCTTTGTTTGAATCAACAAAGAGCATGAGAGAATGCATGTGATATTTTTGTGTATCATACAGATGATGATATAGACAAAATGAGAGTAGAAGAGCTCAGAACATATGCAAAGAATTGTCGCAATGGTTGGAAGAACCTAATTATTCATGAGGAAGAGGGCATGGGATCAGTATATGTTAATTGTTAGGGTGATTATTTTAACACGTACAATTTGTAATAAATACATATACATACATTTATTTGTATATGGTAATCTAACAAAAATGTATCAAATATGTGAATACCATTTGCAGTTCTCATGCTTGATGAACAAATATGTTAATATCATAGTTGAAGCATCAAGTTGACACAATCAAGATGGTTCTCACCATCAAGATGATATGTTGGAACATGTTATTGTTTTTTAAATTAACATGATGTTTATGTACAATTATTTCAATCTATTATTATATATCGGAACATGATAACATATATTTAAAATAAATAATTGTTTACACATGTACATGTATATAATTAAATGTTAACAGACTATGATTTCATCTGATGTTTTTGCAATGGATGTACCCTCTTCTTTCCCTGTTAGGAGATGTTCCAAATCCACCATCACAAGTATGAACAATTTTTCACTTAAATATGATTTTAAGTTATATATTGGAGTTTAAAAGTTTCATTAAAAAATGAGATCTAGATCTTGAGTTATTTTACAGTTTTAAATTTTCTGAATTTTAGGTTTCTGGAGATGATTTTCTTTCAGAGCCATGCTAAGGAAATGTGTCCAATCTACCATCACAAGTATTCAATTTTTCACTTATATGTTTAAGTTATAAATTGAAGTTCAAAATTTTTATTATAAAATGAGATCTAGATCTTGAGTCATTTTATGGTTTAAAAATTTTTTATTTTAGGTTTTTGGAGATGATTTTTGTTCTCCAAGGACTCTACTGATGGAGTGTATGATGGAGATAGGAACATCCACATCATTTGAACAAGTTGTCTAACCTTTTTTTTTTAATTGAAAATTAGTTTATATGCATTTTCATTTGAAATTTTTTTATATATATAGTACATTTTACAATAGAGGATGTTTTAATGGACGAGCAACAAAAGACAATGGAGAGGGAACTACATGAGGTATTGCATGTTTTTTTTTTTTTTTTTTCATTTTGCTTTTTACATGAAGTTCTACATTCTCATTCAATTTTAAAACATTAATTTTTAATGTTTGTACAAATTGTGTACATTTTCCCCATTCTTCAAAGGCTAGCATGAGGCTCAGGACGATGCTGGCAAAGACACTAGATCCATCTCTATTTGATTGATTATGCACATGTGTGCAACATTTTATTTGATAGATCTAGTCTTAAATTTACTTTTCTATATATAGTCTTATTTATGTAGTCATATTTACTTTTCTATATAACTTGATACTTGTAACACTATACATTGAAGTATCTATATTTACTTTTATTTTCCATGTGATATAAATTTTAGACATATTTTACTCTTTGGATATAGTTTGAAACTACATTTACTTTTATCAAGAATCATTTTAAATTTTGGATAATTACATTTGGCATGTGATCACATGTTGTGATATATAATGTTTTGTTTTTAAAATTAAAGTTGTTTTGTTTTTAAATCTCAAGTTGTTTTGTTTTTAAAGATCAAGTTGTTATTTTGTCTGTTAAATATAAAATTCAAATATAGATGGAAATTTCAAATTACAAAACACGTGTATATTTTGGATAGTTCAACTACATTTTGCATGTGATCACATGTGATATAATGTTTTGTCTTTAAAACTCAAGTTGTAATTTTATTTGTTAAATATAAAATGAATCTCTAAATGGAAATTTCAAATTACATTCAGAATGTGTATATTTTGGATAGTTGAACTACATTTGGCATGTTATCACATGTGATATAATGTTTTGTTTTTAAAACTCAAGTTGTCATTTTATTTGTTAAAAATAAATTGAATCTCTAGATGGAAAATTCAAATTACAGAACATGTATACATGTGTACATATTTTGGATAGTTGAACTACGTTTCGCATGTGATCACATGTTGTGATATAATGTTTTTTTTTTAAAACTCAAGTTGTCATTTTATTTGTTAAATATAAAATGAATCTCTAGATGGAAATTTCAATTTACATTTTCAAAATGTGTATATTTTGGATAGTTGAACGAAATTTGGCATGTGATCACATGTGATATAATGTTTTGTTTCTTAAGATCAGGTTGTCATCTATTTGTTAAAAATAAAATGAATCTCTAGATGGAAATTTCAAATTACAAAACATGTATACACGTGTGTATTTTGGATAGTTGAACTACATTTGGCATGTGATCACATGTTGTGATATAATGGTTTTTTTTTTAAATTCAAGTTGCCATTTTATTTGTTAAATATAAAATGAATCTCTAGATGGAAATTTCAAATTACATTTTCACAATGTGTATATTTTGGATAGTTGGACTACATTTGGCATGTGATCACATGTTGTGATATAATGTTTTTTTTTTTTGTAAACTCAAGTTGTCATCTTATAAATGTTAAATATAAAATGAATCTCTAGATGGAAATTTCGACTTACAAACCATCTATACATGTGTATATTTTTTATAGTTGAACTACATTTGGCATGTGATGACATGTTGTGATATAATTTTTTGTTTTTAAAACTCAAGTTGTCATTATATTTGGTAAATATAAAATGAATCTAGATCGAAATTTCAAATTACAATTTACACATACATGTGTATATTTTGGATAGTTGAGCTACATTTGGCACGTGCTCACATGTTGTGATATAATTTTTTGTTCTTAAAACTCAAGTTGCCATTTTATTTTTTAAATATAAAATGAATCTAGATGGAAATTTCAAATTACGTTTAACACATACATTGGTACATGTTATGCATTTGAACATGTGTGTGAATGTTATATAATTTTAGGATGTACATCTATTATTTAGGTGATACTTAAGTACATTTTTCATGATCATAAATTTCATTTAAAACAATCATAGATGGTTTTACATATTTAAGTTCACATGAATATATGTACATAAAAATGACTGAAGTACATGTTTGAATATATGGAAAAATGATTGAAGTAAAATACATATCGATGTATATATCTAAAAAAAATTATAAAATGTAAAGGTCAAAAGCCATACGATGGCCCTGCACCAATGTCATAAGCCCATCAGGGGTAGCTACATGGGTTCGTTCTTAGGCTGCTCTCACCGTGGCCACGACTAGCGATTGGAACCCACCGAGGGCTCTTCATATGATAGCCATGAGGTTTTGCCTCATCAATAATTTGATAACATTCATGGGGATATTGTTTTTCCTTCAGAGAAGCCTAATGGTAGAAGAGGTCATAGGAAATCCACTATTCTGCAATCTTTGTAGCCTTTACCTAGGAAAACCAACACGCTTCTAGTTTATGAGCCCACGATGGAGGAGATAGGCGTTTGGGTTATGGATTCAGATGGTGTATGGACCAGAGATTATGATGCAGAGTACCCAGTCACTCCATCATCAATGCGGCCCCTCCAAAGCCTCCTCGAATGGCCATAATTGAGGAGGAATCCATTTCTGAGAATATGGGTGCCTGATAGAGGAAGAGGACCATGCGATGGATGAAGATGAATGACCTCCATGATTTTTATGTAGCAAGGTTAATTTATGTTTTTTTCGTTACCTTAGGATATAATTAAGCTCTTTTGATTTTATATGGGCCACTGAATATTTTTTATTACAAGAATGGATGACACTCTTAAGGGGTTTGCTTCCTCCTTTGAGGCAGCCCCAAACTTGGTTTATTTTGAACACTACCAAGGAAGGGATAGGAGAAGCATTTCCTTTCATCTCTTCCCATTGCCTCTGTACGGTTTTTCATGCTTTTAATATAGTTTAGCCCAAGTTATAAAACAAAAAGCTCACATTAATATATATGTACATAGAAATGATTGAAGTAAATGTTTGAATATATGTAAAAATGATTGAAGTAAAATAAATATAGATGTATATATCTAAAAACAATCATAAAATTCTAGGTGTTCTTAGATGTGTCAAACAATCATAAAATTTTAACATTGCGTTAAAACATATAACCAGTGCACACCATTTTTTTATTAATCTACATAGAAAAGATACTTTCAGTTGATAGTAAACTTGAAATTACAAAACATGTACCACACATTTCTCATTCAAGAATGAATATTATAATTTACTTAATAGACACATCTAAAAAAAATCGCGCAACTTAAAATTTGCATTATATAAACTATGCTAGATACACAGATATGTACATTTTTCAATAATGACATTATGATAAATTGTACTAGAGAATGTATGAAATCATTTAAGACCAGATAATCTAGACATGTGTATGCATACACATGTATAAATTACTCATGTGCATGTAGTAAAACGATGTACATGTGCAAACACTTGTACATATAACATAAAAAGGCAGTTCAATTTTTAGTACAGTTATGGAAGTTCTAAAAGATGAACCCAAAGAGAAGAAATTGTTGGGTAGTTCAATAAAAATAATTCCAATGGAATGACATCTTCAATGATCCGTTCATGATCGCCTTTTGACATTTTCCATTTCTTAATTTTCAATTTTTTCTTTGATTGAACTTCTATCAACTTTATGCATGCTGCACACACCAAGTGACTATATTGATAACTTATGACATCAATTTCATCATCTTGAAAGTAAAGAAAACCCCCACTTTGATGAGTTTGTTGGAAAAATAACCGTTCAGTATAATAGACCCTCTGTCATATGTAAACCTGTTGTCATCATATTTTTCCAATAACTTCATCTTTCGTTCTGTGCAATGCATCAAATAATTCTTCACATTTTTGTTGTCGATAGTAGGTGAAACTACAAAAAAAACATCTCCCGCACAATAAAGAAAAATTATGTATCTGAATTTAGATCATAATTGAAATGAAAAATTAACTTCAAAATTAACATGTGTACTTGATTTTATTATCTATTTCCAGAATTATATCATTTGAAAGAAATTGAAAGGTTACCCTCTCTAACAAGATCAGAAGCTCGATCACCTTCTGATGATATTGTAGTCTCTTTTGATTGCATTTCTTCAAAGTTTGCAACAGAAATTTTTTGATTTGTATGTAGTTATGTATGTTGCCAATCTTTTACATTCTTTTTTTTCAAAAAACGTCATTGGATTTTGTGTTGTCTATGGAAACATCACAAAAACAAGAATATTTATTTTATCCAATGCAAACACATTTATTGACAACTTTGTTTTAACTGAATGCCTTTTTTGAGTCTCTTTTATTTTTTCAATGTCATCTCCAATAGATATCTACATATTGGACCCCAAAATGCCAAAAAAAACTATATGGAAAATTCAAAGAAAAATATAAATATGTTATCAAAATAACAACGAAGATAATCATTGTGATAAATACTATTTAAAATTAGAAATCCAATAGAAATTAAATCATGTACCTTCGTGCTTCCCTTGATTGGTAAGTCTCATGGCTTAGTGTAGTGATGCACCATTGAACAACTTTTTTAGTTGAGACAAGTTGGTTTGCAGAGTGGTCCATTTGATATCCTTGAAGTGCTCATTTTATACATGCCCCTGCTCTGTCATGTTGTCCTTTTCCATGACCAGTCTCAAAAAAATTCCAACAATGTTTAATGCGGGTTTTCATATTAAGATGAAACAACCAAGAGAATGATCGTGAAGATTTGAATTGACTTCCGCATCCATATGAGCATATCCAATGTTAATTGAATTTTATTTCATGACTTTTCAAGGAGTCATAAATATTTTCAAAAATTTGTTGTACAAAACATGTATCATGTGTACGATCGTCACTGATATAAAAGTGATATTCTTTAATAACATGACGATTTTCACTGGTGTTTTCTATATGATCAACATTTTGTTCATAATGTCTATATAAAATATGGATAAGCATGGAAACTTGATCAAAATGATAGTATTCAATCTCTATTTTATTTTGTGGAACAAATGTGTAGTTTTTTGCAAAATCAACTATTGACAAAATGGTCCCTGGTGGAAAACCTTCATGGGAGTTTTTGAATTGCAAGTTCTGTCATCGAGCTCTATGGGAACACTTGGTGAATTTATAAATTTCCACCTCAAACTTTATCAAATAAATGTATAGATATATTCCTATCTCTTCCATTTCACTTTTATGTTGGACAATGGTTGATCATTTATATCAGTACGATATTTGTTTTTAAATTTAGTTAAATTTCCATGCTCATTGGATTTCTTACCACCGACACATTTCTTTTGGTAAAATAATTCATGGCTTTCTCTTCAACATAGAATTTGAGATATGAAATCATTAATAATGGAAGGATGAGGTGAATCTTTCGAAAATGTTTTACCAAAATTAAGGAATGTGTCATAATATAATTGAAATTCCACATGATAACGACAACAAAAAGTGTCGTGTACAGTGATAGGTTTAACATGCCATGGTTTTTGTGAAACAAAAGAACTAATTGAGACATCAATTTCATGTTTATTTTCTTTGAACTTGTTGAAAAACTCTATCTAAGTGGTGTCCAAGAAATATTTTGCATGTTCTTCGTATTTATTTTGTGCAATTCTTCTTTTCATCATATCCATTGCTTTTGGTGAAACACGTGAATTTTTCGTGAAATCTTCATATATTGCTTTTTTAACATATTCTCAAATTATTTCTTTCTATTTTTTCCTAAAAATAGTTTTCCAACAACCTAGTTCATCATTTACATCTATTTGCAATCGAAATTTCCGATATTTGTGAAACAAAAATTGTGAGGTTACTAATGCTTCTGCCATAGATTTTACCAAGCGATTTTCTTTAGTACTTGATGAAACCACTGCCATTTGTATTGCTATACATGCATCTAAATCAATATTCTTTTTAGATATTCCAATTGACTTTAGAGAAATATTTATATTTTGTATCACATATTCCTTCATTTTTTAATCATTTGTTGATTTTCAAATACCCAATAAAGTCATGTCTTATTCGAATTTCTTTGATGTTAAGATACTTTTCAACATTTGGTCTTGAACTGCCACAATTTCATCTTTTAAGAACGAATCAATAATTTGATTAACACGATATCGTATAACATGTTAAGCTTTGTTATCTCCATATGTGTGAGTGTCAACATTCTCTAACATCTCATCATCGATATTGATTTCATCTGTACATTTTAAAATTAAATGTACATAATAGGTTTACATATTCAATAAATAATTAAATTAATAAATATTTATAAGTTCAATAATACACATTCAACATATATATTTACATACTTGGTGATTCAATTTCTTCACTTGAATTTCTTTCAAAAATTTCAACATCTTCAATCATTGGTTCAATATCTCTTTCACTTTATCTTTCAAAATTTTCTATCTCATCATCAATGTTTTGAGGAATATCTCTCTCTATTTACATTGCAAAATATTTTTCAAACTAGTTCATCAAATAAAAATCAAGTTTCACAATACACTAGTCAAATTTTAAATATCAAGTTTATAATGTTTACATTTACATACTTGCTTCAACTTCTAGTTGAGGTTAATTTTCCTTTTTAATATTTGAGTGTTCTTCTCTCATTTTTTGTGATATTCTCTCCCCTGTTGTCTACGTTCCTCAGGGTCTCTTGTTTCATCATATTTTCTCTTGCAATTCCTTTGATTTTCCATGATAATTGAGTATGAACCTCAAAAAATTTCCTTCAAAAATTTAGACAGAAACTCAATTAAAAAGAGCATCACAAAAGATTTAATTTAAAAAAAATGATGCAGGATCATCATGGTTCCGAAAATTTGTACATTTAGTAGAATGTAGGGGGTATTGTGGTTTTCAAAAGAGTTGGTTTTCCTAAGTATTTAATTAATGTAACTTTAAATATTTTGAGTGATTTATGTGAGACATTTAGAATATGATGTAATTAATTATTGAGAGGCATATTTTTAAATGTTCTCCAATGCAGGAGAACATGAAATATTGATGAGTGATTTATGAGTGATTGGTGTGGATTGTGATATTCTAAAATATTGTAAATCTTAGGTTACAAAGTACTTCACGATTTATGGAGGATCCTTAGGATTTAGTTGACTTTTGAGATCTCAAGGGATAAAGAATAGATTTTAGGAATTAATTGAGGACTTAGAAAATTTTTAGGATTTTGTTAAGTAACCTATGGATCTGAACAAAAATTGGTTATAGAACCTTTTGTATATAATTGCAAAGCCTCAAAGGCATAAATAGGGAAAAATGAAAATTCTTAGATAAGAGATTTGATTTTGTAAGCCTATGGGCACATACAAAGAGAGAGGAAGAGAACAGGCCATGGAAAGGTAGATCAGGCCAAAATCAGGTTGTAAATAGGTTTTCTTGTATTTTTACATTTATTTGTTTATTGATAAATTGACTTCCCGTTTGATTGTGTGTTATTTTTGTTATGTGATGAGTGATCCATAATAGAAAGAATTTGATAAGAGTATATTAATTCTAGCTGATTGTATAAGTATTTATGACTGATAAAGGACTTATGGTTGGGTAGAATTTGGGTGAATTCTAGTCTAAGAATTAATTAGCTGAGAACAAAAGCTTATGGAAGTGAATTGTGTAGGTAAATTTTGTTTAGGTCGAGTAATTCTGATTCGGAGAAATAATACAGAGAGTATTTTATATTCAAGCAAGCCAGTGTAATGGTATACGAATAAAAAAAAGTAAGATCAGGGGAGATATACTTGAAGAATTCTGAACAGGAAAAGGAGGAGTAGCGGGAATAAAAGATCAGGGCAATAGAGTGACATAAAGCAGAGGAATCGATGAAGGCAGATAATAATTATAGATTTCCAAAGAGGTGAACTGACGAACAGGATTAAATTGAAAAATCAAATATTTAAGCATCAACGATAGAGATAAATCACGGGCAAAAATGAAGGTGATCGATTCAAAGACGAACATTACACAGAAAGGTAAATTTGGAGAGCTGCAGACAAGGACGCGTGTCAGTGTGGTGCAAAATATCACATCGTGGATTTTAGAAGATAGTGTTAAGTACTTCGCAAATTAAATAAGATAAGTTGCGATGCGACGAGGGAGGCCACGTATCGATGGTACGCAACTTTACAAATCACGGGAAATAAAGTTTAGATTTAAGAGTTCGCAAGTGAAAATATTTTGATTGCAATGTCAAGCAGAGAGTATGGAAGGATGCAATGGGACAAGGGAAAAGCCATGTGTCGGCATTGCACAATAGCGCATTTCGAAAGTTTTATGACTTAGTGTTATCAGTATAGAATTAAAGTTGTGGGCAAGTGACAGGAAATTCATTGTTATCGGTATAGCATTAAAGTTGTGGGAAAGTGACAGGAAATTCATTGTTATTGGTTCAAAGTATCGTGGACCCTACAACAGACAGTTTCATGTGTACGCATGTAATTATTTGGCTTTTGTGTGTGTTATGTTATAAAGCGATCATTTTTTATCACATAAAGTATGTATTTTTGATAAAATAGAAATGTTATAACCACCGTATGTGTAAAGGAGTTATGTGGGCCATAACCCACAGGGACGGGGTATTGGCATAATGTGAAGTTGTGTATGAGATAAGGTTAAGGTGAAGGGGTGACAATGCTAGAAGGTAAAATTTATTATGTTGAGTTATCAATCATGGTTAAAACTTCTGCATGCGTTTGATTTAAATTGATAAAGAGGAAAAGTTAAGGGGAGAACATGTGGGGTTAATTATTTTAAACTTGAATGTGTTGATGTTTTTCTAATTACGAACTTATGGTTGCATCAATTTGGTATCAAAGAAAAATAAAATCTCTTTTGTAGGAAAATTAGACCAAGCAGAGTTTTGATGAACATTTCAGAGTTAAACTATGTAGAAGACATTGGTAGTAGAACATAGTGAGATTCAGTGTGATTGTGGATTACAGGATAAGAGTCAGATTATAAATATGAAAAGATGGAGACAAGTGCAAGGGAAAATTAAGACAATGCAAGTTGACAAAGAGATGGTTGTTTTCTTGAGAAGAACGAAAATATAGTCGGATGAGAAGAGTGGAAGCAGACTTCTTATGAAATAATGCAGGTAGTGTTTTATGTTAACTCTTATTTGAGCTTTGTAGGTTGTATAAAAAGGTGAAATATCTCTGAAAACAAAACAAGAGGAAAGTTGTAATGAAAATAAGAACCAATTGTGTTCTTGAAGCCATAGTAAAGTGAATACTCTAAAGAAAGTGGTAGTGAACCTGAATGTTCCAGTTCAAGGTTAGACAAAGAGGACAAGAGTGTTATTAGAAGAAAGTAGAATTTCAGAAGCCAAGGAGAAAAGGAGTTGCTCAAATAGAGGTTCTAGAGATAGAGAACCAGTGTTACCAAAAGGCCAAGGAGAAAAGGCTTGGTGAGGTACTTGCAACGAGTATGGAGACTTGCTGAGAAGGAGAGGCTTAGTGCAGTTCATGAGTGAATAGATGCAGTTCATAAGAGACATAATAAATACTACTGATAGTCATAGTAGGGGTTGAAATATAAGCCACTAGAGAAGAAGAGAGAAGAAATATGACAAGGTAAATAACATAGAGAAGATAAGTCAAGAAGAAATTTACAGGGAGAAAGTTGAGATAAATTTCCAAATTGGATTGTTGATGGATATGTTGCAGAGAAATAAGGTATACTAGAGGTATGGTTGGATTATGAGAAAGAAAGTGAAGTGTCATAGGCTACAAGA
Source organism: Pinus albicaulis (assembly GCA_034641835.2). NCBI lineage: Eukaryota > Viridiplantae > Streptophyta > Pinopsida > Pinales > Pinaceae > Pinus > Pinus albicaulis. The sequence continues at coordinate 911,838,174 of CM076575.1, forward strand.
GAAGAGAAAGCAGCAGGTGGATAAGAAGGTGATAGAGGAGTTGAAGAAACTTGAACATATAATGAATGTTGAATTGAGAATAGAGAAGCTCGAAGGAGTTGAGCTACAACAAAATGAAGTTTTTGGATAAGATAAAGTTTCTTTTGAACTGGAAGATGGAGCAGTGAGGACTGAAACATCAGTTGGGGCAATTGGGCTTAATGATTTTTAAATTAACAATTTTTGTATGGTTGTAGGTTTAATATAGGATGATGGAAAATCTTTGGGAATTGTCAAAGAAGAGGAGAGGCAGAATCTGGATTTTGTTTTAAAGAAGAAATAAGAGACATACAAGATTCATGAGGAAACTCATACACATTTGAAGGAAGATATTGCTTTTCATCATACTGATAGAATTGGAAATAGAGGAAGTTTGGCTTATATTGGGGGCTAAAAGCAAGCAAAAGAACTTTACTTTTGTAAACCTGAGCAAGGTATTTTATTTGATGAAGAAAGTGAAGATCTAAAGGAAGGATAAGAGGAAGATATTGTGAGATGTTTGACTGTCATGGGCAGCCAAAAAGAAGAAAAATTGTTGGAGACTATTATGAGAAAGGCCATAGATGAATTTATACTTTTTAAGTGTAAAGAAGAGATTAGAGTACTAGAAGAGTTATTGAGAGAGCCTAATATTCAAGAGGAAATTATAGCCAAAGGAAAAGAGATATTTATACATCTAAGGAGACTGAGGTGAGTTTAAATTGTCAATTTTATGATGTATTTGCAGGTTATGAAGAAGATACAAACGAAGCTATAATATAGGAGATGGAGGACATCTTACCTTTTGAAGGTAAAAGTGAAGTTCAAAGTCAGTATGAGGATGAATAAGTTTTTGTCTTCAAAGACAATAAAGACGAAGGAGAATGGAATTTTAATCAACAACTGGAATAAAATGTTATTGCAGTCAGAGAGTAAAAAACAGATTTACTTTGTGAAAGTGAATTTGCAGATATTCAACAGAGATTGTTTGGAGATGAGATAGAAGTTGAGAAGTAACAAGAGGGTAAGGATGTAAGGGCAGTAGTAAGAATCCAAAAAATTCAAAGAGAAGATAACAAATAGCGGTTTGAAGATGAGTGGATAGAGTGTGGCAACTATTGGCAAAGGGAGTACCAGTCAGAATATAAATTGGACATGGAGATTGAAAGGATAAGAAGGTTGATGATGAAAGTATCATAGAAGAAGACAACAGCAAGAAAGCCAAGCAACAATAAGAGAAATATAGTAGTATACTGTGAAATCATAGCTAGTGGAGAAATGCAACACAATATATGGAGACCTCAAGAACAATTACAAACAACAGCAACAACCAAAGGCAGACTACAGAACAAAGCATGGGATCTAGGAGGACAAAGATTGGAAGCACATGTGTTAGGTCCCTATATTACTAGTTTAGTCCCTTATTGTTACTAGTGTATCCCCTTTATTATTATTGTTGTACCCCTATAACCCCAATCTTGTGCCCTTACATTATTATTGTTAGGTAGGCTAGGATTATATTGTGGCCCCATGGACTCCTATATATAGAAGGAAGTTTTGGTCATTTGTATCATCAAATTTTTTTTCATTTATGTAATGTATTGGAGGTTTCCCCCTCGAGTGGCTGATTTCTAAGGCGTTGATATCTCTTTTCTTCTATTTTTGGAGCTAGTTTCATAAAATTTCATATCATAGATTTGGATTCTAGGGTTTCACTACTCCAAACTAGTCATTGTGGAATTTTCGCTCTAAAATGTTTTCTATGAAGGTTCAGAAGCTTAAATTCACAGTGCGAAGCCAAAATCATAAGGAACGTCATGGAAGAATTTCAGATCTTGGTTCAAAATATTTTCTGACGTATGATCTGTGGAAGTTATGGATTTTTATAGGCTCCTGAATTTAACCTAAACAGGTCATCGTGGAATGCGCGCTATAATGTTTTTTCTAGGAGGGTTCAGAAGCTGAAATTTTTATAAAGAGAAGAAAAAATCTTGAGGAACGACGTGGAAACATTTTAGAGCTTGATTCGAAATTTTTGAGGAGATATGATCTGTGGAAGTTAGGATTGTTTCAGGCTTCTGAATTTCATCTCAAAGAGGTGACCATGGGAAAATCGTTATAACTATCTCTGTGAGCATCAGATTGTAATTCTATAAAAAGTGGTTGTAAGTACACAGATTGAGGTTTCCTTTGTATCGATTTTAGAGCCGAATGAGGAAACAATTGCATTTCTTACAATTTTTCTCTTCTAACACAGTCTATAATTAGGTCATTGTGGGAGATTAGGTATAACTTTGCTTTGAAGAATAAAAATTAGGTCAGAGCTATTGCATTTGAAAGAAGCTTCAGAGGGCTACTACAGGGCCTAATTTCATATATTGAAGATCCAAAATCACAGAGATAATTCATTTTCAATATCAAGCTCCTCAAAAGTATGAAAAAGGTGTATATTTTTTTTGAATTGCATAGGTCTTGAGTGAAATATCAGTTTGAATTGATTCCAAGGGCATATTGTAGCATATATATTAGTATTGGGTTCTAAAATTCCACCAAAAAATAATTCAACACCCATTAAGCCTTCATAAGTATCTATTATGACTCATGAAGATGAAGAAATGCGACATGAAATATCAAAATTAAAAGAGCAAGTGCACCAAATTTCGTTCTCACAAAGAGAAATAAAAAATAAGATGGATGACATGGAAGCTGACATGGAAGCTAAGATGGATTATATGAAAGCTAAGATTGATAAAAAAATATAAGACAACATGGAAAACATGAAGAATGATCTAAAATAAGACACAAAAGGTTTGAAAAAGTTGATATAAGAAATGTTTCGTAATGGCGAAAATATAGTAGAGGAAAATCATGATGAGAAAAAAATAAATGTTAATCATGATTTCATAAACTCTAATGTTGGATTGAAGAACCACCATATTTCAAATATCGATATGAGTAAGTTTGATGGCAAGGATCTTGTAACATGGATACTACATATGGAGCAATATTTTGATCTCAATAATGTGCAAAAAACACAAAAGGTACGCATTGCAACTTTACATTTAGAAAAAAATACATTTGTATGGTATTAATGGCTTTTTTCCCATAAAAAAATTGTCACTTGGTTAATTTTTATGGAGGAAATGATAGGAAATTATGAGGATACAAAAAGAAACACCTTATTTAGCCAACTAATAAATGTCAAACAAAAGGGTTCAGTGGTCGAGAACATTGAGGACTTCCAAAAATTGAATATAAGGGTAACTGATATTCCATAGGAACACATGTTTGATGTCTTCATAGGGACTTTAAGAGATAACATCCAACATGATGTTCACGTTTGGGAACCTTATTAATTGGAAAATGCATTCAAGTTGGAAAGAGAAATTGAATGTAAAATTATGGTGACAAGGAAGCCTACCACTCACATATATAAATATGGAAGTGTTGCTACTCCTAGACTTCCACAACCTACAAGGTTGACACCATAAAAATTGGAAGAAAAAAGAGAAAAAGGGCTTTTCTATAGTTGTGAGAACACTAAAGGTCATAAGTGTGCTGAGAAGAAATTATTTTACATAGATTGTGAAGATGAAGAGTAAAATGAATAAGAATCTTCAAAAGAAGAGGATATACAGCAGGAAACAACCCTAGAAGAGGAAGAAATGAGTCCAACCATATCGTGTAATGCATTTGCAGGAATTACCACTCCTCAAACTCTCAACATAGAAGGACACATCAAGAAGAAAAAGTTAATAGTGTTGATTGATTCGGGTAGTACCCATAATTTTATTCATTGTAAGGTAGCCAAGCAATTGAATTGTTTCCTATACCTAGCCCCTGAATGTCAAGTAATGGTTACAAATGGAGGGACTATAAATTGCTCTAGAAAATTCCACAATATTAAGCTAACCACGGGGGAATATGTATTGAATAGTCCAATTATTTCCATTCCAGTGGGAGGCATTGATGTTGTACTAGGAGTACAATTATTACAATCTTTAGGGACGGTAACTTTTAATTTTCAAGAACTTTTCTTGACAAAAATTTTAGAAGGAAAAGAATTCGAATTACGGGGTATTGCAGGGAAGCCGAGAAAGATAATAAGCTCTAATCTCATGACAAAGCTTCTGAAGAATGAGCAACAAGGCGTAATTGCACAATAATGCTCACTAGAAGTTCCAACATCAAAATAATCTATTTTTGTAGATCTCCAAAAACTCTTAGATAATCATTCCAAGATGTTTGAAACTCCCAAAGGACTCTCGCCTCTTCATGATAATGATCATGGTATTAATTTGATTCTAGGAAGTGTTCCTCCAAACATCAGGCCTTATAGATATCATTATGTCCAAAATAGTGAAATTGAAGATATGATTGCAGAAATGTTAGAGGCTGGTATAATTCAACCTAGTCAAAGTTCTTTCTCTAGTCCAGTAGTATTGGTGCACAAGAAGGACGGATCATGGTCCATGTGTCTAGACTATAGGGAGCTCAATAAGCTGACTATTAAAGATAAATTTCCGATACCTGTGATTTATGAATTATTGGATGAGTTACATGGATAAATTTATTTTACGAAGTTGGATCTTTGTTTTGGATAACATCAAATTAGAATGAATACTGAAGATATTCCAAAAACAACATTTCGAACTCATGAGGGTCATTATGAATTTTTGGTCATGCCTTTTGGCCTTACCAATTCACCTTCTACATTTCAAGGGTTGATAAATTTCATTTTCAAACCCTTCCTTAGAAAATTTGTTCTAGTATTTTTGATGATATACTAATCTATAGCATGTCCTGGAAGGGTCATGTTAAACATGTTGATAGGGTGCTCAAACTATTGCAAGAGAAACAATTATATGCAGAAACATCCAAATGTTTCTTTGGAGTACAAGAGGTGGAATATCTGGGTCATATTGTATCTGACGAGGGTGTTAAGGTAGACCCTAACAAAATTAAATCCATCAATAAATGGAAAGTCTCCACAACCATAAAGCAGTTGTGAGGATTTCTCGGGTTAACAGGGTATTATCGCAAGTTTGTTAAGAATTATGGGAGAATAGCAGCATCTCTAATAACATTATTGAAAAAAGATGCATTTTCATGGACTCATAAGGAAACTAATGCCTTTGAACATCTTAAAGCAGTAATGTTCCTAGCACCGATCTTTGCTATGCCAGACTTCACAAAAACATTTATTGTGGAATGTGATGCCTCAGGAAATGGAATAGGTGTTCTTTAAATGCAAGAAGGAAGACCCATTGCTTTTGAAATTCGTCCAATCAAAGGAAAGTATTTACATAAAGCTATTTATGAGAAGGAAATGTTAGCAATACTACATGCACTAAAGAAATGGTGACCTTACCTAATGGGAAGACACTTCAAGGTAAAAAATGATCATGATAGTCTTAAACACTTTTTGGAACAAAGACTATCTTGAGAAGATCAACAAAAATGGGTCACAAAGATGTTGGGTTGTGACTTTGAAATAATCTACAAAAAATGGAAGCTAAATGTTGTTGTAGACACGCTCTCAAGAAAGAATGAAGAGGTGGAAGCATTGCTTTGTGCCATTTCTATTATCCAACCAGATTAGATAATTGAAGAAACGGATGATTGGAAGAAGGAAGAAGAATTGTGGACACTCATTCAAAATTTGCAGCAAGATACTAGTACATCTGATACATTTAGTTGGAAAAATGATTCCTTATGGTACAAAGATCGCTTATATATTTATAACAATTCCCAACTAAAACAAAAGATTCTTTTGGAATTGCAAATTTATCCTTTAGGATGACACTCGTGATTTTTAAACTTACCACGAGGTGAAGAAATAATTTTTTTGGGATGGCCTTAAATCTGATATTAAAAAGTTTGTAGCGTAATGTTTGGTTTGCCAAAAAAATAAATTTGAGACAATTAAGACCTCAGGTCTTCTATAACCTTTATCTATCCCAAGTCAATGTTGGGAGGAGATTTCAATGGATTTTATCACAGGTTTACCCAAGTATGAAGGAAAGACTATCATCATGGTGGTAGTTGATATACTTACCAAGTATGCACACTTTTGTGCATTATCTCATCCATTTAAAGCAAGTACAATGCTACTAGATTTATTGACACATTCAAAAGCTACATGGAAACCCAAAGATTATTGTGAGTGACAAAGATCCCATTTTTAGTGGAAATTTTTGGACGGAGTTATTTTCTTGTTTGGGTACTCAACTAAATCATAGCTCATATGATCATCCTCAATCTGATCGTCAAATTGAGATAGTGAATAGATGTTTGGAAGGATATCTTCATTGTTTTGTATCTGATAAAAAAACAAAATGGGTCAAGTGGTTACCTCTCGTTGAATGGTGGTATAACACTTCCTTAAATACGATAGAAAAAATGACCTCATTTATGGCACTTTATGGATATCATCCACCGTCCATCTCATCATCTCTAAGAGAAAATTATAAGGTTCAAGTAGTGGAAGATCACATTGATCATCAAAAAGAAGTTCTACAACTCTTAAAGGATAACGTAAATTTGGCACAAAATCAAATGAAACAAGAGGCAGATCAACATTATAGTGAGAGAATTTTTGATGTATGAGACTGGGCATTTTTATGGCTACAAAATTACAAATAAATGTCCCTCAAGCAAGCTAAAAAGGATAATAAATTATTGCCAAATTAGTATGGTCCTTACAAGGTGTTGCAAAATATTGGTACTATAGCCTACAAATTGGAGCTTCCTGCTTCTTCGTCGGTGCATCTACTTTTCCATGTTTAATGCTTAAAGAAGGTTATAGGTGAAAATCTTCCACTTCAAACAATATTTCCAAAACTTGATGAGAAAGGAAAAATCATATTGGAAATTGAAGCAGTCACAGAAACAAGAACTCAATAACTACGAAATCGATCAATTTCAGAGTATCTCAAAAAGTGGAAGAACTTACCCACTGAATATTCTACATGGGAGGATGAGAATTTTATACAGAAGCACCTAGAGCTACTCAAGCATTGAGGAAAACACTTTTTTGAAGGAGAGGCACATGTTAGGTCCCTATATTACTAGTTTAGTCCCTTATTTTTATTAGTGTAGCCCCCTTATTGTTATTGTTGTACCCATGTAACCCTAATATTGTGCCCTTACATTATTATTGTTAGGTCGGCTAGGATTATATTGTTTCTCCATGGACTCCTATATATAGAAGGAGATTTTGGTAATTTGTATCATCCAAGAATTGTTCATTTATGTAATGTATTGGAGGTTTCCCCCTTGAAGTGGATGATTTCTAAGGCGTTGATATCTCTTTTCTTCTATTTCTGGAGTTGGTTTCATAACAACATGATCTGGAGATCATGATTTTTTTCTACCTTGGGAGTCTGATGCAGGAGCATCATGGTTCCAAAAATTTATACATTTAGTAGAATCTAGGGGGTATTGTATTTTTCAAAAGAGTTGGTTTACCTAAGTATTTAATTAATGTAATTTTAAATATTTTGAGTGATTTATGTGAGACATTGAGAATAGGATTTAATTAATTATCGAGAGGCATATTTGTAAAGTTTCTTGAATGTAGGAGAACATGAGTGATTGATGAGTGATTGATGAGTGCTTTATGAGTGATTGGTGTGGATTGAGATATTCTAAAATGTTGTAAATTTTAGATTATAAAGCAGTTCATGATTTATGGATGATCCTTAGGATTTATTTGTTTTTTGAGATCTCAAGGGATAAAGAAGAGATTTTAGGAATTAATTGAGGACTTAGAGGATGTTTAGGATTTTGTTAAGTAACCTATGGATCTGAACCAAAATTGGTTATAGTACCTTTTGTATATAATTGTAAAGCCTCAAAGGCATAAATAGGGAAAAATGAACATTCTTAGATAAGAGATTTGATTTTGTAAGCCTACGGGAATATACAAAGAGAGAGGAAGATAAAGGGCCATAGAAGGTGGATCAGGGCAAAGCCATATTGTAAACATATTTTATTTTATTTGTACATTTATTTTTTTAGTGAGAAAGCGAATTCCCATTTGAATGTGTGTTATTTCTGTTATGTGTTAAGTGATACATAATAAAAATAATTCGATAACAATGTATTAATTATAGTTGATTGTATAAGCCTTTCTGAGTGATAAAGGACTTATGGTTGGGTAGAATTTGGGTAGATTCCAGTCTGAGAATTAATTAGCTAAGAATTAAAGCTTATGGGACTAAATTGTGCAGATAAATTATGTTTAGGTCGAGTAATTCTCATTCGGAGAAATAATATAGAGAGTACTCTATATTCAAGCGAGACGGTGTAATGGTATATGAATAAACAAAGGTAAGCTCAAGAGATATAGAATTGGAGAATTCTGAATGAGCAAAGGAGGAGCAGCGGGAAGAAAATATCAGCGCAATAGAGCTGCATAAGGCACAGGAATCGACGTAGGCAGACAATACTTAGAGATTTATAAAGAGGTGAATGGATGAACATGATTAAATCACATAACTGAAGATTTAAGCATCAGTGGTAGAGGTCAAGCATGGGCATAAATGAAGGCGATCAATTAAATGACAAAGATTACAAAGAAAGGTAAATTTGGAGAGTTGCAGACAAGGATGCGTGTCACTGTGGCGCAACATCGCACATTAGAGATTTTAGAATATAGCGTTAAGTACTTTGCAAATTAAATAAGATAAGTTGAGGGAGGCCACATGTCGATTGTACGCAAGTTTGCAAGTTGCAGGAAATAAAGTTTAGAGTTAAGAGTTCGCAAGTGAAAATTTTTTGATTGTGATGCAAAGTGGAGAGTATGGAAGGATGCGATGCGACAATGGAGAAGCCATGTGTCATCAATGTGCAATAGATAATTTCGCAAGATTTATGGTTTAGCATTTTAGGTATAGCATTAAACTTGTGGGAAAGAGAATATCAATGCACTATGATTGGTTCAAAGTATTGTGGACCCTACAATAGATAGTTATGTGTGTACACAGGTAATGATTTGGGTTTTATGTATGGCCTATTATAAAGTGATATATGTTGATCACATAAAGTATGTATGTTTGATAAACCATAAATTTTATAACCATCACATGTGTAAAGGAGTTATGTGGGCCATAACCCATAGGTTCGAGTCATTGGTATAACGTGAAGCCGTGTACGAGATAAGGTTAAGGTGAAAGGGCGGCAATGCTTAAAGGTAAAATTATTATGTTGAGTTATCAATCATTGTTAAAACTTCCGCATGCATTTGATTTAAATTGATAAAGAGGAAAAGTTAAGGGGAGAACATGTGGGGTTAATTTCGCTAACCTTGCATGTGTTGATGTTTTGTTAATTGTGACCTTATGGTTGCATCAAAAAGTCATTTTAAATTTTTTTCACAAAAGACATACTTCAACCTAAAACACTTACATTAAAAATTCCACCAAAAATATGTCTTTTAAAAATGAAATGAAGCTCATAATATTTCCTTCCAAGTCCTGCAAAAACTTCATTTAAAAAGCTAGACAAAGACTCACTTTTAAAAATCATTATAAAAGATTTATTTCAACCCAAAAAAATTTACTCTAAAAAATACCTCCAAAAAATTTCCATTGAAAAGTAAGCCCAACCTCTTAGAAAATGTCACTTTAAAAAATACCTCCAAAAAATTTCCTTTGAAAATTAAGCTAAACAAAATCTAAAAAAATGTCTCTTGAACAAAATACCTCAAAAAAAGGTTCGATTAAAAATAAAATAAAGACAGAGAACACAAGTCCATTTAGAATAAAGGGCAAGGATCCAACACCTGCTGATATTCTAGCCGTTATCTCTTTTGATGTTAACGGGTTTTTTTTCAATTTCAAAGGCCTCTCTTATTTTACAATGATTGAAATGGTCAATCCTAGCTAAGACCTTAGCCTCTTCTATGCATGTATGATGGTTAGTCTCTTCTGCATACTCAACCAGAGCAGAGGACTGGGATCTTCTATGCTTAATGTCACCAACATGTTCACAGATCCTTTGGTTAATAGACCATCCAGTTCACCAATGTAAGGTGTCCCACAAGGACAAGGAGTAATATAGACACCTTTCCCATCCCTAGGGTCTACTGAATCTTTAACTGATTTAAGAGAGAAGTGAAAATGCTAAAGGGATTAAAAGAAGAATAAACCTTATGCTTCTTAAGGATGCTATCAATCCTATCAGTGCTTCCTGAATGAAAGGAAGGCATACACTGCAATACCATTTATTAGGTTTGTTTATATTTTTATTTTTAACTAAAGGACCTCTCTCTGCTTTTAGAAAAGCCTTAAGGCCTTGTGACTTACTATAACCATTTTTACAAAAGATACTAAGGAGATGAGTCTTTTCTCCCTCAAGGTGAGACTCACCAGAGATTCTTCAATGCCCTGGTGGCTATGGTGCTAAGGACGCCTAATTTTTGAGCAAGTAAATGATGAGAACTATCATGAAGATATTGCTCAATATGGGTTTTATTTCAAAACACTTAATGGGAGAATAACCATCATCCTTTCTAGAGATAATAACATCATGGAAAGGAAGGCTACCATCCACCTTATATTCCATGGTGAATTTTATGGAGCGAGATTGACTATTAATTTGAAGGAAAAACCTATCTAACTCTTCTTTTCCGTGAGGTTAGATGACACAAGTATGAGTTTTGTAGATGATACTTGTGTCCTCTGGCCTCATAGAAAAGAAGAGTTACATAGGTTTTTCCTTCATCTTAATAGTCACTCTAGCTCCATAAAATTCACCATGGAATATGAGGTGGATGGTAGCCTTCCTTTCCTTGATGTTCTTATCTCTAGAAAGGATGTTGGTTGATTCTCCCATCAAGTCTTTCAAAAGAAAACCCATATTGAGAAATATATTCACGCTAATTCTCATCATTTCCCTGCTAAAAAATTAGGCGTCCTTAACACCTTAGCCACCAACGCATTGAGAATCTCTGATGAGTCTCAACTTGAGTGAGAAAATACCCATCTCCTTAGTATATTTTTTAAAAATGGATATAGTAAGTTGCAAGACCTTAAGGCTTTTCTAAAACCAGAAATTGATCCTTTGGTTAAAAGTAAAAATACAAACAAACCTAATCACTGGTCCTGTAGTTTACGCCTTCCTTTCATTCAGCGAACCACTAATATGATTGTTGGGATCCTTAAGAAGCTTAAGGTTTCTTCTTCTTTTAAGGCCCTTAGCACGATTCACATCTCTCTTAAATCGGTTAAAGATCTAGTAGACCCTAGTGATGGGAAATGTGTCTATATTATTCCTTGTTCTTATGGCACACCTTACATTGGTGAAATTAGACAATATATTAACCAAAGGATCTGTGAACATTCTCCTGACATTAAAGATAGAGGATCCTACTCCTCTGCCCTAGCTAAGCATGCAGAAAATACTAACCATCATATATGCATCGAAGAGGCTAAGGTCTTAGCAAGGATTGACCATTTCCATCATCATAAGTTATGAGAGGCCTTAGAAATTGGAAAAAGACCCATTAATCTCAATACAGATGACGACTGGAATATCAGTAGGTGTTGGATCCCTACCCTTTATTCTTAATGGTCTTGTGTTCTTTGCCCTTTTTTTTTAATCAGGCCTCATAGAAATAAAAGTAATATATAATGAAATTAAAAATAAACAAATGTAAAAATATAATAAAATAAAGTAAGTAATTAAATAAAGTTTCAAATAATAATATATATATTTATAAATAAATATGTAAAATATAAAATAAAATAAACTTAATTAATTAAATAAATTAATAATATATATATATATATATATATATATATATATATATATATATATATATATATATATAATCAATTAAATAAATCTCGCCGTTATTGATCAATTTTAATTTTGAAAGTCAAACTAGCCGTTATCCTAACAACCAGTTTTGCTATTTCTACATCTATTTAAACTCAACGTCAAGATCTGATCTTTCACCTAGTCCTAATGATGAACCACACTGCTAAATGTGATTATTACGAAAATAATTCTATTTTTTTTTTTATGGTGCATCACATAAGCCAAAATTATAAAAATATTGTAAAATGAAATTCTAAATAGAAAAAATGTTTTGCCTCGTAGAACGTTGAAGAACAGAAGAAAAAAAAAATGATATTTTTTCTCAAAAAATGGAAAAAAGTGTAACCCAAATTCACATGAGCTTAAAAGAGTTGATGTTGGATTAGTTTCACCGAAGCTCTTATTCTGGACACCCTCGTTACTAGAAAATTCTAACAGCAATAAAAAAATATTACTTTCAGCCTGGAATGCATAAAAATATTGTTGAATACTTGACTAAATGTCTGAAATGTCAACACGTCAAGATGGAGCATCAACATCCAGCAAGTGTTTTTCAACCTATTCCTATACCAGAATGGAAGTGGGAATTCATATCACTTTATTTTATTACAAGCTTACTAAGATCGAAGAGACACAATGACTCTATGATGGTGGTAGTTGATCAAGTAAGAAAAGAAGCTCACTTTATTCTGGTACAGTCCAGTTACAAAACAATGCAAATTGTTCACATATTCATGAGGGAGATGCCTAGATTACATGGAATTCTGAAAAAAATCATCTCAGACTAAGATGTGAAGTTTAGCTCAGCCTTTTGGAAGGCACTGTTCATGGGCTTCGCACACAAATCCAATTTAGCACAACTTATCCTCCGCAGACAGATGGGAATACTGAGCGGGTGAATCAAATCTTAGAAGACATGTTATCTATGTATGTGACACAACAACCCATTAAGTGGGAATATTATTTGCATATAGTATAATTTTCTTACAACAATGGATACTAGGAATCCCTCAAGATGAGTCCCTTTGAGGCATTATATGGAAAGCCATGCCGAAGACCCATCAATTAGAGCGGCCCATAAACCAAACTAATGCTTGGACCAGAAATGTTGGTTGAGATGGAGAAAGATGTAAAGAAGATCCAATATAATTTAAAATTTTCCCACGAGAAGAAGAAATTATATGCGGATCGAAAGAGGACATATCGAGAATTCGAAGTCAGTGATCATGTATGTATGAGAATTACACCCAAGAAGAGCACCTTAAGATGGACTACCTGTGCCATGTTGGCTCCCCAGTTCTGTGGACCTTTCAAAATATTAGAAAGAGTGGGGCCGGTAGCCTATCGGCTTGCTTTACCAGGTCACATGTGGGTGCCCGATGTGTTTCGTGTATCTATATTGAAACGATTTTTTCATGATCCAAAGCATGTATTACATTGGCAAAACACACAGGTCGAACCGGACAACTAATTTCTGCTAGAGCCTCAACGTATTCTCGAGAAAAGATAAATAACGCTCTGGAGGCAAGCCATCATCCAAGTTAAGGTGCAGTGGAAGAACTTTGGCCCAGAAGAGGCTACCTAGGAAGATGAAGGCTTTGTACGAGAGGCTTACCCAGAATTATTTACTGGGATGGATTAAAACACCAAGGATGGTGTTTGCCTAAAGTGGGGGAAGATGCAACACCAAGATTAATTTATTTATGCTACTTTAAAATATACATTTGAATTTTTATGTAAACCAGGGTTAACGAGTATATTAATCAATTTATGAAAAATATTTATTTTATTCTTTTTGAATAAATAAATACTTGATGGTGTGGTTTCCATAACTGATGGGTAAAATTTATGATATTCTAGAGTAGTTAGACTAAAGAAGTTATTGAAAATTACTTTCTCCTCTAAGGACAACAGGGAAATACAAGAGAGGAAAAGGGGTTTTTCGTAATGAGAAGAAAACAATAAGAGGGCTATAAGGTGACAGTGGTCCAGAGATAGTTTTTACTAGTGGAACTCTGTAACTTGACACTGGAGAAGAGGTTGGAAAGAGGTCTTGATGTCTTTCTCCCGTAGAACTACTAATAAATTATACCTTTGTGAGGAGCACAAGGGGAGCTGAGGATGTAATCACATCTCTCATGTTTGGGAGGATACCATCAACTTTGGTTAACTGAGATAAGTATTATAAACTCAAGGCGGAGTGGAAAGAAAGGTTTTAAATATGATTTATGTTAAGTATGTTTATCTTAGTAACCTGTGAATGTTGATTACAGTATCATATAAACTATTATTTCAACAAGACTGCTAAATATATTATTTATAGAAGTCAATTACTACTCAATTTAGAATGACTGTATGTCCTAATATAATTTGTGATGTCTACTTATTAAAAATTACACTCATGAAAACATAGTTATTAATGCGGACAATAAAGAATAACATATTTGACTCCATAGAAATTTATGAACAGAGATGAAAACCCTCTAGAAACCAAAGAGGTCATCGAGCGAAAAAGGATAGTTAGTCTATCTGGGGAGACTTCCCAAAGCAGGCATTATTTCATTAGTAGAGAAAGGAAAAATTTCACAGACTAAGGGTATGAGAAAAAAAACCCATTCTGAAAGATGGTCTGGTCATCTGAATTTTTATAACTTGAAAGAAAATTGTTTTGAATAGAAACTAAACTTAAAATGAGACTCAGTCTTGATCCTGCTGAGTATAGTAAGAAAATATGTTAAACAATCATGGAAATATTTATATGTTCTAAGGCAGCAGAGATAACAACCATCATAATATAGTAAAGAACGAGGAAAAGAAAAGCATTTGAACATAGTTAAGAATAAACATAGAAACCCTTAGAAGGAGGTAATCTAAATTTCAAAAATAATACATAAAGAGTTCGACCATTTCCACAAAAACGTAACCAGGGCCGAATGTGAGTGCAGAGTCTTAGCGACTACAAAAATCATAGGTTAACTAATGGAGGAAATGCATTAAACCAATAGAACTAAATAAATTATGAGTTAATTAAAGACTCTGACATAGAAAAACTGAAAATATACCATATAAGTGATAACGAGACTGAAAACTGCTATGGGAACATGATCAACCATAAGTTACAAATGAATATATAGTTCATATCAAAATAAAACTCTGACTATATCTAGAACTGCTACATGAGAAGAATATAGGTATATTTATATCCTGGTGAGACAACTGATTTGAAAAGTGAAGGAGAGCTAGAGGAAATTCTTTGAACACGATATAAAATTAAACAGAGTCTCATTGTCTAACAAAAATTTAGACTTCGTTCAATTTCTCTCTTAAAAAATTAAATGATACATTCAACAGAAGATCCTTCGAGGGATAAATTACATCCACAACGAGCAGAGCCTTAGAGACCCTCATGAAAATTGACAGAAAAAATCAGTAATCAATCAAAGAGAGAGGAGTCGAATATAGAACCAAATTTTGAAACAACTCAGAGAAGACTCCTCTGGAGATTAGAGAAATTCCTGGAGAAATGGAAGAGATGTCATAAACTAAGGTAGGCAGACAATTAAACATGGTTGTTAGTGAGTTCATTGTCACGATGTTACTTGCAAGACGATGGAAAGTTGTTAGAAACCTGGTGGTTTGGTTGAAATAAAAACCATCCAAAAGGATAGCATAAAAACATTAGTAAACATAAAATGGTTGCCCTACAGATGACCTACGGTTCGAGCAAGAAGACCTGAGGTAGAAATTTCCAATAGAAAATTGTGAGATTCGGCTATATATTATTCTAAGCTTTGAAATATTAAATTGAGAAAGAGGATAAGAATTTTTTTCTTACCTATCCCGACCATACCGACGTTGGGCAACTATTTTTCCATAAAGAAATAATCCTAGAGAGACTGTAATGAAAACCTTCAAGAAAAATTGGAATGGAAACTTGGAAGCAAAACCTCTTGAAAAGAAAACTAAAAAGCGAGGGTCCCTGTTACACCATAGTCAAGAATGTAAGACTGTAAAATAGAGATTTGAACACCCGAGGGAATATAAAACACTCTATTAACTCAGCAAAAGAGACGAGAACAAGAATTTAGTGAAAAACATGCATGAATGTGTTGCCTTAAGTCTTCAAGCGAAGGGTGAAAGGAGGAGATACATTCCGCGAAGAACAATTGAAGAGCTCATGTTGCCCTCCGAGTGGTGGCAAATAGCATGAATGGTTAGGGTTTGGGAGTAAAGGTATTACCCTAACCATCCCAACAAAGATCACAACCATTGATCAAAAACTCCATATACAGTAAGGATTGTTCTAGATATCAAGAAAAATTAATAATGATATTAGATTCGATGTTATGGAGAATTAACTAAGTCTATAAGATTTGTATGTAATAATTTAAATAGGTACAAAATCTATGTGATATACATTGGTATTGAAGTGACCCAAATCAACCCGATGATTTAATACTCAAAATCAAAACTAATATTCCGCACAATATCCAGAGTTAATACTCAAAATCAAAACTAATATTCCACACAATATCCACAGTTCTTCCAAAGTTAGTTTATGAGGAGTCTTTAAATGTGAAGTCTCGGTAACAAGAAAGGTAATAGGGCAGGGCATGTTAATGAGATTTTATGTATATTATGTTCTCAATGTGAATGAAGGTATTTTTTTCCGTTGTTATAGATAGATGTTACATATAATTTAAATCAATATTTAAGTTAGAGAAAATATTAAATATTATAAAACATAAGATTTAATTTTATGTATAAAAATTAAGATTCAAACTAGTATACACTAAACAATTTATGAGATGAAGGAGGTTTTTAAGGATATTATTTAGGGCGAATCATATTCCTGGATTAAGTTATTACTTAACCTATAAATAATTATAAGTGACATCCTTGATATTATTTATGTAAAACCACCTTTCCAAACATAAAACCATACCTAAATTTATTTTTTCCAGAACTCATCTTGCTATGTTCTTTTAAAAGGGAATAGTGAAGTAATAGTTTTTTTTTATAGTAAAAATGAATAAACTTACATTAATAATTAATAAAAATTATACCTGCTAATATAAATGAATAAACCTATAATTATAAACCTACATTAATGATAATTATTCTTGCTTAGAATAGCGGCCATCTTGCTATCTTCCTTTAAAAATAAGAAGCGAAGTAATTTTTTTTTTCCTTTACATAACATCATTATTTGACTTTATTTTAAAACCAAATTATAACAGATTTTACAACTTGGAATAAAAGCTAATAGACAGTAAAAAATAGATAGAAGATGGCACCATGTAAAAAGATTGTGAAATGGACTGATTTTGAATCGTAGTTTTAATTTCAACGACTTTTGTGGCTCTTCTCATCTCCAAACGGGTAAGACACACTCACTTATTTCATGGTTGATGATGAGTAACGTGGAGGAGTAATCCTTTTGTTCCTTTATAGCAAAATCTATAAAATTCAATTTTATTCACTTCACTGTTATTAATAAAATAAAATAATGCCCTGCATCTTTAACGTGTCTCCAAGCTGGAATCGGCATAGCTAAAGTTCATGCCCTTTTCCCTTTTTCATTATCACATGAGATTTTGATTTATGTGGCGCTTGTTTCAAGATTTTAATAAGTGAATATTTTGATGTGGGTTAAAGCTTGATTAATATGTTTTATAATTTTTATTTGTTTGTTATAAAGCTTTCAATCTTGAAGTCAATGATATGACAGAAACCATTTAAATAAATAATGATTAAAGTTAGTGAAATTTTTTGATAAATAACAAAATATTTATAACCTATCACAATCTCATCAAATACAATACAATATTTAAATTAAGACTTACAGAACACAAAATATCTCTCAAATATTTTTGCATCTGATATGAAGTGATGTAGGGTATAATCTGGGTGCGACAACAATTATTAAAATATATTATACTTGCGATATGCGTGCATGTGAATAGGGAGATCCAACAATTAAAACATGAAGATTTTTGCAATTTCCTCACCCTGTGTTTTTTTGACACGTAAAGTCCATTCAATTACACATATTTCACAATTTCCTTCCTTTATTTCTTTTCGTTACGTCAATTCCATTCAATTACACATATTTCACAATTTCCTTCCTTTATTTCTTTTTGTTACGTAAAGTCCATTCGATTGCAGCGTTGGCCGCCGTATGGATGGGCTATCAGAAGGAGAAATTTCTGGTTAGTAGTTGAGCCAACTAGTCACTAATTCCATACCATTAACGTTATGGTGGCAGGCCAGTTATTTGTTGCCAAAATTCAAAGTACTTTTGGTAATGAAACGCAACAAATTCAAAGAACTTTTGGTAGTGAAATAATAATAAGGACGCGATATGTACGTGACATTGCCATTCACAGCACTATTAAGCAAATTTTAACATGTTTTACATAAATAAAAAATGCTTATATCAAAGTTCAATGCTATATATTTAATGTATGTGGTTAACATTGGAAACTTCAACCTTCTCAGAATTATGATAACGATGCTCCAATAACTCTAATAAATCTACCTTTCTCTTTGTCTCCATAAAGTGAACATAAGCTTTATCTCTTCGTATACGCTAAGTTGATTTTTCGAGTTCTCAGTTAATTTAATTTCTAATGAAAAAAAAACAATTTAGCTTTTCCCAAGAAGCGAACGTAACTTTTGATCAGCACATTATAAGAGTTCTCAAAATCAGTTTTGAAGATGTTTAAGTTTCACATTTTAATTTATTTCAAAATATTGTTAGTATAGTATATAATAATATTACAATATAAAAATAAAACTAATAATATTTTATTGTTTAAATTAAATTTTTGGATAATGTATTATTATTAATATTTTAGATCAAAATGTGAAGAAATTACATATTTTATTTTTATTAAAATAAACAAAACTATTTTATTGTGAGCAAAATATTTGGGTAATAATCATAAATCAACTATTGTGGTTTACTTTTAGGACAAAAATCAACTATTGTGCTTAAATAGATGTAGAGAGGATTAAAAGAAAGGAATTGGATTATTTCTATTTATTAATAGACTAAAAATAATGGTTATAAATAAATAAATTAATTAAATTTGATCATATATATATATGAAAAATTTAAAGAAATAAGCGAAAAAGATGAAGGTAAGGGGAACAACCTGGATAATAAAGAATGAAATAACCTCTAAAAAAAGAAAAAAATAAAAATAAAACAAATCAGACACGAATTAATAAGGGGACAAATAGGTTAAAATTAAATCTAAGAGGATAGGGCATGGATCCAACACTTGCTAATACTCCAACCATTGTCTCTTCTATTCAGATTCACTAACATTTTTTCAATTTCTCAGGCCTCCCTAATTTAGGAGGATAAAAATGATCAATCCTAGCAATAACTTTAGCTTCTTCAATTCATATGTGATGGTTAGTCTTCTTAGCATGTTCTCCCAATGCAGAGGAGAGAGATCTACCATGTTTAAGGTCAGACACATGTTTGCAAATTCTTTGATTAATGGTTTGAATTATTTCACCAATGTCAGGGGTTCCATAGGAGCATGGAATGATGTAAACACCTTTACCATCTTTAGGGCTTACTAGGTCCTTCACAGATCTTAAAGAGCTTCGAATAGTGCTATAGGGCTTGAAATTTGAGGAAACATTATGTTTTTAAGGACCCTGTCAATCATATCCCTTGTTCCTTGAATGAAGTGGGGATACACTCTAGAAACCCAATCTTTGGAATCCTTTTTGTTTCTACGACGTTTTTTAGCTTTATGAAAAGCTCTAAGACACTCGGGGTTGTCATAAACGCTCTTATTAAAGACACTTAGGAGGTGGGATTTCTCTTAGCTACGCTGCTAAGAACACCTTGCTTTTAAGCAGGGAAATGATGCGAAATTACATATCTTTAATTATTTTTCTCTTGGAATATTGATATATTTTAAAAATTTAAACATTAAAATAATATGTGTGTGTGTGTGTGTGGATATTCAAACCTTTTATTGAAGTTCCATATTCAAATATTTCAAAGAAAAATACAAGTTTTTTGATGGAAATTTTATTTACTAGAATGCATGTGAGCACAATGAGAATGTAGTTATTAATCTTTTATAATGATTTTAATTAAAACTAACATATATGTATAATATTTTAATTTTTTATTACAATGGACAATGTTTTTTTTCATTTAAAGTATTTTTTAAGAAACATGTTTGTTTTTTGTAAGCTTGGTAGTATCTTTCATTTTTCTTATTTTTCTCTTCTTTTTTTTTCGTCTTTATCCACATGTCTACACACATCACACCGATGGGAGAAGGGAATTGAACTTGTGATGAGTGCTATAACAGCCCACCTCATCCTCATTTAACCAAGACCCCACGGACTTAAAAAACACATGTTAACTACAAGTTTCCCACGGACTGAATTACACATCCCCTCCCCTCATAAAATTTAATTTTATAAATTAATTTTTCTAGTTTTAAGGATATTTATACACAAGGTAAACCCACGAAGTTAGGTTACAATTTTGTGAGAATCGGGGGCGATTTTTTTTTTCTCAACAATTTGGCTGAATTGTTAGAGAGTTCGGCCGAACTTTCGAAATTAGTTTGACCAAACTCATTCTTCCGTTTACATTGACGATGTACTAACAATGTGGGAAAATAGATTTTTGGCCAGAGATTTGAAAACCGACAACATAAGTTTGGCCGAACTCTTAAAATAGTCCGGCCGAACTTTATTTTATAAATATACCAGCCCAGAGCGGTTAACGGGTTTTAGACTTATTAGAATTTGCGTATGTTGTGATCATGTTTTGTATGTGTATTTCAGGTCTGCATCTGCATCTATGTCTTTGGTCTTGGAAGAGTCTTCTGTTCGACCATGGCTTCGAATTTCGAATTTCCACGTTGGGTTTCAATTACTGTAAATTGTGTTCGCATCTACGTTTATTCTAAGGCTTACCTATGTGATTAATATTCTTGTTAATTGCATCTGGGTCTGAGATTCCATCTTCATGTTAGTTTAAATATTGTAAATTACGTCTGTGCCTGCGCTTATACTGAGGCTTATCTCTGTGATTAATATTGCTATAAATTGCAACCTCTTTTGAGTTTCCATCTTCATGCTAGTTTAAATGATATGATATTCAAGAACCTTTCACTAAGGATATGTATAAGTGGATTTTCAAACTTTCTTTTGATCACGATCTTATTTCTGATACCATGTTGGGAAATCCATAGGTTTGGCAGTTAAATTATTTCCCTTATTATGACATTATGTTGTTCAGCCTCAGCTCCAAATTTCGAATTTACAGGCTGGCTTTCAATTGATGTAAATTTTGTTTGTGTCTGCATTTATTCTGAGGCTTATCTCCTTGATTAATATTGTTGTAAATTGCGTCTGCATTTGAGTTTCCATCTTCATGTTAGTTTAAATGCTGTAAATTGCGTCTACATCTGTGTTTATACTAAGGCTTATCTCTGTGATTAATATTGCTGTATATTGCATTTCCGTCTAAGTTTCCATATTCATGTTAGTTTAAATGATATAATAGTCAAGAACCTTTCAATGACGATATGTATAAGTGGTTTTTAAAACTTTATTTTGATCATGACCTTATCTCTGATACCATGTTGGGAAATCCATAGGTTTGGCAGTTAAATTATTTCCCTTATTATGACATTATGTTGTGTTGTTTTCATTATTATTATTTGTTCTTAAAATTTATTTTTTCTTATCATCAAGGTTAATACAAATCATTTGAGATCTTCCTTCTATGGTAGCCTTGATATCCTTCCATTTTCACGACACCAAAACATTTTCTCTGATAACTCTTTCCTCTATTAGCACTGATTTTTGTAGCACTGAGTTTATTAAATGAGATAACACTGAAATATTCTCTTATCCAAGATCCTTTCTATGGTGGTAATGAAACATAAATAACACCAATATTGTGGCTTTAATTAACTGCAATTACACTGAATAGCATCAAAACTGTATAACACCAAAACTATCCTTTGAAGAAATAAAAACTTCATCTAAATTGCATCTTTCTATTTAGCATGAAATTAAATTTAGTCCTTCTGTAATTATACGGAAGCCTAAATTCACCCATCTAAACTTGTAATTAGGTTGAACCTATCTTTATAGTTTTAGTACAAAATTCTGTGTTGGTAATGGAAAATGCTCAGCTACGTATACATATTACTTTCCACAGTAAATGAGCCGACATGAATTAGTGACTCAGTGAATGAGATAATGAAATGTATTCAATAGGAGAAACAATAGCTATAAGGAAAAAATGTAGTTCAAATCTAGCTTATTTTTCATCCAGTAAACATATATCAACAACAATTCAAAGACCTTGTACAAACAATAGACATAAATGTTAACCAATACTGAATGCTAGTATGCATAAATACTACGAATCCAAATATTAGCCCACTTAAAATTTGTAGTGCATCGGAAGAGACATACTATACAACCTTCCTAAATTGAAGGTGTCACTCTTTCATCATTAGTATAACTATTTGTCACTTGTCTAGCCTTTTATTGTTTCCTAACAATTTTTTTTGTTTTGATAATAGTTATAGATTTTTCTTAGGAAACAATAATTATAAATATTTTTGAAAAATATATTAATAATGAAGATTAACCCTAGCTACATTATTCAACATCTAAGAGACACAATTATATTGCGATATTTTCGCTTCTTTCCAACTAATTCCATCCTTCTAGAAAAATCCCTTTTAATGAAGCAGATATATCAATATTGATCCACTGATATTTTTTCATCAACAACTATTCCATTTTGGACTTATATATCGCAAAACTATGTTTATTGAATTTATGCATCTGTATTTTTAAACTACTTAAATATTTTATTTCACCATAGGAGTCAATTCGATACATCTCCCATTTTAATGGGGTCTATCACATTTCGAGAAAAACACAATAGCCATAAAAGTTTCGCATTGAAACCAAAAGCAATTTGATACAAAACATAGGTTTTAACCTTATATAGTTAACTATTTCAAATAGATTCTTAATAAAATGAAAATGTAAAACACATGCACTAACATATAATTTACTCGAGAAACTTAAAACAAGAAGATCATTTTTTTTATTAGTATATTAATTTTTAGACCATTAAACACACACACACAAACATATGTATATATCCCAGGACAATTATAAACTATTAATCTGCTACCTAGGATCAGATAAAACTTTAGTTCTTTAACCAAAACTATAGAACCACGGGATAAACTATCATGCACTAGAAAAATGCTAAAAGAAAAAACCATGTGATGAAAACGATCATAAAGGGAGAATTTTGTTTTCCCAAAAACGTTTTTTAGGGCACTACCCCTGAACACTTATGTGTGGGGGATTTTTCGCCTCTATGAAACCCCAAAGTGGGGGTCCTTTCCTCCCATTTTATTCCCACCACTATGCTTATAAAAATATATAGTGCATGGGGGTATTCACATAAAGAATATAACACATACCAAACATCTAATAATTCACCTTAATGTGACCATCAACGTTGCAATGGTTCGAATTATTTGTACTACCCTTGCATGGATGTGTAGTGGCTATTTTATTCTTATCCTTCCCCCATTTGCAGTTCTTATTCCCCTCCTTCAAAGCTTCTTATTCACCTCCTTCAAAGCTTCTTGGTGCTATTTTTTCTTCAAACCAATTAAGTACCCTTTATTTTGGCCTATGGTTTTTAGATAATGTGCATATACACATGGCTCATACATTATCCTTAGATTGGAAAGAATCACTTGTTTTTGTAGATGGTTATATAGACCCCACATATACTTAAGGAGTACATTTGGGCTCTTGGGAAAGATATCCAACAATATGACCATATTTTTGAACTTAGTACACTCTTATACACCCTTATGTCTATGTAAAGTAGTGTGAGTGATTCCACGGGTCCTCTACACACTTCATACGGTATAATTGGGACATGTAGTGTTAAATTACACAAGTTCTATAAGCAGAGTCTCTAAAGGGCCACGTAGCCTTTGGATCTCATCTTTTATGAAAGGTGACATATCCAGTAAATGGCCCTACAATGAATTTATGGAATAGATCTAAATAGAAGTTCTTCATTTTAATATCTATAAACCACAACCACTTTAAGGCAAATTGTGTACATGTGTCATTTCTCCCATACATGTGTCATTTCTCCCATAAATTCTTAAGGAAAAATTTAAAGCATGTGTCATTTTCTTTCTCCCGTTAACTTTAAAGCATGTCTCATTTCTCAAGGCTTTCTCCCGTTAATTGAAGGAAAACTTTGAGGCCTAAAAACTGAAAGTAGCTTAACTTCCATAGGATAAGATGCCTGAAACCCAACTAGAGTAAAATGTGAAATGTTAAAAGTGGAGTTTTTTATGATGTAATGGATCTTAATAATCTATATTGACATGCTTGTATTGAACTTCCATAGGATATTATCCCCCAAACTCAAGTGAGTAAAATGTAAAATGTTAAAAGTGGACTATTTTATGATGTAATGGATCTTAATAATCTATACTGACATCGATGTATTTTATTAATATACCTAAATTTACACCTTCCATATTGCTTTATTCTTTTAAAATGTTAAAAGTGGAGTGTTTTATGATGTAATGGATATAAATAATATAGATTGACATGGCTACAGTGATATATATGACGCTAGTGTAGGTTGATGTTGAAGTTGTAAAATTCTTGTACATATCAATTATTGTAAATTATTAAACAATTTGATAAGTGCTAAATCATACTTCTTATTAAGGACATAACTAATTTATGATGATAGTGTAGGTTGATGTTGAAGTTGTAAAATTCTTGTACATATCAAGGATGAATGATACCACAAACCAAAAATGACATTATTATAAATTATTAAACAATTTGATAAGTGCTAAATCATACTTCTTATAAAGGACATAACTAATTTTTCATAACAGAACTCTGATATATAAGCACAGTCTTCAATTCCATTGTTTTGTAGGTAAACTACTATCTTCACATTAAAGAATTTTATAAGGTTACTCTAAAACTAAAGGCTTTCTCCCATTAATGAAAGGAAAACTTTAAAGCCTAAAAACTGAACCTAAAGTGGCTGAACTTCCAAACGATTTTAGTCTGTCTGTTGAGTCTTAACTTCTACAAGGTTCTATAGGTAGAGTCTGTAAAGGGCCAAGTAGTGTTAACTTATATAAGTTCTAAAGGCAGAGTCTGTAAAGGCATAGGTAGCCTCTCGATCTCATCTTTTCTGAAAGGTGACATATCCAGTAACTGCCCCTACAGTCAATCTCTAGAACAAATATAAATAGAAGTTCTTCATTTTAATATCCATAAATCACAACCACTTTAAGGAAAAATTTGTACATGTGTCATTCTCTGATAAATTCTTAGTCCAAGTTTTTAAAGCATGCATCATATTGGCTTTCTCCCATTAAATTTAAAGCATGTTTTTAGTAAGTGCATAAAATAATTTTGTAAACCATGTAAATTTTATTTCTCCTGCAAACTAAAGGCTTTCTCTCATTAATTCAAGGCAAACTTTAAGGCCTAAAAATTGAACCTAAAGTGGCTGAACTCTTATAGGATTTTGAACTTCCATAGGATTTTAGTTTTTCTGTTCGGTATTAACTTCTACAAGTTCTATAGGCAGTCTATAAAGGGCCAGGTAGCCTCTGGATATCATCTTTTCTCAAAGGTGACATATCTAGTAAATTTCGCTACAATCAATCTCTCGAACATAAAAAAAGGTTCTTCATTTTGATATCCATAAACCACTACCACTTTGAGGAAAACCTTGTACATGTGTCATTTCTCCCTTCTCCCATAAACTTTTAAGCAAAATTTAGGGCATCTGCCATTTCTATTTCATTTCTCCCACAAACTCATAATGGTGTTACTTTTGACACAACTTCATCAACCACCACAACTAGTTGTTTTAGTAAGTGCATAAGATAATTTTGAAAACCATGTAAATGTCATTTCTCCCTAGAACTAAAGGCTTTCTCCCATTAATTCAAGGCAAAGTTTAAGTCCTAAAAAATGAACCTAAAGTGGTTGAACTCTCATAGGATAGTATCCCCAAAACTCAAGGCTTTCCCACATTAATTCAAAGAAAACTTTAAGGCCTAAAAATTGAACCTAAAGTGGCTGAAATTCCATAGGATTTTAGTTTGTTAGTTGAGTCTTAACTTATACAAGTTCTAAAGAGGTTTGTGAAGGGCTAGGTAGCCTTTGGATCTCATCATTTATTAAGGCATTTAAAGAGCTAGGTAGCCTTTGGATCTCATCCTTTCTTGAGGCATGTTATTTATAGATGTAATTTCTACCATAAATTTTAAGGAAAGCTTTCATGCAAACCATGCATGAACCATTTATATGTGTCATAAATCTCCCTTAAACTCTAAGCATTGGAACCTTTAACACAACTCATTTCTAGATGTGAATTATAACATAAAATTTAAGTCAAACTTTAAGATAAACCATGCACATGTCATTTATATCATGCACATGTGTCATTTCTCCCATGCATTTGCAATAAATGTCAATTTAATATATTTTTATTGAATTTTCTTTTTTCAGAGATAAAAAAATCCACTAAATATGGTTGAAAAATGAAAATTATGCATAGATGTTTCTTGCTATCCCAATCCAGGGAAATAAGTGATTACATATGTTCTTTCCAATATTGCGACTAGCAAAGTCATCCAAAGTAAAATGAATATAGTGGGTAGAACAACAAAGAATGAGGCATATTATATTGCATTGATAGAAGGTTTGAGAACAACTGTGGAGTGTGGATCAGATGGAATTGTAGTTTTCACCAATTCTGAACTTGTGTGCAATCAAATGAATGGTGTGTACCAAGTTAAGAAGGAGAGACCAAAATAAATGCATGGAATAGCAAAAAATATTATTATCCAATTTCAATTTGTTAGTATAAGACATTGTACAAATGCGAATAAGATGTTTGATGATCTATTGTGTGAGGTAATGCCAATTTAGGATTCATCTATCAAAGATGAGTTAATAGATGAATTAGATTGATATGGGGCAATGCTAATGCAAGATTCATCTCTCAAAAATGAATTAGTTTTGAGATGCTCTTCTTCAAAAATTCAATATTCATCTCTCAAATATGAATTAGTTTTGAGACACTCTTCTTCAAAAATTAAAAATTCATCTCTCAAAGATGAATTAGTGTTTAGACGCTCTCCTTCAAAATTTATTGATAGATATTGTAACATATCTTGGATATGTGTGTGTTTTGTACTTATAAATGTTTCTTTTTTAATGACCATGTGTTTTTTTAAATTATATACTGAGTGTGCTCCACCACACCATGTAAAGTGCAACTCGGTGAACTTCACATTTGCAACAAGCGGTGAACTTCACATTTTTATAAAATTAAAATGTGAGGACATCAAATTTTTTTTGTTTAAATGGAGTTTCACGCTTCTTTTTTAATGAGCATGTGTTTTTTTAATTTTATATCAAGTGTGCTCCCACCATGTAAAGCGAAATTTGGTGAACTTAAAATTTTTATAAAAAAAAATTATTAAATTGAGTTTCATACATCAATTAGTGCTTTGAAAGTTGTGTTTTGCATAATTTGTGTACACTAAATTACATTAATTTTCTGAAATTTATTTTGAATTTATTTTAAACAATAATTTAAGAGAATAATTGTAAATTTCCATTGTAGATATATATATCATGGAGGATGAAAAAAAATGATCAACATAATCCCATATCTCTAAGAGAGAGGGAGATTAGGGATCGAGGGATGTTCATGGTATTTAAATATGATCTTAAATATCCATACATATACATACATGTGTGTACATATGGAATTTATTTTTTATCAATTTTGTAAGTTAAATTAGTTGTTAATAAGTTTCATTTTCTATTTTTTAGGAGCTAAGAGGAGAAGGGTGTCTATCTCGTCAATGGAGCATGCCCATTGTTCATGAAATCATGGTATGGTTCACGCGATTTAATAAATGAATATGCACATGTATTTATATGTATGAATGTATTTTTGAATTGATTATAAATTTATATTTTTTTATGAAGCTTATCTCTCGTCTCGTGAGGTTGATGGTGGTTCTGATTCCCTTAGAGGGCCATCAAAAAGTGTTGGCAGATTGCATGAAGGTGGTGATATGTATTCCCCCAGAGGCCAATCAGGATGGTCATGTTTTTTCTCAACCAATCGGTGGTCGTGTTGGTTCTCAACAGGGTCGTTCTGCTTCTCAACAATCTTAGGGTGGGCAAGATGCTAGCCAACCACATCGAGGTGGCTATAAATTTGAATATTTTTTTCATTCAATTTGTACAAATTTGTTTACATGTGATTTTTTAATATACAATATTTTATATATTGATGTAGAGGCTAAAAATGTTGCTCCAAATGTTGCTAAAAAAATACATAGGGAAGAACACGTCATTCAAGAAGAAGGTTGTCCACCAACCACGAATTATCTGACCGACATTTCTGATATACCTTGGGAAACAAACATGCAGCAAGGCACCTTAGAAAGGTGTTAACATCTTCATGCAAAATTGAAGAGAGATCTCGTGGCTTTGACTCTACCTGATGAGAGTCGACAAAGCTTGGAAATAGTTACACACTCTTTAGGTGAACTAGTAGATGTGTACCGAACGCTTGGGCTAACCACTGATAATTTTGTAGAAGTCATGAAAAAAAGAAAGGAATCAGTGATGGGTCCCGATAAATGGGAGGTTTTTAAACAAAGAGTTATAACAAATATGGTCAATTCTATGTTTAATTTCAAAGAAGGGCCAAAAAGAAATATGCTTAAGGTGTAATATTTCTAGCACCCTCATATAGCTCACTATTTGTATCATAGACACCTTGCGGCCTATGGAAGACTCCCATGGAACGATAAGGTTCTGCTTTATTTTTAAAAACTATTTTATACAGAATTCCTTCTGCAAATTAAACCCGATTACAATGACCTTCCCTCTAAATTTTTTGGTCTTGGGAAAGGTCGATTATGTGACCATAGGGGCCCTAGGCATGATGTTGATTTGCCTTGACCTGAGCCACCATTGGTTAGTCAACCGTTCCGTGTCGAAAATTTCTGGTCATAGATGGAAGCCACTTCTCAACTTAGTTGAGAAGCAAGGGATGCCACCATTGAAAATGTTCACAGTGGATTGGGTGAAGTCGATGTTTCTCTGAATCGACAAAGAGCACATGAGAATGTACGTGCTAATTTTCTGTATTATATAGATGAAGAGATTGACAACATGAGTGTTGAAGATCTCAAAACATATGAAAATAATTGTCGCAATGGTTGGCAGGACATAATTGTTCATGAGGAAGAGGGCATGGGAACGGTATATGTTAATGGTTAGGGTTCAATTATTTTAACACATGTAAAATTTGTAATATATATATATATATATATATATATACATTAATATAAAAAAAATGTATCATTTTATGTTGAAACCATTTGCAGTTGTCATGCTTGATGAATGAAGAAAATGTTAATATCACAGTCGGAGCCTCCAGTTCAAAAAATCAAGATGGGTCTCACCATCAATCATACCATCAAGATGGTCTCACCATTAAGATATATTGGCAAATTTTAGTGTTTTATAAGTGAACATGATGATGTACAATTATTTTTTATCTATTATTATATATATCAAAACATGATGAGATATTTTTAAAATAAATAATTGTGCACACATGTACATGTACATATATATAATAAAATGTTTTAACAAATTCTGATTCCGTTCGATGTTTCTGGAATGGCGGTACCTTCTTCTTCCTCGGGAGACGTACCTTCTTCTTCCTTAGGATATGTGCCAAATCCACAATCACATGTATGAACAATTTTTCACTTTCAAAATTTATGTTTTTAAGTTATATATTCCATCTCAAAAAGTTCAATTAGAAAATGAGATATATCTAGATCTTGAGTTATTTTAATTATTTTAATTATAGGTTTTTGGAGATTTTCTTTCTGAGCTACTCTTAGGAGATGTCCCAAATCCACCAACACAAGTATTAAATTTCTCACTTAAATATATATTTGTTTTTAAGTTATAAGTTATAAATTGAAGTTTATAAGTTTTATTATAAATTGAGATCTAGGGATTTTGAGTTATTTTAAATTTTTTGAATTTTAGGTTTTTGGAGATTTTGTTTTGGAGCCTCTCTTAGGAGATGTGCCAAATCCACTAGAAGAAGTATTCATTTTTTCCCTTAAATATATGTTTTTAAGTTATAATTTATAAATTGAAGTTTGAAAGTTTTATTATAAATTGAGATCTTGATCTTGAGTTATTTTATAATTTTAATTTTTTTGAATTTTAGGTTCCTATAGAGGATTTCGTTTCTCCATGGACTCTAGCAATGGAGATAGGAACATCCACACCATTTCAACCATTTTAACAAGTTCTCTAACTTTTTTTTTTTTAATATTATTGAAAATAAGTTTATATATGCATTTTCATTTGAAATTTTTTAATATATATATATATATATGTAAATGTATATTGTATAGTTTACTGTTGAAGATGTTCCTCTAGGGGAAGTTTTAGTGGACGAGAAACAAATGGAGAGGGAACGTCATGAGGTATTGCATGATTTTCTTTTTCAATTTTTTTTTACATGAAGTTCTATATATTCTCACTCAATTTCAAGACATCAAATTTTAATGTTTGTACACATTGTGTACTGGTTCCCCATGCTTCATAGGATAGCTGGGAGAGACACTACATCCATATATATTTGATGGATGATGCACATGCACACGTGCATTATATTTTCAATAGATTTAGTCTTAAATTTACTTTTTTTATATATAGTGTTATCTAGATGCGGTCATATATAACTTGATACTTGATACTTGATACGTGTGAGATCTACAAATTTTGGACATATTTTATGTGAACTACATTTGGTATATGTGAATGTGATATATAGTCTTTTTAAAACTTAATTTTTGGATGGTTGAACTACGTTTGACATGTGAAGTAATGTTACAGTGTTATATATAATTTGTGTTGTTTTTAAAATTCAAGTTTTGGATAGTTGAACTACATTTCGCATGTGAAGTAATGTTTTGTTTTTTAAACTTAAGTTTTGGATGGTTGAACTACATTTGGCATGTGAAGTAATGTTGTGATCTATATTAATGTTTTGTTTTTAAAACGTAAGTTTTCGAAGGTTGAACTAAATTTGGAATGTGATATAATGTTTTGTTTCTATTGGATAGTTGAAGTACAATTGGCATGTGAATTAATGTTGTGATATAATGTTTTTGTTTTTAAAACTCAAATTTTGTATTGTTTAACTATATTTGGCATGTGAAGTAATGTTGTGTTATAATTTGTTTTGTTTTTAAAACTTAAGTTTTGGATGGTTGAACTACGTTTGGCATGTGAAGTAATGTTGTGATCTATAATGTTTTGTCAAATTACAAATTAAGTTTTGTATGGTTGATCTACATTTGGCATGTGATATAATGTTTTTTTTTATTGGATAGTTGAACTACAATTGCCATGGCATGTGAAGTAATGTTGTGATATAATGTTTTTGTTTTTAAAACTCAAGTTTTGGATATTTGAACTTCATTTGGCATGT
Source organism: Pinus albicaulis (assembly GCA_034641835.2). Lineage (NCBI taxonomy): Eukaryota > Viridiplantae > Streptophyta > Pinopsida > Pinales > Pinaceae > Pinus > Pinus albicaulis. The sequence goes on from CM076575.1 coordinate 911,869,678, forward strand.
GATTATGATATTATGTTTTGTTTTTTAAATTCAACTTGTCATTTTCCAAACAACAAAAAAATTCACATGAATATATGTACATGTAGAAATGATTTTACACATGTTTGAATATATATGTTAAAACGATTGAAGTACTATATATATATATATATATATATATATATATATATATATATATATATATATATATATATATATATATATAGTACTTATATATATATATAAGATTCTAGGTCTTGTTAGATGTGTCAAACAATCATAAAATTTTAAAAATTCATTCTATAATATATACATATATCCAGTACCTGCAACATTTTTCATCAATCCACATAGAAAAGATACTTTCAGTTAATTGCATTCTAGAACATATATATCCAATACTTCAACATTTTTCATCAATGGAAATAGAATTTAGCTACTTTCCACTAATTGCATTCTAGAACATATATATTCAGTACGTGAAACATTTTCCATCCTTACACATAGTAAAACTACTTGAACAATTAATTGCATTCTAGAACATATATATATCCAATACGTGCAACATTTTTCATCAATGCACATAGAAAAACTACTTTCAGTTAATTTCATTATGGAACATATATATCCAGTTTTTGCAACATTTTTCATTAATGCACATAGAAAAGCTACTTTCAGTTTTAATTGCATTCTATAACACACACACACACACACACACACACACACACACACACACACATATCCAATACTTCTAGAACATATATATCGAGTACTTGCAACATTTTTCATCAATGAACATAGAAAAGCTACTTTCAGTGAATTGCATTCTAGAACATATATATATATCCAATAAATGCAACATTTTTCATCAATGCATGTGTAAAAAAACTACTTTCATTTGATACTAGTGTGCATGTACCAAAACAATGTACATGTGCAAACACTTGCACATGTAACATAACAAGGCATCTCAATTTCTATTTGAGTTTTGGAATTTCTACAACATGAATCCAAGGATAATAAATTGTTGGGTAGTACAATCAAAAAAATTCCAATGGAATGCCATCATCAATGATCTGTTCATGATCGGATTTTGATATTTTCCATTTCTTAATTTTCGTCTTTTTCTTTGATTGAACATCTATCAAATTTATGCTTGCTACACACACCAAGTGACTATATTAACAACTTATGGCATTAGTTTCATAGTCTTAAAAGTAAAAAAAAATCTCCACTTTTATTAGTTTATCTGAAAAAATAACCTTTCCGTATAATAGATCCTCTCTCAAATGGAAACATATGATCATTATAGTTTTATAATAATTTCATCTTTCGTTCAGTGCAACGCATCAAATAATACTTCACATTTTCATCATTGTCAGTAGGTGCAATTACAACAAAAGCATCTCCTGCATAATAAAACAAACTTAACAAACTTAATAAAATTATGTATTTAAATTTAGATCATAATTAACATGAAAAATTAACTTTTAAATAATTTTAGTTTCTATTTCTAGATCTCTATCATTTGAAATAAATTCAAATGTTACCTTCTCTAACAAGATCAGAAACTTGATCACCATCAGATGATATTGTAGTCTCCTCTGATTTCATTTCTTCAAACGTTGCAACGGACATTTTCTCCTTTGTATTTAGCTCTGTATGTTTCCAATCTTTTACATACATTTTGTTTTCACAAACATCATTGGATTCTGTGTTTTCTATTAAAAAATGACAAAAACAAGAATATTTTCTTTTATCCAATGGAAACAAATTTGTGGACAAGTTTTTTTTAATTGAATGCAATTTTCGAGTCCCTTTTATTGTTCCAATGTCATTTTCAATTGATCTATCTACATCTTCTATCCCAATATGCCAGAAAAACCTATATATGGAAAATTCAAAGAATAATGTAAATATGGTATCAAAATACCATCGAAGATAATCATTGTGATAAATGTACACTTCTTAAAATTGGATATCCATTAAAAATTAAATTGAATGTACCTTCGCACTTCCATTGATTGATTAGCCTCATGTCTTAGAGAAGCAATGCACCATTAAAAAATTTTTTTAGCATTGTAATATCCCCAATTTGCTATGCTTTTATTAGACATTTGAAAAAGTCCAAAAGGGTACAATGGACCCTAATGGAAAACAATTGTGTGGATTTATTTTATTATTTTAAATTAATAAAAAAAATTGGAAATTTATGTGCAATGACTAGATTATGATTAGAAATCTAGAAACCCAATCCATGAGGATGGATAAGGTTGTAAGACTTTCCTAGACTTCCAGAAATCCTTGGAAGTAATAAATTAAATACTAAAATTAGATTGGAGATAAAAATCTGAAAAGTACCTCAGTAAAGAGGAAATTACTGGGATGAGGTGGAATAAAGTTGGAAAGTAGAAAACATATCTTTAAAAGTTTCTTTGTGGAAGAAACAAAGAGAAATCCTAGGAAAACAGGAATACAACATCCTAAATTTACTAGATGCAGTTAAGGGAAACAGTTCGGGGAAAGAAAGCTTAAATAAGTTGATTTAGGATAGACAAAGGGTTGTCTATCACTGGAATGAGAGATCTCTGCTTGGGGGTGAGATGTGAAGAAAGAGCTCTAAGTTTGGGAGGTTACTAGTCTACCTTAAGTGGTATGCACGGTAAAATTATTTTGATTTACTTTTGAAATGATGTTTTAATATTGTTATGTAATATTGAACAATGAAGTATTTTAATCTATATGAAATGTTGGGTCTGGGCATGTGTATATTCTATAGGTATTGGGTGACTTAGAAAGTTAATGTTGTGGTCTATACGTTTCACAGAGTTAACCATAGTGAGAATACTTTATTATGTAGTATTTTACAGACATAATCTGTGAAGATCAACTCTTAGAATGTCTACCACCTAGTATTGGGTCTAGATATGAGGTAAGGTACCTCGCAAGAAACTAAAAATCTTTGTAAATTTAATGGAATTATAAATCAATTATCCATTATATTGAGTAGTAGGAAATAAATTGTAAAGAGAAATAAAGGTACATGCATGATAAACCTAGTTACTGTATAGAAAAGTAGATATTATACTATACACTAGATGAAATTTTCCATACATTAGAGAAAGAAAAAGAAAAAACTGTATAAACAGAGATTATATATATATAAATGAGTGGAAATATTACAATAAAATGGTAAGTGAAAGACTATTACAACATAATATACCTTGATATTTTAATTTCGAAGAGAACCAAGTAGAAGAATGCTATTTTAGAAAAGAACACACACACACACACACACATATATATAGTACATGGTATCATTATCATGGAAAGTTGATCCATATACTATTTCTCTCTATACAGAAGAAATTAAATTCTGGTTTCAGTAAATGAAGTATACAGTCTAATAAAAATGTTCAACCGGATGCAAATTAACATTCATAGTTACGTTAACCGAATTTACATATGTCTTTAAATAATATTAAATGAGTAGTCCATGGTATGTATCATTAGGAAAAATTATATCTTTATAAGGTTATAGTTAAACAAAACAAAAAAGTTGATAAAGGAAAATATGTGTTGCCGAGGGTACTTGGCCCTATAGTGAACGAGTACAGACTATATGAGAAGAAATTATGCCATAATTGCATAATTATAGTAGGTATAGTTATCTGAAACCACCTGGAGAATAATAATCCAAGGTCATAAAATATTAACCAAGTCCTGGAAGTCTACTAAACTCGAATGGAAAATAAGGTGTGGAAATTACTTTCATAGAAACAAGACGGGAAGTCACTGTTCAAGAAATAGAAATTTCATTAAGGTATTTAGATGAGGTAACCAGAGTTATCAACCAAGAAAATGATAGGATACCTTATGGGCTAACATCATCACCAGGATCACCTATAACCAGTAGATAAACGAAGTTATAATTGTGATGAACATAAAAGTTCAAGTAACTAAATTTGAAAATAAGGTGATAGAAGAAAATATAGAGCCATATGTCATACTCACAGTGGGTACGTCATGTTAAACTCTAGAAAAATCTAGGGGAGAAAAAATGCTGAAGTGGAATGGAGATGATTTCTGAACCCTTCCAAAAAAAACAAAGTAATTAGATGGGGAAACTATGCAAGAACAGAAAAATTAAAAGAAAATGAATCAAGTAATCATAAAATAAATGATGTAATTCAACACCAATTGTGAGAAGGTCCCTCGTCAACACAACAAAGAGTAGCATAATGAAGTTTTCTTTGCATGTAAAAAAAACAAAAAAAATTGAGACAAAATCTGGATAAAGATAGGTATGGGTAAGCATAAAAATCAAATCAGCATATAATATGTGAATAATTAATAAAGAAGACAAATTAGGATGAGCGTTCATCCTTGTCTTAGGTACATAAACATATATTGGGATTTTTCCCAAAAAAATTATAAGTAGTAGATCTATTAACATTATTGGGATTGGAATTAATGAAAAACCCAAATTGAATCAAATATAAATATGATGTGAGCGAGTCACCATTTCAAATTGAAGAAAATGGTAGAAATGGCAGAATCTCAGTAGAATTCCATAAGAGTGAACATCTTTAATACAAAATGGCCATAGCGTAAAAAAGGAAAAAGGATGAAACGATACTGAAGGTGGGATGCCTAAATCAACACGACAACTGATAGTAAGAAATTCTATTTTAGACCAAGAATCTATTTCAAAGTAAATTGGGTAATACTATTATTCGGATTAAGAAATGAATAGATACTTCTAAAGGCTAACTTGAAACATTTCTGATACATTTCAACAAACAAATTTGATGCAGTGAAGATAAGTAGAGTGAAAAGGATTACCTAGGTTCCAGAAGAGGACGATGTTGAATTTCGTCCTGAGCTCCTCTAGCCAACCGTGCCATTCCATTTGTTTAAAAAAGAAACGAAATTACAGAGGTAATGACGGAGAATTGGCGTGAAGAATAATGTGGAGTGAACAATATTTGCCAGAACAACAAGAATAAAAAATGAATCACATTCCCAAATCTGTATCATCTATGGAAACCAAAAACCCTAATCTGTGATCTACACCGTCCAGGTGCCACGAATAAGAGTTAAGAAGATTTTTCCCGCGCCAGCATAGGTTATGTCCAAGACCTATGTGACAAAGTACGCTATTATAAATACCATATGACCATAAAGTACCTCTTATGCAATGACTCAATAAACAATATATACAAAATTTGTACAATGCATTAAAACCAAATCAATAATCCGATCTCTTGAATTCAACTCTCTGCAAACTCTGATCAGTATATCAATGGCTAAGTTCATCAAAAACTGAGTGGTAACGTCATAGTACCTTGAGTAAAGGCATGTTGGTAGATAGAATATCGTTATGCCACGCTGAAGAACAAATAAAATTCACATATGATGGATAAAGACAATAATATGTATATGTGATACTTTTGAGATATAGATGTACACCAAAATTGTGAAGAGTTCTGGGTAGTGGGACGGAACATTGCGCGAGAACTGAATATTTATATCCTAATTCTATGGTATAGGATACCGAGTAAAATAGACGTTTGGGATTATCTATCATTATCAATTATGTTAAGTAGATTTGAAGGTAGTTCGACTTTATGCATAGATGTTATAGCCAAAACGTTAGGAAAATTAAATCTTACATATCACACACATATTAATACTACCTATTAAGTGGGTATAGCCTTATATGTGCTAAGGAAATATGATAAATATATTTAAATACATCTTGAGAAGAGGTATGTTAATACTCTTATCATTGGAGGGATATATATATATATATATATATATATATGTTAGTCACAAAATAAATGCTATCACGAACTTAGATTGTAGATTTACCATGTGGATGGAGCATAGGCCGTGTGAGCAATTATTATAAAGTATGAGGTAGTTGATGTATATATCTACATGTTTGAAAAAATGAGATAACCTTCTATTGACTAGTGCCAATTAATAAATATAGATAATGTGGTAAGTGTTAGAATTTTATTGGTTATGTGAAATAATAGTAGAATGTTCATGCACAGAAATGAAAAACTCCTTAGCAAGGAAAATCAATTATGTGTTGAGAGGAAGGCATGAATTGACATATTGAAAAACTTAGACACTATTAGAAGTTATAAATAAACAAACAATGGCATTGTAAATTTTAAGTAATGGAAATTTGCTGGAATGCGACGAATGATGCCTTAACTATAAACTATAATTAGGGATGTTATGATTATATATATATATATATTTCAGAAGTGAGAGGTGTTACAAGCATCCACAAGTCGGTTTGCAGAGGGGTTCATTTGATATCTTTGAAGTGCTCGTTTTATGCATGGCCCTGCACCATCATGTTCTGCTTTTCCATGGCAAGTATCAAAGAAATTCCAACAATGTTTAATGAAAGATTTCTTATGAAGACAACACAACCAAAAGAATGATCATGAAGATTTGAATTGAACTGCACATCCATCTGACCATATCCAACGTTCATTGAATTTTATTCCACAACTTTTCAAGGATTCATAAATCTTTCCAAAACAGTAATTTACAAAATATGTGTCATGTGTACGATTTTCATTGATATAAAGTGATATTCTTTAATAACATGCCAATTTTCACTGGTGATTTCTATATGATCGATGTTTTTTTCAGCATGTCTGTATAGAATATGGACGAGCATGGAGGCTTGGTCAGAATGATAGTATTCACTCTGAATTTCTTTTTGTTGAAGAAATGTGTAGTATTTTGCAAAATCAATTCTTGACAAAATGGTCCCTGGTGGAAAAAATTCACGGGACTTTTTGAATTGCAAGTCTTGCCATCAAGCTTTATGGGAATGCTTGGTGTATTTATAAATTTTTTCCTTAAAATTTCTGAAAAAATCTATAAAAAAAAATTATTTTTCTTGTAATTAAATTATGTTAGCACTATTTAAACCTTCAATTCATGTATGGATATATTCATATCTCTTCCATTTCACTTTCATGTTGTACATTGATTCATCCTTTATATCAGTACCATATTTGTTTTGAAATTTAGTTAAATTTCCACAATCATTGCATTTTTTACCATGAACACATTTCTTTTCGTAAAATAGTTCATCGATTTCTCTTATACATAGAATTTGAGATATGAAATCAAAGATAGTGGAAGGAGGAGGTGAATCTTTCCAAAATGTTCTACCAAAATTAAGGAATGTGTCATAATATAACTGAAATTCCACATGATAACAATAACAACAAGTGTCACATACAGTGATAGGTTTTACATACTATGGTTTTTGTTGAACAAAATCACTGATTGAGACATGAATTTCACGATTCTCTTCTTTGAACTTGTTGAAAAACTCTATCTGAGTAGTTTCCAACAAATGTTTTTGATGTTCTTGATACTGATTTTGTGTTATTCTTCTTCACATTACATCCCTTGCATTTGTCGAAACACGTGAATTTTTATTCCGATATTCATATATTGTTTTTTAGACATTTTCTCCAAGTCTATCTTTGTATGGTTGTCTAAAAATGGCTCTCCAACAAGAGAGTTCAACATTTACATCTATTTTCTACCGAAATTCCCGATGTTTGTGCAAAGTTTTTCGTGAGGTTCCTAATGCTCGTTCCATATATTTTACCAAGCGATTCTCTTTAGTACTTGATGAAACCACTGCCATATGTATTTCTCTACAGACAACTAAATTTTTTTTTTCTAGATATTCTAATTGAATTTATAGCACTATTTATATTTCATATCACATTTTCCTTCGTTTTTTCTATCTTTTGTTGATTTTCGAATACCCAATAAAGTTGTAGCTTCTTTTAATTTCCTTAATGATACGAGACTTTTCAACATTTGTGCTTAAACTGTCACATTTCTCTTCATGAAGTATGTATCAAAAATTATTTTAACACGATATCATATAACACGGTCAACTCTTTTATCTCCATATGTGTGATTGTCAACATTTTTTAACATCTCATCATTGACATTGATTTCATTTGTACATATTCAAATGAATAGTACATAATGAGTTTACATATTCAATAAATAATTAAATTAATAAATATGTATAATTTCAATAATTTGTGCATTTGTTCAACACACACACACACACACACAGATAAATTCATACTCTATTATACAAAACACTTAAAAAAATCTGAGAAAAAAATGTCTTGTAAAAATTAAACGAAGCTCAAAATATTTCCTTCCAAGTCCTGCAAAACAATTTCATTTAAAAAGTTAGACAAAAACTCATTTTAAAAAATCATTATAAAAGGTTTACTTCAACCTAAACACATACTCGAAAAGAATGTCACTTCAGAAAATACCTCCAAAAAATGTCCATTGAAAATGAATTTCAACTTCTTAAAAAATTTCACTTTAAAAAATACTTCAAAAAAGTCTCTAAAAAACATCGCCTTAAAAAATACCTCCAAAAAGTGTCCTTTGAATATTAAGCTTAAAAAGAGTCATTTTGAAATTAAGACAAAAAAATCTCTTTTGGTAATTAAGCCCAAAAAACCTCTAAAAAAAAAATACATCCAAAAAAATGTATTTTGAAAATGAGTCCCAAAACCTCTAAAAAGAACGAAAATTAAGCCCAAAATTTCTAATAACAAAATACCTTAAAACCAAAAAATGTCTTTTGGAAATTAAGCCCCAAAAACTTCTCAAAAAAATACATCCAAAAAAATATCCTTTGAAAATTAATCCCAAAACTTCTAAAAACAAAATACTTGAAAAAAAAAATCAATGAAAATTAAACCCAAAACTTCTAAAAAAAAAATACCTTAAAAAAAAAAACAATGAAAATTAAGCCCAAAACCTCTAAAAAAAATAATCTTAAAAAAATGAATCCCAAAAAACATCCAAAAAATGTATCACATACCTCCAAGAAATTTCCTTTGAATTTACCTCTAAGAAAAGTCCTTAAACGCAAAACAATCCTTTGCAAAAATTTCATTTGAATGTACCTCCCAGAAAATTCCTTAAACCCAAAACAATCCTTTGCAAAAATGTATTTTGAATGTACCTCTAATAAAATTCCTTAAACCCAAAACAATCCTTTGCAAAATTAGAATTTTGCAAAATCAGACCAAATGAAGAAATGTGCAAAACTATGCGAAAATAATGAATTCTTTTACGTCAATTTATATTGTTGCGAAATGCTTTTTTTGAAGGGGTTTCATCGTATTTTCCGGCCAAAGGAAAGTGAATTAAATGTTTGGCCGAGATTTTATAATAAATTTGGCCAAACTTTTGTGTCGTTAGACTTGACAGGCCATCCGTGCAAAAGATAACTCGCCCGAACTTTTTTACAAGTTCGGCCGAACTAACATGTCTGCACTTACGCAGATCCAAGCTCTGAATACATATCTTCAACTTTGTCCTAATTAAACTCCATGAAACATTTTGAATTAACTGCCAGAAGCAAGACAAGCATTTTCAGAATTCAATCTGCTTTCAAGAAATATAACTTTTATGGAATTTCATAAATATTTGCTGATTTTAATTAATTTTGTAATAAAACGGCTGCAAACAATTTCTGAAGGTCATTATGATTTAGTGAAATCAATATTTTGTATCTTCCAAAATACACTGTAAAAAAAATTCCAAGAATTATGGTGCATTACATTGGCCCATCGTCTATAATAGGTAGTTTTTATATTTTTAGTTTATAACTTATATGTTGAGAAATTTCGTGCGTCGCAAAACATATTTAAAATATGCAGTTTTTCCATATTGGATCAGTTCAAAAAATTCTAGTAATTATGATATGCATTAGTTGATTTTGTAAATATAAGGAAACCGAAGTAGACTCCGTCTAGATTGTTGTAACACATTTTGTATCTCAAAAACACAAAGTTTCAAAGAATATACCAGTGCGTATTAACATGACTTCTTATGAATCCTTCGATTGTTAAAAAACACACACTCAAAGAAATGCTAAGTTGACATATGAAATGTATATAAAAAAATTCAAAAAATAAGTAATAGAAAGCTAATAAAATTTCTGACAAATTTTTTTTCTTGCTAAATGAAATTCTAAACCGAAAAATTGTTTTGGCTTGCAAAATGTTGAAGAACAGAAAAAAAATGAAATTTTTTTCTCAAAAAAGGGCAAAAAGTGTTACCCAACTTCACATTTTTACCAATGTGTATAATTATATGTGCAGGTGCTCCATTTTCTTCACTGCATAGTCTTACAGTGTAATATCTAATACTGTAACTTTTGGGAAATTCAATATGTCATTCATTGACAGTATATTTGGTTGGTTCTATTGACATTGGTTCATACCTATTTGAAGAACTCATCCTCTTGAATTATGAACTAAGTTCAATTTGATAATAATGTTGTAACTATTTAGTTTGGACCTTGGGCTCTGTCTATAATTTATGATAGAATTAAATTGTAATTTATATGTAAAACAATATCATGACTTAAATTATTGCGGTATAATGATGTCTACTCATTCTCAGAAATTTAAGTTATGTTTATTTTTTTGCATGTATTTTATTCTGTTTGACCTTTATGACATTTCTGAGCTAATGCAATACTTTATATGTATATAAAAATTCTTCTAGTTATGCTACAACAATAGATATTACTTGGAATTCACATGTTCATGTTTGCCAATAGAAATGAATTTTCCTCTTTATGTATAAATTTCCTATTTATTGTTATTATTGCACTACTGATAAATACACAAAGTTTAATTTATTTCTCATGTATTTATCTATGTTTTCTGTATATACGTTATTAAGGTTTTCCACGTAACCTCACATTTAAACCTGTTACTAGGGTTTAGACATTATGAGAGTTGGTATATTAATTTATAACTATCTGTGTAATCATACAGATCAACTATAATGTCGATAGATGTTTTCTGTTAAATACATCAAACTATCTAAATAAAATTTATATAGAAATACTAATCATGCATAACATTAACTCTTTACACACTTCCATCTACTATAACTAAATCATAATTCCATACAAATATATAATTTCAAACTTTTTGCATTTCTAAAATCCATAATACGTAATTGAATTACTTGTGCATACAAATTTTGGTATGACTATTTTCCAACCAACTTTGAGATATCTCACCACAGCTCCCCTCGAGTAGAGACCAGTTCCTCTAAAGTGTAGACAAACTCTTTTCTACCTAGGAATGGCTTATTTCAGCTTTCTTTCCCTTCAACATTTTTCCATAACTACGTTTAGTTAATTAGGATGTTGTTTTCCTTTTTTCCTATTCTTTTATTTTGTTTTTTCCACAAAATAACTTTAAAACTAGATTTTTCCTCTTTCTAGTTTTATTTCGCCTCTTCCCAGTAACTTTCCACTTTATTGAGGTATCTTTTTAGATTTTTATCTCCAATCTAATATTTTTAATTTATTTTATTTTATCCAAGGATTTTTGTAGAATCTGAGAAATTCTTTGGAACCTTATCCGTATTCATGGATTTGAAATCCCGGTCTCCATTTATACTCTAGTCTTAGCACAATACTTCAAATTCCACATTTATAAAATTTAAAAAGTAAAATATGTCCATGATAATTGTTTTCCTTTAGGTCCCCTCAACCTTTAGGATTGTTCAATTGTCTAATAAAAGAAGTAAAAATAGGGATATTTCACCAAATGACATTGATTTGTCTTCCATTCAATGTAGTTTTCGTTCCATTTTAAATGGATATGTTTGACGTCTCTACACTTTTCAAATCTGGTAAGAACTTTTTTTCCAGGCATTTGGTGTTAGAAGGAAATAGTTGTCAAATTTGTGTTTTTTAGTTTAATGAAGATAATGAAATAGTGTACAAAACTATTGTTTCTTTTTAATTATTATTACAACTTTTCTGTTAAAAAGAGCACCTTCCAATCTTCTCGAACTTCAAAAAAATTACTATACCTTTTTCTAAGAAAATCATTAGGGTCACTCAAGGACACTGCTTCTATTGGTTATGTCATCATGACCTATGCAAGACTTTGATCCATCAATATTATGGATATATACATTGCAGTTATTAAAGAAAATCGCCATAATGATATTTCCCCAAGGACAAACACATCATTTTGTTGTGTAAAATGAAATAACAATGGTTGACACATATATAAATCACGTTGTCCATGAACATTCAAGTGGAACAAAAAAATTGATGTTCATTGTCAAGATGTTGACACTCATTCATCGACTCTTAAGGGACTCTTCTTTCTACATCTTTAGCGAAGAATAATAAGAACTGCATACCTCCTATGATACAATGCCACTAGTGGGGGTCTCCCAAAGTTTTGATTATTGCTACACCCCCTTGGCCTTCCAATTATCTCTTTGGGTGTGAAAATACACTTCTTATTTGGCTCCGAGATTCTTGAAGTTCAATATAATATCTAATCATTTTCTTTGAAAAACATATAAGTTGTTGAAGTTCAATATAATATTCTTGTATGAATATTAAATAAAGAATTTAACAGTTAGCCCATGTATGGGGATGAGATATACTAGAAGACATACAGTTACTCCATTTTCATTACCCAAGTAACATATGCATATATATTGACTTATTATGAGATGCACAATCCCATTCACATGCATTTTAAAACAATAAAATATGTCCCATGGTTTAATAATGAATAGTTTGTTATTACAGTTGTAATATCTAATCCACCATGACTCATTGACATGCATTTTAAAACAATAAAATATGCCTCATGGTTTAAGAACGTGAAGTTAGTTGTTAGAGTTTTAATTTCTAATCCACCATGGCTGGTATTTGTTTGCGCGAAGTAATTATGTGAGAATGAAAAAATAAATGATAATTTTGATTCAATCCTAAACCTAGATTCATTATTATACGTACTATATCTGCTAACTCAAATGGAAATTCAATGGATAAAATCAAAAATTTTATGGGTGGACTTGTTTCGAAGAAAAAAATCTGCCATATATTCTATGACACTAGAGACTGAAATTACCTAGGAGTTGAGAGAAAAAAAAAATTGTGGTTTCAATGGAAATAAATTTCTCCTCCTTAGTATTAGATACACGGTTGTGGAAAAATAAGTAGTAATTATGTGAATTTCTAGCAATCACACTCAGTGAAATCTGGTCCAAAAAATATAATTAATCTGAATCTTTCTAATTGTTTTGTTTTGTCACTTGTTCAAAAATTTTTGGATGGAGGAGTACTAAATTTAGTGTATACTATTGGTTGAATCTTCCTAAACAAACCCATTATAGGAACACATAATTTCAAAATGTTGTATTAATGTTTTGTTTACCCTCCTAGAAAACATCAATATATATCCCCACAAGATAAATTAAAAATTATGAATAAGATGTTGCAAGTGCAATAACGTGTTCAAGTAAGAGTCCAATAATAATTTTGTGTTGTTTTGTACAATTGATTCATGACAAAATGAAAATTTTGTTAAAGGCAACCATGGATTAACAATAAAATAAAATAAAAACCATAATTAAAACGCTATTGTGATGTCATAATAATATAATTATTCATAGTAGATAATTTATTTATTAAAATGTGATAGAGTTTATAAACATGTATAGAAAAAAACATAACTAGAGGGAATTTTTAAAGTAACACCTTTTTTTATGGAGAAATGTGAAAGTAAGAAAGCAAAAACAATGAAATAAACAATAAGGTTAAATTTGCTAAATCTAACATATGTAAATTTGTATGCATCTTACATGTTTTTTTATAATTTTTTCATAGTAATAACTTTATTTGTTTACTTATTGTAAATATTTCGTAGAAATATTTACACTTTTATGAAAATAATAAATCAAAGTTTTCTTAAACATTCTACTTTGTAAAATACATGAAATATAAATATTTAGCTGGAAAAATTGATATCACAATCCTTGATTTAAAGCAATAAAGCAAGAAGCCACTTTGGCCATATCTATTTTTAAGAAACTAAAAAGAGAAATGTGGAAATAAATATTTGAGGTTGCACATATGATCATATTATCATGAAAGTACCATTTAATGTCGAAGTTTTAGGAAGGATCTCGAGAGAGGTTACATAAAGGATTGATATTTTTTACTTAGATGAATCTGACAGAGATTTGTTCTGGATTGTCTAATGTGAAGAAAAAATAAAATACTAACCTTAATAATTTGTAGTGTTGACCAAATGAATGAAATGTGACAAAATTTCCATTTAATGCATAAATTTAGAGGAAGGATGTCAAAGAAATAAGAAAAGGGATTAAAATTTTGTAGACGTATATTTTGGTATTTATCTAAATCTAGAAAAATGTATTTTTGTTTAATAAAATGGTATATAAGATTTATAAATATTGAACTTCATATAAAGTTGAAAACCATCGTAGTTTTGGTGTATCTCAATGTAGAATGACATAGCCACAAATCATAAGCATAATTCACAAAACATAATAACGTAGGATCTTACAAGAAAGGAGAAGCTGCGATGTAGACTCACGTAGAATACTACAAGGAAGGATAATTTGCAATATATTCTGCAGTCTCTGGACTAAAGCTTCCTGGGATTTGAGAGAAAAATCGAGACTGAAAGTGCCGAGGAGTTGAGAGAAACAAAAAATTGCAGTGTGAACGGAAAAAAAATTTCCCAGTCGTTGTCTTGGAGATACAGTTATGGAAAAAGAAGTTGTAATTGTGCTAAGTGAAATAATGTCCAAAAAAACGTAATTAATCTCAAACTTTCTAATTGTTTTGTTTTGACCCAACTTCCTAATTGTTGTGTTTTTCCATTTCTTCAAAATTTGTTAGAAAGAGGAGAAAACATCTGAGCCTCTACTTTTGGTTGAATCTTCCTAATCAAACTGAACACCTTTGGAATAAATATTAGTAGGAGTAAATTATAAGCGATTTCATTGTAGCCCTCATGGTTAGAGGGAAGTTGATTTCATTTCTATAATCTAAATTTAAGGTCATCGCCAAGCTAGTCATCAACTTGATATATGGAATCACCTTATTTGCAAGGTATGTGACTCCATCGACACTAGAATTTACCAAAGTGTGCATTCTTTACCTTTTTAGATTTAAATTATAACTTCACTCAGTAAAAGACATTCATAGCTATATATTTTATAAAAATGATTTTTAATATAATAATTTAAACCTACTCATAGTTTTGTAGATTAATAATTATTAAATGAATAATTTATAGGATCTAGATTATAATTTACACATTTAATATATTTAAAATAATTTTATTAAATTAAATAATAATTATAATTTTCAATTACTTAATTACTATTTTTGGTATTTTTTTGGGTCCTGGACTTTCAGAGCTGTTTTGAGGACATAAATAAGGTTTTTTGGGAAAATCAGGGCGAACATGGGTCATTAATTGATATTTTCCACTCAAAATTTATAATAATCAGATAAATATTTCTAATGAGTTATTGTGCACATTAAACAAAGATCGTATGCAAAAGTTATGTCCCTGGGAAGTTGATGTACCAATTTACCCAAACGAGCCCCATAATTTTGGCACTTCATCTCCTACGGTTAGGTTTTTGGATGTTTAGGGTTTTCCATCATTTCTAAATAATAAATAGGCCTTAGAGCCTCATTGTAACACAGTTCAGAGGCATGTATCTGCCACATCTCTTGCAAGAGATAAGCTATCATCACCTCAACTATTTTAATTCCATTTTATTTGCAAACATATTTCAACATTTGATAATAATGAAATGAAGTTCTATTTCTAATGCATCTTTGTGTCTATTTTAATATTTGTATTCTATTTTGTTACTACATAATTCCATATCAATTGCTTATAACAATGTGAATTTTTCAATGAAACGATAAAAGTTACAATTCATCCAATATGCTTATTTATGAGGTTGATAACATTTGAGGACACTTTCATCTTCATGATTTTCTTTCTAAGGCTTTTCCATTTGAGTATGTCTCTCATCCAATTAAGGGAGTAGAACATTCACTTTAATTTTCCAGTTGTAAATGTTGAATTCCTTCGGTACTGAAGGAATTTTTCTATTGGGAAATATTTTTATGGTCTTCAATGGGCTTCTCGCAACTAAAAGTTAAATTCAGTACACCGAAAGCACATACATCAACTCTGTGAGAGTTGATACTAAAATCCAAAAGGGAGAACCAGCAATATCACTTCTCCATCCATTAGAATACCAAGAAACAATAACAAAGGCTTCAAGAAGACCATGATACCTCTTGGTCCAAGATGACTAGCAGTGAGGTACACAACAAGAATAGGAAGGAAAGAAAGAGCCTGCCACATGGATTCACTCAATGAACATATCAAATCCATTCGTGACATACTAAACAATACCCCTAATTTGAGTACATATTGGAAAATACCTCTAAAAATCACATTATTTAACCCACTACCAATATGTACCCAATACATCTTCCCAATTTACAAAACCCCTGCTTTCACTATATATTGCAGGTATCAATATTTTCATCAACATTTTTTTATACCCATTTGTATATTTTCATTAACTTTGAACTCCATTTTTTATACGTGCCAATGTAAAAACCTAGCCCCTGTGGAGCTTGAATAGATATCTTCCCAAAAAATAATGGAACTGAATGTAGAAAATCCACATAGATTCAACTAATCTTGTTATATTCTAAAACAAAATACTTGAATCTATTCTACAACTTGCGGAAACCAATTACGATTACATAATCACATGAACAAGAAAGAGAAATAATTTCAATTGCAGAAGAAAAATATGTATCTCGGGAAAGCCTCATCTAAAAAACCCCCATATCTTTATATTGCATTAAGTCAAGAATATGAAACAATACAATGCTTCTCTGAGGTTTATGATATATCTGCACTATCTCTACCTATCAAACTCTAATTTGAGGAGGTTTGGTCCAATACTCAACCAATTCCTTGCCCTTGTCTGACCAGAATTTCTCATGCACACCCGAGGGAATTGAGCCCCTATTAATTATGAAATTCCAACTAATTGATTGTGCAATACATCCAAGGAATCCTGATGACCTCATGCATGAACTGTACAATTTTCTAATTATACAACTTATAGTATACTTCCCTTTAACTCCAATATCAACTGGGTCTTCCTTAGATATGACATGCAAAAAATATTTAGATTAAATTATCAATTATTTGATTGATCAATGCATGTGAATCAAATCATATTTAATTAACTGGACCTCTCACTATCTCATCTATGATTGGAACTAGTTAAACTGATTTTAACTCAAATAATTAAGTTAAAAAATTAAAACTAAAAACAAACTGCAAATACACCCCCTAAAACATATAGTGACCTATACATGCCTTCAGTTTGACCCCCAACTTGAATTGATTAAGCTAGGTAAGTCTTACCAACTCAGTTAACTCGTACAAGTTGTCATGTGATGTGGAAGTACAATTTCCTTTTAATTTTTAATTAAGAGATAATTAAATTAGAAGCCTCCTTTTGTTTCCAATTTAAACATTGTTTCTCAACAAGAAAGGGATTAGCTGCTGCCTCAATCCTGCCTCTATGGAATTCGAGTTTTCCTCTTGACAATGCTTTTGTCAAGATGTTTGCGTCCTACTCCTCTGTGGGAATGTACTCTAATGAGATAATCATTCTCTACACATAATCTTTGAGATTGTGATATCAGATATAAATATGCTTCGACCTATCATGAAAAAATGGATTAGCCAAGAGTTTGAAGCAACTCTGGTTATCACAATAAATCACCATCGGATCCATCTATCCACTAAACAACCTAACAAGTATCTTCCTCATTCTAATGTCCTCACATGTTTCCTGACTAGCCACCATGTACTTTTCCTCTACTGAAATCAATGAAATTTAACATTTTTTCCTATTGTACCAGCAAAACTATAGTTGATCCAGTGTTGCAGATGCCCCTTGAGGTTCTCTTCATGTTGTATGGACTTCCTACCCAATATGCATATGTGAAGCCTTGAAGCTTCACTCCCTTTTTTTGTCTGTACCATACCCCAAACTCTACAATGCCTCTGAAGTATCTAAACACATGCTTGTCTGCCTTCCAAAAGAGCTTGGTAGTCTTAACCATAGCGTGAATAATATGGTTAACCACATAACATATGTATGGTAATGTGTTTAGAAAATACATGAGTGAAACCAAAAGTAGCTTGTAGATGGTAGCATCTACTACTTCACTTGAAGTATATCCTCTTTCTTCGAGTTTATTGCTAGATGTGTCTCCATTATTTTGCTTCCCTCCATCTGGAACTTCCTTAGAGTCTCATTGGCATACTTTCCATGAGATACAAATAGCCACTCATCGCTTTTCCAAATTACCAATCCCAGGAAATAGTGTAAGAGGCCCATGTCATTGTTCTCAAATTCTATTACAATTTCCTCTTTGAAAGACTTGATGTGCTACTCATCACCTGTTAGTATCAAATCATCGACATAAACTACAATGATAAAATTTTTACCTTCTACCACAATATGGTAAAGGTTCACATATGCTTAAGTCTTGGTGAAGTCCAACCCAGTGAAGTAGCTATCAATCATGATGTACGAAGCACGAGATGCTAGTTTCAACCCATGCAGTTCTCTCTTGAATCTTAAAACATGTGACTATTTGTGAAAGGTATAAAAACCTTCTAGCTACTCAAACGACACCTCCTAGTCTATCACTCCATTGAGGAAGGATATCCTTACATCGATCTGATTTATCATCTATCCCATTTGCATTGAAAGTGAAAGGATGAAAATGATTGATGAGTACCTTGCAACTAGTGCAAAGGTATCTTCATAATCAATCCCCTCCACCTCAGAGAATCCTCTAGCCACAAATATGGCCTTGTGTTTGCCCACAATACCATATATTTCCTTCTTTACCTTATAGATGCACCTGTATCCTACAACTGACTTCCCCTTTATTCTTGGGACAATTTATCATGCACTATTTATGATAATGGAGTCATACTCCTCAACCATGGCATCAACCCAAATTGGTTGTTGCACTTCTTCCTCAAAAGAGGATGGATCTATCTCTACACTCTCACTCATAAGAGCCATGTAGTTAATGTACCACTTTGGGGACCTTCTGTGTCTACATTGTGTTATGGGTGCTCCCACATTATCTCTAACATCAAGCACCAACCTGTCATCCTCTTTTGCGTGCTTCCTTTTGTCTCAAAGTGTCTCTGCATGAGTGGGTGCTTTCAGTCTTTTTTCCTCTGCTTGTGGATGCTCCACATCTTCAGGTTCTTCTTTTGGAGCTAACAGATCCTCAACTGCATGAAACTAAAGCTCCATCTGAAGGGAAATTTGCATGGCCTTCTCTTCATCAAATTTCACATCTATTGTAGCCATTGTCATCCTGTGTGTTGGAAGGTACAACTGATATTTGTGAGGTGTATCATTGTACCCCAGAAATATTACAGAGTCATTTTTTGGCTCTAGCTTCTTCTTGGCATATTTGGTCACATGTAAATAAAGTTATGAACCAAAAAATTTGAAATGTGACACTTCTGATCTCTTACCTGTAAATTCTTCCACTATTGTACTGATCCCAAGTATCTGAGGAGGACTTTTGTTCTACCAAAATAATGTTGTGTTGCATGCTTCTTCCCACAGATGAAACGGTAGGCCCTGGTCATGCAACATCTCTTGTGTTACTCCCAAAATAGGTTTTTTCTTCCTTTCTACAACCCCATTTTGTTGTGGGCTATAAGGTGCTATCAATTCCCATCGAACTCCTCTAAATCAGAAAAATGATTGAATTCATTTGAGACATATTATCCACCATTATTGCTCCTGTTAGGGTCCTATAAGTATAGGATTCATAATTTGGAATTGAATTATGATATTATTGTAAAAATATGTACATACCTTGCTTTCTGCAAGTTGTTTTCCCATATTTTGTAAAAAATAAAAAAAATAGAAAATCAAAAAGAGGGTAAAAGTCCTAAAAGAAAGATCAAAGGACTTAGGAAAAATAATATACCCCAAAGAAAAAGAAATAAAACATGAAAGTGAGCATGTCCAAATTCCAATACTTTGTTACTAATGATTATGAAAGAGTGTCAATAAATGCCATAATCCATGATGAGTTGAACTGCTCAATCTTGAATTGTCATGCTTCAATTTTATTGTTGTATAATAGTGAATAAAAATTAGTGAGACAGTTTAATCCTGACTAATTAGTAGATTGGTAGAGAATAAAGAGGAGCTCATTAGTCATATCAATATATTTTGGTGTTTTCATTATCCTATGTCATATTAACTTCTAACTTATTTATTAAATCCTTAGAAACTACGTTATCCTATTAATATAACTCATTGTATTTAAATATTCCCAAAAAACCCAGTAATATAAGCTTTTTTACCAAAGTTAATTACCCACATGTTTAAATAACAACCCCAATTACACCCCCTTTGGCATAAAACTAACTATATGTAAATATCTTGCCCTCTATAGTGATAGACATTTTCCATAGTCTATAACTATATAATAAAAATAAAGATAAAAAAGGCTTTAGATAGGTTTTATATATGTCTTAAGAGAAAAAATATTTCCCCCATTATATTATTCTATCCTAAGTTTTATAAAGATTGATATTCCATGCCTTTATAATACATAAATATCATTTCCCGCATTTTTTAAACCTAAGGTTAAAAGCCTAAGATCATTTATCCTAAGCCTTTTTTCCCCTATGAATAAAACCTCGTGTTTTATCATAATTAACCTATATTAAACCTGTGGCGATCACAACCCGCCTTATGCACATTTCACCATGTATATAAACCTTCATATATATTTCCGCCCATTATTTCCCTTTACAAAAATATTAATCCCACCCACATATGATTTTAACCTTATCCATTTTGATACACTTTAAAAGGTTTAAACATATATTAATTTCCGCACACATAAAAGCCGCCCGGCCCCACTTTTGATTACACCGCATCTTCTAAATTCATCTCAACCCTTCGCTTCTACTTTAAAGATCCGAAGGTTGAAAACCATTTTCGCGCTCACAAAATAAACGATCGACAAATATCCAAATGAGCACGAAATGGCTGGTTTTCTCCTTACCACCTCCTACGACATGTCATTTCCTGATACGATTGTGTTCGTTTGAAGCGATACCATTTACCACCCAAATTTAACGCGAAACCCACTCATGGTTTTTGCATTTGTAAAACAAAAAACCGCTTCTAGCGCAGATTTGACCTGCATTTATTGCAATCTTTTAAATGATTTATAATAAAGTTGAAAGCTTTGTTATAACATTTATCAATGTTATTTGTGCTTTCCAGACTATTAAAAAACCCGCTTGACTATAAAGAAACTCATTTTGCTAAAAAAATTGTTGAAATTTAACCAGAGAAAGCCCTGATTTCCCATTTTAAACTCAATTTCAACCAAAACCCTTGTTTGAAGACTATTTTGAAGCCATTTCTCTGCATCAGCATTGCAGGAACCATCAAATCATCAGAAACCCTTCTCAAAGAAACTAGATACCTGCAAATCATGTATTTTCCTGAAATTTGGCATGTGATTTCACGATTTCAATCACCAATCGAACCAATTAGAGATACCGATATTGAAATTGCTCATTTTTTGCATTCTAAAACTTGAAAAAAATAGGGCGAACCCTCGCCATTTTTTTCATAAATTTCGATTTACTGAAAGTATCATTTCTAAACCAATTTCTCAGTCAGAGACTCCGGAAAAACAAATTCCATTGTTTAAAAGGTTTTAAAACACACTAAAAACCTTAAAACCCATTTTTACAGTCCCAATCATTCATAAAACCTGTGTTTTCTATCTTAAGCTATTCCCTGTGCCATAAAAACCCCAGTTGAGCACTGAATTTCCCACTGCTATCATCCTTTCCCATAAAAATTGCTCAATTACCCTCTCTTGAAGAAAAATCCACTATAGAAAACTGTTTAATCTTGCTATAGTTAATTCAAAATAAAAAAAAAACAATTCACACCTAAGGCTAGAAGATAAAAGCTTGTTAAGTCTGAAGGGTCAAAACCTCCTAAAACAGATGTTGCAAAAGTCCCAAAGTCTACTCCTACTATCACGGCTAAGTCCTCTGTGACTGTAAATCCTCTTCAGCCTCCAGTGTCCACTGAAGAATTCATTCCCTTGGTTGATGTACATTACAAAATTGTAGACCCTCAATTGGAATTCAACCTATTATAAGTACATAACTAGTGTCATGAAAATTTTCTTGACAAAGAAGAAATGCCTCTCTGGGATACAAATTTACCCAAGTATGTAATCCCCTTAACACACCCTAGTCAGGATTTGGTAGGAATATGCGAACAGTATTATGTCCCAGATCAAAGATCCATTTTAAATACTGACAGGGAAATCCTCTTTTCTGTCATTGTTGAGTCAATCAATGACATGTTGCAGTTACAATTTGACCCTAGGGTAGTCCCATTATCCATTGAAGCCCTGAATCAATTATATTTAGGGTTATATTTCCATAAAAGATTCATGATTTTCCAGAACTTCATGCCCAACCATGTGGATATCCCAAAGTTGCATCCTCTATATTCCACTTCCAAGTTCCCAGAGGGTTCTAGACATGTTATTTCAATGTTGTCCTTCATCTTAGGATATTTCGCTAATGAGTTTACTGATGAGTCCATCCTTGGATTCTTATCCACCTTGTCTCCTGGTCAGCCTCCTGCTGTCATATTTGATTTTTCCAGATTTGTTGTTGATTCCATACACCATTAGTTAAAAAAGCTACTGAATGAAGGGATGTTTAGGTATTCTTCCTATTTATTCCATTTGTTCTTATTTTCACAACCAGATCACTTCCCTATAACATTGCAGAAAATGAATGTAGAGGGCCAGCCTCTATCAATTGTGTTTTGGATGTCATTTTTGAGAAAGGAAGGAAATGAATACAGTTATACAGATTTCACAGATTTATTTATTAGACAAGCTATGAGTTTTCTACAAAAATCAGAACAACCAAGAGTAAGTGAGGAGATGAAAAGAATATTACAACTGTCAGAAGAATGTAAAGTGGGATATTGGTAATTATATGAGAAGCACATTGAGTTAAGAATCTTTGGATCCAATTTTCTTCCATATAATTTACCTAAGTTTTTAACTCTAGGAGTCTTTTCTCTGGAATATTTAAGGCAGGTATTGAATACTGATGCCATTAATTTCATGGCATCCAAAAAGAAGACTCAGTTTAAATTGAAAAATCAGATTGGACATTTTATAGTAAATAATAGGGATGCTGAGAAAGAGATACAAAACAAATTGTCAGAATTGAAATTCCAAGTGAGTTTTCCTTGGAATTATGACCCCCAAGGTCTGTTGAGCAGTATCAGAGTTAAGTGCAAATTACCTCCTTTTATACATGAGCCAAAACCTGATATTGAAAAGTATGCTAATCAGAAAGACTGGTAAGAGAATACATTGGTTTATTTGACTGCAAATACACAACCAATAGAAAAAGAAGGTACTACACTTTTTGTGGTAACTCTTAGATAGCCAGAGAATTCAAACAAAAGGAGTAGAGATGATGGATCTCATACAGCATAAACTACCTCAGATACAAAATTTAAACTCATCTACAATAAAAGGCTAATATTGGGTTCCATAGGCAAAGACAAACTCATTGAATGGAAGATGAACCAGAGGTCAGTAATGATGAGGCAACTACAATAATAAAGGAGACATTGACAGAAATTGAAAAATAACAAGCAATATCCAAATGAAGAGAGACCCAAGTAATTGAAAAACATGTGAATATGGAAGCTTCTTCTTCTCAGACAACAAAAGAGAAACATTTGGATATCAAGGAAAAATACAAACAGATTAAACAAAGGAATGAGAAGATAAAAAGTGAGATTTATTCTTAATTCCTCAAGAAAAAGCCACGAAATCGGGATAGATTGCTTCCATCATTTTATTATTCTTCAAATAAAATGATCATGTCCTATTTACAGCCTACTACTCAACCCCTAAAACAGCGACTGACTACAAAAATATAGAATTTTAAGTAGATACTAAAAAGGTACATGAGTTGGATCAAATAGAATTCCATCAACATAGTTCAGAGATGCTATATTCCACTGTGGTAGAAAAAGCCATGAGAGTAACCAATTTGCAAAATACTATCATCAACTTGCAAGATCAGATGAAGCTTGATAAATACTCCTTATATGCAAAATATCTAAGGATCAAAGCCTTAGAAGACTTGATTCTACAAATAGGAGTGGACCCATCCAATGTACAAGCCGTTGAATTCTTAATCAAAAAGAAAAATGATGGCATTGCTGCTTTGAGGAAACAATTAAAACTTTCTCAAAGTGAGCACCCACAGAGCAAAGAAATACTTCATGAACAGAAAGAGAAAGAAGACATGATGCAGTTGATTATATAGCTTACTACTCAAATCAAGGACATGGAAAGCCAATTGGATTTACTGATGAAAGAAAAGGAAACTGTGAAGGAAATAGAAGCTTCCTCCATTCCCACAGTTATTCCTATTATTACAGCTATTGTTCCTTCTACATTTAGAGAGAAGTTAACACCCAAAGAGGCAATGGCAACTGCAGTGTCAGTGAAATCAACTACCACTTCCAATACTGAATCCTCAACATCACAGGTGCAACATAGAAATGATGCAGCTCAAATTTTCAAAGCAATGGAAGAAATGACATTGAAAACCAATGAAATCAACAGTTTGAAGAAACAAATTCAAATTATGAAGATATCAAATAAAGAAGCATTGATTGATGCCAATAATTGTTGAGCCTTGAAATTGTTTTCTCTTTTTCCAAACTTCATTTCATTTCATCATTCCTTTACCATTTCATAAACCTAAAAATCAATGAGAATTATTAAGATTGCTTAAAGGTTGCATACAATGATTAACTTATTGTACTTTTGTGATTTTAACTGTCTTAATTATTTTTGAACAGTTTAGCTACAGAATATAGTCATTCTATAGCCAGTCAAGCGTTCTGTAGCTATTTTGGTGTTTAAGTATGTTACAGGTGTCATCTGGAGAAAAGGCACACATGGGTGGACTCCAAATCTTCCCTACATCATTCCTTCCCATTCACTAGGACTGAATTGATAGTTGGAGCTGTCTAAGCACGTGGTCAAAGAAAAGGTCAAAGAAGTTGTTTTCTACAAGGATTAGGACTCCTGATTTGCTTTACAACAAATCACGAGTCCCAAAAGAGTTTTAATTTGATTTTAACTTCAAATCTACACCTATACCTATTTTTGTTCAATGTTAGTTATGAATTTGCATATAAATCAAGCTTTGTAATATCGAGAGGGATAGTTGATACATATTTTATCATTACGGTGATACTCTATTTTCAAGTCTTGTGTTAATAAAAAGGAGTTTTAGCCTTGATGTTGTTCTGAATACAATCTTGAGGAGTTAAGGGATTAATGCCGAATTGATAGCAGAGAGCTCCTACTATTTGAGGAGATTTTACATGTTTTCTAGATAAGTCATTTTCAATTTTGTTTTGTCATATTTCCTTACTTTGACTACTTTCTGAAATCATAGCTTTTAGCATTATGTTTTATGTCATTTGCTTAGATAAAGGATCCTCATGATATTGCAGTTAGTCTCTTTCTCAAGCTCTTCCAATATATCTCTATTAAATGAATGGGATTCAATTATAATATTCTGAGTTATTAGAATTTCATTTTCTGTCATTTAGTTAAAAAGAAGATCCTCATTATACTATAGTTAGTCTCTTTCAAAACCTTTTCCAATAAACTTGTAATTCACGAATGAGACTTACCTGTAATATTGTGAGTTATTGATTGTTTTGTTTCATAGAACATCCTTATCACATTATGATTAATCTCTTTGAAAAGCTCTTCTAGTAAACTTCTAACTCATGAATGAGATTGAGTTGTAATGTTATAAGTTATTTCAGCACTTCATAGGAGATCCTTACTACAATATAGTTTGTCTTTTTATAAATCTCCTCCAATAAACCTCTATCAAATGAATGAGATTTCACTATAATGTTCTAAGTTACTATTTGTTTCAACATTTCCTTTTATGTTTTAGGAGATCCTCATTGCATTAGGATTAATCATTTTCACAAGCTCTTCCAACAAATCTCTAACTAAATGAATCAGATTAAGTTGTAGTGTTTTGAGTTACTTTTCATTTCATGAATGTCCATTTAGAATTTATAATATCCATGGATTAGGACTCTCTATTTTCATCATTTTCTAGTTAGGAACAGAACTTGAAAATAAACTATGTTTTAATTCATTTATTAACATTTCCTTTTCTCCCTCTTGACATATATTTGACTTCATATTTTTAGCATAGAGTAGCATACTAACAATCAAACATAAAAACCCCAAAACATCAATAAAGCACTAAAAACAACGAAGTAAGAAAAAGGGATACTTAGGCACATATAGTGCATTATACTTCATTAGTTTACTAACCCTGGTCAATAATTTATGCTATCAATTTAGAACACCAAATTGACCAAAAATTTTGGCGTCGTTGCCAGGGAAGTGTAACTAGGTAGCCTTATTTCTTGCATCTCAAAAAAAATGACATGCATAGAGAAAGAGATTTTAGGGGTAGATATATAAGAGGCGGAAGCTTAATTCCAACAAATCCACTCACTCCACCAAGACCAAGAAGTAGCACACCTCCAACTCAAACCCATTGATCCAGGTGGATATTGGTGGCCACGAACCTATTCCACTTGGGGCCCCACCATTGCCTCTTTCAGTTTTTCAGTTTTGGGACAACTTACTATTTTTAGTAGTTTTTCGGGTCCTGAACTTCCGGAGCTGTTTTGAGGCCCTAAACGCCTTTTTTTGGGCATCGCACCTCCAAATATATCATTACATTTTGGAATGGATATTAGTGGTGAGATTTTTAGTCCTCGGATATATCTTTCTAATGATGTACCGTGTGCGTCAAACAGAGATAGTATGCCAAAGTTACGTCCCTGGGAAGTTGAAACACCAATTTACCCAAACGGGGCCCATAGTCTTGGCGCTTCATCTCCTAGTGTTAGGTTTTTGGATGTTTAGAGTTCTCCATTATTTCTAAATAATAAATAGGCCCTTGAGCCTCATTTTAACTCAGTTCGGAGCCCTGTAGCCGCCACATCTCTTCTCAGAGATAGCTACCAGCACCCTAGCTAGTTTTATTTCCATTCTGTTTGTAAGCAAATTTCAATTCTTTGATATTAATGAAATGAAGTGTTATTTCTGTTGCATCTCTGTATTTATGGTTATATGTTTATTCTGTTGCATTATTGCATAAATCCGGATCACCCAAATTCCATACTATACTGGTCATAGGCTTCTAGAAGTTTCAAGATCAGATATCTAGTCACGAAGATCTCCCACTTCATCCACTAAAGAAATTCTAGAGGAAGAAGATCCAAGGAATCCTATAGAAAGGATAACCTTTTTTACTTCCACATGAGAATTTATTCCAGCAGAAGAATTACAATTCACTAGTGAAGAGGAAGAAGAGGACTATTTCTTCAATATTCCCTTGATAAAAGAACCGGTAGAACAACTAGTTCTCCAAACTGAACCCTATATCAGTTCGAAAGAATCTATCATGGAAAGAAGAGGTATAGAAAGAGAAGAAGAGGAAGGAGAAGTCTTTAATGGAGAAAACACATTGTTTGGAGGAGGTATAGGTAGAGAAGGAGATAGAGGAAGAGGTAGAGGTACAGAAGAAGTTAGAGGAAGGAGAAATGCAGAAGGAGGAAGAGGTAGAAGGGAAACTGAAAAATCTTTCAGATTCCCTATAATAAATGAAGGGACCAATGCAACTATGAAAAATATCTCACCCTATGTTCTTCCAAACTTTCATGGACTAAAAAGTGAAGATCCTGAGACCTTCTTATTTGAATTTTAAGTTCTATGTAGAACCCATGATTAGCTACAAGATGATTATAAACTTAAACTGTTCCCTTCAACATTGAAAGGAGCAGCATTAAAATGGTTTATGAGTTTAATCACTAGGTCTATTAGGACATGGGATTATATGAGAAGAGAATTTCTAGAAAGATATTTGGATTATTGTATGCCAGTTAACCATAAGGAAGAAGTGTTAAATATGATGCAAAAAGAGGATGAAAATCTGGAATATTTACCTGAGAGATTTAATTATAACATTAAAAGGGCGAAAATGCAAAGTTTAGATCAAGACACCTTGAAATCTCTTTTGTTGAAAACAGTTAGGGATGAATGGATAGATATCTTGAACATGATGGGGAAAGGAGATATATCTCAACTTTCATTACCTGATATAGCATAACCATGTATTAATCTTTCAAGAGGGAAATCTAAAATTTTGAAAGGACCAAGAGACCTTGCTCTTGCAAGGGCAAGAAAATCTGTAACTAGAAGAGTAAGTAGGGAAAAAATAGGGAATATTATTGATGAATTCAAAACTAACATTCTAGGGAGTCTTAGTGAGAAAATAGACACCCTTAAGTTAAAAAACAAGCAGAAAACCAAAACTGATGCCTTAGAAATATTTTGTCTCAAATGTAGGAAGAAGCATGCCTTAAGAGAGTGCCCTTTAGATGCAAAAGTAATAGAGACTTGTGCAATTTGTTCAAAAAAGCATGAGACCAAAAATTTTCC
This sequence comes from Pinus albicaulis, assembly GCA_034641835.2. Lineage (NCBI taxonomy): Eukaryota > Viridiplantae > Streptophyta > Pinopsida > Pinales > Pinaceae > Pinus > Pinus albicaulis. The sequence continues at coordinate 911,898,320 of CM076575.1, forward strand.
TTTAATCCCTGGTCTTAAAGTTTTCGTTCAAGAATAAAGAACCACAAATTCCACAAAATCTCTTAATTTTATCTCTAGAAGACCTTGGAAAGGACCTCAAACGCAAGGGTTTAGTAATAAAATGTATAATCAACCCCCACCTAACTGGAACTCTTGGTAGCAACCTTGGCCCCAATTTCAAAATCAATCTCAACCTTGGGCACAAGGAGCACAAAATCCTTATGGAAGGTTCTCCCAATATTATCAATATCCACCATCTTATCCATCATATCCATCATATCCAAAATTTCCTCCTCAAGAAAATCCTCAACAGAACCCACAACATCAAAATCAAAATCAAAATCCACCACTTCCATTACCATTTCCTCAAAAAACAAATCGGTTACCTGCCCAGCTAATACCAAATCCCAACAATAAGAACCCTCAGAATACATATATGATATAAGGTCAACCATTTCCAACCTATTTGATTACTCCTTTACACCTTAATGATGTTCAACTTAGATCTGGAAGAATACTTGAAAGAAAGAAACCTTCTGTAGTTATACAAGAACAAAACAATTCTGAGGAAGATTCTCTATGGGTAAATAAATTTTTTCAAGAAAACATGTCTCTTCAAGACCAAAACATTGAAAAATAAAAATAGAAAGAACCAATAATTTCAACTCCTATGTTAGAGCAGCCATCAACATATACTACTACAACTAATTTTCTTGAAAGATTACAAATTGATAGAGGTCTAGAGAAACAAATTATGATGCCTAACAATGATTTCCTAGATGAGTTAAAAAATGTTTGTATCAAGATTACATTATTATAGACCATAAAGGAAATCCCAATTTTAGTAAAGACAATAAAAGAGTTGAGTATGAAAAAACTAGGAAGAAGATTAAAAGAGATAAATAAAACACAACTGGTAGGAAAAATAGCGGACATAATGATGGAAAATATTTCCATTACAAAATATCTAGATCCTGGAAATCCAAACACACTTATTGATCTAGGTGCAACAATCAATATCATGAGTAGGCAAATCATGGAAAAACCAAAACTTCCTAGTCTTCTTTTTACACCCACACTACTACAATTAGTAGATAGAACTATAATCAAACCACATGGGAGTATCCTATGGATTTCATGATCCTAACTCCTAAAAATGATCTAGTAGGACATCCTATTATATTATGAAGACCTTGGTTAGCTACAACTGATGCTTTCATTAGTTGTAGATCTGGTGATATGTACATCTCTCATGGTAGTTCAACCAAGAAATTCACCCTGTATCCTCCAGCAAGAAAAATCACATTATACTCAATGGATTGATGATGAAGGAGATATACAACCTCTCTTCACTATTTCAGAAATTAGTGAAGATAGTCAGATTCTGAATGCCTTAGAAAATCATGAATCTTCTTCAAAATACAAACATGAACAATTCCAAGAAAAATCCAATATTGAGTTTTTGTCATCAATACAAATGTCTCTTTACTCCATGGAAGAATTTGGCAGCTCTAGGATTGAGATATTTCCAGGAAAAACCTTGAACATAAACAAAAACCTAGAAAATTTTCAACAAGAAAAGCTAGTCAAAATATCAGAGAGACATTCTTCTGCATATGCATGGGAGTACACTGATATGAAAGGGATCAACCCTAAGACTTGCACTCATCATATCTATATAGAGGAAAATTTTAAAGCAATCAGAGAGCCTCAGAGAAGGATGAATCGAAACCTTAGGGAGATTATTAAAGAAGAGTTGTATAAATTGTTAAATGTCAACTTTATTTCTCCTATTTTAGATAGTCAGTGGGTTTCTCCTTTTGTGATTGGACCCAAGAAAAATGGTAAATGCAGGGTATGCATTGAATACTGAGAGTTAAACAAAGCTACTCTTAAATATCATTTTCCTTTACCCATCATAGATCAGGTGTTAGATACATTAGCAGGAAAAATGTACTTTTCATTTTTGGATGGTTTCAGTGGTTACAATCAAATTCAAGTTGCACTTGAGGATCAAGATAAAACCATATTTACCTGTCCTTGGGGTACCTATTCCTATCGATTATTGCCTTTTGGATTGCGCAATTCACCTGCAACATTCCAAAGGGAAGTATTGGGAATCTTTTCAGGTCTAATACACGATTGTGTAGAAGTATACTTCGATGACTTCACAATATATGGAGATACATTTGAAGAAGCCTTAGCAAACCTGGAAAAAGTTCTAAAAAGATGTAAACAAGCAAACCTTTCATTAAGTCATGGAATTTTTTTCATGATGTTCACTAAAGGGATTGTCTTAGGACATCATATTTCAGGAGATGGGATTAGAGTTGATGAGTCTAAAGCTGAAGTCATATCTAGATGGCTAGTTCTAAGTTCTCAGAAATATGTTAGGATTTTTCTAGGATATACAGGATATTACAGAATATTTATAGAAAACTTCACCAGGATAGCATCTCCACTTTTCAAACTACTCACCAAGGACTGTGAATTCAATTGGAATCCTGACTGGTAGTTAGCATTTGAAACCCTGAAAACAAAAATCTCTAAAGCACCTATTTTAAGGGGACCTAACTGGAAATTACCTTTTCACATCTTGACAGATGCCTCAAATACAACTTTAGGAGCTACGCTATGACAAAAAGACCTGATTCCTTATGCCATCTACTATACAAGTAAAAATTTGACTCCTTCTAAGTTGAATTATACTGTAACTAAAAGAGAGTTCTTAGTTGTTGGTCATGCAATAAATAAATTTAGAAACTATATAACAGGCTATGAAACCTTTGTTCACACAGATCACTCTGCAATTATGTATTTAATGAATAAATCAATTACTAATGGAAGATTCACAACATGGTTATTGCTTTTACAAGAATTTAACATCACCATTCTAGATAGGCCTGGAAAACAAAATACAGTGGTTGATTTCTTATATAGACTCCAAAACATTAAAGACAATACTCCAGTTGAAGATAAATCCCCTGATGAATATATCTTTGCAATTACTACTCAAACTCCCTGGTTTGTCGATATTGCCAATTATCTAGTTTCAAGAAAATTTCCTTCAATTATGAATGCAAGAGACAAAAGAAAAATAATTTATGACAGTGCAAGATATTCATGGATTTCTAATGAGTTATACAGAACAGGTCCAGACTTTATTATCAGAATATGTGTTTGAGAAGATGAGATGCCTGAGATTCTCAAGGCATGTCATGATGAACCTTGTGATGGACACTTTTCTGATAAGAGGACAACTGATAAGATCCTTCACCTAGGATATTATTGGCCATCCCTCTTTAGAGATGCTAAAGAGTATGTCAAAAGATGTGACAGTTACGAAAGGGTAGGGAAACATTCCCTTTTAGGTGAGATGCCATTGCAACCTCAGGTACATATTGAACCTTTTGAGAAATGGGCTTTGGATTTTGTAGGACCTATTAATCCTCCATCAAAACAAAAGAAATATATATTAGTTTGCATTGATTATGTTACCAAATAGGTAGAGGCCAAGCCATTACTTTCTACTACTAAAGCATCCGTAGTTAATTTTCTTTTTGAGGATATTTTTACTTGTTTTGGTGTCCCAAGAGAAATTTTTACAGATCAAGGAGCTCAATTCACATAAAAAATGGTGGAGAAAATGGTAGATAAGTACAAAATTAGACACAGGAAATCCACTCCCTCCCATCCACAAACAAATGGTCAAGTAGAATCTACCAATAAGGTGATTGAAGGGATCCTGACAAAGACTCTTCATTTACATAGAAGAGATTGGGCAGAAAGGCTTCCTGAAGCCTTATGGGCCTACATAACTACATGGAGAAACACAACAAGACACACCCCTTATGAACTTGTTTATGGAAAACAAGTCCTGTTTCCCATAGAGTTTCAGATCGAAACTTTCAAAATGGCAGTCCAGTTAGGACTTGATTTGATAGAAGAATAGAAGCACAGACTGGAGCAGATTAATGAATTGGATGAGATCAGAAAAGATGTGGTCCAGAGAACAATCATAGTCCAACAACAAAGGACTAGATGGCATGAAAAGTATATCAAAGAAAAGAAATTTAAAGAAGGTGACTGGGCACTCTTATTTGATTCAAAGTTCAAGGATTTTCAAGGTAAATTTCAAACTCATTGGCTTGGTCCATATGAAATTGTGAAGATCTTTGAAAATGGAGCAATAAAAATAAGGACAATATATGAAGGAAAGATAGCATTTCTTGTAAATGGACACAAACTAAAACTGTATCATAAGCCACTTTCAGTAGAAGAATTTGTCAAGAAATTTCAATATAACATTGATATGAAGTTAGTGAATAAGAACTCTTCTTCTTCACTTACTTAGTTGTATTTTTCTTCAATAATCTGAATTAAAAAATAATAATATATATATATATATATATATGAACATTAATAATAATAATAATAATAATAAATAAATAAATAAATAAATAAAAGTATAAATATGAAAACCAATCATTGATTGGCATGTTCATACAGAAAGTGTAGGGTGAAAATCAAAATTCGTCTGACACTTTATACTTTCAAATTCATCTTGTTCTGCAACTAAATATCATAAAATCACAAATTGCAGATTCATTTTTACTCCATACTTCATTTCATTCATATTTCATTCCTTAAAATGTTTCACTACATTCATATTTCATTCCATTTCACACTCATAATCCATCTCATTCCATTCCATACTCATGATCCATTTCATTCCATATCCATATTTCATAATTTTTAACAGGTACATTCTGCAGTTGTCTATTCTGTAGCCAATCCTATTCTGCATCCAATTTGACCCTGCGAGCCTACTTCAATACACAAAGGATGATAGTCAAAGGATATTATGGAGTTTATAAGATCAACATTTTGCAAAATGAAGGACAAATACAACAAGCAACAAAATTAAAAGGGTTGAGGTAAACTGTGTGAAATTATTTTGATAAGCAAAACATGAAAGATATAATATGGTTAAATCATATGTTTCCTAAAGTTAATATATAATTCGAATTGATCCTTTCCTATCATAAAAACTCCTCGACCAAATCCCTTACTTTCCGCTCCATAATGTTTTATCATTAATTGAATGATTAAACAGTCAAAAACATAGATGTGACCTATTAGGTCACGTCCTTAGATCATGCCATTTATTGATGATTTTTGAAAAGAATCATAAAATCTCTTCATGGTATTTCATTTCATATAAAACTCTTAACCCAACCATTTTTCATCATTTACCATTACCTTCATCCATATCCTCTCACTGCCATTACATTCTGTAGCCAGCTTCATCTGCAAAGAAGTCATTTTAAGGGAAAAACAACCTTCTACAACTACTCCTTCTTTAGGCACAGGATCAGAAACTGAGTAGTAGACCAGAGCCGAGGTATCAAGGAGAAATGGGACTAATTGTGAGAATAGAGCCAATTGGGAGCAAATATTTAGAAGGATACCCTAAGGTTAAGGGGCTAGTACAACAAGTTGGGTGGCTGAACTTTGTGGATAAGTTCAATGGATTCCAAAAAGAAGTCACGAAATCATTTTATAGGTCATTCGATGGATCATAGGTAGAAATTGGGGATATTAATTTCACCATCATAGAATCATTCATAGTTGAAGCCACAAAATTGCCAAGACAAGGAGAACACTAGCTTAAAAACTAGTACCATAATGAAACTTGGAAACAAATGCTAAAGAACCCAGGTATGGACATTTCAATGTTTAGAAAGGGTATTCCTAGTACATCTCTAGAAAATAAATAGAGGAATATGTTGTTAATTTTAGGTTCGACACCTTGTATGTCTATCATATTAGACTGATGATCAATTTCTTAGATAATGAAATAAATATACCTTTCTTCCTGCTTAATATTTTGAAAAGGATGGCCTCTAATGTTCAGAAAAGACTCCAATTCCTAGAAACTACTCTGCACCATCATGGCCTAATTAAAATACTGATTGAGTTCGATTTGAAGAAAGTAGGAGATAGCTGGGAAGAATTTCTTCTAACAAATGATTTTAAAGAGCAAGAGGAAACACTATTTAGAGAAGAAACAGTAAGAAGAAGTAGGAAGGGAAAATTTAATAAGTCTGTTGAAATCAAACCAGATACATCAACACAGGAAGATAGTGAAGAAGTAATCTTTGAAAAATTGACAAAGATCAAGAGACAAATTAGGGTTAAAAGAAAAGAGAATTTAACAAGTGAATGTGCTGAGGAGAAAAATGAAAATCCGACTAAGTTAAGGAGAAGCTCTACACTTAAAGGCATGATGAAAAAGACAGGGATTAAGGAAACAGGAGTAATAAACATTAAAGAGGAAGAAACTCCAATCCAAACACCAGTTGATAGATCCCCTTTACACTAGTATGAAGAAGACCCTAACAGAGGAACCCTAGATATAGATCCTACTCAACAATAGATTTATGACTATGTGGAATAACTAGAAGAAAGGGCCTTAGAAAATCGAGAAAGATCTATCAGTCCGCAAGAACCTCCAATAAAAATTTTGAGAAGATACAATTATGAATTGGAGATACTAAATAAACATATCAAGGATGAAAATAAAATATTAAGAGAGAAGGTCAAATTGAAGAATGGCATGAACAATACTCTCTCTCAGCAAATGAAAACATTGTATAAAGCAAATAGAAAGCTAAAAAAGAGAAATAAGAAAATGAATAGGGCACTCATTGATCTTAGGTTCAAATTATTCATGAGGAAACCCAAAATGGTATTGAATACCAAAATAAGCAGAAAAAGGAGGCTAGATGTTCTTGCAGAAGTTTCAGTGCATATGGAATAATTTTTTGATGAAATTGCATGAGGACATGCAAGAGTTTTGCAGTGGGGGTATGTTGAGCAGTGAAATTGTCTTCTCTTTTGCTAGACTTCACTTCATTTCATCATTCCTTTACCATTTCATCAACATAAAAATCAATGAGAATGATTAATATTGCTTAAAGGTTTCATACAATGATTAACTTATTTTACTTTTCTGATTTTTGATTTCTTAATGATCTTTGAACAGTTTAGCTACATAATATAGTCATTCTGTAGCCATTCAAGCATTCCATAGCTATTTTGGTGTTTAAGTATGTTACATGTGTCATCTGGAGAAAAGGCACACATGGGTGGATTCCAAATCTTCCGTACATCATTCCTTCCCATCCATGAGGACTGAATCCATAGCTGGAAGTGTATAAGCACGTGGTCAAAGAAAATGTCAAAGAAGTTGTTTTCTAGAAGGATTAGGACTCTTGGTTTGCTTTACAACAAATCACGAGTCCCAAAAGGGTTTTAATTTGACTTTAACTTCAAATCTACACATGTACCTATATTTTTTCAATGTTAGTTATGAATTTGCATATAAATCAAGCTTTGTAATACCGAGAGGGACAATTGATACATATTTTACCATTACGGTGATACTCTGTTTTCAAGTCTTGTGTTAATAAAGAGGAGTTTTAGCCTTGATGTTGTTCTGAATAGAGTCTTGAGGAGTTAAAGGATTAATGCTAAATTGATAGCAGAGGGCCCCTGCTATTCGAGGAGGTTTTACATGTATTCTAGATAAGTCATTTTCAATTCTGTTTTGTCATATTTCCTTACATAGACTACTTTCTAAAATCATAGCTTTCAGCATTATGTTTTATGTCATTTTCTTAGATAAAGGATCCTCATGATATTGCAGTTAGTTTCTTTCTCAAGCTCTTCTAATATATCTCTATTAAATGAATGGGATTCAATTGTAATATTCTAAGTTATTAGCATTTCATTTTCTGTGATTTACTTAAAAAGAAGATCCTCATTATACTATAGTTACTCTCTTTCAAAACCTTTTCCAATAAACCTCTAATTCACGAATGAAACTTAGTTGTAATATTGTGAGTTATTAATTGTTTTGTTTCATAGAAGATCCTTATCACATTATGATTAATCTATTTCGAAAGCTCTTCCAATAAAATTCTAACTCATGAATGAGATTTAGTTGTAATGTTATAACCTCTTTCAACACTTCATAGGAGATCCTTACTACATTATAGTTAGTATTTTTCTCAAGATATTCCAATAAACCTCTATCAAATGAATGAGATTTCACTATAGTTTTCTAAGTTATTGTTTGTTTCAGCATTTCCTTTTATGTTTTAGGAGATCCTCATTGCATTAGGATTAATCTTTTTCACAAGCTCTTCCAAAAAATCTCTAACTAAATAAATCAGATTAAGTTGTACTGTTTTGAGTTACTTTTCATTTCATGAATGTTCATTTAGAAGCTATAATATCCATGGATTAGGACTCTCCGTTTTCATCATTTTCTAGTTAGGAACAGAACTTGCAAATAAACTCTGTTTTAATTCATTTCTTAACGTTTCCTTTTCTCCCTCTTAACATATATTTAACTTTGTATTTTTAGCATAGAGTAGCATATTAAGAATCAAACATAAAAACCCCAAAACATTAATAAAAAAATAAAAGAAAGGAAGTAAGAAAAATGGATACTTAGGCACATATAGTGCATTATACTTCATCAGTTTACTAGCCCTGGTCGATAATTTATGCTATCAATTTAGAACACTAAATTGACCAAACAATAATTATGAAAAAAAAAGCTAAAAGACTTGAAGAGCAAGTCAAAAATCATCAAAAGGATTTGAGCTTTACCACACGGATTTCTTACATAATAAATCACCTATGGGCCAACATTATTGAAGCCATACATCTTCAATGGCCTTCAATTCAGATAATTTATGAATAAATGGACCTCCTTCTAGCGGCTCAAAATGAAATAGAAAGAAATACAGAAGCATTAGCAGACAAACCAGCACAGGCACAAAGGCTAATTACCTTGTTAAACAGCAAGAACAATACTGAGCAGAGGAATTGAAGATTCAGGACAACATAGAAGCTATATTGCAAATAAAAAAGGTATTGACAAAGAAAAATTTGAAGAATAACTTCAAAGAAAAATTTGATGATATGAATTTTTCCATTAACAAGTTTTTAGCCAAGTATACTATGGTAAGGCAAGCAGGCATTTCAAGCATACATGTATTCAATGACAAGTTAATGGACCAGAAAGAATATGATAAGAAAATTAGAGATCATGCCAAAGAACAAGTGAATAAGCAACTGCCACAGGGATCTCCAGCAGGGAAAGTAGTTCTCCAATACCTTGAATATTTATTCTTCCTTCAAAATCAAATTAAACACGTATTTGTGATTAAGCCAAATTTTTCTAAGTAGACTGAAGCATATGAGAACTACATAAAGCTGAAAAGTATGAAGATTCCAAATGCTGAATAATGGCAGACCATCACAGATTTATTATAGCAGATGAAACAATCAGTTTGAAAGGGAAAAAAATCAAACAGTATTTGATTCTGATTTTTTACTACTGAAAAATATCTTTTTACAGCAGTTAGAGGTCAAATTGTCAAGTTAAAGAATATCAGAGTAAGAATCCAGAGTTAAAGTGTATCAAAAATGAAAAAAACTACTAGCTTATTAGACTCCTATAATTTCCTTTTTACAACAGTGAAATGGTTAATAAACAACGTGAAAGAGTACCAGAGATAAAGTACAGGGTCAAAGAGTATAAGTGGAAAGAGTATCAATGAAGACATCTTCTAAAAAGGTATTTTTCAATATGACAGCAATCATGGACAACTATTCAAACAAACAAGTGTTGTTAGATAAAATAACACTATATTTTCTAGATAAGAGGACAACTTGCTAAGTTGTTAAGCAACTGTCCTTCTTAATGTGTAAAGATATTTTTTGTTTCCTAGAGTTATTCCTATATTTCTCGACGATATTTTGTAATAAACATTTGTATAAATACTTTGATTTATGAAGTTTTTAGTGTGGAATAAAATTGCTAAGAGAATTATAGACATTTTTTTGGTACAATGGAGGCTTACCTGTGTTGATTTCAAAGCAACAGTCTAGACAATTTCCAATTGGACTTCATAATTCAGGATTCGTGCGATAATTTGAACATTAAAATGCATCTATCTTGTCATTGTTTCCTTTCTAATTTCCATACATTTAATCTATGTTGTTCAATCTTAATGATTAAATAGGAGTGTTACTTCAGGACTAGTGTTAGAACTCCCTATCTTAACTACTTAATCATTTAAATGTTTTCTACTGATTTTTGGATTTAGGAATTCTTAATTTCTCCTAGTCCAGTTTGACCCCTACCTCCTTCCTCTTCTTCCGGATCAAAGGATTCTTCATTGCCCTTTATCTCGAAACAAGCCATCTCATCAAAAAAATATATTCAAATCTCTAAGGGCTATCTACCTTGCCCTGAATACTTTAACATCCTCTTGGCCTTGCCTTCTAGTTCTTCTTGCTAGACTTTGACTCCATAGCCCAATGGACTAGTAGATCCCTCTTTAATTTGTCTTCAAAGAATCTTATTTTCCACCAAAAATTTCAAAAACAAAAACCAAATTACACTATTATAACTAGCCTAAATATTAGACAAAAACAAAGTTAAATCATAAATATAGAGCCCTCTCTAAAATTTAGGAAGGCTAGATCCTAAATTTCCAAAGTAGGTTTCTGGTTACCCCTAGTTTTCTTTAAAATAAAAATCAAAAGCCCACAATCTTTAGAAATTACTAGGGTGATAACATACTCGCGACCATACTGGGAACTAACCAATCTCCAGTTTTAAAATTAGTCTTAAAGGAAGATCTTTAATCTATATTTTTACTTTAATATTAGTTTTAAGGGTTGTGGGTATTCATAAATAGTCATTCTGGCTTCTAGGAAAACCTACAACACCATGTATAACCCGGATCCTAATCCTGTAGTTATAGTAGATAACCAAGAAAAAATTGGAAAAAACAAAAAGAAAAAACAAATTTCCAATTTAGAAGCTGAAGTGCCCTTAAGAAAAGCTAATTTTTTACTGAAAGAGTTAGTGAGCTTAACTGATATTGATTTTGATTTCAAATTTGAACAATCATTGTTTAGAATTAAATCTGAAACTGATTTAAAAGATATTGTAATAGATCTTGTTTTTACTTCTTTCTTGAAAAAAAAATAGAATATTATTTTAGCAAAAAGAAAATCAGATAAATCTGAAACTCAAAGTAAAGTAGAAAGGATAAATGTTACATGAATTAAAGGCGTTGATGAAGCTATTAAATTAGCCCACTTTTTATCTCACTTTAAGCCTCCAGTTTCGCAATTGCACACAACAATCATTCCAGAAGTAGATTCAACTATGTATGTTGTCACTTCATTTTTAGACTCCACTGTCAGTTCATCCACAAAACCTTTTCTTCCCGAGTTTCCTTTGTAGCCTAGGATTTTATTTCCATCATACCCTCAATCCACTACATCCACTAGTTTTATAAGCACTACATCATTAGCTATCATATCCAGCACTGCTACTATCATTACTGTTATACCTCCTAGTTCAGCAAAACTCCAAGCCATGGCTGCTAGGTAATGCTTATCTTTTCTTAACCCATAACCTTCATGATATGCCCCAAGACTATCAGAAAAATATACCACTATTTGATGGCCAATCATAATATATTGCTCAACAACATGTCATAAGAATAAAATATTATTGTGAAATCTATGAAATAGATGAATCAGATGTTCAAATGAGGTTGTTTGCTCAAAGTTTAACAAAAGAGGTTAAGAAATGGTTTAAAAATTTAGATGCTAGTAGTATATCTAACTTAGCTGCATTCCATAGAGCATTCTTAAATAAATGGGAAAAGAAAAAGAACCCCCTGTAAATCTTATCTGAATTTGATGCTTTAAAAAGAGCTCCTAATGAGTCTGTTTAGGATTATTGCACCAGAAATAACAATGTTTATAATGCCATTCCTGTTGATCTTAAACCTACACCCTATTCTGTGCTCCTGAAATTTCATGATGGATTTGATCCAGATATGGCTTACCAACTAAGAGAAATGAATGCTGAAAAATTAGAACAAATGAAATTAGATGTTGTTGGTGTAGAAATAAATATTCTAGCTAAAAATGCCAGACATGGGAATGAAAGGAGAGTCACAATCAAAGAAGAAAAATCAAACTCGGATGGTAATTTGACCTTTTTGTAAAAAATTTAGAAAGGGTAAAGATTGGACAATATTGAGAGAAAACCACAATGGGATAACCAACCTCATATGGGAAATCCCAATTTGAGAAAAAACAATAATCCTAGGAAAGGTAAGGAAGCCTCTCCAGATCAAAACATTAGGCCCCCATTTCAAGAGAACTATGTTGAAAGTTCTAAAAACAATGATGATGAAGAGGAGGATGACATCAATATAGTAATGGGGATAGATGAAGAAAACACTATTTTCCTCACTCAAGAGGATCAAGAACTTTTTGAGCTTCAACAACTCAAAGTAGAATCTAGTGAATCCTTTGATTTCAAACAAGGTTATGACTTTTCTATTAACGAAATTCATATTTATTATAACCTTAGAAACATAAAAAACATTGAGCCTTATACAAAAAAAAATTCTCAAAATCAAATCAAAAAGAATGTAGAAGCACCAAAAACCAAGATTTTGCAAATTCTCCCAAGAGAAAACAAGCAAAATTCCAATCCTCCCAATCCTAAAAAAGGGCCAAGTCCAAAAATTTTTGACATCACTGAAGAAGTTTCCCAATCCTCTAGTAATACAGGGTTAAACCCACTGTTAAACCCACTAGAGGACTTGTTTGATTCCAATGATGTGCCTAAAAAGCCTCAAATGGAACTAGTCAAGTTTGACGTTGAAGAATGTAACATTGGGACAAACACCAAACCAAAAATGATCAAATTGTCAAAAATTTTACCCTCTCAAGAAAAAGAAAAATATATTGAACTTTTGAAGGAATACCAAGATGTTTTTTCATGGAGTTACGAATATTTAAAAGAATATGGCACCAACATCATTCAACACAAGATTCCTATAAAAGATAATCATAAACCATTTAGACAAAAATTGAGGAGGATTAATACTGTCTTATTACCATTGATTGAAAAAGAAGTTAAACACATTTATGATGCCAAAATCATTGCACCATTCAAATATTTTAATTGGGTTTCTAACTTAGTACCTAGAATAAAGAAAACTGGTGAAATCAGATTATGTGTAGATTTCATAAATGTCAATAAAGTGTCATTTAAGAAAATTACCCTTTACCCAATATGGATCATATTTTACAAAGGGCATTTGGATCTCTTTATTATATGGTTTCTCATGATATAACTAGATACTTGTTCAAAAATAATATCAACATAAAACAGCTTTTACCACTCCTTGGGGCACTTTCATGTATGTGAAAATGACTTTTGGTTTGATGTATGTTGGAGCTACTTTTCAAAGGGCTATGGACATAGCCTTTTCTAAGGAAATAAATGAATTTTTGGTTATTTATCTAGATGATATTACTATGTTTTTTAAGTCAGATAATGAACATTTGGATCATTTGAGACAAGTTTTCATTAAGTGTAGAAAATATGGTATATCATTAAATCCTAAGAAAACTCTTTTAGGGCTAGAAGAAGGAAAACTACTTGGACACATAATTTCAAAGGAAGGTATTAGGATAGATCCAGCAAGGATAGAATCCATATTGAAAATTCAACCAACTAGGAACATTAAGGAGTTACAAGAATTTTTAGGTAAAATTAACATTTTAAGAAGATTTATTTCTAATCTAGCATAAATCATCAAAGAATTGAATAACATGTTAAAAAGAGACTTTGTTTTAAAATGGAAAGTTGAAGAAAAATGATCATTCAAATCTATTAAACATAATTTAATAAAAACACTAGTCCTATTTAGCCCATACTTCAAGAAAGATTTCATAATATTTTCATTTGCCTCAGAACATACCATAGCTGCAGTTCTACTGCAGAAAAATGACCAAGGTTTCGAACAACCCATAGCATTTTTCAATAAAACCCTTAGAGATGCACCTTTGAGATATAACATAATGGAAAAAAAAAGCTTTAGCCTTGGTTAAAGCCATAAAATATTTCAGAGTGTACATTCTTTACTCCCACATTATTGCTTATGTCCCCAATACTGTAGTCAAAGATATTCTTACACAGGATGGGCCAGATGGAAGAAGAGGAAAGTGGATTGCCACTATCCTTGAATATGGCATAGAGATTAAACCGACCAAGCTCATAAAAGGACAAGGTTTAGCCAGGGTAATGGCTGAATCCAATTGTAATGCTTTAGATATAAATTTTATTTCTCAGGTTGATGACCAGGAAGAGATGAAGACTCCATCGATGAATGAAGCCTTTCTAAACTCACCATGGTACTCATATACTATCTTTGTACTTACAAATTTACAAGCTTCTCCTGGATCAACTAGAACAAAAGCTAGATTCATCAAACTTGAAGTAATGATATATTGTATTCTATATGTTATGCTTAATTTGAAAGAACAAAGTGGAATTCTACTTAATTTTTAATAAAATTAGAAGTTGACAAAATTCTTGGAGAATTTCATGCAGATGATTGTGGAGGACACTTATACTGGAAAAGTACAACATATAAGATTCTTAGGGCTGGTTTTTATTGGCCTTCCTTATTTTCTGATGTGAAAAAATTTGTTACTTCATGTCACAAATGTCAGATTTTTGAAGGGAAAATGAAATTGTTACCTTTATCACTCAAACCTATTTCTACTGAGATGCCTTTTCAACAATGGGGTTTAGACTTCATTGGAGAAATTCACCCCCCATCCTCTGTCCAATAAAATGGATATTGACTGCCATAGATTCTTTCACCAAGTGGATTGAAGCCATCCCAACCAGACAAGCCACTGACTTAGTTATTATATATTTCCTAGAAAACAACATTCTATCTAGATTTGGAAGCCCACAGAAAATTATTACTGATAATGCAGCTGCATTTAAATCTAATAAAATGATTTCCTTTTGTAACAAGTACCATATAACCATAGGCCACTCTACTTCTTATTACCCTCAAGGTAATGGGCTAGCTGAATCTTCCAATAAAAGCCCTGTGAGTATCATCAAAAAACTACTTGAAGAAAATAAGAAGACCTAGCATGAGAAGCTAGTCTATGCCTTATAGGCAGATAGACTTACTACCAAGAAGTCAATTGGAGCATCTCCTTACCAGATTGTATATGGGATGGATGCAATTTTCCCATCATCTTTAGGTGTTGCAGTTATGAAAATTATCCAAGAATCACAAGTAGAACTCAATGATATACAAAGAAGGATAAATCAGACTATTGATCTGCAGCAGACTGGGGAAGAAGTATATGAGAAATATCAAGTCATTCAAGATAAAATAAAGAAAATATTTGATAAAAGAACAAAAGAACATGAATTTTCCACCAGAGATAAAGTGTTAAAATGGGATTCCATGAGAGAGGAAAAAGGAAAACATGGAAAGTTTGACTTTCTATGGAAAGGTCCTTATGTCATTTATGGGTACAGAGATAAAAATGCATTTTTTATCTGAAATTTGGATGGAAATGACATTCTTGAAGGACCAGTGAATGGTAGAATGCTCAAACACTACTATTCCTCTGAGTTAAATGATAGTTAGTCCTAATTTCATTTTTATATCATTGTAAATATCCGTTGAAGTTTCTAGATTAGATTGGATTTTTTCTTTGCAAAGTTGAAGCCCGGAGTGAAGGCCCTAAGCTTTGAAGAGTAAAATGTCATAAGTATGAGTTTTTGTAGAAATCAGAAGACTGTTACATGATCATCATGGTCAAAATGGAAGGCTACTGATCTCAGAGTTCTTGACATTTCACCAGGAAATGCCATCACCATGTGAAGCTGCTATTAGGATCCTATAAGTATAGGATTAATAATTTGGAATTGACTTATCATATTATTGTAAAAATATTTACATACCTTTCTTTCTGCAAGTTGTTTTCCCATATTTTGTAAAAAATAAAAAAATAGAAAATCAAAAAGAGGGTAGAAGTCCTAAAAGAAAGATCAAAGGACTTAGAAAAAATAATATACCCCAGAGAAAAATAAATAAAACATGAAAGTGAGCAGGTCCGAATGCCACTACTTTGTTAATGATGATTATGGCAGAGTGTCAATAAATTCCATAATCCATGATGAGTTGAACTGCTTAATCTTGACTTATCATGTTTCAATTTTATTGTTGTACAATAGTGAATAAAAATTAGTCAGACTATTTAATCCTAACTAATTAGTAGATAGGTAGGCAATAAAGAGGAGCTCATCAGTTTAATCTGAGCCCTCGGATGATATAATGTAGATTTAGATAGTTTTAATTTCTTTCAAAAGAATAAAATGTTCAAGGTCGCTAGCTAAAATGCATGTGAAAAATGGAGGAAAAAATGTTAGATTAAAAGTTTCGTAGGCAGAAAGAAGTGGGAGAATCATGTAAATACTTTTCACTAGGAAAAATCACTAATTTCCCCTCCCCTATAGTTATTATGCATTCTAGACATTCAGTCAAAGAGGCTTAGAGCATTTCTCTGACTTCTGTTGGGACCAAACCCAAGGCTCAATGACTGTTAAGTTAAAAGTGTTGAATTTCTATGTTCATCCCTAATTTTCATCATTAACCCTAAATTTATCCATTTGCAGTTCAAGTTATTAAGTAAAGATCTTTTTTACTTAATGAAAAAGAAAATTCCCTTTGATTAATTTCCTTCATTCATAAAAACATAAAAACCCTCCAAAAATATTATATTATAGGTTAAAGTGGTCAAATTATAAATGATAAAGCTTTTCTTTTTTACATTATCACTTTACTTAGTCATATAAATATATTTTGGTGTTTTCATTATCCTATGTCATATTAACTTCTAACTTATTTATTAAATCCTTATAAATTGCCTTATCCTATTAATAGAACTCCTTGTATTTAAATATTCCCAAAAAACCCACTAATATAAGCTTTTTTTGCCAAAGTTAATTACTCACATATTTAAATAACAACCCCAATTACACCCCCTTTGGCATAAAACTAACTATATGTAAATATGTTGCCCTCTATAGTGATATACATTTTCCATAGTCTATAACTATATAATAAAAATAAAGATCAAAAAGGCTTTAGACAGGCTTTATATATGTCTTAAGCGAAAAAATATTTCCCCCATTATATTATTCTACCCTAAGTTTTATAAAGATTGATATTCCATGCCTTTATAATACTTAAATACCATTTCTCGCATTTGTTAAACCTAAGGTTAAAAGCCTAAGATCATTTATTCTAAGCCTTTTTTCCCCTATGAATAAAACCTCACATTTTATCATAATTAGCCTATATTAAACCTTTGGCTATCACAACCCGCCTTATGCACATTTCGCCATGTATATAAACCTTCATATATATTGCTGCCCAATATTTCCCTTTGCAAACATATTAATCCCACTCATATATGATTTTAACCTTATCCATTTTGATATACTTTAAAAGGTTTAAACATATATTAATTTCTGCGCACATAAAAGTCGCCCGGCCCCACTTGTGTTTACACCGCAGCTTCTAAATCCATCTCAACACTTCGCTTCTACTTTAAAGATTCGACGGTTGAAAACGATTTTCGCGCTCACAAAATAAATGATCGACAAATATCCAAATGAGCACGAAATGGCCAGTTTTCTTCTTACCAGCTCCTCTGACGTGTCATTTCCTAATACAATCAAGTTCGTTTGGAGCAATACCATTTACCACCTAAATTGAATGTGAAACCCACTCGTGGTTTTCACATTTGCAAAACAAAAAACTGCTTCTGGCGGAGATTTCACCTGCATTTATTGCAATCTTTTAAACGATTTATAATAAAGTTGAAAGATTTTTTAAAATAACATTTATGAATGTTATTTGTGCATTCCAGACTATTATAAAACCCGCCTGACTATAAAGAAACTTATTTTTCTCAAAAATTGTTAAAATTTAACCAGAGAAAGCCCTGATTTCCCATTTTAAACTCATTTTGAACCAACGACCCTTGTTTGAAGACTATTTTGAAGCCATTTCTCTGCATCAACATTGCAAGAACCATCAAATCATCAGAAACCCTTCTCAAAGAAACCAGATACCTACAAATAAGGTATTTTCTTGAAATTTGGCCTCCAATTTCACGATTTCGATCACCAATCAAACCAATTAGAGATACAAATATTGAAATTGCTCATTTGTTGCATTCGAAAACTTGAAAAAATAGGGCGAACCCTCTCCATTTTTTCCAGAAATTTCCATTTACTGAAAGTATCATTTCTAAACCAATTTCTCAGTTAGAGACTCCTGAAAGACAAATTCCACGGTTTAAAAGGTTTTAAAACTCACTGAAAATGTTAAAACCCCTTTTTACAGTCCCAATCATTCAGAAAACCTGCGTTTTCTATCTTAAGCTATTTCCTATGCCCTAAAAACCCCAACTGAGCACTAAATTTCCCACTGCTATCATCCTTGCCCATAAAAATTGCTCAATTACCCTCTATTGAAGAAAAATCCACTATAGCAAATTGTTTAATCTTTCTATAGTTAATTCAAAATGACAAAAAAACAATTCACACCTAAGGCTGGAAGACCAAAGCCTGCTAAGCCTGGAGGGTCAAAACCTCCTAAAATTGATGCTGCAAAAGTCCCAAAGTCTACTCCTTCTATCACGGCTAAGTCCTCTTTGACTGTAAATCCTCTTCAACCTCCAGTGTCCACTAAAGAAGTCATTCCCTTGGTTGATGTAGATTACAAAATTGTAGACCCTCAATTGGAATTCAATCTATTAGAAGTACATAACTGGTGTCATGAAAAGTTCCTTGGCAAAGAGGAAATGCCTCGCTAGGATACAAATCTACCCAAGTATGTAATCCCTTTAACACACCCTAGTAAGGATTTGGTAAGACTATGCCAATAGTATTATGTCCTAGATCAAAGATCCATTGTAAATAATGATAGGGAAATCCTCTTTTGTGTCACTGCTGAGCCAATCAATGAAATTTTGCAGTTACAATTTGACCCTAGGGCAGCCCCATAATCCATTGAAGCCCTCACTCAATTATATTTAGGGTTAGATTTCCCTAAAAGATTCATGATTTTCTAGAACTTCATGCCCAGCCATGTGGATATCCCAAAGTTGAATCCTCCATATTCCACTTCCAAGTTCCCAGAGGGTTGTAGACATGTTATTTCAACACTGTCCTTCATCTTAGGATATTTCAATGATGAGTTTACTAATGAGTCCATCCTTGGATTCTTATAAACCTTGTCTCCTGGTCAACCTCCTACTGTCATCTTTGATTTTGCCATGTTTATTGTTGATTCCATACACCATTAGTTGACAAAGCTACCCACTTAAGGGGTGTTTAGGTATTATTCCTATTTATTCCATTTGCTATTATTTTCACAACCGGATCACTTCCCTATAACATTGTAGAAAATGAATGTAGAGGGCCAACCTCTATCAATGGTCTTTTGGACATCGTTGTTGAGAAAGGAAGGAAATGAATACAATTATACAAATTTCACAGATTTATTTATCAGACCAGGGATGATTTTTCTACAAAAATTAGAACAACCAAGAGTAAGTGACGAGATGAAAATAATATTACAACTGTCAGAAGAATGTAAAATGGGAGATTGGTACTTATATGAGAATCACACTGAGTTAAGAATCTTTGGATCCAATTTGCTTTCATATAAGTTACCTAAGTTTTTAACTCTAAGAGTCTTTGCTCTGGAATATTTAAGGTAGGTATTGAATGTTGATGCCATTAATTTCATGGCATCCAAAAAGAAGACTCAATTTAAATTGAAAAATAAAATTGGATCTTTTATAGTAAATAACAAGGATACTGAGAAAGAGATACAAAAAAAAAATGTAAGAATTTAAAATTCAAAGTGACTTTTCCTTGGAATTATCACCCCCAAGGTCTGTTGAGAAGTATCAGTGTTAAGTGAAAATTACCTCCTTTTATACATGAGCCAAAACCTGATATTGAAAAGTATGCTAATCAGAAAGAATCACAAGAGAATACATTGGTTGATTTGACTTCAAATACACAGCCAATAGAAAAATAAGGTACTACACTTGTTGTGATAACTCCTAGACAGCCAGAGAATTCAAACAAAAGGAGTAGAGATGATGGATCTTATACTGCAGAAACTACCTCAGATACAAAATTTAAACTCATCTACAATAAAAGGCTAAGATTTGGTTCCATAGGCAAAGACAAACTCATTGAAGTGGAAGATGAACTAGAGGTCAGTAATGATGAGGAAACTACAATAATAAAGGAGAAATTGACAGAAATTGAAAAAGAACAAGCAACCTCCAAAGGAGAAGAGACCCAAGTAATTGAAAAACAGGTGACTATGGAAACTTCTTCTTCTCCGATAGTAGAAGAGAAATATTTGGATATCAAGGACAGATAAAAAAATATTAAACAAAGGAATGAGGAGATTAAAAGTGAGATTTATTCTCAATTCCTCAAGCAGAAGCCAGGAAATCAAGATAGATTGCTTTCAGCATTTGACTATTCTTCAAATAAAATGATCATGTCCTATTTACAGCCTACTACTTCAACCCTTAAAACAATGACTGATTACAAAGAGATGGAATTTGAAGTAGATACTAAAAAGGTACATGAGTTGGATAGAATAGAATTCCATTGACATAGTTCAAAGACGCTATATTCCACTATGGTAACAAAAGCCATGGGTGTAACCAATTTTCAAAATACTTCCATCAACTTGCAAGATCAGATGAATCTTGATAAAGTCTCCTTATATGCAAAATATCTAAGGATCAAAGCCTTAGAAGACTTGATTCTACAAATAGGAGTGGACCCATCCAATGTAGAAGCTGCTAAATTCTTAACCAAAAAGAAAAATAATGACATTGCTTCTTTGAGGAAACAATTAAAACTTCATCAAAGTGAGCACCCACAGAGCAAAGAAATACTTCAGGAACAGAAAGAGAAAGAAGACATGATGTAGTTGATTATAAAGCTTACTACTCAAATCAAGGACATGGAAATCCAATTGGATTTACTAACGAAAGAAAAGAAAACTATGAAGGAAACATAAGCTTCCACCATTCCCACAGTTATTCCTATTATTACAGCTATTGCTCCTTCTACAGTGGGAGAGAGGTTAGCACCCAAATATCCACTGGCAACTGCAGTGTCAGTGCAATCAACTACAACTTCCAATAATGAATCCTCAACATCACAGGTGCAGCATACAAATGATGCAGGGAAAATTGTCAAAGCAATGGAAGAAATGACATTGAAAACCAATGAAATCAACAGTTTGAAGAAACAAATTCATATTATGGGGATATCAAATAAAGTGTCATTGATTAGTGCCAATAATTATGAACAAAAAGCTAGAAGAATTAAGATCAAGTCAAAATATTCAAAAGGATTTGAGCTTTGCCACACAGATTTCTTACATAAGAAATCACCTATGGGTCAGCATTATTGAAGCCATACATATTCAGTGGCCATGAATTTAGATAGTTTATGAACAAAGCGACCTCCTTCTAGTAGCTCAAAATGAAATACAAAGGACTATAGAAGAATTAGTAGACAAACCAGCATAGGCACAAAGGCTAATTACCTTCTTAAATAGTAAGAACAGGACTGAGTTAGAGGAATTGAAGATTCAAGACAGGACAAAAGCTATATTGCAAATCAAAAAGGTATTGGCAAAGAAAACTTTGATTGATAACTTGAAAGAAAAATGTGATGCTATGAATTTTTCCATTAACAAGTTTTTATCAAAGTATACTATGCTAAGGCAAGCAGACATTCCAGACATACATGAATTCAATGAAAAGTAAATGGACCAGAAAGAATATCATAAGAAAATCAGAGATCATGCCAAAGAACAAGTGAATAAGCAACTACCAAAGGGATCTCCAACAGGGAGAGTAGTTCTCCAATACCTTGAAGATTTATTCTTCCTTCAGAATGAAATTAAACACTTATTTGTGATTAATCCAAATTTTTCTAAGTACACTGAAGTAGATGAGAACTACACAAAGTTGAAAAGTATGAAGATTCCAAATGTTGAACAATGGCAGACCTTCACATATTTATTATAGTAGATGAAACAATCAGTTTGAAAGGGAAACAAATCAAATAGTAACTGATTTTTATTTTTTACTGCTGAAAATTCTCTTTTTACTGCAATTAGAGGTTAAATTGTCAGGTTAAAGAATATCAGAGTAAGAATCCAGAGTTAAAGTGTATCAAAAATTAAAACAACAGCTAGCTTATTTGATTGTTGTAATTTCCTTTTTACAGCAGTGAAATGGTTAACAAACAATGTGAAAGAGTATCAAAGATAAATTACAGGGTCAAAGAGTATAAGTGGAAAGAGTATCAGTGAAGACATCTTCTAAAAATATATTTTGCAATATGACAGCAAGCATGGACAACTATTCAAACAAACAAGCCTTGTTAGATAAAATAACACTATATTTTCTAGATAAGAGGACAACTTGCTAAGTTTTTAAGCAGCTGTCCCTCTTAATGTGTAAAGATATTTTTTATTTCCTAGAGTTATTCCTAGATTTCTCTAGGATATTTTGTAATAAACATTTGTATAAATACTTCGGTTTATGAAGTGTTCAGTGTGGAATAAAATTTCTAAGAGCATTATAGATATTTGGCTTGTACGTTGGAGGCTTACATGTGTTGATTTCAAAGCAGCAGTCTAGACAATTTCCAATTGGACTTCATAATTCAGTATTGATGCAATAATTTGAAGAGTAAAGTGCATCTATCTTGTCATTGTTTTCTTTCTAAGTTCCATACATTTCATCTATGTTGTTCAATCTTAATGATTAAATAGGAGTATTACTTTAAGACTAGTGTTATAACTCCCTGTCTTAACTACTTAATAATTTCAATGTTTTCTACTAATTTCCAGATTTAGGAATTCTTAATTGCTCCTAGTCCCATTTGACCCCTACCTCCTTCCTCTTTTTCCAAATCAGAGGATTCTTCATTGCCCTTTATCCCAAAACAAGACATCTCATCAAAACAATCTATCCAAATCTCTGAGGGTTAGCTACCTTGCCCTAAATACATTGGCATCCTCTTGGCCTTGCCTTCTAGTTCTGCTTGCTAGACTTTGACTCCATAGCCCAATGGACTAGCAGATCCCTCTTTAATTTGTCTTCAAGTAATCTTATTTTCCACCAAACATTTCCAAAACTAAACCAAATTGAACTATCATAACTAGCCTAAAATATTAAACAAAAACAAAGTTAAATCATAAAGAGAGAGCCCTCTCTGAAATTTAGGAAGGCTAGATCCTAAATTTCCAAAGTAGGTTTGTGGTTAACCCTAGTTTTCTTAAAACTAAAAATCAAAAGCCCGCAATCTTTAGAAATTACTACGGTGATAACAGCTCCTTAGAGACTTCACCTTCTTCCCTGTATGTTTCTCGACAAGTGCTTTGAACTCAAAAAACTTTGAGAATGTCTAATATTTCTTCTACATGAATAAAATCCAACGTTTGCGTGAGAATTAATCTACAAAAATCACATAATAACCGTGTTTTTTTGTGGAAGCTATCGATAAGGATCCACACACATCCTATTGAGCTCTCTCAATGATCGCCTTTGCTTGACATTCCTTATCGTTGATGGTGTATTTGGTGCCCTTCCCTAATGTACACTCTTTTCAAGTATCTCGCTGGTGAATTGCACCCTAGGGAAGTCATGTGGAAATTTGTCGCATGATCTTCAAAGCGCCATGGTGTAGATGGCCAAATATTTTGTGCCGTAACTCACTAATGTCTCGGCTCTAGAATTTCTCTCCTTTCGTTCTCAAGGCAACACAATATTCTACACCCAATTTGTAGAGGTTATTTAGTCAAACAACAATCTTGTTCACTTGTATCATGGCTTTGTGGGAAAGGAACACCTTTCCTTTGATAAATATCACATCATAGTGACGGTCTTCCAAAATAGAAACATAAACCAAATTATTCTTTAACTCATGAACATACATGACATATTTTAATGTGAGAGGAGTACCCGAATCTCTTTGAAAGGTAATTGTACCTATGCCAGTAGTGCTATACCTCCCATCATCTCCCATCTCGATGTGCATCTAGATATCCTTCTTTCCCAAGTTATTGAAACATGTTTTGTTGTCGGTCATATGGAATGAAGCTCCATTATCCAAATTCCGCACAGAACCAATCACTGATGACACCATGTATGCAATGAGGGTAAAATATAACTTGAACTATAAAGAAAGTTCTTCACCTACCACTCCTCCTGAGGGCTTATTGTCATTCTTCATGTGATAGCACTTTTTAGCATAGATTCCAATCTCATGAAAATAATTCTTTTTTACCTTTGACAAGTCTCGTGTCTTTCCTGCTTGACCGAAATCCTATTTGGAATGGGAAGTCTTCCCTTTCCCTTTATTCGACTTTCCATACAAGCCACAATTATCCTCATCATTACTCTTTGATGAGGATCCATCAATGGTGTTCCACCGAATGTATTCTTATACCACATCAGACAACAGTCTCTCCCACTCTGGTAGCTTCTCCCTCCCATTCATCAAATCCTAGTAGCTACTCCAGCTCTTGGGAAGGCCTAGAATTTCTAGGCTCACCAGATTGTCCTTGGAAATTATCACACCGACACATCCAAGCTGATCTCTACATTGAATGAAATTCATCATGTATTTTGGTACCATGTCGCCCTTGTCCATCTTGATCTTTCTAAGATTTTCCTTCAGTGCGAGCTTCCTGTAGTCATTCCTATTCTGAAGTAGCTTTATTAAGGTATTCCACATAGCATATGGAGTTCCCTTTCCATCAATATTCGATAGAATATGATCTAGAACTCCTTCTAACAGATTCCTTCTCAAATTTTGTACATTCTTCTTTCATGCATCAATATTTTGTGCATATGTTGTTGTGGGCTTGGGAATATCAATATCTATGAATTCTTCAGTTTTTTGTCCTCCAACACTTCCTCCATCCTATCCTTCCAAGCTATGTAATTTGAACTACATGGGAATATTAGAGTCTAAATCGACAGAAAGACATCCTAATCTGTTGTTGGCCCTAAAGAATAAATCCGCAAATTTGATTCACCTCTTCAAACGAAAATCTATTTCTTCTCTTCTATAGTGATTATTCCTCTGATACCATGTAGAAAATCCAGATATATTCAACCGGAATTGTAATATGCTAAGAAAAACTACTTGAATATATTCTAAAAATTATGGAAACCAATTACAATCACACAATCATATGAACAAGAAAGAGAAATAATTTCAATCGCACAACACAAAGATGTATCTCCAGAAAGTCTCAGCTGAAAAACCCCACTATATATTTATTTCAGTAAGTCAAGAACATGAAACAATACAATGGTTCTCTCATGCATGAGAGCTCTCTCCACTGTCTCTAACTATATCATTCTAATCTGATCAGGTTGGGTCCATTACTTAACCAATTCGCTGACCATGTCTTACGAGTTGTCCTCACAAATTACTGAGGGAATTGAACCCCTATTAATTAGGAAATTCCATATTGATTGTCCAATACATCCAAGTCATCTTGATGACCTTATGAATGTCGTGTATAATTTTCTAATTATACAATTGATAGTCTACTTCCCTTTATGTCCAATATCAACTCGACATTCTTTAGAAGTCACATGCAACAACTATTTAGAGTGAATTATCAGTTATCTGATTGATGTGCATGTGAATTAAATCAGATTTAATTCATTGGACCTCTCACTAGCTCACCTCTCAGTTAGAACTAGTTAAACTTATTTTAATTCAAATAATTAAGTTAAACAATTACAAATCAAAATAAGCTGCAACTGGACCCCCTAAACTTAGAGTGAACTCTGCATGCCTCTAGTTTGACTCCGAACTCGAATTTCCTGAGATAAATAAGTCTTCCCAGCTCAGATAAATATTACAAGTAGTCATCTGATGTGGAATTACAATTTCCTTCTAGTTTAATTAAAGGAAAGTTAAACTAGAAGCCTCTTCTTGTTTCATATTTCAACACCGAAGAATCAGAGAACATACAACTGAAGAGGTACATTGAAAAAGGAACATAAAAAAAAGAGAGAGAACCTCAAGATGCATGCCAAGGGATAACAAACCAAGAGGAATTTGATCAAAAGGGTTGGAACAAGAGACTTACCTTTGAAATAGAAGCTCCAAAGGTAAGGTCGAAGACCCAAATTTGAATTTGTTACAACCACATAGCGAAAAAGACAACAGTCTAATAAGGAGTATTTATATTTCAAGCTAGGTATCCAAATGAATCTTTCGACCATCCACCATGATGCACATGAATGAGTTACAATTGTATGATCCCTTGGACTTGAATTTATGAATGGGACATTGTTTCTACATGAAATTTCATCCAAATTCTCATGTTGATTCAAGTACTTCCACCATAAATTTGCCGATGATTCTGCACAAATTTTTTTCGATAGCTCATAATGACTATATATGGAGGATTTATGGTACCAGAACTACCCCTGAGCATAATTTTCATGTGTCCATTGCATTTCAATATGAAATATCTAAAAGTAATAATTTACAAAGGGAACATGTACCCCACATAGAGACATAAAGGATTCATAAGGAGGGAACCGTCCATTGTGATTCCTTTGATTGAATTACAACACATGATGTGTTTCATAGAGAGTATTAAGGGATAGTGTCTTTTTGAATCTAGAATTGGCATTCTAAGCCTCCCTTGGGGAGAGTAGAGCCCACATTGGTCATTTCTTCTACTACCAAGTTTTTCGCCCTTAGGATATGGGAGAATTGATTTGAACATATGAGGTGTAGAATATTAAGAACATTTTTGATAATTTGGTCTACCTTAATATACTTCGGGAGTGTTTTTCTTATCATTCTAGATAGAATGATGAGTAAGTATCCAATCAAGATTATCTCTTGTATGTTTAAATGTGTATATTGTTTTATTCCCTAATAAAGAGTGTAGCCTTCCACAAAATTGTTGTTCGCCTCTCCCATTCCCCATGAAAAATTAAATTCATGCTTTTTCTCAGGATAAATGGTCACCTCCCCTCCCTATTCATACTAGACCTATGTTTCCTTTCGTAGAAAAATTAAAAAATAGGATATATTTTTTATGTTGGGAGGTCCATAGCTTGAATTTATCTCTTCTGCTTATTATTTTCCAAATCTCTTTGAGTTATTTGAAAAACAAGGGGGTGGAATAAATGTTAAAGGAGTTTACCGAGACTAATTCTAAGAGAACCAAGTTTTGTCTTTGTCCTCTATTTCTTCGGGCTCAAATAATTCCTCTACAATTCCAGTTTACTTTGTAACAAATTTGATGGAATTTTCTTCCTCATTTGGAAAATGATTTTATATATGGATAGCCACAATTTCCAACACACTACTCTTATAGATGTTTCCCAAATCTATACCCATTTTTTTTTTTTTTTTTTTTAATCTTTGGTTCCTTGTCATCACTAGTTAGAGTTATGGAGGTCCTCTAGCTCATCTAGTTCCAAGACACATTTTTACACACACTACAAGTTTTTCCATGATGATTAGCACAAACATCTCCTTATTATCTAATTCCTTCTCTTCAACATGAGTGTTAGAGGGTCTATATACTTACTATCATGACTAACCCCCCCTTGGAATATTAAGGGCTTAGAAGGGTTATTAAACTATTGCCTTGTTATTCTATAAGCACTAGAATGAAATAATAACTTTATTATTTATGGTCAGAATGGCATAACTATTTTATATCATATGGTTTGTGACCCCTTTATGACCCCACGCTATATTTTGTGCGCTTAGCAAGACTTGGTGAGATAACTTAATTAATTTTCTGTACAAGGTTTATATTTCTTGGCGGTGAGTTTTATACACCATGCCGCTCATGCTTGAATTAGAGTCCCTCGTTGATTTTTGCAATACTTTACGGACCGCTGCATTGGAGTTACTGCAGTGCTCCACTTGGAGCCATCGCCCATTCCTCGAGCACCAACTAGGCATGCCCATGTGATATCTTGCGTCCTTCACGTGGGTTGCACCAGTCTCAAGGTCGGAATCTTGGACAGTTAAGGTCCATCCATGATTGATCTACGACACACAGACCATTTCTCAAACTCTAAGAGATTTTGCCTTGACGATTTTTCTCATTTGGTCTATGGTGGTGCTAGGCGTCTTGAAGGAGGGTACCATGGTTCACCTCATCCTGTCCATGGACTGAGAGGCCTCACCTTTTTTTCAGAAGAATGAGAGGCCTCACCTACCTTTCCCTGTTCACGTGAGATGGCTACACTCACTAATCCATTTTTCATTCAGACCGAAGCAGTGGATACCCTTCCCGGTGGTCAAGGAAATGGACTTGAGGTAACTTTCTTGCTCTCTGGTTCGAATGCTTCTTTCCTTTACTGTTTATGAAGTTCACTTTAACAAAAAAATTTTTGCTAATTGATTTGATTTGTGTCTATTTTCCCTTGAACTCACTCTAAAGAGATGGAGAAACCTTGGTTCCTGGGTTATGCCACTTTATTGGCTGAGTTTATCTTCATGACTCCACACGGTTCGATACACATCATACATGTAATGCTTCCTTCTAATGGCATAGGGTGCCTTCAACCCATAAGGTAATTTTCTTCCATTGTCTTTGTTTCATTGGGTATTTATATTTCGATTTGCTATGAATCCTAGGAATTAACCACTATTTTTGGAGATTTGCAGTATCATTTTAGTAGTGTGGGTGCCTGCATGCAGCGCCAAGATGTGCGAGAATGGTTCTCGATGTTCCCCCTGAGGTAAACTCGGTATCCGTCCCATTTTTTGCTTCTGGATATCTAAAAAGATGGAGTTATTTCTATTCCTCTGTGTCCTTACCAATTTTATGGTTTCCAAGAGTATTCCACAGGGCCACTTTGCTATTAACGCCCAGGAGGTAAGCGTTCCTCTTTACACATATTTTTTTTTTCATTTATTTTTCTCAAATATGATTCAGTTATATATCATTACATTTTTTGTTGTTGGTTTTTAATTCTTGTCTGCATTCTGTTCCAGTACGTCGTCATGCTCTTTCTCTTGGTCCTGGGTGCCACAATGGAGATCCTCTCCGATTTTTAACTCTCAACCATGCCTTTGGAGTCTAGGTTGGTCTTCTGGCTTATGGACCCTCTCGGCTTCTTCTGCCTGGAGAACTAGCTGGTTTGCCCTTTTCTTTTGTCCACTTGACACAGTTTCATCCTCTTGCTCAGTCGAATGGGTTCATGATGACCCCTATGTAATATTTCACGTGATCGTTATTTCCCTTTCTGTTGTGCATGATAAATTACAGACTGGTGGCGTATTTTTTTCGTACACTGGTGGCTTATTTTCCCTCCGGGCAGTTGTAATTTTGTGTGTAAACAAACTTGATTTCTTATATATAAATAATGGCAGTGCATTTCTCTGTTTTGCATTCATATTAATTGAGTTTATCAAGTGTACACACTATCCGTACCTCTACTCTTTATTTGTACTAGTCAATTATATATGTTATGCGTCTATTTTATGTAATAGAGTAGATTCATTCATCGTTTCCCTTCGTTTTTCTTTTGTATAAGTTCCTTCCAATAGGTATATTGAGTGTGGCATGGTATACTACCAAACTTATGGCGCGGTAATTTCACACAAGATATTAATAGCTATTGGGCAGTGAGAATTTCCTAGTTTTGCTTCAATTTTCGTATATTATATATGTCTGTAGAGAATGATAAAAGTTTGCCTCAGTTTTAAGTTTAATATGAGACTTACTTACAGAGAATAGATATAAAGTAAATACATTAGCTACTAATTATTTGTCTACATTATTTATTTACCGTGTGACTAAGTTCCAATCATCAGCCATCTATCCGTATCATGTTCAGATATGTGGAATCCTCAACCCTCCGATGGGTTCTGCCTCCAAGTTTGTCTTGCGGGTTCTATGCCTACCATTATTAGCCATTAGCTTTCCTGTCAACTCTCACACTTTCTTATGCTGCTATACTAATACTGACCTATAGTGATTTTCCCCTCCTAATTTATTCCCCGCATGAGGACAGGAAGGCTCTGATCCGGGCTTCCCCTGGTGGAACTAGAATAGAGCGCTACCATACTAGGAGAAAAAAATTTGCTGGAAGGAGTACATTAGTACCTCAATTAATATTAGTTTACAACTTTATTTAATTTGATTACTTTAATAAAAATAACGAAAACTTTAAAACGAGAAGTCTAAACTAAAAACGAGAATTCTAGCCAAAAAAACTCAAAAAACATGAAAACCCAAAAAATATGAAAACCGACCCAAAAATGAAAATGGTGTATTCCAGAACAAGGTTTTATTTTTTCATTGTAAATTTGCAACATTTTTAAAATATGGCAGTAAAACTAATTTTCATATGCCAAAAAAATGGAAAAAAACACACAATGGTTTGTGCTAGAATACCATTTTTATTTTCCGGTAGAATTTCAACATATTTTTAGTAATGCTGTTAAATATAAAATAATGAGATTTTAAACACATTAAAGTTCTAATAATTTTTATACATGTTATTTAACATATAATATCATGACACTAACAATCCCTAAAATTCTAATTGTTTTCAACCATAATGTTAAAGATAAAATATATTTCATGATTTTTCACCCATAGAATTAAAAAATATTAACGTTTCAAAATATTTCAACCATTATATTATGAACAAATTATATGACTAAAATAACCCAATGAAACATAAATTATTTCTCCAAGTTATTTTTACATTGTCAATCTTTTAGATAAATGAATTCATCATAATTAAAACATAAAAATAACTCATAAATTAAAATATCATTTTCATTTCTCAATGCAAACATCATTTATATCAATTGTCTTACACGATTATTCAAAATCACTAATATTTTCTTGCACACCATCAGAATTCACCACGTGAGATGAATGACTTGATGCATATGAAGATGTTCCATATTATTCTCTTTCATCAACTAGTGCCCCATTTGAGTCAGCATGCATGTCCACAACTTGAGGTTTCAAAATTCTTGTAGATCTATCACTGGGTTCAGTAAACTGCCATCTCAGCACTGTTTCTTATGGTAGAAACCTCTTAATAATATCTACTGTCCTGGAATGAATATTTCCTCTCTTTGTTAAAATGAAGTCATAAACAAGTATGTCGACTTCCTCCCATTTTAAGAGGTATGTGTGGCGATGATTTGTATTTGTACCTTTTATTTTTCTCTTTTCACCAATTTTTTTTCAACTACCATCTCTGGATTGTACATGCCCTTGAATGGGTGTGTATTTGTGGCATACCAATGTACTTCAACACCTATAACCTCTTCATTTTCTGTAATCACCTTTATAACCTTGGAGACCTAGAATGGATAGCCATGTGGATCTTCATGTGCTAAGACTTCGATCATGCAACCCTCGTTAATATCATGTACTGAACCTCTATAATGTTCTTCCATAGCTTCACGTTGCACACAAGATCTTCTCGAACCAATATACATTTCTCTTTCATCCACCTGTGTAGAATTAATAATACCATGTGATTGTTTTTGTTCAAGAATGTTTGTTTCCTCCTATTCATTTAACACATTTTATGGCCAAATAAATGGAATCTTTAAAATCATATCTTCATTTGCTGGTCTTGAAAAAATATCACTTTGATCATTAAAAAACGTCTGCCGCCAAACTAAATTAGCAACATCAAAGTACTCATATGTATATGTAATGGTTTTTAAAATTTCTTCCAGACATTCATAATAATATATATCTTTCTTTTTCATTCGCGCATTATGAACTTCAGCAATTGATTGTAATAACAATGTAGTTGACACAGATATTGGATGATTTGGAATGAACTTCTAAAATTCCAAATCTGACGATGGCACCCATTCTGCAGTTGTTTAATACCTCTTGCCCCATATAATTGTTTTCCCATCAATTTCGTTGATAGGAAATTGATGTTGGAAGCTAATATCATTAAGTTGTTTAATGCATTTCTCTTGGCCATGTGATATGAGAATAAACTTTCGCATGTCAACATTTTCTTCTAACACATGAAAAACAGAGTCTCTCATATATTATTTCTTAATACATCCGATTAATGATGGCAAGCTCCCAACATTCTTTGTCCTCAATGTTACTGAAAAACAACTGAAAATCTCATCAATATGGTCATGACTCTGTCCAAGAACAAGGAAACCAATCTTTACCTTATGAAAAAATCTCAATTCAACAATGATGTTTAGATATCCAAAAACAACTTGATTTTTGTTTTCACAACAAGTGTTGTCTAATTGTATATACAAAATTTCTAGAAGATTACCACCCCAATGAGAAAACACATCATAAATTATGATTATTGTCAGCTTTCCATAATTATGAATATTTGGAGTTGTGAAGTAAACTCTTGGTAAAATTTCACTATTGAAGACCATACAACCAACCAAGTGAAAATCAATAAAAGTTTCCTCTTGCAAAATTTTTGGTGTACGAACAAAATGTGGTAGAAGTGTTTTCTTCTGGTCCATAACATCAATTATCAAACCCCAATATTTATTTGGATTATCATAACACTTCTTTTGATGCTTGTTCAAATTTTTCCTTTCACTTTTTTGTTGTTCGCGATGCTCTTGAAGGTCTTTAACAATGGAATATACTCATAACATAAAATACTCGTATGAATAAAGGCATTTCAATAGTTTATCACTATAAAATTTAAAATAATAATGTTATGAATTCTTACCTGCTTCTTTTCCTTGAAATTTATTCCTTTTTTATTTTAGAGAAGCACATGTACTGCAAACCCCCATCTCTATTTTCTGAGGAATGCAAACATTGTTGAATTCTCTCCTCCATATCTGCACTAAATAGTGATATGTAATAAAATGACCATTTCCTTCAACACCTTCTCCATATTCCTTATATAAGTTGTAGATTTCTTGTCTTGAGAAATTATCTGGAATATGTATTGTATCTCTATTTGGCATACACTCCATGTTTTGAAAAGAGGTCTTGCAGTCATGAAATTGCAGTGTTTGCTAGTGGCCCAAACTCTTGCTTATGATGAACTTCTAAATAATATGTAGGATCCTTTTCCAAATTATCTTGGATTCTTGATAATAAAAAAATTTCCAATTGAATGAATCATTATGAAAGCCTTTATATAGAGCAATAAAGACCCAATATGATAATCTTAACCTACCAGGGTAGATTGCATGCACCCCACTAAATATGAATTTTGCATGATTTTATTCATCGACAAATAGTTCTTCCTTTCCCCTAAAGAAAATTTTAAATCCATATTTTTTAAGCAATCCTTTTTATAACAACCACTTGAAATGAAATCACTCATAGAACTTGTTCTCATGAGATATACTACTCTACGTGACCTTGTATAACTAGAAACTCTTAGATTGATGCAAAAAGGTCTACTCCTAGTCGTAGAAATAATATTTGTTGGTAACATCTCTATCACTTCATTATTCTCTGAACAATAATTTCCATCATCATTAGGAGGAATACTATTATTAATATGATCATTTTCAATATAGTTATGAAATTCACCACCATCATTGTTTGAAAAATATTCATTACCATCTTTGATGGCATGACAATTTTCAATACCATCATTTGCGGTTTTGAAATACTAAATTAGAGGATATTCTTCACCATATTATCTTTCCCTTCATCAATGCTGCTCTCAAAGTTCATAGGATTAGGACAATCTAGAAATTGCGACTCTTGATTTACTGGAAATTCTTCATCCTGTCCTTCGTCACTGCTTCTCCCATAGTCCATATGATTAGTAGTGAGTGGAAATTGAGACTCGATTTATTGGAATTTATTCATCCTTCTCTTCATCACTGCTGCTCTCAAAATCCATACGGTGAGGAGTAACTAGAAAATGCGACGCTTTATTTACTAAAAAAAATTCATCCTTCCATTCATCACTATTGCTCTCATAATCCTTAGGATTAGGAGTAAGTGGCGAATGTGACACTCTATCCAATGAAAATTTTTCATTCCGCCATTCATCACTATTGCTCTCATAGTCCTTAGGATTAGGTCTAAGTGGAAACCATGAATTTATATCCACTGAAAATTTGTCATCCGATCAATCATCACTATTGCTTTCATAACCCTTAGGATTAGAACTAAGTGGAAATTATGGCTCTCTATCTACTGAAAACATGTCATCGTGCCAATCATCACTATTTCTCTCAAAGTCCTTAGGATTATGAGTAAGTGGAAAATGTGAGTTTCTAGTTTTTGTAAATTATTCATCTCTCCATTCATCATTGTTTCTCTCATAGTCCATATGATTTGGAATACGTCGACATTTAGACTCTCTATTCATTTAAAAATCTTCATCTTTCATTTTTTCACTCCTTCTCTCATTCTATTCATCAATATGAATAGAGTTGTTATATGATAAAGATGTTAATGCTTCATAAAACAAAACTTCACTATAAGAGGAATCCATAACACTAAAAAGGAAAATGGTGAATGATGCAAATGATCTCTCTCCTAATGAGAATATATAGCTAGAACAATTAGAAATTTCGTCCAAAAATTCCCTCCAAAATTTTTCAGTGAAATGTTTTGCTTGAAGTATGTCCCTTCAAATTTTATCTAAACGATTTATTTGAAAATTAGTTATTAAAATATTCTCATAATATGGACCTTAATTTCGAATTAAATTACCTAGAAAATTTTCTCTTAAAAATTGTTTTCAAACTAGAATAAATTTAATTAAATTCTATAACTTTGACTACATGAGAAATTTTATTTTTTTAATATTCATCAATGTTTCACCCCACCATAACAATTATGTTATTTCCGGTTAATAAGAAAATTCAATTTCAGTATTCCACACGTGACGCCAAATTTCTCGAGGTTTGTTTAGAAGCTTGGAATGATTTTCTAGAGAAACAACTTTGTTAACGGGAGATTATTGCTTTTGAAAGGTTAGTTTTCTTTCTATTATTCTGAAAATTTGTAAGTTGTTAAAATTAACTAAAGTCAAGTTATTTTAAGCTATTAAAGATTTACCAGCTTTTTCCATTAATTATTTTAGGTAGAAAACGATTTTTTACGTATCTAAAAATATAAAAAAATTAACATTCCCATTGTGGGTGGGCCCACCCAAGGTAGCACATGTCCAATCTGGCCCAAGTGGGCATGCCCACCGCCCCCCTAGGCTAACAGAGCCTGCTTGCCTAGGGGGCCAGTGGGAGCGCCCACTTGGGCTAGGGCACTAGTGCAGCGGGAGCTGTGTTGTGGGCAGACGCACCCATGGGGATGTGTCTGCCTGAGCCCAGGGTGATGACCCCCCTGCCTGCAAGGAGGTCGATTAAGGGGCGGCCCTCGAGCTCACACGCACATCACCCCATGGGCGTGTCCGCCCACAACACGACACCATGGGGGCTCCCTCGGGCTTGTGCTGACTTCGCCCCATGGATGCGTCTGTCGGCAACGCGATGTACAGGGCGGCGTCCGCCCAAGCCCGAGAGTGCCCAAGGCAGGGAGGCCGATTCTGAGAATCAGACCCTTGAACATATAATTTTTTTTATATATATATGGCCAAGGGGTTGATTCTTAGAATCGCCCCTTTGGAATATAAAATAAAATAATAATTATGTGGCCAATGGGCCAATTATGAGCATATAATTTCCTTTTTAAATTCCCAAAGGGCCGATTCTAAGAATAGGGGCCTATTCTTAGAATCAGACCTTTGGGCATATAAAAAAAGTTTAAAACAATTAGTGTGGTTGGGGATAAAATATTTAAAAAATACATTTTTTTTAAAATAACTTGTTTTAAATTTAGGGAATCAGCCCTCAAATTATATATATATATATATATATATATATATATATATATATATATATATATATATCTTTCTTTTAGGGGGGTTTGGTAGATGAGATGTAACAAAAAAAAAAATTGTTTTAGATTTTCTGTCAGGGAAAAAATGTTCAAAAATATCATTTTTGTTTAAAAACAAGTTTTCTATTTTGTTTGAGTAAGATATTGTTTTGGTGATTTAGTAATCTATGCGTACATATATGTTTGCAGGAAAACGAAATCATGGAAGGTTTTTGTCAATCTTTCTTGACAAAAATCAACATTTGCATCATCTAAAGCTACAAGTGGGTCTTCAAAAAACATTGTTGGACGAATTGCACCTCAATTAATTACTGAAAATGTGGGATATGCATCCAAAAAATAAAATAAGTTGGCTTCATACTGGAAAAAATCAACAGAAGTGAATCGTTCAAACTATGCATGATTTTTGAAAGATATAGAAGATGAATCTCTGAAATTATATCTATATTCCAGTAAGAATTTCGATGTTGAATGTAATGACTTGGTGGGAAAAGTATTAGACCTATATATTATTCCAAACACTGAAAGTTTTTATATACTATCAAAATCGCCCAAGTGATATGATAAACATAGATATCATTTTACATTGTCGATATATAACATGGGGGAAGATTCTTCAAAGATACACAAACAGATCATAAAAATATTGCACAGAAGATTGTAAGTATTCTTATTTACACTTATCTGTTTTCTCTCATTCAAATTGTATCATTGTGTTTTTAATAACTTAGTTAATATTGACATATTATATTTTTTTTACAGGATTTTACAGAGAGAATTTCAATGATGTTGGGGGGAATATATTATATAGAGCAAACTTTTATTAACTTAGTGTCCATTTCCCATGAGAATGAAGCAGAATATATGGGAAAGAAGAAAAAAAAATACTTCATTATGCTACAAGATTGTATCAAAGGGATCAATCTAGTAAAGTTAGACATCTTACTTTTCAAAATGAGGAAGTTGAAGTGGAAGTTGAAGATGAAGAATGTGTTGCCATATATGAGGATGAGATTAGAACTGATGTTCGAAAGGAGAAGAGCCATAATAAAAAATCAATAATTCCCAATAATTTCTCCCTTATGGTTGATGATGAGGAGATTGTTTTGGTTCAAGAATATATCATGACAAATAGGAGGAAGAGACAAAAAAATTATCATTCTGAAAAAATCATGGACAACAGTGAAGGGCCTGGTGAAAATTCCAAAGCAAGCAGGGAAATCATTATGCTGGGATTTCATTTAGAGGATGGCAATATGAAAACAAAACCAAATTCCATCAGACATAATTTGGCAAAGAAAAATTTAATTGAGGGTGGTCTTTCATTTCAACTTAATGTCATTCAAGTCTACAAGATAGATGAAGGACAATTCAAATATCAAATTAGAAAGCCACACCACTTGCATGTTCACAATTTGAAAACATTGTCGAGGTACAATTGCTTTGCACACACTAGAAAATTTGGCCCAATTTCTGACGGCTACTTCGTCGCTATTCTGACACATAGTCGTCGCAAGAGTGACAATTTGAGGTCGGACAAAATGTGGTTAGCCATTACGTCGCAATTCCAATGCTTTTCCAAAGTGTCGCAATACCGACATTTCCCAACAACTATCTCTCTTCCGAAGTTTTGCCAAATTGTTACTCTTCCGATGTTTGTAAACTGTTGCAATTCCGATGATATGTGGTCCGATGTTTTGAATGTCGCTCATCCGAAATTTGTAAACTGTCGCTCTTCCGACGTTTGTAAACTGTCGCAATTCCGATGATATGTAGTCTGATGTTTTGAGCATCGCTCTTCCGATGGTTATTAAAGTGTCGCAATACCGACGCTTTGAAAAAGTGTCGAAATACCGATGCTTTGAAAAAGCGTCGCAAGACCGATGCCGGGAAGAAGTGTCACAATAATGACGGACAATTAAAAAAAAAAAAATTGGAACGTCACAAGACCGACGAAAAGGGCAAAATGTTCAAGTCGTCGGAAGATCGACGATTATAAAGTGTCGGTATACCGACGGCGGGTTAAATAACAAAGAAAAAAATGAAACAGTAATCTAGATTGGATCATGGTGGAGACATGGTGGATATTTAACTTATTGGAGTTGACGTGATTATATACCGACCGTTAAAGCATTTTTTTGGTTTAATTTAATTAATGGTCGAGGGTGGCCACCTCTTTAATTTACGTTCCCATACAAAATTTCAAAGAGAATGGAGATCCATACAAAGTTTCAATACCTCTGCTGTGGGCTAATCTGATGTTATTCTTGCATATGAAATGAATTATTTACAGAGCCCTGAATTTGAAATTGGATGAATTTTGTGAATGAACTAAACTGAATAATTCACCCGATGAATCAAGCTTCTGAATTCTGTCTTAGTTGGTCAGGTTTTGCTAAATTTGGTAACTGTAATTTTAATCTGCAAAAACTATAGTGTTGTTTGTAGACACTAGCTAACTTATATAAACATGAAATCAAATAAAAAACCTGAAGGTGAAAACATCACTTCATGTCTGAAATTGATCCAAAGAGCCTTATTGCATTTCTTACCTCATGATTTAACACTTTTATTTCTCGCCTTATGATTCAACACTTTTTCCTCCGACCTCATTTGGTGTGATCACCATCTCAGCAGCATATGTGAGTCCAGCATATGGGAGAGAGCAACTATTCTGCTCTCAAGCATTAATGTTGCACTGGATCTCCAACTACTCAATTTTGCACCAAACTTTAAAGGCTCTTGTAGTTCCCTAAGGATATTGTGAGTATTCTTGAGGAAGCAGTTG
Organism: Pinus albicaulis; assembly: GCA_034641835.2. NCBI lineage: Eukaryota > Viridiplantae > Streptophyta > Pinopsida > Pinales > Pinaceae > Pinus > Pinus albicaulis. Next base: position 911,937,041 of record CM076575.1, read on the forward strand.
CAATTTATGCATCTGATTATTCTCTTATGACTCTTTGAGAATAAGTAACAACTAGAACAGTCGAAACATGTGGTTGGCAAACTGGGATATTTTCATCTACAAATTTCGCTATAGCAACCTTCACCCTTGCTCAAAAACATCACGAGGATCAAGAATAGAACTTGGATTTTTCCGAGTCACACCTTAACAAGATTTGTAAATAATCTCCAAACGATAGCATGTGATTGATTTATGTATATTTTTCATAGCTTATATTTGCTACTATTTGACATGTAGATGTGCAACTGGAATGGGAGGCTGAATTACTCCTAGGAAACCACAAATAAATTCTTAACATATATTTCATCAATGCAGGGTACCTTGAGTAGCTACAAGTTGGTAGAGACAAGTTCTGGAGGTAGGTTAAGCAGGAATAATCTACAGATTCAACAATTAGGTCCTGATACAGTGACAAAGGTATCTACTTTTCACTTGGTAGGTGAAAACCAAACACAAGATTTACATAGAAAGATTATTTTAAACCATCAAAGAGGCTATAGCAGGCAGCTCCATAAGTGCATTGTGACACATCCCTCTGCGCATGCTATCTTTGATGGTAATGTCAAGGTGAACAGGTAGGCATCTTCAATCTAGTTTTTTCTTCATAAATATTGCAGTATAAGTTAGAAATTGACAAAATTAAATAGTTTTTTGTTTCCTCTATTGGGCTATTAATTATTTCTTCTGTAAATGCAAACATGTATGGGTATCTAGATGTGTGAAGTTATTTTGTTGGACATACAAGTCTTTGTATAAAAATCATACAATGCAGAGTTTTTGTAAGCATTTACTAAGACGTTAAGTCATAAAAGTGCACAATGCCAATATGGTATAATAAATTTTCCCTGTTGTTTTTTCACATTGATTAGTTGTTGTAATTAACTTAATTATGTTGAAATTTGGTTACCGGAGGACAGGTGGTTTATTATTTTTTTTGAAAATGAAAAATGAAAAATCTATCTTGATATTTCTCATCATAAGATATGTCGCTATCCCTTGCTTGCTTAGGGAAATTTTTGTAACAGAGTGAGATACCTGGCATTGGTTGGCTCATTGACAATAGAGACTTTCAATTGCATTATAATCTGGTTTCTTGTGTGCAGGTTACGCAAAGAAGGAATCAACCAATCATTTGGAGCAGATGTTACACAGTGAACATAAACCTTGTAGCCATTCCAAGAATAGAGATCACATAATATATTAATAAAAGTGCTATCATATAAATATAATAAATAAAAAGTACAGTTATATATACATATAACAAGAACCAACCAAACAAACATACATAAATCATCATTTCACAAGTAAATAGACTCTTTCATGCACTTCCAAGGACCAGCATATATCCTCATTAGTTACATCATGTCCAGGGAAGGATACACTTACAAAGGGTTAGCTGGATCTTCTTCCGAAACGTGATATACGACTTAAGATTTGGAAGCAATGAAGCACAAGGTAGAGGAACAGGCCTACCTCTACCTTCTCAATATATTATGTGATATTTATATGCTAATACTTCTAGCACAAGGTAGAGGAACAGAGGCCTAGTGGCCATTCTACAGATAGAGTGCTCTGTACAAGTATGAGGTTCATCATAAAAAAAATTTCGTAGAGGATCCGTGTTGGCCAAGCGAGTGGGTGGGCTATAAGTCCCTCATTTACGGATCATAAGGTATCAGAGCAATTGCATCCTTGACCATGAAAGCTTCCAGAACTTTGAAATGAACATGCAAACAAATATGCAAAGTGGAAATGGGCTTACTGGAGCTGCTTTTGGCATTTATGGCCATCAAAGAATGGAAATTGATATTTATTCACTTTTTTTGGTACTACACACAATATACAAAGTACATATTTTGAGGCATTCTTCTTCCATCAGATGACAAGAGTCTCTATTCTTCTTCAAAAATGAGATTATAAAGGATATATTTAGCCAAGAAGGGATCAGAGAAGATATTGACAAGTAAAAAGCCTTGGAGAGGTATGGTTTCCAGCCACAATGGAAACACAAGTATGATGCATCACATTTTCTTTGTAGATAAGCATACTGTTTGTTCCAAACCACTCCATGGAAATAGAAATTCTTACCTGTGTAAGTAATCTGAACTTTATAAGAGATCCAAGACAAACATAAAATATATTAGTCCCATGGTTGAAGCAGAAAGAATCTCGTGCCACTGAAAAGAAAAACCCAGTATAGAAGTGACAGTCAGCCCCTGAAAAAATGATTTTAGGAATATTATGTTCAGTATGAAAACTTATTCATAGAAGTTATAAAACAACTAAGAAAGCATAACGATGTGTGTTACCTATGATTTATAAAGCATGCAACATTCCCATACTTGGTAGCATCAATAACATATGGTTGTACACCATCAATCAAATCACTTGTATCAATATGGGCGTCCATATCATATAGGTAGCTATAGCCTTCATTGTCATACCTGAATAGTAGTAATTTAGAACAAACAAGAAAAGAAGTGGCAGTAAGCAATAGGTGCATTCAGTTAGAGAACCATTTATGATGAAGAAATAGGAAAAAAGAATTTAATACAAGATAAAAATTTACCTTTCTCCTCTTTTATTTTCTTCTTGATCATTTAAGACCTCTCCAAGGTATTCACAAATGAATGTCCCACATGAAATTGCTTGTGCATCTCTGACTGTCCAGCCCTAAAATCAAACAGAAAGACAGACCAAAACATTGAAACAGAATTGGGGTCTTGTTGCACCTTGGTTTATTGATAATTTTCAAACCAAGATTTTGCTTTTTGAAAAAATGCATCTGACATTAACAAGTGAAGTTATTTACATTCTAGACCATGATTGCAATGCTCTGCATAGAAGGAGAGTTTCTAAAAAGGCAGCCGATCAGAGCAATTTCCTCCTCATCCAACCTTGAAACCCTTATACACGCTTTCTTGAGATTCGTCAATAGTGAGAGGGTCAAGCTTCCTGTAGCTGGACTTGCTGCCTCAAAAGAATTTCTTTCCATGGAGAGTTCTTTGAGATTGGAAAAATGGCCAAGTACTGTGAGAAAAGGCACGTGAATACTCCACCCACAGAGGGTAATTTTTCTCAGAAAGTTCCTATTAGAAAGACCTTCTACTACATTAAGCCCTATTGTGGAAAAATGCATATCCCTGTAAGAATTTAGCTCCAAACTCAACATTGAGTTGTGTATTGTAACATTCACCAACCTCGGGCAATTCACTGTTAATGTCAGTGGTATTTTATGGCAATTTCCTGAAAAATTAAAATACTTGAGACTCTGAGAAGAAATTTTCAAAGTGTTTAGGCCCATAGTACACGATCCATTTCTCAAATTTTCAAGAAGAGGGAATTTTACTGCAAGCTGCTCGAGCATATCACCAATAATATAGACATCTGATAGAAAACATGTTCTAAGGTATCTGAAATCGAAAAAGTCTGAAGGTAGTTTGAAATCAAAATCCATGAGCTCCAGAAAAGGGAGGCAGTCGCAGGAAAACAAAGAATTTGGAACTTCCATACGAAATGGAAGACTCAAAGTAATTTGTTGCACTCTCTTTATAGATGCAGCCAAAAATGATTTCCGTATTAACTATTTATGCAGTGGCAAGTCAATATTTCCATATTTCCAATATGGATTGTTTACTGAAATTTCCAAACTTTCAAGATCTTCATGATGCAAGTACATGATGTTCCAGCTAGGGATCAAAATAGTGCAGGTAATATAAGTTCCAACTAGGGATCAAAACCCATATTGAGATCACAGTTGGGTATTTTTTCCCTGCAGAGGCAGATCTAAGGAAAAGACACTTGTGGATCAGGCTTATAAGCTCCCACAAAGGCCACTGTGCATTTGTTTCATCAGATCGGGTTGGTGATGGGTTGCAGTCCCAATAGAAAAAATTACAAGCAGACGCATCAGACAAGATCCTGAAAAAAAAACTAAAATACCAACCAAAATTTTGTTGTATTGAAGAATAAGAGTACCTGTTTTTGGAGTTGTGGAGTTGAGAGCAATGCAAAGATCCTCACACTGTCGATGGTGCTATATCCATGAGCATGGCTCGAGGCACAAATCTCTCGCATTCTTCCTCCAAACCTGCAATAGTATGGTTGCATCCTTCCTCAAAACTGACGAGTACAATATGGCCGCATTCTCCCTCCTTCCCTGGAAAAGCGATGCAACCGAAGAGAAATGAACGAGGGAAATTAAAACTTTTGATATTTCAAAACTTTTGACATTTTGAAATGAAACAAGTGTGTTTTTTTAAGGCCACTCAAATTAATTTAAAAATATATATTTCTTAATAATTATAATAATTTCTAAATAATTAAAATAATCTCTAAATAATTAAATGTTTGTTTATTTCGCTTGTTTGAAAATATTTACAATAAAAAAATAAAACATATCTTTTTGAGAAGTAATTAAAATTATGAGTAAATAATGGACTGATTTTTGCATATAGTAATCCTTCTACCCTACTAAATCATCATGCTTTATTAAAAGGAGCTTTAAACTTTACACTATTAAATTATGTTGTATTTTAAATATTTGGAGTTTTAATCTCTTTTTTTTTAATATTTTTTCTTTATAGTTTATTTATTATTTTTTCCTTATTTTTAAGTATTACTTTAAAAGTGAAATTTATATTTTTTTTCTTTCATGATAGTAATCTATGTATTCATTCATTCAAATTAGATACATTTTATATAATAAATAAGGACGATCTACACTCGCTGTTGGAGCCACTGAGCAAAGAGCAATTGATATCTTTGATGTTCAATGCAAGTTCTTCATACCCTGCAATTGCAGAAGAAATTAAAGATGTTGCAAGCAAGGACCCAACTCGTCGGAAGGTGTTTCTGTGTCGATTGGCCTGGGATACTTCTTCACAGACCCTATGTGATGCATTTGAACAGTATGGGGAGATTGAGGAAGGTGATGTTATTAAGGATAAGACATCAGGAAAGTCACGAGGATTTGGCTTTGTCACATTTAAGCATATAGATTCTGCTCAAAGGGCATTGAAAGAGCCTAGCAAGACTATTGATGGGAGGATTACTGTAAGCAATCTGGTAGACATGGCAAGCATAGGTCCTGGTCAAAGTACAGATCAGGCTCAAATGAAACCTTACATTGGTGGTCTTTCATATGACACGGCCAATGATAAGCTTTTAGAAGCTTTTTCCAAATATGGAGAGATAGAAGAAGGTTCGGTTGCATATGATAAGAATACCAACAAATCCAGGGGATTTGCATTTGTGACATTCAAGACTGTGGAGGCTACAAAGTGGGCTCTTAAATAGTTTAGGGGTTTAGAGGTTTATGGTTTAGGGGGTAAATGGGTTAGGGGTTGGGAATTAGGGTTTAATGGGTTAGGGGTTAAGGGGTTATATGTTTAAGGTTTAGGGGGTTAAATGGGTTAGGGGTTAATGGTTAAGGGTTTAGAGGTTTATGGTTTAGGGGTTAAATGGGTTAGGGGTTTAGAGGTTTAGGAAACCCTTGTAGCAACAAATACTCGTATAGATAATGAGCTTCAAGATAAAAATCCCATAGACATGAAGAGTGTCATATGTCTTTTTAAAAAATGATTAAATGAAATTGTGGATCTAAAAAAAAACTCTAGAGAAGATACCTCTATTTAAATAACTTACAAACCATATTGCAGAAAATAATTACTTCCTCAAAGCTAATTCATCTCATTTGGAGGGCTTACGGGATTGGGGGTTAGGGGTTAGGGGATTTAGGTGCATTTAGGGGTTAGGGGTTGAATAATGAGTTAGTAGTTAAGGGATTAGGGATTAGGGAATGGGTTTGGGTGGGCACCCTCAAACGAAACGACAGGGCACGCCCGACCAAATGAAGGCACAAGGGAGCAAACAAAAAACAGGCCACACGGATGTGCATAAGGCACCCGTGCAGTCACAACTTAGCAAATTTGATACGGTCACCCTCAAATGAAATGATCCAACCCAAATGCGTTTAGGCAGGTGCCCTCACACAACATGACACAGCGCGCACGACTGAACGAAGGCACTAGGGAGAAAATGGAAAAAGGGCTACACGAACGTGAAAAAGGCACCCGTGCGATCACAAATCAGCAAATTTGATATGGCCACCCTCAAACAAAACGACCCGACCTGACCTGAATGCATTTGGGCGAGTGCCCTCACAATATGGCACGCCCGACCGAATAAAGGCACAAGGGAGCAAAAATAAAACTAGTTGGGAGAACGTGAAAAAGGCAACCATGCGGTTATAAGAGGTACTTAAGGAGTGTGACAGATTTGGTCGGTCACCCTCACACGGTGCAACATGGCGTGCATGACTGAATGAAGGCACAAGGGAGAGAACGACAAACGGGGGTTAAATGGGTTAGGGTTGGGAAATAGGGTTTAAGGGGTTAGGGGTTAAGGGTCTAGAGGTTTAGGGTTTAGGGGATTAAATGGGTTAGCGGTTTATGGGTTTAGGGGGGTTAAATGGGTTAGGGGTTAAGGGTTTAAGGGTTAGTGGTTAAGGGTTTAGAGGTTTAGGGTTTAGGGGTTAAATGGGTTAGGGATTTAGAGGTTTATCATTTAGGGGGTTAAATGGGTTAGGGGTTCGGAATTAGGGTTTAATTGGTTAGGGGTTAAGGAGTTATAGGTTTAGAGTTTAAGGGGTTAAATGAGTTAGGGGTTTAGGGGTTAGGGGATTTAGCAGTTAAGGATTTTAGGGGTTAGAAGTTAGGGGCTAATGGGGTTAGGTTTTAGGGGGTTAGATGGGTTGGGGGTTGGGAATTAGGGTTCAAGGGGTTAGTGTTAAGGGTTTAATGGTTTAGGGTTTAAGGGGTTAGGGGTTAAGGGTTTATAGGTTTAGGACGGTTTAGGGGGTTAAATGGGTTAGGGGTTAAGGTTTTAGGGGTTAGGGTTAAGGGTTTACCGGTTAATGGTTTAGGGGTTAAATGTGTTAGGGGTTTAGAGGTTTAGGGGGTTAAATGGGTTAGGGGTTGGGAATTAGTGTTTAAGGGGTTAGAGGTTAAGATGATAGTTTCATTGGTCTCTATTTGTGTACATTAGTTTCTTATTCTTTGCGTATCAATGTAACAAGGATATAGTGAGAGGATTTGAGGGTAGAGAGAGAGAGAGAGAGGGAGAGATAGAGAGATAGAGAGGGATATTGCGGAAGAGAGAGGAAGGTATAAGGAGAGAAAGTGAGAGAGAAGAAGGATAACAGATAGGACTTGAGAGAGAGATGGAACCAGTATCATCAAAGAAAGAATATGTGATCAAATTACTCTATATGGATATGGGAGATAGGGGCACCCTATTTACCTACCTACCTACTCGTTTCCTTAGGCGGCCTCACACGGCACGACTTAACCCGACAGGACCCGACTCGACCTGTCCAAACGTGTTTGCTTGGGCGCCCTTCATTACAATATGGCACGAACTGACCTGACCTAACCCGAACTCATTTCTAGCATCACACGACTTGACCCGACCAGTACGAATGTGTTTCCTTGGGCGGCCTCACACGACAAGACTCTATCATGGCACGACACGACGAACTCACATGGCACAACACAATGAATGATGCCATAGGGGAGCACAATGGTAAACAGACTGCCTGATCATGCACAAGGCACTCGGGTGGTCACAACTTAGCAAAATTGATACGGGAACCCTCGAACGAAACGACCCAACCCAAATGTGCCCGGTCGAGCGACCTCACATGGCGCGACATGGCACGCCAGACCGAATGATGCCACAAGGGAGCAAATGGAAAACGGGCCACCAAAACGTGCACAAGCTGGCACCTGGGTGGTCACAACTTAGAAAAACTGATATAAGTGGTCTCGAATGAAACAACCTTACCCGACCCGAACGCACCTAGTTGGGTGACCTCACATGGCACCACACGGCGCGCCGGACCGAATGATGCCACAAGGGAGAAATCGGAAAATGGGCTGCCCAAACGTGCACCAGGCACCCAGGTAGTCACAACCTAGCAAAACTGATACAGGCACCCTCGAACAAAATGACCCGACCCGAACGCACCTGGTCAAGCGACGTCACACGGCGCGACACGAAACGAACCAATGAATGATGCCACAAGGGGGAAAATAGAAAATGGGCCACCCAAATGTGCATAAGGCACCCGATCAATCACAACTTAGCAAAAATGATACGCAAAACTGATACAGGCGCCCTCGAACGAAATGACCTGACCTGAATGCGCCCGATCAGGCGACCTCACACGACGCCACATGGCGCACCCGAACGAACGATGCCACAAGGGAGAAAATGGAAAACGGGCCACCAGAACGTGCACAAGGCAGCTGGGTGGTGATCACAACTTAGAAAAACTGATACGGGCGCCTTCAAATGAAGCGGCCGGACCCGAACAAGCTCGGTCGGGCAACCTCACACGGTGCGACACAACGCGCCAAAATGAACGATGTCATAAGGGATGAAATGTAAAACGGGCGACCCAAACGTGCACAAGGAGAATGGAAAATGACAAACAGGCTGCCCAAATGTGCACAAGGCACCCGGGTAGTCACAACTTAGCAAAACTGATACGGGCGCCCTCGAATGAAACGACTCGACATGACCCAAACGCGCCTAGTCGAGTGACCTCACACGACACACACGATCAAATGATGCCTCAAGGGATAAAATGACAAACAGGCTACCCGAACGTGCATAAGGCACCCAGGCGGTCACAACTTAGCAAAAATGATACGTGCGCCCTCGAACGAAACGACCCAACCCAACCCGAATGCGCCCGATCGGGCGATCTCACATGGCGCAACACGACACGCCCAAACGAACGATGCCAAAAGGGAGCATATGGAAAACGGGCCACCCGAATGTGGACAAGGCACCCGAGCGGTGACAACTTAGCAAAATTGTTACGAGCGCCCTCGAACGAAACGGCCCGACCCGAACGCACCCGGTCGAGTGACCTCACATGGCGTGACACGACGCGCCTGAAAAAATGATGCCACCATGGATCAAATGGAAAATGAGCCACCCAAACGTGTAGAAGGCACCCGGGGCGGTCACAACTTAGCAAAACTGATATGGGCGCCCTCGAATGAAACGGCCTGACCCGAATGCGCCCGGTCGGGCGACGTCACACAGTGCGCCCGAACAAATGATGCCACGAGGGAGAAAATGGAAAATAGACTACCCGAACGTGCACAAGACACAACTTAGCAAAACTTAGCAAAAATTATACGGGCACCCTCGAACAAAACGACCTGACCCAACCCGAACACGCCCTGTCGGGGGACCTAACACGATGCGCTCAACCGAATGATGCCACAAGGGAGAAAATTAAAAACAGGCTGCCTGAATGTGCATAAGGCACCCGGGCAGTCACAACTTAGCAAAACTAATACGGGCGCCCTTGAACAAAATGACCCGACTCGACCTGAATGTGCCTAGTCGGGCGACCTCACACGGCGCGACACGACACTGCACCTGAACGAAAGATGCCACAAGGGAGAAAAAAACAAACGGGCCATCTGAATATGCACAAGGCACCTAGGTGGTCACAACTTAGCAAATCTAATACGGGCGCCCTCGAACGAAACGACTCGACCTGAATGCGCCCAGTCGGGCGACCTCACATAGCGTGACACAACGCGCCCAAAAAAACAATTCCATAAGGGATAAAATAGCAAATAGGCCACCCTAACATGCATAATACACAGACTGTCCCAAATTAGCAAAACTGTTACGGGCGCCCTCGAAAGAAACGGTCCGACCCGACCCAAATGCATCCAGTCGGGCGACCTCACATGGCGCAACATGATGCGCTCAAAGGAATGATGCCACAAGGGAGAAAATTTAAAACAGGCCACCCAAACATGCACAAGGCACTTGAGCAGTCGCAACTTAGAAAAATTGATACGGGTGCCTCAAACAAAACGGCTCGACCCGACCTGAACATGCCTGGTTGGTGACCTCACACGGCGTGACACGGCGCACTCGACCGAATGATGCCACAAGGGAGCTAATGAAAAACAGGCCACCCAAATGTGCACAAGGCACCTGGTCGATCACAACTTATAGAAACTAATACGGGTGCCCTCAAACAAAACGACCTGACCCGACCCAAATGCGCCCGGTTAGGCAACCTCACACGGCGCGACATGACGCGCCCGAACGAATGATGCCACAAGGGATAAAATGGCACACAGGCAACCCAAACGTGCACAAGGCACCCGGGTGGTCCCAAATTAGCAAAAATGATACAGGCACCCTCGAACGAAACGGCACGACCCGACCCGAATGCGCCCGGTTGGGCGACCTCAAAGGGCGCGACATGATGTGCCCGAACGAACAATGCCACAAGGGAGAAAATGGAAAACAGGCTACCTGAACATGCATAAGGCACTCGAGTGGTCACAACTTAGAAAAACTAATATGGGCGCCTTCGAACGAAATGGCTCGACCCAACCCGAACGCGCCTGGTCAGGCAACCTCACACGGCGTGACACGATGCGCCCAATCGAGCGATGACACAAGGGAGCAAAGGACAAACGGGCCACCCAAACGTGCACAAGGCACCCGGGTAGTGACAACTTAGGAAAAATTATACGAGCGCCCTCGAACGAAACAACCCAACCCGAACACGCCCAGTCGAGCGACCTCACATGGCGCGACACAACATGCCCGAACGAACGATGCCAGAAGGGAAAAAATGAAAAACGAGTTGCTCAAAACATGCACAAGGAACCCGAGTGGTCACAACTTAGAAAAACTGATATGGGCGCCCTCGAACGAAATGGCCTGACCCGATCTGAACACGCCCGGTCGGGCGACCTCACACGGTGCAACACGACGCGCCCAACCAAATGATGCCACAAGGGAGAAAATGGCAAACGGGCCGCTTGAATGTGCACAAGTCACCCAGGTGGTCACAACTTAACAAAACTGATATGGGTGACCTCGAACGAAACGACCCGACCCGGATGCGCCCGGCCGGGTGACCTCACACGGCATGACATGACGCGCCTAACCAAATGAATATGCCACAAGGGAGAAAACAACAAATGGGCCGCCCAAATGTGCACAAGGCATTCAGGTGGTCACAACTTAGCAAAAGTGATACAGGTGCCCTCGAACAAAAAGGCCCGACTCGAACGCGCCTAGTCGGGCAACCTCACAGGCACGACATGGCGCGCCTAACCGAACAATGCCATAAGGGAGAAAATGGCAAACAAGCCGCACAAATGTGCACATGGCACTCGGGCAGTCACAACTTAACAAAACTTATACGGGAACCCTAGAATGAAACAACTTGACCCGAACACGCCCAGTCCGGCGACCTCGCATAGCGCGACACGATGCGCCTGACCGAACGATGCCACAAGGGAGAAAACAACAAATGGGCTGCCTGAACTTGCACAAGGGACCCTAGTGTTCATAACCTAGCAAAACTGATACATGCGCCCTTGAAAGAAATAGCCGGAACCAAACACATCTGGTTGGGTGACCTCACGCAGCACTACACAACGTGCCCGACTGAACGATGCCACAAGGGAGCAAATGGAAAACGGGTCGCCCAAACATGCATAAGGCACTCGAGCAGTCACAACTTAGCAAAACTGATACAAGCGCCCTCGAACAAAATGGCCCGACCCGAATGCGCCCGGTTGGGCGACCTCACACGGCGCGACACGACGCGCCTGACCGAATGAATATGCCACAAGGGAGAAAACAACAAACGGGCCTATGGTGTATGACAACGGGTGAAGCCACCCGATGGTGTATGACTGTGGGTGTTTTTTGGTTAGTCGGCCTAGCTGATTCACAACCTCTGCTGAAATGAGGTTCTTTTGGCTCTTGTTTTCGACAATGAACTGCACCAGAGAACCCTTCACCCACATCTATGAGTAGAAGAGGTGATCCCCCTCCTCTGGATCTTTGGGCTCATCCTTATGGATCTTGGTGGTGGTAATAGTGGCACCGGGCTCTGCATCAATCATATGCTTCCCTTTGTCATTCCCCTTATCGGGTTATGACTTAGAATTAGAGCATGCATCTTGTTAGCATTCATTTTTCCACCCTCGAAAGTTGTCTTTCATCGTCATTTTTTGGCTATGATTCCTTATGCCTTCACTATGTTCACCATTTTCCGTCGTTATCATATACCTCAATTTTTCCAAAAAAGCCCTAAATTACCCTAATCTGGCCATTTTCATGCTAAAATATATGAAATCCTATTTTTCCTAAACTACCTTAATGATTGTCCTATCTATTTCCCTCTTTTGCCATTTGTGTAAAAAATCTCAAAATGCCCTAATCCTATCATATTCTAGCTTATTTTATTGGGTAAATAAAAAAGTGTATATCAATTTTATATTTAATATAAAATTGTTTGTATTCTAGCTTATTTTATTGCGCAAATAAAAAAGTGTATATCAATTTTATATTCAATATAAAATTGTTTATATTTTTAATAAAATTGTGGGCATTTTACAAATTGTTTATATTTTTAATAAAATTGTGGGCTTTTTACAAATTGTTTATAGTTTTAATAAAGTTGTGGGCTTTTTACTTTGTCAAGCCCGTGGCTTAGCCCAAGCACCTACACTAATCACCACAGGACCCAGGCCAAGAACCACAAGCTAAACCACAACCAAATCTAAGTCATGAGGGGAGGGGCCGAGCGCATGCGCTAAGTCCCAATTGACTCTATGAGTGTGCATAGCCTTCGGCTCGTAGTCGAAACATGTAAAACCTCAACATGTATGTAAACACCAATATCGCTTATACGCCCGATGAATGTGGGATTATCCCACCGAACACCTTTGCCACCAACCATCGCAAGAGCGAGACTCTACCACCAACCGTCGCAAGAGCAACACATTTCCGCCAACCGTCGCAAGAGTGACACTTTGCCACTAACCATCGCAAGAGCGACACTTTGCCACCAATCATCGCAATAGTGACGCCTTCCTCTAACATTGCAATAGCGACATCTTCTTCTACACATTGCAATAGCGACACCTTGTCTCTGTAACGTCACAATAACGACATATTTCAGAAATCCGTCATAATTACGACGCTTTTTTGCAAACGTTGCAAGACTGACACTTACCTCTAAGTGTCGGAATACCGACACTTGTCTCCAAACGTCGGTATAGCGACACTTTGTGGTGGGATTTGAAAATTTGATAAAATTTGGGGAAATTTCCAACATTTTTTCAAAAGTGTTAGAACTAAAGTGTCAGAATTTCCGCCAAATGTACTAGTGACATGTGGTTGATTATGTTGTTCTTGTTGAAACAATTCAGGTTCCTAACAAAAGATCATTTGAAAATTCAAAATGTTTTGAATACAAATATTATGTACTTGGGGGCAACCATTTTGTAGAAGCTCAAAGGAATTTAATGGAGGGATGTTCCAATAACCTACATTTTCAAACAATAAAATGTATCATTTATGCTAGTTTAACAGATATAAAAGAAAATTTATTGCCATGGGATCATAATTCAGATAATGGTATAGGATGTCTATGAGTTTCATCCAAAGGGTCATATTTATTCATAGTGAATATGAAGAAAAATGTGGTGGTGATAAGACAAAGGTTGATCATGCATTCCGGATGGAATGTTGTATGTATGGAAATTGGTTATCAAATCGAAGAAAAAATAAGTTCAAAAGGTGGCAGAGTAAATTATGAAATATTCAAAGGCATATATAACATTTTCCAGTTTTTATTTAGAACTGGAGAGATATGGGAATTGATTGATCATATTTTTGAGTTGTGGGAGAACGTTGGCAACAAAAGTCAGAAGGTCAAAAAGTACAAACCATTGATATGTACCAACAGTAAATTAGGTCTTGAAATGAAGCTCCTTCTAGAAAATGTGACTATCACACCTTGCAGATCAATGCAAGGAATGAAGGATGAAAATATTTTCAAAACAATATTATCTTGTGTAAATTCAGGAGAATTATGAATGGAGGAAATGTCTGAGGAATTTCTATAGTAAGTTTGATATTTTTGCTTTTTTTGGATTATAACTTTTTGTTAAATATAATTAATTGTTGTTGGTATTATTTGTTATACATAACACTATATTAACATTATTTACATCATTTATTCCATCACAAGGTTTATATGAGAAAACAAGAACAAATAGTTAAAATTTTGAATGAAGATATTTGGGGTGATGTTGTACACACTTACCCGCATTCAAGTTCTACATCAGTGCTAACATATTTTTATCTTTCATTTAAAAATGTATGTTCATTGATACATTCATTTCTATTCATATGTATAATATTTTTAATTTGTAAATTATACATTGTTTTTATTTATTTTATTAAATATGAAGAAGGATGCAAATGGAGCACCATATAGTTTTAGAAGTTTTATTGAAAAAATACAAATGGAAAGGATAAGAAAACAACGTCTTAGTGATGTTGAAATTGATCCCAGTCTTAATCATTTCATTTGGAATGGGCTCCACACTATCCAATATCAAATAATATCAGGTGATTTTTAAGACATTGCAAAAATCATACTTAAAATGGATTATTCCCTAGTTATTGCAGATATTCATCATGGTTTGAATATACCAAACATTGAATATGATAGTGACCCTTATACTTATCAATCATTTAGTAAAGTGGTTGATGTATTTCTAGAAATCAAAACATCACCATTTCGGAGATTTTTGACATTTCATTGAGACACACAATTGGGGTTGCTATTTTCAAGGTTCAAGGGAAAACAAAAGTCAAGGATGCAAATTACATGGTAAGTCGTTGAAATTGTATGTTTGATTAAAGTTAAAAAAAATAATTTATGTGCAAGTTAATTGAACTTTTACTATTTCGTGTTACAGAAAAAGCCAAATCTTATTTGTGGCAGAAATCAACCAATTATAAGTGACTATGAGTTCATTCATGTTGAAAGTTGGACAAAGGATGATAGCTACAAGACTATACGTTTCAATCAAGTAGATGGAAATAATCATAGCCAAATACTACCCCATGATGTTGTTGGAAAAAAATCAACATACGAAGATAAATAAGAAAAAGGAGAGATAGTTAAAATATATAAAAAACCGAAGTCATTGATTAAATATCTATTACATTTATGTTCAAATGAAGGAGATTGGGTTTGTATTTATTTTCAGGCTCAAGTAAGTTTTATTATATAAGAATGAATTTCACTAATTTATTTTATTTTATTTTTTGTGTTTATACTAATTTAATATTTTTTTTTTGTACTTGGTTATTAGTTACAACACTAGCATGTTTCTTACAAAAAGGAATAAATTTCATTTCCATTGAAAAAGACACAATACAATGCAAATTTATTCATCAAAGAATCGCTGCTCTTCAATTTCTTCCAGATGAAATGCAAAAAGTTGGATTGAGAAAAGAGGATTTTAATGAATCTCGTCTGCCAAAAAAAGAAAAATAACCTCAATCACTATTAGATGGAATGATTGGAAAGACATACTTTGGGATGTTCACTGACATCAAAGATCCATTAGAAGAGGAAAATGATGAAAGTGAAGCCAATGATGAAAATATTGTGGAAGAGGACAATAATGATACTCTCGAAGATGAAGAGTTTGGGATACATCATATTATTGATTAAAGATTAAGTTAGGCTTCCAAATGAAGCTCATCTTTTGTAACTATTCATAACTTATACTTGTAATTTTTTAACTCTAACATTTTATGAGAAGAAATAAATATTTAGTTGTTGTTATTATATGTTTAATATTTGTATAATGTGATTTACACTTCATTTTTATGTGAATCATGTAATATTTGAAAAAAAATGTAATTATTATTAACTTTTCACATAAAATTAGCAAAATTTACTAATTTTTATACTTTTTATGTTGCTTTTTTCTATAAAAATCGTTTATTTGACATGTCAGTTTAAGCAAAAAAGATGCAAAATGTCTATATTTTTAGTTATTTATGTATTCAAAATGTGTTTTTTTATGTAAATTGTTTAAAACCTTTGCTTTTTTAGTGGAAATTATTTCATGTGAAATGAAATATTATTTAACAATATATAATTAAATAGAATATTGACACTTTAAAATTTCTACCTTTTTTTTTTTTGACACTGCAAAAAATAAAATATCTCACTACAAAAAAAAAATTAAAGATAACAAAAAAAAACAAAACCTGAAAAACACTTAAACAAAATATGTAAGTGAAGAGGAAGAAGTCGAGTACCTCAAAAATTGTTAAATTTAGAAAATAATTTTTAGCATTTAATAGATTAGAATATTTTAAGTAAAAAATAAGTCTTCTAAAAGAAGTGATGATGCTGGCATCAACACTTTTCAAAATCAACATAAAATCACTAACATTTAAAAATAATGTCTATACATGGTACATAATATAATTTAAAGTTTAAAAAAAATTCTAAAAATAAATTAAGAGTATTCTGAATAAGCACCTTTTAAAACTGGACCATTTTTTGCTACGTAAAAAAAGCGGGTACTTGTTTCCATTCCCGTTTCAAAGTTTACATTGTTCATACTTCATGCGATGATAACATAACAATTTTCACAATTAAATTACTGTAATAAAATCACATAATCACATCCTATGTATGGTTGGATAGACATGTCTCGGCAGAGTGTACGGATTATGATAACCTAATCAGGTGTTTATGTTTTGGGCATAATCTGGATACTACTTATTCATCATGCATAATTAATAACTCATTATCAATAGCGAGTAATACGTACTAAGGACAAGATCATAACATATTCTCAGTCAGGCTAACATACAATCTGTACCCACTTATTAATCTTCGTAAATACATCGTAATTTCATAACGATTAATTACTCTTAAATTCCACTGTATGTATATAATAAACACACAGTACTAATTCTTCATTCGCATAAGACATAGAGAATAAATACTAGAATTCTACAAAATAATCATGCTAAATAGATAAGGTAATTTTTCCTCCCATCCATGAGTTTCTTCCTCGAAGCTCTCCCTTGAGGAGAGACCTCCACAACCGACAACAAGAAACCTCCTGTTATCATGGTGAAGGCACTTATATGTAATTTCCCCCAGCATAGTGTCCATAATGGCATCACTCTATTCTGGACTACAGATCTCCATATATATCCTAGGCTTTCTTTTGTTGTTTCAAAAAAGAATAGGTTTTTTTATATTTAAAGCTAGATTTTTCCACAACATTTCTTTTCCCACCCCTTCCTTTTGTAGTTTCCTCCTCATTGAGGTTTTATTATATAATTTTCTCCAATATAAATTTAATAATTTTCTTACTCCCCAAGGGTTTTTTAAAGGAGATTCGGAAAAGTGTAAAAATTCCATCCTATCCACCTGGATTGGAATTTTGGACCTCTTCATACTCTGTATTTTCCAGATTAGTATAGAAATCTCCTCAATATTATTTAAATCAAATAATTCTTACAATGAAATAAATGTTTCTTATTTCCAACATGTTAAGTTGTACTTTCAAAAATTAATTTAAAATCTAAAACATCATAAATAGAAAATTTGTGATATTACATAGTCCCCCTCTAAAATAAATACATTGTCCATAGTGTTACTATATAGTCATTAATTCCTTGAACATCATTGGATAAAATTCATTCATGCTATCCTCTCACTCCCATGTAGCTTCCTCAGGTGTAAAGTGCTTCCACTCCACCTGCACCTGAGAAATGGTTCTATTTGGGAGCTCGTTTTCTGTAAGATACGAAGTGGTTCTAGCAGAAATTTCCCTTTGGGTTCCACTTGTATCAAATTACATTCAAGCAAGTGAGAATGATCCTGAAAAAATTTCTTTAACAATGATATATGAAAAAAGTACATATTTTAACATGACTAAGTAGAGTCAACTAATATGCCACTGGACCCACTCGTTCCAAAACTTGAAAGGGCACAGAAAATCAGGGCACCAACTTGGAAAAAATGTTGATATTAAGGGTACTCTTTCGGGGTTTAACTATAAAATAAACGTGGTCTACAACCTAAAACCATTTATGTGTCATTTTTTCTCTGCATAACTCTTCTGTCGGTATTGGGATATCTTTATATTTTTTGATTTTTCCATACTGGTTACTCCATCTCATATAATGGAAATGGTCTAAGAACTAGTTTCTCCTCTGGTTGACTCCAGCTAAGTGGGGTATGGAATTTTATGCCTTACAAAGCCTAATATAGAATCATCTTTATAGAGGCTTTATAGCTGTTATTATACGAAAATTCTTCCAAGTGCAGAAAATCCTCCCACTTTGTGGATCTATCCTTGACATACATCTGAAGCAAGTCTTCCAATATCCCATTTTTTCTTTTATCTTTTTCATCTGTCTCGGGATGATATGTTGTGCTAAATTTCTGTTTAGTCCCCATTCCTCCAAACAATTTTTTTAGAATTTTTCTAAGAACTTTGCATCTCTATCAGATATTATCATCTTTTGTATACCATGAAGCTTGGAGATATCCTTCATGAAAACATTGGCCACCTGGGTTTCCCAAAGGTATAATGCACATGAATAAAATTTCCAGCTTTGGTCAGTGTGTCCACCACCACTATAATGGAATCATGTCGATATTTATTCCTTCGTAATCCCATTATAAAATCCATGACTATCATTTTCCACTTCCATTATGGAATTGGTAGTGGGCTTAGCAATCTTGCAGGGTGTTGATGTTCCAATTTTACTTGCTAGCACTCTAAGCATATTTTCAAATAATCTATTGTGTCCTTCTTCATTCTTGGCTAGAACCCAAAGGGGAATTTCTTCCAGAACCACTTCATATCTTGTGAAAAGGTTTTAAATAGATGGGGATTCCCGAGAATTTGAAACTGGTCTAGGAATATTTACCTGATATTCTGAGGATTTGAAGGAGCCACCTTATAAAAATTTTCTAATATTCAAAATATATGTATGCCTTTCCCCTAAATTTATTCTGCCCCCTCATATTACCATAAATGTATCTAAAAGTGATATGTATCTGTGAACTCTAATGCAAGTTGTTTTCCCTAATGCAATGGTTTAATCAAAGAAGTATTAGTGGTTAATACTTATGATACCCTCCATTAATGAAATTGTAAGGAGGAGTTTGGAAAGGAAATCATGTTCAAGACACTTTCTTATAAATTTATCAATCAAAATTAAGAGGATGGGCGAGAGGAGATATCCTTGTATGAGATGACGAGATTTAGAGAATAAACTAATGAATTTTTTGTTGACAAATGAGAAATAAAAGGATAAGAGATATAAAATTTTACCCTTTTTAACTAGTCCTCAACAAATCCCACTATCCTAAGAATAAATAATAATAATAAGAGTCTTAATTTTTCAAATACGTGAGCTAGATCAAGTTTGATCACCATTCCTTTGTGACCTCTATACTTATTGGGGTGAATTTCTTCTTAGACTAGAACAATATTATCCATAGTTTGTCTTTGCTTTAAGAATCCACCTTGATATTTCGAAATGAGATTGGGGAGGATAGGTTGCAATATTTTATCCATGATTTTGGTGATTATTTTGTATGAAAATTACACAAAGAGATTGGAAAAAATATTTCAAATGAGGAAGGATTTATCTCTTTTGTAACCAACTCTAGGAAGGAAGAATTAAGAGCTCCCCCCATTCATTTTGATTTTTAAACAAATGCGATAATTATTCATAAGTCGAATTTGATAAATTCTCAAAAAAGTTAATAGAATGAGTTAGTAATACCAACAGGTCTTGATGCATCAAAGAACCAGAGTTATTCCTAAATTTCCTTGGTATCTGTAGCCTTCATTAGATGGGAATTGATATCGAGAGTGACGAGGTTTGGGATGTGGTACAAGAATTTTGATTCCCTGAATGACTATGCATCTCCTTTGATATGTATACATTTTGATAGAAAAAAATGAATCTTATTTTATTTTATTTACCCTATTTCTATGCTCCCTCATTTTTATTTTTTTGTGGAAAATTTTTGTGTTCTTGTGTCAATATTTTAACCACAGTATTCTTGATTTGAGTCTTCACATCTCTTCTTCATTTCTCAATTTCCTAAGCAAGTCTTCATATATTTCATTTTATCTGAGAATAATTTCCTTGGCCACTGAAATGTCTACGATTTTCTGAGGATTTTCTCCCAACTAAGTGTGAAGTAGATGGACTCCATGTGATTTAAATTGGGACTGTTCAAGGACTCATTTCTGTAATACCTCCTTTGGGAATTTTATTTTTTGTTCCCATGTGAATATATGTGAGCCTAAAATCCATCTGGACCAAAACATGTTAACTAAGCCTTTGAATTCTATCTCATTCACCCATACTTGATTATATAGAAAGGGAATTTTCCCTTGTTTTGACAACCATTTGATGGAAAAATTGAAAAGGTGATGGTTTGAAACTCCCCAAGAGATATGCATGGAGGATAGGGATATTATTTGTTTAATAATATCAATGTCAACTTAAAATGGGTCTAGTTCAATAGCTATGAATCCTAGTTTAGCCTAGCATCTATGAAAATTTCAAGGAATGGTCTTCGAGAAGTAGTTTTATTGACATGACCAAGTTTAATGAATTGAGTTATAGAACCGTTTAGTTCTATTTTTAGGCATTGAATGAAATTTTTGTGTGGGGTTCTGGGGGAGTTGGGGGAGGTGGGGTAGAGGGGTGAGTGGGTGCACTTTCTTTCTTAAGAATTATACTAGACCATGTGTTGGAACTCTACACTCATAGAAATTTCCAATGGGTGTAAGAAATATGTGAATTGAAGTTTGGATGCAAAAGTTATGCCTCTTGGAATTTGATTTATCATGATTAACCAACATAATTTTTGAATTCATGAAAAGGGGCCTAGCCACATGAATACTATGAAAAATTCCCTAGAAGAGTGAAATTTATAACTGTAATTGAGAGTTGGAGTCAAAATTGAAACCCCTATTTGGCTACTAAGTTGTATTATAACTCGACTAACTAGAAAAGGAAGAGGCTCCATTCTAGTGGAGTGAATTTTGTTCCATAATAGAGCATAGTAGACGAGAGTTGATAGAGAGAAAAAAATAGAGTTATTTATATTATGTAACAACCCACATGCCACAAGTCTCAGGTAACTCCATAGAGAGTGAATTCTCCTTTCTACTCGCACTATTTTCTTTTAAAATATAATAGAGTAGAACAACCTTACCTTAGAGTTGGAATTTCTCTTAAAAAAATTACCATAACGTATCTTGTTGTTCATTATACTTGGTTTCTGTTTGTATTTCATTATTTTCTATTTTGCACATTTTATTTAATTATTACACATATAAACAACAAAATAAATAATAACAAATTTATATTCTAAAATAAATAACCCATCATAATATAGATTTTAGTTTACATCTCAATAATCCAAAAGAAATACCCATAACATTACTTACAATGCTTTATATAAAATTCTCTCCCTTAAAAAAACAAAACAAAATAATATAATAAATGGATCCTATTAATAACTTACCCTTTGCTCACATTATTATAAATCTCTTATTAATAACATACACCTTGCTCACATTATTATAATGCACATCTATTGTTGTGTTCAATTCCTACTCCTATTAGTATATACTCTATAATCACTTTTAATTTTTTAAAACTATTTAATTTTTGGGTCTAGAGGTGCTCTATAGTAGGGGAGATGTGTAGGCGTCAAATATAATGTAGGAAAGTGAATGTTCGCTTGTTTTGACACCCATTTGATGGAAAACTTGAAAAGGTGATGATTTGAAATTCCCCAAGCGATGTGAATGGAGGATAGGGATATTTTTTGTTTAATAATATCACTATCAACCTAAAATGGGTCTAGCCCAACATCTATGATTCCTGGTGTAGCTTGGAATCTATGAAATTTGAAGGAATGGTCTTCGAGAAGTCGTTTTATCGACATGACGTAGTTTAAAGAATTGAGGTATAGAACAGTTTAGGACTATTTTTAGGAATTTAATGGCATTTGTGTGTGGTGGTTGGGGGGAGTGGGGGGAGGCGGGGGAGAGGGGTGAGCGTTTGGAATTTCTTTGTTAAGAATTATAATATACCATGTGTTGGAACTCTGCACTCATAGAAATTTCCAATGAGTGTAAGAAATATGTGAATTGAAGTTGGGATGCAAACGTTATGCCTCTTAAAATTTGTACTTATCATGATTAACCAACATGATTTTTGAATTCATGAAAAGGGGACTAGCCACATGAATACTATGAAAAAGTATTTAGAAGAGTCAAATTTGTAACTCTAATTGAGAGTTGGAGTCAAAATTGAAACCCCTATTTGGCTACTAAGTTGTATTATAACTTGACTGACCAGAAAGGGAAGAGGCTCCATTCTAGTGGAGTGCATTTTTTCCCATAATAGAGCATAATAGAAGAGAGTTGATAGAGATAAAAAAATATAGAGATTTGTATTATGTAATAACCCACATGCCACAAGTCATTCTCCTTTTTACTTGTATTATTTTCTTTTAAAATAAAAGATAATAGAACACCCTTACCTTAGAGTTGGGATTTCTCTTAAAAAAATTACCATAACATATGTTGTTGTTCATTATAACTGCTTTGTGTTTGTATTTTATTATTTTCTATTTTTCACATTTTATTTTAATTATTACACATATAAACAAAAAAAAAAATCAATAATAACAAATTTATATTCTAAAATAAATAACCCATTTCAATATAGATTTTAGTTTACAGGTCAATAACTCAAAAGAAATGACCATAACATTACTTATAATGCTTTATATAAAATTCTCTCCCTTAAAAAAAACAAAATAAAACAATATAATAAATAGATCTTATTAACAAGTTACGCTTTTCTCACATTATTATAAATCTCTTATTAATAAGTTACACCTTGCTCGCATTATTATAATGCACATATATTATTGTGTTCAATTCCTACTCCTATTAATATAGACTCTATAATCACTTTTAACTTTTTAAAACTATTTAATTTTTGGGTTTAGAGATACACTATAGTAGGAGAGATGTGTAAGCGTCAGATATAATGTCAGAAAGACAATATATCATCATTTTAAATTTCAATTTAATATATTGAATTTATATTTATTTACGTGTTATTTTTATACATTTTTATGTAAAGGCTTCCTTAAATTATGGTGGAAAGTAATTGATTGTAAATATGTTATTTATTTAAATATGAGCTATTTTCAAAGATTGTTTTTTGTATTAAACAATCACTACAAAAATAATTAAAAATAGTCCATACATATTGTAAACATATCAATAAATTATGGCATAAAATATGTGATGTAGCGATACAGATGACATTATGTAGGCCTAGGTCCATCTTAATTCCTTTATACCAAGTGTGGAGAAAGATCAAATATCTCTTTTCATTTTGAATGAGGTTTGCATCTGCATAGATTTTATCACTCTCAACTGAGCTAACATGAGATTTGATTCTCATTTACATCATGGCAATTGATTCCCAGTTAACATGGGTCTAGGCTGATTTAATTTCCCCCATTAAATAGTTTATATTCCACATCAATACCATGGGTTGATACCATGAGTTCTCATAAACATGGAGCTCAAAAACCACATATAACTTGACCAAGAAAAGTTTACCTTAGCTAACCAATATCTGTGTGTGTGTGTATGTATGTATGTATGTATGTATGTATTGAATCAAAATGTTTACAATATAAACATTACAATATCCCTTCCATATTGGGTTGAATAGTGTCTTTTGGGGAAATTATGCAAAGGCTATAATAAGACTTTCAAGATCCAATCAAATGTTTGAAAAATAGTTTTTTAACAATATCGAAAATTAAATATTTATTTTTTGAATTGAAATATTGCATTGGTCAATGATAAAGTAATAATGGTCAACATGCCAAGAATCGTGCTTTGCATCCAACAATAATAATTTTGTAACCATCTTTAAAAAAAATATAATTAACACAAAATAAAATAATACTTACAATAAATTTGCAATATAACAAGATTTTTAATCATGGACACTCACCGTCACTTTACTATGGACATTATTAACTTGTACATCTGATTTGTTACAATACTATCTATTACTTTATAAGAAAATTTTTATTAATTAATGATAACTCGTTAGTGAAAACTAGTTGTTAGAATATCTACTAAAAGTTTTTATGTGACTTTTATTGAAAGATCTCTCAACATTCATAATATGGATCACAAAAACTTAAATTCAAATATTACATTGCCAAAAATAGTAACTTATTTCAAAATCAAAATATTCTATAAATATTTAATTTAATTTAATTTTAAATTTTTTTAAAAATAAATATAAAAAGAAAAAAATTATAATTTGAAGATATGTCCATACCCTCTACCCTCACTACTACTAAAAATATTTAGAGATTTAATCTTTAAACATGGTACTATACCAAAAATATTCAGAGATTTCATCTCTAATATTTGTACATATACATATGGGATTAAACAACATTGATATTTTACAACCAAATTGATATTGATTCCATGTGCCTTGCCATATCAATAAATATGACGTAAATATCATCAAATCAACTTATTCTATTCATATTTTGGGGATGAGTTCGGATAACACGGACGTTTACTAATACTAAAATTATCTTATTCTATTCATATTTTGGGATGAGTTCTAGTAACATGGACGTTTACTAAGAGTAAAATTCTACTCAATGTAATCTTATTTAAAATGATGTAGGGATTTTACTATAATATAGATCCTTGCGCACAATACAGTGTGAGTCGCTTTTATCTTCAAATTCTCAATCACAATCTTCACACAAGTCTACTTAGATTTAATTTAAAATACATATGCAGGGAGTGCTAAACAAGAAACAAAATAATTGCATAAATTACAACCATAAATTTATAAATTCAAGCCCTTTCTTGGCCGAATATTACAATTTGTGGCCTCTCGGCTCTCAACCCCTTACATAAACTCTCACACTATTTCTCTCTATCTCTCAGTGCCGCTCTCTGTATTCCTCACTCTATTCCATCTTCACACAATCCTCATATTTATACATAATTATGGGTTAGTTCCAACCCATGATTTGCTCCACACAAATCTCAACCAAAATCTAAAATAGATTTATCCCTTATTTGACTCAATTGAGTTCTATTGAAGGAATTCTTGATCCCTAAATTATCTACCTAACTCAACTCCACTCATATCCTCCATTTATTAAAATAATATTAACAATAATCCTCGCACTCACATTTTATCTCTTAATTTATTAAAAATGAGCATAATAATTTATAAAATAATTAAAAAGACATCACCCCCTAATTAATCAAGTAAATAATGAAAACATTTCTTGATGTTCCTGCATTAGACTCCCCATGTGAAGAAGTTTCCATAGAATCCTATCTATGAGGTCTGCCACTTTTCTGTAATAATGTGAAAGCCACAAGTCTTGATGACTTGCTCCCTCCAGGATTCCAAAATCTGTTCTGTTGATTTTCCTTTAAAGTATCAACTCCATTTTGTAATTCATCACTTACTCTGTCAATTGGATTCCATCGGTCTTTACAACAATTACTTCTGCCAATTCCTCGAAGCAATTCCTCTTTTTCTGATGCTTCCGTCTCTAATTGTGTTGACCACTCAACTTTTTGAAATGAAGAATAATGAAGAACTTCTTCTTGATCACAATTATAGTCATCGAATTACCCTATAGAAACAACTTTTTCATCTAGTGTTGTACCTACATTCATCAACAAACTATCAATTTTTAAAAGATAAGACCTTTCGGCCTCGTTTGATGGTTCAAGCACCAATATCCCATCATAGACTTCCTGGATTTCAACAGATCATGTTTTGAATTGCTGGCTACTTTCATCTTTATCCCGCTGGTTCAATAATTATGTTTCCTTTATGTCTCTAAAGACATAATTTTCTTGCTACTGTTGATCTTTCATCTCATCTCCAAATATTTTCTACTCAATTTTTCTGATTTCAACATCATATTTATCTATGTTTCCTTCTGTACCTACAACCCCATCATTATTTTAAAAGTTATAACATTCACTCAACTCTCTAAATGTCAAAAACATTTCGTCCCTATCATGCATGGTAACTATCTCTTTTGTATCAGGTTCTTCAAGTTTCATTTCCCTTTTAGATTCCTTAAGCCATCGTTCCAAGAACCCTATTTCCATCTGAAAACTTTCCAACATTTCATCACAACCTTCATTCTCTATTTCATTCTTCTTTTGGAATTATTCTTGAGTTATCCTGGTTTTGTATCATCACATTGCGAAATTCTGTAAGAAATCCCATTAAAAAAATTCATTTGTTTACCTCCTTGAAATATCACTTCGGAATTTTCGTTATGCTTCTACTTACTAATAGCTTCAACTGGCTGTCTTACACAAAACAAGAACTCATCTATGGATTCTTTTCGCTGCAACAAATCAGTACCTTCCTCCTCTAAAAGGCATTCTCCATCATACTTCACCTTAAGAGTTTCATTCATCTCTGTGACAGTTCCACCAGACTGTCCACCATCTTCTGCACATCTTGCAAACATACAAAAACTGTGAGATTTAAAAATACAAGGCTTCATAGCCTCATTTTCTTCTCTTGTCAACATATCTTTCAATTCTTCTGAACTATTCCAATAGTTCATGAGATATATCTCATTGATCTCGTCACCCAGAATTTCACCCTGTTCTAGGCCACAAATGGAAACTTACATTTTCAGCTCAACCTTTCTTAGTTCTTCAGATCTCAATTGCACACTCATCATTTGCTCGAGCTTCCTCGGCTCTTCTTTCAATTGTATTTTTACCTGTTGTTCCCTCTTTGCATGTAGCCTATGCCACTTCACTTTGTTCCTCATGGTCCAACCATATCTTTGGTCTTTCATATTTCTCTGCAACAATTCCATCAATAACCCAAGGTGAACTGTTATCTCATCTTTCTCCCTTTCATATTCTTCATCAGTCAACTACTTCCATATGCCATTTTCCTTGGAATTTTCCTTCTTCTTTCTTCCGTTGCGGTCTTTCTCAGAACCTCTGAAACGACTGACACTAGTCATCTTCTCCTCCTTTGTTAACTTCATTTGTTCACTTGTGGATTTCATTCAAATCCCCTTTTGAGCACGCCTTCATTCTTACCATTCAGTAATACAAGCTCTCTTCTTACACTTGGTATCTTTCGGTTCTCTATCTTGAAATCATTTCTGGAAACTTTCTTTCTATTCTTTGCTGCAAAAGAACAACTTCATTAATGATTGTGTTACAATGACCAACTCTTTGGGTTTTGGGCTTCGCCAATCATGTACCCAATTACATTCAAACCTTTGACTTGAATTATGACTCTTTGACTCTAGAATTTACATCAACTCTTCATCTTGAATGAAAAATGCACCCTCTTGTACAATAACTCAATGGTTTAACTTGACTCAAGCTATCCAAATTTTCATTTGACCTTAACCTCTGATTTGACTTCAAGGCTTGACCCAATAATTACAATAGTGGATATTTTGACTCTAATTCAAGGTATACAACCTACTAATGAACATCCACCCTTAATGCATTTTTATGATGTAAAATATTCACTCTCTCTCATACTCCATTCTTAAGAAAATATTACAAGTCACTAATTACCTCATCTCCCTTTATCACTTCACATGATACTTTAGCCTTTAAATCGAAATGCAATCCAACTTTTCCAAGGTTTATTTTATGGTGAAAAATGAAAAAACCATTTAATTTTCAACATTCAAAAATACCTTTTTGAATTATCATACCTTATGCTCCCATCAAGGTTATTAATAAACCTTCTCTTTGCAATTTCAACTCTCTACATTTCACTCTTCTGTGTCGTTATTATCACTGTGAATTTTTGCATGCCCTTGACCATAACCTCTTCAACATGTTCATCATCTTAGCACAGATAGTGTTTCTGCACTTCCATGCATTTCATTCTTTGCAGTGATGGTTCTCATGCAACACCGTCTCGTCTCAGGGCACAAAAAAATTCATTCACAATAATTTTCCAATACTTCGTTTTAACATGGTGGCATCAACCTATTTCTCTGCATCAACAACCAAAAACTGTACTTGAACCATATTTTCACATCAATTTCTGAGATGGATTTCAATTCCATTCTTTCATAAATTTTTTAAGAGAATTAACTTCTCGAGTATGACAAGGGAAATTAAATCATCCAATTTTTAAGAACACATTTAATAAATGAATATTGATTCATTCAATGAGCACTTACCATAATTCCATACAAATACGAGGCAATATAAATTCCATCATAAAATCAAGTCATTATAGTTGAAAAATAAGGTGTGTTGCTAGAATAAAATAAAAAACTAGAGAAACCTTGCCCGTTGCCGCTCACTTCTTTGACCATTTCCCACACGATGGTCAATTTACAACATCACATTGTTGCTGCGCAGGCTAGCATCGTTTCCAAGAGATGGACTCTGGATTTGTTCGGGTCACTCCATATCTCAAAATACCCGACATCAGATTTGTGAGATTGTCATCAGGGGTGGTGACTGTGTAGATCTTCAGTCCTCTTACACCATAGGCGACAGTTCTGAAGACCAAAGAACATTCAACATGTTGTAACTCCAGTGCCAATCAACAAAAGTATGTTTAACTAGCACATAGAAGTAAAAAATAATATTTCAGACAACCTTCTCAAAATTTTCACTTGTCACATACCCATGCACCAACCATGAAACGCTCTTTTTCTAGGTGGTTTTCCAACTGCTTCCATTACATCCATTATTCATCCCAATCTTCCCAAGGTCAAGCTGATGATATTTCCAGAACAAGTTCGAAGTGGTGTATGATGGCCAAACGATAATTGACAACACAACACTTAATTTTCCTTCTCTGATATACAGGAAGCTTTTTTATGTTTTCATCTGTAGTCGAACTCCAACTCTATTTCATGAGTGACACATCAGCTCTCATAGTAGAAGACAAGATACGATGCATCAGTGGATTAATGTGGTCATCGAAGCGAGTGAAGGAGCATTCATTTGTCTCGCCCCCTCTGCCATGACTCACGACGCTCCAATCTAGCAATGTATCTCTCTTCCTTGTCAATAGAGTTGAACATCACAACTCACTACCTTCTACATGCCTTGTCAACATAGCCGAACAACACGACTCGTGGCCTTCTACAGATCAACAGACTCCTCGAACGATGCACGGTGTTTTTTTTTTCCACAACGCTTACACGTTTTTGTTTCTCCACAGCTTCTGTTGACCCAATATTACTTGGTTTTGTTGTCAAACACATTGGCTGCATGGTGACTCTAGTTTTAAATAATACAAAACTGCAGTCTATATTGGCCAAAATCGATAATTATGACTCACAATTCACACTATCAATTTCAATATTCATTCAACATAATAACATTCCGATGAAATTCTCACACGAGATTGAACATAACGCAATCTCACTTAATTGACTATCAACGCAACTACAAACTTGGATTGGACATTGTATTTGTATGATTTCTAACACAGTTGTGAATTTGATATCACATTATCTTCATACCACAACTCCACAGTGCTGGCATTGTGATTTTAACGAAGTCATCATAGCAAGGTCTGCACGTCGATCCGGTTTACGACCTTCAACACTCATTCTACCTTACGAAATTATCTCCACAACTCTAGTGCTACATTCAACATTGACTGCTTTTTCACCTAGTACAGAGCGTTGGATTTTCTCATACGTTGGATGATTCCTCCTCACACCATTGCTCTAGGCGTAATTTACATTGAATGTGTGGTGTTTGAGATCGTTATCACATTGATATTGTCTACACCATCGACGCGAAATAGCAACAAACAATGGAAATATGAACGTAATGAAGAAAAAAGTAGAAAACTTATGAAAGCGAGGATACAGTGCCTTTCCCATGTTTTTCGCTTGAATAATGATGACGAGTTCTAACGGACTCAAACCCACGCAGTCCGAGTTGCAGCCAACAGAAAGAAGTCTCTGCTACTACATTTCAAGCAAGGATACAATCCCTTTCTTTTGTTTTTCTCTTGAATAATGACGACAAGTTCTAATGGACTCAAACCTACATAGTTTGAGTTGTAGCCAACAGAAAGAAGTCTCTGCTACTACAGTTATTTGACAAATCACAGTTCGAAGCTTTTTACCTTTTTAAATAGTAAATACGATCCATGTGTAATTCGTGTCACAACAGATCTTCACAAGGTCGACTCTTAAAGAGAATATACATTTGACAACTAATCAAATCCCACACATTCTTCTCCAACCTTACACTCTGATACCAAATGATGTAGGGATTCTGCTATAAAATAGATCATTGCACCCAATACAATGTGAGTTTCCTTTATCTTGAAATCCTCAATCAAAATATTCACACAAGTCTACTTAGATTTAATTTAAAATACATATGCAGGGAGAGCCAAACAATAAAAAAAATAATTGCATAAATTACAACCAGAAATTTATAAATGAAAACCCTTCCTTGGTCGAATATTACAATTGTAGGCCTCTCGGCTCTCGGCCCCTTACATAAACTCTCACACTATTTCTCTCTATCTCTCTATGCCTCTCTTTGTATTCCTCACTCTGTTCCATCCTCACACAATCCTCATATCTATATATAATTATGGATTAATTCCAATCCATGATTTGCTCTACACAAATCTCAACCAAAATCTAAAATAGATTTATCCCTTATTTGACTCAATTGAGTTCCATTGAGGGAATTCATGATCCCTAAATTATCTACCTAACTCAACTCCACTCATATCCTCGATTTATTAAAAGAATATTTACAATAATCCTTACACTCACATTTTCTCTCTTAATTTATTAAAAATGAGCATAATAATTTATAAAATAATTAAAAAGACATCACTCCCTAATTACTCAATTAAATAATTAAAATGTTGCTTGATGCTCCAGCGTCATAAAATAAGAGTCTATCTTGAACAAGTTTTTATGTTGGAATAGGTGTATTTACAGTTTCAAATGGAGTTGTTTTTAGTGTGAATTTTTGGAGTTTAAGATAATGCTAGAATATGGTAAAAAAAATTGAGGTAAAACCTTGATTTCTGTTATTTAAACTAGTTTTTTCACTATATATATATATATATATATATATGGATTGAGTACCCTAAAAAACTCCCAAAACACTTTGATTGTGCAAAGTTATCCATCAAACTTTTGTTTTCAATAAATTCTTGCCAAATTTTAGTAAATTAAACCAGAAAAATCCACTTAAAAACCTTTAAAAAAATCGTAGTAAAAATAACTAAGTTACAAATCATTATCGCATCACGTGCTATTTATGTGCTGATGTTATTCTAGGAATCTTTTGATGTGAAATTAAAACGTAATTACCGTTTTATTGTTGGTCTTATTTTTCTACATAAACTTTGCAAATTCAAGTCAATTGTTTGACCTAAGTAATTTTAAAAATCGTTGAAGAATAGTAAAAGTATTTAAATGACGAAATAACAAAAACATACAAATCTAACCATAAATATTTATTAAGTACAAATCTATAACTAGCTAGAATCGCATTACTATAGAATAGTTAAATATTTCTGGCTGCCACAACCATGGTATCAAGATAGGAATTCATCAATTATGAAAATATATTATCCAGGGATCTGCATGCGTGCAAATCCAAGGAAAGGTGGTGACCCTCGAATTAAAAAATGGAATATATTTTGCAATTTCCTACTCCTAACTAATCCTCCACTTAGTAAAGGCTATTCTATTGCAGCGGCTTAGTAATCAAGTTGGAAAAATTCCGGTTGCAGTGATTAAGGCAACTACTCACTGTGTGCCATTCATTTATGGTGGGAGAATAAATATGGGAAGCACTAGACAGAAAAATTATTATTATTTTACGATCCAAAAGACAATGTACTCTGAGTTTGACTTACTCTTAGGACATAAAGCCATTGACTTTTAATCTCCATAAAGCAGTGTCGCATATGTGTATATATTCGTGATGTATGTATATCACGATGGTTGGCTTTAATAATGATCATTTGTTTTTTTCAAAAGACGCAAGCTAGATTCAAAGAATTTTTAACCGTCACAACGCTGATAAAGGCATATAATATGCTAGTGACCGAAGCACAAGAATCCTAGGGGTGGTTTCCATCAACACAATTATTCCTTAGAAGAGTGATATCGTGAAATTTTAACCACCTTCGTTGCTGGAATCCAGCCGACTAATTTTGAAACTGTCCGCTAATTTAATCCCTAATAGTCATGTAATATGACAAATGTAAATCTTAAATGCAGTGATACAAAATTAGTGATTACATATACAAATAAAAATAAATTATAATTATCTTTATGAATAAGATTAATTTGGTTCTCTCTAATTGAGAGAAGAAAAAGGTTTTTCTCACCAATGTGATTTTTCCTTATTTAAATTTTATGTTTACACAAATTATAATTATCTTCACAAATAAGATTAATTTGTAGAGGAAATAGAAATTTTCACTAGAATTCAATTTCTAGAAAGAATGTGATTTTTTGTTATTTAAAGTGCATTTTTAAATTCATAAATGGATTCAACACCCTGAAATAGCTAAGCACTCGAATTCTAGAGATTAAACAAATTAAACTCATGTTTTAAAGAATATATGCAATATTTTGGTTAAAATTAAGGAGAAAATATGTTGTGATAAAGGCCATGCCATCTATAACGAAATTAAACAAAATTTATAAAATTTTACTAGAAATGGAACACAAAAGATGAATGATATCAATGGTCCTTAGGAAAGGAATTTGTGAGCCTTCCCATAGTGCTCAATACATTCATTGAATAATCAACAATCAATTACAAGCTTATAAAGATGCATAGGACTAGGATAGTTAGAACTAATTCCTACAAATATGGAACTAATCCCTAATTGAAGAAAACACCCAAACAACTATTCGTTTCTACAGTATTTTCAAATTCCCTCCTTAATGGAGAAAGGATTAATTTCCAAACCTAGCATCTCTCTAAAAAATTCAAATTTCATCCTCCCCATGGGCTTGGTGAAAATGTCAGCAACATTTTCACAAGTGCTACAAAATTCAATAAAAAATTCCTTAGACCGTATCTTCTCTCTAATGTCCTTGAATGAATGATTGGATTATTTTCCAACTTGATTGAGCTCTAGTTTTCACAACTTGATTACTATGGCCTTCTTTTTTTCTTCTCCAATATCTTGAGGAACTCACCTCAACCTAATAGCTTCACAAGTTGTTGCACACAAGGCTTTATACTTTGCCTCTGTAGATATAGGCTGCTTCTTACTTCTCCATGAAACAATTCTAGATCCAATACTAATGCATAACGTGTAGTAGATCTTTTATTATCTGGATTATCAGCCGTCTCTGAATCTAATTAACCTGTCAACTCAACATCAAATGAATCGGTATATTTAAGACCAAAACCACTTGTACCTTTAAGATACCTGAGTACTTCTTTCTCTCCTCTCCAATGGCTTTCTAGAGGTATCATCATAAGCTCACTAAGCACACTAACTGAATATTCAATGTCAGGTCTAGTTGTAGTAAGATAATTCAAACTTCCAACTAGTCGTTTGTACAATGTACCATCTACCTCTTATGAACCATCATCAAAATGAAGATTCACATTATGTTGCATAGGAACAAAAGAAACTTTGCATTTATGAATCTTAAAATATTTAAGAACTTCTTTGACATACTTACCCTGAGAAACAAAAGTTTGAGTAACATCTCGCCAAAATTCAAGACCTAAGCAATAATGCAATTCACCAAGATCTTTCATCTCGAATACTTGTGACATCTGCATCTTAATTTCATTAATTAAATTCACTAAATTTCCTATAATGATTAGTTCATCAACATAAAAAGAAATCAACACCATATACCCTTTTGCATTATTTGGTATACATATTCAGATCAATTGGACTTCTCATAAAACTCTCTTGGAAAAATAAAGAATATATCTTTTCATACCACGACCTAGGTGCTTGTTTTAGCCCATGAAAAGCTATCTTTAGTTTGTAAACTAAATGTTCTTTCTCGTTTTTCAAAAACTCTTCAGGTTGTGTCAAATACACCTCCACCTTAAGTCACCATTTAGGAAAAATAGATTTTACATCTAGTTGTTGCGAATTCCAGTGATACTTTGTATCTAATGTAATTAACAATATAATAGTTTTCAATTTATCTATAGGTGAAAATATTTCTTCATAATCAATACCATCTTTCTTAGAGTAGATTTTTTCCACCAATCTAGATTTATATTTATCTATTCTGCCGTCTCCTTTAAACTTGGGTTTGTATAACCATTCTCATCCTATGGGCTCTTTTCCTTTGGAATATCCAGTCAATTCCCATGTTTTATTTTTAATTATAGATTCATATCCTTCCTCCATGGATTCTCTCCACTCTTCATATTCATTAGCTTCATTAAAGTTCATGGGTTCTATTACATTCAAAAAATTAGTCATGAGAGCATAATCCTTGTATGATTAGGTATTCGATTATGCCAAGTGGATATGCTTCTTGCTTCACTATTTTCACCTTTGCTATCTAAATTTTCTTCTATATTTCTGATTGGGCTCTCACTGTTGGGGATGTCCACATTCTGGAAATCTTCCCCAGGATTTTTGTCCTTATTGTTTTCTTCTTTTTCTTCTTCATTATTGTGTTCAACTTCTGGAAGAATGTGCAATATTTCATAATTGTTATGCTTGTTACCTTCATCTTCCTATTCACGGAAAATGACATCTCTACTCGCAAATACTCTCTGAGTATATGGATCAAACATTTTATATGCTTTAAATTCTGAACAATATCCTACAAAAATATATTTGATACATTTAGCATCAAGTTTCTTTGTGTTGTATTTTAGAATATGTGAAAATGCCTTACACCCAAATATCCTCAAATGATGAACTATTAGTTTAAAACAATACAAGGCTTTGAATGGAGTATTGAAATTAATATACCTTGTTGGACTTCTATTATTTAAATAAACAACAGTACTAATGGATTTTGTGCAAAAATCATTTGATGGGTTATAATATTTAATCATATTTCGTGCACACTCCACTAATGCCCTGTTTTTCCTTTTTGAAACATCGTTCTACTGTGGAGTGTAGGGTACTATGAATTTCTACCCTATTCCATGATCCTTGAGGTAATTGAAAGAGTTCCCTATTGTGTATCATCCCCCTTGATATGAATGAAGGATCTTTACAAAATTTTGTATCTCCTTATGTACCATGATTTTAAATTCTTTGAAATACTAAAAAAACATCACTCTTTTTCCTGAGGAAGTACACCAAAGTCTACCTTCTGCAATCATCAATAAACAATAGAAAATAGTAGGCTCCTCCTAAGGATCTAGTCTGCATGGGTCCACAAAAATCAGAATGCACTTGATTTCCAAGGCATCTATTATTTTCCTATAAGAATTAGAGGGGAATTCATATCTATGAATTTTACCTAAAGCACAACCTTCATAAGTAGCATATTCATTCTTTAACATAGGGAGTCCTTCCCATACTTTGCTTCTGCAACAAAAATAAATAATGATAATTGATGTGATGATACTTCCGATGCCAAAGACTTTCTATTGACATCATTATAGAAGTTAGTGCTTCATGAATTTGGTTGGTAACATCAAGCTTGTACAAGCCTCCAAATCTAACTCTTGAAGCAACAGGTGAACAATGGAAGACTATAAAATCTTTCACATACAATGTGATTTGAAGAATTCAACTTCCACGTTCATATCTGTAATTGTAGACACAAAGATCGATTTTTTATTGATCCAAGGCACATACATAACATTATGGATGCACCTAATACTACCATATTTGGTAAAGTCATGGGTATATCACCATATCCCATGATCTTATACGCATGATCATCTCCAAGGTATATGTTTATGCCATTGTTGGTTTCCTTGATGTTTTTGTACCATTCCTTATTGCATTTCATATGAATCAAAGATCCAGAGTCCACAAACCATGTATTAGCATCATCCATTTCAGAACAGAACACAACATTAAACTCAAATAACTTGATATTTTTGAGATTATAGTTCAGAGATTATCCTCCAAAATGTCATTATTTTCTTCTATGTTTATTACTAGATTCATCACTTTTATTCTTATATTTCCACTTCTACCAAAGTAAAAACATTTTATTACGGATGACATACCTTTATTTGATCTAGGAAATTCCCTTTCCTCAAATGAGCTTCCACCTTTGTTTTTCTTCTCCTTGTTTCTCATTGAAGAATTTATTCTTTGAGACAAGTGCCAAATATGAATTTTGAGGCTTCAGGTTCATGCGCCTCTCTTCTTCCTACAACAAGATACCTCTTAGTTACTGAAAGTTTCGTGTTTTCTCCCTTGCTAAAAGACCAATAATGAAATTTTAGTAATCCTTTGAAATTCCATTTAAAGAGATTGCTACCAGACAAAGTACTAAGTACTCACTCTCCTATGTCTCCCAACTTATCTTTCAACTATTTAATTTTGGAAATAAATAGATTAATAGATTCATTCTCTTCCATTTTCATATGTAGGAGCTTACTTTTGAAGAATAGAACTCGATTTGTGTTTTTAGTCTCATACAATTCTTGCTGGAAATATGATTCTTATGGTTTAATGTGTTGTCCTTGATGGAAAATCCCTTGCAATTAATGCAGTATATGCCTTTTGGAGAAACACAATTGTTTACAGAAGGTCTAGCAAAAAATTTTTGTAAAGTCTAACAGAAGTAGTTTAATGTTCATAATTGAAGGTTCTATATGCGGGTTAGTACATACCAAGTAACGTATACGCGCAAACAAAAACGATCCAAATCATGTATGTCTTTTGCGTTGTAGAAATTATAATACCAGGGGGAATTACCATGGTTTTAGCCCACAATATTGAGCATTGTGTCATCCATTTGATTCCATCCAAGAATACCATCGGTACTTGTGTGGATTTTGGCTCATGGTACTGATAAAATTCAAACTTATATAAGGGGAAGAAGATCATAGTGCATGTGTGTGTAGGTCTAATCGTTTAAAATGAATACTTCTTTCTAAAGTATATCTACATGAAATGGGTTATGTTTATTTATCTAAAATTATGGTGCACTCATGGACATAATATTGGATCAGGATCTCTAGACCTAAAATGACCATCTACTTACTTGATCTATTCGAGAGATGGTTTGATCTATGATCGGGTGAATGTTTGCTGAGGTGAAGTGAAGAAATTTGGGTAACTCCATAGATCTGAATCTTTCTGCAGAACCTATATTTTTAGATCTATACACTGGTTCTTCATAGTGAAAGCACACATACACATGGGTTTGGTTCAGAGAAAGCGCATATGGAATACAGGGTCTTCTGAAGCTTGATAGAGAGGTTATCTTTTTTCTTATGTTATGTTTATGCTTTCTTTCAATGAATTATTGATATAGATCTGGGGTTGTTTGAATACTGTATATGTTGCTAGGTTGAATATGTACAAATATTATCAATAAGTTATTAAGTATGATTAATGATGTTGATTGAATAAGGATTTTGCAAATTTTAAAAGATACATGACTGAAAGTTGAAGATCTATTTCCAAGGCTGATCAATTTCTTAAAATCAGTGTTCACAGATCTATAAGCAGGTCGGTGTGAAAGAAAATGCCTATATGCGTAATATCGGTAAAGGGAAGTAGCGAATGAATTTTAGATAATGAATTATGAGGGTTGAAATTGATTATGTATGTTGATTCTGAAATCTAGGTTTATTACTGTCTTCTGGTTACAGTGTTCTCATTGTTTTGTTTGAATTTTGGGTTAATTTTATTGGTTTTGATATTTGTGTTGAGTTGAGTGAAAGCTGTTGGATCCAATATGAAAATTTATGAAATGTGGTTCGCAACGGGTTTGAGGGTTGAAGCCTTCAGTGTGAAATTAGAAGCTTCCTACCAGTAGAAGCTGGTGTTCTAATTAGGGGGTTGGAGCTCCCTTCCAGTAATGGCTGGTAAATAAGATCAACGGGTTAGAGCTCCCTTCTAGTAGAATCTGGAGAATGAGAGAAGGTTGCATCCTTCTATAGGTAGATGCCTGTGTACTAATAGGAGTATGCATCATACAACATTGTAAGCGGTTTGCTATATAATAAATATTGAAGACAGAGACGACAGTAGCGATGGTTTCTCCCAAATTGGGTTTCCACCTTAAATATTGGTTTTCATGTGTGATGCTTTTGTTTGATGATTTATTTTGTTATTTATGCACTTATTTACTGCTTAACTATCTGACGAATAACTAAGGTATGGGTTAAACATTTCTTCTGATTGTTTATCAAAACAGTTAAGTTATCTGTGTATACACAAGTTGTTGTTTGGAAAGATGCGTACATACACTAGTTAGGTTAATCAAATTAGTGTATGGAAATTTGTAAAGAGAAAAGAAAAGGATTGTGATTAGTGCAAATATTGATTCATCCCCCCTCTCTCAGTATTTTTCCGAACAATTGGTATTAGAGCAGGTCCTTCTGTAGAAGCTTAATCGCAAGAAGGAAGATCATCTAAGATGAGCAATCAAGATGGGAAAGAATCTATCAGACATCCAATATTCAACAAAAAAAATTTAATCTTTTGGAAGACCAGGAAAAGATCCTATCTTCAATCTCTTGGATAGGATGTATGGATTATTGATCAGGAGATCATGCTCATAGTTCAAAAATGCTCAAAAATGAAAGTGTTCAAAAAAATTTGCAACGTGAGCAATCGGAAAGGTCTTATCACTGCAATTCTGGCGCCATGAACAGTTTGCAAATAGAGGTCATATGAAGAAGTTATTTAGGTTTGAAAAAGCCTAGTAAATTCCAAGAAATGATATTTTGACCCATTCTGGACTTTGTCTAAAATTTTTCAAAAGATATATATATATTTGGAAAATTTATTTTTTTATATGGTTTTGAGGGCCTATCAGTGGGTGCTGCCTGGCCTGCTTGGAGGCTGCCACTTGGCCCGGGCCAGGGTTGAAAGATATGGAAATAGTATTTTGGAGTCCACGGGGTTCAAACCTGAGACCTGAAAAATGTGTGTAGGGCACCCAACCAGTCGGGCTGCAAGTTGATCGTTGTTAAACTATGGAGGCAATATAGATTTGTGGGTTAAAATATCAGCCCGTGGGAGGCAAGGAGGCTAGCCTCTAAGGGCCAGCTGCCACATAATAGGATCGTTCCACCGCGACGAGGTGCTAACCTCGGCGGTTAACTTAATTCGCCCACAGATCATAGCTATGTGACCACAACAACATTAAAATGATGGTTAAGTTCAATGTTTTGTGGAACCGTAACTTTTAGAGTTCCAACACTTGACAGCTATGGTGACAGCAGTGAGTTCGGGGCCTTGTGGCTAATGCAAATGTTAAGTTTAATGTGACGGGTTATTGATGTTATGTTCAACGGTGTTTTCTGACGGTTCCAGTGGGAGGGTCATGTGACCACTCCGAGCCTAAACATTAAATACTTGTTTAAACCATCTGGCTAATTCTGGAGCACACCATCAAATTTGGCGGGAATTTCCATTCTAGTTGAATTAACTGGAGTTCCTCCATTTTCGGTGGAGTTGTTTAAGGGATATTGGGAAATTTCTTGTTTTGGCCATAACCTCTTGGATTTTCGACCAATTTTGATTAATTGATAGTCAATTTTAGGTATTATTGACATTTTGAAAATATTGGCATAGATTTTAGAGCCATCAAAGGTCATCTTGTGTAGGTCTAGCTTTGGTAAATATCAAGGAGCCACTCAGGCCATCAGGGTGTTGTCAGTGTATTGAGCATCCATTTATTGTTTTCTGCAAATGAATAGCCATTCCTGACTACTTCAAGCATTCTGAAACTATTTTTATAGAGAGAATAGCAATTTGAGGCTTTATTTCACCTGTACTTACCATTTTTGAGAAATAATATATGAGGGACATGCCATTTGGAGCTGGACCAACAGATGTAGCCCAGGAAGGGTGAACTGCTTCATCAAATTTACTTATTACTGTTACATGTGATGTTTTATTCTCAATTATTTACGATTTTAGAGTGTTTTATAAGAAATTTACATGCTTTAACCTCACACAGAAATCTGTTTAACTAAGTTAAAACAATTTGTTTCACCTGTAAACCTTAGAGAACCTTATGCACACATTTTAATTACTGTTTGGATACTTAGCACAACAAAACTAATACATTCGATTCAGATCAAGTTGGTATCATAGCTCAAGTTGAGCATTAGGTTAAGCTAGGGTATTTTCTCTGTTTAAAATTTGTGCAAAAGGATTTGTTTAAAAGTTTGCATAAAAACTCTTACAAGTTGTTCAGAGACATCTTGGGGTAGCAATTGTTGTGAGTTTTAATGCTTACTAAGCTAAAGCTTAAGAGAGGAGAAGGTTAATTGCTAAAAGCTCAAAGTAATCCTAAGCCAAGGAGGACAAGAGTGCCATTATCTCAACTGTCTATTTCACCTCAAAGAGAAGTAGAAGAAGACATAAGCATGACCTTAAGAGAAGGATAAATCCATGAAGAAGTTGATCCTAAGGAGGAAGAAAGGGTGTTTATAAAAGCATCCCTTGATTTGACAGAAATGGTGAGAATTCTTTACCAAGAAAGGAATGAAAGACTTAAAGGAGAAGGATCTGAACTTCACAAGGAAGGAAAAGGATCGTCAGGAGGACATAATGATGAAGAGAAATCAAAGAAGGGTAATGAAGGAAA
Source organism: Pinus albicaulis (assembly GCA_034641835.2). Lineage (NCBI taxonomy): Eukaryota > Viridiplantae > Streptophyta > Pinopsida > Pinales > Pinaceae > Pinus > Pinus albicaulis. The sequence goes on from CM076575.1 coordinate 911,977,839, forward strand.
TGGAGACATTGGAAAGTCGTCATCATCACCCTCCTCTTCATATTCATATTCATCTACCTCTACATCATCTTTAGTACATCATTCTCACAAAGTCAAGAGCACAGGTAAAAGTCCTTTTCTTAAACTTGATGTTAAGTTTCAATTGCCAATGTTTGATAGTGAAGTTAATGAAAAAAAGATAGATAATTGGATTAGGAAATTATAGGGTCTATTTGAGAATTCAAAATTTTCATGACGATGAAACCAAAATTCAACTTGCTTCATTGAGAATGAAAGGTGAAACTCTTGTTTGGTGGGAAGCCAAGACAAAGGAGGAGATCAAAAAATATGGTAATATTATCTTCTCATGGTCTAATTTCATTTCTGCAATAAAACAATGGTTTTATCCATTAGCTCACATGAAGAAAACCATAATGGATTGGAAAAATTTTAAACAATAAAGGACAAAATGTTCATGTTTATACCCAAGAATTTAGAAGAAAAGCTCTTTTACTAGGAATATATTTGCATAGCCAAGACACTTTACTCAAGTATATAGGAGGTTTGATACTTACCTAAGACATGCCATTCTCATGTTTAACCCTAGAAGCCTAGATGAGGTTTGTGTTCAAGCCACACATTTAGAGGCAAGTGGAAAAAAAAACTTAGATGGGAATGAGGAAAGTGAGTTTAGAGGCAAATGGAAGAAAAAGAGAAATCCAAATTCTAGAAAAGAGAAGGGAAAATTTTTCTGCAAACATTGTTCTAAAACAAGCCATGATGAGGACCATTGTTGGAAACTTCAACCAGAGTTGAAACCAAAAATTTTTAAAGCCAAAGATAAAGCCAAGGAAAAAGGCAAGAGAGTTGCAATAGCTGAACAAGACCCAGGGTTAGATTTAGGAGACGAAATAAAAATTGTAGCTATGGCACTAAAGAAATTTAAGGGGAAGAGAATTAAACTAAACCCAGTTCTAGTATTTCTAACTGTCACATAGAAGCTCCAAGTGAAGAGAAGAGAGTTGAACTGTTTCATGTGAGGATCATTTCCAAACACACCAAGGTTGACACATTGTTTGACAGTGGGTCACAAGAAAACCTTATTTCTGAAGACTTGGTAAAAAACTAAATCTTGAGACCATTCCACATCCTAAACCATATCCTCTTGGTTGGATTTGTAAGGGTGAAAATTTACAGGTTTCAAAGAAGTGCATGTTGCACTTTGCAATAATAGCACATTTTATTGACACAGTTGAATTAGATGTTGTTCTGCTTGATATTACAAGTGTGGTGTTTGGCAGACCTTACTTGTATGAAAGGAAATCTATCTTCCATTGCCACAAGAACAAGTAGCATTTATTCAAGTATGGAAAGGAGTACATTGTGAGAGCTCATCATAAAACACAGGACTCTTCTTTAGGGAATGCAGGGACGATGAATATGCTTGTCAATGCAAGTCAAAACTTGACATTGATGATGATTAAACAAAGGGAATTTGTATATAATCCTTTTCATGTAAATGCTAATGTAAATAATGATTTGTTTCAGTTTGAAAGCAGGTTGTCTTTGAAAGAAGATGACAATAAGTTGCAGCAATCATCTTTGGCGTCGATCGGTGCGGAAAAAAAAGTTTTAGTGCAAGAAGGTGCTAATATCCAAGATAGGGAAAAGCATCTGAACAAAGAAGGCAAAAATTTCAGCAATGATCATTGTTGGTTTCAGAAAGGCAGGGTACTATGGCGAGGAAACTTGGTCAGGAATTGACACAAGTACAAGGCTAATTCAACAAATAATCGCCATAAGGACGGAATGGAAGGTAAAAATAGTTTTCAGTTTCCTTTGATTATAGAGCAATGTAGAAACAATATGTTTACTAAAAAGTTAAATTGTTGTTCTGCAAGTTTCAAAAATGTGCAACATGACAATGTCAAAGTTAGCAATAGTTGGTCGATGGAATCAAGGATGAAATTGTCATTTCAGGAAAAGCTCCAATTAATGAAATTGGGAAATTTCAGTGGATTAATATTGGAAGAGTGGGGACACAGTCTCCTAATCATCATGTTCAGTAGTCCAGAGAGCTTTTGGGGTCCAAAATCTTTCGAGTGAGGAGGTGTGATCAGGAGATCATGTTCATAGTTCAAAAATTCTTAAAAATGAAAGTGATAAAAAAGGTTTGCAACCTAAGCGACTGGAAACGTCTCATCACTGCAATTCTAGCACTGCAAATGGTCCACAAAATGGAGTTCGTATTCAGATGTTATCAAGGTTTGAAAAATCCTAGTAAACTCCAAAAAATGACATTTTCACCCATTTTGGACTTTGTCTAAAATTTTTCAAAAAACAAAGAAGCCGGCGACCATGAAAGACGCGGAATGGAACATTCTCGATAGAAAGGCACTTAGAACAGTACGGTTGTGTCTTGCGGTGTCATTCGCCTTCAATATTTCGAAGGAAACAACAACAGAGGGTTTGATGCAGACGTTGGCGAAACTGTATGAAAAGCCCTCGGCCTCAAACAAGGTATTTCTTATGAAACGACTACTTAATATGAAGATGTCGGAAGGTGGATCTGTTGCAGACCATTTAAATAAATTTAATGCAGTTACCAGTCAGTTAAGTTCTGTAGGGGTAAACTTTGATGATGAAGTTAGAGCTCTGTTATTCCTGTGCTCATTACCAGAAAGCCGGAATGGTTTAGTTATGGCCTGATCCGGATTTTATGCAGGAACGCAACAGAATAAACACATAACCATAAATACAGAGATGCAGCGGAAATAACACTTCATTTCATTAATATCAAATAACAGAAAGATGCTTACAGACATAATGGAAATAAAATAGCTAGGGTGCTGGTAGCGAATCTCCGAGAAGAGATGTGGTGGCTACAGACCTCTGAACTGTGTTACAATGAGGCTCGAGGGCCTATTTATTGTTGAGAAACAATGTAGAATTTGAAACGTCCAAAAACCTAACCGTAGGAGATGAGGCGCCAAAACTGTGGGCGCCCATTTGGGTAAATTGGTGGTTCAACTACCCGGGGGCATAACTTTGGCACCCGATCTCCGTTTGACGCGTTCAATAGCTCGTTAGAAAGATCTATCCGAGGACTACAGCTGTCGGGACGAATTTTATCAAAAAATTCGCTGGCGCTTTCATACCCAAAAAACGTCGTTTAGGGCCTCAAAATGGCTCCGGAAGTTCAGGACCCGAAAAACCGCTAAAAATAGTAAGTTATGCCGGCGAAAAAATGAAAGAGACAATGAGTGAGAGTAGGCGTGGAATGAATTGGGTGGCCCAAAATATCCACGGATCGTTATGATAATGGCTCTGAGAGTGGAGGACCGAAAAACCTGCTAAAAATAGTAAGTTGTGCTGAATGTGAAGAGTACGAAATTGTTGGTCTTTGGTCCAAATGGAATAAGTGGGTGGCCACCGATATCCACCTGGATCATTCCTCCCTCCTTAGAAAGCAATGGTCCCCATTGCGTTGAGATCCTCCATGAGATGAGGCAAATTCTGTTGAACTGAGTATTAGATGTGTTGAAGATGTCATGGACCTGCGGGTGGACATGTTGGATGCGTTTAGTAAATTTGGTTTCTTTATCAGCCTCATACAGTACATGTTTGGATTCTGTATGTGTAGTTGCAGGATGTATGGCAACATCAGGTGGTGGTGCATTGGGAGTCGGATCAATGGAGTGCTTGTCATGACAGTGTAGAGGAACCTCTATGAGTGAGGAGAAATTGTCATCGTATTCCTCCATGACTTTGTCCATCTGCTGCAGCCGTGAAAGGGAGCCCTGTTTCGAGGTTGTGGCCACGATATTCTTCTTTCCCTGTGAGTGAGTCGTAAGGAAAATGAATTTCCTGGTCTGGGAAACAATCTTACTGCGTTGTTTTGCAGTAGTCAAAGAGATGGCAGGAGGCGGAACTACCTCCGGTATCCTGTACAAGTTATTTCCCAAAGTAATAATAACAGCACGAGGCCTAGACTCATACACAGCATGTCGTCTCCATAAGTATGGTTGGCCCAATAATACATCGGCTACATCAAGAGGAGCAACATCACACAATACCTCATCCGTGAATGGCTTGATACTGTATGGAAGTCGGCACTGCTGGCGGATGCGGAGATCTCTCCCTGGGTGGAGCCACCCAATGGTATACGGTTGCGGGTGTGCTATGGTTGGTAGGTCAAGCCGCTTCATGACGTCTGCTGAAATGAGGTTCTTTTGGCTTCCGCTATCGACGAGAAACTGCAGCGGAGAACCCTTCACCCACATCTGCGACTGGAAGAGGCGCTCCCCCTCCTCTGGATCCTCTGGACCCTCCTTCTGGATCTTGGTGGTGGCAACGATGGCACTGGGATCCGCATCAATGATATGCTTCCCTTTGTCATTACCTTTGTCTGGTTCTAACTCAGGATCAGAAAATGCATCTGATTCGGGTGCCTTTAGTTCAGCCACCAAAGATTGTTTGGCCCGACACTCGTTTGTGCTGTGAGTGGGGCTGTTATGAAATTCACACCACTTCGCTGTGTCCTTCTTTGGATTTGTGGTATTGTTCTGAGTCGCATTGATTTGGCCTTGCCCCTTGTTCTTCGGTTCGGGGGCACCTTTCGGATTCGCAGATCCAAAGTCTCGCTTCTTTTGCTTAAATTTCTGCTCGATCTTGGCGGCATAGCGATATGCCGTGCCAAGCGATGTAATGTCGAGGAACTCCATTTCCTCCTGAATGTGTTTGTGTAGACAGCCGCAGTACTTGAGCACCAAATGTCTCTCTGAATCTTTAATACCCAACTTTTTGTGTAGGGTATGGAACAGATTCGTCAGTTCGTGCACATCTTGATCCTTTTGTTGCCGCAGCGTGGTCCATTGGATGTATTTGTCCTCATAGCTCCCCAAAGGGTAATATTGTTCCTTGATGCCGTCTCGGAACGAATTCCAAGTGGGTGTGGCCGAGAACGAGAGAGGGTTCCCCTTCGCCCTCTTGCTCACGGTAGGTTCTCACGATCTTTGACATGAGAGGCTGATTGTGAGAGTGCAAAATAATCTTTTCTCGGTCGGAGAAGTCATGGACCGAGAAATACCCTTCCAACAAATTTAACCATACGTACGAGCGTGCATCTGTTTTCCTTCAATATAGGAATGTCAAAAGTTTACGTACCAGCAGAAGGGAGTGGCGCCTCTAGAGTGTTTGTTGGATGCGGAATGCGCCATATGTGGGCGATCGTTGAAGGAGATTTGAGCAAAGTTATCCATCATCACGTTCCTTTGTTTCTCGAGAGCCTCCTCGGCGGTATTTTGATAGGATCTCCTGTCCCTCGTCTTTCTTTTCTTCCGCCATGGGAGGTCGTCGGGGTTTGCGGTGATCTTGCGAGGTTCAACGAGATCGAGCCCTAACTCCTTATACCACTGATGCGTTGGGGACATGCAAAGAAAAACAAAGAAAGAACAGTCCCGCTCTGATACCACTGATCCGGATTTTATGCAGGAACGCAACAGAATAAACACATAACCATAAATACAGAGATGCAGCGGAAATAACACTTCATTTCATTAATATCAAATAACAGAAAGATGCTTACGGACATAATGGAAATAAAATAGCTAGGGTGCTGGTAGCGAATCTCTGAGAAGAGATGTGGTGGCTACAGACCTCTGAACTGTGTTACAATGAGGCTCGAGGGCCTATTTATTGTTGAGAAACAATGTAGAATTTGAAACGTCAAAAAACCTAACCGTAGGAGATGAGGCGCCAAAACTGTGGGCGCCCGTTTGGGTAAATTGGTGGTTCAACTTCCCGGGGGCATAACTTTGGCACCCGATCTCCGTTTGACGCGTTCAATAGCTCGTTAGAAAGATCTATCCGAGGACTACAGCTGTCGGGACAAATTTTATCAAAAAATTTGTTGGCGCTTTCATACCCAAAAAACGTCGTTTAGGGCCTCAAAACGGCTCCGGAAGTTCAGGACCCGAAAAACTGCTAAAAATAGTAAGTTATGCCGAAACTGAAAAACTGAAAGAGACAATGGTGGGGGCCAAGTGTGGAATAGGTGGGTGGCCACCAATATCCACCTGGATCGTTAAGCCCCCAAAACGGCTCCGAGAGTGGAGGACCCGAAAACCTGCTAAAAATAGTAAGTTGTGCTGAATGTGAAAAGCTGCAAGAATTGATGGTGCTGGTCCAAATGGAATAATTGGGTGGCCACCGATATCCACCTGGATCATGGCCATTAGTAACTCTGTCTCTGGATCTAGTACTTTAAAGTTTGATGATGTTGTTAGTGCTATCCTTAGTGAGGAAATGCGACGGAAAAGCTCCGGTGAGACATCAGGTAATTCTTTGAGTGCAGAGTCTAGGGGAAGAAGAATGGAAAGAGGAAAGAGCTCGGGATATCGCAGTAAATCAAGGAAAGGAAGATCCAAGTCTAGATCGGGGATAGTGTGCTGGAATTGCGGAAAGAAAGGACACCTAAAGAAAGACTGTAGATCTCGGAAGGGAAAAGAAGGAGACACACAGCAAGAAAACAATCATGAAGCAAATGTGACAGGTGATGTGTTACAAGATGCTTTGATTCTTTCTTTCGAAAATGTTACTGATTCTTGGGTTGTAGATTCAGGGGCTTCATTCCATGCCACACCTGATAAGAAATATTTTCATGACTATGTTCAAGGAGATTTTGGACAAGTTCGTTTGGGTGATGATAAACCCTGTAAAATTGTTGGAATGGGTAAAGTTCTTGTAAAACAACAGAATCGAAACCAATGGCTACTAAAGGAGGTAAGGCATGTTCCAGATCTGAAGAAAAATATGATTTCAACAGGGCAGTTAGGCAGTGAAGGTTGTGTGACAACTTTCACGGATAAAACTTGGAAGGTCACCAAAGGAGCCCTGGTAATAGCAAAAGGCGAAAAGGTTGGTACATTGTATTTATGCAATGGTATTTCTAACTCTGTTAATGATTTAACTTCCAAAGGAGCAGATGCAGCATTATGGCATCATAGGCTTGGACACATGAGTGAGAAGGGAATGAATATTCTTCACTCAAGAAATTTGTTGCCAGGTTTGAAGAATGTTGATTTGGATTTCTGTGAGAATTGCATTTATGGAAAACAGAAGAGAGTCAGATTTCTCAGAGTTGGGAAAGAAAAGAAGAGCGAAAAATTGGAGATTGTGCATACAGATGTATGGGGACCTACTCAGGTATCATCTCTCGGTGGCTCTTGTTATTATGTTACTTTTATTGATGATGCAACTAGAAAAACATGGATTTATTGTATTCAGAATAAATCTAATGTATTTGATACTTTCAAGAAATGGAAAGCTTTGGTTGAGATTGAGACAGGAAAGAAGTTGAAGTGTCTCAGATCAGACAATGGAGGTGAGTATTGCAGCAAAGAGTTTGATAGGTATTGTTCAGAGCATGGAATTCGTAGAGAGAAGACAGTTCCAAGAACACCAAAAGAAAATGGTGTGTCAGAAAGGATGAACAGAACAATCATGGAGTGTGCAAGGTGCATGAGATTGCATGCAAGATTTCCTTTACAATTTTGGGCAGATGCTGTAGATACTGTTGTTTATCTAATAAACAGAGGGCCTTCAAGTTCCTTGGATGGTGGTATTCCAGAGGAAGCATGGACAGGTAAAAAGGTAAACTACTCTTTTTTAAAGCCTTTTGGTTGTGAGGCTGTTGTCCATATTAATAAAGAAAATAGAACAAAGCTTGAGGCAAAATCAAAGAAATGTACCTTTATTGGATATGGTGCTAATGATTTTGGTTATCGCTTATATGATTATGAAAATCACAAAATCATTAGGAGCATAGACGTAATATCCAATGAAAAGGTCTTGTATAAGAATCAGCTGCAGGAAAAGAAACAGGAAAAAGAAAGCAAGGAATACACGGTTCTTGATGAGATAACTGAAAAAGTAAAGGTGCCTGAAAATAATAATAATAATCAACAACCACAGCAGCAACAACCACCACAACAGCAACAGGCACCTCAAACACCTGAAAGTGGTGTTAGAAGATCTACCAGGATAAGTAGACCCCCTGAACGATACTCTCATTCATTATATTATTTATTGTTGACTGATTCTGGTGAACCTGAATGTTATGAAGAAGCAATGCAGGTTGAAAGCAGGAAGAAGTGGGAGCTAGCCATGGAAGAAGAGATGGACTCCTTAATGCATAACCGGACTTGGGACTTAGTCAGGTTGCCTGCAGGTAAAACTACATTGCAGAATAAATGGGTTTACAGGCTGAAGGAAGAAGATGGAGGAAAACAGAGGTACAAAGCTAGACTTGTGGTGAAGGGATTTGCACAGAAGAAAGGTATTGATTTTGATGAAATATTTTCTCCTGTTGTTAAAATGAATTCAATCAGAATTGTTTTAAGTCTTGTAGCGGCGGAAGATTTACATCTTAAACAGTTAGATGTAAAGACAACATTTCTCCATGGAGATTTGGAGGAAGAGATATACATGCAGCAACCAGAAGGATATGAGGTAAAAGGGAAAGAAAAATTGGTGTGCAGGTTAAAGAAGAGCTTGTATGGCTTAAAACGGGCTCCAAGGCAGTGGTATCTAGAATTTGACAAGTTTATGTCTGAACAAGGTTATACTAGATGTCACTCTGATCATTGTGTTTATCTAAAAAGGAAAAATGATGGCAGCTATATTATATTGTTATTGTATGTAGATGAAATGCTTGTTGCAGGGTCTAACATGCAGGAAATAAATGTGCTCAAAAGAAAATTGGAAAATTCATTTGCAATGAAGGATTTGGGAGCTGCAAAACAAATCCTTAGTATGAGGATAACTAGAGATAGGAAAAATCACAAATTAACACTGTCTCAGAATGAGTACATAGAAAAGGTGTTGAAAAGATTTAATATGCAGAATGCAAAACCAGTTAGTACACCTTTTGCTAGCCATTTCAAACGTAGTAAGGAGATGTGCCCAAAGACCCAAGAAGACATGGATTATATGTCTAAAGTTCCATATGCATCAGCAGTTGGAAGTTTAATGTATGCAATGGTATGCACAAGGCCTGATATTGCACATGCAGTGGGAGTTGTAAGCAGGTATATGAACAATCCAGGAAAAGAACATTGGATGGCAGTAAAATGGATTCTCAGATATTTGAGAGGTACCACAAATCAAGCATTATGCTTTGGTGGTTCAAACATTTCTCTACTGGGATATGTTGATGCAGATATGGCAGGTGACAGAGATAATAGGAGGAGCACTACAGGATATGTATTTACTGTAGGTGGAACAGCTGTCAGTTGGGTTTCAAACATCCAAAGTGTTGTTTCACTTTCAACAATAGAAGCCGAGTATGTTGCTGCTAAAGAGGCTACTAAAGAAATGATTTGGTTACAAAGGTTTATGGATGAATTGGGTAAGAAGCATGATATGGGCACACTATACAGTGATAGCCAAAGTGCTATTCATCTTGCAAAGAACTCAGCATTTCATTCCAGGACTAAACACATACATATCAAGTACCATTTCATACGGTCAGTATTGGAAGATGGAGAGTTGAAGCTGGAAAAGATACACATTAGCCAGAATCCTGCAGATATGCTAACAAAAGTTGTAACCAGGGAGAAACTGAGAACATGCTCAGTTTCAATTGGTCTTCAAGGATGACGATGAAGATGAGAAACAACCAGGTCCAAAGAGGAGTCATTGTCCAGCAAATAAAGCAGCGGTGGAGTTGCTACAATCAGTCTCCAAGTGGGAGATTGTTGGGTGTGGAGCCTGATTATCTTGTTTACCTTGTATCACAGCATTGGACCCCTATACCTTAAAAGGGGGCGGCAACGCCGCCCGAAATTTAATCGCTGCCATGGGGGGTCCAGCTTTTCGGAGCCCCCCCCTAGCAGGGGTTCGGGGGCAGCGCCCCTGAAGCTAAAAACAGATGTAAACTTGCCTTGTAAAAGTATAGTAATTTCTAGTCAATCTGGGCCGTTCATTAGGCAAATTATCTGACGGTAGAATTTATGTTTAGATTAGGGTTTTTTACCCTAGAAGGCAACCCCTTGTATATATGAGGGTATTGTATTGGGGCTGTGTATGATGAGTGTATTCTTGGAGCGAGAAACAAAGAGGGAGACTGAGAGAGAGAACAGAGGATATTACAGCGGATCTGCTGTAGGTTTTGTCTCTTCATTTTTGCTGGATAATAAAATGGAAGGACTGGCTGTTCGGGGTGGATGTAGCCCAAACTAGGTGAACCACGTATATCTGTGTCTCTCTGGTTTTATGTGTTTTGTGTGCTTGTATTTTCTGCATATTTTATGTGTTTCATTGCTCTGTAATATTTAATTTTCTAACAATTTGGAAAATTTATTTTATTATATGGTTTTGAGGGCCTATCAGTGGGCACCATGTGGCCTTCCGAGAGGCCACCACATGGCCCTAGGCCAGGGTTGAAAGCTATGGAAATTTTTTTTTGGAGTCCACGGGGTTCGAACATGAGACCCGAAAAACGCATGCAAGGCGCCCAACCAGTCGGGTTGCAAGTTGATCGTTCTTAAACTATGGAGGAAATACAGATTTATGGGTTAAAGTATCAACCCACCATTTGAAAGGGGGCCTTCCCTTGCATAATAGGACCGTTCTGCCATGACCAGGTGCTAACCCCAACGGTTAACTTTATCTACCCGCAGATCATGGCTATGTGACCACAACAACAATAAAGTGATGGCTAAGCTCAACGGTTTGTGGAACCATAAGTTTTAGAGTTTTGACACTTAACGGCTATAGTGATGGTGGTGGGTTTGGGGCCTTGTGGCCAGTGCAGATGTTAAGTTTAATGCGAAAGATTGTTAACGTTAAGTTCGGCAGTGTTTTCCGACGGTTCCAGCGGGAGGGTCCTGTGACCACTCCCTGCCTAAACATTAAATTCCCATCTAAACCCTCCGACTAATTCTGTAGCATGCCATCAAATTCCTTGGGAATTTCCATTCTATTTGATTTAACTGGATTTCCTCCATTTTTGGTGGAGTTTTTTAAGGGATGTTGGGCAGTTTCTTGTTTTGGTCATAATTCCTTAGATTTTCAACCGTTTGTGATGCATGGATAGTCAATTTTGGGTATTTTTGACATTTCTAACACATTGGCCTAGGTGTTAGAGCCATCATAGGTCATATTTTTTTAGCTTCAGGAATGATCAAGGAGCCACTAGGGCCACCAGGGCGTTGTCAGTGTATTGAGCATTCATTTACTAATTTCTTCAAATGAATAGTCATTCCTGACTAATTCAAGCACTATAAAGTTGTTTTTACATATATCACAACCATTTCAGGCTTTATTTCACATGTACTTACCATTTTTTAGCAATAATATATGAGGGACATGCCATTGGGAGCTGGACCAGTAGATGTAGCCCAGGAGGGGTGAACTGCTTCATCAAATTTGTTGAGTACTGTTACATGTTATGTTTTATTCTCTGTTATTTACTACTGTAGAGTGTTGTATAAAAAATTCATATGATTTAACCTCACACAGAAATATGTTTAACTAAGTTAAAATAATTTGTTTCACCTGCAAACTTTAGAGAACCTTATGCACACATTTTAATTACTGTTTGGATACTTAGCCCAACAAAACTAATACATTCCATTTAGATCAACTATAGTTGAAGGTGGTTACCAATATCAAAGCTTAGTTCCAGTAGATCTAGCACCAAAGAAAATCTATGAAACCAGTGCAAAGGATTTCAATTCATTATTGGGGAGTTTGACTGAATCTGAATTTCTCAAAGTTATGCAGTTAGATACAAAAATTGAGATATGGGACAAAATCATTCTAATCTATGAATGTGATTCCGAGGAAAAAAGAGCTAAACTCCAAACTCTCATAATTCAATACTAAAAACTCAGAATGCATAATGATGGAAGCATTGCTAGTTTCTTTTTACATCTAGATGAGATTGTAGATCGTATGAGAAATCTTGGTGAAACTATAATCGACACCACCCTTGTAGAAAAATTTTTAAGATCTCTAACTCCTTAATTCGAGTCTAATGTTCCCAACTGGAAAAAGAAGGAGTTTAGAACAAAATAATTGAATAATAGTGTAAACATCACACCAAAATATGATACCAATATGGAGACTTTTCATTAATCATAACAGTAGCAAAATAGTACAATATAATGGGGCACAAACCACACAACATGAACTAAAAAGCCTCGAATGAGTAAATCCCCTCACATTGAGGTGCTGCTACTATATCAAAATGTCGAAAGACTAATACAGCGCAGTCATAGGTGTAGAGCTACAACATATGAATACACAAAATATGATATGGCTGATATATCCCTCAATAGATACAAAAATGAATATCTTGGCTCTATAAAACCTCCAACAAGAAACCCAAAAGGGTTTTCAGGAATACAGCAATCTACAAGGAATGAATAAAATCCCTAGGGCTAAAGAGTCACTGCAACAATATAGCTAGAAATATGTGGCTAATCTGATGTAGCAAGAAATATAGCCTCCTCCAATAGACTCTATAGATGAAAGGATTATCCCTTCACTAGAAAACCTCCTCTGCAAATGGTGTATTGAAACCACCGCTGCAATTCCTTTCTAAAATAACATAGTCCAAGATAGAAACTGCATTGTAGGGGCAAATGATACTGTGGCGTGGTGCCAAATGCTACAATAAGGCGCAATGGACTTCCTTACTAGCCTCCAAATGGAAGGAAACCTTCCTCCACTGAAAATATAGATCATAAATCACCCAAATGTATTCTCCACTACTGCACCATGCAACTCAACACATCTCTCTATAGAAAATGCATTGTAGAGTAAAGATGGAGCTTCGCCTAATGCCTAAATGTGGAAATATATTTAAAATACTCCTCCTGAGTGGGCACGAGAAGTCCCTCAAGGATAGATGTGGGATTCCCGCTCGAGCAAAAACCTATGCTAAACAACACTGCAATATTAGCTAAACATCTAAAGAGAGAAACAAGTCTAAACAAACCATAAAATCTAAAACATCAAGTTGTAACATGATCTTCTATGGTTTCCATCCCCTTGCTTATATAAGTGGTGATATTCCTTACCCTTGGCCCCACTCATTAAAGCCAATATCTCCATGCATGAGATCTCCCTCCAAAACTGCGATGTCCCTCAATAAATGTCCACTCCTCCAAAACAACGTTGTCGATCAGATCAAAGTTGACCCAGTGTTCATGATCCAACACTTTTTCACACACAAGGTTGCTTAATTAAGCTACTAATATGACCTCCTTTCACATTAGGAGTGATTTTATTACTACTAAGGATATTTATGGTTCGCCATACCCTCTTATTCATCAAAAAAAGAAGAAAAAACATAAACTAATATTCCAACTAGCTCACGGCTAATTGGGAATATTACAATCCTCCCATCCCAAATGTTTCTTTTCTTCAAGAAACTATAAAGGTGAGTGCCGCAACACTTCTCCTCCTTCGTTGGTGACACCTTCATGTGATAATCTCTCCTCATATACCAAGTTTCTCCCAATCAATCCCTCGATGAAATGCTCCTCCCAAGTTCTCATGAGATGCAAATGACTCATCCCACAAGGAAGTAAAAGACCCAATGAAGCTATCATGGTTTTCCAAATGTTTTCCTTGAAACATGAAGCATAAGAAACATAGAGAATATCTCTCCCAAAGTGCATGCTCAATCCTCTCATCCTTCCTCCACTCATTCCCATAAAAATAATAAGAAAATCATCAATATATGGGATAAAAACCAAGGATACAAAATTTTTCATATGCTATAATGAAGGTAGATCATAGTACCACGTGTGGAAATTTCATAGTACATCTACTGACTACCTCAGATAATGATATGGTAAGTGATTTTCGCACCACTTACTTGCTGTGATAGCCTCCTCAAAAGTTTTGAGAAGGCGAGTAATGTTTGGTGCCTTTGGTGCACACCCTTAATGATATATCAACTCCCTATATCCTCCTAGGGAGTGGCCATGATCAACAATATTTATGGCCCAAAGTTGACCATGAATTTTAAAAGAAATAATGATCCCACTTGGAGAAATGGCCTGCACATGTATGGTTAAGGAATGCAGGTATTCATTATATAAATCATTATGCATAAAAACATGATCCTTACCATATGCTTTGTTCACACAAATGGAGTGGTCCATAGACAGATCCCCTCTCATTTCGCAAGAGGAAAGAGGTGGTTGTGATAACTCCATCAATGAGTTATGTATCTCCTCCATCTCCACATGGTCCATGCATCTCCTCAAATGCTGATATATCTCCTCTTAAAAGCCTTCCAAAGTAAACCCCTCCATCATAATATGGCATGACCTCATGGAATAAGTGTAGTTCAAGAGAAAATCCTCATGTGTTTCTAGTAGTAGATTTTCCTTAAGCTTGGATGCTATAGATAAGAAGATCCTACCATGACAGTAGATGAAATCATATCTGACTGACTATCCCCCCTCTTGTAGCTGGTAATCAAGTATCGTACAAGTAAAAAGATCCTTGGAATAATCCACCAACAGCTCGGATTTCCAATATGGATCTATCCTCCATAGTGACAACGTTGATGATATGTCCTGTAAAACATCTGTCATGTGGCTACCCTCCTACTTGACATCTTCCATGAGTCACATACTAGGATGTTTTTATCCCCTCTGCATTGCTCCTCTTGTAGCTGCTCATGCTCAAGTAAAGGTTGAAGCTTTTGGAGGTTAGTATTCCATGGGAAGCTATCACCTATCCAAAACTTCCTAAGTTTGGCCACAGCATGCATGAGTGGACACCATCCTCTTCATGTGTGGGATATTTTTCCTCAAGTGAGAACATCTTTTGAGCCTCCAAAGTAAAGGAATAGTCTCCTTCCACCATGATAGTGCCATCCTCCAAACCTGTAGCATCCTCTCTCAGTGCAAGATGTGGTGTGAAAGTGGGAAATGATGATAGTGGGAGAATGTCTCCCTCCTCCTCGAGTCTACCCAAGACTCTCTACACTGTACCATAACCTCCCAGTGCTCCCACTCCTCCTCGATCTATGAGTGGTGCAACATGGTGTGAGAAATTTCTCTCCAACTCTTGATAAGGTGGTCTCCTGGGTGGTTTTCCACAAAATAGTAATGTCTCATGGGCTAAAGTCATGTGCATAATAGATGGGACTACCATGCCCCTACTTCCACAGTGAAAATTCAACTTTTTTTTCTGTGTGGAAGTTTTCTGATATTTGGGTACTACTCTAAATGATGCAAGAGTCCATCCAATTGGAAAAATTGCTCCATTCTCACCTCTTGGGGGTGGTGGATCATCTCTTTCTATCGCAACACTATGACCTCCTTCTGGTTCTTCTTCTTCTTCCTTCTCATCATCTTAAAAGACCTCTATAGAGTGTGCCTTTCTTGTTGCGCATATATGTCCAGGTGCCCATGGTTCTTGGCATGTCAAGTAAATATTCCTTCTCCTCCAATATCTTACGACATCATCACTAAGAGGTACTTTTCTTTGGATCTCCTTTGAAAAAGGAGACTTATCATCTTTTTCCTTTGATGGAAAAGTGGGGTTTTGCTGAAATGATGTCTTTTCTTTTGGCAAGGCATCTTGTATATGTCTAGCCCTTTCAATGGAATCTTGAAGGGTAGTGGGTCTGGCAGAATTAACCAGCCCATGAAGAGGTTATGCTAACCCATAAATAAATATATAGACCCTCCTTGCTACAGTTAAATCATGAACCATAACAGGAAGTTTTAGAAATTCAGAAATATAAGTTTCTGGATTACCTAATTGTTTGAGCTTAGCTCACCCCATGAAAGGTTCCTCCAGGTCTCTCTGATCAAACCTCTCCACCAACCTCCTTGTGAACTTTGAATATGAAGTCACATTGGCATGACCTAATGTGGACATCCAATGAAACCACCAATTATGTGCTTCTCCCTCAAGCTGTAGCGCTGCTATTCTGATGGCCTCCATCTCTGGTACTTGATTCAATTGGAAGTAGATCTCAAGCTTTTCTACCCATGATTTGGCAGTGCATTTTGATGACCCATCAAAGTTGGGTAATAAAACTCTAGTGTAGATAATGATTTTGTATGAATCCTCCACCTATGTTATGATGTCGAGGTATCCTATTGTCATTGATCTAAAAAAATTATTGAAAACTCAAGTGTTCCTCGAATCTATGAGGTTGAGACTCATACTCCATGAAATAGTCTTCAATACTTTCTTGTTCTTGAAACCCTCCATTTCCCACTTCTAAAAATTTAGGCATTGTAGAGCGTTGGGTAACTTGTTGCTTCACTGGGTAATCACTCCAGTGATGAGAAATGTCAGAGCCTTCACCATGTAGAAACCCTTCAGGGGATTCTTTATGTCTATCCATCCTCATCTCCTTTTTTTCTCTTGTAATGTCTTGCATAGTTCGAAGAAGAATCTTAGGAAAATGCTTCTCCTCATCTCCTCATGATAAAGGGATTTTACCCTTGTCTTCTCTATCATCTGTATAGTTATACTTCTAGTTTCTTATGAGATACCTCCTCTCTCTATCTGTGAGAATATCTCCTTCTTCTGACGAAATATTGGCTTAAGATGCATAGGCTAAGCCAATATTATCCTTCTATACGATTGTAATATTCCCAAATGGGAAAAGCATGAATATAGAACAAAATTCTTGAAATAGGAGTGTAAACATCACATAAAAATATGATACCAATATGGATCCTTTCCATTAATCATAACAGCAACAAGATAGTACAAAATAATGGGGCAAAAACCATACAACATGAACTGACAAGCCTCTAATGAGTAAATCCCCTCAAAATGAGGTGTTGCTACTATACCAAAATGTGGGAAGACTGCTATAGCACAACCATAATAGCATTGATCTAGCATATGAATACACAATAGATTATATGGCTAATATATGCCTCAATAGATACAAAAATAAATATCTAGGCTCTATACAACCTCAAACAAGAAACCCAAGAGGGTTTTCAGAAGTACACCAATATACAAGAAATGAATCAAAGCCCTAGGGCTGAAGATTCACTGCCAAAATATAGCTGGAAATATGTGGATGATCTGATGTAGCAAGAAATATAACCTCCTCCAATAAACTCCCTAGATGAAAGGTTGATCCCTTCACTAGAAAACATCATCTCCAAATGGTGTACTGAAACCACCCCTACAACTCCTCCCTAGAATAATGCAGTCCAAGACTAAAATTTCATTGTAGGGGAAAATGATACTGTGGCTTGGTGCTAAATTCTACAATAAGGCTCAAGGGCCTTCCTTACTAGCCTCCCAATGGAAGGAAACCTTCCACCATTGAAGATCTAGATCAGAAATCACCCATATGTATTCTCCATTGCTGCACCCTTCAACTTAACACATCTCTCAACAGAAACTATGTTGTAGAATAAATATGGAGCTTCGCTTAATGCGTGAATGTGGAAATATAGTGCAAATACTCCTTTTGAGTGGGCACTAGAACTACCCCAAGGATAGTGGTGGGATTCCCTCTCGGGAACACCCTCTTCTAAATTGCACTGCATACTTAGCTAAATAGCTGAAGAGAGCACCAAGTCTAAAAAAACCATAAAATCTAAAACATCAAATCATAACATGATATTTTTTGGCTTCCATAACCTTCCTTATATAAGTGGTGAGCTTCCTTACCCTTGGCCCCACTCATTAAAGCCATTATCTCCATGCATGGTATCTCCCTCCAAAACTGTGTTGTCCCTCAGTAAATGTCCACCCCTGCATAAAAATGTTGTTGATTTGGTCAAAGTTGACCCAGTCTTCATCCTCTAACCATTTTTCACACACAAGGGTGCTTAATTAAGTTGCTAATATGACCTCGTTTCACATTAGGAGTGATTTTATTCCTACTAATAAGACTTATGCATCTTCATACCCTCTTATTCATCAAACAAAGAAGAAAAAACAAAAACTAATATTCCAACTAGCTCATGGATAATTGGGAATAATACATGGAGTCAAAAGTATCTGCTATTGAAGAAAATAAGGATCTACAAACTCTTACTATTTGTCAACTTCATTGGATCCTAACTGCATGTGAAATGAGAAAATGAGGTCCATCTGAAGTCAAATAAGATTTTCTTAGAGCTGCTGCAAAAGGCAAGTAAATGGAAGAACAAGAAGGATCAGGGTATGTTTCAGAAGAAGACGAGATAAATTTTGTAAATAAACTGCAACTTGGCACTGGGAGGTTCAGTGGTAAGCTTCATTTCAAATATTTTTCTTCTGGAAAGGTTGGTCATTACGCTGCTAAATGTCCTTATAAAGATAATGATGAAAACGGAAAGGAGTTATCAAAAGGAAATAAGAAACGTTTTGATCAATAGAAAAAGTTATTATACTCATGAAGATAGTGATGGTCTATCAAATAATGAAGAAGGATAATCCGATCAAGATATTACACTACTCATGGAATTTGAAAACAACACTAGTGAGACTAAAGATACATCTATGGATGCTTTTGGAGGAAATGATTTTTTTGAATAAATCAACAAACTAAAAATATGTTCAGAAGAAAATAAAATAGCCACAGATACTCTAAAGAATAAATTTATAGAAAAGGAGAAACACAATGAAAAATTAGAATGTGAAATAGTAAGTCTAAGAAAGGAAATTGAGAATGTGAAAACCTTAAATCTTAGATTTTATAAAGGATCTCAAACCTTAGATGAAATTATCAAGGTTCAATGCTCTCCTCTTGTAAAGAAATGTCTTGGGTATATAAGAGAATATTCTAAATCTTCCACACCAAGCTTTCTAAATGCAACTAAATCCATCCAACAACATTTCATCACTGATGAAAAGAACAAAGAGAATACCCAGGTAAAGCATGACCACTTCGATTCAAGGATGAACAATAATAGAAGTATCAATCAGTAGATAAACATAAATAGAAGGTTCCATGATCGCAGAAATTTCTTCTTTAATGGATAATGTTTCTCATGTCATAACTTTGGTCATAAAGCTACTGAATATGTTTCATACAAAACCATCATGACCAAAGAAGTAAGAAGGCAAAGAAATGAGACGGGAATAAATAAGAATACTTATAACAACTTTTCTCCTCTTCAAAACGAAATTGAATTTTCTTATTGCAATAACTTTGTACATGAAGAATCTGAATGCCAGAGAAAAATTCAAGCAAAAGAGCATATACCCTCAAAATCCAAGGTATGGAAAAATAAGGACTTACAGTTTGAATGTTGTGGCATAAATTTATTTGCAGAAGGGTAAGAAAATCAATAGTACATTTATAGTGGATTCTCAAAACACATGAGAGGTGATAAAAAAAAACTCCTTTCATACAATGCATTAGAGAAGGAAACAAATGTTATTTTTGGAAATGACTCTCCTACTGGCATTAAGGGTAAAGTTTCTAATTTTCTAAAAGAAAAGGTGAAATATAACAATTTTATGTATATGGGTGGATTAAATCATAACTTGTTGAGTTTGATTCAAATGTGTGATCAAGAATTTGAATTTGTCTTTAGTTCAAAATAATGTGTATTACGTGAACTTGACACAGGAAAAACGGTAATAAAAGGAAGTAGAACACCAAGCAATATGTATATATTGAAAGGTGGCCAATAGCAATTATAATTATGTAAATCTACAAAAAAATTGGTTATGGAATAGAAGATTGGGACATTTTATCTTCTCTCAAATAAGAAAATCTAGCAGACTCAAAACCATTCATGATCTTCCCAACATCACTCCGCCTGAAAGTACCATATGCAAATCATGCCAATTCGGTAAGAAAACTAGGGTGAAATTCAATTGCAAAGAAGGATCAACAAGTAAGCCTCTCGAAATTATACATACTGATATATGTGGTCCTGTAAGGAAAAAGTCACCTCATGGAGAAAAATATTATATTCTATTTATTGATGACTTCTCTAGAATGTGTTGGATCGGTTTACTAAAACATAAAGATGAAGCATTTGAAAAATTTAAGATCTTCAAATATTTGGTTGAAAATGAATTAGATATAAAAATAAAACGTCTTAGATCTGACCAAGGAGGAGAATATATATCAGATGAATTCTTTGATTTATGTCAACATTATGGCATAAAAAGTCAGTTTTATATAGCTGGAACTGCACAACAAAATGGTGTGGTAGAAAGAATGAATAGAACAGTTCAACACATGGCTCGTGCTATGCTTGATGAATCTAGAACTCCGGATACCTTTTGGGGAGAAGCAGCACATACTGTAGTAAATATTCTCAACAAGGCTCATGTTCATGGGAACAGTGATAAAACTCCTTATGAGCTCTGGTATGGTAATATACTCACCGTGAAGCATTTTAAAGTTTTTGGAAGAAAATGTTTTATCAAGAAAAATGATAAAAAACTTGGTAAGTTTGAGACTAGAGCAGATGAAGAAATATTTCTTGGTTACTCTTCTAGAAGTAAAGCATATAAATGTTACAATAAAAGACTTCGGAAGATTGTTGAATGTATTGATGTTGTAATTGATGAGTCTCTCATAGCTCCTATAAGGGAAATAACAACAAAAAATGAATATGATGATGATGTATATTTTACCTCATCAAATAGAAACAATATGGAAGGAGAACCCAATAAAGCACTAGAAGAAGATATATCAGAAAAGGCTCCATCCAGGTATGTTCAAAAGAATCGTCCAGAATCTCAAATTCTAGGAGAAAAGGGATCAAGTATCCAAACAAGAAGAACTCTTGTAGGATCCCCTAACTATTTGGATTTCTTATCCACTATTGAACAACAGAATGTAAATCAAGCCAGTAAAGATGAATGTTGGATTCAAGCCATGAATGAAGAATTTGATCAGATTGAAAAGAATCAAAATTGGGAATTGGTTCCAAGACCTTATGACAAAAATGTTATTCGAACAAAATGGATATTAAAAAAATTTTAAATGAAAATGGAGATGTAATTAGGAACAAAGATAAACTTGTTTATAAATGGTATTCTCAACAAGAAGGTATAGACTTTGAAGAAACATTTGCACCTATATGCAGACTTGAAGCCATAAGAATGTTTCTTGATTTTTCAAGTTTTCAACAATTCAAAGTTTATCAAATGGATGTAAAATATGATTTCCTCAATCATGATCTAGAAGAAGAATTTTATATAGAAAAACCAAAAATATTCATTATGGGAAATGATGAAACAATTATTTGCAAACTTAAAAAGGCTCTATATGGTTTCAAACAGGTCCCTCGGGTATGGCACTATCATATTGACAAATATCTTCAACACCAAGGTTTCACAAAAGGATCTGATGATAGTAACTTATACAAAAAAATTGAGAATAATAAAATGTTAATTATTGTTATGTATGTTTATGACATAATTTTTGGGAGTAATGAAGAATCAATGAGTCATAAATCTGCGTTTGCTATGCAGCAAGAATTTTAAATGTCATTATTTGGGGAACTAACATACCTTTTTGGTTTACAAGTGAAACGAGCAAAATATGGAATATTTCTCTCACAAGAAAAATATCTTAAGAAAATTCTAAAGAAGTATGAGATGGAAGATTATAAACCTGTAAGCACTCCAATGATAAATAGATGTCACCTTAGTTCTCATGATGACTCTCCCATGGTAAATCAACCATATTATAGATCTATGATTGGAAGTCTTCTTTATATGACCGAGACAAGAACATAAATTATGCATGTAGTTGGGATTGTTGGACGATTCCAAGCTAATCCAAAAGAGTCACACCTTCAAGTTGTAAAAAGAATATTAAAATATCTACAAGGGACTCAAGACTTTGTTCTATGGTATCCAAAGTGCTAATGTCACTCTTCATGCTTACATAGATGCAGACTGGGCTGGAAATGTTGATGATCATAAAAGCACTAGTGGTGGTGCATTATGTATGGGGCCTTGATTAGTATCTTGGTTCAGCAAAAAATGAATTTCTATTGCTTTATCTACAATAGAAGCAGAATATGTTGTTGCCGCATCATGTTGCACACAACTACTTTGGATGATGCAGAAATTACAAGA
The DNA here is from genome assembly GCA_034641835.2 of Pinus albicaulis. Taxonomy (NCBI): domain Eukaryota; kingdom Viridiplantae; phylum Streptophyta; class Pinopsida; order Pinales; family Pinaceae; genus Pinus; species Pinus albicaulis. The sequence goes on from CM076575.1 coordinate 911,999,871, forward strand.
TATTCATATCAAATGTTCACCTACCATATCCATTCTATGTGCTAATACAAGTCCAATCAACATCTCAAAAAATCATGTTATGCATTCCAAGACCAATCACATTCCTATCAAATATCACTTACGTGACCAAGTACTTGAAAAAAAGGTCAAATTAGAGTATGTTCCCTCCAAAGAACAAGTTGTCGATATATTTACTAAACCTCTTCCTAAAGAAGCATTAGAATATCTTATATAGAAGCTGGGAGTTGTCTCTGCCTCTCTTATCAAATCTTCTTAATATCGGAAAGATTAAATTTGATAGGATGTTTGCATAAAGGAGAATTGCATATATACGCAAGTTTCTGTGCATAAAACTGCATATGGTTTTTGCTGACATAAATTCTATGGGTTATCTTTCACAAGAGTCTGTGGTGCTGTTGGGTACACTCTGTTGTTATATTACTCGTTTTACAGTACCTTTCTTTGATATTTATCTCCTTGATGAATATGCTTTGATGAAATTGTTGTTAAAGGTGTTTAGGATGCACAAGTTTAGGCAGAGAATTTTCCTTGCTGAAGAGGATGCATTGTTGGATTTATGATTAAGTTGATTTGTCATGATCTCATATTTAATATTATTGGTTATATAGAGTCATATATGTGTTTTTGATGAAAAGTTTATGTTGAGACCTATGATATAATTTTGTCATATTCAATCATGTAAAGAATTGTTCAAATTTGTAAACCCACTTGGTTGGGTAATTGAGTCAATATGTAGAATCTCTTGGTTGGATCCTTGATGTAATTTTGATGTCTTTGGTGATAGGGAAGGTCATACTCTCTTGAGTTAAAGATTAATCTATTTCATTAAAAAAATTGTCTACCTTTTTGCTCTTGATGTAAAAGGGTGAGAATGTTTGGTGTTTGAATATGTTTATGTCTCTACAGGATGTGGTGATCAAAATCCATCATTGTTGCCATCAAGTCCAAAGAGGGAGATTGTTGGCAATATGATTCTTATGGTTTCATATGTTCCCTTCATGGCAAATCTCTTGCAATTAATGTAGTGTATGTCTTCTGGAGAAACACAGTAGTTTGCAGAAGGTCTAACAGAAGAAATGTGTAAAGTCCAGCAGAAGAAGGTTAATATTCATAATTGAAGGTTCTATACTCGAGTTAGTACAGGTCAAGTCGTGCATACATGCAGACAAAAACAATCCAAGTCGTGTATGCCTTTTGCGCTCTAAAAATTATAATACCAGGGGGCATCACAATGGCTTTAGCTCACAATATTGAGCGTAGTGTCATCCATTTGATTCTGTCCAAGAATACTATCAACATTTCTGGGGTTTTGGCTCATGGTATTGATAAAAGCCAAACCTATATAAGGGGAAGAAGATCATAGTGCATGTGTGTGCATGTGTAAGGGCTTAAACTAAATACTTATTTCTGAAGTATATCTGGATGGAATGGGTTCTGTTTATTTATATGAAATTATGGTGCACTCATGGAGATAATATTGGATCAGGATATCTAGACCTGAAATGACCATGTACTTACTTGATCTATTGGAAATATGGTTTGGTCTGTGATCTGGTGCATGTTTGCTGAGTTGAAGTGAACAAATCTAGGTAAGTCCACAGATTTGAATCTTTCTGCAAAATCTATATTTTCAGATCTATACGTTGTTTCATCACGGTGAAAGCGCATATATATGCGGGTTTGGTTTAGAGAAAGCGTGTATGGAAGACAGGGTTTTCTGAAGCTTGATAGAGAGGTTATATGTTTTCTGCTATTATATTTATGCTATCTACCAATGAAGTCTTCATATAGATCAAGGTTGTTTAAATACCATATATGGTGATAAGTTGAGTATGTAGAAATATTATCAATAAGTGATTAAGTATGATTAATGATGCTCACTGAATAAGGATTCTACAAATCTAAAAATATACATGACGGAAAGCCTCAGATTTGTTTCAGAGACTGGTCAATTTCTAAAAATCAGTATACACAGATCTATATGCAGGTTTTTTGTGCAGTAAAGCGTGTATATACACAGGAATATTAAAGGTAATTAGCATATGCATTTAAGGTAATGAGTGATCATGGTTGAAATCGATTTTTCATGTTGATTCTAAAATCTGGGTTTATTAAGTATTGTGTTCTGGTTATAGTGTTATCATTGTTCCGTTCGAAGCTTGGGTTAAGTTTATTGGTGTTGATATTTATGTTGAGTAGTGTGAAATTTCTTGGACCCAGTATGAAAATTTATGAAACGTGGTATGTAGTGGGTTTAAGAGTTGAAGCCTTCAATGTGGAAGTAGAATATTCTTTCTAGTAGAAGCTAGTGTTCTCATCAGGGGGTTGAAGCTCCCTTACAGTAGTGGCTAGTAAACAAGATCAGGGGGTTGGAGCTCCCTTCCAGTAGCAACTGGAGAACGAGAGAAGGTTTCAACCTTCTACAAGTAGATGCATGCATAGTGATATGAGTTTGCATCAATACAAAATTTTATGTAGTTTTCTATATAATAAATATTTAAGATATAGATGACAACAATGGTGGTTTTCTCCTGAATTGGGTTTCCAGCTTAAATTTTTGTGTTCATCTGTGATGCTCTTATGTGATGATTTATTATTTCTACACTAATTCACTGCTTAACTATCTGATGCATAACTGATGATCTGGATTAAAGATTGCTTCTGAATGTTTATCAAAACAATCAAAATAGTTAAGTTATCTGTGTATACACTAGTTGTTGTTTGGAAATCCGTGTACATACGCTAGTTGGGTTAATCAAAGTTGCGTATAGAAATCCGTAAAGAGAAAAGAAAAGGATTTTGATTATTGCAAATACTGATTCACCCCGCCCCTCTCAGTGATTTTCCCAAAATTTCCTTCAATGTATTCCAAGTTTCAGTAGAAGTCCTATAATCACGGATATGAGGGATTATGTTATCTTTGACATAAATTCTAAGAAGTACCTTTTTTTGTTTCATCATTTCTCCCTATCATGAATAGTCGCAACTGTCATGCCTGCATTAGGTTTTACTTCAGCCCCCTTTGTAATAGTCGAGACACCATAACCTTGTAGCAGTGTCTGCAGCTTGAATTTCCAGTTGACATAGATTATGCCATCTTGTTTGTTAGCTTCGTTCAAGAGAATTCACCATCCTCTCCCAATTCTTTTAAATAACCCTTCCAAAGTCTTCAAAGTTTCAACCACTAAAAAAATTAAAGCCCGTAGTTTAAGTATATAAAGGTATTTTTTTTAATTTTATAAATATTGGGCGATCCCTTTTTCTAATTTTTTAAAGATATATATGAAAAATATATTTAAAAAATAAAATATAGCGTTTCACATGGGCTCTACCTTTAGCCCTCCACATTAACTAAAATACTGCGACCAAAAAAAAAACACTCGGTATTAAAAACTATCCATTCACTGTTATACGATCCCCTCTCCTTCGATGTTGAAGACTAGTGGGGGCTATTCCACGTTCATGTAAAAAGAAACAAGTTACTTCCTCAACCTTTGACTAGTGCTTCTCCTGTCGACTTTGACCGGTGATTATGACCAATTGAACTTTATTATTCGATACTACCAGGCAGCTTTGCACATCCAATTTTTCATTTTATAAACTTTGCCTTCACCAATGCTCCTCCTTCCATGATTCAAAAGTGGTGATCTCAGAAAATAAAAAATAAATAAATCTTACCAACTGCTGACCGTGCCGAATTGCAGAACCCTGACTCTGCTCCTTATCACTCCACGAAAAAATCATGCTCTTCTTAGCATACGACCATATGTCTAAGACCACCGATTTTCAACTCTTCTCACGCAACTAGATTCTAAGTCATGAATACACTGGCACTCCTCACATTGGAGGTGGGCAGCTGAGCGATTTAGTGGAAATGATACACATAGCAGTGGAGAAATCACAATGTACTTCAGAAGAGCTAATCCCCAAATCCAAATTTCTTGTAGGAGTATTCTGACCATATTCCTCTTATATTGCACCCATATTGGAAGTCCTCACATCCAGTTCCCATTTATTTGCCTTTCCTCTATTTACGATCCTCCATTCGTAAACAAAGAATGTAAATATACATATAAAGGGACCTCGAGGAGAGCCCGAGCGAGGGTCTGTCATAAAATTTTCAAACAACACCATTACATCACCGTATCTTGAACCTTGATCACTGTATCCTTCTCATATCACCATCTCCTTCTCACACCAGGAGAGAGTGTTCAACGAAAAAAGATTGACAATCCTTAGCGAGTGAGTAGAGATCATTCAGCATGTTGGCAAAGACCGTAAACAAATTCTCAACGCAACTTAAAACAAGCATATCGCACAGAGATTAAGAAAAAACATTAATAGGCCTCCACCAACAACATCCAACACCACAACATCCAGCAAACAATCAGACTCTGTCAAGACACGCCTTCTCACAACACATAAGCTAAGATCTCGCTCTCATACCAACTAGAAATATTGAAAGATAAAAGATGAATGAAATCGACATTCCTCAAGAAATAAATCTCTGAGGCTTCCTACAGCTCTAAATACATTCATTTAATAATCAACAATCAATTACAACCTTATAAAGGTGTATAGATACAGAATAGTTAAAACTAATTCCTAGAAATGAGGAACTAATACCTGATTAAAGCAAACATCTAAATCTGTTTCTCCATTATTTTCAAGTATTTTCATATACCAAATTTATGTAAATGAATAAAAATTATTTATAAATTGACTAATAATAAATATATGACACTCAAATATGCAACATAACTTCTAGTTAGGTTTTTTATTGAAAGGGTTTTTCATAACATATCTTAGTATTCATTATGATTGGTGTGTTTTTTTTATTTCATTGTTATCTATTTTTTGAATTTTATTTATTGTGTGCATAAACAACAAAATCAATCATAGAATATATGTGTTCTAAAGGAATTCACCCTTCATAGTATATATTTTGGTTTAGTTTAATATCTGTTTTTTAACATACTATCCAACGAAATATTCATGGAAATTTAGAGATCATGTTGGTATAAGAGTAGGGTTCTTTTGGTATTTCTAAAAAACAATAGGGTATCCATGAAACAATTTGAGCATAAAGTTGTCAAACCCTATCCATGTTCAACAAATATCTTAATAATAACCCTAAATATATAGAAATGGACATATTTTCAAGCTTGGAAGTGTAGATGGTAGATATTAGCCATATAAATATCCTTATGGTGGCTTTAGCAAACAATTTTGGAATTAATGAAGATGGAGGGTTCAACTTAGAGTTAAAACCAAAGGTAATTTTAGGGGATCAAGAAGATATAGAGGTTTCTAAGACAGAACAAAAGAAAAAGTATCAGATTTTTTACATAGTGAACCATTCACAATCCATATTCAAGATAGAGGAAAAGGCGAACATCAAGTCATATCAAGGTGATATCAATGTTTTGAAATTAAATAATTATTTGCATAGGTTTAATTTAGTTTTCACCAGATAAGTAAGGAACAAAGTATTTTATTTCTTCATTTCAAATTAGAAGGCCATGGAGAGACTTAGTGGAAAATACACATAGAAACCATTAGGTTCGACAACCATCGCCTAGTAACTAAGTGGGGGGATTTTAAAACTCTCATAAAGTCCCAATTCTACGTTATCAGGTATATAGAGGAACATTGGTTCTAGTGGCATAATTTTAGGTGGAGACAAGGGTAGTGTGTGTTGAAGATAATGGAAAAACTATATTAGAGAGTGTCAGTTCACCTGATCCTTATAATGGGAGTTTATTCCTAATTCGTAGGTATTGGTTCTAACTTCCCCATTTGCATGTAACCTATATATTTTTTGATCTCTATTGAGAATGCAGAGCAACTTGTGGACACATTACCTCCTGGTGTAGTCTCTCAGAGTAGACATAACCAGTACAACTTTCAATAATTTGATTCTGCAATATTTTTTCTTGGTATCAGAGCTCCAGGGTCGAATCAAAGTCAGAGTGCTTTGATCCATGTGAGTAATTGAGGCAGCAGAGGAGAAGCCCCTGATGACCTGAGGGTAGCCTCAGTGAGGCTATGAGAGAGTTTTTTTTTTCTCTGGGAGGTAAAGCCGATCATTGTGTTTTTCTCCCTCAGAAATACGTCGATCGATGTTGATTTGTGCTGGACAAAAGCGTTGATACTTAAAATCAGCATGGATGTGATCACAAAGACCACGCTGATCAGTTATTAAACTTATGGGATTTCTGTGCAGCACGAATAACGTGACCTCTATATGATTTTAGAGTGCTAGCTAAAGGGAGAGGTAAAGAGATTGTGATTGGAGGAGCCAATATACTCGGATTGAAGGAGCCAAAGAGCTCATGTTTGGAGGAGCCACATAGCCTGAGTTTTTGAGCATCGTTGAGCCAAAGAGCTCGTGTTGAAAGAGCTAGAGAGATCATGCTTTTTTTAGCGTCGTTAAGCCAGAGAGGTTACATTTTTTAGTGCCATTAAGTCACAGTGCTCGTGATGAGGATCATTGATTGAAGCCAGAGAGCTTCTTCCTATGGAGACATAGAGATTGTGTCTACAAATAGAGTGAGATCCTGTCAGAGGAGTCGGAGAGTTATGGAATCAGATGTAGCAGTAGTGGGAGGATTGTTGTAAGCGTGATCCGTGATAGAGTGAGCTTGTGGTGCAGTGCACAGAGAAGCCTGCCAGATTGGTCGAAGAACATGTAGATATTTTCCTTAATATTGTTGTTTTTTGTAGATTTGTGATAATTTGTTTGTGGATCTTATTTCTTTCAATTGCCGAAGGTTATTTTTTTTTTGTCAACATGAATAATATGATGGATGTATACTTGAACAAGAGCAACAAAATTGATGGTTCCAATTATTCTAATTGGAAATTGAAGCTGCAGACTATGCTGGAAGAGAATATTGCATTGAGGATCGCGACTAGAGATGTGGTGCGACCTACAATTTCAACAAGCACAATAATTGTGACAATAGAGGAGTGGGAGAAAAGGGGGAACAGGGCGAGAAAGATGCTGAATATTTCAGTTATATACTTCATCATCCCTCACATCAAATATTGTAAGTGTGCTAATGAAATATAGACAACTCTCAAAGACTTGTATGAAATCAAAAATACAAATCGCCTATTGTTCTTGAAAAGAAAGATTCTCTCCATAAATATGGAGGATAATGATACAATAGCAACATTGATCTCACGCATCAAGGTTCTTAAAGACAAGATTGGAAATATTGGAGAGGTTTTAAGTAATAATGATCTCATAACTATTACTAAGAATGGTATGATTCAAGAATACCAGATGTTTATAACAGGCTTGAATTCTAGAGAAAAAACCCACAAATTCACAGAATTGAAAGGGATTCTCATGCAAGAGGAGGAAAGGTGGATGACACTTAAATGGCAGAATTCAGATATAGCTCTAATGGTGAAAAAAAAACTATTGAGAGGAAAAGTGAACAAAGGAAAGAGAGGCGGAGGAAAAACACAGAAAATTTCAAATCCATCTCAAGGTATGTCACGAAATAAGAATGATCTGCCATTAAAAAAAAAAATCTCTGGAAAAACTGGCCATATGGCTAAGTACTTTCGTAAGAAGAATATGATGAAGGTCAGCAGGGATACAAGAGACATGCAGGGAATGTTGAAGATGATGACCATAACCAATATCTTATATTGTTCATGGCTGACTCTGATGAAAAGGATGAAGCAGATACGTGGCATGTGGATTCAAGTGTGTCCACCCACATGACATGCACTAGACAATGGGTTGAGGAGTTCAAGGAAACCAACACTGGAGCAAAAATCTACATTGGAGATGACAAAGGGTACCCAATCAAAGGACGTGGTAATGTTCTTGTAATTATACTTGATGGTAATATTAGGAACATTCAGAATGTGATGTATGTACTCAGAATTAATAAGAATCTGATTTATGTTTCAATGATAACATATCATAAGCTTAAGGTAGAATTTAATAAAGCATATTGTGTTGTTAAATATTTTTTTTTATTCTACGAAGACCATTGCAACATAGATTCATGTGGGCAGCCTTTACAAGTTGATTGTGATAAGTGTGCCACATCAAGCCTTGACATCGTCAGTTATGTCTACGGAAGAAGTATGGCACCAGATATTTGGCCATATAAATTTCAAATATTTGTAGTTACATTAGAAGAAAGGTATTGTTACTCGTCTTCCTGATTTAGAGCATAATCATGTTGATTGTGGAGTGTGTGCTCCTGGGAAGCTGCACAAATATGAGCTTCCTGTTAATGTTAATATAAAATAGAGAGATATACTAGAGTTAGTCGACACTGATCTCTGTGGGCCAATGCAGTCAAAATATTTGGAGGGTGTATATTAATTATTTTTGTTTGTCAATGACTGTACTGGATTTATGTGGGTATATTTTCTCAGCAAAAACATTCATGTTTCTAGATATTTCAAGAAATTCAGAAGCATGATAAAGAAGTAGTGAGGAAAATACATGAAGATTCTCTGCTCGAATCAAGGGGGAGAGTACAGGAAGGCTAAATTCAAAAAATATTTCAAATAACATGGAATACTGCAGTATTTTACAATACCCCACACTCCTCAGCAGAAGGGGGTTGCAAAAAGGAGAAACAAAACCCTCATGGAGTGTTCTCACAGTATGCTAAAAGGTAAGAATATTTATAATGTATTTTTGGCTGAAGCGATAAACACTGCAGTGTATTTGAAAAATAGGAGTCCTACAAAGAGTCTTGAATTTAAAACTCCTTTTGAAGCTTTAGTATGATTTAAACCTCCTTCTGAAGCTTTACTAGGAGTACAACAAAAATTTGAGGAAGATGGAAATAATGTTTATTATCTATTATAAGAACCTAGATGTACTTGTCAAATCTATGGGGTGTCAACATAGCCAAAATGAAATTTATGTTCTTCAAACCTACAACAGTGGATGAGGCTTGTGTCAAGAACAATACCTAGAAAATATGGGATAGAAGAGAGGGAAATCACGTGGTTAAAAGTAGAAGGAACACTAAGAAGATTCCATAGAGGGGAAGAAGAAGTGGAAAGGAGAGGAAGGAAAATAAGACAATATCCATAGCATATTAATGCAAGGATCCTAACAAACACTAAAACCACTCCAAGATTGATCATCACACATAGGAGAAGTACTAGAAATTAAATCCATAGCTCAACCCAAATACCATAAGGAGAATATAAAGAATAAAAATATCATAGCCACAAATTTGAGTAATAAGGTGGAAATAAGCTTTCACATGGATGAGAATATTATCTACACATCAGTGCAAAAAGGGGTGAATCTATCAAGAAATATGAGTTTGTAAAATAGTCTTTGGTATATATCAAGAAATATAATTTTGTAAAATATTCTTTGGTGTATTTATGATATCTGATTAGTGTAGATGAGTTTAAGATTGATCTGGCCAATATGGAGGCCATAATCAAGTGGCAAGTACCTAAAAATGTTTATGACATCATAAGTTTCATCGGGGAAACAAACTACCTAGGGAAATTCATAGCTTTATTTTTTGTAGTAGCTACACCACTTCATGCCATGTTAATGGGTGGCATGAGTTTCTAGTGATGAAAGGATCATCAGAATTCCTTTGAAGAGTTGAATAATAAAATCAATTAAACATTTTTTCTTATGGTACCAAACATGTAGCAACCCTTTTGTAGTGGATATCGATGTGAGTGGTTATGATATGGGAGTGGGTTTCGATGCAAGGAGGAGGGTTTGTATATTACCAGACTTAAGTGTTTCATGGATTTATTCTTAACTACCCTACCCTTGACAAGGATCTCTATCCATTTATATACAATATAAAAAATGTGGAAACACAATCAAATGGAAAGGAGACAATAATATAGATAAATAACCAAATGTCAAAATACTTGAAATCCCAAAGTAGGTTACAATAGATTAGATTATGGGCCTCTAAAATAGCTAAATTACAAGGCACATAAATCTACTCCTAAGCACATAAAAACTATGTTTGAGCACATCTTTTCACTTAATGTTATATTTTCCTAACTTAATGGGTTCTTCGAATATTTAAATGTGGTTTTCATATTTTATGTTCTTTAACATGTTTATTGTGCATGAATTAAATAAATATTGAGTAGATTCCAAGAGATCCAACAATGGATATGTTTTTGGGACTTATTCCCTACAACAAGGGGGCCTACAATCCATTGAATTAGGTAATTTAAGTCCCCATCATGTTGCTACTGTAACATACCTTAGTATACCTTGTACAAATATATATGGGATTAAATTATTTTGCAATGTTTAAAAGTGTGTGGAATCCCATGGAGGACTTATTACCTACTCTTAACATGACCTGAAATGATATACTCACATTCATTAAGTGAGGCAATCGTAGAAATGGAACAACTATTTGCATAAAGGTAAAATAATTAGTGAAAATTGTTAGGAAAAATAATTATGTTGCACCTTTTCATCATAAAAAATTTTCAACATGATGAATGATATGATTTCCAATGTTATACAGGGTGACCATATCGTCAAAATAACCAAAAAGGTAAGCACACAAATAAACACCAATGTTCATTAAATGTCCTGTGAGGGAGTTTCACCCCTCACAATTACAACAAGGGAGTCCATCCCTTGTACATTGTTGTCTAAAAAAATGAAGATGGGTTACACTTTTGGGCCAAATGTGGTGATGAAATTTCAAGTTTTTCCTCTTTTATCAAATTGAAGCCCTCAAAATTCGTATAAACACCCTGAATTTTTATTTAGAGTAAAAATAAAAAATGTGTAGAGTTTTGTTGTTGTCCTAATGATATATTTTTCAAAAATATTTAGTGTTGTATAATATGTCAGTTGTCCATTAAATTAAATCCTTGTCCTTGGATTTTTCACATATCTCAAGAGGTATGCTTGTGTTCACATAGCATAAATTAGTCTAAAACGTGTAATATATATATATATATATATATATATATATATATATATATATATATATATATATATATATATATATATATATATATATATATATATATATATATGTCTGTGTGTGTGTGTGTGTGTGAATTATCTACATGAATAGAGCTATGTTTTCCATATTAAAAATATATTTTTTATTGTTTTTTGAATTTGGCGAAGTAATATTTCAATTGCATTTTGTAGACACGTGTTCACGTAATATTTTTTTCAACTATTTAAATAAACGGAAAAACCAAAAGTGCCCTTTCGAAGAAGACTCATAAATAAATATAGTAGCATTTTTTGAAATTATTTCATTGTATATATTTTACGATATTGATTCTTTATTGAACCTCTTTAAAATAGTTCAAAAAAAATTCAAAAATTATGTTTAAAAGAAATTAGATGAAAAATATCATATCAATTCAGAAATGTGAAACTCATATGCCATTGGATAGAATATTCCTTCATGAATTGAATGTGATCAATTGTGCAACCTAAGGAGAAATTTATCCTAAGTCGTCTATGATACAAAATGAAGTTGCCAGAAATTTTGTAGAATGGGCGCTGAATTTGTTGATTTTAGGACTTAAGAAGCTTCATCAAGTGCCTAAATTTGAAATTTGAATATCTCGATTAAGGATTTTGTAAACCATCGATTGATCCATTTATGTGGTTAAAATGAGCTCAATCGAGCCTTTATAATTTTGTTTTGAATAACCCAAAATTAAAATTTTACCTCATTTTAAAATACAAAATATTATTAGATATTTTGTTATAATGTCATCTAAAAACCTTATTAAATTTAATATTAATATTCAAATAATATTAATATATTTTAATGTTAATATTAAATTTATTTATTTTGGATATATATAATATTATTAACTTTAATATAATATAAAATTTTGTATATTATAATATATAGTAGCACAACCACATTAAAAAATATGGTTGACATGTGCCATAGGAATCAATAAATGAGACATTAACAGAAAAAGAGTCATATAAGCTGACTCAAAATATATGTCGGTTTTGCCAACAGAGGTTTGGTTCGACACAGAAGAGTGTGTTGTTAATACACTCACTCATGATGAAAAGGTCATTAGATCCAATTCCCCTCAAGGAAAAAAGAATCTAGCAATGATAAGATCTGGTGTGGGTGAGGACGGGTGCGATCCCTAGACGATTTTGACGGCTTATATTCCCCTCGGTTGTGGTTTCTCAGATCATAGGTTTGGCATGAACTCATGTCAGGACACACATTACCAAGCAAGAAATATATATCTGTGTGTGTGAGTGTGTGTGTGTGTGTGTATTAATTTTATTTCACTCTTGAAGTAATCATAAGCTAAAGAAACTTTTAAAGTAATAAAGCCTAAACAATTTCAATTGGAAGACATGAAGTGCTATATGTATCTTTGATGGAGGTAGCTGGAAAATTAATATTTTGCAATATTTTAAATAATATTTCCATGGAAAATTATCATTTTCCATCTAGGTTAATATGCAACACACATTTGAAATATTCCATTTTAAATATGTATTATATATAATAAAAACAAATTGTAACAAAAAAAAATGAAAACATAATATTTTAACTATCAATGTATTTAATTTTGTTTGAAATATATAGTGAGAGAGAGTGTGGGACAAGGTTAAGAGAGATAGGGGGACACAAATATGGATAGATGGAGAGGAGGAGAGAGTCTCTGAGAAAGAGAGGGAACTTGAGAAATGGAGTTGGAGGAAATGATATGGAAGAAAGAAGTTTAAGATATATATATATATATATATATATATATATATATATATATATATATATATATGGAGAGAGAGAGAGAGAGAGAGAGAGAGAGAGAGAGAAATACATATAGAGAGAGAACGATGGAGAGAGAGAGAGGTAGTGACAAGGGAGATGGAGAGAGAGGGAGAGAGGATAGTAGGAGGGAGGGGAGATAGAAGGGGAGACAAATGGAGAGAAGGGGAAGAGAGATATAAAGGGAAATAAAGGGAGAGAAGTGTTTGATAGAGAGAGAGGAATGGATATATATATATATATATATATATATATATATATATATATAGCGAGAGAGAGAGAGAGAGAGAGAGAGAGAGAGAAACAATGTGTATGTTTGTGGGGTGATATAGAGAGATGAAGAAGGAGAGTGAAAGTCAGATAGAGATATAGATGGAAGGGGGAGAGAGGGAAGAAGAGAAATTTTCATCATATTTGAGTTTTTAAAAATTGAATAAAACTTAAATTTCCATCATTTGGAAACTACTGAAATAATTAGATAACTACTTATAAATTACGAAAGTTGATACCATTATATAAAATTATAGAAATGTGACGAAAGCCTGGCCTTCATGTACAAGTGATGCAGCACAATATATTCCAGATTTCCAAATTGTAATGCGATATTTGTGAATCTATTTAATAATGTTCCAGCTCAGTTATATGGCTTTCAACAATGGTTAAATTTCAGTCTTGGTACACGTCGTCAATTTCATTTATGGTAGATGTACACACGATATATTGGTTTTCGTGGCAACCCACTTCACATTTAACACTCCATCGTTCGAGGCCCGGTATGTTAATTGTGCTCCAATTTCTGCGCTTCACTTTTACACTTGTAAACGATGCTTCGTTGGTATTGTTGTTTTCTTTCAAACGACAATGTGGGGGGAGGGTTTCTTCGACCTCCACTGGTCTTCTGAACTTCCCGAGGATTCCTTTGCAAGATTGTGCATTTTCTCTGGCGAGGTATGGATTTCTCTGTGCACTCAATAATATGTACTCTATTTCGGTCTTATGTTCACTGCTCCTCACTAAATTCCCTCTGGTTCCTGCAATGACACTCTTTAGCGACCTGTGTGAGAAAGTCCTTCTGTGACAACTTTTCAAGTTTTCAACTTTTGCGTTTTCAGCTGTGTGTTTTTTTCTTCTTTGCACTTTCACTGCTAACATCGACTAGATTTCAATATTAACTTACAGGTGCGGCCAACCAAGGTCCTTATGGTCATCTTCAAGGTCAACGAGAACAACAGGTAATTGCTCTCCTCCGATTTCATAGTGCGCCACTTCTATCTGCGACTCTAACCTATTTGCCCCTTCATCAGCAGAATCTGTTGGCTCGAAAAAACCCTGGGTACTTATCTCTATCCAACCCCAGATCTTCCGGTGAGTTTCTCTATGCTTTGTTCTTTTAATTCATAGTTTTACGCTATTCTTTGGATAATGCATCTCCAGTTGGCATGTTCTAACCCCGAACTGTTTTGGATTATTGTGTAGGCCTCTTGCTTCTATCGAAATCCTGGCTTGTTTCCTCAGTGAATCAAACCCTATAATAGGGTCGACTCCATTTCATATTCTTGTAGTTAGGGTTTATCAAATTCTCGGTTTCTGGCACCCGCCGTTTCGTTGCCAAACCCTGTTGGGTGGCAAACCTCTCCATGCAATGTGATGTCGGTATAAAATGTGTTGAAACTGTGTGTTTTGTTGTAGCTATGTTATTTCGTGGTTCAAACCCTCGTTCGGGTTGTTTTGTTACTCTGTCCCTCTTGGACTGATTTGGACTCTTGATAAACTCTGTTTCAAAACGATTTATACAAGAATGTTTTTGTCTGTGAAGAATTTCAAAAATGTTTCAGTACATGAGAACTCACCTGACCTCTGTATGTTATTTCTTCCTCGTTTTGTTTGACTCTGATAAGTGGAAATAGAACTTCGCTCCGTTCGGCTGTGTGTTTCTGTTTCTATCTTCGTAGGCTGTCAATGCATAACACAAAGAAAAAAATTTCCTTTCCTCTCTACATGCAGTCATACGTTTGCTTAGTTTCAAGTTTCATATGAATCAACTTCATTATCATGCTCACACACGGATGTTACACATAATTCGAACTGGAAATAAACACAATAACTTCACAGTGCACAAATGTGAACTAGCAATTATGGCTGAAAGTAATATTGGTTGTAGATTTTTATTATTCTCACTTGTCTTCTTTCTCCTATTCTCTTTATGGAAGAATTGAACCCCTCCATATGATTTTACTTCCGTTTAAATACCTACAGGTGTAAATCAGTTCTGTTTTTTGATTGAACTGTCAACCGAATGTTTCTAACTACATTGCCAGTTTCTTTTTGTAAACAAAAATAAACTTCTAATTAACTACAAAAAGCACTTTATGTTCCTATTCTTATTGTCCTTGTCCGACTCACGAATAATAAAGTAATTAAAAGAACATAGGTTTAATAACCTGTCCATAAACACGTGCTAAATCACTGAGACAGTTAACCATCTTTTGTCTCCTCCGAGATGGATGCTCCTGCATCAAAATGTTGCCATATATTTTCATTTGAACTTTATATTAAATTTCAATGTGATTGACTTATATCATGTTATGACAAAGCTCTTGTAGATAATATCAAAATCAATAATGTTGAATAAAACATATTTGTTTTTTAGATGGAATATTTTAATATAAAAATTGTATAAAACTTATTTCAATCATATTTGTGTTTTTTAATTGAACCTTGAGATAAGAAATTGATTGAAATACTTAAATTTTTTTTCCAGAAAATGGTATATGGGTGGGTCACAAATGTTTTCATATATATATATATATATTATACAAATGACTTTATAATTCAAATCATTTATTTTTAAAATTGAATTGTAGTAACATATATGTTGATTTCACTAAAAGACACTCTCTACAAGGCAATATGAACCATGATTGGAACTATTTACATGTTCAATATTAAATTGATACATGATCTATTTTAGTTAATTTTAAGTATCAGACTGACTTGCATTTGTAAATTCTAAGATTGTACTTATTTTCTTACTTTATGAAACTGTAAATCAAAATTGAACATATGTTTTACTAATAGAAGTTATAGTATATAGAAAATTTATTAAATTAGAAAAATCTTTTTAACATATCTATTGAAACTTAAAAAATTAATGAGAATCCATATACAAGATTAATAAAAATCTATAAAATAAAATAGTGAATACATGTATCAATAAACTATCCATATCAAAATATATACAAATTCAAATATCACATGAACATCCATAAACTGAAATAATGTCCATGATTTATATGCATGAAATTTCTATGTATGAAAATATACAAAGTTTGTATACAAACTATGACACTATAATATAACCACAGAAACTCTTATGTGAGTTCTCTCGCACAAATTAAGTGTTCATAAGATGGTACTACAATATAACACGTTCAAATTCAAACTAATTAATTCATTATTTGTACAAAATAAACAATATGTAGATAAATTATATTGAACCAGATTTT
Source organism: Pinus albicaulis (assembly GCA_034641835.2). NCBI lineage: Eukaryota > Viridiplantae > Streptophyta > Pinopsida > Pinales > Pinaceae > Pinus > Pinus albicaulis. Next base: position 912,016,174 of record CM076575.1, read on the forward strand.
CAATTACATATATATACATGAATCTAAAAACCTAAGTCGATTCCAAATGAAAGTCTCATAGGATTGAGGTCTGATCTGAATCTCAGTTTGGTGTTCCCTTGCATGTGGCTTGATTATTAGGGCCTGCATCAATGGATATCATCATGAGTGCCTCTAAACCCAACATCCTACTCAAATGACACTCTGCATATGGGCCCGTGTAAAAAATGGCATGAACAAATTATAATTAGTCTATAAATTATTTAGCATATTTATGTAACTTAAAAAAATAAAATGTTGAAATATTAGGAACAAATAGGATTTCCTCAATTGTTGGTCCATGTGGTTGTACATAGGGACTCTCCTCCACATTAGTGAACATATAATATGAGGTAGAGGTAGAGGAGAATCCATTGAAATGTGTTGTGGTTGAGGATGCCCTAGCTAATCAAATTCCCCCTTGGATGACCTGATAAGATCATCCATGTAGTTGCGATCTATATACATGTTGTCAAGAACTTATTAATATAAATTATGAAATGTAATATAGACTAGAAATTTAATATCAATAACTATGCATAGTATGATAATAAGAGTCAAAAGTTTCATATATATATTTACCTGGTTTGTGTCAAGTGGGCCATACACCCTCCAAGTGTCATGAATGACATCACAATACATACATGTATGTGTCAAATGCTGATCAAAGGGTAAACTCGACTCAAAATTCATCATCATATAAGGGCATTGGAGGGTCATGAGGCAATAGTGGTGGTTTCCTAGTCTCTCCATGCAATGCAACATGCACACCAGCCAATAACGTCCACATACTGTCTACAATAGTCTCCCACGTCTAACCATCGAGCTGCGACAACTTCTATTTCTATCCAAGTAATAACAAGCTTCGAGATAGTAGTGGAAATAATATTATAGGTGGTGTTACATGCCCAGGGTCCCTACGAGCCCGCTCACGCTCATAGGTACATTTCATGTCGGTACCATAAAAATGTGGTCTCGTATCAGTGTAATCTGTTCTCATATGTAACCGAAACTCTGCATATGGATTCTTACAAAAATAAACTATGACTAGTGATGGTTAGGAAACTTCCCCTAAGCTCCACTGCATCTATCATACACTAAAAGGGTTGCACGAAAATTACTAAAATATTTTAGTGGGATTGGAGCTTTATGTCTGGCAGGGTGATTCGAAGGGATGTTGAATACCATGAACATCAATGCACTTGGTGGCCTCCTTCACTACCTCCCAATAATATGATCCTCTAACCTCATGCCTCGTGATCCTATGTATGAACTATAATATGTGTGTATGTGGGCCTGACGTTTTGCATGTATCAACCAATCTAGTCATGGTATCCAACATCAAAGACAATGAAAACCGAGTCGGTGAACTGGACGGGATATTTTTATCTCTGGTTTGATATGTGTATGATGGGTTGTAACATCCTGTGATGTGATATGAGTTGTATCATCATCCCGCAGAGGGATCGATGGTGCACTCTGATTCTCATCTTTGGCCTCCTCAGGACCTGTAAATCATAAACATAATTGAACATATATATAATTAAAAAAATAGAAGCATAATAGCATATACATTGAGTTCAAACACATCATTTGAAAATATTTTAAAAATTAAAGACACTTTCAAGACATAACCACATGTATTTTAAATAGGATTTAAAAATGTTGGAGGTATTCTTGAAATGGGAAAAGAAGTTCCACTCTATGTATCATGGTAATTAAAACAGGTAGAAACACTGCCTCTAACACTCCAACTAGCATCGAAGGCAGGCTCTACAATGGGAACATGAACTCTTGGTGGGCTACATGATCTATCATAAGCTCGACCAAGTAGAACATAACCTCTCACACTATGATGGTCTGCAATTGGGGATTCTATATGGGATGCCTCAGCATATTAAATGTAATAATTATAATACATATAAAATAATTCAAGAAAGATATGTTGACAATTTTTTTTTTCTAAACTCAAGAAAAATAATCTAGCGTGAAGTCCTAAAATTTAGAGTCCACTTTTTGATAATTTATTAACCAATGTACATTGAATTCCATGTAAATACGATATAAATAAGTGATCAAATCCACCCTCACACTTTTTCTCATTTCTAAACAACGAATCTTATTCATAGCACATAAATATGTAAAAAATTGAAACAAACATATCTACAAAAATAATAAAATTTCATGCCAACCAAATACTATAATAGAATTTACATTCTTAACGTTTGACTTCAACATCTGACATGTAATAAGTGCATGTAATATCCATATAAAGTGCAATGCCAATGGAAAATATCATTTTCACCATGTTTAAATAAATCGTTGAAAACAGGAAATGTTATGATCTAGTTGTGGTTGGAAACTCAACACAATTTTGGTGAGGAACGTTGTGGCCCCAACTAAATTTATACCTAAACATGAGGTATTCACACACAACTTCATGGTTTTGTAACCATGAATTTCTTTGGAAATAAATTGCATGTGTTTTATGCAAGGAATGATTGGTAATTTTATTAACTGCAAATATTTCTCTACAATCTTGAAAGTTGCAGGGATTTTTGTGTAGAGGAAAAGTTGCAGGAATTTTTTTTGTAGAGGAATAAATTATTTCATTCGAAGTTTCTACATGATTTCTAAGAAATAATTTTCTAAGAACATGCATGAGACATTTTCTTATTAAAAATAAATAAACCATGTTTTTTTATTAAGAAAATATATTGCATGGATGTTGTCTCTTGAGAAGAGATTACACGTGCACACAAAAAGATTTAAGAAGCCATACTACTTTTTATAAAGAATGCTTGTGAACTTTCTATAGTAAAAGATAAAGAAATTATATTACTTTATTTGAAGAAAATTGCATAGTAAAAAATAAGTTTTGTATGTTGTCTTCTTGGAAAGAAAACACAAGTGAAACCTACACACAAAAATATTAAAGAAAACATGATATTTTCATGCAAAAAATGTATATAAACTTTTCTTATAAAAAGATAAATAAAATAAGTTATATCATTAAATAAAATACTACCAGGAAATTATGAGAGAAAAATAGATTATTAATTTTCTTGGAGATATTAGCATGATTCCTATAGACTCCTAATAGGAATATGTGCACAATAATAATATCCATTATATTGAAATTTTTGAAATAAGTTACTATGTTAATTCTTGAAAATAAAATATTAATTGCATGCATCATTTTATTATATTTCGAAGTGAAATGTATTTTCATACATTATCAGATCCTTGGAAAAGAAATAAGTTAATAAGATCGATTTTCTTGGAAGGGTTTCAATGAATATGTATTCATATATCACTCTAAGTTAATAAGATTGATTTTCATGGAAGGGTTTCCATGAATATGTATTCATATATCACCCTCGAGAGATGAATTGTGTTAATTTATTGATTTAGGTGCATAAAATATTAACTTAAACTTGTTATTGTTTCATGGGTTTTATGCATAAAGAAGTCTATCTATGGTAATTTCTTGAAAAGAGAATCATGAGAAACTTGCATGTAGAAAGATATAAAAATGAGATTATGTTAAATTCCTTTTGAAAAATAAGTATGTCTCATTTAGGCTATATTAAATTCTTTTGTATGTATCATTTTTACATGAAAATAACAGTTAATGATGGTATAATTGTAGAGAAAGGAATCTATGTTGTGTATATTAAAGAATGGATATTACGATAAGTTCTTGCATGCACAAAGAATAGTCATTTTTTTATAGATATATGTTCTTCAAATGGATAGAAGAACTATTAAGCTATATTTATTTAAAAAAAATTATAAGTGATTACTTTTAGGCTATCATAACTATTATGTTAATTTCTTTCGGAATAAGATTATGTATATGCATGCAATATTTGTATTAGATTTCATTGGAAATAATATACATTTGTATGTGGGAAATGATAGAATGTTGTGTTAGACTACATTGGAAAATATTATTTAGGAAAGAAAATGAATTATGTGCACAGAAACATATTAATGTCTTAGTTTCCCTAGAATATATATATGGGTAATGTTGGTATAATATTTAGAAAAGAGGAAATGTATTAGAATGATTTATTGCATTAGTTTTATTGAAAATAAAACAAGTTTTTGCATGCCCTATTATGTTATATTTCCTTGAGAAGGAAAAATTTGTTTGCATGCTCTATTGTATTAAGAATTATTTTGAGAAGATTATTTTGGAAACTATATGAATTTTCATGCATATGAATAATATTCATTGTGTTATATTTCTTTACATATATCTATTCAAAAAAATTAATAGTTGAAGGGCTATTTGTTTTGATCAAGTTTGTGTAATTCACATGCACGAAGATCATAACTGATGTGTTATTTTCATTTAAAGGAACTTTTGAATAGTTATAGTGATTTTTCTTTCACAAGAATGTTTGTTTATCCTAGGGGAATATAATTTAATGTGGTATTTGTTTATATAAATGAGAATATAAGTTAATGTGGTATTTTTTTATAGAACTGCGTTGATGGTTATGCACTTATAACTAATGAATATGAAGTGTTGCTAAAGAAATACTTTCACAATATATTTTTGGCATTTCATGAATGTATATGAAAATATGATGAAACACCACTAGTATAGATTTATGAATTCTTCTGATTAATTCTTGATTTAATCATGATATCAATGGCTTCTGACAATAACAGTTGCGGGAAAAGATTGCGACATATAAAGATGGATTAAGTTAGCATTATGGAAGGCAATAAGTTAGTGGCCTATGCATATTGAAGGAATTTCAACTACTGGATAATCCACTTATGGAAGGAATCCTAAAGACACGATGCGCATGTTTTTGTGGGCAAATGATGTCACAATGATTGTAATAGATTATAACAAGTTATGTTGTTTTTGAGATGATATTATTTGTAATATTTTATGACAATGTCGAAGGGATGGACTCCTTTATAATCATTAAGTGAGGGATGAGCACCATCGTGAGTGTTTAATAGAAAAATTAAATGTTTGTTGGTTTTCACCCTATGGGGTTTCTAGGGTATATCATGTCAAATGATGTGGTTGCCTATTGTGCCATTTTTTTGATGTTGATTTCTTGCATGAAGTGATGTTTATATTAATAGGAATATGATTATCTAACTGAGTTAAAATAATCATGGATTTGATGCAAGGTTACATGACAAAATTTATGTTAATATGATACAATGATGGTTGTTTATGGTTGTGTAATTTACTATTCCTTTACTAAAGTTACTCTATATAATAATGAGCATTCTATCTAATGGTTAATGAGGAATCTGGAATAGTTATTTGGTTAGTTACCTATGGATAAATTTTGTAAAATATTTCTAACTCCATCCATTTTCAAACGAGGTTACGGGGGATGTTACAATATAAGCACATGGAGACAATGTTTCTTGTATAATACACTACATATTGAAACAATATGGTAAAAATTAGAAACTTGAGTCTAAATGATTTTATTTACATGACCAAATCCACTTTTAATGATGGATTTAATGTATCTATCAATGATGCATTGTTGAGACATGAACTCTCATATATATATATATATATATATATATATATATATATATATATATGATATGTTTTAAATAATTATGCTATACTAAAATTATGCACAATGTACAGCTTACATTGTTTTATGTTATTTTAATATATATATATATATATATATATATATATATATATATATAAAACAATGTGATATGTTATAATATTATAATCTAGTTAAACATATATATATAAAAGGTTATGTTAAATAGTTGTAAAACTATGTTATGTTATATATTTTATATCTACAATTGTAATATATATAACTATATGATGTTATAGTTAAATAATAATTAAATATAGTTACATTTTATTTTACATAGGTATATATATGTTATGTAAAATGTTATAATTATATATACCTCATGACATGATGTTATATAGCTTTTAGTTATATGAAGAACAAAATTTTCTCTTTTAGATTTTTAACATTAAAGATTAAAATTTTATTTTAAAAATAGTACTATATTTATTATTAAAAAAATATTTAAAATCTAAATTAATTTAAATTTAAAAGAATAAAACAATGTAAAATTTCTTATTTTATAAATAAAGGTTCACTATGAGAATCCATATTCATGATGTCAATCTCAATCTCTTAATTTACTTATTTCTTGGTTATGGTTTGGCTATTTTCTATTTTGAAACTTTTTGGGATATATTTTTGGTCAAATTGGTTAGAAATTTAAAATAAATTTAAAATAAAAAAATAATAGTAAAAAAATGAAAATTTATTTGACAAAATTTATAAACAAAAAATATAAAACATAAAATAATTAGTTTTTTTTTTAATTACCATTCAAAATCATAAAATATGCTTTTAATACACGAAATATTGCAAGTAAGAAACAAATTTAAAATCTAAATTATAGTTCTTTTGTTGTTTCAAAATGTTTTCTACGTTGTTTTGAAGAATTTTTTTTTTTTTTTTTAATGTTTTTCTAGGTTGGTTTTGTGATTTTCTAAGTTGTTTTGATGGATTTATCTTTTATGGTTTTCGTTGTTGGTTTTGTGATTCTCTATGATTTTTTTAAGGGTTTTTTTGTGGTTTTCATTGGTTTCTGATGGTTGTTTTTTCTTAATTAATTGGTTTTCATTGTACATGGTTTTTTGTATTATTATTTATTAAACATTTTTCAAAAATAAAATATAATAAAAACAAAGGATATAGTACCTACCTTCATTTCAGCATATCTGATGTTGATGGGGTGGTTGGCGAGACTGATTTGAATTCTCCATTTCTCGATCAAGCTCCGATAACCTTGATTGAGATACTCTTAAGCTCTCAGTCCAGCTACTCTAGTCTGTGAAAATGGTGTGTAGAGACAATGAGAGCGGTTTATACATTAAAAAAAGGCTCAATCGATTTCTATGGATCGATCGAGCATTATAGCTCGATCAAGCGTTATTTTTTAACCCTCGACTGGGCTATATTTTTAACCCCCAAGGGCCTAGATCAATCACTTAAAAAAAGATGGATTGAGAACTTAAATGGCTTGATTAAGCGATGCTTGATTAAGCAATTAAGTTTTCCACCCCAACGCACCCTCCTTCCTCAAAAAGTGTAACCCAAATCCATGCTTTCGCCCTATTGATATTTTACATAACAAATATAATATTTTTAAAAATAATTTCTAAATAGAGGCCCATACATTAGACATAATGTAATTTTTCTCAAAACATTACCCAACCACTCTTAGAGAAAAACAAATCATGGCATGGTTGTTTACGACAATAACTTATTTCATCATGATGCGTCACGCTTATCAGACCATCACAAGTTAATAGTATAACCTAGTAAACAAAGTTGTATGTTGTAAATTTTATATGACAATATTTCACTCTGTGTATAACAATAGTTATATATAAATACCACATCACTTGCAATAGTATTAGTTATAAACCAATGTCCAATTTACAACTATCACTCAATTCTTTATAAATATTTATTTCATTCATGCGACCACTATTTTCACCAAAACTCTAACATCATGATTACCTGAAATATTAATTTATTAAACGTAAAATATTACAACATTTCTATCCAAAAATAATGTCAGAGAATCCAAATATGTCTATCTCAAAAACTGAATCTCTACTAGTTATCATTTTATGTCACAATCACTAAGAATATTCTATGCATTATACATCTTTTCGTGAAAACACTTTCTTACACATGCATAACTAAAAGTGAAATTTGTCTTCATAACTAATCTTTTATTTTTTTCATGCATCATTAAGTACAAAACCATAACTATTTAACACTTAGAACACCAAAACTACTATCTGCAAAACTATACCTTTAATGCATTTATTCAAATTGCAAAACCATGAGAATAAATTTGTAAAACCATAGGAATAGCACAAACATAGTATTTTTTACTAGTTATTCTTCTTGTTGCAAAACTATGAACAATAATCTAGTTGTTTCTTTTAATACAAAAACATTCTTTTTATTAACCTTGTAACAACTTAGGCAAATAATATAAAAAAGTCATTCTTTTTTACTATATTTCAAATTCATTATACAAATGCATACACTTATAAATATTTCCTATTTATCCATATTCCAAATGCATTAAATACACCCATATAATTATAAAAGAGCATGTATTTATCCATATTTCACATGCATTACATAAATGTAGTCAATTATAAAAGTTTAATTATTTATGATTGAAAATAAAAAATCCTAACGAGTAAGAAAACCATCTTTATATTATTTTTATGAAATTGAAATCAAATGCATTAACCATTACAAAGCCACAGCTATTTTGTTATTGCAAGAACTCATGAAAATGTATTTAACATATCAAAAACCCCTCCCCACACATATATATATATATATATATATACCCAAGCCACACTTGAATAATATTTAACACAGAGCATGAAAATGTATTTACCGTAGCAGAACCTGATGCAGGAGCATCTGAATGTGTTCCCACATCAGAACCCCACACAAATAAATAAATAAATAAACATATATATATATATATGCGCCACATGTGAATAATATTTAACATAATATTTTACCGGACAGCCTATTGAAAATGTATAAATACATACCACTGCAAACTATATATATACGTTTGCAATCCACATGTAAATAATGTTTAATATAGAACGTGAATGCTCATATAATATTTTACCACGCATTCTATTGAAAATGTATTTACCATTGCAAAACCACATTTATGTAGTTTAGTTTTATCCAAGTCCAGTTAGTACATACCCAAGAAAAGATTGTTTCAACCATGATTTTCGGGAGATCCCTCAACATCTAGTCACTTAAAACCATTTCGAGAGAGTAACAATTATTATCTGCCAAGTGGAAACTCTTTTCCAAACCCTTGACACAGAGCCAGCGTGTGAATGTGAATATGTTGACACACGTCCTCCAGTCACTTTCTGCTCCAGACGACAAGGGAAAGCACGATTGGGATCTACTCTTTACGGAGAGATAAGAGACACAATCCTTCATGATTTGGAAGGCTCCATTCTTCAGACAATGAAGAGATAAGGGAATCTCCGCAAATAACATCTGCTCGTATCAGTAGAAGGTGCCAGGTGCCTCGACTTTGGCCTTTTCTTCACTACTGACTAGAAGACTTCCATTAAAAGACCAAATATATATATGTATAGAAACAATTACTATTGAAAATCAAATTAACTTAGAAAATATAGAAAACACACATAAAAAACTAGACACTAAATAATGGTGGAAAAGGCTTCAGTCTCATGGCTTCCTCATGTATTTTCTTATTATTAAAAGAATGCAATTTTACAATTAAATAGATGAGGAAACATAGTATGTGCTATCTTGAACACTTTGTTGAGATAATTCCTCAACCTAACACACACCAATATAGGAGCTACTTAAACTAACTTCTATCTCAGAGGAACAACCCAAAACTTTTCATATTTAATTTATTTTTATTTTTAGATTTATTATTGTTTTGTGAGAAAGACTAACAATTACAACATATATACTCTATGTTTCCATAGTCGAGACACAAAAAAGAACTACATGTAGCCACGTCTTAATTAATAGATGGGCGGATATGTGAAGCTGGGTTACGCTTTTGTGAGAATTGGGGGCGGAAATTTTTTTTCGGCAATAGTTCAGCTGAACTTTTTATAAAGTTCGGCCGAACTTTATGAGAAAGTTCGGGCGAACTCATTCTTCCGTTTAGATTGACGGCACACTGACAGCATGGGAAAACAGAATTTTTGACGGAGATGGGAAAATCGACAACAAAATTTCGGCCGAACTAAAAGTTTGACCGAACTTTTACTCTTAAAATAGTTCGGCTGAACTACTTCTTATAAATATATCGCCCACAAAGTTCATTTGTTTCTCGCGTCTGTGTTTCGTTGTTTCTTCGCGCGATGTTCTATTTTTGTTCTATTCAGTGATCTGTTTTCTTCCCGCGTCTTTTTTTCTTCACATTGTTTCTTCGTGCGATTTTCTGTTGTTGTTCTCTTCGGTGATATATTTGTTTCCTGCGTCTGTGTTTCCTAGCATTGTTTCTTCGCGTGATTTTCTGTTGCTGTTCTGTTCGGTGATCTATTGTGGCGCTGTTGCTAGTCTGGGGTTGCTTCCGTCCACTCTGTTGGTGATTATCTTTAGTAATGTCAAGCGAGCGAACTACCAAGTAACTCTCCTCCTCCTCTGCACCTTTGTCAATGGATTCATATGAAATCTGCATGAATTATAAATTATTTTCAACAACTTTGGTATCACTAATGTATTTCTTGTTAGAAATATAAGTAGGAAAGTATGGGTATAAAAATAGGCTTGGCACATACCTAAAAGACGCAATAAACCTATTAATTGATTCAATTGGAACTGCCACTACCATTAAGGAAGAACTCCCATTCCTGTTCTCCTATTCTTGATTCTACCTCGGAGGATCTTCCTTGTAGCTTTGATTATTTTCCTTATGGTAGGTGGAATTTTCGATGGTAAATTATTCTCAAGGATATTCTTTCTTAACTTCCTTAGTGATAGAAAATTCATTTAAGAGGTTTTGACCTCACTTGTTAACCCCATTACTATAGTTGGTGCTCTACTACTTACCCCAGTTATTGCCTTATGACTTTCTTTCTCGAGTGCTTTCCTACACAAGGAAGACTAGGGGAATAGGATTAGCTTTTATAAAATTATGGATATGGGAGACATAGAGCATGAATAACCAAATTAAGGTGGCGGGACCCATTATAGCCCCAAAAATAAGCGATAACTTGATAGGCCTTGTGAGCACTACACGCCACCCTTTCTCTTGGGAATTTACATTGGATGCCTAAGTCAGTCCCACATATTTGAGGACAATGTTGAAAAAATAACCTTATTGAAATGAAAAAACCTTGTTGAAACATAAAATTTCCACTTTGTGACCTCTCTTGAATCACAAGTTCCAGGGAACAGCTGCTTCTTGGTCTCCTCTTCCAGTTCTCCACCACTTGGTGGCTGCCACCTTGCTAGCAGAAGCCTCACTGGATTGCTCTGCACTCTTTTTATGCTTTAAATTTCATTACCTTTTTCTGTAAGGTGTATGTTGAATTTCTGGTAGTATGATATGCATTCGGTTGCTGTAGTTGTTAATGTTCCTGTGGATCCTTCAATTTCATCCGCTCTAGCTAATTCTTGCCTTGTGCATGGAAGTTTACCACCACTATTAAGCTTATGTCGTTACTGAGCCTTCTCTCGGTTCCTCAAAGCTGGAATGATTGAACTAGAATGATCTACTGTTGTAATGTGACTACATATTGTCTTTTATACTATTGTAATGTATTTTTGTATGAGACATAATCTGATCTTTTGTAATGTGGTCCTACATATTGTCTTTTATACTGCTATAATGTATTTTTGTATGAGACAGAATCTGATCTTTTATACTTGATAACCTGTTATGGGCATATCAAGAGGATTTTGTATATGAACTGTTATCAATATATGAAACAGGGTTTTTTCTCCATTGAAAAAAGAGTTAAAATCATTCTAAATTCACATATGTTCAGTGGTGTCACTGTTTCACTTCCTATATTATGTTTCTTACCATGATGAACTGGTGGAACTCTGCTGGGAGGCCTCTTCGTTTTTTGACTCTTTTCTCATAATGTGAAAGGCTGTTATATGTTATATAGGCTAGACTGTATAGTTATTAGACTACATATCTTCATATAGAACTTGCAAATAGTATGATGGAAACCAAACATAATAATGTATTAAGACATCACAACTTGCTAATTAGTTATTAGACTACATATCTTCATATAGAACTTGCAAATAGCATGATGGAAATGTGAACTTGCAAATAGTATGATGGAAATGTGGATCTCATGACTCTCCATGATTAATGCATCTAGAAACCAAACATAATAATGTATTAGGACTTGCTCCATTAACTTGCAAATAGTATTGTCGAAATGTGGATCAAATGACTCTTCATGATTAATGCTTCTAGAAATCAAACATAATTTAATGTATTAGGACATGCTCCTTTAGGCTTGGTGGAATTACCTTTGCTTTTTATTTCTCCCTTACACACACATATATATATATGAAGAGATTATCCCATTTTCCTTTTTATTCGTCGATCAAATGTTATTTAAATACAAGATTTATCATAATGTACAATGATTCATTCCATATTATTCATAAATTTTTTCATTAAAAAATGAACCCTTTAAATGATGAACCTAGTTAATGCTTCTTCCTCATGAAGAAGACTACTTGATCTTTTAATTTGAATTTGATGATGGTCCTTTGTTATCTTTCTTGACTACTTCAAATTCTTGACACAATCATATGCTTCTTGTTACTCTTTTTATTCCTTCCTTATATTATATTCTCCCCCTTAGATATTGTGTACTCTCCCACATAGATATTGCACTCAATTTTGATGGTCCTTTGTTATCTTTCTTGACTGCTTAAAATTATCAAATTATTGACACAGTCATATAGATATTGCACTCAATTTTGATGTTCCTTTATTACCTTTCTGTACTTCAAATTATTGACACTTGATCATATAGATATCATATACATATTGCACTCAATTTTGATGGTCCTTTGTTATCTTTCTTGACTACTTAAAATTATTTACACTCTATCATATATATATTGCACTCAATTTTGATGGTCCTTTGTTATCTTTCTTGATTACTTCAAATTATTGACACAATCATATGATTTTTGTTACTCTTTTTATTCCTTCCTTGTATGTATTCTCCCCCTTATATATTATGTACTCTCCTACATAGATATTGCACTCAATTTCATAGGCTCTTCTTTTGAAGTCAAATATATTGTATTCTCCCCCTTAGATATTGTGTACTCTCCCACATATATATTGCACTCAATTTCATAGGCTCTTCTTTTGAAGTCAAATAAGTGACAATAATTTACAAGAACTATCCCTAATTTGTTTCTCACATGTTCAAGTGGTTCTTTAGCAAGATAATTTACAAGAACTATTCCTAATTTGTTTCTCACATATATATTCAAATGCTTCTCTAACAAGACGCGTTGTGGGTATGTATTCCATCTTCACTATTTTCTTAAAGACTTGTTGTGTGAGGAAGTGGTACTTTATGTATATAGTGATTGAAGGAAGTATAATATTTTATTTTTCAAATTATTATTACACTTATATTGAAACACTTAATAGATATATAGATTTACTTTAATATCTTGTAGAGCCCATTTCATCCAAAACACTCAAAGAAATTTACCTTACCTTAATATCTTGTAGAGACCATTTCATCCAAAACACTCAAAAAGAAATTTACCTCGCCTAAATATCTTGTACAGCCCATTTCATCCAAAACACTAAAAAAGAAGTAACTACTATGCATTCCACTTCTACTCTAGATACAGAAAGTAACGACTCTTTCTTTCTTAACCATTAAACCAAAGAATCTTCTAAGTATAATTATACATTGTCCACTTGTACTTTTCACAAGCCTAGTTGAATCTATATATGTTGTCAATGTAAATTTTTCACAAGTAAATTTGTCAATGTAAATTTCTTAACTTCTACAAGTTTTATAGGCAGAGTCTGTAAAGGGCCAGGTAGCCTCTAGATCTCATATTTTATGGAAGGTGACATATCTAGTAAATGCCCCTACAATCAGTCTCTTGAATTGATGTAAATTTAAGTTCTTCATTTCAATATCCATAAAATACAACCACTTTAAGGTAAACTATTTACATGCACGTCATTTCTCCCACAAACTAAAGGCTTCGTCCCATTAATTTTAGATGTGAATTCTACCATAAAAATTTTAAGTCAAACTTTAAGATAAACCATGCACATGTCATTTGCAATAAATTTCAATTTAATATCTAAATTCACATATTTTTAGTGTTGTCATTGTTTCACTTCCGATATTATGTTGCTTACCTTGATGAACAGGTGGAACTCTACTGTGAGGCCTCTCTATTTTTTGACTCTTTGCTCATACTGTCAAAGGTTGTTATATGTTATATGGGCTAGAATGTATAGTTATTAGACTACATATATTCATATATAACTCGCAAATAGCATGGTGGAAATGTGAAATAATTAGTTATTAGACTACATATCTTCATATAGAACTTGCAAATAGCATAATGGAAATGTGAACTTGAAAATAGTATGATGGAAATGTGGATCCCAAAGAAAATTCATGATTAATGCTTCTAGAAACGAAACATAATAATGTATTAGGAAATGATCCTTTAACTTGAAAATAGTATGGTCGAAATGTGGATCTCATGACTCTTCATGATTAATGCTTGTAGAAAACAAACATAATTTAATGTATTAGGACATGCTCCTTTAGGCTTGGTGGAGTTACCTTTGTTTTCAAGATTAATTCTTCTAGAAACCAAACATAATTTAATGTATTAGGACATGCTCCTTTAGGCTTGATGGAATCACCTTTTCTTTGTATTTCTCTCTTACACACACACATACATATATATATGAAGAGATGATCCCATTTTATTTTTTATTCATAGATAAAATGTCATTTAAGTACAATATTTATCATAATGTACAATGATTCATTCCATATTATTCATAAATTTTTTTATTAAAAAATGAACCCTTTAAATGATGAACCTAGTTAATGCTTATTCTTCATGAAGAAGACTACTTGATCTTTCAATTTGAATTTGATGATGGTCCTTTGTTACCTTTCTTGACTACTTCAAATTATTGACACAATCATATGCTTCTTGTTACTATTTTTATTCCTTCCCTATATGGTATTCTCCCCCTTAGATATTGTGTACTCTCCCACATAGATATTGCACTCAATTTTGATGGTCCTTTGTTATCTTTCTTGACTAGTTCAAATTATCAAATTATTGACACAATAATATAGATATTGCACTCAATTTTGATGGTCCTTTTTTATCTTTCTTTACTTCAAATTATTGACACTTGATCATATAGATATCATATAGATATTGCACTCAATTTTGATGGTCCTTTTTTATCTTTCTTGACTACTTCAAATTATTAACACTTGATCATATAGATATTGCACACAGTTTTGATGGTACTTTGTTATCTTTATTGACTACTTAAAATTATTGACACAATCATATGCTTTTTGTTACTCTTTCTATTCCTTCCTTATATCTATTCTCCCCCTTAGATATTGTGTACTCTCCCACATAGATATTGCAGTCAATTTCATAGGCTTTTCTTTTGAAGTCAAATATATTGTATTCTTCCCCTTAAATATTGTGTACTCTCCCACATAGATATTTCACTCAATTTTGATGGTCTTTTGTTATATTTATTGACTACTTAAAATTATCAAATTATTGACATAATCATATAGATATTTCACACAATTTTGATAGTCCTTTTTTATCTTTATTTACTTCAAATTATTGACACTTCGTCATATAGATATCATATAGATATTTCACTCAATTTTGATGGTCCTTTGTTATCCTTCTTGACTACTTCAAATTATTGACACTTGATCATATAGATATTGCACTCAATTTTGATGGTCCTTTGTTCTCTTTCTTGACTACTTCAAATTATTGACACAATCATATGCTTTTTGTTACTCTTTCTATTCCTTCCTTATATCTATTCTCCCCCTTAGATATTGTGTACTCTGCCACATAGATATTGCACTCAATTTCATAGGATCTTCTTTTGAAGTCAAATATATTGTATTCTCCCCTTAGATGTTGTTTACTCTCCCACATAGATATTGCACTCAATTTTTATGGTCATGTGTTATCTTTCTTGACTACTTCAAATTATCAAATTATTGACACAATCATATATATATATCGCACTCAATTGATGATCCTCTGTTATCTTTCTTTACTTCAAATTATTGGCACCTGATCATTTAGATATCATATAGATATTGCACTCAATTTTGATGGTCCTTTGTTATCTTTCTTGACTACTTCAAATTATTGACACAGTCATATGCTTTTTGTTACTCTTTCTATTCCTTCCTTATATCTATTCTCCCCCTTAGATATTGTGTACTCTCCCACATAGATATTGCACTCAATTTCATAGGCTCTTCTTTTGAAATAAAATATATTGTATTCTCCCCCTTAGATATTGTGTACTCTACCACATAGATATTGCACTCAATTTCATAGGCTCTTTTTTTGAAGTAAAATAAGTGACAATAATTTACAAAAACTATCCCTAATTTGTTTATCACATGTTCAAATGGTTCTCTAACAAGATAATTTACAAGAACTATTCCTAATTTGTTTCTCACATATTCAAATGCTTCTTTAACAAGAGGATTTGTGGGTATGTATTCCATCTTCACTATTTTCTCAAAGACTTGTTGTGTGAGGAATCTGTACTTTATGATGATATGTAAGTCACTGATGGTATGTAAATAGTGATTGAAGGAAGTAGAATATTTTATTTTTGAAATTATTATTACACTTCTATTGAAACACTTAATAGATATATAGATTTACCTTAATATCTTGTAGAGCCCATTCCAGTGATGCCCTCAAGAGGTAATGTTGCCATCAATGCCTCCAATGTGCCTTAAACGGTCCTCCATGGCCCTCTCAGGAAAAATCCTATTGAGTCTCCCCCTCAAGTTATGTTAGCTATCCAGTAGGATATGTGCCTCAAGAGGTCACTATCCTTTTAATAGTCGGCGATGCCCTCGAGTTAGGTCACTAGTCTCAACGACCCAACCCTTAGGATGTAAGTGGACTCTATGTAGCACACCCCCACGGAGAAGAGGGGCCATTAGCATATCATTGAAGGCCTTATTTCATCCTTATAGCTATACTTAGATATCCTCTATTCCACCAAACCATTAGGATAATAAGCCTCTATGCCCCCTTAATGGGGTCTATAAGGTCCTTTAGCATGTCATGTAAGGCCCTCCCATTACTGATGGGAGCCTATGCCCTCATAGGGCCATTCAAGGTCCTTGCAGTTTATTAATGCGATGATATGATCTGATTATTATCAATAATATCGGGCCATATCACCCATATGACGGGACCCCATGCCCTTATAGGGTCATTACTGATGGGACCGAATGCCCTCATAAGGCCATATAACCATATGTATGGGACCCTATGCCCTTATAGGGCCATTAAGGATCAACCATAGCAAGGAATGGGTGGAACCCATCCTAAAGGATCTACAACCAATGGCTGAAAAGCATTAAACCAAAGGTTTAAGGATGAAGGACAACCAAAGGTTGAAGGATCAACCATAGGAAGGAATGGGTGGAACCCATCCTAAAGGATCTACAACCTTCGGTTGAAGATCATTAAACCAAAGGTTCAAGAATGAAGGACAACCAAAGGTTGAAGGATCTACAACCAATGGTTGAAGAACATTAAACCAAAGGTTTTGGGATGAAGGACAACCAAAGGTTGAAGGATCAACCATAGGAAGTAATGGGTGGAACCCAACCTAAAGGATCTACAACCAACGGTTGAAGGATCTACAGCCTTCGGTTGAAGATCACTAAACCAAAGGTTTAAGGATGAAGGACAACCAATGTTTGAAGGATCTACAACAAATGGTTGAATATAATTAAACCAAAGGTTTAAGGAAAGATCAACCAAAGGTTGAAGGATCTACAACCTCTGGTTGAAGGATGAAGGTCGAGGACCTTCAAGGTACAATCAGAGGTTGAAGGATCTATAGCCAAAGGTTGAAGATCATTAAAGCAAAGGTTTAATAATACAACCTTGAGTGGTTGCACGGGTCCTCTACACCCTTGACACAGTAAAACTGGGATAGGTAGTGTCTACTTCTACAAGTTCTATAGGTAGATTTTGTAAAGGGCCAGGTAGCCTCTGGATCTCATCTTTTATGAAAGGTGACATATCTAGCAAATGCCCCTATAGTCAATCTCTGGAATGGATCTAAATATAAGTTCTTCATTTTAATATCCATAAAAAACAACCACTTTAAGGTAAACTGTGTACATGTGTCATGTCTCCCACAAACTAAAGGCTTCCTCTAATATCCATAAAACACAACCACTTTAAGGTAAACTGTGTACATGTGTCATTTCTCCCACAAACGAAAGGCTTCCTCCCATTAATTTTAGATGTGAACTCTACCATAAACTTTTAAAGTCAAACTTTAAGATAAAAAATGCACATGTCATTTACCTCATGATCTTGTGTCATTTCTCTCATGCATTTGAAATAAATGTCGATTTAATATATATATTTTTATTGAATTTGTTTTTTTTTCAGGGATAAGAAAAACATTAAATATGGTTGAAAAATGGAAATTCTGCATAGAAGTTTCTTGCTATCCCAATCCAGGGAAAGAAGTGATTACATATGTGCTTTCCAATATTGTGACTAGCAAAGTCGTCCAAAGGAAAATGAATATACTGAGAAGAACAAAAAACAACGAGGCATATTATATTGGATTGATAGAAGGCTTGGGAACAACGATGGAGTATGGATCAAATGGAATTGTAGTTTTCACCAATTCTAAACTTGTGTGCAACCAGATGAATGGTGTGTGCCAAGTTAAGAATGAGACGCTAAAAGAACTACATGTAATAGCAAACAATATTGTTAGCCAATTTCAATTTTTTAGTATAAGGCATTGTACAAATGTGAATAAGATGTTTGTTGATGTATTGCATGGGGAAATGCCAATTCATGATTCATCTATCAAATATGAATTAGAATTATATAGAGCAATGCCAATGCAAGATTTATCTCTCAAAGATGAATTGGTTTTCAGATGCTCTTCTTCAAAAATTCAAGATTCATCTCTCAAAGATGAATTAGTGTTGAGACGCTCTCCTTCAAAATTTATTGATGGACATTGTAACGTATCTTGGATATATGTGTGTTGTGTACTTATAAATGTGTCTTTTTTAATGACCATGTGTTTTTTTAGTTATATACCAAGTGTGATCCCACCACACCATGTAAAGCGCAACTTGGTGAACTTCACATTTGCAACAAGTGGTGAACTCCACATTTTTATAAAATTAAAATGTGGGTACTTTAACAAATTTTTGTTTAAATGGAGTTTGTTTAAATATAGTTTCACTTATTTTTTAATTACCATGTGTTTTTTTCAATTTTATACCAAGTGTTCTCGCACCATGTAAAGCGCAATTTGGTGAATTTATCATTTTTAGAATTTATTTTTTTCTTAAATTGAGTTTCACACATCAATTATTGCTTTGAAAGTTGTGTTCTACATAATTTGTGTACACTAAATTACAAATCAATTTTATAAAATGTATTTTGTGTAAATGTCCACCAATATATATATATATATATATATATATATCATGGAGGATGAATGGCAAAGATCAACCGAATCCCATATGGGGGTTCAGGGATCGGGGGATGTTCACGATATTTAAATATAATTTCAAATCTCCATACATGTGTGTACATATGGAATTGATTTTTTATTAAATTTTTGAGTTTAATTATTTGTTAATAAGTTTCATTTTTTAATTTTTAGGAGCTAAGAAGAGAAGGGTCTCTACTACATCCATGGAGCGTGCCCATGGTTCACCCAGTCGTAGCATGGTTCACGCAATTTAATCAATGAACATGTATATGTATTTATATGTACAAATGAATGTATTTTTCAATTGATTATAAATTTGTATTTTTTTATGAAGCTTCTCTCTCGTCTCGAGAGGTTGGTGGTGGTTAAGATCCCCTTAGAGGGCCATCAATGAGTGGTAGCAGGTTGCATGAAGGGGGTGATATTTATTCCCTCGAAGGCCAAGCAACGGTTGGTGGTGCTGGTTCTCAGCAGGGTCATTCTAGGTCTCAACAGTTTCATGGTGGAGAAGATGCTAACCAACCACGTAAAGGTTTCCATCAATTTCAATATTTTTTCATTGAATTTGTACAAAATTTTTTACATATGTTTTTTCTAATATATGAAATTTTATATATATTGATGCAGAGGCCGAAAATGTTCCAAATATTGGTCAAAATAGATGCAGGCATAACACTTCATTCAAGAAGAAGGTTGTCTACCCAACACAACTTATCCGGCTGACATTTCTGATATACCATGGGAAACAAACATGGCACAGTGCACCTTACAAAGGTGTGAAAAACTTCATGCAAAATTACAGAGAGATCTCGTGGCTTTGACTCTACCTGCTGAGAGTCGACAAAGCCTTGAAATAGTTACACATTCATTGGAAGAACTTATAAATGTGTACAAAACTCTTGGGCCAACGACTGATACATTTGTAGAAGTGATGAGAAAGAGAATGAAAATAGTAATGGGTCCATATAAACGGGAGGATGTAAAACAAAGAGTTACAAAAGATATGGCGAAGTCAATGTTTAATTTCAAGGAAGGGCCAAAAATAAAATGTTGAAGGTGCAATATTTCAAGCACCCAAATATAGCTTGCTATTTGTATAATAGGCACCTTGCGGCCTATTGAAGGCTCCCATGGAACGACGAGGTTCCTGTTTATTTTTCACAATTTTTTTACGCATAACTTTTTTTGGGTATGAAACCCAACTACAATGACCTTCTGTAAGAATTTTTTTGTCTAAGGAAAGGTCGATTGTATGACCATAAGGGCGCTAAGCGAGATGTGCAGTTGCCTCGCCCTGAGCTGCCATTGGTGAGTCGACCTTTTCGGGTCGAAACTCTGTGGTCAGATATGGATGCGACTTCTCAAATAAGTCGAGAAGCAAGGGATGTCATGATCGAAAATGTTTACAGTAGATTGGGTGGAGTCGATGTTTGTCTAAATCGACAAAGAGCACATGAAAATGCACGTGCCAATTTTGTGTATTGTACAGATGAAGAGATTGACAACATGAATGTTGAAGATCTCCGAATATATGCAAAAAATTGTCGCAATGGTTTTCAAGACCTAATTCTTCATGAGGAAGAGGGCATGGGAACTATATGTGTTAATGACATTAGGGTTTGAAATTATTTTAACATACCTATATATTTGTACAATTTGTAATAAATACATGTGTATGTACATGTATAAATTTATTTGTATGTACATTAATCTAACAAAAATGTATCATTATATGTTAAAACATCATTTGCAGTTTTCATGCATGATGCATGACGAAAATGTTAATATCGCGTTCGGAACCTCTGGTTCAAACAATGCAGATGGGTCTCACCATCAAGATATGTTGGAAAATGTTAGTGTTTTTTAAGTGATATTTTAAAATTAATAATTGTGCACACATGTACATGTATGTATATATAATGATAAAATGTTTTAACAGATTCCGATTCCGTCTGATGTTTTTGGGATGGCGGTACCTTCTTCTTCCTTGGGAGATGTACCTTCTACTTCTTTAGGAGATGAGCCACAAGTATGGACAATTTTTCACTTTTAAAATTTATGTTTAAGTTATATATATATATATATATATATTCCACCTCATAAAGTTCCATTAAAAATTGAGATATATATAACTGTACATGTATATTGTACAGTTTACCATTGCAGATGTTCCTATGGGGGCGGAACTTGTTGATCAAATGGAGAGGGAACCTCATGAGGTATTGCATGATTTTTTTGTTATATTTTGTTTTTTACATGAAGTTCTATATATATTCTCACTCATTTTTAAAGTTCATCAAATTTTAATGTTCAAGTACATGTGCATTGTGTATGTAGGTTTCCCATGCTTCACATGACAGTGCGCGCATTGAGACCCTGATAGGAAAGACGCTAGATCCATCTCTATTTGATGGACATTATTTGTAGATTTGATTTCAAGATTTAGATAGTTTTAAATTTTCATTTTTATATATTATCTAGATGCACTGTCATATATATATATATATATATATATATAACTTGATATAGTTTGTTACTTATGAGATCTACAATTTTTGGACATATTTTATTACAATGTTAATATAATTTGTTTTGTTCCAAAAAGTTAATTTTTGGATGGTTTTAGTACTTTTGGCATGTGAATGTGAAGTAATGTTGTTATATAATTTGTTTGGTTTTTAAAACTTTTAAGTTTTGGATAATTGAACTACTAGTAATGTTGTAAAAAATATTTCGGTAATAATAACATGCAATGGAACATTGTCGACGTGTTTCGAACTAGCCAGTGTGGTTCATCATCAGGAATATAAATTAATGTGGTTCATCATCAGAACTACTAGTAATGTTGTCATCTATAAATTAATGTTGTCATCTGAACTACATTTGGCATGTTATGTAATGATGTGATATAATTTGTTTTGTTTTTAAAATTTAAGTTTTGTTTTGCTTCTGAACTACATTTGGCATGTTATGTAATGATGTGTTATAATTTGTTTTGTTTTTAAAATTTAAGTTTTGGATGCTTGAAATACATTTGGCATGTGAAGTAATGTTGTGATCTATAATTTTTTCTTAAATTAAAAGTTAAGTTTTGGATGGTTTAAATCTACATTTGGCATGTGATATAATGTTAAATGTTTTTATTGGATAGTTGAACTATAATTGGCATGGCATGTGAAGTAATGTTATGTATGATATAATCAAAAAGTTTTTAAAACTCAAGTTTTGGATGGTTTCAATCTACATTTCGCATGTGATATTTAATGTTTTAATGTTGCACGATATATAATCAAAAAGTTTTTAAAAATTAAGTTTTGGATGGTTTCAATCTACATTTGGCACATGTGGTATAATGTTAAATGTTTCTATTGGATAGTTGAACTATAATTGGCATGGCATGTGAAGTAATGTTGCATGATATATAATCAAAAAGTTTTTAAAACTTAAGTTTTGGATGGTTTCAATCTACATTTGGCACATGTGATATAATGTTAAATGTTTTTATTGGATAGTTGAACTACAATTGGATGACATGTCAAGTAATGTTGTGATATAATCAAAAAGTTTTTAAAACCCAAGTTTTGGATGGTTGAAGTACATTAATCATGTGAAGTAATGTTGTGATATAATCAAAATGTTTTTAAAACTAAGTTTTGGATACCATTTTAATCTACATTTAATGTAAATCCCTTTAATTTTGATTTAATGTTAAATGTTTTAAATGTTTTGATATAATGTTAAATGTTTTGATCTAAGTTTTTGATGGTTTCAATCTACATTTGGCCTATGGAAGACCCCATGCATAGACAATGGATGCATTACAGAAGGGGATATTGGGGTAGGGATGGAGGGGGTAGGAGTGCTAGCTCTCGCCCTCCTCTTTCCATCCATGACACAGGTGCCACCCTCCTCCAGCAAGCAATGAAGCACAATTTCACTTCACCAGTGCTATGATCAGACTGCGAATTACGGCGACCATTTCCATCTCTTTTCAAGAGGAGCCGCAAGATGAAGGTGATTCTAGTTCCAGGAAGTGGTGGAGAAAGTCCACCATCCCAACCCATCAGCCCCAGGACACCAGGAAGTCGGCAGATCTTCCAGTCAAATCTAGCTCGACGAGCTCCAGCAGCGATGTCGCAAGCAACAACAACTCCTCCTAGCACTCCAAGGGAGTAGATGATGATTCGGAGGACTACGTTTGTCCAATTGTGGAGGAGAATCCACTTACACACATCGATAGCTAGCCTAATGTCAGGTCCTCTTTAGCTTTTTCCCGGTTATGGGCAACCCCTTTTCTATTTTTTTTATTCAGACCCCCTCTAGTGTTGGCTAGTTAGGCAACCCAGGAGACGGGTCTCGTTATGTACATTATGTTCATTACAGTTATATATATGTAAATCCTTTAATTTTGATTTAATGTTAGATGTTAAATGTTTTTATATAATGTTAAATGTTTTGATCTAATTTTTTGGATGGTTTCAATCTACATTTGGCCTAGATGGAAGACTCCCATGTGAAGTATTGTTTTGATTGAATAAAAAATAGTAAAGTAGTTGTATATGTAAATCCCTTTAATTTTGATTTAATGTTAAATGTTAAATGTTTTGATCTAAGTTTTGGATGGTTTCAATCTACATTTGGCCTAGATGGAAGATACTCCTATTTGAAGTATTGTTTTGATATATTCAAAAATATTAAAGTAGTTATATGTAAATCCCTTTAATTTTGATTTAATGTTAAATGTTAAATGTTTCAAGATATAATGTTAAATGTTTTTATTTAAGTTTTGGATGGTTTCAATCTACATTTGGCCTAGATGGAAGACTCCCATGTGAAGTATTTTTTTGATTTAATCAAAAAGAGTAAAGAAGTAGTTATATGTAAATCCCTTTAATTTTGATTTAATGTTAAATGTTAAAAGTTTTGATCTAAGTTTTTGATGGTTTCAATCTACATTTGGCTTAGATATAAGACTCCTATGTGACTTGTATTGTTTTGATTTAATCAAAAAAAATTTAAAACTCAAGTTTTGGATGGTTGAAGTACATTTGGCATCTTAAGATTGCTTTTGATCTCTACAAAGTCTTGTTTGAGTGAAAAATTTTCCAATAGGAAGAAAATAACTTTTCAATGCAACTAACCATGTATCAATTGAGCTCTAATTGAAAAAAGAGTTTAAAGAAGTAGATATATGTAAATTATCCCTTTAATTTGACTGGAAATATAAGAAGTACATATATGTTTGATGAATTTGGGTCAATGTCATTAATGCACTCAAATAGGTAGCCTTGTTGATTTATAATTTGGTAAATTGATGAAATTTAGTTAATTTCATTCTAGAACATAGAACATATCCAACCATTGGACAGACAAATTTTGTACTAGATTTTCAATCAGGAATAGAGATGTGGGTAAAATCCCACCAAAAGTCGGATAAGTGCTCCGAGTATCTTTTCTGAAAGGAATCTTCATACAAAACCATACTATGGATGATTTATTTACATTGCACAGATACCTTTTACTAGAAAATCTCACAAGAAAAATTGGGCACATTCAGTTCGTGTATATATCCAATACGTGCAACATTTTTCATCAATGCACATAGAAAAACTAATTTCAGTTAAAATTGCATTCTAGAACATATATATTGAGTACATTTAAATCATTCTTCATCAATGCACATAGTAAAGCTACTTGAACAATTAATTTCATTCTAGAACATATATATCCAATATGTAAGTAACATTTTTCATCAATGTACATTGAACATATCTGACCATTGGACAAACAAATTTTGTACTAGATTTTCAATCAGGAATACAGATGTGGGTCAAATCCCACCAAAAGTCAGAGAAGTGCTCCGAGTCTCCTGTCTGAAAGTAATCTTCATAAAAAAATATACTGTGGATGATTTATTTACATTGTGGATACTTTTTACCAGAAAATCCAACTAGTTTTTCATCAATGCACGTAGAAAAACTAGTTCCAGTTAAATTCTAGAACATATATATATATATATATATATATATATATATATATATATATATCTCCAATACATTTAACATTTTTCATCAATGCATATGTATAGAAAAGCTACTTTCAGTTGATACTAGAGCACATGCATGTACCAAAACAATTTTCTCATGTGCAAACACTTGCACAAATAACATAAGAAGCTCAATTTTTAGTTGAGTACTGGAAGTTATAAAACATATTTAATCCAAAGAGAAATTTTTTTTGGGAAATTCAATCAAAAAAATTCCAATGGAATGCCATCTTCAATAATCTGTTCATGATCAGATTTTGACATTTTCCATTTCTTAATTTTCATTTTTTTCTTTGATTGAACCTCTATCAAATTTATGCATGTTGCACACACCAAGTGACTATATTGAAAACTTATGGAATCGGGTTCATAGTCTTCAAAGTAAACAAAGTCCCCACTTTGATTAGTTTGTCTGAAAAAATAACCTTTCAGTATAATAGATCCTCTATCATATTGAAATTCGTGATCATTATAGTTTTGTAATAATTTCATTTTTCATTCAGTGCAATGCATCAAATAATACTTAACATTTTCATCATTGTCAATAGGTGCAATTACAGCAAAAACATCTCCTACATAATAAAACAAACTTAACAAAAATTATACATATTTAAATTTATTTCTAGATCTTTATCATTTGAAAGAAATTCAAATGTTACCTTCTCTAACAAGATCAGAAACGCGATCATCATCGAATGATATTGTAGTCTCCTCTGATTGAATTTCTTCAAACATTGCAATGGACATTTTTTCCTTTCTATTTAGCTCTGTATGTTTCCAATATTTTACATACGTTTTGTTTTCACAAATGTCATTGGATTCTGTGTTGTCTATGCAAACATGAAAAAAACAAGCATATTTTCTTTTATCCAATGCAAACACATTTACGGACAACTTTGTTTTAATTGAATACAATTTTCGAGTCTCTTTTATTGTTTCAATGTCATTTCCAATTGATCTATCTACTTCTTCGATCCCAATATGCCAAAAAAACCTTTATATGGAAAATTTAAAGAAAAATGTAAATATGATATCAAAATACAATCAAAGATAATCATTTCGATAAATGTGCAATGTTTAAAATTATATTTCAATAAAAATTAAATTGAATTTACCTTCGCACTTCCCTTGATGGGTTAGTCTCATGGCTTGACAATGATGCACAATTGAACAACTTTTTTAGCATTCATAAGTTGGCTTGCAGGGGTTCATTTGATATCTTGAAGTGCTCATTTTGTAAAGACACGCACGGTCATGTTCTACTTTTCCATGGCAGTCTGAAGAAATTCAAAATTTTTTAATGCAGGTTTTCTTATAAAGACAACACAACCAAAAGAATGATCGTGCAGATTTGAATTGACCTGCACATTCATCTAACCATATCCAATGTTCATTGAATGTAATTCCACGATTTTTCGAGGAATCATAATTTTTTCCAAAACATTGTTGTACAAAACATGTATCATGTGTACGATCGTTACTGATATAAAAGTGATATTCTTTAATGATATATCGATTTTCACTCGTGCTTTCTATATGATCGACATTTTTTTTAGCATGTCTATATAGAATATAGATGAGCATGGAGACTTGGTCAGAATGATAGTATTCACTCTGAATTTCTTTTTGTGGAACAAATGTGTAGTTTTCTACAAAATCAATCACTGAAAAATGGTCCCTAATGGAAAAAATTCACGATATTTTTTGAATTGCAAGTCTTGCCATCGAGCTCTATGGGAATGCTTGGTGTATTTGTAAATTTCTGCCTCAAACTTTCTCAAAAAGTCTATCAGAAAAATTTCGTCTTTTAGTAATTCAATTATTTTAACACTATTTTCACCTTGAATCGATGTATCGATATATTAATATCTCTTCCATTTCACTTTCATGTTGGAAAATGATTGATCATTTATAGTAGTACGATATTTTTTTTTAAATTTAGTCAAATTTCCACAATCATCACATTTTTTACCACCAACAAATTTCTTTTTGTAAAATAGTTCATCGCTTTCTCTTTCACATAGAATTTGAGATATGAAATCACAAGGAGGAGGTGAATCCTTCCATAATGTTCTACCAAAATCAAGGAATGTGTCATAATATAACTCAAATTCCACATGATAATGACAACAACAAGTGTTGCGTACAGTGATAGGTTTTACATACCATGGTTTTTGTTGAACAAAAGCACTGATTGAAACATGAATTTGATGATTCTCTTCTTTGAACTTGTTGAATAACTCTATCTGAGTGATTTCCAAGAAATATTTTTCATGTTCTTCGTACTGATTTCGTGCTATTATTCTTCACATCACATGCTTTGCAATTGGCGAAGCACGTGAATTGTTCTTCCAATATTCATATATTGTTTCTTTAACATTTTCCCCAAGTCTATTTTTGTATGGTTTCCTACAAATAGCTCTCCAACAAGCGAGTTCATCGTTTACATCTACTTGTAGCCAAAATTTCCGATGTTTGTGCAAAGTTTTTCGCGAGGTTCCTAATGCTCGTGCCATAGATGTTACCAAACGATTCTCTTTAGTACTTGATGAAACCATTGCCATATGTATTCCTCTACATACAATTGAAACATTTTTCTCTCTAGATCTCTTAATTGAATTTATAGCACTACTTATATTTTGTATCACATATTCCTTCATTTTATTTTTATCTTTGGTTGATTTTCGAATACCCAGTAGTGTTGTAGCTTCTTTTAATTTCCTTATTGATGGGAGACCTTTCAACATTTGAGCTTAAACTGTCACTCGCTCATTTAAGAAATACTTTTCAAAAATGCAGTTAACATGATATCATATAACATGGTCAGGTTTTTTATCTCCATATGTGTAAGTGTCAGCATTTTCTAACATCTCATCATCGACACTGATTTCATCTATAGATATTCAAAAAAATAGTACATAATAAGTTTACATATGAACAATAAATAGCTAAATTAATAAATATATGTATAATTTCAATAATACATGCATGTGTTCAATATACACACACACACACACACACACACACATATATATATATATATATATATATATATATATATATATATATAACTTGTGATTCAATTTATTCATTTGAATTTCTTTCAATATTTTCACCATCTTCAACCATTGGTTCAATATCTCTTTCACTTTCTCTTTCAAAATTTTGTATCTCATCATCAATGTTTTGAGGAATATCTCTATCTGTTTACATTAAACAAAATATTTTTCAAATTATTTCATCAAATCAAAATTAAGCTTCACATTTTACACTAGGAAAATTTCAAATATATCAGCAGATCATAATATTTACATTTACATACCTTTTCCATTTTTTTCTTGAGGTTTATTTTCCCCTTCAATATTTGAGAGGGCTTCTATCTTTCTTTTGCGAGATTGTCTCATCTCTTATCTATGTTCCTCAGGGTCTCTTTTTCGATCATATTTTCTCGCATAAGTCCTTCGATTTCCCATGATAATAGAGTATGAAGTTCTAAAAATTTCCTTCAAAAAATTAAACAATAACTCAATTAGAAAAATCATCACAAAAGATTTAATTTAAAAAAAAAAAGTCATTTTAATTTTTTTGCAAAAAATACATACTCCAATCCAAAACACTTACTTTAAAAAATTTGAGAAAAAAATGTTTTATAAAAATGAAACTAAGCTCAAAATATTTACTTCAACTCAAAACACATACTCTAAAAAAATGTCACTTCAAAAAATGCCTCCAACTTAAAAAAAAAAAAACGTTACTTTAAAAAATACTTGAAAAAAAACTTCCAAAAAATGTCTTTTCGAAATTAAGCCCAACTCCATACTTTCAAAAAAAATGAAGCACAAAAAACATCCAAAAAAGTGTATTACATACCTCCAAGAAATGTCCTTTGAATGTACGTCCAAGAAAATTCCTTAAACCCAAAATAATTCTTTGCAAAATCAGGCCACCTTCAAGAAAAGTCTTTATACCCAAAACAATTGTTTGCAAAATCAGATTGTCTCCAAGAATTCGAAATTAAGCACAAATCCATACTCTAAAAAAAAAATGAACAAAAAAAATCCAAAAAAATGTATCACATACCTCCAAGAAATTTCCTTTGAATGTACGTCCAAGAAAATTCTTTAAACCCAAAACGATTGTTTGAAAAATCAAACCGTCTCCAAGAAATGTCCTCCAAGAAAAGTCCTTAAACCCAAAAAAATTCTTTGAAAAATTAGTCTGCCTCCAAGAAATGCCCTTAAACCCAAAACTCCAAGAAAATTCTTTAAACCCAAACCAAGACCTTTATAAAATCATACCAAATGTGTGAAATGTGCAAAAATTATGAATTATTTCGCGGAAATTTATATTTCTGTGAAATGTGTTTTAGTCTGATAGATTTTGCACATCCAATATTTCTTGAATCCAATGCATTTTCATGATCGATCCAGTAGTTACAAAATTTTCTGAAACCCACAACTCATTGTGGGACCAACCTTTTTGGAGCATGTCCATTAATTTAACCATTAATATTTTTTTATTATTTAAATAATAAAATCCAAATGTTTCAAAACTAGGCACAATATATAGGGATATTAGCACTGTGAGGTGGATTAAGAGCAATATCCTCTTTTCTAGGAATTTTTCAATGGAAATAAAAACCCCCCTTTAAGAAGGATGCTCCCCACTCTATGTAGAAATAAGAGGCTTGAGTATCTCAATAGGGATATCAAGAGAAGAGGGACGAATAGAAACCAAGATTAGTCTTGTATTCTCAAGCAAGTTTTGGTATTCTATAATATGAATATAGTTTCCAAATTAATGAAAAAATTATTTATAGCTTTCACTTCTATTTTCCTTTAAGTAATATGAACATATTTGGGCTAGGCCCAACCCAAGAGCTTAAGAGCCCTCATGTACTTCTGTTAGTATTATTCTTTTGTTCATTTTCTAACATTTCTGAAAGTTATTTTTTCAGGGTTCTTGTGAATTCTTAAGTAAAATATTTTATGAACAATTCTTTCTTATAGGTTATTTGTGCAAGTTGTATCAATAGTAGCAGTTATCAAACTAATTTATAGTATTTGTTAGTTTTATTTCTCTTATTTTCATAGATTTTACATTTCATTGTTTTGTTGGGTAGCTAGTTTTACAACTAGAAGAAAAGTACAAAGATTGATTTCATTAGGATAGGTTTGCACCATGTTTCCTTGATCTTTGACTAATTGAAGTTTATCATCTTCTAACAACTTCACAAATTTTCCTCATCTGAAAGTTGCATTCTATCTAGTTTACATGCCCATTGGACTGTCTCTTTACCAAAATCGATACTCGTATAACAACCTGTAACCAACTTTCCTTTCTTTATCGAATTTGTAATAAAATCATGTTTTTACCTCTTTGATGTAGTAAAACACCTTTGGGAAATTTATAATAAAACTTGGAAGTATAGAGACCTCATAGATGTGACAAGAATTTAAAACTGAAAAGAAATTGAGCTGAGGATTTCTCTTCTAAGTATTACGAATTAGTTAAATAATATTACATTGGAAACATAAAAAATAAATGACTGGAGCGAAGCTTGACTAAATAGGACTAATTGAAACTAAACTGGGACACTTGGAAGGACGGTTTTGACACCTAGTAGGTGGTTGGAATTAGATTCTCCAACACTCCCCCTTAATTACAACCACATAAAAATTTAATTAAGATACATGCTGTTTTGTGTCTCCAGAGGCTTGAAATTTAAAATATTTACTTAAACTAGATTTGGTTTTGTTCTTCTCTTCTTCCATATTCTATAGCCTCGAAATCGTTTCAGCATTTTCTTCTTGTTGTATTCTTCAAACCTCAGTTTCTTCATTTTCTTGTGCAGGTATTCTATTGTTCCAGGTTGTTTGAGCATGTCCTGGAACTCTTCAAGAAATGAATTATATGTGGGTTGTTGCCACATATTGTCTTCTATTATCAATTTTTTGCAACATAAGATGATAATAGTATTTTATCTCTTCAAAACACCATTACCTGAAAATTGCATTCACGTGTTAATCATGCATGTTGTCCTCAACATTCATATCAACATATTATGTGTAAATCTCAACTAGACATGGTATTTCAAGCCATGTTTCAAGGAACTGTAAGTCCTCTTCATAATCAGTTTGTTTACCTCCACATTAGAAATAAATGGTCACTGTAAAAACATCTCCAAAATCACATTGGTTTTGTTTCTTCTTCTCTGCATTGAGAGCTTTCGCCTGTTGCATTTCCTTCTTTGCATCTTCCTCTGTCTTTGTTTTCTCTTTGTGGGCTTCCTTCTGTTCTGTAATGGAAACATTATCCTATTGCGCTTCATTCTTCGCTTCTGCCTCTATCTCTATTTCTTCTTTCCCTTTGCAGACTTATTTCTTTGCATCTGTCTTTATCTCTATTTCTGTCTCTTCCTTTATCTTTGTCTCTATATTTATATATGTCTCTGTGTTTATCTCTTATTCAATAACATATGTTGATACAATCAAGTTGTCTTCCACTGACTCAAGTGGGCTTATCTCACCAAATAACATCATGCTAATATGATGTTTTTGTTGCATCATCTGCAATCAATAATTATCAGTAAAAAATTCTCTATCAAAATTTACATCAACAATATTAGTCATTGGATTTACCATAGTATTTTTACTATCATCAAAAACTTATGTTTCTGGAATCACCAAATCATCATGAGCAAGCTCTGTTGCTGAAATCACCAAAACATCATCAACAAGCTCTGTTCCTAGTATCACGAAGTGATCATTAGAAAGATTTGTTGTTGGATTCATCATATCATCATCAACAAGCTTCGTTGTTGGATTCATCAAATTTTCATCCACTTGTGGTTGTGCACAATGGAGTTTGTGAGCATATTCATGCTCATTCTGTGATGATTCTGCAATTTCTTCACATACATCATCCACTCGTGGTTGAACATAGTGGGATTCAGCAAACTCTTCATCTCGATGTAGATATGTCGCTATAGATCAAACTTCGTCTTCAACTTCAATGATCCCCCTTGCACCAAAACACCTCTCAAGGGTATCCTATGCCTCCTTGGCTATCTTGGGATCTAAAATTAGAGGAAGAATCTTGTCATTGATGGATTCTTTTATAAATTTTAATGAAAATACATCCTTTTGTCTGTTTAATTATAGATATAAAAAGATCTCAAACATCTCCTCTTGTCGCTTTAGCCTCTTGGCTTTTCCCATTTTTTGAATTTTGTCTCACTGTGACTCAACATGTAATACAAATTGTATACATGACATCGCTACTTGGCTTACACAAGAAAGAAAAAATTTATTACAAAACTTTTTTTTTTTTTAAATAGTATAATGACCCACAATAAATTTTAAAATTTTTAAGCCATACCTTTTAGCCTTCTCTCTCTCTTCTACAATGAGCTCACACCAATGCAGCTCTGTAACATTTCTTCCCTATTTCTCACGATGGAAAAAAATTGTTGCAAGGCTTTACCGGATCGGCGGGGGTATCTAGTTCAAAAGTGTGTTGATCGGCCCCAGTATCTGGCTCAAAGTAACACTGATCAGCCCTAGTATCTACCTCAAACCCACGTTTATCATTGATTGGCCCCCCTTTTCCTTCATAAAGAGTGTTGATTAAAAAAAACTTGAATTAAAAAAAAACCCACTCAACTATCAGGAGTTGGTTCTTCTGTTGGTGTTTTTCTTCCTTTTATTTTGGATCTTTGCACCACTACAGTATTCCTTTGGATCTCATGCTCACCTCACACTCATGTTGTTGCTCTAGAGTCTTACAAAACATAGCTTAGATCTTTGTTGCTCTCAAGGAGTATTACACATGATAAGATTTTTCTTCAATTTGTTTTGTCTACGCCTTCATTGGCTTCTTCGTTCCCATACTGATTCTTCTATCTGTTTCTCCAACTCAAATCATGTTGCTGCTCTCTCAAGGAGTCTTATGCAAACTAGCTCTAATACCATGACAATAATTTAAAACTGAAAAGAAATGGAGTAGAGGATTTCTCTTCTAAGTATGATGAATTAGTTAAATAAGATTACATTGGAAACATCGGCAATAAATGACTTTAGTGAAACTTGACTAAATAGGACTAATTGAAACTAAACTGGGACACTTGGATGGAAAATTTCAACACCTAGTAGGTGGTTGGAATTAGATTCTCCAACAATATGGCCTTGTGCATTTTCTTCTAAATACGAATTTTTCCTGCATATTATCGATTTTCTATATTTTATTTAAGAAAATATGCTTTTCCATTTATTACATATATCATATAATCATTTTCCATTCAACATGTGTTCTTTCTTTCATTCCAAATAACATATATTTGTGTGACATTTCCTTAACTGCAAATCGATTTTACATGTAGCATAATTTAGTTAGCTTCGTCTCCATGCATCTAGCCTTCATTTAAATACATCCAACATGCATAAATACCAACAAGAAAAGAATATAGTTCCTATTGGATATACAATGTTGACCCCTCTTAAGTTTGCATAAACCCCAAGTTGATAATTAAAATTGAGACTCGCGCGAGTTGTAGCATTGTTGTCACAATATTAAGGGCCATCAACACACACTACAAGTGGATGAGGTTTCTACAACAATTTCATTTTGTTATCAAGTATACTAAGGGTAACACAAGCATTTTGAGTAACATTCTTTCAATTCCACCCACATAAAAAATCACAACTTTGAGAACTTTTATGCAGTTAGAACCTTTCACCCATGTATACAAAGATACATATTTAGATGATTAGGACTTTAGGGAGGTTTACAACAACTACATGGCTAAAGGCACATGGACAGTGATGAAAAAATAGTTTACTATCATCTATAGAATGGATTGGTATATAGGCTAGATAAACTATGGGTTACTAAAGATGAGTGACTACAACTAATTAGAGAGGCTCACACCTCCAAGGCTGTGTTAGCCTCCTATACCAATAGGTTTCATCTTTCATGATTGTCTTGATTGAACTATGGAATATGTTCAAACATTTTTTCTTGAGCAAAGGTGTTCCATATTCTTGAAAAACCAAAAAATCAAAAAAGTTAAAAAATTTAAAGAGGGTATACCCTAAAAGAAAGATCAAAGGGTAAAAAGAATAAAATGGTCAAAAAAAAAAGAGAAAGAAATGAACCCCAAGAAAAAATAGACCAAGGGAAGTGTGCAAATCCAAATGCCACTACTTTTTACTCTGTTGTAATAAACCATTTGTGTGCAGCTTGTGAAACTTTTGCCACAATTCATGAATAAGTCAAACTGTTTAAACTTGGCTTAGTCATATTTCAATTTCATGTTATAGATTAGAGAATAAATATCTAGCCAAACAGTTTAATCTTGGCAGATAAGTAGATAGGTAGAGTGAATAAAAGGTGCTCAACAATTTAATCTGAGCCCTTGGATGTAATAAGGGTAGAAATAGATAGATCTATCATGTAAAAAGGAAAAGATTGAAAAGGGTTTGCAAGTCTAAATGCACCCTAATAAAGAAGAGAAAATGGTAGTGTTAAGTAGATAGGGTAGGTAGATGGTGCTGCAAAGTGTTATCTGATGAATGGTGCTGCTACATGTTGGTTAATCATTTACTTTCATCACAAGTACTAAAGCATGAAATACACTGAAAAATCACAGCAAGCAAAGTCAAATTCATTAACCTCCCTCATCATTTTTTCCCCTTAAGAGTTTTACTAATTTCCCCAAAAGTACTAAGGTAATTTGAGATCAAAGGGGCTCAAGGCATTTCCTTGACTTCTGGAGGGACCGGACCCTCGGCCTAATGATCAAAAAAGACCTAAGCACTTGTCATAATTCATCATTTTTATCTTCCATCTTTAACTTTTTCCTAAGTAAAATCCTATTTTACTTAGGAAACTGATGCAAAATTCCATAAGAAGTTCCTCAAAATAATTTGTTATTCTAAGTTAAGTGTTGAAGATAAAATGTTGCAATTTACTTCATAAGCTATCACTTTCTTAGATGTACAAAGATGTTTTGATTTTCCTTGTCCTTTACCATATTAACATTTAATTCTACTATATTAAATCCCTAGTGAAATCCCTTTTCCTAAGTTTATAACTCCCTTTTCTATAAATATCCCCAAAACCCATTTATTATAAGGTTTTAACCAAAGTATTTATATCCCCAAAATTCATTAAAACCCGCTACAAGCCCTTTGGTTAAAAAATAGCAATATACATTAATCCCGCCCCTATGGTGATTTAGTTGTGTTAATTAATTCATCATATAATAAAAATATAATACAAAAACTTTAGACATACAATATGTATGTTTAATACCAAAAAAACATCAATAAAACGTTGCGAAAGTTTTGTGCCACCGTGGTCTGTCCGTCCACGTGGCATTCCACTTAAGCCGACCTCGCCGCAACCCCTTTCTTTTGTATATAGGATTAATTAAGTCATCTGGACTAATTAATAACTATTTCCACCAGTTAAAAAGCCCCCGGAGCGATTAAAAACATTTAAAAGTGTTTAAAAGTACGACGGGGCCCACATGAAACCTCCGCCCATCTTCCCATCGCCCCAACCGTTGGATCAGCCTCCCGCAGATCAACGTCCAGCGTTGATTCCGCTGCCCATCCCTTGTCAGCAATTTAACCAGCGGGGGATGGGTGGTTTCTGAATAGTCAACCATCCACGTGGCAGGAAACCTATGGAATCGCTGCCCCTCCGTTAAAAACCGTCCTTGACCAAAAGCGGTGCGGGAATACCGTTTACCGCTTACCGCTTACTGCCGGCACACGTCATCCCGTACTACCATGACATCACACCTCGAAAAAAACAAAAAACCCTTTTAACTTGTAAATAAGCCATTTTTCGTGTTTTTTAGCCATTTTCATTATTCTGAGAAGAACGTTGCTCCCGCTGCGATTTTCAAAATTTCCGCTGTAATTGACCATTTCGCCCCAAAATTCCGCTGCGCCTGTGCTGAAGAACAATTCCGCCATTTCCTGTTACCTGTTAAAGAACCAGTTTCCGCCTAAAAACAGGTATTTATCCTTTACGCCCCGACTGCACGGAAAAACCAGTTTCCTTTGTTTTTTCGCTTAGAAAGTGGTTAAAAATCATCGCTGAAGTCCTCCCTGAAGATTTTAAACCTGTGAAATTGCTCCCCGAACCTGCAAATTGTTCCAATTTCCTTCATTTCAAGAATCCCGCCCGGCCCGTGAAGAAAACCAAAAATCTCCATTTTGAATCCACAAGAACCAAAATGGAGGCCCCGGCAGCTCTTAATATCACTCCATTGAATGCTCCTCACCGTGAATTAGACTATTTACCTCTGATAGATGAAGATTTCCAAATTAAAGACCTGCATTTTGATGAAATTCCCCTATTGAGCTATTGTCGCTGTAGAGACGAATACTCAAAGGGGCAAGATCTTATAGGGTTGTGGGAATCCAATTTCCCGAGATATCTCATCCCCTCAGTCCTTATTTTCCCAGAAATTATCCACTGCTATCATGCCAATTATGATCCAAATCAGAAAGCAGTTTTATCCCCAAGTCAAAGAGTATCAGGATTAAAGAGTATCAGTGGTTAAAGTGTATCAGGTAAAAGTCAGAGTGAAAGTAAAAATGAAGTTACAGAGCGGTCAAAGGTAAAACAGTAAAAGTAATTACAGAGGCAGTAAAATGGTAAAAGAGATGAAAATACTTTCACCAACATTGAAGTTTATCTAAAGTGAAAGTAAAACAGTCAAAGGAACAAAAAAGTGAAAAGATGAAAAATACAACAAGAAGGAACATTTTTGCAGAAATTGCATATTTCAGTCATTATTTTGCAGAAAATATTGTGACCAATAAAAGATGAATTTTGCAAAACTGAAGGAGGTTTATGTTCTTAAGAGTACCATCTACAAAAACCTCTCTCACTTTCCTAACAGCTATTATGGTTTTGGAAATATTAAACAATGTTGAAAAGCACTTTTTGCAGAAAATTACAGTCAAGTCATCATTTTGCAGAGAATATTGTGGCCAATTAGAAATACATTTCACAAAACTGAAGGAGGTTTTTGTTCCTAAGAGACCCATATACAAAAACCTATCTCAGTTTTTACACAGTGGTTTTATAATGAGAGATACATGCGCATCTTTACAGGCCATTTTTCAGACTCTGTAAAACTCTGTTTTACACATATTGTTTACAGAGAATATTATGCACAGCTGGAGAGGAATTTTAGGAAAGTGAAAGAGGTTTATCTCACCAACATATTTATCCACAATAACCTCTTTCACTTTTTACATATCTATTACGGATTGATAAATACGAAGATATCATTGGACCCCAAGTTTGCAGAATTGTTGGAGCAGATTGCACAAAGAAAGGAAGCAGTTAGTGACTTGGATGCCTCATCATCAAATAAGAGTTGGATCAGATTCGAATTCTCCTCTTTTTCATCACCTATCCATCAAAAATAGTGCCAAATAGTTTGAGTGTCCTTTACTTTAGTTCTATTTATGTAAATAGTTGGAGAGATTTGTGAACCAATTTTGATATTTGTTTCAAGATATTTTAGTTTAGAATTTGTATAAATACTCCACTCTTGGAAGAATTTGGGGGTGGATTCTATTACTCTGCTGTAACACTGAGATTTTCGGAATAAAATCTTTTGGAGAAATTTACTTGTGGCTTACTGGATGACGATTTGAAGCACTGGACTTGTTGCAAGATTCATGTGTTGGACTACAGTTCAATAAGTGTTTCTACCCTTTGTTTGAAATGTTATATTAGTTTATAATACCATCATATCCATTTCTGAATAATTTACATAAAGGATTGAAACAGAATTTACTTAATTGTACTCTGTTTTCAAATGTGATTGTTCCTAAATGTTTTCTTCTAAATTAGCTATAAGCATGAATTCTTAAATGCTCCTGCTTCGCTAATTTAAGCACTGTTGATTGCTATAATAAAGAATCCTTTATTGCTCTTTGTTTGTAGTCAATTCACTTCTTTCCTTTGAACATGGTGAAAGATTCTTAGTTGCCTTTCATCCCTTCAAGATCATCCCACCCACTTTAAATTTTAAGGATTGTTCTCTGTCTAGCTATCTTGCCCTGTAATACCATCTTGTGCATAGAATAGAAATCCAGTAAAGCCATCCTTTGACTCCATAGCCCAATGGACTGAAAGCTCTCAGCCTTGCCCTTAGTTTTTGGGTTCCACCATTTTCCCAAAACAAACTTTGAATCTATAACTAGTCTAAAACCTTTCAAAAACAAAGATAAATCATAAAGAGAGAGCCCTCTCTGGATGCAGAGTGGCTAGATTCTGCATCTAAAAGGTTGGTTTGTGGTTACCTCGGGTATACTTTCCTCTTACACAACTTCTAGGAAAACCTGAGTGATAACATAGTGGCGACCATACTGGGGACTGAATCATTTTATTGATACTATTGTTTGATTTATAATCTACAGACAGAGTCTGAAAATCAGCCAGAAAGCCTTTGAAATTGATTTTGCTATGCAATTGCAAAAGTAAATAAATGATGTTTCAGTCTATCTCTGATTTAGCTTATAAGTTGAATCTTAGTTTCAAATTTTTCAATCAGATTCTCTAGTTTAAACAGATCTTTGAGGAAATCTTAATCACATATCATTATTTCTTAAAGAATTTGTAGAAGTTGTATTTATAAAACCCAAAATTCAAAAACACATATTCTAAGAAAACTGGCTTCAGAAAGGATTCGACATACTAGGTCAAACCCTGACCCCAATCCACCACCAATTTTTGAAAATCCAAACCTGATTCCTAGGATTCTTAGAAGACAAGGAAGTCAAGAAAGTTCTAAAAGAGGAAGTCAGGAAAGTACAGGTAGTTCTAGACCACTTTCTAGATCTGCATCTTGTCCTGTGAAAATTATTTATATTGATGACATTCCTTTTGATGCACAATTTGAAACATCTTTGTTTATAAATTTCTCTGAGACTGAATTATCTAGGTTAATTCCAGATCCTTTGTTCTTTGAAGAGTTGCAATATAGATTTGTTTCGCATCACCTCGACAGAGAATTTCATAACTCCATTCAATCTGAGCAAGCCTTTGAAGAAAGCTCAAACATTTCTGTAATAACTGAAGCATCTCCGAACTCAGCCACTTTTCAAACACCTGTCAGACCTCCGTCTCCACCTGTCAGACCTCCATCTCCTCCTACTAGACCGGCTACTCTTGTTACTCCACTTTATCTTCCAATGGCCAATCGATATGCCCCTTTAATATTACCAGCCAACCCTCCAGCTTTACCACCAGACTACCAAAGTAAGATCACACCTTTTGACGGATTAGGCACCTACACAGCTCAACAACACACCAAAAGGATGACAGATTACTTTGAGTTTTATGAGATTGATACTGATGATATCCGTATGAGAATTTTTGTACAAAGTCTTACCGGAGAAGTTAGAACTTGGTTTAGGGCTCTCACCCCGAACAATATTGCTGACCTAGAAGCTTTGTATAGGGCATTTTTGAACAGATGGGAGAAAAAGAAAGATCCTCTCCAGATCCTATCAGAATTTGAAAAATTAAGAAGAAGACCAAATGAAACCGTACCAGATTACATCATAAGATTTAATGAATCATATCATGCAGTTCCTCTGAATCCAAGACCCCCACCTAATAACGTGTTGGTCAAATTTCCAGACGGTTTTGACTCTGAAATAGCTTATTCTCTTAGGGAAAGAGCTCCACAAACACTAGAGGAAATGCAGAGCATAGTGGTGAGCGTAGAAGCAAATCTGATAGAAAAACGAGCCAGAGAAAGAGCAGAGAGAAGAATGCCTATGAAGGAAGAACCTTCAGCTTTTGAAAAGAAGCCGGATGTAATCATTA
Organism: Pinus albicaulis; assembly: GCA_034641835.2. Classification (NCBI taxonomy): domain Eukaryota; kingdom Viridiplantae; phylum Streptophyta; class Pinopsida; order Pinales; family Pinaceae; genus Pinus; species Pinus albicaulis. The sequence continues at coordinate 912,056,483 of CM076575.1, forward strand.
AAGGTATGGAAAGATTAGGTGATAGAGTGGAAACCATTGAAAGAAAGTCTGCTACTGATAACCAGAATGTTGCAAGAAACCCAAACTTTAGGAGGAATTTGAACCAAAATATTGGAAAGAATGTCCCTGATCAAAACATTAGACCACCTTTCCAAGAAAACTTTGTTGAAGGTTCAACTTCAGAAGGACCTACAGAAGATGTAGAAATAAATAATGTCAATGAGGAAAAAGATGAACCAGAAATCTTCCTATCTCAGGATGATCAAGAGAATCATATCCTTGAAACATTCCACACTCATTCAGGTGAGACTTTTGATTTCAAAGAAGGCTATGACACAGCAATCTACGAGGTTCATAAGCAGTACAACTTGAGAATTAGACGGATAGATGTACCAGAGAAAAATAAACAAAAAACCACAAAACAAAATGTCAAAGGAAAACAAAACATTCCCCCTGTACAAAATACTTCCCCTGTACAAAACATTCCCCAAATACAAATTTTGCCTAGGATAACTCCTAGTTTTTCAAATCCAATAATTGAAGATGTCTCTGACAACCAACCAATCGACAAACAACAATCCAATACATCTCCTCATGTAGGAACTGTAGAAGAAACAGTAGAAGTTAGTCCTTAAACATCTTCAAAGCAAAACTTCATTCATGAAAAAGAGAAAAACATTGAAGATCCAGTAAACCGAGAAAATCCAACTGTGCAAAACGCTAAAGCTCAAACAGAAAAACCCTTTAATCTAGAAGCTGAAATAGGCAAACTCAAGATAGTTGTTCCTTTATCAGAATTGGCTAAACATGATGTCTATAGGAATCAGATTTCCAAGTCTTTAAACATTAACATTACTGGATTGGATGATTCAGTAAACATTCTTGATGATCAACCCAAACTTCTTTTTGGCCCCGAGGTTAATGGCAAACCAGAAAGTGGAGGAACTCCTCCATTTTATGTAAGCCTGAATGTTCACGACAAGATACTCCATAATGCAATGCTTGATTCTGGAGCATCTCACAATTTGATGCCAAAAGCAGTAATGGAAAGATTGAATCTAGATATTACTAGACCATACAAAGATTTGTTTTCATTTGATTCCATTCAGGTAAAATGTTTAGGTTTAATTAAAGATCTGTGTGTCACTTTGGTCCAATACCCTGCTAAGTCTGTTTTAATGGACATAGTAGTTGCTGATATTCCACCCAAATATGTTATGTTATTGTCTAGGTCTTGGGGTGCTAAACTTGGAGGATCTATTCAATTAGACATGTCTTATGCAACTATTTCAGTATTTGGTCAGCCTAAAAGATTATATAGAGAAACTTTGATGAAGTACTTAGTAAGTAGCCATGAGAAGCCTGAAAACTTCCCTGTTTATTCTGTACATTCTGACATGGATTCTTTTATTTTATACAATGCTGAGTCAGAACTTCCTACTGAAATAGAAGCTCCTGAAATGGAAATCATAAACAAAACCACTGTTAAAATTGAAGAAATCTCTGAAAACAAAGAAACACCAGATGACCAAGAAAAACCTGAAAAAACTAAACAACTAGCTCTTGTCAGAAAATCTGTTAAAACAATTGATGAAGATTATGAACATGAAATTCTATGGCATTTAGAGTTTGATGGCTCAATAAACAGACTAGGTGCAGGAGCTGGAATTTGGTTACACAATGTAGAGAACAATCATGCAGAGGGTCATGCTTATAGGTTAAATTTCAAATGCACTAACAACATGGCAGAGTATGAAGCTCTTTTATTGGGGCTTAAACATGTCAAGAAGTTAGGAGGCATTAGGGTATCAATCATAGGTGACTCTGAACTAATCATCCAACAGATTAAAGGAGAATATGCAACAAAGGACATGAGACTGAAACAATACCGAGAGACAGTTGTAGAGATTCTCAACACATTTCTACAAGCCCAACTTGCCAAGATTCCCAGGAAACAAAACTTGCATGCTCACAGTTTAGCAATGTTTGCTAGTACATGTAAGTTGCCTTTTGATCCTAATCATCAGTTTTCAGCTGAGATAAGACACAGGCCCGCAATACCCGACAATGTTTTGAATTGGCAAGTATTTGTGAATAACCATCAAATCAATAGTTTTTTGACACTTCAGAATGAGTTTTCTAACTGTAATATAGATGAAGACATGATTGCTGATAAATTTGATCAAGAAAAAGAACAAAAAATGGAAATTTCAAGAGAAAATGCAATTCATATGCTGCATCCAACCACATTCACTGAAAAAGACATGCAAAATTTGAAACAAATGGAATTTGATGAGATCATAGATGAGACAGAAACCATCAATTTAAAAGATAATCAATTACCCAAAGGATTAACACCTTTGGAAGATCTATTCGACTCAAATGATATTCCATTCAGACCTAAAATGGAACCTGTTAAAGCCGATATGGAGGAATGCAACTTAGGAACACCTGAACATCCAAAAATTGTTAAGTTGTCTAAATCTCTTCCAAAAGATCAGAAGGTAAAATATGTTGAACTATTAAAAGAATTCCAGGATGTCTTTGCTTGGAGTTATGAAGACCTCAAATCTTATGATACGTCCATCATTCAACATACTATACCTTTGAAACCAGACCAGAAACCTTTTAAACAAAAGCTTCGGAGAATTAATCCTGTTTTATTACCCTCAATTGAAAAGGAAATAAAAAGAATGTTTGAAGCAGGGATTATAGCTCCTATCAGATTTTCAGAATGGGTTTCTAACCTAGTACCAACAAGAAAAAAGACGGGAGAAATTAGACTGTGTGTTGATTTAAGGAATTTGAATAAATTTTCTTTAAAAGACAACTATCCTCTGCCGAAAATGGACCACATTCTGCAAAGGGTAGTGGGATCTTCGAGAATATCACTACTGGATGGATTTTCAGGGTACAACCAGATTCTGGTTCATCCTGATGATCAGGATAAAACAACATTTACCACACCATGGGGTACGTTTAAATATGTCAAAATGCCATTTGGACTCAAGAATGCAGGAGCTACCTTTCAAAGAGCGATGGACATTGCTTTTGCTAAAGAGATACATGATTTTCTGGTTATTTACTTAGATGATTTGACTGTTTTCTCTAAAACAGATCAAGAACATTTAGATCACCTAAGGCAAGTATTTATAAAGTGCAGAAAATATGGAATTTCTTTAAACCCTAAGAAGTCATTGTTTGGTTTAGAAGAAAGAAAGCTTTTAGGACATATCATTTCTAAAGATGGCATTAGGATTGATCCAGAAAGAATTCAAGCAATTTTGCAAATACCCCACCCCAGAAACATAAAAGAATTGCAAGCATTTATAGGAAAAATCAACTTCTTGAGAAGATTTATTTCTAGTCTAGCAGAGTTACTGAGATTACTGACTAACATGTTGAGGAAAGATTCAAGCATTGACTGGACTGTAGAAGCCAAACAATCATTCGAGGAAATTAAAATGGCTTTAACAAGGACACCAGCTCTGACCAGTCCTAAATTTGATAGAGACTTTATTATTTTTTCATTTGCTTCTGAACATACTGTTGCAGCTGTTTTACTTCAAAAAGATGACCAAGGGTGTGAAAAGCCAATAGCATTTTTTAGTAAAGCACCGAGGGATGCACCTCTAAAGTACAATATTATGGAAAAACAGGCTTTTGCATTGGTAAAAGCAATCAAAGATTTTAGAGTTTACATATTATATTCTCATGTGATAGCATATGTGCCCAATGCAGTAGTTAAAGATATTTTGACACAAGATGGCATTGAAGGTAAACGAGGTAAGTGGATAGCTACCATTTTGGAATATGATATTGAGATCAAGCCAACCAAACTGATAAAAGGCCAAGGCTTAGCACAACTTATGACAGAAACCAATTGCCAAGCCTTAGATATCAATGAACTGGATAACGAGCAGGAGATGGCGACTCCCCAGATCAGTCAAGCTTTCTTAGATTCACCTTGGTATACTGATATAATTCATGTTCTATTAAACCTGCAAGCTCCTCCAGGGTTGTCCAGGACTAAGCAAAGATTTTTAAAGATGACATCTTTGAAATATTGTATTTTAGATAGCACTTTATTTTGGAAGAATCATGAAGGAATTTTATTGAATTGTCTCTTAAAAGATGAAGCCGATAAAGTGCTTAATGAATTTCATGCAGGGGATTGTGGAGGACATCTCTACTGGAAATCTACTGCAGACAAAATCTTAAGGGCTGGTTTTTACTGGCCAACATTATTTTCTGATGTAAAGAAATTTGTAACAAGCTATCACAAATGTCAGATATTTGAGGGTAAAAGAAAGTTGTTACCTCTGCCTTTAAAACCAGTTTCCACAGAAAGACCCTTTCAACAATGGGGTTTAGATTTTATTGGAGAGATTCACCCCCCTTCTTCCGGACAACATAGATGGATTTTAACCGCTACAGACTATTTCACCAAATGGATTGAAGCCATCCCATGTAGACAGTCCAATGATTCTGTAATCATAGGGTTTCTTGAAACCAACATACTGTCAAGATTTGGATGTCCAGAAAAGATTATAACAGACAACGCTGCTGCATTTAAATCAAAGAAAATGATAAATTTCTGCCATAAATATCATATTACTTTAGGCCATTCAACAACCTATTACCCCCAAGGTAATGGACTAGCAGAATCCTCCAATAAGAGTTTGATCAATATCATTAAGAAATTGTTGGAGGAGAATAAAAAGAACTGGCATAAGAAACTGACCTATGCATTATGGGCAGACAGACTTACAACCAAGAAATCCATTGGGACTAGTCCTTATGAGTTAGTTTATGGTCTGGAAGCAAGATTCCCATCATCGTTAGGAATCCCTGTGATGAAATTACTTCAAGAGGCTCAAGTGGAGCCAAATGACATTCAAAGAAGAATTAATCAGACAATCCACCTGCAACAAACCAGATAAGAGGTATACCAAAGATCACAAGTCTTACAGGAAAAGCTAAAGAAAATGTTTGATAAAAGGACTAAAGCAGAGGATTTTCAGTTAGGAGACAAGGTCCTAAGATGGGATTCTAGAAGAGAAGAAAAAGGGAAACATGGGAAGTTTGATTTCTTGTGGAAAGGGCCTTATATCATTCATGCCTTGCAGGGAAACAATACTTATTTTTTGAAGGACTTGGACAATTCGGAAGTTGAAGAAGGACCAGTCAATGGTCGGATGCTTAAGCATTATTTTGATCCAATTTACTAGAATGTTTAAATGTTTCTAACTTGTACATAATATATTGTTTGCTTGTTCTATTTTTGTTACTGCAGTTTGGATTGGATGGTGACTTCTTGGAATTGAAGCCCGAAGTGAAGGCCCTAAGTTCCAAAAAGTTTTACTATCATATGTAAAATAAAGCTACCAGAAGAAGGAAAATTCCTTACTTTCAGTTTGAAGACATTCTGAGGCATCTGATCTACTGTTCTTGACTTTCCACAAGGAAAAGCCATCCCCAAGTGGAGCCAGTGTTAGCCTCCTATACCAATAGGTTTCATCTTTCATGATTGTCTTGATTGAACTATGGAATATGTTCAAACATTTTTTCTTGAGCAAAGGTGTTCCATATTCTTGAAAAACCAAAAAATCAAAAAAGTTAAAAAATGTAAAGAGGGTATACCCTAAAAGAAAGATCAAAGGGTAAAAAGAATAAAATGGTCAAAAAAAAAAGAGAAAGAAATGAACCCCAAGCAAAAATAGACCAAGGGAAGTGTGCAAATCCAAATGCCACTACTTTTTACTCTGTTGTAATAAACCAATTGTGTGCAGCTTGTGAAAATTTTGCCACAATTCATGAATAAGTCAAACTGTTTAAACTTGGCTTAGTCATATTTCAATTTCATGTTATAGATTAGAGAATAAATATCTAGCCAAACAGTTTAATCTTGGCAGATAAGTAGCTAGGTAGAGAGAATAAAAGGTGCTCAACAGTTTAATCTGAGCCCTTGGATGTAATAAGGGTAGAAATAGATAGATCTATCATGTAAAAAGGAAAAGATTGAAAAGGGTTTGCAAGTCTAAATGCACCCTAATAAAGAAGAGAAAATGGTAGTGTTAAGTAGATAGGGTAGGTAGATGGTGCTGCCAAATGTTATCTGATGAATAATGCTGCTACATGTTGGTTAATCATTTACTTTCATCACAAGTACTAAAGCAGGAAATACACTGGAAAATCACAGCAAGCAAAGTCAAATTCATTAACCTCCCTCATCATTTTTCCCTCAAGAGTTTTACTAATTTCCCTAAAAGTACTAAGGTAATTTGAGATCAAAGGGGCTCAAGGCATTTCCTTGACTTCTGGAGGGACCGGACCCTCGGCCTAATGATCAAAAAGACCTAAGCACTTGAAATAATTCATCATTGTTATCTTCCATCTTTAACTTTTCCTACGTAAAATCCTATTTTACTTAGGAAACTGATGCAAAATTCCATAAGAAGTTCCTCAAAATAATTTGTTATTCTAAGTTAAGTGTTGAAGATAAAATGTTGCAATTTACTTCATAAGTTATCACTTTCTTAGATGTACAAAGATGTTTTGATTTTCCTTGTCCTTTACCATATTAACATTTAATCTATTGTATTAAATCCCTAAATAAAATACCTTATCCTAAAGTATATAACTCCCCTTTTTATAAATATCCCCAAAAACCCATTTATTATAAGGTTTTAACCAAAGTATTTATATCCCCAAAATTCATTAAAACCCGCTACAAGCCCTTTGGTTAAAAAATAGCAATATACATTAATCCCGCCCCTATGGTGATTTAGTTGTGTTAATTAATTCATCATATAATAAAAATATAATACAAAAACTTTAGACATACAATATGTATGTTTAATACCAAAAAAACATCAATAAAACGTTGCGAAAGTTTTGTGCCACCATGGTCCGTCCATCCACGTGGCATTCCACTTAAGCCGACCCCGACGCAACCCCTTTCTTTTGTATATAGGATTAATTAAGTCATCTGGACTAATTAATAACTATTTCCACCAGTTAAAAAGCCCCCGGAGTGATTAAAACCTTTTAAAAATGTTTAAAAGTACGACGGGGCCCACATGAAACCTCCGCCCATCTTTCCATCGCCCCAGCCGTTGGATCAGCCTCCCGCAGATCAACGGCCAGCGTTGATCCCGCTGCCCATCCCGTGTAAGTTTTTTAACCCGCGGGGGATGGGTGGTTTTGAACAGTCAACTCATCCACGTGGCAAGAAACCTGTGGAATCGCTGCCCCTCCGTTGAAAACCGTCCTCGACCAAAAGCGATGCGGGAGTACCATTTACCGCTTACCGCTTACTGCCGGTTTACGTCATCCCGTACTACCATGACATCACACCTCGAAAAAAACAAAAAACCCTTTTAACTTGTAAATAAGCCATTTTTCACGTTTTTCCTGTTATTTTCGTTATTCTGAAAACGACAGAGCTCCCGCTGCGATTTTCAAATTTCCACTGTAATTGATCATTTCGCCCCAAAATTCTGCTACGCCCGTGTTGAAGAACAGTCCCGCCATTGCCTGTTACCTGTGAAAGAACCAGTTTCCGTCTAAAAGCAGGTATTTATCCTTTACGCCCGACTGCAAGTAAAACTCAGTTTCCTTTGTTTTTTCGCTGAAAAAGTGGTTAAAAATCATCACTGAGTCTTCTCTGGAGATTTTAAACCTGTGAAATTGCTCCCCGAACCTGCAAATTGTTCTAATTTCCTTCATTTCAAGAATCCCGCCCGGCTCGTGAAGAAAACCAAAAACCTCCATTTTGAATCCACAAGAACCAAAATGGAGGCCCCGGCAGCTCTTAATATCACTCCATTGAATGCTCCTTACCGTGAATTAGACTATTTACCTCTGATAGATGAAGATTTCCCAAATTAAAGACCTGCATTTTGATGAAAGTCCCCTATTGAGCTATTGTCGCTGCAGAGACGAATACTCAAAGGGGCAAGATCTTATAGGGGTGTGGGAATCCAATTTCCTGAGATATCTCATCCCCTCAGTCCTTATTTTCCCAGAAATTATCCACTGCTATCATGCCAATTATGATCCAAATCAGAAAGCAGTTTTATCCCCAAGTCAAAGCGTATCAAAATCAAAGAGTATCAGTGGATAAAGTGTATCAGGTAAAAGTCAGAGTGAAAAGTCAAAAAAAAGTTACAGAGCAGTCAAAGGTAAACAGTAAAAATGAAGTTACAGAGAGAGTCAGTAAAATGGTAAAAATAAATGAAAGTACTTTCACCAACATTGAAGTTTGTCTAAAGTGAAAGTAAAACAGTCAAAAGAGCAAGAAAGTAAAAAGATGAAAAAACCTAACAAGAAGGAACATTTTTGCAGAAATTACATGTTTTAGTCATTATTTTGCAGAAAATATTGTGACCAATACAAGATGAATTTTTCAAAACTGAAGGAGGTTTATGTTCTTAAGAGTACCATCTACAAAAACCTCTCTCACTTTCCTAACAGCTATTATGGTTTTAGAAATATTAAACAATGTTGAAAAACACTTTTTGCAGAAAATTACAGTCAAGTCATCATTTTTCAGAGAATATTGTGGCCAATTAGAAATACATTTCACAAAACTGAAGGAGGTTTTTGTTCCTAAGAGACCCATCTACAAAAACCTATCTCAGTTTTTGCACAGTGGTTTTATAATGAGAGATACATGCGCATCTTTACAGGCCATTTTTCAGACTCTGTAAAACTCTGTTTTACACATATTTTTTACAGAGAATATTATGCACAGCTGGAGAGGAATTTTAGGAAAGTGAAAGAGGTTTATCTCACCAACATATTTATCCACAATAACCTCTTTCACTTCTTACATATCTATTACGGATTGAGAAATACGAAGATATCATTGGACCCCAAGTTTGCAGAATTGTTGGAGCAGATTGCACAAAGAAAGGAAGCAGTTAGTGACTTGGATGCCTCATCATCAAATAAGAGTTGGATCAGATTCGAATTCTCCTCTTTTTCATCACCTATCCATCAAAAATAGTGCCAAATAGTTTGAGTGTCCTTTACTTTAGTTCTATTTATGTAAATAGTTGGAGAGATTTGTGAACCAATTTTGATATTTGTTTCAAGATATTTTAGTTTAGAATTTGTATAAATACTCCACTCTTAGAAGCATTTGGGGTGAATTCTATTACTTTGCTGTACATTGAGATTTTCGGAATAAAAGCTTTTGGACAAATTTACTTGTGGCTTACTGGATGACGATTTGAAGCACTGGACTTGTTGCAGGATTCATGTGTTGGACTACAGTTCAATAAGTGTTTCTACCCTTTGTTTGAAATGTTATATTAGTTTATAATACCATCATATCCATTTCTGAATAATTTACATAAAGGATTGAAACAAAATTTACTTAATTGTACTCTGTTTTCAAATGTGATTGTTCCTAAATGTTTTCTTCTAAATTAGCTATAAGCATGAATTCTTAAATGCTCCTGCTTCGCTAATTTAAGCACTGTTGATTGCTATAATAAAGAATCCTTTATTGCTCTTTGTTTGTAGTCAATTCACTTCTTTCCTTTGAACATGGTGAAAGATTCTTAGTTGTCTTTCATCCCTTCAAGACCATCCATCCACTTTAAATTTTAAGGATTGTTCTCTGTCTAGCTATCTTGCCCTGTAATACCATCTTGTGCGTAGAATAAAAGTCCAGTAAAGCCATCCTTTGACTCCATAGCCCAATGGACTGAAAGCTCTCAGCCTTGCCCTTAGTTTGCGGATTCCACCATTTTCCCAAAACAAACTTTGAATCTATAATTAGCCTAAAACCTTTCAAAAACAAAGATAAATCATAAAGAGAGAGCCCTCTCTGGATGCAGATTGGCTAGATTCTGCATCTAAAAGGTTGGTTTGTGGTTACCTCGGGTATACTTTCCTCTTACACAACTTCTAGGAAAACCTGAGTGATAACAGGATGCATGGAGACAATGCGTACAAATTTGTCCTGGTAAGAAATGTGTCCTTATTCCAATATGAATATATTCTTCTATCCCATTGTAAATGACCTTTCAATATGTTCTTTTCAAGATAGTACAAAAGTTAGGAGACAATGCCTACAAACATAGTTTATCCCCATACATGCACATTTATTCGGAGGCGAATTTGGAAAATCTCAAAATCTATTGCGCTTCCTTGTTGGAATAGGAAGATGCATAGGTCCTACCACCCATAGAGGACTTAGCTCTACATAGCTTCCAAGTAAAACTAAATGTTACTCTAGAGAGAAGGTAGAGGAAAATTTTCCTAACCTCATTCAGTAAATATTTTGGGGATAAAATGAATCCCAAAATGGGGAGTTATGATTAAAATTAGATCGTAATATAATTTTCCATCCATCTTGATGCATTTAGAGTGGAAAAGTTTAAGGAATAATATTATAGGAGCAGTTTTATCTACACAACCGAGTTTGAAGAATTGAGGTCCAGAACCTTTGGGACCATTTTGAGGCCTTAAATGGAAATTTGGTGTCTGTGGGGGGTGGGGGCAGGAGTGGGTAGGTGGAGTTCCACACTTAAGAACTAGACTTTGTGTTGATATTTTGCACTTGAATACTTTTCCAACAGTGCAAGAAAGATCAAAATTCATGTCTCTCGAACGTTAGTTTAAATGAATCCCAAAATGGGGAGTTATGATTAACATTAGATCGTAATATAATTTTCCATCCATCTTGATGCATTTAGAGTGGAAAAGTTTAAGGAATAATATTATAGGAGCAGTTTTATCTACACAACCGAGTTTGAAGAATTGAGGTCCAGAACCTTTGGGACCATTTTGAGGCCTTAAATGGAAATTTGGTGTGTGTGGGGGGTGGGGGCAGGAGTGGGTAGGTGGAGTTCCACACTTAAGAACTAGACTTTGTGTTGATATTCTACACTTGAATACTTTTCCAACAGTGCAAGAAAGATCAAAATTCATGTCTCTCGAACGTTGGTTTAAATGAATCCCAAAATGGGGAGTTATGATTAACACTAGATCGTAATATAATTTTCCATCCATCTTGATGCATTTAGAGTGGAAAAGTTTAAGGAATAATATTATAGGAGCAGTTTTATCTACACACCCGAGTTTGAAGAATTGAGGTCCAGAACCTTTGGGACCATTCTGAGGCCTTAAATGGAAATTTGGTGTGTGTGGGGGGTGGGGGCAGGAGTGGGTAGGTAGAGTTCCACACTTAAGAACTAGACTTTGTGTTGATATTCTGCACTTGAATACTTTTCCAACAGTGCAAGAAAGATCAAAATTTATGTCTCTCGAACGTTGGTTTTTGATGATTGACCGCAATAATTCAAGAAAATACCACATCATCCCCTGTTTTTCATGGAAAATAGGCTAGCCGCATGAAAACTAAGAAGAAGACTCTACAAGAGTCAAATTGTAACTCTAGTTTAGAGTTGGAGTCAAACTTAATTTCTATTTCATTGAGCTTCTATTCTATTAGAGTGCATTTTGTTCCATAATAAAAAAAAGACATTGAAAGTCTATATAAAGAAAAAAAATAGAAATATTTTGTATTATGAAGCCCATAAATCTATAAAAAATACACTTTCCTTTTACTTACATTATTTCAATTTTCTTTAGAACAACCTCACATTGGAGATAAATTTTCTCTTAATAACTTTTTAATATTCATTTCGATTAATATGTTTTTTACTTTATTTTTCTCAATTTTCAATATTTTATTTATTACATGTATTAATCACAAAATCAATAATAGCAAATCTATATTCTACGAGAAATAACCTAAAGTAATACAGATTTAAATTTCTATATCAACACAACGAAAAACACCAAACTTATAAACCAAATTATTAGTAAAATATTGAACACATTCCTTAAACTTTTATACACTTTTATAGAGTTTTCCGTCATTTAGTGTTTTTTAAGAAAATAATAACTCTCCATATGTTTTTAACACGTCACATCATATTATTATAATATGTTCACATTGCATTATATGATCTCCTTTTAACGGTTTCCAGAATAATTGTTCTATTACATTATATATGACTTCCTTTTTAACGGTTTCCAGAATTATTGTTCTCATGATGTTTTACAAGAAAAACACATCGCATTACATTAATTTATATTATATATTAGGTTTACATGACATTATTATATCATTTCACTTTTAATGGTTTCTAGAATTATTGATGTTTGATGAGTGAATTTTAATTTAGAAATTTCAAATTTTATATTTTTTATAATTTTATTTCGAATTATTGTGTTTATATAGCATTTTACAGTGGGAGAGATGTGTAAGTTTATTTGTCGTGATGAAATTTTACTAATGTTGGCTAAAATAAAAAGCTAAAAAAAAAATTTAAAATCTAAATAATGTCCATTTAAACAATATCTTACATAACCATATAGGTTAACAATTAAAAATTCATTAAAAATAAATTGAAACAATATAGATTTAAAATATGAAGAGGTTTACACAAAACTAAAAAAAAAATTATTGTAAATAAATATAAATATAAATAAACCAAAGGTATGTTAATAATTACTCCAGAAGTATGGCAAATAAGTATAAATATAAATAAAATAGAGATATGGTAAGTAAATAAAACCTATTTTTATATTTACCCCATAAACCTCTCTATATTTACAAAAACTCAAAAAATAGTTTCTATTTAGGTTAAGTCTATATGCCAAATAGCATGGCCAAATACCATATTTATAAAAGAGGTATGGTAAATAAATAAATATAAAATAGGTATAAAGAAGTAAGCTAAAAAAATAAAAATATTTTAAATAGGATCATAAATCAACATCTAATTGTATATCAATAATATCTCACAAATGCCATGGGCCTAATTATTACTAATACCATGCAAAAATAACAAAAAATATTAACCCTAATATTAATAATAATATTATTATTAAATATAATATTCATATTGATATATTATAATATTAATATTATTAAATTTAATAATTTTGGATTAATAAAATATTAAATTTTCTATATATATTAACTCTAGATATATATGGGAGGGAATAGAAAAGACATATGATAGAGGTGGAGAAATACAAAGAGTGACAAGGAGAGGTGGAAATAAACTGAAGGAGAGGGGAGAGGAGGAATGAAGAGAGAGAGGAAGGGAGAGGAGTGAGAGAGGTATAGAATGGCAAGAGAGGGAGAGGGATACATAAACATGGAGGTTGTAGAGAGAGAAAGAGAGAGCGAAGGAGAAAGAAAGAGGATTGAAGGGTAGATAGAGAGAGAGAGAGAGAGAGAGAGAGAGAGAGTGGAGAGAAACATAGATAAAGAAAGGATGAGAGGAGGAGGAGAAAGAGAGGGATAGAGAGTTGGAGTTGGAGGGGGTGAGAGGGAGGGAAGAAGAGAGACATAGAGAGTTAGAAGTGAAGGGAGAGGGAGAGATAAGGAAGATATGGAGAAAGAGTGTGTATGTTTAGGGGTGAGAGAAAGACACGCAGAAGGATATATGGATACAAGGGGGGACAAAAGGATAGAGAAGGAGAAAGCAAGGAATATAGTAACATAGTTTGTGGGGGAGATAGAGTGATGAAGGAAGAGAGAGGATTAGAGAGAGAGAGTGTGTGACAAAGAGAGAGAGAGAGAGAGAGAGAGAGAGAGAGAGAGGAATAAATTGAAAAGAGAGAGAGATAGAGAGAGAGAGAGAGGATTGAATGGAAAAGAGAGAGACAGAGAGAGAGAGAGAGAGCAGGGGGAGAGATAGAGGGAGGTAGTAGAGAAATGGGGAAAGAGGAAGGATGAGAGAGAGGAAGAGACTAATGGGGGAATAGAGAGGATTGTAGGGAGAGAGAGAGAGAGAAAGAGAGAGATTGGGGGAGAGATAGGTAGGTAGGAGAGAAAGGGAGTGAGGGGACTTGAGAGAGAGTTGCGAGAGGGAGGGATATAAGAGGAGAGAGGGGAGGATAGAGAGATGGAGATGGAAGGGGCGAGAGAGAGAGAGAGGGAAGAATAAATACATAGAGAGTAAGAACTGGAGAGAGAGTGGGAGTGACAAGGGAGAGATAGACAGAGAGTGGAGAGAGGTATGGAAAGTGAGATGGATATGGAGGGGGAGAGAGAGGGAGGTAAGAAGAAATACATAGAGAGAGAAAGGTGGAGAGAGAGAGAGAGAGAGGGACTGATAAGAAAGATGGAGAGAGAGGGAGAGAGGATAGCAAGAGGGAAGAGAGATAGAAGTGGTGGAGTGGGAGGGAAGGGGAAAAGAGACAGATAGAGGGAGAGGAGGAGGTAGTGATAGATAGATATATTGGAGAAAGAGAGTGTATGCTTTGGGCTTGATATAGATACACAAAGGGAGATAGAGATAAAGATGGAAGGTAAAGAGAAAGAAGAGAGAGATGGAGAAAAGGAGGGAGTGACAGAGAGATTGGTATAGATGGAATGAGACATCGTGTGTGTTTTTGGGGGTGAGATATTATTCAAAGAAGGAGAGATGAAGGGAGATATATATATGGATGGAGGGGGGATAGACCTAAGAGTATTTATTTCACTAGATGCATTCATTTTAGTGTAGATGGTGATTTATAATCCAATTTGATTACTTGCAATAGATGCATTGATTTTAGTGTAGATTTTGAGTTCTAATGAGATTTGATTACTTGCACTAAATGAAATGATCTCAATGTAGATGATTTCTAATACTACATGATTTCTTGCACTAAATGCATTGATTTTAGTGTAGATGGTCATTTGTAATCCTATTTTATTTCTTGCACTAGATGCATTCATTTTAATGTAGATGTTGATTTCTAATTATATTTGATTGCTTGCCCTAGATGCATTGGTTTCATTGGAGATGATTTCTAATACTATTTGATTGTATGCACTAAATGCATTGACTTCAGTGTAGATGGTCATTTCTAATCTTTTTTTATTTCTTGCACTAGATGCATTGATTTCAGTGTAAATGTTGGTTTTTAATCCTACTTTCTTACTTGCACTAGATGCATTGATTTGAGTGTATATGTTGATTTCTAATCCTATTTGATTACTTGCATTATATGCATTGATTTAAGTGTAGATGTTGCTTTATAATATTATTTGTTTTCTTTGCAACAAATGCATTGATTTCACTGTATATGTTTATTTATGATTATTTCTGATTTGATGTAATTGGATGTATGATAGTACATTACTTTTAAATTCATTGGATTAATCTTGTCCATGTATTTTAGACTAAGAACAAAAAATTATTGACAATGTACATTTATTTTTGTGTTATAGTAATCAAACCTATTTTTGTGTTATTGTAATTAAACCTACTAATATTGGAGAGCAAAAGAGACAAGGTATGATGTTTACTACAACAACTCGAGCTAAATATTTAAATGGTTTACGATTTCAACTCTCATTTTCATATAATGGATATGAAAAGATGACAATTAACATATTTGAAAAGGTTATATTAATATTAGATGTATTTAAATATTATTGATAAAATTAATCATATGTTTGATATATTTTTCTTGGCCATAGACATGAAACCAACCTAGATCCATCTTAACTCCTAATCTATCAAGCACCAAGAGAAATAAAATGTTTTGAAGTGCAAACCTTTCCTCAAATTTTTCACTAAAAAAAAAGATTTTCACCTCGAAAAATTTGATCGCTCACAATAGATCAAGAATTAAGATGTATCCATAATAGTATTAACACATAAAATTGTTTAACAAACTATCTTCTAATATTAATTTTCCATTCCTAATGATAAGATCAAAACAACATTCATTAACTTATTGCAAATTTTTTTGATTGTATTTGAGAGAATCAATTTTCCATTCCTAATGATAATATGAAAATGACACTCATTAATTTATTGTATCGAAGAAATGGATTATCAATATTCATGAAACTATAACTTCATTAATGAATTATGGCAGAATATGCCAACGCTTAAATTTAGACAACTATAAAATCTAAAAATTGACATATACTACCCAATACATTAATAAAAATTACTCCGAAAATATTAGTTTCGTTACTCCAAAAATATTAGTTTCGTTTCATTACCATCACGTGCGATTTATATGCTGCTTTTATTTCTGGATGTTGGCAGAATATGCCAACGCTTAAGTTCAGACAACTAAAAAATCTAAAAATTGACATATACTACCCAATACATTAATAAAAATTACTCCGAAAATATTAGTTTCGTTGCTCCAAAAATATTAGTTTCGTTTCATTACCCATCACGTGCGATTTATATGCTGCTTTTATTTCTGGATGTTAATGTGTGAATCCTTTGATGTGAACTTAGAGCGTCATGAATGTGCTATTGTGGGTTTTCTTTATTTCCAGCTTCATGTCAACGGCGGGACAGAAGTAATTTTAAAAATCGTTGAAGAGTTAGTGAAGAATTTTAAAAGTCTTTAAATGATGAAACAACAAAATATACGAATCTAACAATAAATATTTACAAGTACAAATCTATACCTAGCTAGAATTTCATTACTATATAATATTTTAATATCTATATTCACACTTCAACAATGATGAAGAGTAAAATCTAGATGCGACGACAATGGTATCAAGATAGGAAGTCATCAATTATGAAAATATATTACCGACGGGAATCCAAGGAAAAGTGGTACTGGTGACCCAAGCATATATATATATTTCAGAATTTCCTACTCTAACTAATCGTCACGTTTAGTAAAAGTCCATTCAATTGCAGCGGCAATTCCGGAAAATTTCTGATCGCAGTTGTTCAGCCCACCACTCACTGTTTGACATTAATTTGTCGTGGGATAATTCCTGGAATATGTACCGGACAAATAATTGGAAGCAGTGGACAGAAAAATTATTATTATTTTACGATCAAAAGGCAAAGTACTTTTCGTTGTTTATCGTCTGCATATGTATATATCATCTTTCAGTTGTTAAAAACCATTGACCTTTTAATGTATATATATTCGTGATGTATGGATATATATTCACATGGGCTAGATCCAATAATGTTTATATATATATCTTTAAAGACGCACGCTAGATTCAAAGAACTTACTTTTAAGTCTGACAGAATATGCGAGTGAACCAATCACAAGAATCGTAAGGGTGGCGGCCATCATCGGAATTATTCAAATTTTAACCACCGTTATTGCTGGAATGCGATCACTAATTTTGGAAGCGTCCGCTAATTTAATCCCTAACATGCATGTAACATTACAAATCTTTTTTTTCAGAAAGAAAAAAACGCTGTTTTATATTATGATAAAAAACAGTGCATAATACATCATAAGAAAGTGAAGTGAGAAATCACTTCCCAATATGCAACATTTCTCCTAAAACCATAAATAATGTGATCTGGCAAAAAATCAGCACATGAGACTCATATCAAGCATAGAGTCGTTGATGATGTCAAAATGGATCCCCCAATTGCCAATTGGAAAAGAAATGGAGGATCAACAAAATCCGTAGATGAGAACCCACAACATTCGTGACAAAACAAAAACCACAGCAACGATGAGTCAGACATCCTGCGGCATTTACCGTAGCAGCATATGAATATGGGCATATGGAAGAACAAAAAAAAACAAGATAGTATCATATACAACCATCAGCAAAAAACTATTCGCCCATGCCACTTGAGCAGAGGGGGATGGCGGAAATCATTTGGAGACCCAAGGAGGGTCACAAGCTCCATCCACCTTGGGATCACCAGCTGAAAAAATAGGAACCTCCCGAAGGTCAAGAAGTTCATCTCGAAAGAGGGATTTTGTTTTCGGCCTCCCCGTGAAGTGTCTGGAAGCGGATTTCGTTTTTTTCCTCACCGTAATATTGCAACCCGAAGCCGGCGAGATGACAATATCAGGTTTCCTAGGGATATTCTCAAATATAGTGAGGGCTGCCAGGTCAAGGTTCGGGTTATTAAAAAGAGATTCGACATCACATCCAATAGTATTAATAGGTGATTCCAATAAATCCCCATTCGCACTATTATGTGGAGAGGGAGGAGGGAGGGGAGGGGATGCGGATGAATATAAAGAAGTAGTTGTGGGACAGGTTTGATGGCGGTCATCTAGAGCAGTAGAGACATGGAGTGAGTCCGGTATATTCACCTTTTCGGTATTATGCGGAGAGGGAGGAGGAGGGGGCGGTGATGCGTCTTCTAGGGGCGGCATGGAGGGGGAAGTATATAATGGCTTAGTGATGGGACAGGTTTGATGGTGGTCAGCAAGAGCAGAAAAGGCATGCGGCATTTTATCCTTCCTCATGATTGTCGATCCAAGGATTACTTCGGCTTCTAATTGCTTGGGCGAACCGGAATTCACCGGGGGAGAAAATACATTGTTGTTTTTAGAAAAAGTAGGAGCCATCAGCTCCTTTTCTGGTGGAGTTAATTCCGCAGATTGATCATTATCAATAGCAGAATCCGCAAGAGAAGAATTACCTGATGGGAGGACATTTCGATGATCATTTGGAGACAGCTTGCCATTTGCACCAACTGATCTATGATTGCCCCCACGGAGCCTCCAATGCAACCGAGGGCAGTTGTCCTTCAAATGTCCCGTGCTGTGACAAACCAGGCAGTGGAAAGGTATGCCCCAATAATCCACCCTTTGCCTATGTCTTCTGGAACCCCAAACGAGGTCAACATCCGCGGGCAAACCGCCAGAGAAGACCATTTCGACTAATATCCATGCAATGCGATTGTCTGTGTCATCAAGAATACCTGGATCGATGTATTTTGTGCATCCAATGGAATTTCCTATGGCCCTTAATGCTTTGTCCGTCCAGAACTCCAACGGAAGGCCCGGGAGTTTAACCCACACTGATCTATTCTTTGGAGCCTCCATTATTGGATTAAAACCGAGGTACCAAGGCAAAATTTGCAAAAAACTCTTACCACGTACCCATGTCTTGTTAACAATCAAGGCAACATATTTTTCATTCATAAAATGAATGCTATACCAATTATTTAGGAGCGGACTGACCTTCGGAGCATATCCCACAATCGGAGACCAGAGATTTTTAGCCCATTCCAGCATATCATTCACATGACCATCTGCAAACATCCAACGACCAATTAGTGCACACTTTTGCAGAGAAATGACCCTTCCGCAAAGATCTTCATGATCCAGCACCACTTCTTTGATGTCCATAGCAGGCTTGAAGCAGGCCAATCGATTCTTTTTCAGCTTGTGTCTGCCTCTACGAATCGATCCTTTTCCTTGGTGATGCGCTTGAAAACCTGGAGGCGCGATGATGGATTGAGCAATAATCGAAGCATCGAGCTCAAAATCCATTTGCGCAGCTTTTGCATCATCACCCGTGGCGCTCTTCATGGCAAGCTGGATGATGAATCATAGGAAAGAAAGACGATCAGGGAAGTCAACGTAAGAAAAATGCCACCAGGAACGAAGCAAGTAAAGGCCAGTTCAACCGAAACAAGAGTACCGCCTATTACAATGCAGAGTGTTACAGAGCAGCTTGTTCGTGTCAACCAAAAAATCCCAGCAACCCCTGTCTAAAGGATTGATAATGTCAGAGGGAAAATTGGAGGCTACGACCAGATTAAAAAATAGTCGACAATGACATTCCCATAAATTCAGCCATAAATGGACGCCGGCGTCGATTGAGATGCATGAGTACTTGCGCTACAGAAGTATTTATGAAATCCTCGTGCCAGACAAGACATCAGAAAGTTAACGTCATTTCAAACGGCAAGTAGAAATCAAATTCAAAAATACCGGTAAGGAATATGTCCCGGAAAAAGTTTGTGATGACCGTTGCCCGGAAAAACCAGTCCAGTGTGAACTGAAGGCCCAGATATGGCCGCAGCACCCACAAACAGGGCAGCTCCACCTTCAAAACCAGAGACTTATTTCGAAAAACCCAGTGAGGCCACCAGCAGTGAGGAGTTTTGTACAGCCAGGTTATATTGGGACGAAACTGCAGCCTTCATATACAATCCGCTGCTTCTAATGAAATCAAAACTCTTGTAATGTCGTGATAACATTCACAGCAGCAGCACCTTCTGGCAGCCACCATGTATGTCTGAATGCAAAGTGTTGCGCCCCTCCCAGATGTACGCTTTCACCTATCTTTGAAAAACTTCACTTTATCAGCTGATGCCGAAACCAGCACTGCATCTGCAGCTTTTCTAACTGATATCCAAATACTCAAAAACTTCAAACTGCTAAAATCTGCAGAGCATATTCGCAGGCCTTCGCCATCTGGTTTTCCTCTGAGTTTTGCTCAAGCCGGGATCTGGCGAATCTCGCGCCTTGTTAGGAATGTGGTAGGAAACCTTGGTAGGAAACCATGCAAGAGGTTCGCATCTACCGCAGACAGCCAATATTTAGAAAATAGCGATTGTTGAAAACTAAGGAGTTCAATACTGTGTTTTAAAGAAATATTTAGAAAATAGCGATTGTTGAAAACTCGGTCAGAATGTGGGAATAATTGATGAAAAGCTTCCAATGGCTGCCTCTTCTACGCATCTTGGAAAGCTTCTGGAAGTGAATGATATCCCTGATGACTTGTAATTTCCCTGATGACTTGGTTAGAGGATATTGCATAGAAAATAACGAAATAAAGCGCTGTAATGCAGTGATTGGACATGAGTAATCACATACATAAAAATAAAAACAAATTACATCTCAATTACAAACAAGTTTAATAGTAATATATTCATAACCAGATTCATATTCAGAATTTATGCAAATTAAACATAATTCATAAATTAAAGAATACATATAGGGCACTCAAATATATAACAATAATTTAGTTAAATATTTATTTATTAAATTAATTATATTATGATGATGGTTAACTTTCAGTGAGACTTCTTTTGGTTTATAGGACCTAAAGAAAAGAGTTATTTAATTTGATTTAAGATTTTATTCCTATGCTTAAAAAGTTTGGAGAGAAGTCTCGAGAGCTCACTATAATTTTGACATCTTAAAAGGCTAGGAAGGTCAGTATTGCAACAAAGATTATGAAATTGAGCTCTAATGTGGTTGTACGCCTAAGAGGAAGTGATTTTCATCCTCAATGTTCATATTCTCACCGAGATGGCAGAGCCTTTCCATCCATCGTGTTTTAGGCACTGTCCAACTACTTATTTCACTATGGAGCTCATGAGAGTTCGTTAAAACAGAGAGATACTTTTGATCTTCTAAGGTGGGGTTGATGACCTCCTTATAATACCTTAACTTTCTTTTCGCTGCTAGATATTTCTCACACCACATTTTTTCTTTGAACATAGAAGTAACAATTTTTTTATTGTTATTGATGTTTTGCAATGCAACATTCTATTCGATCTCCCAATGGTTTAACCAAATCTTTGTGTCTTTATACCAACCAGAAAGAAAATAGATTAACATGATGTCTTTATAAAAAAATGAAAAAAATTAGATAACTAAAATTAAAATTAAAAGTTACTATTTTTTTAAATTATTATTAAAATAATCTTGATTAATATAAAAAAATTTAAATTTACTTAATATAACAAGATCTTCATAATTATTAAAATTCATTTAAATTTACTAATTACTATAAATACTAAAATTCCAATTATTATTAAAAATAATTTATTTCTACGTTATGATGACCTCAAACGAAAAATGACAAACTATAATAATAATAAGAAGTATGATTAAAAATGGTTCAATATTAAAAAATATTTCATATTATAAACGGTTCAATTTAAAGAAAAAATAAATAAAATTAATAATAATAACTTTGAGTAAAAATGGTTCAATTTTAAAGAACAATTCAGGTTATAAATGGTTAATTTGAAAAAAAAATTACTTCATATTTTGTAATAGTATGGAATACTATTATTGAGGAGGTTTTTACATGATCCAATTTTTTAGACTATTCAGATGAGAGGGGAACACTATCTTTTTTGAGAAGATCATGTGATTTTAAAGATCTCATAATATATAAATATAATTAACAGTGAAAAAGAATAAATTAGGTCATCTGAAATTAAATTTCATAGATATTTTAAAAATAATAATTTTTTATTAATTTGTTAATATTCATTCTGAATATAGATATATAAATTATTTTTTATTTAATTACAAATTAAAAAAATATTGAAATTTATTTTAAATTAAAATTTATTGAATATTTAAAAAATAAAACCTATTTTTAGAATATATATATTATTTTAGACAATCAAAATATTTATGTAGTAAGTCATTTTTTGAAAACAAAATCGAGAACTGCCACTCTATTCTAATTTGCACTATGGGATAAAATTTTAAAAAATTGAAAATTTTTAGATTAAACAGTTTGCACAAATGTCAAAAAATTGAAAATTTTTAGATTAAAATTTTTTAGACTAATAGTTTTGAGAAAACTAATAATTAGAAAGTTCAAATATAATAAAAAACTAATTCTTATTGAAGATTTACTTAATGGCCTATACCAGAAACAGAAACGGGAGCATTCCGCAGAAAAAAAACGCAAAGAAAATGGAATGGTATGGTCGTTTTGCTTTTTGAATACAGTAAACTGGTTTCTTCAAAAACATATAGTTTTTTGAAATGGTTTTGTTCTTGTAACATGTATATACATTTAAAAAAAAAAATCTTTTACCATTTACTTTGGAGTAAAAGTAAAACTGTTCATTATGAAATTCAATTATCCTTTTATACCATATTCGAATGTTAATATATTTATACCATATTT
This sequence comes from Pinus albicaulis, assembly GCA_034641835.2. Taxonomy (NCBI): domain Eukaryota; kingdom Viridiplantae; phylum Streptophyta; class Pinopsida; order Pinales; family Pinaceae; genus Pinus; species Pinus albicaulis. The sequence continues at coordinate 912,079,158 of CM076575.1, forward strand.
GAATGTTAATATATTTATATTGTCAATACCTATGAATTATTTATATAAGAAATATATATACATGAATTATATAACATCGGAGGCATTTATAAAAAAAATACATTGGATATATACAAAATTCTTAAACATTATAAAGAAATTGAATTACAACTAGCAGCCTCTATATGCATTTAATGGTTATCTGGAATATGAGACATCTCGCTTTAATGCATTACAACTAGTTGTACAAATTATATCAATGTTCTCGATCCAAACCCTGATTTCTTTGATACAACTGTACCCTCACACGCATTTTACGGGGTTTATAATGTAATTTGGGTTTGATCTACACCATTGGTTTGAGTTTGCTGGGATCGACGGCATATGTTTAGGCGAGAGCCTGTTCTATGTATCTCGACAACCCTAGAACAGTTTTCTGGCGATATTTTGCATTACTCTCCTCTCCGTTTTCTGGTTCTTTGAGTTTTACTTCCACCGACCTCCAAATTCTTGATGTGCCGAGCTAAAATCTTGATGCGCCAAGTCTAGATATGTTGATTATATGAAGTGATATGGCCCTGCCGGCTAGCGATAAGCTCCGTTCGGCCCTTGAGGTAATCTCCTGCTTGAGAAGTTAACCTGTTTTCCAAATTTTCCTTAACCTTTTCTGCATGAAATCTCATTTTCATTTTATCGCTCAGTTGTTAGTTAATTCTCAATGAAATCTTATTTTCAGGTTAAGGTTTGCGTCATATTCACATGACCAATTATTCATTTTGTGAAGTCGTTTTACGTATATTTTCTTTTTGCATAACCTCACTAGTCGGGCAGAGATTGTGGAGAAGACAACGCCGGATATTTCTTATGAAGGTCTTCTTAGGTAAATACACCTCTGGCTTAACAGTTTTCTTATTTGCTTATATATATATATATATATTAAACACTTAACTTTCTCTGGCCAAGGTACTTAACTTCTCATACCTGACTTGTTTTGAAAGGTATGCCTTAAAAAATTCATGGCATTCCTCCCTGCAGAACCTGCTCATCTTTCTAGTTCCAGCATTTGATTTACTCCACTCGAAACCTTGTCCAGGTATGCATTACGAGTTGCCCAATCGGCCCTTGTGTGGATCTCATCGCCCAAACCCTTGTCTTCCGAACTTGAATGCTTCGAGCTAGTTCTGTGTTCTTTACTGTCCTCAGTAGGATGCTCTATAGCATACATATGAAATTCCGACTATGTTTAATATTTCACTTTGGTGTACTCTTGTAAAGTTTTAACAAGAGTTTTCCCCTTGATGATTTAATCTGCGGTTCTCTTAATATAGTTCTTATGGTATTATCTTAGTTTCAACTTATATATTTGTAAACCTACGAAGTTAATATATTTAGCTCTTTATATTTCGATCTGTTGTAAGGTTTTCATTTATTTTTTAGATAGCGGAATTCAGTTCTGCAATTTGTTTTCTTGCTATATTTGATTCTCCCTGGCATAAAAATGTGTTTTTCTTTTTACAATAGTAGAGCATTTAGTAGTTATTGTCCGCTATGTGTATTCTTGGTTTTATCCTTATCTCCTTACTGTTGAAGAAATTAAGGTTTTTCCTCCATTGTTGTTATTTGCAGTTTAAAGTTTCCTCCTTTTCTTTGCAATACTATCTTTTAAACCGTACTAGATTTGTACTATTATTGCATGCCGTTAAAGATTTAACTACAAAAGAATGAACCTGTTTAATGTACTGTACAGAAATTATTCTCTTTTAATTCTCACGTGTACAGACCACCCATTACCCTTTGTCCAAGTAATTAGAGTTTTCTTGCTCCTAGTAGACAACTATACTTGGGTTTTGGTCGTCACCTGAACCCTTGTCTGACAGTCTACTAAAATTTCTTGTACAATTTATATAGACCCTACAATTTTATTTTCATTATGTAATCTTTTAAATTGTTTTTAATATTTTTCGAATCTATAGCATGAAATAATTGCACAGTGTAATTGCTATGTTTATAAAGAAGATTATACATAAATTCTGTTGTCTATTATTGCAATAATTATTCCCTTGTAGTAGTTTCTTGGAAGTAATTACAGTTTAAACTTCACACAAATTCATTTTCTAATAGTGATAGGTAAAATTCTTAGCAGAAAATCATTTTAAACATAGAACATATTGCACCATTGTACATTTCATTCTGATAACAGTATTTTTAAAAAAATAAAAAATAAAAATAACATAGACTATCAGTTATAGAACTGCAAGTGTACTTATCTGAAAATGATTCAGCTGTGGTCCTCCCAACCATCAAGTGAGGCGATTACATCCTCCTTGCCCTCGTGCTCCAAACTGAATAGTACGGGTTAACAGTGGAATTTCTTTTTGATGTGACCTCAGGAAAATCAGTCCAGTCAGTACCAGAACTTCAGGAAATTTCTGAGTGTAATTCCACTGGCTACAACCAGCTCAAGAATATTTCACACTTTCTTTTTTTCCAAATATATAACCCCTACTCGTCACTGGGATCAGTCCTTTATCCTCAGAGGAGTAGGTAACTTTTTTCCAGTTGTTCCCCAACCTCTTTTCAGTTCTTGGAAACATTTTACCATCGGCTTTTTACTTTTCTTATCCACCTATTTCTCATAACAATTTATCTTTATTAAATAGAATTAATTGTCTCAGTTTTCCATTAACAAAACAATAAAATTACTTAAATAGTTATCAATAATGTAGCTGTCACAACTTCCCCCCTGGAAGTAACACCGTCCTTGGTGTTTTCACTCTAGCTCTCAAAAGAGCCCTGGGTAAACTTCCCGTACAAACTTTTCATCCTACCAAGTAGCCTCATCTGGGCTGAAGTGCTTCCATTGCACTCTAACCTGGGTGATAGCTCGGTTTTGAAGCATAATTTCCCTTCGGTCAAGTATGCGCTGTGGCTCGACCAGGAACTCTCTGTCTGACTCTACCTCTATATGCTGCCAATTAATTACGTGCTTTGAATCATGCACGTAACGCTTCAACAGGGACACATGAAATACATTGTGCACTCGGATCTGGCTGAGTAAGGCTAGCCGATAGGCTACAGGTCCTACCCTCTCCAAAATTTCAAAGGGTCCACAAAATCTGGGAGCCAATTTGGCATAAGATGCCCACCGCAAGGTACTCCTTTTTGGCTTGATCCTTACATACACATGGTCTCCTGCGACAAACTCTCAATAGGACCTTTCTTTATCTACATATATCTTTCGTCGATCATGCGCCGCCTTCAAATTTTGTCTTATTTTTCTTACTTCTTCTCCCATTTCAGCAAGCATCTCGGGTCCTAACATCAATTTTGTCTCAGGGCTACTCCAATTTATGGGCGTGCGACACTCCCTCCCATACAAGACCTTGAAAGGACTCATTTTTAGGGATTCCTCATACCCATTGTTGTAAAAAAATTTAACAAGGTCCAGGTACTCTTCCTATTTAGATGGTTGCTTCATCACATACGTGTGTTGCATGTCGCTCTGTTTGACCACTGGTCTGGGGTGATAAGCGGTGTTGAATGTTATCTGCGTTCCCAATTCTGAGAACAAGGTTTTCCAAAATGCAGATGTAAACTTGACATCCCGATCCGAAATGACAGTATTTGGGATTCTATGTAGTCGAAAAATTTCCTTCATGAATATGTCAGCTATATGTACAGTCTTGTAAGTAGATTGTACTAGTATAAAATGCGCAGATTTACTTAATTTGTCCACCACCACCATTATGGAATCATTTTGTCTTTTTGTCCGTGGTAAACCTGTAATGAAGTCTAGGGATATGACCTCCCACTTCCATTCAGGTATTGGTATAGGCTACAATAATCCTACAGGATGTTGATGCTCTACTTTCACCTGCTGACACTCCAAACACTTACTTAGATATTCAACAAGGTTTTACTGCATATTAGGCTAAAATAATATCTTCCTAATTGCAGTCAACGTTTTCTGGTATCCCGGATGTCCTGCATAATTTCTGCGATGGTATTCATTCATTATCAGCTCTTTCAGATCCACACGGTTAGGTACATATATTTTACCTTTGAAACTTAACACTTGATATTCATTTATTCCATAATCAGATGTGCCCCCATGCTTTCTCTTTTCTTCCACTTGTTGCCACAGGAACTAGTACCTAGGATCTTTTCTCACTTCTTCCTTTACTTGCTCGAAAAATCTACTTTCCAGCTGAGTATAGTATAATTCATATATACTATGTAATTTTCTACTTAAAGAATCAGCTACTCAGTTTTCCTCTCCTTTGACATGCTAAATATCCATGTCAAACTCACTTAGGAAGGCATTCCATCTTGCCTGTCTTGAGTTTAAATCTGCTTGCTTGAAGTAACTCCTCAAGCTGCTATAATCTATTTTTTTAATACAAAATTTTTGCCCACTAGGTAGTGTCTCCATACCCGGAGCACATGAACTACTGTTTTCAACTCCAAATCATACGAGGAATAAATTTGTTCATGATCCTTCAACTTTCTAGATTCATATGCTACCATTTTTCCTTCCTAAGACAGAATTTCCCCATCACCTTCTTTACTTGCGTCCATACATACTTCAAATTCTTTGCTAGGATCAGCCACCCTTAACATAGGAGCAGTGGTCAAAAGCTGTTTCAGTTTTTTCAAAACTGTTTTGAAATTCTGTGGTCCATTTGAAAACTTTTCCTTTCCTTTGCAAGGAAGTAATAGGAAAAGAAATTCTTGAAAATCCTTCAATAGATCTACGGTAGTACCCAGCTAGTCCCATAAAGGATCTAATATCTACCACATTCTGGGGTACTCACCATTCCATGATTTTTTTAATATTTTCTGGATCAACAACGATCCCCTCAGCGGAAATAACATGTCTTAGATACTAGATTTTTGTTTTGAAGAAATCACACTTGCTCAATTTTGTGTACATCTGGTGTTTTCTTAGCATTTCCAGCACAATTCTCAAATGCTCCTTATGCTCTTTCTAATTTTTATAATAGATCAAAATATCGTCTATAAAAATAAGTACAAAATTATTCAGGAAATGATGGAATACCTGATGCATTAGCCTCATGAAAGTTGTTGGTGCATTTGTTAACTCGAAGGGTAATACCACAAATTCATAATGACCATATCTTGTATGAAATGTTGTCTTGCAAATGTGTTCCTCCTTGATTTGAATCTGGTGATATCCAGATCTCAGATCTATCTTGGAAAACACCGTGGCTCCTTTTACTTGATCAAATAGATCATCAATCCTTGGTAAAGGGTATTTGTTTTTTACTGTTAATTTGTTGAGTTGCCTATAATCCATGCACATAAACATGGTCCCATATTTCTTTTTCACAAACAAAACTAGAGCTCCCCAAGGTGACACACTTGGGCAAATATAAACCTTATCCAACAGTTCTTGTAATTGCATCTTCAGCTCTGTTAATTCTGACTCACTCATTCTATAAGGAGCCCTTGACACGAGAGAAGCTCCAGGCATTAACTCTATAGTAAAGTCAATGTCTCTTTTTGGTCGTAATCCAGGAATATTTTCTAGAAAAATATCCAAGAATTCTTGCACTACCAGTATACTCTCCATTGTAGGCAATTTGTCTTTATAATCTTCATATCCTACCTGAATAACATATAAATGGAACCCATTCCTTATACATTTATTCATTTGGGATGTTTTTATTGGGCGTAACTGTAATGGTTTTCTAATTCCTTGAATTTCCTTCCGGGTTCCATCGTGCATTCTGTAATAAATAAATTTTTCCTTACAATCCACTAGAGTCCAATGCTTTCTAGCCAATCCATGCCTAAAAAAACATCACAGGATCCTAATGGCAGAACATTTAGATCTACTTGTAGCTGCTGATTTGAAATTTCTAATATACAGTTCGGAATTTTAGCAGTCACTTTACGCTTTGCCCCAGTGGTTAGCTGTACTAGCCAGGAATTTTTAAATTTTTGATCTTTCAATTTACACAAATCTACCACCATGGGACTAATATAGCTCAAAATTGTACCTAGATCTACTAAAATAGAAACAGATTGAGTTAGTATTTTACCTTCCAGCTCAATCATCGTGGGTTGAGAATCCGATTGCATGTCCTTCAATGTCGCATTAATAAAGGGAATGTTTCATGCTACGGGGAATGTTCCACCTCTAGGTTTTGTTTATCTGACAGACTCTTTAATAACTTCTCCTGGTCTTGCAGTAATCGCTTATTATCTTTTTGAATGTGCACCATTTCCTCCTGTAATTGTTGTATCGTGTTTAACAGGAAACTGTTTTAGTGTTGTTGTTCTTCTAATAGCCTACTGGTTTTATGTTGTTGTTCAACACTTAGTTGGACCCACATTTCTGGTTTCATCACTAGTTGAACTTGGGGTTCCCCAGTGTCTTGAGGAAGCTGCTGTGGAGTTCCTCTTCTCATGATGTTCCTGCTACACTGCTAAATTCTTTCTCTATGAATTATTTACACACAACTTGTCATTAGTTGACCCTTAGGATCCCAGCGTATGAACATTGCTCTGGTACCACTTGTAACATACATATACATAAAAAAAAATAAAAAAATTTTACCATCTACCTTGGAGTAAAGGTAAAGCCTGTTCATTATGAAATTAAATTACCCCTTTATACCATATTCGAATGTCAATATATTTATATTGTCAGTACCTATGAATTATTTATATAAGAAATATATATAAATATTAATTATTTAACATCGCATGCATTTAATAATAAAAAAAATACATTGGATACATACATAATGCTTAAACATTATAAAGAAATCGAATTATAGTTAGCAGCCTAGATATGCATTTAATGGCTATTCGGAATATCAATCATCTCGCTTTAATGTGTTACAACTGGTTGTACAAATTATATCAATGTTCTCGATCTGAACCCTGATTTCTCTGATACATCTGTACTCTCACATGCATCTTACGGGGTTTACAATGTAATTTGGGTTTGATCTACACCGTTGGTTTGAGTTTGGTGGGATGGATGGCATATGTTTAGGCAGGAGCCTGTTCTAGGTATCCTCGCCAACCCTAGAACAGTTCTTTGGCTATATTTTGCATTACTCTCCTCTTTTTTCTCTACTTCTCTGAGTTTTACTTCCACCGAGCTCTGATTTCTTGATGTGCCGAGCTAAAATATTGATGCACCGAGTCTAGATATGTTGATTATATGAAGTGATATGGCCGTGCAGGCTAGCGATATCACTTCCTACCTGAGAATTTAACCTGTTTTCGAGATTTTCCTTAAACTTTTCTACATGAAATCTCATTTTCATTTTATCGCTCAGTTGTTATTTAATTTGCAATGAAATCTTGTTTTCAAGTTAAGGTTTACCTCATATTCACATGACCGGTTATTCATTTTGTGAAGTCGGTTTACTGATCTTTTCTTTTTGCATAACCTCACTGGTCGGGCAGAGATTATGGGGAAGACAATGCCCGATATTTCTTATGGAGGTATTCTCAGGTAAATACCCCTCTGGTTTAACAGTTTCCTTATATATATATATATATATATAAACACTTGAATTTCTCTAGCCACGGTACTTAACTTCTTGTGCTTGATTTGTTTTGACAGGTATGCCTTCAAAAATTCATGGCATTCCTACCTACAGAACCTACTCAACATTCTAGTTCCAGAATTTGATTTACTCTGCTCGAAACCTTGTCCAAGTATGCACTACGAGTTTCCCAATCGGCCCTTGTGTGGAGCTCAATGCCCAAACCCTTGGCTTCCGAACTCGAATGCTTTGAGCTATTTCTGTGTTATTTACTGTCCTTAGGAGGACGCTCTATAGCATACATAGGAAATTCTGACTATGTTTAATATTTCACTTTGGTGTACTCTTCTAAAGTTTTAACAAGGGTTTTCCCCTTGATGATTTAATTTGTGGTTCTGTTAATATAGTTCATATGGTATTATCTTGGTTTGAACTCATATATTTGTAAACCTATGAAGTTAATATATTCAGCTCTTTATATTTCGATTTGTTGTAAAGTTTTCATTTCTTTTTCAGCTAGCGGAATTCAGTTCTGCAATTTGTTTTCTTACTATATTTGATTCTTCCCAGCATAAAAATATGTTTTTCTTTTTACAATAGTAGAGAATTAAGTAGTTATTGTCTGCTATGCGTCTTCTGGGTTTTATCATTATCTCCTTACTATTGAAGAAATTAAGGTTTTTCCTCCATTGTCGTTATTTTCAGTTTAAATTTTCCTTCTTTTCTTTGCAATACTATCTTTTAAACCCTACTAGATTTTTATTATTATTGCATGCCGATAAATATTTAACTATAAAAGAATGAACCTGTTTAATTTACTATACATAAATTATTCTCTTTTAATTCCCAGATGTATGGACCTCTGATTACCCTTTGTCTAAGTAATTATAGTTTTCTTGCTCCTAGTAGACAACTAGACTTGGGTTTTGTTCTTCACTTGAACCCTTGTCTAACAGTCTACTAAAATTTGTTGTACAGTTTATATCACTAGTAAATTTGGCACAATTTTTTACAGGTACTTCATTGCTATTCCGACACATATTCGTCACAAGAGCGATAGTTTGAGTCTGGACAAAACGTGGTTAGCCATTACGTCGCAATTCAGACACTTCAATAAAGCATCAGTATTGCGACACTTTTTCCGACTTTTTGCAAAGTGTCGCAATACCGATGCTTGCAAAGTGTCGCAATACCGATGCTTGTGAAGTGTCACAATACCGACACTTGCAAAGTGTCACAATACCGACGCTTGTGAAGTGTCACAATACTGACGCATATGAAGCGTCGCAATACCAACGAAAGGCAAAAATTTTCATAGATTGAAAGCGTCGGAAGATCGATGCTAAAGAAGCGTTGCAAGAGTGAACAAAGGAAAAAAATTTCATAGGTTGAAATCATCGGAAGACCGACACTTAGGAAGCGTCACAAGAGCGACGAAAAGGCAAAAGAAATTTAGGTTGAAGGCATCAGAAGACCAACGCTTAAGAAGCATCGCAAGAGCGATGAAAGGTAAAAAAATTGTGCATTGAAAACGTCGGAAGACCGACGCTCAGGAAGCATCGAAAGAAAGACAAAAATTTAAAAATAATTAAAAAAAATGAATTAATATTGTAATATTGTATGTTTTTCACAGGAGTTAATCCATCCATTCGCCTAAAAAAATTTCCTTCAGACACTAGGTAATTTTCAATGATATCCAACATTTTCTTTGTTTAAGTAAAAATAAAAACTCAATGACTTTGATCCTTCCATACCTTCAAGACTTGAGAAACCACCTTCAATTTTTCACTGTGTTCTATATTTCGAAAATCTAGATGTGTAGCATTGTGATCCATTTCCAGCAAACTAAGATGATGGCATATTTTTCGCAATATATATATTCCATAAAGAGATTTTCTACTCCCTTTGAATACTTATACACATCCAAAATTGCAAGAAAATCATGATATGTTATTCGTTTCTCCTCAATTAAGTTACAAAACTAAACATGTTTTGTTTTATTTGTAAGATATGCATTTCCATCCATTTATATGGCGCAACATATAGTGCATTATCAAATCTGGTAGAACCACGACACATTTATACTAGAAGTTGAAACTTGTAATGGACTTGGATTAGTATAACCATTAATTACAATCAGTACCAAAAATTAAGCCTCAAATGTGGGAAACACTCCAACTTCACAGTTACACCCCAAGTGGTAGAAAATTTGTTGTTCTCTTGCACTTCGGTCTCCATTTAATGCACATACAAATTGTGGAAAAAACTCAACAGATAATATTATAACAACTCTCCCTTTTACCGAGAAAAGTTAAAAATGTTTAAAAAAAAAAGAATTAATATACTACAAAATTGAACCTAGGTGTCTATGTTACATCCCCAAACTATAAATCTAGAGTCAAGACCCATGTATATTCCACTAATAATTGGAATAATTTTCAAATCTCACTTATCAATGCAAATATATCATTTATCAATGAAAAATATCCTCTTTAAACTGGATAGGAAACTTCTCAGTTATACATAACAAATGTCATGTATTATATATAGAAGACTAGTAATTGATCCATGATCCCATTAGCAATCAATGGGAACCTTTTTCAATTGAAGTAATAATAAGAAATCGAAGAAAGAATTGTGATATTCACAAACGTAACCAAATATTATTAAAACATACCCCCATCAGTCTCGCATCAACCATGGATTTGAATTTTGCACTAGTTTTAAAATCACTCTTAAACGAAAAAGTCAACACATAAATAATTTGAACGTTTGCTTGCCTAAAGGAATTTCATGAACTCAATTGGTGAAGCCTTTACCAAAGTATAGAATGAGTATATAGACCCTCATGTCAACAGACCATAGCACATTTGATAGTCTGAATTTCAACATATAGTTTTGTATTGATCCTTTGTACAACGTTAAATAGTGATAGTATATAAATCACCAACAATTTGTTGGTGCAAGTTTAAGTTTCCCGTAATGAATGCTTTACTAGCCAACTCCACAATACAAAAAATGGCACAAGGTTTTGACCAAATATCTTTCTTCACTGAAGAAAAGTTTTCTCAAAAAATATCTATCTAGAAAATACCTGGAAAACAAATGGACTTGTGAACAACAAAAATCTCAAAATACCATGTGCTTAATCTTGGAAGGCCTGCAACTTCGCAACTATCATTTTGTGCTACTTAACACATCCAATTATTATCTTTTGCCAGCTTATGCTCCACCATGAATCAGGAGCACCTTGAAACCAACTCAGTATCTACTTCATTCGAAAAGGATGTAATTAGTACAGACAGTTGATGCATCATGACACTTCTAGGTTAGTTTGATCTCTGGAATCCTGTGAAATTTCTTTGGTAACCAAAAAAGTTCCTTTGCTAACCTCCAAAGTTTCTTTGTTGAATGGGATAGTTTGTTTGTCTCCCACCTGTCTGAGCCTGCTATGCCTTCATCCTTTGCTCCTTCATGTTTGCAAAAAGAGAATCAAGATTCTATGTAAAAAAAAATGAAACTTTGCTTCAAATCACATAGATTGCAACAACACAAGCAAACTAGACTTGCCTCGGTGATTTCCAATAAAGGTGGTTCATTTTAAAATGCTCATGGGAAGTCACTTTCATATAAATAAAGCGAGCAAACAGATATTAAGTTGTTCGCATGGAGAAACTAGATTTTCTACAGAGATTGTTTACTTAGGCCTTGATCAGAGGGTTCATTCCAGTAGAAAACATCATTATCTAATTTTTGAACCTGATCTTAGATGATACACTCCCTCATTTTGAACAATATGACTCGGTGATGGAGTTATAATAAATCCCATAAAGGCGGGTTTTCATCACTATGAATTCAACCTACATTTTAAAATAGAAAATGATTTCTTCACACGAGAGCAACTTTCAAAACATTGTAAATCGCAAAATGAGGGCCCTCCCATTGGAAATTCTACATTTTTTCAACTAAATAGTACTCAGTATCTTCCTCTCTCAATGCAAAACCTTTACACAAGTTTATCTTGGGTTTATTCCTCAATAATACTTTAGCCAAAATAGAACTAGTTCCAACCTGTAGAACATTGGGAGGATAAAGTTGATGTCTCTCGAGGATGCTCAAAGATTGGCATTATGTGTACACAATTTTAGGTGAATACTGCACCAGTATTATTATGAACACTTTGCCCTCTACTTTAGCCCAAAAGGAAGCTTTCTGTCATTAATATCTACAGAACCTAAGGAGCAGTGCAAGGCAAGGTTTATGTAATGGTGAGATGACCACCTCTAGAAGGAATCAGTTTGAAATATCTATAAAATATCTTATCACCATTATCCATATAAGGTGAAATAGATTAAAGTAAGACCATGGAAGCTTAAATACCAAATCAACAACAGTGCATTAGGCAAGGAGAGCTTTGCTCATCAATGGACAGTGTCTGTTCTTAATTTTTGGATCCATATATTACCTCCAAAGCATCTCAGAGATGTGTCTAGATTTCATGGTAAAGTCCAAAGATGAAGGAATCGATGTTATTAAAAATGGTGTATTTTGGAATGGTCATGGGCCAGAGAAACATAATTATAATTTTTCAAGAAAACTTGGTGATTTTTTAAGGCCAATACAAGGAAGATCTGAATTTGCAAATTTAAATATCCATATAAGATAGCTTCAAAGGTGACAGAGCACTTTTGTATAATTTTAGGGAGATTGATGTTAGTGGGAATTTAGAATTATAAGAATATTTTGAGGTAGACATTTAGCTTTGAAGGATTATAGTCAACATCATGAAGTTTCAAGCTCTTTTATAACCTCATCTTACTCTCCTGAATTTAGGATGCCAACCTAATTATCGAACTTATTGTGAGCTTATGAATGGTATAGTTCAATAAAAAAAGATACAAAAAAACACTTGATTCCTGATGAGGATGCAGTAGATATTTTAGATCCCGATAGCTTGGATGAAATTCATGACCTGGAAATAAACAGTTTTCTTGCATTTAAGCTTCTTGACAAAATGATGGAGAAGCATTGTCAGCCTACTGTAGATACTTATAGTGCCTTAATTGTAGGATTATGCAAATAAGGTAGAATCCTTGGGGTAGACCAGCTGATAAAAAATATGTTAGAGAGAGGCCTCTGTCCCAACAAAGCAATTTTGAACAAGTATTTGACATAATCCCAGACACACTTTACACTTGTCTATTCATAATCCTAATTGGAATTTATTTTCAAGGTTTACATACTAGAGATTAAATTGTGATTTACCTTAAGCTTCATGTTCACTAGAGTTATGTTTAACATTAGGTCATGTGTCAATTTAAGATTATCTGGAATATATTATTTCATATTATAAACCAGATTTTCCATTTGATTCAGTCTATTATTTGAACATAGTTACAAATATATCCTAGACTTATCATTTAATTAAAAAGTTGGAATTTTTTCAAGTTTTATATACCATTAACCAAAAATGTGGCTTAACCTAAGAGTTACTAAATAATTTCTTTATCTTCTTGGGTATAATTCCTTTACAAAAATCTAGAAATTTTCCTTCATTAAGTATCATAAAGCCAGAGTCGTCCTTAGAGTAATATCATTATACCTCACTGAAGGATGTTTTAGAGGATTGATGGTCGTAATGATGGCTCCAATGGACAAGATAGCCATGCACATTATGGGAAAATGGATTCAATTCGGTGAGAGGAATATTTTTAAACCAACAGAGAGTGACTTCATGCTCTGCCATAGTCGGAGGAATGTGGTGGTTTCCCCAGTGGCAGAGTCGATGAGTGCTATTGGGCTATTGTGGCGAAGGAGACCTAAGTGGAGAGATCCAGGTATTTGTCTTGGGGAAAATCTACTGGTTTTCGCTTGTTGTAGTACGTCTGGTTGGAGCTACAATATCTGCTACAGGTATCGATCTGGAGACACATTGTTCTGTGGAATTATGGATTCAATATACGAGGAAAGGAGAAAATAAATGTTTGTGCAGGGAAATGAATTAGGAGATGGATGGAATGGAAGGGAATGGGACTAGGTTTTCACGGTATTTATAGTACGATAAAATATAGTACAAGGACGATGGCCTGTGACGCTGGTTCTGTTCATACCCAAGAGATAAAATACACTGTCTGGGAAACTGGATCGAGATCACAGTTGGGTATTGATTCCCTGGAGAGGTAGATCTAAGGAAAAGACACCTGTATCAGGCTTATAAGCTCCCATAAAGGCCACTGTGCATTTGTTTCATCAGATCAGGTTGGTAATGGGTTGCATACAGAAAAGCCTTTCAAGACCCTGATAACCAAAATTGGTATAGACTCCAAAAGTCCACATATTTTCATTTTATTAATGCTCTGAATGTACCACCAAAAGCAGTCCCAATAGAACAAATTACATGCAGAGCCATGAGAGAAGATCTTGAAAAAGCTAAAACGCCAACCTGCAAAATTCTTGTTGTATTGAAGAATAATAGTACCTATTTTTGGAGTTGTGGAGTTGAGATCAATGCAAAGATCCTCACACTGTCCATGGTGCCAGGCTCTAGATCCATGAGCACAGCTTGGGGCACAAATCTCCCACATCCTTCCTCCAAACCTGCAATAGTATGGCTACATCCTTCCTCAAAACCGGTGATAGTATGGCTGCATCTTCCCTCCTTCCTTGGAAAAACCATGCAACCGGAGGAAAATGAACGAGGGAAATTAAAAATTTTGATATTTGAAAATTTTTGACATTTTGAAATGAAACACGTGTGTTTTTTTTAAGGCCACTCAAATTAATTTAAAAATATATATTTTTAAATAATCAAAATAACTTTTAAATCATTAAAATAATTTCTAAATAATTAAATGTTTGTTTATTTTGATTTTTTAAAAACATTTACAATAAAAAAAAATAAAACATATCTTTTTGAGAAGCAATTAAAATTATATGAGTAAATAATGGACTGATTTTTGCGTATAGTAATCCTTCTACCCAACTAAATCATCATGCTTTATTAAAAGGAGTTTTAAACTTTACACTATTAAATTAATTTGTATTTTAAATATTGCATTTGCAAACATGATCAAGAATCATAAGAGTTGTTTATGCATGTAACACGCTCAATATGCAAGGTTATTTATTCATGTAACACACTCAGTAAATATCTTTGCATATAGAGAACATATCTAATTATTTGGAGCCTATGTTACCCTTTATTTTGGCATATGGTTAACACTAGTGAATTATCCATATTTAAACAATTTGATGCTGGGAGGTTTGATATAGAAATGTCAGCTATGTTGCTCAGGGGTAGGATATAGAAATGTCAGCTATGTTGAGGTATTGGCATGTTAAGGTCTTCTCTGTGATGAATAATATGCTCACAATGGTCTTTGTGAGGAGTCGTTGAAACTGTTCAATTAGATGCAACATAATGGGATGACACTCGATAATTTCACCTTTTCCACTAATTTTGCAACATGTGCTAGTTTACGACGCAGTTCCAATATATCATCATCATTAAAGTTAGGTTGGACTCAAATATATTTGTCGATAATTCTCTTGTTTACCTATATAAAAAAAATTTCAGCATAGAATAGGCATGAGTAGTATTTGATAATATGGTTTAATAGAGGGAAGCTAGAGTGTAGCATGGCAAGGTAGGAGGCCTCTTGATTTGTGTCGCAGCCCTTTAAGGGTCTGTTTGTTGATTGTGGGGAGGATCCCAGGGTTGCAACAAGATAGATGATGTTGTGCCCAACATTTATTTAACTCAAGTAAGAAGTGTTATTCCATCTTAGGTGTGGTAAATATATTTATAGAAGATATGAAGTATTACAAGGGGCTTTGATCTTTGTCAAATGTGTCCTAGGAGATGACTCTAGGGAAATGGGAAAATCCCGAGAACAGTGCAAGTCCTAGATCCATCAAATGGTTAGGGAATTTGGGGTTAAACGGTTAAGGATTTGGGGGTTAGGGGTTAGGGCGTATTTCAGCACATTTAGGGGTTAGAGGAATATTAATTATGAGTTAGTGGTTAAGGGATTAGGGATTGGGCGCTTATGGGTTAGGGGATTTAGGTGCAGTTAGGGGTTAGGTGAAAAATAATTTAGTGGTTAAGGGGTTAGGGATTAGAGGCTTAGGGGTTAGGGGAAGAGAATGGTCATTCTAGATGCTCTGAAAGTGTTGAGGCTTCATCTAGGTCACAAGTACTCTCTTCTAGGAAGGCTTTCCAAAGAATTTGGCTAGCATCACTATGACACTATTGCAGAATTAGAAGGGAAGAGAAAGGCAAAGGCTCAGGTATCATATGAGAGAAGGAAGCAATGGTCAAAATTGAGATCAAAAGAAGTAGATTTAGCTGAAAAGAAGCTTAACCCAGAGATGGATAACATAAAACTTGACAACATATTGGTCAATTTCCTTGACCCTTTATTCATTATTCAGAAGGAGTATGAATACACCACCGTTAATATCAAGGTAAACGACCCATAGTAGATTGAGGGGTTAAGGAGTTAGATGTTTGGGGTTTAGGGGTTAAATGGGTTAGGCTTCTAGAGGTTTAGGGGGTTAGTGGATTTAGTAGTTAAGGATTTTAGGGGTTAGGGATTGTTACGGGTTTATGGGGCTAGGGTCTAGGGGGTTAAATGGGTTAGGGTTTTAGGGGTTTATGGGGTTAAATGGGTTGGGGGTTTGGATTTAGTGTTTAATGGGTTAGGGGTTAAGGGTTAGAGGTTTAGGGTTTAGGGGGTTAAATGGGTTAGGTTCGCATTTAGAGGATTAGGGGCTTAGGGGACTTAGTAGTTAAGGATTTTAGCTAGGGGTTAGGGGTTAAGGGGTTAAGGGGTTAAAGGTTTAGGGTTTAGGGGTTTAAATGGGTTATAGGGGTTTAGAGGTTTTGAGGGTTAGGGGATTTAGTAGTTAAGCATTTTTGGGGTTAAGAGTTAAGGTAGGGGGTTAAATGGGTTAGAGTTTTCGAGGGTTAAATGGGTTCGTCTGGTTTATAAATAGGGTTTAAGGGGTTAAGGGGTTAATTTTTTAGATCTTTAGGGTTTAAGGGGTTAAATGGGTTAGGGGTTTAGGGGTTTATGGGGTTAAATGGGTTAGGAGTTAAGGGTTTAAGGGTTAGTGGTTAAGGGTTTAGAGGTTTATGGTTTATGGGTTAAATGGGTTTAAGCGCACCCGACCAAATGATGACATAGCAGAGCAAACAACAAACGGACTGCCCCAATTACGTGCACAAGGCACTCGTGTAGTCACAACTTAGAAAAACTGATACGGGTGCCCTCGAATGAAACAGCCCAACCCGAATGCGCCTGGTTGCACGACCTCCCACAGCGCAACACGGCCTGCCCAACCGAACGATGCCACAAGTGAGAAAACAGCAAAAAGGTCACCCAAACATGCACAAGGCACTCGGGTGGTCACAACTTAGAAAAACTGATATGGGGACCCTACAACGAAATGACCCAACCCGAATGTGCCCGGTTGGGCGACCTCGCATGGTGCGACATGATGCACCCAACCGAATGATGCCACAAGGGAGAAAATGGCAAACGGGCCGCCCGAACATGCACAAGGCACCCGGGCAGTCACAACTTAGTAAAATTGATACGAGCACCCTCGAACGAAATGAAACGACCTAAACGCGCTTGGTCAAGCGCCCTCACACGGCGCAACACGGTGCGCCCGACCGAATGATGCCACAAGGGAGCAAACGGAAAACATATTGCTCGAATGTGCACAAGGCGCCCAGGTAGTCACAACTTAACAAAACTAATACAGGCGCACTCAAACGAAACAGACCTACCCGAACACACCCGGTCGGGCGACCTGATCACAAGGCACGACACGGTGCGCCCAAACGAACGATGCCATAAGGGAGAAAATGAAAAATGGGCCGCGAACATGCACAAGGCACCCGGGCAGTCACAAATTAGGAAAATTGATACGGGCACCCTCGAACGAAATGGCCCGACCCAAACACGCTTGATTAGGCGACTTGATCACAAGGAGCGACACGACGTGCTCGACCGGACGATGCCACATGGGAGCAAACGGAAAAAGGGCTGCCCAAATGTGCACAATGCACCTGGGCAGTCACAACTTAGCAAAACTGATACAGGTGCCCTCGAACGAAACGAGCCAACCCAAACGTGCCCGGTCGGGCAGCCTCACATGGCGCGACATGATGTGCCCAACCAAATGATGCCACATGGGAGAAAACGACAAACGGGCCACCCAAATGTGCACAAGGCACCCAGGTGGTCACAACTTATCAAAACTGATACATGCATCCTCGAATGAAATGGTCTGACCCGAACACGCTTGGTTGGGCGCCCTAACATGACACGACACAGCGCGCCCGGCGGAACGATGCCACATGGGAGAAAATGGCAAACGGGCCGCCCGAACTTGCACAAGGCATCCATGTAGTCACAACTTAGCAAAATTGATGTAGGTGCCCTTGAATGAAATGGCCTGACCCAAACGCGCTTGGTCAGGTGCCCTCACACGACGCGACATGGCACGCCCGACCGAACGATGCCACAATAGAGCAAATGCCAAATAGGCCACCCGAACGTCCACAAGCCACCCGGGCGGTCACAACTTAACAAAACTGATACGGGCACCCTCGAATGAAATGACCTGACCTGAACGCGCTCGGTCGAACGACCTCACACAATTTGACACGACGCGCCTAAAAAAACGATGCCACAAGGGAGAAAATGACAAACGGACCACCCGAACGTGCACAAGGTGCCTGGGCGGTCACAACTTAACAAAATTGATATGGGCACCCTCAAATGAAACGTCCCCACCCGGACGCGTCCAGTCGGGCGA
This sequence comes from Pinus albicaulis, assembly GCA_034641835.2. Taxonomy (NCBI): domain Eukaryota; kingdom Viridiplantae; phylum Streptophyta; class Pinopsida; order Pinales; family Pinaceae; genus Pinus; species Pinus albicaulis. The sequence continues at coordinate 912,097,496 of CM076575.1, forward strand.
CCTGATCATAAGGTGTGACACGACGTGCCCGACCGAACGATGCCACAAGGAAGAAAATGGAAAATGGGTCGCTCGAACATGCACAAGGCACTTGGGTAGGCACAACTTAGCAAAACTGATATGGGCATCCTCTAATGAAATGGCCCGACCTAAATGCGCCCAGTCGAGCGACTTGATCACAAGGCGTGACACGGCATGCCCGACCGAACGATGCCACAGCGGAGCAAATGGAAAATGGGCTGCCTTAACATGCACAATGCACTCGGGCAGTTACAACTTAACAAAACCGATACGGGCGTCCTCGAACGAAACGGGCCAACCCAAACACCCCTAGTCGGGCGACCCCACACAGTGCAACACGGCACGCCCAACCGAACGATGCCACATGGGAGCAAATGGAAAACGAGCTGCCCGAACATGCACAAGGCACCCAGGTAGTCACAACTTAGCAAAACTGATACAAGCGCCCTCGAACGAAACGGTCCGATCCAAACGTGCCCTGTCAGGTGACTTCACACGACGCGACATGGCGCGCCCGACCGAATGATGCCACAAGGGAGAAAATGCAAAACAGGCTGCTCGAACGTGCACAAGGCAGCTGGGCGGTCACAACTTCGCAAAACTGATAAAGGCGCCCACTAACAAAACGGCCCACTCGTACGCGCCTAGTAGGGCGACGTAACATGGCGCGACACTGCTTGCTCGAACGAATGATGCCACATGGGAACAAATGGCAAACGGGCCACCCGAATGTGCACAAGGCACCCAGGCAGTCACTACTTAGTAAAACATATACGAGCACCCTCGAATGAAACGACCCGACCGGAATGTGCTTCTTTGGGCGTCCTCACACTTCGCGACACAACGTGCTCCACTGAACGATGCCACAAGGGAGAAAACGGCAAACGGGCCACCCGAATGTGCACAAGGCACCCGAGCAGTCACAACTTAACAAAACTGATACTGGCACCCTCAAACGAAACGAACCGACCCGAACGCACTCGATTGGACGACCTCACACAGCGTGACACAGTGCGCACGACCGAATGATGCCACATGGGAGAAAATGACAAACAGTCCACTCGAACATGCACAAGGCACCCGGGTGGTCACAACTTTGAAAAACTGATACGGGCACCCTCGAACGAAATAACCCGACCTGAACACGCTCGGTCGAGCGACATGATCACAAGGTGCACCCGACCGAATGATGCGACAAGGGAGGAAACGAAAAATGGGTCACCCAAATGTGCACAAGGCACTCGAGTGGTCACAACTTAGTAAAACTGATACGAGTGCCCTCGAATGAAACGGCCAGACCCAAACGCGCTTGGTCAGGCGTCCCCACATGGTGCGACATGGCGCGCCTGACCGAACAATGCCACAAGGGAGAAAATGGAAATCAGACCGCCCGAACGTGCACAAGGCACCTAGGTGGTCACAACTTAACCAAACTGATATGGGCACACTCGAACGAAATGGCCCGACCTGAGTGCACCTGGTTGGATGACCTCAGACGGCGCGACACAGCGCACCTGACCCAACGATGCCACAAGGGAGAAAATGGAAAATGGGCCACTCGAATGTGCACAAGGCACCTGAGTGGTCACAACATAGAAAAAATGATACAGGCACCTTCGAATGCAACAGGCCGACCCGAACGTGCTCGATCGAGCGACCTCACACGGCGTGAGATGGCGCGCCCGATCGAACGATGCCACATGGGAGAAAATAGCAAACAGGCCGCCCGAACATGCACAAGGCACCTGGGTAGTCACAACTTAGAAAAACTGTTACAACCACCCTTGAACGAAACAGGTTGACTCGAAAGTGCCCGGTTGGGTGACCTCACATGGCGCGACACATCGCGCCCAACCGAACAATGCCACATGGGAGCAAACGGAAAACGGGTCAACCAAACATGCACAAGGCACCCGAGTGGTCACAACTTAGAAAAACTGGCATGGGCACCGTTGAACGAAACAGCGCAACCCGAACATGCTTGGTCGGGTGCCCTCACATGACGTGACATGGCTCGCCCGACCAAACGATGCCACAAGGGAGCAAATGGCAAACAGCCCACTCGAATGTGCACAAGGCACCCAGTCGATCATAACTTAGTAAAACTTATATGAGCGCCCTTGAATGAAACGACTCGGCCCGAACACACCTGGTCGGGCGACCTAATCACAAGGCGTGACACAATGCGCCCGACCGAACGATGCCACATGGGAGCAAACATAAAACGAGCCACCTGAATGTGCACAATGCACCTGGGTGGTCACAACTTAGCAAAACTGATATGGGCACCCCTGAACAAAACAGGTCGACCCGAACGCGCCCGGTCAAACGACCTCACATGGCGCTCCTGACCGAATGATGCCATAAGGGAGCCAATGGTAAACGGGCCGCTTGAATGTGCAGTAGGCACCCGAGCGGTCAAAAATTACCAAAACTGATATGGGCACCCTTGAATGAAATGACCCGACCCAAACGCACCCGATTGGGCGACCTAATCACAAGGCATGACACGGCGCACCTAATCGAACAATGTTGCATGGCAGAAAATGGAAAACGGGCTGCCCGAACGTGCAGAATGCACCCAGGCAGTTACAACTTGAATAAACTGATACGAACAGCCTCGAACGAAATGGGCTGACTCGAACGCGCCCGGTCGGGCGACCTCACACGGTGCGACCTGACACGCTTGACCGAATGATGCCACATGGGAGAAAATGGAAAATGAATCACCTGAATGTGCACAAGGCACCTAGGCAGTCATAACTTAGCAAAACTAATACGGGAACCCTCAATCAAAATGGCCCAACCCGAATGCGCCCAGTCGGGCGACCTGATCACAAGGCGCGACATAACGCGCCCGATCGAACGATGCCGCATGGAAGCAAATGTAAAATGGGATGCCCAAACATGCAAAATACACACGGGCGGTCACAACTTAGCAAGACTGATACGGGCGCCCTCGAATGAAACTGCCTGACCCAAACACAGCCGGTCGGACGACCTCACACGGCGCGACATGACACACCCGGCCAAATGATGCCACATGGGAGAAAATGACAAACAGGCTACCCAAACATGCACAAGGCACCCGAGTGGTGACAACTTAGAAAAACTAATACAGGCAACCTCGAACACAACGGTCTGACCTGAACACACCTGGTCGGGCAACCTCACACGGCGCGGCCGACCAAACGATGCCACAAGGGAGAAAATTTCAAATGCGCTGCTCAAATGTGCACAAGGCACCCCAGTGGTCACAACTTAGCAAAATTGATATGGGCGCCCTCGAACAAAATGGCCTGACCCAAACACGCTCGGTCAGGCGACCTCACATGGCGCGACACGGCGTGCCCGACCGAATGATGCCACATGGGAGCAAACGTCAAATGGGCCACCTAGATGTGCACAAGGCACCTGGGTGGTCACAACTTAGCAAAACTAATACAGGCACCCTCGAACGAAACGACCTGACCCCAACACGCCCAGTCGGGCGACCTAATCACAAGGTGCGGCTTGAAATTTTTGTGTCCTTCATAGAAAAATATGCAGGTTGATAATTCAAGTTGATTCTCATTGTGTTAATATCTGAAATAAGTATCTTTCATATAAATATATGGTTAATAAATTGGTCAATTTATCAATGTTACAAAACAACGTCAGTAGTAATATATTTGGATCAATTTTATAAACATACGAAATATCTACAAAACTAAGATTATTCTTAATATCCTTTTCATATTTCATTCATTATAATATCAATTTGAAATCTTCCCAGTGGGTTCATCAACCCTTGAGCAAGGCACTATCAATGGGTTCATAAGCCTCAATCCAAGCCACTACTCTCTAAATTCATTTTCATTAGTTGTGCTCCTAGAGAGTGAAGTATCTCTTTCAAAATAAAATATTCCTTTCCCCTAGAACCACCTTGAAAAAGAAATACCCCTTAAATAATTCTCTTCTCGTGCCTTCTAATTCTAATGCTTACCTCTTCAATATGTGTAGATTCATGAATTTTCTCCCATTAAAAATTTTAGTCACTTCCTTTGGTTATGTGGGAATACCCTCTTCATCACCCCTATTAGCTGGCTGTCAACACAACTAGAGTTCATTTAGTTTTGATTCTCTCTATACATATATTAGTATGGTTCCCAACCATTCCTTTTCTAGTCAAATTTATTATGCATCCAATTCATTAAAGTGCATAATCTGACATTAATAGCAACCATGCCCCCTTAATCAAATCTCATTCCCCAAAATATGGAATATGTTTCCTAATTTATCAGTGATTTTAATTTTACAAAATAGAGATAATATTTACAATAAGATGAAATTCGTCTAGGCTATCACAATGACCCTATTGTACACTTTGGACTATCACAAAAGATCCCAACCATGTCCTAGCCTTTGGAATAATATACCAAAATGTGCAAGTTTTCATTTATACTTGTGTAATGTAAATTTTTTGATGTATAAGCATGTTTTTCAACAAAAAAAAAACATTATCCAATAATATAATACTCATTATATCCAAATAAATCATATTTATATAAACAAAATGTTAAATAATATAATGTTTTCATATTCAAATGTTGAACAATTGTTAATAAAGTAGTACTTTACATGTCCACGCATGTAATTGTTTTTCATGTCCAAGTTTGTTGTCCAACCAAACAAATGTTATCCAATGATGCAATATTTATTATATCCAAATAAATCATATTTATATTAATAAAATGTTAAATAATATAATGTTTTTCATATTAAAATGTTGTGTTGTTGAAACAACGGTCTTGCGACGCTTGGGAGAAATCGTCAGAAGAGCGACGTTTCTCATATAGACGTCGGTCTTGCGATGTTGTGAACGGTTGGCTTCACAACATCGCAAGACCAACGTCTAAATGAGAAACTTCACTATTCCGATGGTTTCTCCCAAGCGTCGCAAGACCGACGAATGTGTAGGCGACATTTCAATTCTAACGTTTTGTCCCATAAACGTTGTAAGACCAACGAAGTGTTTAAAATGTCGCAATTCCGATGACAAACATAAACGTCACAAAAGCAACGATATCCCTAAACGTCTGTATAGCGACGGTTTGAGGCGGGATTTGAAAATTGATAGAAATTCGAGAAATTTCCGACATTACGACAAAAGTGTCGAAACTAAAGTGTCGTAATTTCCGACAAATGTACTAGTGTATAGACCCTACTATTTTACTTTCAGTATGTAGTCTTTTAAATCATTGTTAATAGTTTTCAAATCTATAGCATGGACTATTTGCACAATGTAATTCTATGTTTATAAAGAATATTATACATAAATTATATTGTCTATTATTGCAATAATTATTCCCTTGCCATAGTTTCCTGGAAGTAATTACAGTTTAAACTTCGCACAAATTCATTTTCTAACAGTGATAAGTAAAATTCTTAGCAGAAAATCATTTTAAACATAGAACATATTTCACCACTATACATTTCATTCTGATAACATTATTTAAAAAAATAAAAATAAAAATAACATAGACTATCAGTTATAAAACTAGAAGTGTACTTATCTGAAAATGATTCAGCTGTGGTCCTCCCAACCATCAAGTGAAGCGATTATGTACTCTTTTCCCCCGTGCTCCAAACTGAATGGTATGGGTTAACAGTGGAATTTCTTTCTGTTGTGACCTCAGGACGACCAATCCAGTCAGTAGGAGAACTTCAGGAAATTTCTGTGTAATTCCACTGGCTACAACTAACTCAAGAATCTCTCACTCTTTCTTTTTTTCCAAATACAGAACCCCTACTCCTCACCGGGATCATTCCCTTTTCCTCAGAGGAGTACGTAACTATTTTCCAACTGTTCCCCAACCTCTTTTCAGTTCTTGGAAGCATTTTATCATCAGCTTTTTACTTTTATTATCTAGTTATTCCTCATAACAGTTTATCTTTATTAAGTAACAGTAATTGTCTCAGTTTTCCATTAACAAAACAATAAAATTACTTAACTAGTTAATCAACTAATTATCAATAATGTAACTGTCACAGTTCTGGCTTGACGTTAAGCCGAATCATTGGTTTCATTATGATTTGAGGCTAGGCCAAATTATAAAAATGAAAGGGGAGTTTTGTGGATAGTTCTCAGAGGCAATTTCATAGTGTCTATAAGTAGTTAAAATTTCATTCACGATGTTTTCTATTTAGGGATTTAAATTTAGGAAATTTGTTTGGTTAAAGTTATATTATTTTGATGTGCTCACTATTGTTATGTTTTTTTAATTATTTTTTCTTAATTTTTGTGTTGGTTCTATTTAAAGTGGATTCAGTGTAAAATTTCATATATGTTTTTTTTAATATTTAATTTTTTTTCTTAATATTTAATTTTTTTTCTATAATAAAATTATAAATGTAAATGCAGAGACTTACATTATATATATTAATTTGTAATTAAATGAAAATTTTAATATCTATTTCAATTATATTTTTAAAATATACTATCTTTATTATTATAAAGATGAATAATTATTATAATAGATTAATATAAAGTTTTGAAAGTTTAGTAGTAATTTTCTTTATATTTTATTAATATTTATAGTTCTTAATTTTTTCACTTTCTTTATAGAAAATGTCAATGGAGGGAGCATCACTCTTTCCTATAGCAAGATAGTTGTAGCTAGGAGTAGTTCTAAACAACCCTCTACTTTTGGCACTATTCCAATGGAGATGATCAGTTCAATCTTCACCATCGTACTTCCCAACCAAAGAAAATACAACCTAGTAGTTGCTTGTCAAATACTACATTACAACCTAAATTTGAGGTCCGCTCAAGTCACATGGGATAATATATATAGTATATCCTAGATCATATACTCATCCCAAAATTTATAGGGATATGGCCTTAAAAAAAGCCCACTATCACTCGATCCAAATCAAGTGGAAATGGAAAGGCCAAATCAAGTTTGAATTAAGTGCCAAAGGTTTCTTCACTATTGTATTTATCAACTTAGAGGATCAAACATGAGTATTTGAGAATGACCCATCTGAGCAACAGAAGCTTTGTTTCTCACTATGAATATTAAAGAATGACCCATCTGAACAACTAAAGCGGATGAGTAACTTCCATAATGTTGGAGTATGTTTTGTTTTATGTTTTTCACATTTTTTGTCTTTTTCTCTCTCCTCGTTTGTTGAATGCGATACCTCCAAACTTAGTTTCTAGTCCCGTTGTTGTTTCTCTCTAGTTTCTAGGAAGATGGCTTAATGGCTGAACCAGCTGTCTAAAAATATTTAATAATTTAGAGAAAACTAATAATTAGAAAGTTCAAAATGTAATAAAAAAACTATTCTTAAGAACCGTTATTTAATGACTTAACCAACAGTAGTCGTCGAGGTTCATTCTCTTCATCGCCCCAAATGAATATCCTGATTAAATCTGCTCAGGTTCTAGAAAACACCTTTTTGATCAAGGCAACCTTGGCTTCAATCAGGGAGAAATTCATACCCACGCATATTGTGGGTCTTATCCAAAAGGCATGAACGCCATCGGATGTTTAACGGCCTTAGAAACTCCCTCACAACGAATCGTTGTTGGTTGAACTCGTTAGCATATTCACCCCCACAGCTCTTTGTCATGATGGATTGCAGGGATTGGAATTGTAACTTCAGTGCCTTGTGGAAGGGTGAGGCTTCCCAGCTTCATCGTTGCGCAAGTGTTTCTCATCAAGAATGGTATTGGCCGATAAAGCCTCAGCACTTCATGAATACCCATATTTCCATGTTTATGAACCCTGTCTGCTCTAATTCAGGAGGAAGACAAATAGAGTTCCAGACATATTCATTTCGTTATTATTCAAAAGAGAATTTTTTAAATATTCTCTGTATTTAATTTATAAATTGCAATTGTTTTTATATTTTTTTTTTTTAATAATTGTCTTTTTGTTTTGTTTTTATTTTATTTAAAAAAAAACAATTTCAATTGTTTTAATCTATCTTTCAACTTTTATTTTTATATTTATTTATTTATTTAAAAAGAATTGAATTGTTTTAATTTTTGGTTTCAACCTTTCATATATGTTTTTTATTTATTTATTTATTTATTTTTTAAATTTTGTTTATATTTTTTCAATAATTTATCTTTTTTATATGTATTTTATTCTTTACAATTTTTTTTTATGTTTTTTTCATTCATTTATCTTCCTTCATCTATTCCTTAATTACCATACTATTTTGATTTTCTTTTTGATATCTTAAGATTAAATTATCAATTTTTTAACCTTCAGTTTTTCATTTTCAATATTTCTCTTTTTTTATTTGTCTTCTTTCATATTATTCCTTTAATTCAGTTTTTTTTTTTTTTTTGGGAAATAAACTATATATTTTTTTCCATTCAATTCTTTTTTTTTTGGCAATATACAATATTTTATATTTAAACTTTCAGTTTTATTCTTTTTAAATTTGTTTTGCAATTTTAAATTTAAATAGTTCCAATTTTTTAATTTTATATTCCAAAATTTATCCTTTTTTATATTTTTATATTTATTCTTTCCTTTGTAATATATGATATTTTATATATATGCTTTATATTTAAACTTTCAGTTTTATTTTTTTAAATTTAAATAGTTTCAATTTTTTAAATTTTATATTCCAAAATTTATCATTTTTTATGTTTCTTGTATTTCTTTTTTCTTAATAATATATGTTACTTTATATAAAAACTGTCATTTTTATTATTTTAAAATTTGTTTTGTTTTTTTAAATAGTTCTAATTTTTTTTTTTTTTTATATTCCAAAATTTCTCAATTTTATGTTTTAACAATTTATACATATTTATGATTGCATATATAGTAGTTTAGCTTTTGTATTGACTCGACTGCTTGATCGGGAGATAGATATAGATAGCTTCATTTATATTGGGGGAGAGAGAGGAAAGTGAGAGGGATACATGGATATCACTCAAACAAAGAGACAGGAAAGGGGCCCGGTGTTGGTTCTCGTCATGTGCCACACATGCTTTACAATGATGCCACTTCACTGCCTACTGAAATGTATGCTTCAATGAAAGGTGGAGCCAGTCGTCGTATCTTTTGCATTCTTCCCACTGATCGGATGCTATTTAGAAGGGGCCTACTCTATCCAATGTGGGTTCGGTCCGACCCATTGGATTTCACCTGCGGATCAAATTTATAAGGAGGAAGTGCAATGAGAAACATTGACTCAACCGAGTGTTTTTTGGATCAGAGAAACCCTCAAGAATGTGAATGGGCTTTCAAGAATTTTGTAATCATTTACCATGGCAGATATGAAAGAATCTGGTAAGCATTGTGCAACTAGATAAATCAAACAACGTTAACAAACAATGTAGCATGCACATCACCAACACTAGTTTTTTGTTAATACTTTTTTTATGAGAGCTATTTCAGCCTGTGGTTTAATTTGATGAGCATATCTAGAAATCAAGAACAAATCCACAACTTGATTAGTTGGATTAAATCTAATGTATGTTTTATAATGCATTTTTTTAGTTGGGCCATTATCCTAAGACAAGAGTCCAATTAGATTAATATTATTAAGTTAATCAATGACTGTTAATTGGGAAATAAATTCTGTTTGTCACATATGATTGAGATTGCTTAATATTTTTTATTCCATTAAATTTTTTTGTTAAGAACAGAGTGGTGCTCTTATTTAGAATATCAATAATAATTTCCTATGAACTAATCGTTGGATGCTACGTACAAAAATTAACAGGGTATTATAGCGAAAACTATACTAAGCCAATCTCAAGGTACCAAGTTAGCAAAAACTATGATAAGACGGATCGAATTTATGAGGAAGTGCAATGAAGAACAACGATTCAAGCGAGTGTTTTTTGGATATGAGTGACCCTCAATAATGTGGATGTTCTTTCAATAATTTTTCTATCATTTATTATGGAAGACACGAAAGAATATGATAAGAACTGTGCATCTAGATGAAGCAAACAACATGAACAAACAATATATCATGCATATCACCAACACTTGTTTTTTGTCAATATTTTTTTTATGAGAGTTATTTCAACCTCTTGTTTAATTTGATGAACATATGAAGAAATCAAGGACAAATCCATGATTTGATAAGTTGGATCAAATCGAATGTATGCCTTATAATGTATTTTTCTTATTTGGGCCATTATCCTAAGACAAGGGTCCAAGTAGGTTAATATTATTAAGTTAATGAAGGACTGTCAATTGGGAAAAAAATTGTATTTGTCACATGTGATTGAGATTGCTTAATATTTTTTATTCCATTAGAAAATTGTGTTAAGAACATAGTGGTGCACTTATTTAGAATATTAATAATGATTTCCTATGAACTAATTGTTGGATTATAGGTACAAAACTTAACATGGTATTATAGCGAAAATTATGATAGGACAATCTCAAGGTACCAAGTTTGGGTTTTATCATGATCACGTGAGGTGTAGATTAAAATTTTTACACTGTAAGGCATTCCCCTTTGAAAAAATCTCCCCCGGCCATTACACTGTAAGGCATTCTCCTTTGAAAAAAACTCCCCCAGCCACTTCGTACCATTGGATGGAATGTTAGACGATTCAATATTTTTAGGGGATCGAATTAGTAGTTAATAGTTAAGAGAAAACTAATAGTTAGGATGCCTTATGGGAAAATTAAAAATGTAATAAAAAACTACTTCTTACTAAACAATTTCTTTTCTTGATGGCTTAACATGCTTACTCCGCTCTCGGTTTCATAGAAGAGGGTTTCTCTTGTAGGGATTCGTCCATCCTTGTTCAAAAATCATAAGTAAGGTAACATACGAGCTTCATTCTCTTCATCGCCCTACCTGATCGATGGTAACTGAAGGTGTAGACTAGGTTGCTCCTAAGAGCTTCATTCTCTTCATCGCCCCACTTGATCGATGCTAACCAAAGGTGTAGACTAGGTGGCTCCTAAGAGCTTCATTCTCTTCATTGCCCCACCTGATCGATGCTAACCAAAGGTGTAGACTAGGTGGCTCCTAATTTCAAGCATACCAAATTGAACCAGTGGCCAAATCTAACAGAAAATAAATATATAGTTTATTTCAAAAAAGAATAAAAAAATTAAAGAAATACATAAAAGAGGACAAATAAAAAAAGAGAAAGATCGAAAATGAAAAAATGAAGACCAAATATTGATAATCTAACTTTAAGATATTAAAATAAAAATGAAAATATCATGGAAATTAAGGAATATATGAAGGAAGACAAATGATTGAAAAAAACATAAATTAAAAAAAAAAAAAAAATTCAAATTTCCTTTTAAATACATAAATGAAAAAAAAAAGTTGAAAGAAAGACTAAAACAATTGAAATTGTTTTTTTAATTAAAATAAAATAATTATTAAATATATATATATTGTAAAAGTTGGCTTATTGCTAATTGATGATTATTATATGTTGTTAAGACATTAAGACATTTATTGTTACTTTTATTTTTATTTTTACAATATATTACGAGAAGAAAATTAATATTGATTAAATTAATTATGGAAGTGATTTCCATAAAATAATAAAAAGACTCATTGTAAAAAGTAATTCAAGAACTAAGAGTTAGTTGAACAAAATCAGTTCAAAGAGTTACGCACCTCTGAGGATAAATGCATAATCCTAGTGAGGTTTGGGGGTTCTGTTTGATAACTGAAAAATGAGAATTTGCAGAGAATAATTCCTAAATTTGTGCTAACCAATGGAATACTCTTATTTTCTGAAAAATTATCTAGACCAGATTGTCCCAAGGTCTCTGTAGAATTTTTTGTCAACCCACAAAGCTCAGACTTGTAGAACGAGGGAGAGAAGAGGACTTGATTGCCTCTCTTGAGGTAGGGAGGAGCTACATCGGTCAAGAAAATTCACAGAACAGATAAGTTACTGCAATAGTGTGTTATTATTTGTTTATGAATGGAAAAATTATGCCAGTGTTAAGTGTCTTATCTGAAATAGTTACAGTACTTAAATCTATTATGTGTGAGGTTGAAACTGTATTGTTTTCAGATTAATATGGCAGAGAAAGAAAATTAGAATTTATTCCTAGTCAATAAATGAGACAGAGAACCGTTAACTCAAAAACCTCAAGAGGAGGGATTCAAGTTGTTTGTTCCGTGTGCTTAGGGTAAACACAGACAGAATGGTTCATCCATTTCATAACTAGTTTAAAAAGGAAATCAATCTGTAGATGATTGTTGAATATAATAGTAGTCCAAAGAAAAAATTCAGGTAATGATCGTTTAGAAAATAGAACTATGTGCAGATGGAAATTAATTCCTAAAAATTAAAATAGTAGCCTTTGTTGTTTTAATACAGGAAAAAAACAAAAAACAAATTCAAACCCTTATGTGGGAACTATAAATCATGTTGTAATTCCTAGCTCTAGAATTTAGGAAAGAATGAAAGAAGAGGCTTTTCCTTGAAATGTATCTGAATAGAAGGTTACTGTAACTGATATATTTTTACTAGACAATTAAATTATATAGAGTTACAGTCTATAGGCGGAAAAGTATATTACCTACAAAATATCATAGCAGTCTCTTTGTATTATAGATATTTAAATTTTAAATTAAATATCGAAATCAGTACAGGCGGACTTAAAACACAAAAACCCCAGTAAAAGAATATGGTAATACATAAAATTAATTCTTCATAGAATAGACCAACTTCAAGATGAAGTAGAGGAATTTCGAGACCAAGCGATACCATCAAGATGACCTTAATATGCAAAAAGAGGAAAACCTACTTATATAAAAATATATGCTTGTTTAATGCGAAGAATGAAATAATTTAAATTAGAACCGTCCATAAATATTTCGCAGGAAATGAAATAATCAGATAAGGAAACTTGAAAAAAAGTGTATCGGATGAAAACACTAACAAGGGTCGAAACTTAGTTCAACAGATCTAAACTGTATCATTGCTTACAAACCAAGATATTAAATATCATTACAACTGTTACATGAAACTATCCCCGTCATGTCCATATAGGGTATTGGCCATGGGGAGTTATTTTATAATTAAATCTTTAGAGCCAAAGCCAAAGACTCTATAGAAAGACTATAAAACCGATTTTTTTTTTCGGTTCTGAATTTTATGTGACCCAAAGTATTCACGACAAGAAGTACCTCCCAAAGCCATATTAGGCTAGAGGAATTGTAAGCAAATTTATGTCGTGAAATGGTGTTACAATACCGTTAGCATGTATACCTGCAAAACAAGGATTTTAAAAGAGATTAGCAAACACACAAATCTCAACCAGAGAGGTTAAGAAAAGAGATGATAATGATAATTTTGTGGCAACCTTACCTTAACATTGTTGGCGTACAAGAATAGGGAAAAATTGTCTACAAGGGTTAACATGGAACTCTAGATTATGTAACCCTGAAGATAATATGTAGCAAATTACAGGAAAAGTGCAGAAGGAGACAAGAAGGTAACCAGGTTTTATAGCTTGGATTTTCTGGATTACCGCACAGTGGTAGTGTGGAGTTCCATATTCCTAAGCTCGGCAGCATTATGGCGGCCTGTATGGAGAATAATCGAATATATTATGTAATAATATTGAAAATCCATAACCATCAAAACTACAGAAAAAAAAATGGAAAATTAAAATTATTAAGTTATCGATGGAATGAAAAAACAAACCACAGTAAAATAATTGCGCAAGAGAACTACAATGACTTAAGCAACGAGGTAATAAAATCCAATAGTTCACCTGGTATCTAACGAATGATACGTAAACCTCCATCGCCATCATCCTTAAGGGTTGTCACAGAGGCAAAGAGCAGTAAAGCGATGAACGAAATGAGCGGAAAACTCAATGAGAGCGGTTATGAGTGGAATGGTCATTCCATAACCCTAACCCTTTGCCGCCATTAGATCTCGAGAGAACAGATCAAGGGTGGAGGTATCACCACCTTTCCATAGTCGAGAACTTGATAGCACAGCAATAATAATAAACCCAACAACAAAAATTTAATAGCCGTTATCTCTTCCATATTTTACCATGCGGAAGTTACGCAACCAATACTTGTTGATTGTGTTATGTACATGTACAATAAGTTGATTGAAGGTTGAATTTAAAGTCTGACATGATATTTTTCCGAAAGGACGAAACTTAAAATATAAACCATGGTAATATGTATCTAAATATTTCATAAATTATATCGAAGTCAATCGTTGTATAGGTTTAATCCGTAGGTATAGTATGCCAATTTTATTATTGTACAGTTGGAAGCCGTGTACAGGATAGATAGTATTATGGTAATATAGCTATGAAATAAATTGTAAAGGGTATTTAGAGATGGTAGATATGCAATGTAATTTTTTTTTTTATGATTAAGTATTGATGTGTGTGTATATATATATATATATATATATATATATATATATATATATATATATATATAAAAAATGGCAAGTTATAAATTAAATATTTAAAAAATTCAAAGAATTTTTTTTAGCTTTTGAATAATAAAGAAATGAAATATTTTATTTTTGGAAAGAAATATTTTTACTCTTCCATGGAGGAAAAAAAAATTAAATAAGGAGTACATATATTGCATTGAAATAGGCAAATTAAAAAAATTGGAACTATTTAAATTAAAAAGGAACAAAACGAATTTAAAAAGAATAAAACTAAAAGTTTAAATATAAAGTATTGTATATTACCAGGAAAAAAATAATTCAATGGAAGGAAATATATAGTTTATTTAAAAAAAAAAATTCAAAATTAAAGAAATATATAAAAGAAGTCAAATAAAATAAGAGAAAGATTAAAAATAAAAAACAGAAGGCCAAACAATTGATAATCTAACTTTAAGATATTAAAAAATAAGTCAAAATACAATGGAAATTAAGGAATACATGAAGGAAGATAAATGATTTAAAAAAACATATGCATAATTTAAAAAATAAAAGAAAATTAAAAAAATAAAATACATATAAGGAAGATAAATTATTAGAAAAAAAATAAACATAATTTAAAAAAATAAAATAAAATTAAAAAATAATACATATGTAAAAAGTTGAAACCAAAAATTAACATAACTCAAATTGACTTTTAAATAAATAAATGATCCAAGTAGATTAATATTATTAAGTTAATGAAGGACTCTTAATTGGAAAAAATTTGTTTATGTCACATGTGATTGAGATTGCCTAATATTTTTTATTTCATTAAGAAATTGTGTTAAGAACATAGTGGTGCTCTTATTTAGAATGTCAATAATAATTTTGTATGAAGTAATTGTTGGATTTAGGTAGAAAACTTAACATCCTAAGAACTAATTGTTGGATGCTAAATACAAAAGTTAATGTGGTATTATAGTGAAAACTATGATAAGCCAATCTCAGGGTACCAAGTTAGTGAAAACTATGATAAGCCAATCTCAAGGTACCAAGTTTGTATAACCATCGCCATGGTTAGGTTTTATCATGATCAGATGAGGTGTAAATTTAAAAAATTTACACTATCAGGCATTCCCCTTTGAAAAAATCTTACTCAACGAGTCTGTACCATTGGATGGAATGTTAGAAGATTGAATATTTTTAGGTGATCAGATTAATACTTAATAGTTAAGATAAAACTAATAGTTAGGACGCCTTATGGGCAACTTGAAAATATAATAAAAAACTACTTCTTACTGATCAATTTCTTGATGGATTAACATGCTTATTCCCTTCTCGATTTGGTAGAAGAGGGTTTCTATCATAGGGATTTTTCGATCGTTGTTCAAGAATAGTAAGTAAGGTAACATGCGAACTTCATTCTCTTCATCGCCCCACCTGATCGATGCTAACCGAAGGTGTAGACTAGGCATATCCTAATTTCAAGAAGAAGTCCAATGCCAACATCAACACCAACTCGAACTAGTGGCCAAAGGTAAGGGAAAACAAACAAAGATTGTAGGTGACCAAGGTTTGGAGGTTAGAGACTATTTCTATATGTATATTTATTTTTAAAAGGTTAGCTATCCATAATTGAGATATGGTTCAATTTTTGTGACCATAATTGAGATATGGTTCAGTAGTTTGTGATGAACAGAGTTAGGACATGGGTTATTTTATTCTATTCTTGAAATCACTAGTCCATCGAGAGGTTTTGTAAGACACAAATTATTAAAAGGCTTTGGTTTGAGTATAACTACAATTTTTGTAGGAAATAACCATGAGATGTATATTTTCATATTTTTAGGATGGGAAATAAGAGGTCAACCCCTGACATTAATTGTCAAGAAAAATACTACTTAGTAATGAAAAAAATACCACAAAATGTTGGACAGTTGAGCCAACACCACTCCTACTATTTGTAGAAGGTCATGAGTATTCTTATAGGTTGGGTTCAAGGCCTTCTTGCATGACCTAGAAAGTGATTTTCCAGCAATAGAACATCTTCAAATTCCTAAGTGATGTCTACAATACTCTTCTTCAGTTATCTGAATGTATGGTTCCAATACCTCTTTTGGAAACAGGGAATCATCTCTCAGTGTTGGGGCTTCTTCTCGAAGTGTTGAAGGTTGAACCATCCTTTCCTCTAGTCTGTGTCTCCGTCAACAGTTCTTATGGAAAAAATAGCCCCCATTTCAAATAACATTGTGTCATCATCTACTCAAGTTATTTTGGACACTGGAACACTTGAAGTTGCAAGCCTGGAGGCCACAACCTCACCACATAAACACCAATTTTGTTTCCCTATACTCATTTTTTTTTCAAAACAATTTGATTATTTAAAATGGTAAAGATGAAATGAAGGCTATGAGATCTATATAACTCTGAAAATACCAATTAATTTTGTCCAAAAAATTATACAAATTTGTCTTAATTTTAAATAATTTTCATCATTAATCTATAACAAAAATAGATTTTTAGTATATTATTTTTTAATGTAAAATGTATTATTGTTGGTTATCTTTCTACATATGTTTATTGTGTCATAGGTTTCCAAGGTCAAATTTTAATCTACTTTGTTGCCCATTGATACACCACTTCATTTTTGCAGTGTCATTGATTGATACTTTTAATGGATTGGAAATTTCTTATATTTTTAGTAGTTGCTATAGTATATTGTGTTTGGTTAAGGGCACTAATTTCTTGATATAGAAATTTTTTGATATATTTAATATTCCATTATCAATTCTTCCTAATTGTGACAAGAGAGGGAGGATATGATGTTTAATACAATGTTTTGTTAAAATGTTGTTTCCAATGGTATACAATTGTAAGTTTCATTTTTAGATGATTTTAAATGAAGACAGGTAATATGGAAACATTAGTGATTGTTCTTATAAGAAAGAAAGAATGTTATTATAAGAAAAGTAAAATAAAATACATGCAGATTCTAAACTATGTTGCAATGTTTACATTTTTTCTATTCATATTTTTCATTATTTAACATTGAACTATTTTATTTCTATTGAACTTTTTTTTCATGTAATTGTTGAGTTATACTTCTAACTAATATTTTGTATAAATTTACAACAATGAAATTGAATTATCATCAAGTCTAAATCATTGGATTGGTTACACATTCTCTTCATTGGATTAGTTGCACATGATCTTCTATATGTCATGACTATTCTCAAATTTATGCCTTATGACATTTCCTTTGCAACATTTGGTGCAATTGCTAGTTATGTAACCTAACATCATTATGACATATACTAGGCTAAAGAGTAGATGCAACAAAATGACCAAAGTACATAGTGATCTAGATTTATTTTTCTTACAATTTTCTATTTGAAAATATCATATATAGATTTTATTTATTTGTTTAAGGAACAATTCTAAGATTATGAGATCTAATTGATATAATTTTATATCATGTATATGATATAATTTTACATGATGTATATAATATAATTTGAATGTTAATGTTTTTCTCCCCAAAAGTACTCTGCAAAAGTAATGTAACTGCAATCACAAGTTTCAGTCTGCATGATGGATGTCATTTTTTAAAGGTTATTCTTTATCAGATTATCTGCAGTCTCAGATCATTGTGGTCTCGGATTAGAAGTATATGATTGGTCTCTACAATCTAAGATCTCTTATCTCTATGGTATGACAACTATAATATATATTAGGGTTTTCTCTGCAAAGATTTCTAGCTCAAAGATCTTGATGGAGTTCGCTCCCTCCCTGGAATGTTAATCGAGCATATATTGAACCCAAATTTCTTGAAGCATAAATTATGAACATACATTTGCGCTGGTTTACGCTTATAATTTATTGATGATACACATGGACTGGAATCCTTCTCTATCTCACACATATAAGTTTTGAAATCAAGTCACGCACATATTTACATGGGCCAGATTCATATCTTCCTACAAATAAAAGTTGGAAAAGAAGTAGCAGCTTGTGTTTGGATCAAAAAATTCCAAATACTACAGTTGTCTCTATTAAATATAATTTCTAGAAGCAGAACCTCTGAAATACCCACAAAGATACCCTCTAAAATTTGGTGATTCTATGAAGTCTCAGATACGAAGTAACCTATTTGGTATATCTAGCGAAGAGGGTTTTTAAGGGATTGACATCCTCATGCTCGTTTTTGACTCGATACATGGAACTATGATTCAGTTCATCTCAAGGCAATGGTAAAAAAAATCTGAAGACGAGATTAATCACTGCTTATGCTCAAGAATACTAGTAGTGTAATACATAGAAGAGTCATTATCTCTATCTTCCAATGATACAACCTCTAAGGTGCAGTGACAACTTCACATTCGTTCTGCCTTACATGTACTTGCATTCTCACTTACCCTATTATTGTTAAGGTTTGTTTTATTACACTATGAATACCTCCCCTCGTATTTCTAAGCCCCCCTATAACAAACATAGACCAAGTAAAATTACCATAGAGAGTCTCTATAAGTACATTGAAACTTTATAAAGGCAAAGAGAATAAACAGAAAACCATTTAAAACTAGAAATAACTAATATTCTTGACAACAACCACAAATATTTAGAAAATAAAATAGTCTCACTCGAAATTGAACTCCGTGAAATTAAAGGTAAAATTCAAGAAATAGAAAATAGTAAACAAGTAATGGTTGAAGAAAATGACACCTTGAAAAGAAAGATAAAAAATATAAAAGAGAAAATACATAGTAACTCAATCCTAAATAACAAAAAAAAAGAAAGATATTACACCCATTAAAGAGGAAATTAAAAAAATAAATGTACTCGACCATGAGTGCCAAAAATGAGCCTTAAATCTTATAATGCGGGGATAGAAGAAGAGAACAATGGAAACAAATTAGAAATAGTTAAAAAACAATTAAACAAAAAATCTCAAATTGAAAGAACTTATCTCGTAGAAACAATAAGGGTCAGAAAAATAGCTGAGCATAAACACAAATTCATCCATGTCAAGCTCAGTTGTAATGAAAATAAATTGGATATACTCTGGAAGTCCCCAATCCTAAAAGGAACATGAGTCTTTATAAATAAAAATCTCATTCTAGAAGACAAAGTTGAACTTAGGAAAGAGATCCAAAAGGTCAAGGAAGTAAGAAAGGTAGGGAAATGGGAAATCATTATGAATAGGAAAGTTATTGTTAGAAATAAATTCTCAAGCAATAGTGATAAATATGGACTTGCATCACCCTGAATCATCTTCTGGAACTTTCGTGGCTTTCCATGGTGCAAAGGTATTATGTTAAGTTGGATCCCGGGTGATATTGACCTTATTCTCTTAATTGAAACCTGGTAGAATGATGAATCTAGGTTCCCTAACCTTGACAATTTCACTCTATGGCCTTCTTGGAATAAGAAATCCTCTCGGAGGGGTTTCGGTGGTATAGCTTTCTATATAAGGAACATGTTTTCCTCTAACATATGACTTTATAAAATCAACCCCTTCAATCAATACATATTGATCAAAATATCTAATTCTACCACCAATAAGATCTTTCTTGAAATTTTCTATTTTTCTCCTATCAACTCTACATCCTATAAGAAGAAAAACTTGGATAAGAATTTTCCTTTCAATAATTTAGAAAAATACATCTTCAACCGAAGGAATTAAGGTAATATCCTTTTTATGGGAGACTTTAATACTAGAAATACTATTAACCAAGCCAAGACACCCCTTATGGGTTGATGAAGATAGTAACTTAGTTAGTAAATTCTAGAGAAAAGCTAAAGAAATTATCGAGAAGTTATTCGGCACCGAGCTCCTCAAACTTTGGAATTCCAAGGACCTAATCATTTGTAATGATATTAACAAGTGGCCCCTCTTCGGTCGTATGACATATTTCCATGGGTTGGGTAGAAATGTCATGGATTATATGATTTCTGACACCCTCTTCTTGAACCTCATTACAAACTTTGAGTTTCTTAATGGATTTGATCCTGACTCTGACCACATACCTCTGTCTTTATCCCTCAACTTTTTTATGCATACCTCCCAAATGAAGGATACCAATGAAAACAAAAGACACATTCACTTCAATAAGTAAAGACGACCTATTCTTGAAGGATTTAGAGAGGGATTTAGGCTCCATGAATTATAATAATAACATTGGTTAAATTTATTGCCATTTCACTAATATAATTTCTAATAACATTATAAAGTTATCTAATGAGATTCATTTAAGAAGACTAATAGAAATTCCAATTCATGGTATCACAAGATTGTAATATTGCCAAGAAAATTATCATAGATGCTCCTAATGAAATCATTAAGCTCCAGGATATCAATATATACCAAAATCTCATAAAAAGGAAGAAAATGGACCATATATTAATAAAAGACTAGATTATCTTCTCCACCTTTCTAAAGGCGTGCCGAAATTTTTTTGGCGGAATGTGGTTGTTCATAAAACCAAAGATAATCATTCTATCCCATTATAAAATTGGTACAACTATTTGAAGAAGTTGTACAACTCTCCGGAGACTATGGTAACCACCTTAATCACTCTTATTAAAGAGCATGTATTCTCTCAGGATGACATTGAGTCTGGTATTAATAAGCTTGCTAATGGGAAAGCTAAAGATATTTAAGGTTATGAAGCTAAGATCCTTGAAATGGGAAAATATATCCTCATTCCTCATCTCCACAAGATTCTCAATTACGTTGTAACACATGGCTTACCTCAACTCTAGAAGTGAAGCCTTATTGTGTGTATCTTTAAAAATGGGGACAAAATAATTCCTCTAACTACAGGACCATTATGATTAGCCACATCCTAGCCAAGCTTTATAGTCTCATTTTGGAAAATACGCTTAGCCTTTGTCTTGAAATCCAGGGAAAAAGAGCTAAAGGACAGCTAGGTTTAGGAGACATCACTCGACTATTGACCATATTCTCACTCTTAGAATCATCATGGAAGAATGTCGTAATAGGAAACATCGTCTCTTCTATTTTTTTTGGTAATGTATAAAATATTTTGACATTGTTCCTCTACACAAAATTTGGGAGAGAATTAAACAGATCATGGTCCCTCCTGAGATAAGGATTGCAATCACTTCCAAGCTTAATACCAATGACGGGTGCTCTAAGGACATTAGATTAAATATGAGAGTTACGAAATGGTGTCCCCTATCCCCTACACTTTTTGGCATATACATCGTCGATAATCTAGATGAGTGTCTAGAAAATGTGGAATGAAAGGGCACTGAGCTTGCTGGTGTTCTCAATATTGTTTTCCTTTATGTCGATGATATATTTTTTTCAAAAATCCATGATGACCTTAACAAGTAGCTTTAGACTAATCATGTCTACTACTCCAATGTGGCTATGGCAGTTAATACCAACAAGACTCAAGTCATGATCATTAACTCAAAAAATATTACCCATGGTAGTTTCATGTATAATAAGCAGTGCTTAGAGCAGGTTTCTTCTTATAAATATTTGGGCATTGAATTCCCTCATCAAATCAACTGGAATTATAGCATTGAGAAAATGATGATTAGAGTATGGAAAGCTTATTATGAGCTTGAAAAATATTGCAAGTTGGTTGATATTTACATTTGGAGTAAAATTAGGTTCCTCTTTGGTAATATGGTCATCCATTTTGTCTTATACGGATGTCAAGTTTAGGGTTGCAGTATATCGAGACAGTCATGAATGAAGATTGAGATTATTCAAAAGCAATTGATAACCTTTAACCTTAAGATCAAGGGAAATAATTCCTATCCTATCCTCTTGATTGAAGTTGGCTTGTCCCCCACTGAAAGTAATACTATGTTTATACATTTTATGTATAAGAAGAAGCTTTACAACATGGAGTCCAAAAGGATCCCAAAAATTACTTCAAACTATAGTAAAAAACCCCACCTTCGGCTCAAGTGCGGGTGGCATAAGAATGCCCAATCTTGGCTCAATCATTGGGGAATTAGGGAGGGCCTCAGTATGGGAAGAAAACATAGTGTCAAAAATACTATTACCTCTAATTTTAAGGACAATTTGTAGGAGGATTAGGAGCTAAAGGGTAAAAGGAAGCTAAGCTACTATAAGGAGGTGATCAAACCCATCCTTTATAATCATAATTATATCTCTTTGTTGACAAAAACTAAGAAAAAAATGAACATCACTAGCATAAGAACTAATTCTCATGAGCTTCGGAGTGAGACCAGACGATGGCCTATTCCCAAGACCTCCTGGAACGATAGAAACTATTAGATTTATGATACTAAGCAGGTGGATGATGAAAAACACTTCCTTTTAGAGTGTCTGATTCTTACTCACATCCACTCTCAATTCCTTAACATCTACTACACTTCCAATCTTGAACTATTAAGCCAACCCACCTATAATAATCTTGAAGTACTTATTTCCCTCCTCTTTGATCATAGAAACAAGCTTTTGAAGAATCCAACTTAGAGTGTTTTTTCTTTCTTGAGGTTTGATAGGCTACATTGGTCATAGAAGACGTTAATCATCATCATCATAATAATCAATTTTGGGTTTTCACATATTTATTTTAAATATTTTATTTTTTTAATAAATAAATTTTTATTACACTCATTTTTGTTTAATTTTTTCTTTTAATATATATTTTTATTAAATATTTTCGTTTGAAATGTGAGATATTACTTAAATTATTGTTCAAGTTCATTTGTATGTTGGAAAAATATTAAGGAAATAATTTATGATCATCATAGTTTTTTTGAATTAATATGTCAATAAAATTGGTACTATAATAAATATTTTCAAATTTAGAGGTAATTTGAGTATAGGATAGAAAATTTAAAAGAAAGTATTTTAAATCTTCAACTTTCTTAGTGCTATGAAGCTTACCGACTTTTTCATTCGAATGGGTTTTGGTAATTGAGCAATCTCTATCTTCACAATGTTTATTTTCTTCTTTACAATAATCAATATAGAGAGATATTTTTTATTTTCCATGTTTTAATTGATCACCTCCTTAGAATATCCTAATTTCCTTGGAAAATCCTACCCATTTTGGAAGAGGGAGAGGGCTCAGCAGATAGAACCCTAGTCATCATTTCCCTCTCTTTCGTTTTATCAGTCTCGTTGAGAGTTTTAATTAGAGAATTAAACCTCTTAATTTTTAATTGCCAATCTGGGAGTCTTAAACACGAGTTGTACTGTGTTTTTGGTTCAGCTTGTGTCAGGGTGTATAGATTTCCTCAATGATGATCATTTATTATGAAATGATGAAAAATTTATGTTATCTAAAACCTATATAAGTTACAAACAATGAATATTAAAAGAGATAAATCAAGCCACACTGTTCTACTTCCTATCCTTCCTACAATCCAATTGCCCTATTTTGAATTAGCAGACAATATTTATGAAGCAGAATCAATAATCAAATTAAAAATAACTGAAAAATTCTACTTATTATAAATGAATTGAAAATAATACTCTACTCAAGCTATTATTAAAACTGAGGAATAACTCCACATAATAAATTACAGAACAAATCTAATGAAACGTAATTGTTTTCACACATACTACTAAGCTATCGATCTCAAAAGTCTGGAATGAAAAGAGAGAATTTCTTTTATGAAATCCAAATACTGTACTTATATCAAATATATTCTTATTATATGAGTTGATTTCTAATTTCTATTTAATTAAATTAATCCTATTCTAAAGGAAATCAAACTATTTCTAGCAGTTGACTGGACTAATTCATCTGGAAAAAATCACACAGAATGCACACACTGCATATGAATTTTACTTTCAATCAATGATGAAGCGAGAATCCAATTGTTTCATTATCGAATTCTATCTAAAGATAATTCATAAAAACTAGCTAGTTACCTAATGTTTTTGAAATCAAACTATTCCTACTCAATGAAACGAAATCTTAAATAATTCCACTTCTCTGGAAATAATTATGAAACTTATTGAAAACCAAATATCAATGTCGAAACAACCATAATATATTTAGCTGAGATACTATTATAAAAAGACCATCAATCTATGATCAATGCATTCAAAATTAACTTGTGTATACTATGAAAGAATGTGATTCCATAGCAATTGTTTTCCTAGCCTAAATGCATGATGAAATTAAGATTCTACAAGCATTCAAAACATGCAAACTGACATATACTATCACATAGTCTTACTATCTATTAAATCAAACCACAACGCAATCTGACCAATTTGATGCATCAAAGGATGAGTGAATTTTTGGTTTCCATGATAAATTAATGTGTATATATTTGTTTCAACCTTAGAGATCAAACAAAATTTATTTTATTCCATTCCCCCTTTATATTCTGAATAAGGAAAATCTAATGAGAATTTTGGAGAATCCCAAGATTCTGCAGAAGATATTCAAATGCTTCACAAGGTAAAGGTTTACTGAATATATCAGTGATTTTTTCTTTTGTACCAACATATTCAAGAATTATATTCTTTTCAATGACTTGTTCTCTAACAAAACGATATTTGATTAGAATGTGTTTTGTTTTTTAATGCATGACAGGATTCTTGGAGATGTTGATGGCACTGGTGTTATCACAAAATATGGGAATAGGCTCACTAAATTGTACTAGAATATCTTGCAAAGTTTGTTTCATCTAAAGGACTTGAGTACATCAAGTTGCTACTACATTATATTCTTCTTCTACTGTAGATAATGAGATTGAGGTTTTCTTTTTTCTGAACCATGATACGAGACAACCACCTAGATAGAATGCTACTCTACTAGTACTCTTACGATCATCAACACTTCTTGCCCAATATCCATTTATAAAGGCCTGAATAATGAGATTTTTACCCTTGGGATACCATACACCATATTCTGTTGTGCCCTTTAGATATCGAAGAAATCTTTTGGTAGCAATAATATGTGATTCCTTTGGTGCTGCTTCGAATCTTGCTACTTGTCCAACTACTTGCATAACATCTAGTTGGGAGGTTGTTACATATAGAAGACTACCAATCATAGATCTATAAAACCTCTGATCCACATCCTTATATGAGTCGTTTATGCTAAATTTGCAACCTGATATCATCGGAGTAAGGACGGGTTTTCAATCTTCCATTTTGAATTTCTTGAGCATTTCCTTGGTGTACTTGGCTTGACATACAAATATTCCTTTCTGTTGTTGAGATATTTGAAGCCCTAAGAAGTATATCAGCTCACCAATTAAAGACTTCTCGAAATCACTTTTCATATTTTTAGCAAATTTTTTACGTAGTCGATCATCATTGCTACCAAATATTATATGATCCACATATACCTCAATGATTGTTAAATTATCTTTATATATTTGTATATAAATATTTCTATCAATAGTACCTTTCTTGAACCCTCGTTAATGTATATATCCATCAATACAAGCATACCATGCTCTGGGAACTTTCTTGAGACCATATAGAGCCTTGTTTAACCTGCAAACATAGTCTTATTTTTCTGATAGTATAAAACCTTCAGGTTCTTCAATGTAAACTTCTTCTTCTACTTTTCCATTCAGAAATGCTGACTTAACATCCATTTGGTACACTTTGATTTTTCCGTAACATGCATAGGCGAGAAACATCTATATGGCTTCCATTCTGGCAACTGGTGCAAATGTTTCATTGAGATCAACTCCTTCCACTTGTGAATAGCCTTTGAAAACCAATCTTTCTTTGTTTCTGGTAACCTGTCCATCTTCATTCAATTTTTTCCTAAACACCAATTTAGTCCCAATGAAATTTTTATATTTTGGCCATGGAAATAATTCGCAGGTGTTATTCTTCTCTATTTTATCCAATTCTTCATTCATAGATGGTACCAAATGTTCATTCTGGATGGCTTCATCAAAACTATTAGGCTCAAAGGTTGCTAGAAAAGCAATGTGAGTGTGCTCTGATGAACCAAGCTATCGACCTTCATTTATGTCACTAGTTATTTTATTTGATGGATGGTTCTTTTGAATCCATTCTTTTGTTCTCTTTGGAGGAGCTTCTTGTTGTTGTTCTGATATATCTTAATGATCATTATTTTCTTCTTGGTTGATAGTTTCTTCTTGTTCTAGAATTTTCTCTGTGTCTTTTTCAGCTTCTGTCTCAAGTTTCAACGATTCTAGATCCTCACAATTATTCGTTAGAACACCATCTTTGTCAAATGTAACATTTATGCTCTCCACTGTATGTTTTCGTCTTAGATTATAGCATTTATAGGCCTTTATTTTGCATGATTAACCAACAAAGATACCTTTGTCAACATGTGATTCAAACTTACCCAAATTTTTATCTTCTGTTTCAATATAAAATTTGCTTCCGAAGATTTTGAAATATTTTACATTAGCCGGTTTTCCTTTCCATAATTCACATGGTGTCTTGTTGTAACTATTTATGAGAATAGTTCGATTGATAATGAAGGTTTTCATATGAATTTCTTAAACCCAGAATTTTTCATCCAATTTTGAGTTCTTGAACATTGTTCTACCCATTTCCTATATGGTTTTGTTCTTTGTTTTAGAAAATCCAATTTGCTGAGGTGTTCGTGTTGTTGAAAGTTGTCTTTTTATTCCATTTTCATCACAGTATTGCTGAAATAATTTGGAAGTAAATTCTCTGCCATTATCTGATCTTAGACATTTTATTTTCAAATCAGTTTCATTTTTTACCAACTTCTTGTAGATCTTAAAGCACTCAAATGTTTTAGATTTTTTCTTTAGGAAACTGATGACTGTCATCCTAGTATAGTAATATATCATTAACATGAAATAAAATTATCCATCTAAGACTTTTGTTCTCACAGACCCACATAAATAAGTATGTATCAATTCTAATGGATTTAATGAAAAGTGTTATTTTGTTTTAAATTCGAATTTTTTCTGCTTGCCATGCCGACAGGCCTCACATAGTGTGTTGGAAGGTTTTGATATTTTCAACATTTCTCGTATTGCTTAATTTTTTCTTATCCTGACAATATTTTAAAAGTTTATCTGACCCATTTGTTTGTGCCATAACCAGCTTTCATCTTCTTTAGCTAGTAGACATGCTTTAGTTTCTTCATCGATAAAATATATGTCGTTTGGATCTCTACTTGTTGTAGCCACATTTTTACCATATCTGCCTTTCCTGATCTCACATTTTGTGGAGTTGAGTAGCATTGTGTGTCCTTGATCACACATTTTTCAAACACTGAGAAAATTGTGACTCATGTTTTCAACTAATAGGACATTATTGGCTAGAACATCTTTTCTTCCAAGAGTGACGGTACCTGATCCTATAACATTTGAAGATCCATCATTTCCAAAGGATACAGTTCCATCCTTATTTTCTTTCATAGATACAAATTTCTTTCTATCTCGAGTCACATGCGTTGAGCAATCGCTATCAACATACCACACATATTTTTTGTTTTGAGCCTTGAGAACGAGAGCACAATTATGAGTCTTCTTCTTCTTCCATGTTAGTTCTTTTTGTGGCTCGAATGATTCTTTTGGAGGATTTTCAAGTCTGCAGTCTCTCGCTATGTGTCCAAAGTTTCGACATTTGGAACATTCCATTCTATTTCTTAAATGTTCAAATCTACTGATGTTTTGTTGAGCCTTAGGAGGTTCATATTTGAAAGATCTCCTGGAATTGTATTGGTTCCTAGGGTACGTGCGACATTCTACAGCTTTATGAACAGATTTTCCACATGAATAACAATAGCCATGAAAAATATATTGGTACCTGGATGAAAATCTTTGTTGACGAATTTTCTTCTAAGGTTGTTCTCGCAAAGCTTGCCCAATGAAGTCTACATGCATGTCAGATCTCATAGGTTCATTTTTTTTTGTTGTAAAAGGTCTTGCTTCTTATTCTTTGTAACTGAGGCCAGTTTTGTCATTGTAAGATCATTGATTGTTTATGAGTTCTTCCAATGCCCTTGAGATACTGGCATAGTTTTGGACAATTTTTCCCTTCTTCACTTTCTTACACAGCGAGACTACTTCGACTTCTAATGCTACTCTTTCTGGGTTTCTTTCTTCCAACTTATTTTGAAGTAACTCTTCAATCCATTTGTGTTCTTCAACTTCAATTTTGAGACCTTGAACTTGTTCTTAAAGAGTATTGGAATGGATCTTCTCAACCTTGAGATCTTTTATAAGTGTGATTTCCTCCTTAGAAAATTCTTCTATGGTCAACCCTTATTCGTTGTTCGATACCTATTGTTTATTGTGCTTGGCCATAAATAGTATTCTCTCATTGGCTTCTTCTTCATTGTCATTGTCTTCATCAGATGATGAGCTATCTTATTTAGAGAGAAAGTTCCTTTTGAATCCTTTATTTTTTCCTTGCTTTTTGAACTTCTTAAAACCTTATTTCCTTTTGAGTTGCCATCACTTATATTTAGAAATTTTGCTATGAAATTCCCAACCTCGCCACAACCGAAACATATCAATGGAAGTTTACCTTTTAATTTTCTCCTACCAATTTTAATTTTTCTCATAAAGTAAGTGTATTCCATCTAAAAGACCTTCTTCATCATCTTCCTTTTCTTCACACTTGCAAGTGCAGGTATTTTCCTTTGAAGGTTTCTTATCCTTATTGGTTTTCTTAGATGTGATGAATGCAATTTCTAGATGCAAAGTACCCTCTTGTACGTCAAGTCTCACTTCATATGCTATGAGAACTCCATGTAATTCCTCTTTGCTGAGTTTGTCCAAATTTTCACTATATTCTAAGACTGATACCTTTAGGTTGAATCTCCCTAGTAACGTTCTAAGAATCTTTCGTATAATATTATTTTTGTCAACATGCTCTCCCAATCCTTCCATAGTTTTGGTTATTTCATCAATGTGTTGAAAGTATGCAACAATGTTTCCATCTTCTTTCATTCTGAGTTGCTCAAATTTTGCTCTGTACACTTGAAGCTTTTATTCTTTGACAATTGAGACACCTGCATATATTTTCTCAAGATTTTCCCATACATATTTTGAGGCTTTACAACCCAAGACCTTATGATAAGCAGATTCAATAAGTCCACTGATAATAATATTCTTTTCTTTTTCATCATTTACCAAATTCCTCTTACCTTGTTCATATGCGGTTGGTGTAAAGCCATTTTGAACAATGTCCATAATTCGTAACCTTGTGCCAAGAGAAATACCTCCATTCTTCCTTTCCAGAGTGCATAATTATTTTTATTGAATAAAGGTACACCATTCTTGGTATGCTCCATGACTTCATTCCAACTATTAAACTTTTATTGAAGGAACCAAGATCTAATACCAATTGTTGGAAATACTGACAGGGGAGGTGAATCATTAATCCTTTCAATTAGTATTATTATTAATATTTTAGAGCATTAGTTAATATTCAATTATTATTAGTGTTTTTACAATGATATAAGTAAAAAAAGGAACACAAATGCACACAGTTTTTAAGGTGGAAACCCCCTCCGAGACAAAAACCACCTGAATGCTTTTCTAATAATTCTTTAATATTCAACTCCAGTTGAAAATAAAGCTCCAAATTCCTAGAATGTAGAAAATAATTCTTCTTTAGCTCCCACTGGATCGACACTCCAATGCCTGAGATTCTTCAGTAGTCAACTGAATGGATGCCCTAAGACCTAATGAGCTACAACTCACCCTAGCACCACCCTCCCACCATGAATTTTTCACAGGCTTGAAACTTTTGGTGACTTCATGCACCATATGAGCATCACCCTACCAGCCTATAGTGTAATAAAATAAGAATGGACTCCTGTACCAGGGAAAATGGTCCACTTTACAATGATATAAAATGTTTTAGAATAAGAAGACACACTAGACCATAACCCCAACTATGACGCAAATACCTAATTATGATCCTAGACCTCCCAACACTGTCTCTTCAACTCTTCGCAAATAGCCACTTGTACAAATTTTACAATCAAGCTTTTACAGTGACTTATTACAATGATACCTTTACAATGACTATATGTAGTGTTGCCCATGTGAAGACTTCATGTGGTGAACTTCTTGTTTTTGTTTTTCACCTTGATTGATTCTCTTTTCATGCTACCCTTTCTCACTCTTAAAAACATTAGATCATGCATTGAGTCTTATCTTGATGAATATATAATGCCTAAAAAAATTCTTCAAGGAAATACCCATGACATGATAATAGCAAAACTTTCCTCATCTTGCAAAGCATATGTCAGTGATAAACAAAGAAAAAACAAATTCGAATACAAATAATGTAATTCAATTAAGAGATGAACCTGAATATACAAAATATACTTACCTAGAGAATACCTCTGGTGCACCTTGCTTTGATTTTCTGCACTAGAAATTTTGGTCCTTTGCAACCTTTGATAATACATGATCCAAATTTTTCTTGCCTTCTAAGAGCTCAATATTGAATCTGGCCTATCTTTGTTATTTTAGATCCCCAATATGTGATTTTTGGTCTGATAGTAGTCCTCTGAATCTTCTTTCCAATTCCACAAGCCTGACCAAATTTTGATTCTTCAAGACAAATTTATTCCCAATCTCTCACAATGACCTAATTATGGACTAGTTCAGTAGAGAAAACTTGTACGACGTGCCACGTGTCACTGTTTCCTCATTCGGCTCTCAAACTTAATAAAAAAAAAACCACATTCCGTGCGCTATCCACCACTTTTTATAGAATTTCAATCTGATACTCAGAGAGAGATTTATGACGATTTTACCAAGGTAACCTCTTTGAGATGAAGTTCTGGAGCCTGCAAAAACCCTAACTTCCACAGATCGTATCTCCGAAAATATTGTGCAGCATGATCTAAAATTTTTACATGACTGTCCTTAGTATTTCAGCTTCGCCTCATAAAAATTTTAGTTTCTCAACCTTCAAAGAAAAACATTATAGCAAAAAATCCATGATGACCTATTTCAAGTAGCGAAATCCCTACATGAGGAGGACATGAGGATCACAATT
The DNA here is from genome assembly GCA_034641835.2 of Pinus albicaulis. Classification (NCBI taxonomy): domain Eukaryota; kingdom Viridiplantae; phylum Streptophyta; class Pinopsida; order Pinales; family Pinaceae; genus Pinus; species Pinus albicaulis. The sequence continues at coordinate 912,128,851 of CM076575.1, forward strand.
TATATAAATGCTTAGGTTGAGAGGGAATTCAACAGAAAGTGGGAGGGATTTTAGGAGCTTAAAAATTATTAATTATTGGCTTTTCAATGACCCATGCCACAACCCCATGGGGTTTTAGCACAATAACTGGGGTTGCTAACTTCAAACATGAATATCTCTCAAACCGTGAAGAATTATGTGGCATAACATATATCAACGGAAACATATCGACAAGAAGAAACCATAAAAAATATCATTGACTTGGAATATAGTAACTCGGTAGGTCAAAATTCCCATGCAAGATCGGTGTAGCCGCTGGTGATGCTTGGGTTGACATCAATTACAGCCACTGATCAATTGAGGACAAGAGAGGGATGGATGAGGAAGAGATGAGGTGGTGATGGAGATGGTGAATGGATGTTTGAATACTCTTTATTCGTAAGACCAATGTCGATAAGGGGTTTCCTTTATTATTTAATGGTGGTAATGACTTCATCCTAATTTTTTTTATCATAGAAGGAGAAGACACCATAGAGACTTCTCTTATTAGTGGACCATACGTATTTTCTCTTAACATAGTCTTGTAATTAAAGTATATGCAGAGTTAATGAAAGGAAATAGAAGGATAATGGTTTATGAAGGATGAAATGCGTGGAATGAGAAGTGGTGAATCATTAAGCATCTTTAACCTTCTAATAAATTAGAGAATCATAAGCCAAATTTACCTCAAGTTTTACCTTTTTCATTGATGTGCTAGTGGCTGCAAAATGAAGTGGAGGATGGAATGGTCGGAGTTGTTGTGGCTACTAATCTGATCTGTCAAAGAAGGTTGAATTGAAGATAGTAAAGAAGGTTGAAACATGAAGGTTCCATACTCCCCCACACCTGAGGAGTTGTATTTCCCCAAAAAAATAAGGAAGCTGACTATTGAAAATGATGATCAAGATGCTATATGGAAACCTTTATTGAAACATGATGATTACTACAAGAAAAGAAAATGACGGTACAAAGAACCAGTTGCTGCAAACTTATGTTGAGATCTCAGAACCATATATTATTCAACTACTACACACCCATGTTCAATCTTGCATATGCGAATAAATGGATTTGATGCTGAACATAAGCAAGAATCATTAGATTATAGGCCATTGAGGATTTCATTAACCAATGTGAGATATCCCACCTTTGATGTCAGTGGGAATCAAGGCACTAGGTACATTTCTACTAGCCATGAATAGATTTGTCGGAGTTGAATGGACTGCAGAATCCATCCACCAAGAAACATTGATTTATTTCCTTAGTAGATGACAATGATAGTTTCCATTAAAGCATGCAGGCTCATAGGTACCTTATCTAACCCTAACTTTTATCCTAGATAATTTTTTGATGTCGATGGGACAAGGCTCGTTGGCAGGTGGGCCTTAAGGAATCCCACATAAACCAACTCGAGTACAAAAATAATAACTTAAAAGATGCATAATTTGAAGAAATTATACAGATTTACAAAATTTATTGGGAACCTTGCCTACTAGTTACCTATTTTTCAAGAAAACTCCCTATCCAGTTGCAGGAGACAAGCTGGTTTTCACAAAAGGATTTATTTTTCTATTTACTATTTTATTTATTTATTTACAATACTGACTTTCCTACTATTCTGGAGAAAATATGTCCTCCTTCAAGTGAAAGAGAATTTCTAATGAAGCCATGTGCAGATGATGTACAAAGATATAAGCATGCCAAAATTTAACATATAAAATTTAGGAGGTATATGAGCATGAACACTAAGAATCTTTGAAAGATGTGATATAAAGAGTATTTGAAGATGAGAGTGGTACTTTGATTAGATTGTGATATGGAAGCAATGATCGATGTAATACTAGTGGTATTGACTCATTTCTTCTATTGGACCACTTTGGAAGTCCTCCTCGGTCGTGCCATGAAAAATTGGATAATTGGTCTCTGTAATGCATACAAGGCTTACTCCTGGACAATGTGAAATTTCTTCGATCTCAAGTTCAACTGGATTCTCCCCATCAAATTTGGTACATGATTCATCGATCTCCTTGGTAGGTAGGTAGGAGGAATCAAGGGAGACTTCCAAATATTTTTCGAGTTTTGGAAAGAGAGATAATTTCCTGAATTCACTTAGGATGAACTCTTCCTAAGAGTAAGATACCGCAGATACTGCTAGGATTTAAGAAAGTACTTTGAGGGACATTATTTTAGCTGTGAATCATTCTTGAATTTCTCCTACTGGTTGATGATCCCTGCCTCGCAACATGGATTAGTACCCAGGGGTTCTTACAGCATCCAAAAAATGATATAATTTTAAATATTGGAATATGAAGGTAAATTAAATTAAAATATATTTGCTAAAATAAAGCCCATCACACTCATAAAAACCGGATCAGAGTATTATTTAATCTATTGAAATCAAAACAATTCGGAAATTAAATGTCTCACAGAATGTTTCTAACTATTCTAAGGCCTGCTTCTACTTTTGTGCATAAAGGAAAGGAAATAAAAGTTCAAAGATAAGAAAAAACGACCAGACTTTGGAGCAACCCCACCATAGTGGATGCGTGGCTCTTCACTCACGTTGTACCGTACTCTTTCTGTCCTCTAACTTCCATGCAATACCCTTGAAACTCTGTAATAAAAATCTTACCTAAACCAAAAATCAACTCCTTGACAACAATGCAAAAATGTTGAGAGTTTTAATTAGAAAATTAAACCTCTAAATATTTAATTGTCGATCTGGGAGTCGTAAACATGAGTTGTACTACATTTTTGGTCCAAATTTTGTCAAAGTGTATATATTTTCTCAATGATGATCACTTAGTATGAAATTATGAACAATTTTTTCTATCTAAAGTCTATCTGAGTTACAAACAACGAACATTAAAAGAGATTAATCAAGCCACACTATTCTACTTCCTATCCTTCCTACAATCCAATATTCCTATTTTGAGTTAGCAGACAATCTTTCTGAAGCAGAATCAATAATTAAATTAAAAATAACTACAAACTTCTACTTATGAGAAATTAATTGAAAATAATACTCTACTCAAGTTATTATTCAAAACTAAGGAATAACTCCACATAATAAATGAGAGAACAATGGGAAAAATGCTTATATGAAATCCAAATTCTGTACTTAAATCAAATCTATTCTTATTCTAAGTTAATTTATAACTGCTATTTAATTAAATTAATCATATTCTAAAGGAAATCAAACTATTTATAGCACTTGACTCAACTAATTCACCTGGAGCAAATCACAAATATTGATATTTAAACAGAATTCATACATTGCATATGAATTATACTTTCAAAAAATGATGAAGCGAGAATATAATCATTTTATTATTGAATTCTATCTAAAAACAATTCATAAAAACAAGCTAGTTACCCAATGCTTTTCAAGTCAAACCGTTCCTACTTAATGAAACCAAATCTTAAATAATTCCACTACTCTGGAAAGAATTACAAAACTTATTCAAACTCGAATATCAATGTCGAAACAACCATAATATATTTATCTCATATGTTATTAGAAACACACCATCAATATTTGATCACTCCATTCAAAAATCACCTGTGCATATGAAAGAATGCGATCACACAACAATTATTTTCCTAGGCTAAATGCATGTGTTTAATTAATATTCTATAGGAATTCAAAACTTGCAAACTGACATAGACTATCACACAGTCCAGCTATCTATTAAATTGAACCAAAACACAATCCGACCAATTCGTCGCATCAAAGGATGAATGACTTCCTGGTTGCCATGATAAATTAATATGTATGTATTTGTTTCAAACTTAGAGATCAATCAAACTCTCTTTTCTTAAAAGAGGTAGAGTATATCTCTGCGCATATGGCTCACACACAGTCATATTAGGTTGGATAGTTCATCTACACCCATTCATTGCTTCTTTGGATTCATTATTGAATGTTGGATGCAAACGAATAATGATTATAATCACTTGAATATCTAGATGGCATGTAACACACAACTTCTCACGAAAACTGAAGCTAACCGTGCAATGACTAAATAAAATCACACATACCAAATCAACAGACAATTAAATACCTAGAGTTCAATAGAAGAGCTTGTCCTAGATGATGGTGGGCCCAGCCACACCTGGGTAAGCCTAAAGAAATTACAGAAGTAGAAGTATTCTAACCCATTCGAATTAGAAACTCACAATTAATCTAAAACTTGAAACGAGTGGATCAAGCAATAGCCATGATTAATTTAAACTCAGTCTTCAATTATAGCAAGAAGCATGAAAAATAGTTTGGGTAATTCAATGTCTTTCATACATGATTAGAAGCTCTCCTCCTCACTACTAATGCAGAAAAACCACATGCCTTTTTATCCTAGCATTTTTGGATTGTGGAGCTCTAGCTTTTATAAAGTCCAACAATGAAACTATGCATAACAAATTAACTACAAAATATCTTGAAATAACTTCAAATGGATATTTCATTCGATCATAACTTTGATGGAGCCACTAGTTCTATATTTTGCACAAAAATTTTCATCAAATTGTGGTCTTCCATGTGGTTGTGGCGGAAAATAGAAAAATCCGAATTTTGACCCGAATATGTACTTAAAACTGCATTGGAAAATTCCCTCGACCAAAACTCCTTCACAATGACAAATTTTGCAAAACGGTTTCGAGGTTACATGAATATGGGTACTCTAAAAAAAAACCACATGTCGGAATTTCACAGTTCCTTCTTATTTAATCAAAAAATTTATATTTTAACCTACAAAAATTTTGTATTCCACTTTGTAGTAACTAGTTAAAATTGACTTGTGGATACTTTCGACAATAGAATGCTCTGGAAAATGAACTTACTGAAAACATCATTAATAAATCATGACTAAATAATCTCTAATCATCAAACTCTAATAAAACTAATTATAATCAACCACAAATCATAGGATGTGATTTGGCAATAAATGATGTAATTATGACGTGAAACGAGTGTAAGGGTGTCAAAATTTGGGTTATGAATAATGGTACTATGCGATGGAAAAATGGGCATATATGACGCTCAACAACTCCCCTTCTGTAACAGCCTCCTCCCACATTTACCCATGTTAACTGATATGCTATGGTAAACATGTGACAAGAGGCTACTATGATCTGATTCAACCTCCTAAGTCACCTTAAGGAAGTGGAACCAAAAAGACACAACCAAACTAATCATCCACACAACCAATATAACCTCCAAGAGCTACCCCACCTTTCCATGTGGCCAACCCTCAAGGAAACTCATCAATTCAAGCTTCTAGAGCCCCAATCACTCCATTGTTAAGCACTACAAGTGATTCTGGGTTCCAATCGCTCCCATGAGCCTTCCTGAGTGTGACTATGGCCTTTTTTCTGGTGTTATTATAGTGATAGCATGATTTAAGGGTGAATTCCAGGGCTAGGGCCTAGTCACTACCCATAAATTCATGAAATTTATATAAATGAGATGAAATATAGATAAAATGATGCTAATGCCAATTAATGAACATAGACTTGACTGGATCCCTACTAGCCATGACAGACATTTCTTCACACATGTCACAAATATGCATTCTACATGTTTAAACAACATATATAAGCATAGGGGTCTCATACTTATCTAAGAATTGCTAAGAAGTATTGGTGCCTCATCATATTGGCTGAATTATCATCTATTATATCATATATTCATTTTTCATTCATTTACAAATCAAAACATCATGAGAGCCATACATCATCATTGTCATAAAACATGAACTTAACAAGAATATATCCAAAAGAAATAATAAGGATACAAAAACCATATAATCCACATATAAACCAATAAATTTTCACATGAACTACCAAGGAGAAGAAAATCTTATTGATGAATCCAAAATCCAACCCGATATTTAACTACCACATTCCACCGAACCATAGATTGGCTGAGCCAAATCTCTCTTCAACCAATCACCATTGTGCCATATTCCAAGAATTAATGTGGGACTTAAAACGAAAAGAACAAACTAGGGCTTCTCGAGGCTAAAACTCCTCACTTTCATCAATAGAACTAGGCTTTACCATCATCCTAACATGATCAGTAGGCCATAAAGAAGCATGGATTCAACTAGATCCCTCCACCTCACTATGAAGAATTTTTTTGTCTCAACCTCTCGGCTTTATCATGTATCCCACAATTACCAGTTAATGGATTCCTAGGCCTACGAGGTCTCCACCCTCTCATCTTTACCTTGCATTCAAACCGAGGATTCCTAGGCCCAATCAAGGGTACCACCAATGATATTTACTATGTATCTTGTAATTCACTGGTCAAGGGATTTCTATGCTCAATCGAGGTGTTCACATACAGGCTTTACGATTTATTCCATCCTGGGATTCCTAGGCCTTGTGAATAATCCTGAGACCACCCCACTAAGCTTCGAGTTGATCCCACAATATAGCTCCACAAAACCATGAAAACCCTATCGTGCCATGGCTATCTAGAAATGTCAAGGAAAGTTTGAAGAACACTATCACACCTGGAAAAAACCATGCCAATGACAACAAGAGAACCAAGAACACACATTCATAACCATGCATTCCCAATATAGCAAGGAAATCATACATGAAAATCGATACCTGCCAGTAAATCCATTGTAATTTCTTGATCCTACTCTTCATTTCTTAATCTCCACTTCCTCTTTTCCTTATTTTCCCTTCATGATCTAATGATTAATTTCTCCAAGAAAAATGTAAGTGTCCAAGATTGAGAGAGAGAGAGAGAGCACCAAAAATGAACTTACAAAAAGGTACCAACTGATCCTTACAAGCCTTTTTATCAATGTGGCCTCTATTTTCTTCATTTTACATTATTTTTCATTCATTTTCCTCCTCACATGCAACCTATGACCTTTCACCATCATTTTCTCATAATTTCCATTATTTTCATAAATAAAATACCAGCTAATGCCACTTTACCTTTTTAAATCCTTTTCCATTTCCTTTTCCAATTAGCTTAGCCATAATAAATGAAATGAACACCCACACTAGGATTTTTTTTTCCTAACATTCAGCTTCGAATAATTTTCCCATAACCTTGGTTATTATTTTTCCTTTAGTAACCTTTATTACATGGAATTTCCACTAGGGCTATTATAGAACCCTGCCCCTTGGGGGAACACCATCCTCGATGTTCAATGACACCTACAACCAAAAATACTAGTGAAAGAAAAACATATAGCCCATGGAACTTTATAACTTAGCACGTTGTAGTATTTATAATGATTAAACTGTTGAGAAGAAAACCAACATGATAATCAAAACAACATGTCAAACAAAATGACATGATACCATACCACTTATTGGATCTTTATAACACAACTCATCACGGTATTTACATCCATATACATATGTGAATATACCAAAACATCATACCAAAGAGTATACCAAAAGATATATTCAGGACATTCACTCAACTAGTGAATAATGAAGGATACATAGCCCACATCTGATCCTCCATCTCCCATGTAGCTTCCTCGGGCCCAAAGTGCTTCCATTTCACTTTAACCTACTCGGTTGATGGGTTTGGGACCATGAGCATATTTCTTCACAATATGCATTGTGGTTCCAACTACAGTTCTCATTCTAGCTCTGCCTGCAATACAAACCAATCAATCACATGATCAAAATCTTTAACATACTTCTTAAGAAATGACACATGGAAAATTTCATGTAGTTTCACTATCAAAGGTAGTGCAAGTTGATATGCTACTGACCAAACCCTTTCAAGAATATTAAAAGTTCCATAAAATCAAGGTGTTAGGTTGGAACATGGTTCAATCTGTAAGGAGCTCTTCTTGGGCTTGACGCAAAATTACACCTATTCCCAAACCTAAAACTCCTTAAAAAACCTATTATGGTCTGTGTTGACACCTAATCCTATGGATGGGTGTGCACATTTATTTTTGTATATTATTTATTATTAGGAAATAAGGAAGGCCAAGAGTCATTGGGAGCTGAATCCCAATAGCCTCACTTCCCATCTATATAAGCATGTACATTCTTCAGCTAATACACAATTGCAGTTTTGAGGAGTTACCTCCTGGTTTGACATGGTATCAGAGCCAGCCCCACATTTGGCATTTCTGCCCTGTGGTGTAACTCCCTACCCTTTGTTCAGTCAATTTTATTAATTGTTTTCTGCTGCTCCTAATTGCTAGACTGTTATTCTGCATTTTTTTTTTCCCTATTTAGCACTGACATTTGGAGGCTCTGTCAATCTGCAAATTGCAGGCTCTGCCAGTCCAGCAGTCCTGCAACTGTCTTCTGCAGATTCAAGTTCAAATTTTTTTTATGTAACGCCCTTTTGGGCCTCCTCATTCTCCTTTCCCCACTCCATACCTATCGACCCATTCTGGCGCCCATTCATTTCCCTACCTCACTCCATTCCCTCACTTTCTCCCTACGCCCTCTCCCTCATCCCTGCGCCCTCTCCATTCATTTCCCTCAGCGCTCTCCATTCGACTGTTGTTCCACAATACAGCTCGGCCATATTACAGCGCTCTGTCATAACTTGTATATATATCACATTAACACAGCTCTGCAACTTGTATATACTCTGCGTTTTTTTTCCCTACAGCACTTCGCCCTCCTGTCTGCGCTACCAACTATATGCTGTCTGCCTGCGCATATTTGTATATACCACTGTTCATTACATTACCTCCTGGTCAAACAATCTGCGCCCTCTCATTACATATTCACCTAACACTCATTTCTCCATTACCGCCCTCCCTTCTGCTCGTTTCAATGGACATTTGAATACAGCGTTCAGTGTTTAAACACAGCTCTCTGCATTTTAATACCACGCGCAGTCTATAAACGCTTGTTATAAACGCTGTGTCATATTACCATCACTACAACGCTGTCATACAAACGCCGTGTTATTTAACGTGGGTATTTATATACCACGTTGTTTATGTACACCGCCTGTCCATTTATATATGAAACGCTGTCGATTCCACGCTGTTTGTCGACATATATATAACGCTGTCAATTGATTTTTAAAACGCTGGTTGCATTGTTACGTGGCTGTATTAATCCAACGCTGTGTGATTTGTAACGTTTTCAAATACTGAAACGCTGTCGATTCCACGCTGTCATTGCATTGTTATTTCGTTGTGTATTACATTGTTGTGTTGTATTTAAACGCTATTACAAACACTCCATTGATATGTAATAAGCGGACAATTGTGTTTTATTTAAAAGCTATGTTTATGGTATGCGCCCCCTCCACAACATAATATACCACGCGCTGTATACACCGTCCCTCCCTTTCATAATTACGCCCTTTCCACTCCTTTTACATCACCTCCCCCCAGCACCATTCCTTTTATACATTTTTCCCTTCCATTCCATATCTTTTTATATACAATTTTTTCCCCAAAACAAAAAAAAAATACATTTTTTTTTTTATGCAGAATCAGTCTATAGCATAGAGAGTTTTTTAAATTTCAGTCTTCAGCAAAAGTTTTCTAAGCAGATTTAGTTTCCAGAAAGAGTTTTTAAACTCAGAAAAGTTTTTCCAGCAAGAGTTTTTGCCCCTTTATTTGAAATATTTCAAGAGTTTGAAGTTTTTATAGCAGATTTGTTTCCTCTTCAGAAGATTTTTTCCAGCAGTCTAATGCATTCTCTCATCTCTATTGTTGGGATAGTTCTCTCTGGAAAAGAGAACTATCTTGAATGGTCTCGGAAGATTAAACACACACTCATTTTTAATGAGCTGTGGAGAGGAATCTGTGAAGGACAAGCAGAAAATCCACCAGAGAAGCCCACTCCAGACAAAGAGCTTGCCATCTGGGAAAACAAGAACTGCAAGGCCTATGCCTTGATTGCAGCTTCAGTAAGTGAAGAGGTGAGTCGCCATATTTCATCATTCTCAAATGCCTTTGAAGCCTTAAAGAAACTAAAAGAACTCTATGACTCACATTCAGAATTAGAAAATGTTCAATTGATGGTTAAGCTGTTCAGTCTTGAAATGAAGAATGATGATCCCCTTGCTTTAGCTTCAGAAATAAGATCTATAATGCATGAAATTCAAAACACTGGTGTAAAAATGGACATACCTCTCATAGCATATGTTAAGGCATTATATCCGACTTACTCACATTATCTTGAGTCTTTGCAAGCAAGTGGAAACCTTGAGAAAATCACCTTTGATAAACTTGAGTAGAAGTTTGCAGAAAGAGAGAAAGCTTTTGGGAAGATGACAGTCCCTTCATCTTCCGAAGAGGCTGCATACTTGGCACACAAAGAAAAGAGTCATACTCCAGATTCATCCAGAGGAAGAGGTGGCAGAAGAGGAAGAGGAAGAAGGAACTTCACAGAAAGGGGGGGCAGACAAGCTGACAAATCCAATCTTCATTGCACACGGTGCAATAGATATGGACATGATGCATCCAAATGCAGAACACCATGGAACAAAATTGAGCAGCACAGAAATCAAGACAAAGGTAAAACCAATGACAAAGACAAAGGTAAAACCAATGACAAAGACAAAGGTAAAGCACCTGAATCCGCTCACTATGTTCTAGCACATTGTAACAATGGAGTAACTGAAAACCTCTTTGATGTTTCATTTACTTCATGGAGAGATGATTGGTTGCTAGATTTAGGAGCAACATGTCACATGACATTTAGAAAAGATTTTTTTGAAGATTTCACTGACAAAGTTGATGGAGCAGTATATTTCGCAGATAAATCCAAACTCAAGCCATCAGGGCTTGGCACAGTCAGGCTTAAACTGCCTGGTCTTCCCGATCATATCCTACATGAGGTTCTATACCTCCCGGAGTTGAAGAGAAACTTGCTGTCCCTGATCGAAATCCGGCAGCAAGGACACTCAGTTCACTTGTTCGATGGCAAGGCAGAGGTCAGATCAGCATCAGATCACTCACTTGTCATGGAGGGAATAGAAGAAGGGAGACTCTTAAAGCTGAAAGGTTCATCTGCTCATGCTCAAAACTTTGCATTCAATTCACATCATGATGAAGGTACATTTCCATCAAGTCTTTTATGGCATGCTAGATTTGGACACTTAAACTATGACAGCCTTCGTTTGTTGAAGAAAAATGGTGTTGATGGACCGCCTACAATTCCTAGAAAACCTAAGGAATGTGATGCTTGTATTCTAGGAAAGCATAGCAAACAGCCATTTCATGATTCACACTCAAGAGCACATAGGAAACTTGAACTTGCTCATTCAGATTTATGTGGCCCTATGCCTATTGCTTCTGCAAATGGAAACAAATACATGATGACATTTATTGATGACTACACCAGGATGTGTTGGATTTACTTACTGAAGAATACGTCTGATGCTTTTCAAACTTTCAAGAATTTTCATGTATGGATTGAAAATGATGCACAAACACATATTGGCTCTCTACGTACTGATAATGGAAAAGAATACACCTCAAACGAATTTGAAAATTATCTTTGTCAACATGGAATCAAACATCAAACAACAGTGCCATATAATCCACAACAGAATGGTGTAGCTGAAAGAATGAACAGAACCATCTTAAATATGGTCCGCTCCATGTTATTTTTCAAGAATGTAAAATTGATGTTTTGGGCTGATGCAGCTCTATGTGCTGTTTACATAAAGAATAGGTGTCCTTCAAGTTCAATTAGAAACAAAACTCCTTTTGAAATGTGGCATGGCCACATTCCTTCGGTAAAGCATTTTAGGGTCTTTGGGTCCACCTGTTATGCCTTGATACCCAAGGGTCAAATGAACAAACTTGGTGCTAGAAGCAGAAAATGTATCTTCTTGGGGTACTCCAATACCTCCAAAGGATATCGTCTCTATGATGAAGCAAATAAGAAGTTTGTGATAGCAAGAGATGTCATATTTCTTGAATCATCCAAGAGTGACAAGGTTGTTGAGCGGCAACTTGATCGCCTGGATAGATTCACACCTGCAAAGTCTTTCAAAGAATTTGATAATGTGATTCCACACCTTGAAGGGGGGATTCCGATATTGAATCAAACTGTGGAATCATATCCTGAAGCACTCTCTCCCCCACATGAAGAAACCACCATGGATGACACATTGGATGATGCGATTGACAGAATTGGGAGATTGAATCTTGAATCAATCCCAACTCAGTCAAGTGACCAGCCAGGGCCATCTCAGAAAGGTCCCCCCAAATGGCTGACAAAGACACTGGAGGATGTTCATCCCGATGAGGTTGGAAAAACAGGAACAAGAAGTTCCACTCAAGAAATCGAAGGTGATGTAGATAATTCTGATTCCCCTGTTGATATGGATATTGCTTATAACTGTGAATTGAGTTTGTCTACAGATCATGAACCAACTTCCTTCAAAGAAGTCGCTTCTCATGATGAATGGAAAGAAGCGATGTAGAAGGAGTATGATGCCTTGATAAAGAATGGCACTTGGAAGCTGGTTGATCCGCCTTTGGGAACGAAACCAATTGGCTGTAAGTGGGTCTACAAGAACAAGTACAAAGAAGACGGCTCACTTGACAAGCACAAGGCCAGGCTTGTGGCAAAAGGATTCGCACGGAAGGAAGGAATTGATTATGAAGAAACGTTTGCTCCCACAGCAAAATGGACCACCATCCGGACTCTCTTTGCCTTAGCAGCTCAGAGTGGATGGAAAGTCCATGAGATGGATGTAAAAACAGCGTTCTTGAATGGAGATCTGAAGGAGAAAGTTTATATGTCCCAGCCAAAAGGATTTGTGATAAAGGGTCAAGAACACAAAGTTTGCAAACTTGTGAAATCCTTGTATGGCCTCAAGCAAGCACCACGAGCCTGGTATGAAAAGTTGACCGAGCATCTTCTGAAACTTGATTTCAAACACTTTGATCTTGATGATGCAACTTTGTTTGTTAAGAAAGTTGGAAAAACAGTTGTATATCTTGTGGTATATGTAGATGATCTTTTGATACCAGGAAACAATGAGAGCTATATTGCATCCATGAAGAAAGAGTTGAAGAAAGGTTTTGAAATGACTGATTTGGGTCATGTTCATTACTATTTGGGTATTGAAGTAATTCAACATCCTAAATTCATATTTCTTTCTCAAAAGAAGTACATTCGAGATCTCTTGAACAAATTTGGCATGGATGATTGTAAACCCTTAGGCACTCCAATGGAACAAAACTTGAAGCTCACATCTGTTGAAGGGAAGGAATTTGAGGATGCAACTAAGTATAGATAGCTTGTAGGAAGTCTTATCTATCTGACCACCACCAGACCTGACATCTCATTTGCTGTTGGAATCCTCTCAAGGTTCATGCAGAAACCTTGTGAAGGACATTGGTCTGCTGCAAAAAGAGTACTAAGGTACTTGAAGGGGAATCAAGACTTTGGACTCAAATATACACAGATAGGCGACTTCATCTTGACCGAATACTCTGATTCAGACTTTGATGGCGACAAAGAAACAGGGGTGTCTACTACAGGTTACACCATGAGTCTTGGATCAGGAGCTGTCTCATGGAGATCACGCAAACAGTCAGTTCCAGCAGACTCCACGACCGAGGCAGAATATGTGGCAGCAGCTGAAGCAACAAAGGAAATTGTGTGGCTCCGGAAAATCCTGGAAGATTTGCAGATGAAACAGATGTATTCCACTCCACTCATGATCGACAACACTTCTACAATAAAGTTGGCCAAGAACCCAAAGTTCCATGATCGAACAAAGCACATCAATACAAAGTACCATCTCATTCGACATCATGTTCAGGCCAAGACCATCCATCTACATCATTGTTCCACAAATGAGCAAACTGCCGACATCTTCACCAAAGCACTTGGAAGAGAAAAGTTTGAAAAGTTCAGATCGATGCTTGGACTCACCAACATCCCTTCGGATTAAAGGGGGGAATGTTGACACCTAATCCTATGGATGGGTGTGCACATTTATTTTTTTATATTATTTATTATTAGGAAATAAGGAAGGCCAAGAGTCATTGGGAGCTGAATCCCAATAGCCTCACTTCCCATCTATATAAGCATGTACATTCTTCAGCTAATATACAATTCCAGTTTTGAGGAGTTACCTCCTGGTTTGACAGTCTGCATAGGTTTTCTTCCTATCCCATGTTGTCTTTAGATTCTTCTTGATTACCTACATTTATTGTTCCATTTTTTCTAACATGTCCATTCCAATCAATACCTTGTTCACCGGATCACTTCAATTGATGGGAGTATTACAACTCTTCTCATACAAATCCTCAAATATACTCATCTTCAGTGACTTATGATACCCATTTTTGTAAGCGAACTCAACCAATGGTAAGTACTCCTTCGATCTCCTCTACTGATGCATAACATACATCTTCAACATGTCCTCCAAAATCCTATTGAACCTCTTTATCTATCCATCTGTATGCATATGATAAATTGTATTGAATGGAAACTATGTACCTAAAATTGTAAATAATTCTTTCCAAAACATATAATTAAACTTACACTAGAAAATTTGGCCCAATTTCCGATGGCCACTTCATTGCTATTCTGACACATAGTCATCTCAAGAGTGACAGTTCGAGGACAGACAAAACGTGGTTAGCCATTGCGTCACAATTTCGATGCCTTGAAAACGTGTTACAATACCAACACTTTTTCCATCGCTTCCAAAGAAGCGTCGCTCTTCCGACGTTCCACAAACCGTCACTCTTCCAACGTTTGTAAACTGTCGCAATTCCGATGAAATGTGGTCGGACATTTTGAGCTTCACTCTTCCGACGTTTTCATGTTGTCACTCTTCTGACGTTTCTAAAATGTCGCAATTCTGATGCCTTACAAAAGTGTCGCAAGACCGACGCATTACAAAAGTGTTGCAAGACAGACGCTTTCTAGAAGTGTCGCAATACCGATGCTTTTCAAAAGTGTCGCAATACTGATGCCAGGAAGAACTGTCGCAATATCGATGGACGTCGCAAGATCGACGGAAATGGAAATCGTTCAAAACGTCGGAATACCGACACTTATAAGGCGTCAGTATACCGACGCGTATAAGGCGTCGGAAGAGCGATGCTTACAAAGTGTTGGTATACTGATGGCGGGTTTAATTTTTAAAAAATAAATGAAAATTTAAAACAAGACAGTAAATCTCCAATATTTTTTATGAATTGTGGGTGTTCCAATTTCTTGTCACAACTGTAAAGTTTTTTTACTACAAAATAAAAAAATTTCAACCTCTACCTATGTGTAAAATTCCTCCAAAGTTTCCTGTCCTATCATCTTCACAATCTGTGCAAACTCAACATGTTTTATTTCTGGGACTGGCCAATTAAATAAAACTCCAAGCCAAGGACTGGAAATCTCACTACTTAATTTCTTCTTTCTGATTTAACTATCAATTTCATAGAAATTTATAAGTGAATACTTTAGTCTAATCTTATATTAAACCCAAATAATGAGGCTCCCACACTATACATATTCCCTTTTGTAAAATGCTTTAACCATGGCACGACTCTTGCATCAACATTACAAGGCCTTCCAATTGATTTATTAAAACCCCGCTCAAACCTTCAGAACTAATTTACCTTGTGTTATAACCAGAAACACGACTTTCGGATCAAAGTCTGTGATACTATAACAATGTCCAAGACCTTTAACAACCAACAACACTCGGGCTTATAAAGGGACTTTGATACAATGTGCAACCTTATTTTGAACAGTCCCAGTTAATAGAAATTAGAACTAGGGCCTAGCACCAATGACCTTGCCACATCCAACAGTGGATAATACGTCACACTGGCCTTGACGATCCAACGATCCAACTGGATATCTTGCGAGTTACTTGCACGATTGTTAAGTCATGATGAGAGTGGTTTTTCGAACCCACGTTTAGCCACATGTCGATCAAAGGAACATATCGTGTTATTTTGTCAGTTACAGGTTACCACCTTTGTGGTCGCGCGATACATCAGAATTCTATCTTGAAACCATATTTACTGTGTGGTCTTCAAGTTCTGCTTTAAAGTTCAAGCCCATTAACTCTGCTACCTTCCACATTTGATAAGACCCGACAATCTTGCTTCGTCAACAATGAATCAACCTTATTTTCATCACAGGTAGATTTCAATGCTCCTTGAGCGTACAAAATCTAACTTCCAGTTGTTCTCGGATGGAGCCTCTGTTCGCCCACTCCAAACCAGAACAACGTGTTCCACTTATTCACCGAGGATAAGCATTTGAGGACAGACAAAGATTAATGGAAATTCACCCAGGACAACTACAGTCAATCTATTCACAAAATATGTGTATGTAAGGATAGGCATGGAGGAAACAAGAGGTTTCCTCGCAGAGTCTACACGCAAGAAACAGCTAGGGTTAACTCAATTGCGCCCTCATCAGGGATCAAAACACAATTGAATTCACAATTCCCTTTTGCGGAGTCAAATCGAACTTCCACAGCATTATATGGACAAACATTACATCTCTTCTCCTAATTAGCTCTTAATTCAGGGGTTTAGAAGACACTATTCTCACCACATAATTTCCACACAATCACTCCTTGACACATAGTCTAGTTTCATGGCTCTTAACATGATTTCTACCATTCATATTTCCATACCCTTTCTTATCGGACTCGAGCTCAATTACACAGAAATCCATTATCCTTCATCAAGAAAGCATATATACATTCACAAGGAAAATACATTTTTCTTCTACAAGACAATGTCACTGGCTTATATGTATTTCGGTGCCATGTGGCATATTACAAATGTGTATCAAAATTCACTAACTGCCATGTGTAATATTACTAAATTCCTCGATAAATGTGTGGTCCTCCTATTGAACACGAGGAAGTGTATCTATTCAAGAGCTCTACCAGGGATTTTTCAGTTGTTTTGGGAAGGTGAAAATACACCTTATAGCACTTGTTGCTCCTAAGAGTACCATAGAGGCTTTAACACAAATACTCTTCTTTGTAGCCTGTGTCATCTTCGTCAGTTTAAGTGAAGTTTTATAGATACTTACCCAATTCCAGTTAACCATATGGGCGATGGTATTTAGGGTAATTCCAGTTAAGCAGCTGGATGATGGCATTTAATTTATATAGAGACCTACCCAATTCCTATTAAGAAAACGAACGATTGCATTTAATTTATATGACTGACCTACTTTACTAGGAGCATGTTGTAACTAAAGTCTTATGCATTCTTACCCAATTTGAGCCACATAAATTGACGGTCTATACTGTATTGGAATACATAATACAAAAAGTATTGGAATACTGTAATATGTCTTAGCATGGACTTTATTGCATGGAATTATTGCCTTATACTACTGATAATGGTGGAAGGAAATTATTGTGATAAAAATAACTAGAAGTTGCCCAAAAAGGTGCAAAGAGAGTCTGATAGGTTTATTTGACTTATTATGTACCAAGAGGGATAAAAAAACTACAGAGGATCACACCTCTCAGAGCTTAACAAAACTAGTGCTAAAAAATATGTATGATACTCTAGATATATCGATCTATATATATAACCTTTTTATGCTAGAAAAACTTAACGAGAGACCACGATCTCCCCCAACCCGCACTATAGAGATCCTACTTCTCTCAAGAGCCACCAGACATCTGTCTTTTGCCTTCATAAAGGGATTTTTATCACGATATATAAGATAATACCAGCTAAGCATTTACACAAACTGCGATGTAATAACCTTGATTATTCTAATAAAATGGGTCCAGTGATTTGAATCTTCTCTAAAAATAATTAAATCCATTGCTATTAACAACAAGTATTCCAAAAAAAAGTGTATGCCCTGCTTGTCAAAATCCAGGAACTGACAAGAAGCTAAATCAGGTATTCTTATTCAGTAATATCAAGCAAGCATTAGCCAACAAAATTCCTAATCCCATGTCAGACCTGTAGTTTGTAAGGTCTAGTCATTTGGAATCAGTATAGAGACTTGACATACAAAAAAAATATCACAAATTAATGGAGTGCAACAACAGGTTAGGATCCAACCATATAGGGTCACACAGAACATTATTAATTTTTTCTTCCCATTAGATGAGACCAATATGGCCAACAAAACAATCACTCCAAAATGTGCAGATATCAATGAATTTTATTCAGAAACTCTACAATTCTATAAGTAAATACAAGAACATGCTCCAAATTCCCTGAAGGGAAACATTGGATTCTGCAACCCTGCCATTAAAAACCAGGGTAGATAGGTCAGAGCCTTCCTCGCTATCACATCATTTCTATATCTTTCTAATTTCAAAACTTGAAATCTATACATGTATTTGGAACCCTGAATTGACATCCTTCCCTGACAATAGGGGAGGGAAAAATAAAAGTGACTATCAATATTCTCAAGCATTTACAATCAACCCATCTTAATTACGGAGGGCTCAATTTAAGGGCATAGGCATACAATTTATGGAAAATATTGTCAGGGGATTGAATCATTGAACAACTCATGCCAAGCAACAAACCCGTCTGAATCATTAAGCAATGCATCAGCAACCAATTCACTCTGAATCACTATCTAAAATTTCCATGGCCTTCAGTCCCCTTGGTTTCTGCAACAACAAAATATGGTTCAGCCAATTGAAACGAGTCCTAAATATTGATTTAAGAAGAATTTTAAAGCAATACATTAGCAAAGATTACTAAATCATGGAAAAACATAGCAATGTCAAAACAGTTGACAAGAAACCCTGCTTGAAGAGAATATACCTTCTTTATGCACTTCTTTTCTCTAACCTCATACCGAGCTCTGGTAAGATCAAACAACCAATTCCTAGGAAATCAATATTTCACAACAAAGGATAAACACATTAGGTACAAATCACACCCTTTTTTATTATTCTCAAATACATGCCAGCAAGCCAAACACCTAAACAAGGGAAAATACATTTTACAACACAGTAGTCGAGGTCCTCCCTTTCTGATATACAATTATCACACAATCAGGAGCAAGGATGACAAAACTCAACATTTCTCTTGATCTCTAGTACGAAAATTTTGAAAGAATGATATGATAACATTTCGTTGCCTCATCAGGACCTCACTTGAAAGGCACTTATTTCTTACATTTGCACCATTTCCTGAAGCAGACGGATCTTCTGAATTTCTATAAGTCACCAAACCCAAGGTCAATTACACAAACCTACTTGCAAACATAGAGTTTTGAAAGATATCTACAAGAAAAAAAAGGAATCCTCGATAAAATATCAAACCAGAAACCTGTTGTTTAAATAGGGCATGTAAGGATCACGGACAGGAGTACAATGTCTTAATGATGTGCTTCTTGAGTGAGCTGCTAATTGGGCTTGAGTAGATGGAGACTGATGGTCATGCCTTCCATTCTGTCTATCGATCCGAATAGTTTTATTAGCTTGAATAGAACAGAGCAATAACGGTAGGGTTCCTGCAGCACCCTGTCACAGGTCTCACAAGAATTCCCGAGGCTCTTCGATAGTAGAGACTGGGGCCTCTGTTTTAAGAAAACCACTCTAGCACTATTGGTGATGTATGTATGTCGCACAAAACATTAACATTATAATCAGTACCTAATTGCAGTCATTTAAAATACATTTTAAAATTACAGATATGCGTGACAACTTACCTATACCAGAGAATAGTCTATTAGCTTCTGCATGTCCTGAAGTCAAATAACATCATGGTAGACATACCTTTGAACCTAGAATAGAAAAATCTTTTAGGACATCATCAAGCTCATTTGATGCAGTAATTCATGCCAATTAAGGATCGACCTTTACAAGGTTTTTCGGATTACCTGCAGAAGGTGATGTGAACGATGGGAATAGAGACAATGTTGACAAATGTTGCACTGCAATCCATGCAAAATATGTTGACTTCATTCTTCTTGTGCTCGAAATGAATGGAACAAGGTGTAAAGAATTGGTCTGTTAATAGAGCCTCCAGCCATGCCAGTTTTTGTGGAACAACGGAGAGAGCATATCCAACCAGCAAAGGAGTCAAAAATCTCAATCCTTCCATAATTTACTATATTTGAGGAACCAAGCAAAATGGTGGAAATGTCCTAGAAAATCCTCATAATTTATCAATTTATGGAATTTGGGTAATTATCAATTTATTATATTTGACCTCAGCATATTCAACCCCCTTAAGCTAGAGATGTGAAACACAACAACACACATTTCCTCAAAAAATGAACTTAAATAATGTTGAGCTTCTCAACAAGCTGACTGTTCGTTCTGGAAATTTAACTCAAAACCAAGTTTTCCCCTCAAACTTCGAAAGAATAACACAAATCATAACACATCAAAGCTAATCTTGACAAGCTATTTTCCAATTTGAAAAATTAACTCAAATTCGGAATAAAATATATGGGAAACCTGAGTTCCCGATCCTGCACGCAAGAGACAATGATTGGCAGAGCCTCCATCTCCATCATGAATATCATAAATATTAACTGTCTTTTGGGCACTGGCAGTAGATACCATAAGAGGCCCACATGGCCTGTACCACCAATGTTGATTCTCTGGTACAACATTTGCAAAGCCAAAATTTCTCCCCGAGACATCCCTCTCTGCCAAAAGTGGACAGATGGTACTGGATGTTGAAGTGAAGGCCTCTGATTCAGTATGGAATGCAATAATTTCTTTTTTATAAAAGTGCCATGAATAGAAACCTGAGTCCAATGTACAACCTGCAGATGCTGCCACAACATATTTACCAGAGCAACCATCTGAACCAGCTGCTCTGATCAACCAGCAATCACCCCACATGTTTGAGGTAAGCCCATATGGAGCTTTACATTCAGCCTTCTCCTGGAGATTGGAAAAAAACAATATTGAGTATTACTCATACATCAACTGCCCTTTATGTTAAGGGAAAATTTAAAGAGTGCATAAATATTCTTGAAATCGCAATCATAGTTTCTAGAAAATTTCAACAATTTTTGAAATGAACTACATCGAATATTTAGGCAAATCATTTTTTTAAATATAAATTGGTGAATTTTATTTCAAATATAGAAATTTAAACCATGAGAATAATCTAACCCCTAGGATTTTCCCTATTTCTAGTAGAAAATCCCAAAATGTATAAATTATAACACCCATAAACCCCAAAATTAAGCACAATAATTAAAATCTCCTAGAGAGGAATTGCCTAGAGAGACCTGACCATAAGCGTTTAGTTGGTTTTTTCAGAGACCTGGCCATAGAATCAAATGAATCCTACGAATCCTGTGAAATAATAAACAATAGTCAGGCCATTATTTATTGGTTTTAAATAATAAACAACATGCAACAAACCCACATAATTAGTAAATTATTTAAAGACAATAATTCCTACATATTAAAATATAAAGTTATAACATACCAGCTCATACTCGAACATAACATTTGTATCAATATTATTCTTCTGTATCTTCTTGATCTTCATCCAAATGATCGACATCTATATCAACATATGATTCAGAAACGGTGTTGAAATGATCAACCATGTCATCATCATCATCAATTATGTCATTTTCAATAATATCCTCATCGACATCATCATCAATAATTGTTGCCTCATCTCCTATGCCTGGTTCATCTTTTAAGATATCTTCTTCGTCTGTCAATGCATCTTCCTTCTCATCTGCCACTGCATCATCTTCTTCTTGATCAATATCATCTTCTTCCTCTACAGTATACTCTACTAGCCTTCCTCTTGGATCATATCTAATAGCAAATGACCATTCGTTCTCACCTGGAACCTCTGAGTAAAAGACTTGTTCGCATTGGCTTGGAAAAACATAGCGATCTTTTCCTGCTTCAAACTGCGATGTTTTAACCATTGGAAATCCATTTTCATGTTGAATAATTGTTCTATCATCATCACGTACATTCATTCGTAGCCTATACCATTTGACGTCGAACAAAACTATTTTGAAGGAATTAAAGTCACACTCAACTATATCATCTAAAAACCCATAATATCTATTTTCAGATTCTCAAGGATGTCTGTCACTCCTGGAGGAAACATTAGTGACCTGGAATACTGCAGTTATCCCACTATCAGAAGTTTTCCTGTTATCATCCAACTGTTTAATGCGAAATTTATGACCATTGCACCACATAGCCTTGTGGTGTTTCAACTGCAATATGCCAAACATGAAAAAGATGCATTCTCAATTAATAATTAATCATATAATTTACACAGCATGAAAATTAACTAAAAAATCAAACTTTTTGTCACATTATAAATATAGTATAAAATAAGTAATGAATAAAATAGGTGAATTAATTGCTTACCTTTCTATCTTTCAAACCATATGCTAAATCGATTTCCCTGTCCGTAACGTTTCCATCTCCACTACGATACGCTTCTCTAATCAATTCAGATAGTAGTTGCCATGATAACCTACCGTCGTTACATGCTTTACATGTTTCAATCCATTCACTCATCCACTCAAGATTTTTTGCAATGTATAAAAGTAGTGCCTCATAATCTTGAGCACCTGAATAAAAAAACAATAATTCACCAATATTAATAAATATTACTTATAACCATGGTAAATTATATTAATTAATAAAATATGAAAGAATAAGACCCAAATGAATATAATGATCATATACATGATGTAAAAAAATGAAACATTATATGTATTATACATAATAAATCTTTTACCTCTCACTTTCTTCATTCTACCTTTTCCCAACAGGTGCTCCACTTCAAAATTTTTGATGGAGTTCACATCCCAAATGAAATCCACTGCCTTCATGGCTGGTGCAGCTAATATAGGAATATAATGACTAACATACACCATGGATTGATATACCACATAACCCTCCACCATAGAAACCTCAGGTCGTGCTCTTTGTCTAACCAAAGCCTTCAAGGATTTCAGGTGCCTCTCGACCATCCACATTGAACTTGTGTGTACTGGTCCACACATTTCAATCTCCTCAACTTGGTGTATCAAGTAGTGTTCTTGTGCATTGAAAAATGTTGGAGGTAGATACTTTTTCATTTCACACATTAGCCGAGGAATTTCTCTCTTCCAATACTTTATTTCATCTTGATGGATTTCTTTCAATGACAACCATCTGAAAATCATTACGCAAGGTTATTTCAATGAAACATAATATATATTTCATTACAAGTGAATTAATACATCATTTCATTGAGTACGAAAAGAAATTGTAGCAATTAGATTTTGCATATAAATCAAAACTACTTACGTCATGTATTTACTAAGACCATATATAGCTTGTTTGACATTATTGTCGAAGTCAATTGGGAGAGATACAGGTAGAACATACTATAACAATAAAAAATGAATCGTTATTGGTTTCCAAATTAAACAGAAAAAAAGGAAAATTTAAAATATATATTCAAGCAATAACATACAAAAACATATACCAAAAAAATTACCTTAACAAAGGTATGCCAATCATGTGTTTTCACCCCACTGAAGTCACCTTTCTTTGTTAAGATATTATTTATGTTTGAAGCAAAACCTGTTGGAAATTTAATTCCTCTAACGACCTCTTTTACATCATTGCTTTGTTGTTCTGTTAATAACCATGGAATATTATTATAATTTCAACCTCCATTGTTATTTGATCTATCGATCACACTTTTCATTGCATGATTCGATTTCTCAATGTCAGCACAAATTTTGTCAATTTTATCTCTATCATGTGCACCATCTATGGTTCGCCATAACATTTCTGTCACATTCTTCCCGACATGCATTGTATCAAACAAATGAGCTATTTTTTGGTCCTCATAGTAGGGCAACCTCGCGAATTGAGAAGGATAACATTTCATTCCAGGTGGAAGTACAATATTAGTACCTTCACCGCGATGATGACCTTGATATCAAAGAATAAAATAAATCAGAACAATATTAATTATAAAATACAATAAAATAAATTCATTAGTTAAAACAAAAATTCCAAACATTACATAAACAAATAATATATATATATATATATATACACACACACACACAAATTACGTACCAGCTGCTTGACGATTATTAATTATGTTATATTCCAACATCCACCACTGAGGTGTCATTCTTCGTGGTTTTAATCCAGTTTCTTCTTTATCATTGAAAATATGTTTTTCAGTAGTACGATACTTATGGTTCCTAGAGAGGAAGTGCCTAAACTCATCAAACACCATCTTTCTTAAGTCTGGCGAATGACAATACTTCATCTTAGGGCCACAAACTGGACATGCAAATATACCCTTTGTTTGAAGACCTACAATAGATGGATCAATAACAATTAATATACTATGAGATCATTTTTAAAACATTCAATATGGTATATCTAATTTAGATAATTATGTATTATATTAAAGTGCAACGAAATATTACATACCACAAACATGTGTTAGTCCTGGGGCATCATGAATTGTCCATACAAGCATTCCACGACATTGAAATCTCTTCTACTTGATTGGTTTAGTGATGTCATACATAGTGATGCCATGCCATAACTATATTAGCCCATCGATAAGAGGCAGAAAATGTATTCTGCTTACCTGTTCGAATAGTGGTTGGGGTTTACCACGGAAAAAATTTGACAGAGCCCATGTAGCATTTCTTATCATTGAAATTCTGGCAGTATCATTCAACTGGGCAAGCACCTACCTTAGAGCTCCATGACTGAGGGCAAGATTCCTAAATGTTGTAGAGTCTCTAGCAATATTTCCCAAATCCCAAACAACCTTACATGAACACCAATTGAACTCAAAGTTGGGTACTATTTTTTTAAATCAAATTCCAAAATTACAGACATATAAAGATAGTTGGGAAGAATAATTTTATGCCTCTAAAATAAATTTTCTACCTGTTCTCGAACATTGTCATTCCTAGAGGTAAGAAGTTCCACAAATATAGGCAGTGCCTTGTAATCAATCAAAACCTTTGTATTCTCAAAGGTTCCGGAGACTATATTAGTCAAAGCCAAAGCTGCTTCAAACTGCATTATCAATCGCAAGGTATCACCATCAAAGCTATAATTTTAAGATAAAAATTTATCTACCATTGAAACTATAATTTTAAAATAGATACACCTAGTGATATAGACACCTAGTGAGAGTAGAGGTTAGGAAATTATAATAAGAATTATTACAAGATATCACTCACAATGCAGTTGATTGGTCATTGTCTGCTGTAACTATAATTTTAAAGAAGACACACTTAGTGATATAGACACCACCAAGTGAGAGCAGAGGTTATGAAATTATAATGAGAATTGTTTCAAGATATCATATTACTCATAGTAAATTTAATTGTTTATTGTTTGGTGTAATAATTGTTTATTATTTATAAACAAAATCAAACATAGTATGAGGGACAGTGATGAGATTGACAACGGTCTTGTAACAAACCATAACGGGCACATCCCCTGGAAGGATAGAATCTGAATAAGAAAGAAAGAAAAACAAAGTCATTACTTACAGGATCATAGGCTTCTTGAAGAACAAGATCCAGAGCAGCATCTGTAACCCCTAAAGCAACACCTCTCTCTGCAAGATGAATTTCTACATCTTTCATATGTAGTCTAGCAAATTTTCTGAGCTCATCACGAGAAAGAGGATCAAATACAACTATCTCATCAAGTCTATTCAATAGCTCTGGCCTGAAATGTCTTCTAACCTGCAAAAATATTCAAAGGCATGTCAAAGCACTGCAGCCAACTTCATGATAAAATTATATGAAAAATATGCATACACAGAGTCCAGGAGAATGAAACGGCAGGTGTATTGGCAGCTGCCGAAATGCGGCAACTAAAACGGCAGGTGTATTGGTAGTTGCGGAAATGCAGCTACTAAAACGGCAGGTCTTTTGATGGTTGCAGGAGTGTGGATTGTTGCTGGTATTTTCAGACCGATTCCATGGAAATATACCAGAAACCAATGGTATGTCAAACCTAGAAGGTAACCCAAGAGACTTTGACCGTCAGATTAAACAAGTAACAGGTGTCGTGCCTAGATAAGAAGTGTTGACGAAAAAAAATTGATCTCTTTCATAACAGAAGGCTTATCGGCCTAAATATCTAGGACATGTGGCACTCCATGATAAAGACACATGGCGTGTGGATTTGAGTTTTTCAGGTGGTCAAGTGTGCCAAAAATAGGTGAAATGTGGCACCACTCAGAGATTGACATGTGCCAATTGGTACAAATTGGCATGCTCAAACAACGAGGTGATGTAGGAATGACATGAGGGAGAAAATATCAGAAAAGCCCCAAATCTGGAGAAATAAAGCTCATCACCAACCTGAGATTGACAACTTTACACTATGTAACCTATGAAATCGTAAATGGAGAAATCATAGTAACAATAAAGTAACCTATGTAACAATAAAGTTGGATTCATCTTGGGAGTGGTAATGGGAGAAATCATAGTGAACAACAGGAAACATGCATAGTTGCTTACAATCAAATAGATGAAAAAACACATACAAAAAACCTAGATAATAATCATGAAAAATCTTAATATTGAATTATGAACTATAAAGGAACTTACAAAATGTGACATTACGAACCTGGTCAAGCGCACAAGAAAAAATATCCTGGACATGACCCTGGTTGACAAGTTTTATTGCTCATGATGTAAGAGGATTTGTACCTACACTGCTAAGTCAATCAAAATCCATCATTATCTATACAGTAAATACAAGTAATTGATGTAGTATTTTTTACTCTAAGATGCATTCTTATGATAATGTTAAAACATATGTTGAAAATGTCAAAACATACCTGAATAAGCTCCTCTTCATTTCAAGAACAATTTATTGGAGTCGCATGAACTTGGAACAAGCCTCCCACGATCTGAAAGAGTAGCAACTAAGTCAACAGTGACTTTTTTGTTGCTATGTTGGATCGAGGGAGGTTTGCTCCAAGATTAAATCGCTCCAATAAATTATTCTCTACTAAACAGGGCCAACCACGTGAAGGTGGAAGCTCTTATGGCCCCTCCCCCCCCCCACATCACTCTCAATTCCCCAATACCCAATCTATATTTAATTTTTTACTTTCATGAGCATAAAAAAAAATATTCAATAACTAATAAAAAAACAATTCAACAAAAAGTACGCAAGGAAACATTGCAATTAATTCTTGACATAAAAATAGTATGATAAATGAGTTTTATATATAACGCAAAAAACGTTCCAAGTATGGTAACGTTTGTCTTATAATAGTACAATATTTTACATTATCGAATTTTCTTTTTCTTCTTCCTATTTCTAAAGCTCCTAATTACATCATCAATATCATCATGCTCTGCTCCTGTTTCGTACCTTTCGACCTGCACTACTGACCTAGTTGTGTAGTCACGATGTCTGGTCTCATCCAGTGACGGGGCATCGCCTACAAAAACAGATAATATTAAATTTTAATTGTCAGTTTTTAAATATCATTGAACTAGTTCGGTAATATTAATAAAAAAAATTGCAATGATATTATTTACCTGGTGCACCAGTTGTCGCCGTTGGGACTATTGCCCTGTCTTCCTCTCTGGTGGTAAGATCCTCAAGGGAAACATTCTCTTTCATTTAAACAAAAAACATTATAAGGACAACCATCAAGGTATAATTAGAAAAAATTATAAGTGGAAATTAATTACCGTCACGGCCCTCACTGATAGTAG
Source organism: Pinus albicaulis (assembly GCA_034641835.2). Taxonomy (NCBI): domain Eukaryota; kingdom Viridiplantae; phylum Streptophyta; class Pinopsida; order Pinales; family Pinaceae; genus Pinus; species Pinus albicaulis. Next base: position 912,156,502 of record CM076575.1, read on the forward strand.
CATTGTCGGCCTGGTCCCCACTACAATGATTAGGTTGCACGTGAGGATCATCTACATCTGGCTCTAAAACTGTTATTTGCCTCGTCGGTAGTGTTTCTCCCCTGATTTAAACAAAGTTGTTAGACATTAAATTTATGGATGAAAACAAACATATTTAAAGGTTAATGTTTTACCTTATCAGGCATTCTGGATCTTGGGACCTGCCCCAAGCTTATGCGACGTTCAACTACGGCTTGATAGCCGAAATGGAAAGTGATATTTTTATCTTCCTCTATAGTTTCTGTTCCGAATTCATCACCCTACATTACATATGATTGTGTATTTTTAATCATATTTGATAGGATTACAAAAACATTGGAAGGCAATACAATTAATTATAAGATGTTTAGCTACTTACAATTCTTGCGGCTAATTTCAAGTAGCCGCCCTGGCCTAGCTTGTGATGGCCCATTTTTTCAATCCTAGCTTTGGTTTCCTTCGAGGTGTTAGGCAACCTATCATCAAAATATTGAAGTCAGATATGACGTAGCACACTTTTATTTTAGACATAGAGAAAATTAAAGCTATTGAATTAAAGTTGTAATTTACCTTGCGGGTCCAGTTGGCATTTTTCCTTCTTTGTTTGCCCTTTTCTCTTTTCCGTCATGGATGAGTGTTCTCCACTCACTCTCTAGAACTGTGAGAGGACACTCGTATCTAGGGTTAAATTGCAATTCTGTCCTATAGTTGTCCCTAAAATATTTCAAATATTTGCCGGCTACCTGAGCCACCGCTGTTCTGTCAAATGTGTCGACCCCAAAAAGGGCTTCTAGATAATCTAGAAGTTCTTTTTTCAGGTTGGAATTCTAGGAATTCCACCTTGTGCATATGGTTGGGCCAAAAATTAACAACGCATGGCTCTCCAAAAACCTATAGAACTCATTGTTTTCTACAAAGAAAAAAATATATTATCATTAATTTAAAAATAAAAATCGTGATTAAATATGTTTTAGATAGAGTACATGAAATAGTTAAAATATTAAAATTTACCTGGGAGTTATACGTGCTTTATAGGGACAATTTCGTCGTTCACCAACTACGTGCCATTAATGGTCCCTGTGGAGCTGACACGTGTAGCTCCACGAAACGCAATAATGTAGTTTTCCATATCAGCCTCATCACTGCCAACACGTTCAGCGGTTGGTTGGGTGTCTTCTTGGGGAGGGTGTGTTTCTTGGCTGGCACCTAAAGGAGTAGAAGGTGTATGAGAGGGTTTCTGGGAAATTTCCTGCCCTTGTGTCCCACTACCACCAACACCGGGTTCAGCAAGTGTCAGAAAATGCTACATACAAAAAAACTTTTTGTTAGTTTAGTCAATTTAAAAATTAAAAATCAAACTATCTCAATTCATCTCATGCAGAACAAAAAAAAGATCCTTTTGAATTTTTATTATTACCTGATATGTTTCTAGCTGGGTCATAAGTTTTTTTATCCTCTCTTCTGTTTAAGCTGTTTGAGGTGCGTCTATCAAAGTATCAAATTTAGACCTTGCTTTTCGCTCCTTTTTTCTCAACAAGAGCACTGGAGATAGGGATGAAGAAAGCTCTTCCTCATAGAGGGAATCATCAGGCGTACCATGGCTAGGTGTCTGCATATTTTAACAAAATTAATATTATTTCAATTATGTAAATAACTAAAATACTTGAAGATAGTGCAATGCTGGCACTTTACATGTTCTTTTGCTGGCCTCTTTTCGCGATCATCCCGTCTCGGGGTTGTTCCTGTACTACCCTGATCAGTCTGCCACATTGCAATAAAATTATAAATGTAAAAACTTGAAAACAATATCTAACTTGAAAACACAAAATGAAAACTGAAATAATTTCTAATAAGACACCGGAAGACAGAGTTAGAGTTTCAAATATGTCTTGCATTGACTTTAGTCCTGGAAACATGTCATTGCACATTAAGGCACCCAAACAAGAGACGAGTTGAAAATGAGACTAAACTGGGTTATTTGTAGTGAAATTTTAAAATCTCAAAAGGTATATTAATTATCGAAACAAATCAGCTTCATAATTTTAGTATTATTGAGTCTGCAGTGTGTAAATCACAAAAAAATTGAAACAAAACACTAGAAAAGCAACAGATTGAAATGTGTATATACTCCAACAAAACTCACATTAATAGGCTCTCATTATGGAGCACAAGACCACCTCTATGTAAGATGATGGCAAGGCCTAAAGAAGATTTACTATTGGAAAAAATAGTCTGGTGGCTAAAGATATACACTGCCTATTCCATGCCTCTTTAGATTCTTGCTACCAAAGCACAACTTGAGCAATGAGAACACTATTTTTAAGAGTGATTCTGGATGGGTGATTTTCTTACCAGGTTCGTGCAGCACAGACATGTATGCCCCGCCTATCAATATGGTGGGAAAAAGGAGTGACATCAAATATGGTAGAAGTTCATTCGGCCTAGGAATTGATTGATTCTCTTCTAATTGCTGGAGAAAAGCTTGTTGTTTTAGATTTCTACGCTCCTGGTTGTGGTGCCTGCAGATCTATCCATCCTAAGGTATGTCGAAGGATTGAATCATTAACCAGTTTGTAATATTGTTCTATCAAAATGTTAATTTTTGAAGTAACTATTTTAGCTGTTCCTGGTGAAACATGCCTTTTGATGTATTCCATTCAAACAGATTTCGAATGGGTTTCTCCTCTCTTTCCTAGAGATAATGTTCTCTGAAATATATTATTTGAGCTGGAAAATTCTATGTCTCCTTAACCGACCCCATGTTCTCACCATGGTTGTGCTCCTTTCAGTTTTTCTTTTATAGTCTATTATGGTTTTTCTTAGGGGGTCTGAGAGACTTGGGGTACTCGTTAGATCGTCCTCTTATTATATTAAAAGAGTCTCTACATCTATCCAGCTGTGAGCTGACTTCGCACTGCAAACCTTCTTAAAGAGTGTGTTTGCCTCACAAATTGTGAACCCTGTAGATATGAGTGATGGAAATTTTCCGGAAATCTCTAAACAGGTCCCTGATCCTTTGGTTGCAATTGAAAAGGGCTAGATTGCATCTTTGATGAGAAACTAGATTATCCTTGTAAGCAGATTGATTTTCCTTTTAACAGTGTGAGAACCACTAGGCATACTGATCATATAGATATCTTCTTGTTACAAATGTTTACAATGAGTTTTATGATGAACTTATATGGTATCTCTCACTCAATGTTGCAATATAACTAAATTTAGTTGGCCCAGACAAAAATGCTGGATCTATTGCATCATAACAACTATAATTCTACATTGTTCAGTTACATGATTCTTACCTAACATGTGCTTTGCTAAGCTTCAGGTCATGCTCTCTTTGGCAGTCACAGAAATACTTGTATTTAATAAATATTTTGCAACGTGAATTTTGAGTTCGTACTCAATGGTGTTAACCATTATCATTGCAAATAAATATTACAATAGTTTTGTCACTCTTGTCTTTATGCTCATATGTATGAGATGACATGGGTATATTACCTTGCTTTTTCTCTGACGGAATTTGTATGCAGGGTGCAGAGATTCCCTGCACAGAGATGTTTGGAACATTTTCATTAGCAGTGGGAGCCATGGTATGTGCAATTTCTTTACTTGAGCTGTTGATATTAGATTTGGAACTAAATATTCAGAAAATAATGACTCCAAATGTGCTTTTATAGGTTGTAATGGAATACTGGGCTCGCTGGGCTCACCGAGCTCTCTGGCATGCTTCGCTGTGGTATATGCATGAGGTATAACTACAGTTTACATAAAGGTGGACCAAGAATTACTTAGAAAAAAAAACAATCTAGCTGTAATATAGCAGATATGTTTTGCACTATGCAATCCCCTTTTGTTCCATTGATTACATGACTGTTGAGATGTTAGTTTTAGATTGTAATTGAAAATCCATTTTCTTTGGGCAGTCTCATCACAGGCCAAGGGAGGGACCTTTTGAGTTGAATGACGTGTTTTCCATTATCAATGCTGGTCCAGCCATTGCATTGCTGGCTTATGGATTCTTTAGCAAAGGCTTTGTGCCAGGCCTTTGTTTTGGTGCTATAAGTACTGGCCTCTGTTTTGACTGTTGCTACCATTGAAATTCACAAAAGTACTAAATTGACAGTAGTATTTAAAGAATGATGTGATCACTATAAATTTAAACCAAGTTTGATTTAACAGCTATGTCAAGGTGATTTTCAATAGTAGTATGTTAGTCACTCTATTATCAACCTACCGTGAATTTTGAAAAATTCCTCAGGGGCTTGGTATCACCGTTTTTGGGATGGCATATATGTTTGTGCACGATGGTATTGTTCATCGCCGCTTTCCTGTTGGGCCTATTGCTGATGTTCCATATCTTCTTAAGGTAGCAGCTGCACATCAGGTTTGTTCCTAATTTCCTTATCATAGATCTATAGATCACTTCATTTATCTATGAGTTAGACATATGTTTCTTTCCAGTAAGTAGCGGATCTCATACAGATTTGTTTAAATGCCACTGCAGCTTCATCATGTAGACAAGTTTAATGGTGTACCATATGGTCTTTTCCTTGGACCAAAAGTGAGTTTGCTTCTTCCCTTATAACCATTTGTATCTTTGTATTTCAAATGTATTTAGAGTTATTCATGTTTTGTCTTAGGTGAAGATGTATTAATAGTTTATTGAATTTTTAGTTTCAAAAAACTAGAAGAGGTTGGAGGCCGTGAAGGGCTAGAGAAATTATATAATAGTAAAATAAAGGGCCTCTAATAGCAATTAGCTGCATAGGAGACCTGTAGAGAGACCTGCATAGACTGCATGGTGCTGTAACGTAGCATGCCAAGTGATCGAAGATCTGGCCAGTATTTGGTAAGTAACTTCACTGTATAAATGAAGAAGTTGTTCCAACATTATTTCTGCACTCGTTGAACTGTCCATGTGTGAAAATTCCTTAATCTCCATGTATGAGTAGGATTTGGTAATTTGTTTAATATTCTGCTTATATATTCATGTGTGAAGATCAGTTTGAAAGATCCCCATGTTAAGCTCCATGACAGGGGACTGTGTATACTTTGGTCGGGAATCCTGCGTGAAGGGGTTTATGTTTCAATAACCAACCATATGGAATGTGGAGTACATAATCTTTGAATACGCCTTGAGTCTCAGGAAACCACGCATGTGTAAGAGTAAGAGTCTGCCTGTAGCCATATTCACATTCTCTGTAAATTTATTGAAGTCGTTAGTCGCATTTGAATCACGCCTTGGTGTATGAATAGAGGAATGGTAAATCGTGTACAAGAATCGATATAGCCAGCCACTGTAATTCTCTATTTCGAACTCTGTCCAAACCACAAGGACCTCCGTTGTCTCGGCACATTGACGGTGATTGAATGCCTGTCTGGTGGAGCAGTCTCCTTACGAACAAGTTTGGTGGTTTGTTGTCTGAATGAGTCGCATCGATGAGGTTGAATAAAGGCCCTGTTAAAAGAACAAAGTATAACCACACTCTATTTATTAAAGGATAGTGAAATCTGTCTAAAGCTTAATCCTTGTTTTTTTGAAGAAATAAACGTTGTTATGTTAATTGGATGACTGATGGTGTGGCTTGTTTCTATTGGCGAGATTTAAACTGCACACTGAGATTTCAATGTAATGACAACGGTGTATTGAGGAGCTAGACGGAACCATGAGAGCGGAACAAGAAATGAATAGTAGAAGCGGGTTCATCGCGTGAGTTAGAAAGTGGTAAGAAATATTTAGGAAATCAACGTGATCCCATAAAATCGGTGACGTGTGTCCCTGAGCAGTTTTGAAAACCCACCCTCATTGCGAGTTAAAGCCCGTGCATTTAGCCTATGCGATATTCGTCGGATCATCTAAAGCAGTGTGACGTGTTTTTTCTGTCGTTGGATGTGGTAGGCTCGTTAGCGCTGGGGGCCATGCATATATATGCATTGATCGTTGATAAATTTTGCGGGGTTAACAAGGTTTACGTGTGGTTACATTGACATAATTTTATGTGTGAAGCCTGAACCTCATATAAGGTCCTGGGTTATAAAGTGAATGGGCGATGTTGCGGCTAGTTAAGTATGACAGAGTTCCTCTTAATCAAACCCGAACCACGGTATTAACCAGAGCAAGGTTGAGTCTTTAGCTTTAAGTGAAGTCCAACGTTTGTTGGGTTGTTTCCATAGCGCTTCTAATAGCAGAGGAAGGCTGCAACCTATATATTGATATATTCTAGTGCGTATATAAAAGAAAATTGTATATGCTAGTGGGGAGTAGTGTTTTAGTTAATGGAAAGAGTCTATAAGGTATCGTAGGCTCATGTCAAGGACGTGTATGAACATGACCTTGACCATTGGTTGAGAATAGAGCTCCCACGACAGAAGAGTGAATATGACTGTGTTGTATGAGATATTACATACATATAATAGACCTTGAAATTAATATCTCAAATCTCTGAGATTTGAGATATTGAGCTCTCAGATTTATTTGTTTAATTTTCCATTCCCCGACATAAGAACAGGTTGAGTTGCCAGATTGTGAAGTTGATTGGATAAGAAATTTTGGAGGCATTTTACACACAGATTGAGGTTGAAATAATCTGAAACTGGGTGTTAAAGCTGGTCTTTACATCCCTCCATCAGAGATCATTTATCTTATTGCATTTCATTTTTAGGTGTCTCATTCAGCTCATTCATCTGCATTCCATTAGGGGCATGCCATCATCTGATGGAAGGGCTTTGTCACTCATTCCCCTCATGCCTTGTACCTGCTGGTTCAGGTCTGTTTGTCAAAAACACTGTTACCGATCAAATAGGTAACCTGACCTCAAAACAGGAACTCTAGCCCAAAAAGACTAAAAAAACATGAAAAAACACCCCAAAAACAAAAAGTGTGTATTCCAAAACGCACTTCGTTTTTTTTGAAGGTCAAATTTCAACATTTTATAAAATTATGGTAAAAACAAAATTGTTTCTTGAAAAAAGGATTGAAAAAACACCCTCAAAACAAAACAAGTTGATGCTGGAATAACAAAAAAAAAATTTGTGTCATACTTTTGGCATTTTTAAAAATAGAAATAACATTTTTTAATTTTTAAAATTCAAACATTAAAAAGAAACCTAAAATTTAAGAAAAAAAATAAATTTAAAAAATAAAAACATTTAAAAGCTTAAAATTTAAAAATATATGAAGATAAAAAAAATAAAAATAAAAACAAAATAAAAATTTTAATTCAAACATTAAAAAAAGCCTAAAATTTAAGGGAAAAAAAAAAATTAAGATTAAAATTTTAAAAATATAGAAATTAAAAAAAAAAAAAAAAACAAAATAAAAATATTAAATTAAAAAAAAAAAACAAGTTAAAAAAAGAAGGAAATTATAAAAAAAAAAATATAGAAATTAAATTTAAAAAAGAAAAAGAAAATTCTTATTAAATTTGTTGGTGCTTATTAAAAATAAAATGCTTATTGAATGAGTAACTAAGGTAGAATTCATTAGATTGCTGGTGCTCTGCCTAAAATTTTGTTTAGTTTTATATGTTTTCGTCAGTTTGAAGAGGATCCTTGCACCCTCTTGCCCTCTTGAGCTCCTCAGCAGTCTTTTCCATCCTTTCATTGAATCTGAGACATCAAAGCCATTGCCTACCTTGCCCCAACTTGAACTCTGCAATAATTTTGCCTCATCCCCAAGCCCAAAATTGCCTTTCCCTTTTTTCCAACAAAAACCCTTAAAAAATCAAAATCAAACTCCTTGATTCATATACCTAGCCTAAAATTAGCATTCATTTCAGTCATCTCAGACCCTATTGATTACTTTTCGCTGAGATTGACCCGGAGAGAGCCCTCTCCTGTTTTGGTAGGGCTAGCTACCAGACTGAGCGTGGTATGATGTTACCCTAAACTCTACCTTCCTTCAGCCTAAGGTGGATTTGGGCTATAACATAGTGGCGACCATACTGGGGAAGAAATGGTTTGCTTGTTAGTTTTATTTGTTTTATAAGCTACAGACGGAGCCTGAAGTTATGCCAGATAGCCTTTGAAACGTTGTTGCTTTGCATTAGCGAAAGTAGATAAACGTTGGTTCAGTCAATCTCTGGTCTAGTTTGTAAACGTAACATCTGACTTGCAAGTTGCCCCAGTACATGTATCAAGTTTAGATCTGATTGTTGATGGTGGACAACGATCAGACATATGAAGGCTGAAATAGATCGGTTTTGTCCTTTTATTTTTGAATAGATCAACACACTGGATTCCAGAAGACATACTAGAGCTAATCCCGATCCTAATCCTCCTCCAGTGTATGAGAATCCCAATCTGATTTCAAGAATCCTCCGTCGAGAAAGTCCCATGATCCATTTTTTTAAATCTCATTCATACCCTACTGTATTTTAGTTCCTTGAAGATATTGAGTTTGATGATCAATTCGAGTTGTCGTTGTTTGAAACTAAGTCTGAAAGTGCTACTGGTTCAACTGTCATAAATCCTGAGTTTATCAAGTACCTTGAGATTGAACAAGCTAATATATCCATTGATAGTTACATACTGAACATTCAAAACTCTATTGTGGCAACGAATATCCCTGAATTCGTAGAGTCTGCATCCAAAACTCTTGGTCCATCAGCAGTTACTTCTGATTCACAAGTTCACGCTGCGCCTTCTTTCATTCCTACCATTCCCGTGCAACCATCAATATATGATCAACAATTTGCAGTAGTTCCTTCTCCATCTCCACCACATACACCTCGTATTGAGGAGCTAGACGGAACCATGAGAGCTGAACAAGAAATGAATAGTAGAAGCGGGTTCATCGTGTGAGTTAGAAAGTGGTAAGAAATATTTAGGAAATCAACGTGATCCCATAAAATCGGTGACGTGTGTCCCTGAGCGGTTTTGAAAACCCACCCTCATTGCGAGTTAAAGCCCGTGCATTTAGCTTACGCGATATTCATCGGATCATCTGAAGCAGTGTGACGTTTGTTTTCTATCGTTGGATGTGGTAAGCCCGTTAGCGCTAGGGGCCATGCATATATATGCATTGATCGTTGATAAATTTTGCGGGGTTAACAAGGTTGACGTGTGGTTATATTGACATAATTTTATGTGTGAAGCCTAAACCTCATATAAGGTCCTGGGTTATAAAGTGAATGGGCGATGTTGCGGCTAGTTAAGTATGACAGAGTTCCTCTTAAGTATGACAGAGTTCCTCTTAATCAAACCCGAACCACGGTATTAACCAGAGCGAGGTCGAGTCTTTAGCTTTAAGTGAAGTCCAACGTTTGTTGGGTTGCTTCCATAGCGCTTCTAATAGCAGAGGAAGGCTGCAACCTATATATTGATATATTCTAGTGCGTATATAAAATAAAATTGTATATGCTAGTGGGGAGTAGTGTTTTAGTTAATGGAAAGAGTCTATAAGGTATGGTAGGCTCATGTCAAGGACGTGTATGAACATGACCTTGACCATTGGTTGAGAATAGAGCTCCCACGAAAGAAGAGTGAATATGACTGTGCTGTATGAGATATTACATACATATAATAAACCTTGAAATTAATATGTCAAATCTCTGAGATTTGAGATATTGAGCTCTCAGATTTATTTGTTTAATTTTCCATTCCCCGACATAAGAACAGGTTGAGTTTCCAGATTGTGAAGTTGATTGGATAAGAAATTTTGGAGGCATTTTACACACAGATTGAGGTTGAAATAATCTGAAACTGGGTGTTAGAGCTGGTCTTTACATCCCTCCATCAGAGATCATTTCTCTTATTGCATTTCATTTTTAGGTGTCTCATTCAGCTCATTCATCTGCATTCCATTAGGGGCATGCCATCATCTGACGGAAGGGCTTTGTCACTCATTCCCCTCATGCCTTGTACCTGCCGGTTTAGGTCTGTTTGTCAAAAACACTGTTACCGATCAAATAGGTAACCTGGCCTCAAAACGGGAACTCTAGCCCAAAAATACTAAAAAAACATGAAAAAACACCCCAAAAACAAAAAGTGTGTATTCCAGAACGCACTTCGTTTTTTTTGAAGGTCAAATTTCAACATTTTATAAAATTATGGTAAAAACAAAATTGTTTCTTGAAAAAAGGATTGAAAAAAACCCTCAAAACAAAACAAGTTGATGCTGGAATAACAAAAAAAAAATTGTGTCATACTTTTGGCATTTTTAAAAATAGAAATAACATTTTTTAATTTTTAAAATTCAAACATTAAAAAAAAACCTAAAATTTAAGAAAAAAAATAAAAGCTTAAAATTTAAAAATATATGAAGATAAAAAAAATAAAAATTTTAATTCAAACATTAAAAAAAGCCTAAAATTTAAGGAAAAAAAATTAAGATTAAAATTTAAAAAATATAGAAACTAAAAAAAAAAAAACAAAATAAAAATATTAAATTTAAAAAAAAAAAAAACAAGTTAAAAAAATAAGGAAATTATAAAAAAAAATATAGAAATTAAATTTAAAAAAGAAAAAGAAAATGCTTATTAAATTTGTTGGTGCTTATTAAAAATAAAATGCTTATTAAATGAGTAACTAAGGTAGAATTCATTAGATTGCTGGTGCTCTGCCTAAAATTTTGTTTAGTTTTATATGTTTTCGTCAGTTTGAAGAGGATCCTTGCACCCTCTTGCCCTCTTGAGCTCCTCAGTAGTCTTTTCCATCCTTTCATTGAATCTAAGACATCAAAGCCATTGCCTACCTTGCCCCAACTTGAACTCTGCAAGAATTTTGCCTCATCCCCAAGCCCAAAATTGCCTTTCCCTTTTTTCCAACAAAAACCCTTAAAAAATCAAAATCAAACTCCTTGATTCATATACCTAGCCTAAAATTAGCATTCATTTCAGTCATCTCAGACCCTATTGATTACTTTTCGCTGAGATTGACCCAGAGAGAGCCCTCTCCTGTTCTGGTAGGGCTAGCTACCAGACTGAGCGTGGTATGATGTTACCCTGAACTCTACCTTCCTTCAGCCTAAGGTGGATTTGGGCTATAACATAGTGGCGACCATACTGGGGAAGAAATGGTTTTCTTGTTAGTTTTATTTGTTTTATAAGCTACAGACGGAGCCTGAAGTTATGCCGGATACCCTTTGAAATGCTCTTGCTTTGCATTAGCGAAAGTAGATAAACGCTGCTTCAGTCAATCTCTGGTCTAGTTTGTAAACGTAACATCTGACTTGCAAGTTGCCCCAGTACATGTATCAAGTTTAGATCTGATTGTTGATGGTGGACAACGATCAGACATATGAAGGCTGAAATAGATCGATTTTTTCCTTTGATTTTTGAATAGATCAACACACTGGATTCCAGAAGACATACTAGAGCTAATCCCGATCCTAATCCTCCTCCAGTGTATGAGAATCCCAATCTGATTTCAAGAATCCTCCGTCGAGAAATTCCCATGATCCCTTTTTTTAAATCTCATTCATACCCTACTGTATTTTAGTTCCTTGAAGATATTGAGTTTGATGATCAATTCGAGCTGTCGTTGTTTGAAACGAAGTCTGAAAGTGCTACTGGTTCAACTGTCATAAATCCTAAGTTTATCAAGTACCTTGAGATTGAACAAGCTAGTAGATCCATTGATAGTTACATACTGAACATTCAAAACTCTATTGTGGCAACGAATATCCCTGAATTCATAGAGTCTGCATCTGAAACTCTTGGTCCATCAGCAGTTACTTCTGATTCACAAGTTCACGCTGAGCCTTCTTTCATTCCTACCATTCCCGTGCAACCATCAATATCTGATCAGCAATCTGCAGTAGTTCCTTCTCCATCTCCACCACATACACCTCGTATTGAGGAGCTAGACGGAACCATGAGAGCGGAACAAGAAATGAATAGTAGAAGCGGGTTCATCGCGTGAGTTAGAAAGTGGTAAGAAATATTTAGGAAATCAACGTGATCCCATAAAATCAGTGACGTGTGTCCCTGAGCGGTTTTGAAAACCCACCCTCATTGTGAGTTAAAGCCCGTGCATTTAGCCTATGCGATATTCGTCGGATCATCTGAAGCAGTGTGATGTGTGTTTTCTGTCGTTGGATGTGGTAGGCCCGTTAGCGCTGGGGGCCATGCATATATATGCATTGATCGTTGATAAATTTTGCGGGGTTAACAAGGTTGACGTGTGGTTACATTGACATAATTTTATGTGTGAAGCCTGAACCTCATATAAGGTCCTGGGTTATAAAGTGAATGGGCGATGTTGCGGCTAGTTAAGTATGACAAAGTTCCTCTTAATCAAACCCAAACCACGGTATTAACCAGAGCGAGGTCGAGTCTTTAGCTTTAAGTGAAGTCCAACGTTTGTTGGGTTGTTTCCATAGCGCTTCTGATAGCAGAGGAAGGCTCCAACCTATATATTGATATATTCTAGTGCGTATATAAAAGAAAATTGTATATGCTAGTGGGGAGTAGTGTTTTAGTTAATGGAAAGAGTCTATAAGGTATGGTAGGCTCATGTCAAGGACATGTATGAACATGACCTTGACCATTGGTTGAGAATAGAGCTCCCACGAAAGAAGAGTGAATATGACTGTGTTGTATGAGATATTACATACATATAATAAACCTTGAAATTAATATCTCAAATCTCTGAGATTTGAGATATTGAGCTCTCAGATTTATTTGTTTAATTTTCCATTCCCCGACATAAGAACAGGTTGAGTTGCCAGATTGTGAAGTTGATTGGATAAGAAATTTTGGAGGCATTTTACACACAGATTGAGGTTGAAATAATCTGCTGGGTGTTAGAAATTTGGTCTTGTCAGTCGGGGAGATCATTTCTCTTATTGCATTTCATTTTTAGGTGTCTCATTGACTCATTCATACGCATTCCATTAGGGGCATGCCATCATGCAGCGGAAGGCTTTGTACTCATTCCCCTCATGCCTTGTACCTTACGGTTCGAATACGTTTGTCAAAGCTGCTTATTCTTGATGAAATAGGTAACCTAACCTCAAAACGGGAACTCTAGCCCAAAAAGACTAAAAAAACATGAAAAAACATGAAAAAACAAAAAAAAGTGTATTCCAGAACACACTTGGTTTTTTCCTAAGGTCAAATTTCAACATTTTATAAAATTACGCTAAAAAAAAAATTGTTTCTTGAAAAAAGGATTGAAAAAACACCCTCAAAACAAAACCAGACGATGCTGGAATAACAAAAAAAAAAAATTGTATCATATTTTTAACATTTTTTAAAATAGAAATAACATTTTTTAATTTTAAAAATTCAAACATTAAAAAAAACCTAAAATTAAAGAAAAAAATAAATTTAAAAAATAAAAACATTTAAAAGCATAAAATTTAAAAATATATGAAGATAAAAAAAAATAAAAATAAAAAAAAATAAAAATTTTAATTCAAACATTAAAAAAAACCTAAAATTTAAGGAAAAAAATAAAAAAAATTAAGATCAAAATTTAAAAAATCTAGAAATTAAAAAAAAAATAAAAAATAAAAAAATAAATATTAAATTAAAAAAAAAAACAAGTTAAAAAAAAGGACATTATAAAAAATAAAATATAGAAATTAAATTTAAAATGAAAAAGAAAATGCTTATTAAATTTAAAAAAATAAAAATAAATTTAAACAAAAAATTAAATTTAAGGAAATATATTAAATTTTAATAAATTTAAAAATTAAAAATTAAAAAAAAAAAAACATTATTTAAATTAAAAGTAAAAAAATGAAAAATTAATTAAAAATAAAAAATAAAATAAAATACAGAAAATATTAAATTTAAAACAATATATTAAAAAAACAAATAAACTATAAAAAATAAATTAAATTTAAATTATAAAAAATAATATATATATATATATATATATATATATATATATATATATATATATATATATATATATATATATATATATGAACTTAAATTAAAATATGTATATATATCAGATTTTATTAAATTTAAGAAAAAAAAGTTTATATTAAAATAACAAATTAAATTTAACAACAAAAAAATTAAATTTTAATAAATAAATGAATAAACAAATAAATTTGGAAGAAAAAATAAATTTTAAATATAAAGAAAAAAAAACATTGTTAAAAGAAAAACTTTAAAAACTTTAAAAATCAATTAAAAATGGAAAATTGAAAAAAAAAATGAAAAAAAAAATATTAAATTAAAAAAAAAAAATTAAAAAAAAAATTAATTTAAAAAAATTAAGTTTAATTAAAAAAAATCTAATTTTAAATATACAATTTTAATTGAAATATAAAAATATAAAAATTTTATGTAATTAACAAAAAAATATTAATAAAAAAGTAAAACATTTAAAAAACGATATTAAATCCAAATAGATTTAAAAAAAAAATACAAAATTTATTAAATTTTATAAAATTATACTAAAAAACTAAACGTAAAACTTAATAATAAAGAAAAATTATGAAATTAAAAAAAAAAAATCAATTAAATAAAAAAAAAACAAATTTAATAAAAATTATTTCCAAAAAAAAAAATTAAAAAAAAAATACAAAACAATTTTTATTTTAAATAAAAAAATTTAAAAAAAAAAACAAAAAATCAATTAAAAAAAAAAAAAAAACGGGGGTTGGTGGTGGTGGGGCGGCGGGCGGCTGGGCACCGGGGGCGATCAGGCGGTACCACGGTGCTTGACCGGCCTCAACCCCGCCCAGCCGCCTGAACCCGCCATTGTTGCCAGAGGCCGAGGCGGGCGGCGGCGCCACGAGGCAACCAACCAGCCTGGCCGAGCTGCACAGGCCAGGAGGCGGGTTGGAGATCAGCCTCGGCCCGGAAGACGTGTGGCGACGCCCTGTCGCCCTAGCCAGTGACCCAGATTGCCTACATCAGTTCTTTCTACCACCAACTTAGTTTTTCTAAATGTTTTTATTTGATTTTTTTTTTTTTTTAATTTTTTTTTTTTTTTTTAATTTAATTTTTTTATTTAAAATAAAATTTGTTTTGTATTTTTTTTTTACTTTTTTATTTATTTATTTATTTTTTTTTGAAATAATTTTTAAAAAACATTTTTTTTTGAAATAATTTTTAATTTTTGTTTTAATTTTTTTTTTTTATTCAATTTTTTTATTTTAAATTCAATTTGTTTAATTTTTTTTATATTTAATATTATAGATTAAAATCTATAAATTGTTTCATTAAAAAAAAACACTAAATTTATGTATATTTGTTTTTTGTTTTATTTTTTTAATGATAGTTGTTTGTTGTTTGTTGTTTTTTTTTTTTTTTTTTTGTTAATTTTAAAATTTGTATTTTTTTTCTTATTATTATTATTATTATTTTTTTAATTTAAATTTTTAAATTTAATTTAATTTAATTAATTAATTTATTTATTTTTTAAATTTAATTTTTTTAATCTAAATTTTAATTTTGTAATTTTAATTATTTTTAATTTTTTTAAAAATATATATATATATATATATATATATATATATATATATATATATATATGGTTTTTTTTTAATAAGTTAGAAAAAAATGTTTTTGATGGTTTTTTTTTTAAATTTTTTTGGTCAATTTTTGTTTTTTTTTCTTTAAATTATGTGTTTTTTTTTCAAATTTTGTCATTTCCTTTGATATAATTTTAAAATATTTTTGTTTTATTTATTTATTTTTCTTTAAATTTTTTATTTTTACGAGTTTTTTTTGGTTTTTTTAACATTTTTATTGTTTTTATATGTATATATTTTTATCTAAGTTTTATGTTTTATTACGAACATGAAAATCACCACTCTTAAAAAAAAGGTTGATGCAACATCAGTACGTTTCAAAATTAGCATGAAAATCACCGCTCTAAAAAAAAAAAAGTTGATGCTGCATCAATACATTTCAAAATTAGCATGAAAATCACTAACATTTTAAAACAAATATTCATACTTCATAAATAAAAATATTACAGTGTCAAAAATGTGCATAAAAAGAAAATGGTGATTCTGCATCACCACTTTTCAAAATCAGGTGCTTTTTATGCTACCAAAAAAAAGTAGGTAACATTGCAGTTACCTATTTCATCGGTAACATTGTTCAAAATCAAAGTCATTCGTAGTCTTGTTTTGGTCTCTTGGTTAACTAAAGAGTCATCTCAGTCATTAGGTCTAGGTTTTCTCAAATTTTGTGTTTCAGAGTGTCCAATGATGCCAACAGGCCAGAGGGAGATTCTAAATAAGTTTTCACTTCAAATTGTTCATTATCATTAATGCTTAAAAATGATTCTTCTTCAAAACTCTGTTTTGAGGAAGAAATCGTCAAATTTATTGTTTGTAATAAATATGTAATTTTTAAAGTTTTCCATCATGAAGAATTCAGAGGTAGCCCTAGTACTCCTTTGCCGAAATACAACGCCAACCATCCCTGCAAAAAATCAACCAAGAAACCATCGTTTCACCCAAAAATCAAAGAGGAAACAAAAAGACAGAGTTTGTATTAAAGTGAAAAAATGCCAATTCCAAAAATTACAAAAGTGGGTTGTTTCAAAATGAAAATCAAATTCCTTTGATACATAAGATATTTCTACATTGATCAATTCATTTGCTCCAAGAGACATCAAAGAAAGCCGAGTCAGATTGTAGAAGGGCAAAAACAGGGTTTGAAGGTCGACTGTGTGGTAATTGTCTGCGTGGCGCATTGGGTAAGAGCGCGGCGCACATAGGCTGCGCGGCGCACTGGGCCTCCTACCACAGTACATTTCTCCAATGAGCGCGGCGCATCTAGGAGACGCGGCGCACTGGGCTTGTGCATGGCGCACAGAGCCTCCAAACATATTTTCACCACCGCTTCATCAAATTTTAAATCAACTCAACTCTGTTGCTCCAAGTAAGTGTTTGTGCGCCCTTGCCATTGATTTTAGTGTGTGTTTGCTGCAATTTGGAGAGGAGGTTGTAAGAGTTTGAAGGCCAAATTTTAAACCCTATATTCATATCAAAACTGCTCCATAAGGTTTATGTTTGAAGTTTAAAGTCTGCTTGTTGATGCCAATTTGCTCGAGCTCCATTCCCCATCACTGTCATATTGTTATCACAGTCCTTTCCCTTTTCTCTTATGTCCCAAAACCAATTACTCATATCCCTTGTCCCCCATTTTTCCTATCACTAAACCCTACTAGCTCTCCCCCTTTCATATCACTTATAAATTCCCAATTCCTAAAATAGTCAAGTGACTGTCTCCACATCCTTAATTCCACTTGACTGTTATATATCTTGTTCTCATTCATCCCTATCTCTAAAACTACAATTCCCCATCACCATTCCCCTCCCATGACATTTACAAATGCTCCGAAATCCCAAAGTTCCCAAACAACCAAATGACTGTTATTGCATTAAATTCACTTGGAAAATCCCCACTTTTCCCACTGTTCATATTTCCTCATTATCCCTATTTCTTGTTTAGCACATTTGGCATTGAAAACAAAGACACTAAGTCCAATTTCTCATTTTCAACACACCAAACATACACCTTTCTTTCAGCACCATGACAGAGACAGATTCGTCATATGAGCAAGAATATGAGCAGGACAGTGACTCAACCACCGAGCTTTATGTACCGAGAAGGCCTCATAAAAGTGGCAAGCATGTCAGAGAAGAGCCCACTTCCTTGACTCAATTGCAGGCCTTCCCGCTTGCAATGGCATGCTTTCAGAAACATTCATGTTTTCATTATTGTGAGATGATTGCTCAGATTCAGCATCATCAGGAGTTGGTTCGCTTGTTTGTTTTACATTTGCGTGATGTTCATGTAAACCTTGCTGGAGTGAACTTGACCTTGACACCAGAAACCATTTCTCAGGCAACCGGGATACCGAATATAGGTGAAGAGTGGAATAAGAGACAACAGCTAGATAGAGCATATTATGAACCTTACATCAGGCCTGGTTATATGAGGCAGCTCACCAGCGTGTTTCCTTCATATTCTTGAAGGAGTCCTATGCGCCATTAATGAAACTCATCATCAGATACTTCAGCTGTGAGGGCAGGTTCTCACGCCTTTATGCATACCACATCAGACTTTTGATGCATTTCACGAGAGTGAGGATGATGAACATTCCATACTTCATGTGCCGAAACATAGAGCGGATGACTACTCTTGTGCAGAAGAAGACTCCAGAGTAGTAGCATAACAACATTTATCATTATGCGCTCATCAAGATGATTGTGGTACATCAGCTTGGATTGCAGGGCATTGCATGGGAGGAGTTCATTTCCCGTGACTTCTTTACAGCCCCTCAGCCTCCTTTAGATATTTTTCATCATGAGGGTGAGCCTTCACATCAGTTTGAGGGTCCTGAGACAGAGCCTATCAGTGTTCCAGTTTGTGTTACCTATCAGAGAGGTACCAGAGCCTTATTTGTAGCAGCACGACGAGTACTATCTCCACCTGGGGTGGAAGGGGTCTCGCTACCTTCATCAGCAGCGCGAGTACTATCTTCACTTGGGGTGGAAGGGGTCTTGCCTTTGACATCAACACAGATACAGGGACAGGACAGAGGCAAGAGGCATGTGCAAGACACTGATTTTACACTCATTGATGTTGATTCGAGCTCTCCTAGCTCAAAAATGAAAGAAATCATCCAGGAGCAGAAAAATGAGATCAGCACATTGACCGACAAGTTGCAGAAAGCTCAGTGGGTTGTAAATTGCTTGGAGCAGCAGAATAAACAACTGGAGGATCAGCAGACACTCATGGAGTTGCAGAAAATCCGTGAAGACCGGGAATTGGCCCGAAAAAGACCAGGTGACATGACACCATTTGAGCGGGAGAATTGCCTTACGAGAGTCAACATTAATCTTGAGAAACTATTGGCAAAGGCCAATAGGGACAAAGACATGCTCAGACATATGAAGAACCACTATTGGGCCCGCACACATGTTTGCAAAGCGAAGATGAAGATCCTGAAGGCGAGGCTGAGGAGAGCACTGAAACGTTGGAAAAGGCCTGATCCACTCGAAATATTGGCCGAAGCTTCTTTGGTTGAGCATGGCACATGATTGGGGGCCTTCACTCCAAGTTTCAGCAAATTTGGAGTAAATTTTGTCATTTTTGAAAATTTGGTCGCAAAACAGATTTTTCTACCCGACGCGTCGCGCCACTTGGCGCGCGCTTATGATTGGGACATCTTCTGGAGAAAAAATTGATATTTTTAAGTTTTTTATGATAAATTATGCATGTTGAGATATGACTGAGAGATTTCATCAAGTTCTAGATGGTCTTAAGGGTCAAAAACACTCCAAAAATGGCCTTTCTGCCACCTTTTGCACCAGCAGGAACCAGTCTTGGGAGATTGAAGTTTTGGAGGGGAAAATGAACTTCAAATTGAAAAATTCCACTTGGGTTGGATAGTAGAAAGACAGGAATTTCCAACGAGCTATCATGAGCTCAATTTGGACTTCAAGAAGTGCCTCAAAAACATTCTCAAAGTGGCGCGACACATTGAGTTTTTGAGCGCGGCGCATAGAGAAATTTGGCCTCATTTTCACTCTTCAGCTCAGAAATTCGCCCAGTTTTGACTAGTTTCACTTTTTGATGTAAATATTGATATATCTTGATGTAATTTGATGATTATGATGTAATTTTGGCTCTTATTTACTTTTTCTAGAGGATTCATTCACTAAAAAGTGAAAATTAAATGAATGAATCAGTTTCCTTCCATATAGAGGCAAGTTGTTTGATTGCCTAGATTTCAGTTCCTTGTTTAGAATTGGTTGAAACAGTTCCTAGAAGGATGAGATCGACCCCTAGAGGCATGGGGAGGGGTTAGGATGGTCTATATATTGTATTTTCTGAGACATTTTTAGGGTTTGACTCTTGGGAATAGTTTGGCACCTCATTGTATATTCATTTCAGATTTTTGGCAAAGGAAAGACCAGAGTTTTACAGCACTTGTTGGGATCCTTGTGGCTCCGAGTTTTGATGATGTTTTTCTCCATGTATCTGTAAGTTTCATTAATTTTTATGTATGCCATTTCCCTTCTCTTTGCTTCTGAAATTAAACAAATGAGTAACTAAGGTAGAATTCATTAGATTACTGGTGCTCTGCCTAAAATTTTGTTTAGTTTTATATGTTTTCATCAGTTTGAAGAGGATCCTTGCACCCTCTTGCCCTCTTGAGCTCCTCAGCAGTCTTTTCCATCCTTTCATTAAATCTGAGACATCAAAGCCATTGCCTACCTTGTCCCAACTTGAACTCTGCAAGAATTTTGCCTCATCCCCAAGCCCAAAATTGCCTTTCCCTTTTTTCCAACAAAACCCTTAAAAAATCAAAATCAAACTCCTTGATTCATATACCTAGCCTAAAATTAGCATTCATTTCATTCATTTCAGACCCTATTGATTACTTTTCGCTAAGATTGACCCGGAGAGAGCCCTCTCCTGTTCTGGTAGGGCTAGCTACCAGACTGAGCGTGGTATGATGTTACCCTGAACTCTACCTTCCTTCAGCCTAAGGTGGATTTGGGCTATAACATAGTGGCGACCATACTAGGGAAGAAATGGTTTGCTTGTTAGTTTTATTTGTTTTATAAGCTACAGACGGAGCCTGAAGTTATGCCAGATAGCCTTTGAAAAGCTCTTGCTTTAGCGAAAGTAGATAAACGCTGCTTCAGTCAATCTCTGGTCTAGTTTGTAGACATAAAATTTGACTTGCAAGTTGCCCCAGTACATGTATCAAGTTTAGATCTGATTGTTGATGGTGGAAAACGATCAGACATATGAAGGCTGAAATAGATCGGTTTTGTCCTTTGATTTTTGAATAGATCAACACACTGGACTCCAGAAGACATACTAGAGCTAATCCCGATCCTAATCCTCCTCTAGTGTATGAGAATCCCAATCTGATTTCAAGAATCCTCCGTCGAGAAAGTCCCATGATCCCTTTTTTTAAATCTCATTCATACCCTACTGTATTTTAGTTCCTTGAAGATATTGAGTTTGATGATCAACTCGAGCTATCGTTGTTTGAAACTAAGTCTGAAAGTGCTACTGGTTCAACTGTCATAAATCCTAAGTTTATCAAGTACCTTGAGATTGAACAAGATAATAGATCCATTGATAGTTACATACTGAACATTCAAAACTCTATTGTGGCAACGAATATCCCTGAATTCATAGAGTTTGCATCCGAAACTCTTGGTCCATCAGCAGTTACTTCTGATTCACAAGTTCACGCTGAGCCTTCTTTCATTCCTACCATTCCCGTGCAACCATCAATATCTGATCAACAATTTGCAGTAGTTCCTTCTCCATCTCCACCACATACACCTCGTACATCTACTGCTCCTACTCCACCCGTTTCTCCAAGACAGATCATAAATCCACCAAGAGCAATGGCTACTAGATTCACACCTCTTGTCTTACCACAGAACTTAGATCCCATGCCTGCTGATTATCAGAGTAAAATCCCATTGTTTGATGGTACTCCTCAAAGTGTGCCCGCTCAACAGCATATTGATAGAATGGCAAACTTCTTTGATCTCCATGAAATTGATGAAGAGAATGTCACCATGAGATTGTTTGTGCAAAATTTTGGAGGTGAGGTACGCAAGTGGTTTAGAGCTTTGGAGCCCATAAGTATTAATACATTAGATGAGCTTCAGAGACAGTTTCTAGATCGGTGGGAAATGAATAAATATCCACTTCAAATCACTTCTGAATATACCAAGATCAAACGTAATGCTGGTGAGTCCGTCTAAGACTATATTATCAGATTTAATGCGGTTTATAATGCAATTCTTGATGATTTGAGGCCATCTAAGAAGTCAGCTTTGTTAAAATTCCCATATGGTTTTGATCCGGAGATGGCCTATTCATTACAAGACAGAGATCCGCCCACCTTAGAAGATATGCAGAAAATTGTGGTGAGTGTTGAGGCAAATTTGAATGAGAAGAGAGCTAGATTGAAAGGAGAGAAGAAAGTTGTAATAAAGGAAGAAGCTTCTACATCTACATCAGATCAGCTACTTTGCAAGGTGGAAATAATGATTGAAAATCTCACACTTGATAAGCCCGAACCGCAAATTCGAAATCCCAACTTTCGTGGTCAGTAGCAGCCTCAATTCAGGATCAAACAACGAGAGCAGTGAGCACAAGAACCAGCAATCCAGAAACAAGTAATTTGAAGATCCCAATGAACTCAAGTAATAAGTTTGAAATCCATTTGAAGCACCATCCTATCGTCCCGGATAATCAAATATGTTGGCAAGTTTTCCAATATGATGATGAGATTAATGATTTTCTGCAAAATAAAGGTAAGTTCAAAGATACCTCAATTGATGTAGAATATGATGATGGTGAAGATGACGTGCAAGTCAATCAAATGGAAGTGTTGCAGCTGAAAGATAATGTTATTCTTAAAGGTTTGATACCTTTAGAAGAGCTCTTCGATCAGGATGATGTGGCTAAGAAACCAACCTTACGGCCGACTGAAAAAGGAGTTGAAGATGTAAATATTGGAACAACTGAAGACCCAAATATGGTAAAGTTATCCAAATCATTGCCACCAGAGGTAAAGGCTAAATATATGAGTTTGTTGTCTTCTTTCGCTGATGCTTTTGCTTGGGACTACTCAGATTTAAAGACGTATGATACCAATATAATTCAGCACACTATCCCAATCAAGCCTAATCAGAAGCCTTTCAGACAGAAGCTGAGAAGAATCAACCCGAAGTTGCTACCATCAATTGAGAAGGAGGTAAACAGGTTGTACAAAGCAGTAATCATTGTTCCCATCAGATTTTCTGATTGGATTTCCAATTTGGTGGCAGTGCGGAAAAAGACATGTGAGATCTGGTTGTGAATTGATTTTTGAAATCTGAACAAGGTGTCATTGAAGGAAAATTATCCATTGCCCAAAATGGATCATATACTTCAGCGAGTAGTTGGAGTATCTCGTATGTCACTACTCAATGGTTATGATGGATATAACCAAATTTTGGTCCATGAGGACGACTGAGACAAAACAGCGTTCACCACTCCGTGGGGAACTTTCCACTATGCCAAGATGCCATTCGGTTTGAAAAATGTTGGTGCGACTTTTCAGCGGGCGATGGATATGGCTTTTACAAATGAGAAGGATGTATTTCTTGTTATATACCTTGATGATTTGATGGTCTTTTCCAATTCAGATGAAGAGCATATGTATCACTTGAAAGTTGTCTTTCAAAAGTGCAGAAAATATGGTGTCTCGCTTAATCTGAAAAGAGCTTGTTTTCCATGGATGAGGGAAAATTACTTGGTCACATTATTTCAAAAGATGGCATTCGTATTGATCTAGCACGTGTTGAAGAAATTCAGCAAATTGACCCTCCCAGGAACAAGAAGGAGATTCAGTCTTTTAATGGTAAGATGAAATTTTTACGCTGCTTCGTCCCTAACCTTGCTGAACATCTAAGAGAGATAACAAATATGCTTAAAAAGGACAGCCCAGTGAAGTGGACTGAAGAGGCGTTAAAGTCCTTTAATTTGGTGAAGTTGGCACTATCTTCAGCTTCGGTGTTAATCAGCCCAGATTACACCCAAGATTTTATTTTGTTTTCATTTGCTTTGGAGCACACCATGGAAACCGTGTTAATGCAGAAAAGAGATGGGCATGAAAAGCCAATAGCTTTTTTCAGTTGAACTGTAAGAGACGCAGCCTTGAAGTACAACATCATTGAGAAGCAAGCTCTGGCACTTGTGAAAGCATTAAAGGATTTCTAGGTATACATTTTGCATTCTCATATTTTGGCTTATGTTCCTAACGCTGCCGTGAAAGATGTTTTAGTACAAACTGATCCGGAAGGAAGACGAGGCAAGTGGATTGCAGCTTTGCTGGAGTATGATGTGGAGATAAGGCCCACGAAGCTTATCAAAGGACAGGGGCTGGCGAAGCTTATGGTTGAATCGAATTTTCATGCATTAGACATAAATCTGATTGCTGCTAGGTCTGATGAGGATGAGGAGAATTCTCCACTTCAGGTATCGGAAATTTTTGTTGCTTCTCCGTGGTATTCAGATATCATGTATGTTCTTCAAAATTTGTCACCACCGCCCGACATGACTAGAAACAAAGGTAGAACTCTGAAACTGAAGGCTGCAAAATTTTGTATTTTGAATTCTGCACTTTATTGGAAAGATCTGGGTGGTGTTTTGTTGAATTGTTTAGTGGAAGAAGAAGCGAAGAAGGTAATGGAGGATTTCCATAAAGGAGACTACGTGGGTCACCTTTTTTTGAAAACAACAGCCAATAAGATTTTGAGAGCCGGATACTATTGGCCGACATTGTTTGCTGATGTGTATAAAACTGTCAAAGACTGCCATGAGTGCCAGATTTTCGAAGGAAGATAGAAATTACAGCCTTTGCTGCTTAAACCTATTGAGGTAAGTGCCCCTTTTCAGTAGTGGGGTTTGGATTTCATTGGGGAGATCCATCCTCCTTCTTCAGGAAAACATAGATGGATCCTAACAGTGACTGATTACTTTACGAAATGGATCGAAGCAGTTCCCACAAGGCAGGCTACGGATTCAGTAATCATTTCCTTCCTTGAGAATAACATTTTGTCTCGTTTTGGTTGCCCAAATAAATTGATCACTGATAATGCAGTAGCTTTTAAATCAATAAAGATGATTGATTTTTGTGCCAAGTATAAAATCATTTTGGGACATTCAACCGCCTATCATCCGCAAGGCAACGGATTGGTGGAATCTTCCAATAAATCTTTAGTCAACATCATTAAAAAGTTGTTGGACATAAACAAGAAGAGTTGGCATAAGAAGTTGGTCAATGCATTATGGGCTGATCGGGTGAGTCAAAAGAAATCCATTGGTATGTCCCCATTTGAGTTAGTTTATGGAGTGGATACAGTGTTTCTTACCTCTCTTGCTGTTTCGGTGGTCAAGCTTCTTCAGGAAGCTGGCAGTGAAGAAAACCACATGAAGAGAAGGATAAATCAGATGATTCATTTGCAGCAAACGAGAGAAGAGGTTTTCCAGAACACATTTAAGTTGCAGGAGAGAATCAAGAAAATCTATGATAGGAAAGCGAAGGCAGATAAATTCCAATTGGAGGAAGTGGTGCTAAAGTGGGATGCTAGGAATGAGGACAAAGGTAAACACGGTAAGTTTGAAAATCTCTGGAAAGGTCCCTTTAATATTGCAGCATATCGAGGTCAAAACGCCTTTCTTTTGAAGGAGATGAACGGTGAAGACTGTCCAGGAGGGCCGGTCAATGGTTGGCTGCTCAAGAGGTACCATTTCTAAGATGTTTTCTGCTGATCACATTGTCATTGTAGATATCATTTATTTCAATTTCATCGCAAGTGTGCACTGTGGTCTTTTCTTCAGTTTGGGGCATGAAGTGAAGGCTATAATTCTGAAGAAGGATTTCAATTTTGGTTTGAGTCTGTCTAGTCGGTTATGGTTCAGTCATTTCAGTTTTAAAAGTTGAGTCAGTCTGAGTCAAAGTTTCAGTCAAATAAATTCAGTCAACAGTCTTGAGTTGCTTTGTCAAAATAATTCACTCCATAGCCCAACGGATGAAGGTACTGTCTATCTCTCCCAGAGATCTGCCGTTCTTGGCACCTCCAAGGAGCCACCATCCCCATTGGAGCCAATGTTAGAGCCGGTCTTTACATCCCTCCGTCAGAGATCATTTCTCTTATTGCATTTCATTTTTAGGTGTCTCATTCAGCTCATTCATCTACATTCCATTAGGGGCATTCCATCATCTGACGGAAGGGCTTTGTCACTCATTCCCCTCATGCCTTGTACCTGATGGTTCAGGTCTGTTCATCAAAATCAAAGACATTCTTAGTCTTGTTTTGGTCTCTTGGTTAACTAAAGAGTCATCTCAGTCATTAGGTCTAGGGTTTCTCAAATTTTGTGTTTCAGAGTGTCCAATGATGCCATCAGGCCAGAGGGGGGTTTTAAATAAGTTTTCATTTCAAATTGTTCATTATCATTAATTCTTAAAAATGATTCTTCTTCAAAACTCTGTTTTGAGGAAGAAATCGTCAAATTTATTGTTTGTAATAAATATGTAATTTTTAAAGTTTTCCATCATGAAGAATTCAGAGGCAGCCCTAGTACTCCTTTGCCGAAATACAACGCCAACCATCCCAACAAAAAATCAACCAAGAAACCATCGTTTCACCCAAAAATCAAAGAGGAAACAAAAAGACAGAGTTTGTATTAAAGTGAAAAAATGCCAATTCCAAAAATTACAATTTGGAGAGGAGGTTGTAAGAGTTTGAAGGCCAAATTTTAAACCCTATATTCATATCAAAACTGCTCCATAAGGTTTATGTTTGAAGTTTAAAGTCTGCTTGTTGATGCCAATTTGCTCGAGCTCCATTCCCCATCACTGTCATATTGTTGTCACAGTCCTTTCCCTTTTCTCTTATGTCCCAAAACCAATTACTCATATCCCTTGTCCCCCAGTTTTCCTATCACTAAACCCTACTAGCTCTCCCCCTTTCATATCACTTATAAATTCCCAATTCCTAAAACAGTCAAGCGACTGTCTCCACATCCTTAATTCCACTTGACTGTTATATATATTTTTCTCATTTATCCCTATCTCTAAAACTACAATTCCCCATCACCATTCCCCTCCCATGACATTTACAAAAGCTCTGAAATTCAAAAGTTCCCAAACAGTCAAGTGACTATTATTGCATTAAATTCACTTGGCAAATCCCCACTTTTCCCAGTGTTCATATTTCCTCATTATCCCTATTTCCTGTTTAGAACATTTGGCATTGAAAACAAAGACACTAAGTCCAATTTCTCATTTTCAACACACTAAACATACACCTTTCTTTCAGCACCATGACAGAGATAGATTCATCATATGAGCAGGACAGTGACTCAACCACCGAGCTTTATGTACCGAGAAGGCCTCATAAAAGTGGCAAGCATGACAGAGAAGAGCCCACTTCCTTGACTCAATTGCAGGCCTGCCCGCTTGCAATGGCATGCTTCCAGCAACATTCATGTTTTCAGTATTGTGAGATGATTGCTCAGATTCAGCATCATCATGAGTTGGTTCGCTTGTTTGTTTTACATTTGAGTGATGGTCATGTAAACCTTTGCTGGAATGAACTTCACCTTGACACCAAAAACCATTTCTCAGGCAACCGGGATACCAAATATAGGTGAAGAGTGGAATAAGAGACAACAGCTGGATAGAGCATATTATGAACCTTACATCAGGCCTGGTTATATGAGGCAACTCAGTAGCATGTTTCCTTTCATATTTTTGAAGGAGTCCTATGCGCCATTAATGAAACTCATCATCAGATACTTCAGCTGTGAGGGCCGGTTCTCATGCCTTTATGCATACCACATCAGACTTTTGATGCATTTCACGAGATTAAGGATGATGAAAATTCCATACTTCATGTGCCAAAACATAGAGCGGATGACTACTCTTGTGCAGAAGAAGACTCCAAAGCAACAACATAACAGCATTTATCATTATGCGCTCATCAAGATGATTGTGGTACATCAGCTTGGATTGCAGGGCATTGCATGGGAGGAGTTCATTTCCCGTGACTTCTTCACAGCCCCTCAGCCTCCTTCAGATATTTTTCATGATGAGGGTAAGCCTTCACATCATTTTGAGGGTCCTGAGATAGAGCCTATCAGTGTTCCAGTGTGTGTTACCTATCAGAGAGGTACCAGAGCCTTATTTGCAGCAGCACGACGAGTACTATCTCCACCCGGGGTGAAAGGGGTCTCGTTAACTTCATCAGCAGTGTGAGTACTATCTCCACTTGGGGTGGAAGGGGTCTTGCCTTCAACATCATCACAGATACAGGGACAGGAGAGAGGCAAGAGGCCTGTGCAAGACACTGATTTTACACTCATTGATGTTGATTTGAGCTCTCCTAGCTCAAAACTGAAAGAAATCATCTAGGAGCAGAAAAATGAGATCAGCACATTGACCGAAAAGTTTCAGAAAGCTCACTTGGTTATAAATTACTTGGAGCAGTGGAATAAACAACTCGAGGATCAGCAGACACTCATGGAGTTGCAGAAAATCCGTGAAGACCGGGAATTGGCCCGAAAAGACCAGGTGACATGACACCATTTGAGCGGGAGACTTGCCTTACGAGAGTCAAAATTCATCTTGAGAAACTATTTGCGAAGGCCAATATTGACAAGGACATGCTCAGACATATGAAGAACCGCTATTGGGCCTGCACACATGTTTGCAAAGCAAAGATGAAGATCCTGAAGGCGAGGCTGAGGAGAGCAGTAAAATGTCAGAAAAGGCCTGATCCACTCCAAATCTTGGCCAAAGCTTCTTTGGCTAAGCATGGCACATGATGGGGGGACTTCACTCCAAGTTTTAGCAAATTTGGAGTAAATTTTGTCATTTTTGAAATTTTTGTCGCAAAACAGATTTTTCCGCCCAACGCATCACGCCACTTGGTGCGCGCTTATGATTGGGAAATCTTCTAGAGGAAAACTTGATATTTTTAAGTTTTTTATGATAAATTATGCATGTTAAAAAATTGATGAGAGATTTCATCAAGTTCTGGATGGTCTTAAGGGTCAAAAACACTCCAAAAATGGCCTTTCTGCCACCTTTTGCACCAGCAGGAACCAGTCTTGGGAGATTGACGTTTTGGATAGGAAACTGAACTTCAAATTGAAAAATTCGACTTGGGCTAGATAGTAGACAGATAGGGCTTTCCAACGAGATATCATGAGCTCAATTTGGACTTCGGGAAGTGCCTCAAAAATAGTCTCAAAGTGGCGCGATGCATTTCTTTTTTGGGCCTGGCGCATAGAGAAATTTGGCCTCATTTTCACTCTTCAGCTCAGAAATTCGCCGAGTTTTGACTAGTTTCACTTTTTGATGTAACTATTGATCTATCTTGATGTAATTTGATGATTATGATGTAATTTTGGCTCTTATTTACTTATTCTAGAGGATTTATTCACTAAAAAGTGAAAATTAAATGAATGAATCAGTTTCCTTCCATATAGAGGCAAGTTGTTTGATTGCCTAGATTTCAGTTCCTTGTTTAGAATTGGTTGAAATAGCTCCTATAAGGATGAGCTCGACCCCTAGAGGCATGGGGAGGGGTTAGGATGGTCTGTATATTGTATTTTCGGAGACATTTTCAGGGTTGGACTCTTGGGAATAGTTTGGCACCTCATTGTATATTCATTTCAGATTTTTGGCAAAGGAAAGACCAGAGTTTTGAAGCACTTGTTGGGATCCTTGTGGCTCTGAGTTTTTATGATGTTTTTATCCATGTATATGTAAGTTTCATTAATGTTTATGTATGCCATTTCCCTTCTCTTTGCTTCTGAAATTAAACAAATGAGTAACTAAGGTAGAATTCATTAGTTTGCTGGTGCTCTGCCTAAAATTTCGTTTAGTTTTATATGTTTTCATCAGTTTGAGGAGGATCCTTGCACCCTCTTGCCCTCTTTAGCTCCTCAGCAGTATTTTCCATCCTTTCATTGAATCTGAGACATCAAAGCCATTGCCTACCTTGCCCCAACTTGAACTCTGCAAGAATTTGGCCTCATCCCCAAGCCCAAAATTTCCTTTCCCTTTTTTCCAACAAAAACCATTAAAAAATAAAAATCAAACTCCTTGATTCATATACCTAGACTAAAATTAGCATTCATTTCAGTCATCTCAGACCCTATTGATTACTTTTCGCTGAGATTGACCCGGAGAGAGCCCTCTCCTGTTTTGGTAGGGCTAGCTACCAGACTGAGCGTGGTATGATGTTACCCTGAACTCTGCCTTCCTTCAACCTAAGGTGGATTTGGGCTATAACACTGGGAATGTGGGTTTTACCCATCATCAGTTGTCAAAGGGGATCCTTAACATAAGGGTAGGCTAGAGCAATCCTAATCATCTAGCTCATGCAAATGAGAAAAATCTCCTACATGTATACTACATTAAATATATTTTTTAGCAGATCACATAATGGTCCAGTCCCTATTTGCAGGGTTTGTAAACTTTGGTTGAACAAGCAATAACCTGTTCTGAAATAATGCCAGTGTATTACTAATGAGGATTTTTTTGTAAAGAAGCTTTTTAAAATCAAATCACACATCAGAAGAAAACGTTGCAACCTGTTTGGAAAGGACCTTTGGCTATTTATGTATCAGAAACAAGGGTAGAAGATCAAACCATTCATTATGCTTGGTTTTTGAAACTAGAAATAAGTTCAAAAATTATATTCATCATGAAATCAAGTCATTGATATTGAATATGACAGACAGGAATTAGATTGATGATATATTTATGTCCATACTTGGTTTCATGAAGAACTAAAAAAATTCTTTTATTTTGGATATTGGCATGTATGGTTCACATGTTAGAATTTTTACCCCAAAATTTCGAAAAGGTTCTTTTGAGGGACCATAGATGATCTTGGACAGATGGTACTATAGCGTTATCTTTATCTAATAGAAACTATGTTCATCCTTTCATGTGGTTACTCCTCCTCCAAGCAACTCTTTCTTTTATGTGGTTCCCTTGCACCTACCAGTGCAATTGCTAGTGTATGTTATACTTTGAATCTAGTACAGATTTCAGGATTTTTCATAATTGCAGACTCGAATCAGCTGGAAATTTTCAAACTTCTTATCTTGAATACCTATACATTTGTTTTTTCAGATCTTGAGACTTGATACCAAAATTGCAGATCTTAGGCTGAGCTCAATTTTGGGGTAGTTCAGAAAAATTATAAAAATTATCTCTTGCAAAATAGAGGATCTCAGTCACAACAGGAAGCTGGTCTTGAAGAAGTATTTGAGCAGGAAATTTGATCTCTTATTGAGCTCTTTTATTTGTAGACCTCAAACCTCAAATTGTTACATATTTTTGGCTAGTTGTTGCATGCATTGTGTCAAGGAGTTTGGATTTGTGCACTGTTTGGAGATCCTCTTAATAGATCTATTTTTTTTAGTAGCCTTACCTTCAACAAGAATAAGACCTTATTTGGAAGAAGACATTGGGCTTGGTTGAAAATAGAGTTTGGTTCTTCTTTAAGTAGACTTCAACTCATATTTATTAAATATATTCCTTCCATTATTGCTAATCTGTGGATAAAAACATTATTAAAGGATTGCTAAAACAAAGGAGCAAGTAACCCTTGTTGAAGACCTTATTGAATATATTGTTGGAGTAACTTCAAGTAAACTTTTTGTGAAGACCTTGAGGACATTTTTGGAGCAAAATTGTTGAAGCTGATGGTATAGCATTGTTGTAGACGATCTTGAAGGGCCTTGAAGTGAAGCTTTTGGAACAACTGTTGAAAAATCCTTAGAGAATTTAAGTAAGGAACTTTCTATCTTCCATCACCTTTTTCCTTTCAATATCCTTTAAACGATTTTGTTGATATTTAATGTTTGAAATCACATTATAATTCCTTGATTATATGTGTTTGGGGACTTTCCCTTTGAAATTACCCAAAAATACCCTGGCAATTTTATCTTCACGATGCATGTCTGACCCTATTGTTCAATATTTTGATTGATAGTAGTAAACGTAGAGAGTTAGGGGGCTCTTGACTTGGTTTGTTTGGGCCATTAGATCCCTAAAATCTACTAGGGATAACCCCCCTTGAGTTGGAGCAGAGCTAGCTCGAAGTGAAAAGAGGTTGGTGAGGTGACAATGGGGCTATTGAATTACACATGCTATCACACTTTAGCTTTAGGACTTTATCTTGAGAAGTGTGAGATTTTTCTATATCAATTCTCAAATTTTTTACAACACTATTGTTAAGAACTAATAAGAAGTGATGTTGAGGGGGTTTTGGGTATAAGAAAAAATACCATTTAAAAACTAGGGTTCTCAGTCCTTGGCATTCCTTCACCTGGGCCTAGGGGCACACTAGAATAATTTCACACTAAACCATGCAAACTTAAAAGTAACTTAACAGACCCATAAAGTAATAATAATCATAATTCCTAATTTCCTATTGTACGATATGATGCAAATTATTCAAACACGAAGCAATGAAGACATGCAATGTCCGAATTTCAAGATTGATGAACCAATACAAGAAGTTAGAAACTACAACTTTGATTCAA
Source organism: Pinus albicaulis (assembly GCA_034641835.2). Classification (NCBI taxonomy): domain Eukaryota; kingdom Viridiplantae; phylum Streptophyta; class Pinopsida; order Pinales; family Pinaceae; genus Pinus; species Pinus albicaulis. The sequence continues at coordinate 912,188,547 of CM076575.1, forward strand.
TACTCTGTGTCCTAACTCCAAGAAGGAATCTAGTTTGTAGTACAGAACATGCATCGTGTATTATCAATTCTTAATTGACAACAACTAAAGATCATCTACCTCATGAATTCCTTCCCATTTTGTATTTTTATGTTATATTCCTTATAAAAGTGTCAAATTTCTCTCAAAGTAAGCAACCGCTGAATAAAATAAAAAATAGTTGAGATATGATTGAGAAATGGTCATTTATTTCTTGAAAGAATCTTCACGATATCTTTGGTTGTTTCTCATCTCAAGAAACAAGAAATGACCTAAGAAAATATCGTGATGTAATATAAGAAACAGCATGGCACAATGGCCATTTTCAAAGCCAAATGATGTCCATTGAGGACATGGCATTTATTTGGTTCATGTTTCATAGGAGTTTCGGGTAGAAATGGAACTCTGTTGTACCATTTCTAGTAGTAAAAAGGGAAAAACTTCTTTTTCCATGGGAAATAATTTACCTTTCCTTTTTCAAGATAATCTAAATCACAAAAAATATGAACTATACTGCACACATTCTTGGATAATGTGAAGGTGGAAAAGGAATACCCTACACAAGTGATGCACACATGTACACTTGAACACTAATAGATTTTTGTAGTTGAAATGCAATGCTTGTTTTCATTTAAATGTAGGGTTTTTAAAGTAGGGAGAAATAATGGCTGCCAATTTAATAAGCGTTTATTTGGGAAAAATTTAAATCTTTTATTGGGTGATGAAGATAATAAAGGGTATTGAATCTTGATTCTTGACATTGTGTTTAACTTGAATAGCTCAAATTATTGTAAATATCAGTGGATGAGTTCTTTTTTCAAGTATGTCGCTCAAAACTCTTATGTCAAAGCATTGTATGATGGCTAGCATTTCATTGTTTCCCTTTCTTCAGTTCAATGTAAAAATTATATTAATATATTGGAGCACGAATGATAACTACAATTTTTTTCTCTGCAGTATATCCAACCCCAAGATTATGAAAATTTTTCTCAAGTGGAGCTATTGGTTATTGATGAAGCAGCTGCAATTCCATTGCCTATTGTAAAGGCTCTGCTCAAGCCATATTTAGTGTTTCTGTGCTCTACTGTAAATGGGTAATAATTATAAATGAGCTAACCACAATCACAGATTTTGTAACCATTCGGTTTCCATGGATAGTGATCATGATATTAACCCTATATATCAGTGACCTATATCTATATGAGAATGATCTCAACATTGACCTTGATATGGTTGTATGGATGTGACCTTTGGTATGTCATCAGAAAATCCCCAAATATCAGAAAATCCCCAAATCTGGAGAACTAAAGCTCATCACTTTTGATCTGGAGTACTACCCTTGTGATAAAGTTGATGACTTTCGATCTCCCATTCTCTACCACTTTACACTTCACCTTCAATATATATTAGACCAAGGGAAATTCGTTACTGGGTGTTGAGATGGATGACTTTGTCGAACTAAAATCCATAGCTTAAACTTCATGAAAATGGTGGAGTCAAATTCATGCAAGCACAAACACATCTTACACATCCTCTTTGAAACTCATCCAAAAGAAAATTGGAAGACATCTATAGAGAACCCTATATCCTAACACAATCCAATGGAATTGACCAAAAAAACCCAAATAGATTCAACCCTACTATAGGAGGAAGGGCCTATAGTAAGAACTTACCATTTTGCAAGATCTGAGGGCGAATGGTGAGGGCGAATTCTATTCTACCAGAGTAGAGGGAAAATGCTATTCTGCAAGAGCTGAGGGCGAATGTTGAGGGCGAATGCTGTTCTGCAAGAGCTGAGGGTGAATGTTGAGGGTGAATGATGTTCTAAAAGAGCCGAGGGCGAATGCGTGCGTGATATCAGACGTTAATGTAGTTTTTAATAAAATCATTTTTATGTAGCGCGCATTTTATTTTTGCATTTCAAATCATTTTTATATACATTTGATTTTTGCATTTCTTATACAAGTGACAAACAAATTTCTACAAGAAGTTGAAATTTTTACTAGAATAGCCATGAAAGACTAATTAGAATGGCTTAAAATTCAAGTGGATCTTCAAAATAAATGTAATTGAAGGTTCTCCTCACTAAATTTTTGCAAAAGTGCTTACATTATTTAAGTTATCTAGGATATTTTTTTGTATTACACAATCTAAATTAAATAATGAAATAGTTGTGTAGTCTTATTGTTTCAAATTAGGACACAATTTTCAAATGGTGATGAAGTTTCATGTGATGATTAATTGACAATATTCTCCTTTCCTATCCTTGAGAAACTATAAAAGGTTCCCTGCTGCCACATGAAACCCTAACTCATGTAGCCGCATAGGATCTGTCCTCCATTTTTCCTGTCATAAGGCATTTTTCACGTATTTGACGACTAGAATTTGCGGATTCCCATTTTTCGTGACGTGCTAGGAAGGATAGAAGACTTAATTTTGACATTTGAAATTTTTTCAAAAATGTTCTTACGCCCTTTAATTTCCACTTACCAATAATTTTGCAACACTAGTCCTCTTCGCAATTGCAAGGCTGTACTCAAAAAGTAAGGAAAGTTACTTTTTTGGCTCACTCAAAATTAAAAATTTAATAAAGGAATTACCACTTATAATTATTGATATTTTAAAATTAGAATCAATTTAGTTTTCCCCTTCCTATTATAGAAAGTTCATAAATCCTTTCTTTTACATAAAACACCAAAGAAATAATAAAGCCCGTTGCCCTGCAAACTTCCAAGGTTGTGATTGGTGAAGCAGTGAAAAAGTACGACTATAGCACTAAAAAATTAGAATGCCAATCTGCCCCAAATGAAGTAGTGTTAATATAGCTGGTGGCGTGGCTTAATGGTCAAACAGTGAATTACAAAAGCACAAAATAAAAGCTTTAGTCGTCTAGTTCCTTACACTCACACTCTCAAGGCATTCAGACTTAGGCTGAGCTCAAGATTGGCTCCGAGGAAACTAGATTGGTTCGTTAACCTGCCATATTTTAATTTCATAAGGTATGTTCGAAGTTTGAACTGCTAGGGTAATTTATTATTGTGAAATCATAGTTCTAAATTATCTCTTATTCTGTGAGCAATGTAATCTATTAATTGTAAGCAGATTCATTAAAAAGATTCAAAATAATTTTAGCATGAATGATGACAATTTATATATTAATTGGTTTTTAAGAGTATTTGTATTATGTAGGAGCACTGGAAAGAAAAATCAATACTTCATTTTCTGTTTTCCTTATTTTATTGGGTTGAACTAGAGAAAATTGAATATGAATAGTGAGTTAATTGTAAGATCAATGGGCTAAGGCCATACATCAAAATTGACCACAGTGGGGAAGTATAGGTGACTACTTATTATACTTGTTCTTTATAAAGAACAATTGGTAGATAATTGTATTATTTGAAATCTATAACAAATCCAAGCAACAAAATTACATCAAATAGAAAATTATGCAAAAAATTCACCAGGGCACTAATGTGTGGATACCCTATCATTTCTTAGATCCTCATAACGTACCAACACCTACTATATTGGTATACACATAATATGGCATTTACCTGAAGTATTTCATATGTATCTAGAAGTAAATAAGTTGTATGACAATTGTTATGGCAGATATAAGATGCGTATTATAGTTTATATTTCAATTTTTCTTAAGTAGCAAGCATGTGCGGTTCATATAGTGACTACAATTACCAAATATATTTCAGTGAGGATGATCTCTCATTAGGTCCTAATTACCTAAAGCATCATTAATTAGCTTTCCAAATGAATAAAATATGTTAACAAATTAGTAAAAACTAGGAAAACAAATCATGCTTTAAAAAAATATGGCACAATGAGTCACACTCTGAGATTTATTTAATTACTCACCAAGTGTCACTACAACATATATATGATCACCATTACCATAGAAAAGGGACATGTGACCATCATTTTGGTTTCGCCAATAAAATTCCACATCTTGAGCATTGTTTATGGTTGATTGTGTTGATTTTTTTTAAACAAATCATTTATACATTTTATGGAAATTATAGACACAATTTATAATCACATTACAAGATCATGATGTATGGATATTCCTTATCATTTCTTAGATACTAAAAACTTGCCAACACCTAATAGATTGATATACACATCATATGGAATCTACCCCTAGAATGCCACATGTATCCTAAAACAAATTAGTTGTATGGAAATTGTTATGCTGCATATATGCTGTGTATTACAGTTTATCTTATAATTTTGCTGAAGTAGCATACAACAATTTACATAGTGATATGAGAACCACTCTCTAGAGTATACATCAATTTTGTACACATGGCTTTTCAGTTTCTTTTTAAGATATATCATTGGTGATGATCAGATGATTATATAATGAACCATTAAGTTGAACTATGAAATTATTCCTAACAACACACACACACACATATTGATCATGAATTAATAATTTTTCTCATATAATTTTTTTAATCTATTTTGAAAAAAAAAATTATATATAATTATCTCTAAGAAGAACAAGAGAGAATTCCTTACCATATCTTCGTAAAACATATAATAGTAAGAAAATTAATCTATTGAAATTTCATTTCCAAACATATTCATGGAGTAAAATGAAGATTAAAAGGAGATATTCATGGATTTACCTATAACATCACCTCATAAGAATGTAAATGTACAATATTGATGATACATAGGTTAGGAGAAAATTAATCTATTGAAATTTCATTTCCAAACATATTCACGGCGTAAAATGGGGATTAAAAAGAGATATTTATGAATTTACTTATAACATCACCTCATAAAAGTGTAAATGTACAATACTGATCAAATTTATTTATATATGATAAATAATAAGCCTTTATCTCACATGTATCATATAATCTTATAAACAAACACATTCTATACTATTCAATAAAAGTGAAATTAGACAATCCACATGGAAATAAGACTTAGTTCAAGAAAAAGAAAATAAAAAATAAACCGTAAGTGACATGGATTTTGCAAAGAGATAGATAAGTGTCGTTTATTGCATATAAGTGTCGTTATACCGACCACGGCCAAAGCATCGCTATTGCGACGACTGCCTACAAACGTCGCAATTGCGACACTTAGACATTGTCATGCAATTGCGATGTTTGGAGGCAGCCATCGCAATAGCGACGCTTTGGGGCATAGTGTCCCAATTGCGACGTCTTCCTCCAAATGTCCCAATTGTGACACTTTGTATAAGTATCGGTATTGTGACACATTTGTCTAAACATCGGTATAGTGAAGGTTTTGGGCGGGATTTGAACAAGTTGAAAAAATTTGGGGAAATTTCGGACATTTGGTCAAAAGTGTTGGAACCAAGTGTCGGAATTTCCGCCAAATGTACTAGTGTTAGCATCCATGTCTAACACAATATTCATTGGAACACATTGAAATATGACCACGTTTCTTATGAATACCTGTGCCACGTCACTATCTAAATACAGAGTCTTCACAAGAATGAAGTGTGCTACCTTTGTCAACTTGTCCACCACAACCATGATCGAGTCATGTTGTCTAAATTTCGTTGGAAAACCTATGATAGAATCCATGGAAATGAAAACCATTTAAAATTTGGAATAAAGATCAGTTGTAGTAATCCACCTGGATGCTTACACTCTGCCTTTACCTATTGACAATCCAAACATCTAGCCACAAACTATGCCACATCCTTCTTCAGATTAAACTATTAAGAAAATTTATTCACTCTTGTCAATGTCTTCTCGTATATTAGGTGACCTAAATATGATTTTACATGAGAATCCCTCAAGATAATATTCTTGAGCTCAATATTGTTTCTCACATATATCCTGTCCCTAAATGTGATCAAGTCATACGCTGAAAGATGATATTCCACATCTTGAGCACCTGTACTTGTACTTGTACCTATACTCTGTTGTAACCTACTCATGAGCCCTGTATACTTGTCATCCTACTGGCCTGCCTATAAAATCTGATAAGAACACATAATTTTTGTATGATTTACTTGTATCCACATGCTAATATCATCTACAACCATGTTCTATTTTCCCTTGATGTAACTAATATTTAAGTAAAACTCATTGATCATGGCCAACCATCTAGCTTGCTTGGCATTCAAATTTTTGTAGTCAAACAAATATCTCAACCCACTCTCATTACTCATCATTACAAACATCCTACCAAGAATACAGTGCCTCCACATATTCAATGCATGAATGATTGCTACCAACTCAAGATCATGTGTTGAATACTTATACTCATGCTAATTCGATTTTCGTGAATCATAACATTCTACTTGCCCTTCCTACACAAGGAATTCATCAAGTCTTCTTTTGCAAGAAATTTTACACACTACAAACTCTTTTTCCAGGTCTACAATATTTAACAATTGATCATTTGTGAAAAATTGTTTCAACTTTTCAAAACTTGTTTCACATTCCTCTGTCCATTCAAATTTATTACCTTTCCTCTATATTCATGTAATAGGATATGGAATGCATGATAACTTCTTGTTGAACCTCCAATATTAGCCTAATAGCCCCATGAATTATCTTACCTTATCCACATTTCTAGGAGATTCACAATCAATGATAGCCCTTATCTTCTATATATCCACAACTATACCTTCCTTGGAAACAAAATGTCCCAAGTAGTGTACCTATGTCTTAAATAAACTGTATTTTATTACCGTAGCATAAAATTGATTCTCTCTTATTAATCTAAACACTTCTGCTAAATGTTTGACATGTTCTTCATCATTCTTAGAATATATCAAGATGTCATCAATGAATACAATAAAAAACTTGTCCAGATAAGGATGCAACACACTATTCATCAAGCACATAAAGGTAGCTACATTATTAGTCAAACCAAATTGAACTACAACAAACTCATAATGCCCAAACATGGTTCGTGAAGTTGTCTTGTAAATTTCCTCTTCCTTGATGTGTACCTGATTATATCCGGATCTGAAATTAATGTTTGAGAAAAATTATTCTCCCTTCAATTGATCAAACAAATCATTAATCCTCAACAAATGATACCTTTCCTTGATGGTCACGTTTTTCAACTTCCTGTAATTGTTGCATAACTTGAGAGTACCATCATTCTTCTTCACAAAAAATATTGGTGCACCCTATGGTGATACACTTGGCCTATGTATCGCTTGTGAAGCATTTCCTTCAAATGTAACCTTAGCTCTACTAACTCTTGAGTTTTTATTTTGTACGGTTCCTTTGATGTTGGTGGTGCCCCATGTACCAACTCAATGGAGAAGTCCACTTCTTTATGAGGTATAAAATTTAACATATTTTTCGGAAACACATCCTCAAACTATAGTAAGATAAGGTACCTACTCAATATCTCTGCATCCTCATCCTCCTTACTTTTGTCACTAGAAATGTGCACTACAAATAACACACGCCCTTCTTTGCAACTACATTTTTACTGCATAGGTGTCACCATCCTAGCTAATGTTTCTTTATTCTTTCCATGTAAGATTATTTGTTCTCCATTTTCATTCAAACACTCAATGGATTTGTCATAAAAATCCACTTTGGACCTGAAAGATATAACCAATCCATACAGAGAAGCATATTATATGATCCCAATGGAAATAAATTCAAATGTGTTGATGTAGGAATACCATTCAGTTCAAATTCACAATATTTTATCCAATGATAAAATCTCTTCTTTGTACCTTTAGCCAGATGCACTAACCAATATTTTGTATGCACTTCTTTATTCAAACCACACTTAATCACCAATTCAGGTTTAACATAACTATAATTAGATCCAGCATCAATCAAAATAGAAACAAATTGATCAAAAAATATTACCATGCATCTTAATGATAGATTCCTGATGATCTTGCTGCCTATTATCTAATAGTGCATAGATACGAGGAATGATCTTCCCAACATACCCAACATTCTGAGCTTCTTGTGCACTATAGATCTGTGGCCTACCACCCGGATACTACATAAAATCTCTCTTGATATTATCCTTACCACATATCCAACATTCCAACCGTCCAATACCATCAAATTTATTCTGCTACCCTCCAGGCTTTGACCCATGTCCATGTCTAGCTACAATGGAGTTATTTAAAGGTGAAACATTTTCTTTATCTTCTGCATTCTGAGGACTTATTATTTTCAGTTTCCATTTACCTTTACCTTTATGTTTATCTTTCCATCCTTGTTGATATTTTTTCTTACACTTTGATTGTTCATATTAATGCTTTAATTTCCCAATAACTTCCTCAAGTGACTGAGGCTCATCATTCTCAATCCGATCTCTAAATTCTAATGGAAATTGAGCGAAAAACCTCTCAAATTTAGTATTTTCATCCTTATAATAAGGTACATACCTTAATATCTCCAAGAAATTAGTATTATACTTTTCATCTGTCATGCATCCCATTTTAATGTCATAGAATTCCTTGGCTTTGTTGTCATATTACCTTTCTAACAAGTACTTCTTTCTGAAAAGTCACTTGAATGCATGCCAACTCAACTATTGTTTCCAGATTTCTTTGAATCACTTCACATCTTCCCACCAAATATCTTCTTTACCTTTTAGAATTCATATAACTACTCTAGCCTTGATATTATCTATGTAATTATGCAACTGAAAGAATTTATTCATCCCAAGTAGTCAAGCCTCTGCATCCTCACGCTTCTTCAAATATCCATCAAAGATAGGTGGCTTATATTTCCTAAAATCATATGGAAAGCATCCCCTATAACTCCTCATGTAAGGGTGATAAAAATGAAAATCATATTTCTTATATTGGACTAATCCCTCTTTTGGACAAGAGCGATCTCCCTATATTTACAATAAAATTTACTAACAAGAAGAGAATCGGAATACCCTTTTCCTTAGTCTATCTTTGCTTGAACAATAAAACTAGAAAGGAGATGAATGAGACCCATACCTTTTTATGACATGATTGATGAATATCCTATGCCTTGATGTATCTCTTCAATGCCTAAAACACACCTGCACACATAGAAACCAAAATATCAAAGGCATATGCAACATAGATGATTCAATAACTCAAACTAATGATCAAGGAGATTAGTAACTAGAATCATTTAAACAGAAAAAGTAGAAATAACATAACCATTCACCATATCCATAAAAAAATGTAATAAGAAAAAGAGCTCAATTGTATTAATTAAAAAATATAGACGAGTCTCACAACCTTTGCCTTGATGAGGTGAAGCTCCTCCCAAAAGTCTACAATCGTTTCCTTGAATGATAAAACCTCCAACCTAATTTTACGAGAATAATTCTACCTTTAGTCACCCCCCTTAAACATCTAGCATGTAGTTGATTTATAGGTGAAGTGGAGGAAGTTTATGTTGTCATGGTATCCCTCATTACGAAGGGTTTGGCAAGAAAAAAACTTTGAAAGTAGGCATAGGGACATGTTGTAGCCGCTACAACACCACCCAAAATTTTGGGTATATTTAAAAATTTTGGGTTCCCCCTCTGCTCACCTAGGCGTTAAAGTCTTTCACCTGACTTTTAGTCAACGACATTCCGTCGACCTATCCCTAACCCCTCACGAGCTGTCTCATCACCATGACTTGATGCTGTCGCTGCAATCACACCATATGTGGGAAAGATCCTCTAGCGTACGCTCAAACATTCTTATCGCAGTCGCGCCATGTGTAATGAGATTTCCATGCATACGTTTGAATGGAAACCTTTTGTGTATTGACAATTAAAGACCCTCTTGTCGTGGGTCATTAAGCATGTTGAATGAATGCATATTTTAAACTCGTTAATCTCATACATTTTATCTAGGGGCACCATTCGCAAAGAATAACTGTGAACTAATTAATGTCATGTTGTTTATACAGGTCCATCCCACAATTGATCAACTCATCAATGATTGTCACGTCACAGAGAGAAATAAGATTAAGCCTCTTGCATCTGAAGAGATTAAGGAACCTGGGCTTGTCGACCATACTGTGGTTTCAAACGAATCCCTAGCTAAAGTTATGTTCGAAATCCACTAAATGATTCCACCCAAAGTGAAAGCAGTGATGTAAAGATGCATGTTAGATGGACCTTCCTCTGAGGGTGGCAGCCAACATAAGTATTCTTCTAATATTAGAGGTGTTGAATCCTTTGAGCAAAAGTTGGAAGACGCAGAAGAAGCATTGGATTTTGGTCCTCATGATTATGTTCTTGTGACCTATGTTTCAGAAATGGTCTGGTACCAAGAGTTGTTGAGATGTGCACCTATATCATTAATTCTAGGGTCTCTTATTTACTTTGGGCGAAGAACGCAAAGTGGCTTGGGTGTAAGTGGACCTAGGGGCAAGGGTGGCTGTGGACTCTTTAACATCAAAAAAACTATGTGAAAACATTATAAGGAGCACACATTCAATGAAGAAAAGTTATGATGCACATTTAAACTAAAGTCAAGTAATGGCGAAACACATTTTGTTTTGGAGATTGTTCAAATTTTATAAAAAAGCCATTCTTCTGAACCAACAATCATTTAGAGCTGTGTTGACAACTCTGACAAATTAGGGACAAGGAGCAATTAAGGTTAAATCCAAGCTACACGGTGGATGCAAAAGTTATGGTTCTGTACAAGTAAACCAAGGCAAAATTCATGTGGTTTCAAAGCCATAAGAGATTGCGGGGCAAAATATGCGAGGACATTATAAGTTGGTGCACTTTCGATGAACCAAGGTGACATTTTAACACATTGAGTTAAGGTGCAAATACGTATGGTCTCCAAACCATATGGAGGAGAAAAATCACATAAGACTATATGAAGAACGTTTCTATTGGACCCGAATATGTTTATGTCGAGTTTCTCAACTTGTGTTAAAAGGTTATGTGTAAGGCATGGGGCAGAGTGTATGACAGACCTCTAGTAGCGTGTGATAATGACCATGGCCATGTTGCATGGAATCAAAGGCTCATTGGCGGTTTTCAAATTGTGGTTAATGATTTGAGAAGAAAATATACGTATGTTGCGGCCAAACTTATAATTAAGGCGCAAGCGATCAGAAACCATATGAAATTCATGACAATAGAGCTCAAACATTTCGATGGTGCGGTTTTGACTTATGTTAAAACGTGTTGAGCGAATACAGAATGGTCAAGGGTTATGCTTTAGACATGGAGCGGGCGCAAAGGTTCGAAGGTAAACGTTTAGAGCAGACGCGTATATATATGTATATCGGTCAAACCTCACCATTGAAATATGCAACACAACTACATATGGGCGAAAACAGTTTGATGGTGCAGTGTTAATCCACGTAGGGTAGGTATGGCGTTCAACCTTACGTGTGAAACATGGCAGAACGTTGTATGGGCACGTTGCATGGAGCCACACGTCGATGGCGGGTCTTTCAAACCGTGGAGCAAAAAAATATATAAAGCGGTCAAAACATTAGGGTTAAAACATGGATCAGAGCTGTAAAGAAATACATTGCATTTTCTATGACAGAGTTCTGTGCTCTGGGGCAGTTATTTAATATACGGTCAAAACGCGTGTTCAAACATGGAGTCCAACCGTGTAGCACACCTACGATGGTAACGCCATAACAACCATTGAGCGGCTGTGATTAGAAAGATTGCAGGACTATATGAAAACATGAGCTCGATTTTTTAATCTATGCTAAAAGTTTAGAGCAGATATATATATACGTTCAATAGTTTTAAAATCGTGCCTACGTTGCATGGAGCCCAATGTTCAATATTACGTTGTGGGAAGCCAACTGAAAACATTTTATATATAAATGGAGGTCAACTTTTCACAAAAAATTTGGAACAGAACCGTGCTGGCAATGTTATAATAACCATAGCGTTGAAGCAGAACAAAGGATCAAATGTGCCATAAGGTATTTGCAACAGGGCTCCTTAAGGCAGTCGTCGACATTCAAATTTCTCGTTCAACGTAACCCTAGAAAGTTGAAGCAAACATGTGGCAAGGATCGCGTTGCTAATTCGCATTTCCATAAAGTGAAGTCGCTCAAAGTCATGATAAAGGGTTGCAACAACGAATGGACGATCCGTTCAAACTTCAACGTTACATTTTGGTCTCCTTTTTACTTAACGTTGAGATGGGGCGATCTCATCGTTCTTGTCAGTACCAGTCATGATCGTTATTAGCTATTTCTCACTCTGCGGTTGATTTCTATTTTGGGAGGCGCACTTCTCGCCGTGATTAAAGCCCCGCATGAAGGGTGATATCCCTTTTGCCACTCCCATTTTGCGCTTACCATTACAACGATTAATTTAATTATGGGAAGCGCAGCTGCTCTCTGCCGCGTGTGAAAATATGCGTTTTGATCCAGCTGAAACAACGCCAGCATTTTTCACCTCGGAGGAAAGTTTCCAAGGCCCAAAGTTGCATTCAGCACTTTCCAGGAATGCGTTAATGACATTTAGTAACGGCCCATATGAATGTCTCCTATCACTGGTTATTTTTCCTAGTAGAGGCTAGCAGTGGTAGTCATTATCCAGCGCAGATCCAGTATTAGAATGTCCTCCATTCCAAGTAGTGATTTCCGCTGAGTTTTACAATGCATGCAAGCCTTACAATGCCCTCGAATCCATAGGCACTGGTCGGGGAGATAAAACAAAACTTGACATATTTGCGAATGCTGTTTTGCAATTTTCTTTACAGGGTTGCGCGTTTGCCCAGGTCTCAGGGTCGCAGAACGAGGCACCCATTGAAAGCTGCGACCCAAGAAAATTCTACGACCATGCGACCCCTTCAGAAACGCAGCACTGAGGAGTGTCTCTTGAACTGTTTCATACATACGACGGAGCGTGTTAAAGTCTTAGAAGATGATTCAATGTTGCTCATGGCCCCGTTAGTATCACTCATCATCGCTCGCATAAGTTCAAGATTCCGTGCTGCATCCAAAGTCTGTCTAAGAGTTCCAGTATCAATAAGTATGTGCGCAAGGTCTGAGTTCCTGTCAATAATTTCCCGCATCTGCAGATTACTCATAATCAAGCTTCGCATCAGAACATGGTCGTTCATAAAAGTCTGAATTTCAGGCATATTCATCATCTAAAAAATCGTGTTGAGGATCTGTCTATGATGAATAGCGATATTAAAATGCGATAGGGTCAACACGTTATGTCGTAAAGCTGTGAACGGATATCAGCAAAATGAACATATGGTCGTTTTAATCTCTGGAATGTTTTTCTCTGTCCAAAGGCATTAAAAACTGGCATACCATAAGCGATTATTTTCCTGTTAGCGAAAGCATATGGGTCGATTGCCAAGATCAATAGCAGGAACGTGAATCACATAGATTGCCCAGGGAATGCTCCCTAACAATTGCAGCATGCGATATAATCCTTTGTTATCCGGTTGTCACTACCACAAGACTTGCGCATGTCTTGTTGGGCACTTGGACTACGTTGTTGTTTGGTGTTTAGAAGGGGATGAGAATAGAGCAATTTTCACCATGTCAAATGTCTTGGGTCGCATAGTCACAACTCTTTGCAGACTCGGAGAATGCGACTCAACCTCCACTTGCGGCTCTGATGACAAAGTCTTGACCACACAGGGGTCTTAATTTATTGTTCTTCGCTCTTGCAAATTAATTAAAATGCCTTTAGCATTATTATTGTTTCAATCATAGAGATATGTGACCTACGTTATTTTATTGCAGGAAGAACCTTTCAATCTACACAAAGAGCCAGAGTTTTCCTCAGCAAACAAGGGGACCTTCTCAAAACAAGTCGCAGAGGTCGCCAGGTCGCTAAGTCGCACTCCCTATCAAAAGCCCGACGGTGCGACCCAGCGACCCAGCGACTAGGTCGCAAGGTCGCATAACCTGGGCAAGTCGCAGGTCGCACATTTGCTGAGGTCGCAGGTCGCAGATCCAGGGAGGTCGCAGGTCGCACATTTACCTGGGTCGCGAGGTCGCAAATCTGCTGCGGTCGCAGGTCGCAAATCTGCCGAGGTTGCGAGGCGCAGAGGTCGCCAGGTCGCTAAGTCGCACTGCCTATCAAAAGCCCGACGGAGCGACCCAGCGACTAGGTCGCGAGGTCGCAAATCCAAGGAGGTCGCAGGTCACGAATCTGCTGAGGTCACAGGTCGCAAACATGATGAGGTCGCAGGTCGCAAATCTGCCGAGGTCGCAAGTCGCAGAGGTCGCCAGGTCGCTAAGTCGCACCTCTTGGTAAATGCCCGACATCGTGACCGGGCGACCCAGCGACTAGGTCGCAGGTCGCAACAACGAATCAAGTCGCAGGGCACAGAAAAGACTGGGTCGCAAGGCAGCCCAACGGTCAGGAAGATGAAAGGTCAAAGAAGCCCAAAGGGCAGGTTCTGTTTTATAAATACTCCTTTGGGAGCTGTAAAAAGAGGGCTTTTCTTTTTTGGAGACTCAAGAGCTACATTGCATTGTATTGAAAGATTATACTCTTGTACATGTGAATACAGATCCTTTTTAAAACCCCTTTGTTTGGATGATGTGTTTTACTGCATGAGCACTAAGCGTATTTTCTTATATAGTTTCAGAACATCTTTTGATTAATGAAGCTGCCTCTCTTTATAACATCATTTATGCATCAAGGCTATCTGTGTTTGTGTTGATGATGTTCAGTTTACCATTTGCTCTATTAATGAATGTTAACGAACTATTTTGTTAGCATTTCGTTTTATCTTTCAGAAAGTAAAGGGACATATCGCCATAAAGAACTATTTCTATTGTGGTCAGACTACCTTACAAGCAGTACCCCAAAGACGTGTTGCTAACAACATCTCCTTATGCGTACATGCTTTATTTATTGCCTCGCTACGCATAGTTTTTTATTCGTGTTTAATGCATCAGTCACGTATTTTGTATCATGTGAATAAGTGTGTGTCCATAGGTTCAATCAGGTTCTTTTGAGCCCGAAGGGAAGGCGTCTTAAGCGGTAGCCGGACCCACACCCCGGACGGGATCCCTACTCCAAACGGTTCAAGGTCTAATTGGGACTTTCTACCGGGGAGATCCCCTACTGTTGGCTGGACATATTTTCCCATCAACAGGACACTATGATAAGATATTTATAAGCAAAGCCACATAAAGGAAATGCACGCGGTCCATTTGCACAAAATATGACACAAGAAAGACATTGGAAAAGGAGTTTGAACTAAGTGCAAAGGTTAGCGGGCCATATAACAGGTTAAGTGTCAAAGGGCTCAGCCACATGGAACCATTCCAGGTGTACAAAGAGAAACACAGAGAGATGGGAGTCTCAACCCCCATAATTACATGATGTCATGGTATAGTGGGTCTGCATTTCATCAATTCCGCGGGTGTAAGGCGCAACACATAAGGACTTCTCAAGCTACCCCCGGAATTCCATGGTGGGCCCCTTGGGGAGAATAGGTGGAGCACTCTAAGGTGAAGGTATGGTATATTAGGGAACTTGGTACATGACCAGTACCAGTGTTAAGCCCGACTTGTGGCACACACCTACCTGGTCTTGAACAAAAAATGGCCCCGTGCCACGTGCCTCAGTGTTGACATCATTAGGATGTCAGCCCTCCTAGTTTTCAAACTTGCCTCGTTTTATGTAAAATCATCTTGTTTTAACCCCACTACAAACTCATTTGGGTAAATCACTCATTTTTACGTTTTTTCCCACAGTTAAAGTCTAGATTTCAGGTGCAGGTCCCTTTCAGCTCCCTCCCCGCGTCATTTTCCTTCTCAGTTCTCTCTCGCACAGGTCACAGGTAAATAGCCCTTTCCGTTGCCTACATTTTTCCTTCCTTTTCTCTTTCAAAATGGTTGTCGCGAGAGTCAAGTCTACAAAATATGAACCTGAAGCGCCCCAAGCATGTGAAGTTAGGGCCATCCCCAGACCCGACCCCATTACTAATGCGCAGGCTCATAGTCGCGACCCTCAATACCCTTTCAGTGTTTCCCACGTTCGGCCTAACTTACTAGAACATCATGTGAAAGGCCAAGATTGGTTCCGAGTTGTTCATTCTGGCCTATTCTACCAGGTAGCTCTGACCACATTTCCTATTACAGAATTCATTTGTTGGCTTAAAGACACCTATGATGAGCGCAAATATGTATTCCTCTCGGCTCAGGGTAACAAGGTCTTTCGAATTTCCCCTGAGCTCATCAGGAACGCTCTTCATTTCCCACACCGCCCGAAATATGTCACATTCACTGATTTATCCCTGTCGAGCCAATTCTGTAAATTACCCTAGAAGCAACAAAGAAAGTTCCCCTCCTCCATCTCAAATTCCCGCCTTACTTCCCTTTCGTCTTCAGATATGGTACCCTTAACCTCATTTGCCGACGGCCTCTAGCCGGTTATTGCTCTCATATCTCGGTTATTAGGTCTTAGGGAGGTTGAAATAATGTCTAAAGAGTATATAGCTCTCCTCTAGCTCATGTCTCAACAAGGGTTTTTTCTAGATATTCCAACCTTTCTAGCTTCGGCCATCCACACCCAATTTTAAGAAATGCCCTCCTCGGGGGCTTTTCGTTTCTTCTCGCTTGTTTTTTACGTGTTTTTCTTCGAGCATTATTACAAGTTTGAGGCTTTGGGTCTTGAAAATATCTCCAAAATGAATGGCCAGCCCATAACCGCCTTTGAGTGGAACATTTCAGTTCAGCAACAGCCTAATGGGAGGGGTTACTCAAAGTTCCTGAACGAGTTCATGTCCATCACCTATACCATAATTCATGACAGTCCCCCACCCAGAATTTTTCCCGAGTAGAAATACTTGTTACAGTTTGGCGAGGAAGAAAGCACAAGGGATTGGTATCAGTTTGATGATTATACTGAGATCAGGGTTTATGGAGCGGATGTGCCTCCTTACCGCCTACCGTTGTTTCCTGCCATGCGGGTTTTCGCCCTCGAGTACATCCGTCAGACCATGAAGGCTGACCATTTCCACTTTGTCCCATCTAAGAAGGGTTATATCCTCAACCTTCCTTTTACTGTTGGCCCTTTTACTATTAATTCAAGACACGCCCTCTCCACAATGGAAACGCTGCTTCAGGGAATGGATTTAGTGCTAGGGAAATTTTTTCCCTATGACCCAAAAGGAATTATGTCAAGTAGGAAAAGGAAGATTAGGACCACTACATATGTGCATGAGACTAGGCCCTTCATTGAATGGAGAGCTAACCTTAACACATGGCCTTTGGCTTCGCAGATGGAGGCTGAGTCTTCGGCATTAGAGGGAAGACACGACACCACTTCAGCAGGTACAGGTAGAAAAGGGCATTCTGACAAAGCTGAGTTTTTAGAATAACTAGAGGGATTTTATATAGGGGAGGGATCTAATCCCTCCAAGAAGCAAAAAAGTGACGAGGTGGAGATCCTTTGGGATGAACTACCCCTGGAATATTTGGTCAGGTACGGGGAGCCCGATAGAGGAAAGGCGAGTTTCAAAGTAAAATATGATAGAGCGTCATTTTTAGAACCTTTTGGGTTATCACAAGCCACTTCTGTAAGCAGAGCCAAAGTGAGAGAAGAAATTAGAAGCAGAATCAAGACTGTGAGGGAGAAGCTTCGAGTAGAATTAGCAAGCTCCGTAGACAAGTACCATACTCGGCTCAATATAGAACTGGACATGGACAAAGAAAAACTGATATTTTTGATCACGGAATCAGTGCTAGAACCCACTACTAATGAAGTCAGCTACAAGGCGTTGGAGGTAGCGGTGAATTTGTCACAAGTTCCCTTGATTGATAAACTAGGTTTACATCAATGCATTGGAGATATGTTGAGAGACGAGGTCATAAAGTTGGCACTTGCTTTGACAAAGCTCGAAGATAAATATAAGGATGTGGTGGGTAATCTGAAGAAGGAGAGTACAAATTCCAGGGGGGTTAGCATCAACCTTCATCATCTCAGGAAAATAATGAGCGAGAAGGGAAGTGACAAGGACATGATCTCGACGAAAATCATCCTGGATTTAGAAGTTGAAAATTCGTAGTTGAAGAAGAGGCTTAAAATTCCTCGAGGGGACTAGGTGTGGCCCGAGGAATTGGATCAAGCAGAAAAGGAAAAGACGGCCCTTACTGATAACCTCGCTCAGGAAAGAGATGATAATTCTAAAACGGTCAAAGAGCTGGCTGCCCTCAGACAGATATTCTATGAATTGCAAGAGAAATGGGATATTCATGTCTGCACAAATCCAAATCCAGACTCGGTGGATGCAACCTCAACGCAGTTAAATAAGGCCCTCTTGGACCTCCAGTTTTCAGAGAAACAAGCTCACACTTCTCAACAGAAGGTTCAAGAGTTGATGGCTAGGGTGGAACAGAATAATAAAATCATACCGGCTCTACAAGTAGAGGTGGAAGAGGCTAAGAAGGAGAAGCAGATGCAAGACAAGGTTATCAGGGATCTGAATAACCGTATGAAGGGGAACGCAACTCTCCTCGAAGCCAGGCGTCTCATTTGGTCCTATATCAAAGCAGAGGTAAGGAAACGTTGGGACTACCTCCTGCTGATGAATGAAAATAAAGTTGATGTCCAATCGTGTAAAGAGAAATTGCAAGAAGGGCGGGCTGAAGCGGAGACCAAGGTAGCCTTGGCCAAGAGATAAATTTCATACCTAAACAGTTTACGCTCTAAGGAGTTGTCCATGCAAGGAATTGAAGACCGTTTCAGGGGAATAATGGAAATCAAGCAGATAATTGAAAAAGAGACAGCACGCTTGAATGATTTGAGTGGTCTAGATTATGTCGCTAAGGGAATAGGGAGGTTTGAAGAGGAGTGGAATGAGTTGGTAAAAGCAAGCCTCCCCTCATGCTGTGATTTTGAAACTTTTTCTTTCCCAAGTCTAACTAATTATGATGAGAATTTGGTAGTGGTTATGAATCAGACAAATCTCCCTTATGAGAAAACCACTTGCCTGAAAGCTGAAACAATACTTGGTGCCCTTGGGAAAGAAATATCCCTTCTCTACTAGATTAGACAGTGTTTGATGGTGCATGTGGATTATTCAGAATTAATAGAGGTAGAAGAAGAAGGGAGAAAGGAAAGTCCCACTAAAGAACCTGACATAGATGACTATTGTAGACAGTTTGAGATTTTATGCAAGCTCAATTTCATAAGTATGACATTCGGTCCTCTAGGAAACGGCCTCGTACTCAAGATCAACAGGAAGAGTCACCTTCTAAGGAAGTTTCTCTCCCAAAGGTTGATAACAAGGGTAAGAAGCCTGCCGAAGAATCTTCTACATAGAAGGAGTTGCCTACATCTTCATCCAAAGTCACACTTGATCCTATTACTCATGCTAAAGGTACATCAAATATAGAAAAGCATCCTATCTTCATTAAATAACTAAAAGAAGCCTCTATAGAGAAAGGAAGTATTGTGTTCAATCTCCAAAAAGAGCTGGAGAAAGTCAAGATCCCAGTCCCTCTGGTCGAACTTCTTAAACAACCTTCCTATAAGGCTCAAGTCTCTCAATTCATGTTCCCCCATGGCGTAACTTCACCCGCAGACTCCCTGAACCTCCAAGAAGAAAGACCCATGGTAGTTTTTGGTCCCCATGTAGAAGAACTGGACTCAGCTACTCCACCTTTTTATGTTTCTCTGGTCATACATGATTTTTTGTTACATAATTGTATGTTGTACTCGAGAGCCTCTCACAATCTATTACCACTCTCAATCATGGAAGAGTTAGGTCTCCAGATAACCCATCCCTTTAAAGATCTCTATTCGTTTAACTCCGAAAGGGTTAAGTGTCTAGGAATGATCAAAGACCTAGTGGTGAATTTGGCTCAGATCCCAGCCAAGAGCATTGTCATGGATATAGTGGTGGCAGATATCCCAGCTCATTTTGCAATGCTCCTATCCAGATCTTGGGGTACTATGATCGAGGGGTCGATTAAACTAGATCTGACTTATGCAACCATTCTAGTGTTTGGAGGACAAGAAAGAAGGTTGTACAGGGAGTCACGGTTTGTCAAAATGGTAACTAAAGCAGATGGCTCTGTAAACTCACCGGTATATAGCAAAGAAGGAGAATTCTTATGTCTAATGCTTAAAGAATATCCAAATCTTTTGCAAGAACCATCTTATATTCTACTAAAACCACAACTTTCCTTAGATGAAGATGGATAGGGGATGTGGGTTTTACACTTTGACGGGGCTAATTCGAGGGAGGGAAATGGAGCAAGGGTCCTCTTGATTTCTCCTAAATGACTGTTAGTAACTTTCGCTTTCAAACTAGAATATGAAGTCACTAATATTGTAGCAGAGTATGAAGCTCTACTCCTAGGTCTCGAAACTTCTAAGAACATGAACATTCAGAGCCTCAAATTTTTTGGGGACTCAAACTTGGTGGTGAGACAGATAAAGAACCAGTGTCAAGCTAAATACCCCCAACTGAGAGCATACAAAATTATGTTTGGGATCTGGTGGAGAAATTTTTCTTAGCTTTCAACATACAATTCATGCCAAGAGATCAGAACAGGATTGCAAATTCACTGGCTATGGCACCAAGAAATTTCCACGCACCTCATAATCCACTTCTAAAGTATGAAGTAGAGGTACATTATCATCCTTCCATTCCAGATAATGTCAAACATTGGCAGGTGTTCGAAGATGAGGAGAAAATGAAATGTTTTATGGAGACCATAGGGGAATTCACTAACTTGGCTATTGATACCAGAGATGAAGAGGAAGCTGAAGAAGGACCCCAAAATAATTGGCAGGAGATTGTGGCTAGTCATAAGGTGTTGCAGTTAAAAGGAAATGTGATCCCCAAAGGGTTGGTACCTTTGGAGAGGCCGTTTGACAAGAATGATGTCTTCATCAACCCAAATAAGCTAACACCAGAAACACAGGTGGAGGACATAAATTTTGGGATAGAGGAAGACCCGAAGATAATCAAGCTGTCTAAATGAGTACCAGAAGGACACCGAGAGAGATATGTTCAGCTGTTTCACTCCTATAAGGATGTTTTTGCTTGGTCCTACCAAGATCTTAAAACGTTTGACATAAGCATCATTCACCACAAGATACCATTGAGAGCTGAAGCCAAACCTCACAAGCAGAAATTAAGGCAGATTAATCCTCTGCTACTCCCTACTATAGAAAAGGAAATTAAGAAGATGCTAAAGGCTAAGCTCATTGTACCATTAAGGTATTCTGAATGGGTGGCCAATTTGGTACCGGTTCAAAAAAAGAACGGAGAAATCAAGTTGTGTGTGGACTTTCGGAACTTGAATAGGGCCTCCCTTAAAGGTAATTATCCCCTCCCTAAAATGGATCATATACTGCAAAAAGTAGTGGGATCCTCCCGAATGTCCATGATGGATGGTTTCTCGGGGTATAATCAGGTGGTGGTCTTACCAGAAGATCAGAAGAAAACAACGTTCACCACGCCATGGGGCACCTTCATGTATGCATGTATGCCTTTCGGTCTGATAAATGTCGGGGCCACCTTCCAGAGGGCTATGGACATCGCCTTTGTGGGAGAGTAGGACAAGTTCATAGTGGTATACTTAGATGATATCACAGTCTTCTCAAAAGATGATGTTGAACATGTGGAACATTTACAACAAACTTTTGAAAAATTTCGTAGGTATGGTCTACCCTTAAACCCCCAGAAATCTATGTTTCTTCTAGAAGAAGGGAAATATTGGGCCATATCATGACCAAAGCACGAGTAAAAATTGACCCAAAGAGAGTGGAAGTGATAAATGTCATATCCTTACCTCGCAATAAAAAATAAGTCAAGGTTTTTCTTGGGTGCATAAACCTTTTAACAAGGTTCATCCCAAATTATGCAGATATAGTTCGGCACATCAATGACATGTTGAGAAAGAACAATGACGTGAAATGGTGGAATGAATCAAGAGAAGCCTTCAATAGGATTAAAAGTGCTTTTGCAGAAGCCCTAGTATTAGCAAGGTCGAATTATAGTAAACCATTCATGATCTTCTCATTTGCTTCACCACACACTATCGCCCTAGTACTTTTGCAAAAGAACGAAGAAGGATACGAACAACCCATTGCTTTTTTTATCCAAGTACTCTGAGATGCCGAGCTGAAATACAATATCGTAGAGAATTAGGCATATGCTTTGGTGAAATCCTTGAAATCCTTCTAGGTGTATCTTCTGCAATCAGCTCTCACTGCTTTTGTGCCTACAGCCGCAATTAAAGATATCCTGATTTAGGGGGATAGTGAGGGAAAAAGGGGAAAATGGATTGCTAAGATCCAAGAATATGAATTTGACATTCGTCCCACAAAGCTCATCAAGGGATAGGGTTTGGCTAAAATTTTGTCTGATTCCAATTTTCAGGCCCTAGGGATAAAACTATCTATGGGAGTTGGGAAGTTATCTGCAGATACAGAGGATCGGCCCCAGATAGAAAAATTTGTGCAAAAGACTGAAATGAAGTATCTTTTCAGCCATTGGTATAAAGATATCGTAGTGTACCTTTTGACTCTCAGATGCCCACCAATATTTGATAGGGCTAAATATCGAACGTTAATACTAAAGTCAAAGAAGTACATCATCGCTATGGCAGAGCATATTGAAAATATCCTTCGGGAATCCTACTCCTGTGCTTAACAGAAAGAGAAGTGGAGGAAGTTATGGCTGAGTTCCACGAAGGCATTTGTGTGGAGCATTATAGCTAGAGGTCAACAACTCATAAAATATTGAAGGCTGGCTTTTACTGGCCCAAATTGTTTGGGGATGTACATGCTCAAGTCAGTGACAATGAAAAATTGTTGGGTATGTCTTATATTCTTTCCACGACTAGCCCCACGTGTTGTACGTTACGCCAGGCGTAGTAGGGGGGGTCACAAGGGGGGAGGCAACCACCCAATCATAGCGGACACACACATGTTTTGTGCATGAGTTTGCACATGGTTTTGGGGTACGATGGTTTTCAGCCCCTGGTATTTTATAGATCCGGTCAAGGGAACTATGGTTATGTTCTAATCGAGGGTTCATGGATTGGGGTTTATTTATGCTTTGGCATGTATATATATGCGTTGTGAAACTAAAAGGAATATAATGAAAAATCAAGCTATTTGTCCTAATTTGGGATCCAGGGGGAAATCTTTATGTTTATCTGTTTTATGTTTTATGCTCTCGCTATTGTTTATTTTCTATTATAAGATTCGTGTGTAGATAATTTTTGTTCAGGGTTAAAACCTACATTTGGTATCAGAGTTGTTTCAGCTTCAAGGGGACGCCTTTGCTACTGAGGGTTTTTTTCTCGGGCCTGAGGTAGACCCTGTTCAGTGGGAGATCTGCAGGATCGATTCTTGTGGTGAAAGAAGATGGCGAGTGGCGGAAAGATAGAGATCGAGAAATTTAATGGTCAGAGTTTTGAGTTGTGGAATCTCAAGATGGAGGATCTGTTGGTGGATAAAGATCAGTGGATCGCAGTAGATCCAGGTACTAAACCAATGGCAATGTCAGATGAAGACTGGAAGAAACTGGATCGGAAGGCTAAGAGCACAATACGGTTGTGTGTCTCAGATTTAGTATTGTTGAATGTATTTAGGGAAGCTACAGTGAAGAATTTGTGGGAAAAACTTGGGACTTTGTACCAATCTAAGTCTCTGGTGAATAAGTTGTTCCTGCGGAAAAAGATGTATAGCCCGAGGATGAAGGATGGAGACTCAGTGACAAAGCATTTGAACGCCTTCAATACTGTTGTAAGTCAGCTGTCATCTGTTGATATTAAAATCTCAGATGAAGATAAGTGCATCAGTTTGTTGTGTTCTCTACCAGACTCGTGGGATAGTCTAGTTATTGCAATAGGCAGCAATACAACTACCTTGAATTTTGATGACATTGTCTCAACCTTGCTATCGGAGGAAATGAGACGGAGAAATATGGTGGGCCAGAATGGAGATGCCTTATCTGTACGAGGAAGGTCACAAAACAAAAACAAGAATAAGGTTTCGAGTGGGAGATCCAAATCTAGAGGGAGATCTAAATCTCCTGGAACATTTGTAAATGTATGCTGGAAATGCGGAAAGGAAGGGAACTACAAAAAGGACTGCAAATCTAAAGCTCCTGAGAAAGGAAAGGGATCTGATGATGCTCCTTCTGCAGAGGAAAAAACCAAAACCACCTCATATGAAGGTGGGGATGTGTATTTGGCTTCTTCTTCAAATACACATGTAGATCATGAGTCATGTTTGATTGGCTCAGGTGCATCCTTTCACTTCACTCCCCATAGGGAGTGGTTCTGTGAGTATGAAAAATATGATGGTGATGTCTTCCTAGGGGATGATAGGAAGGCCAAAATCGTCGGACGTGGAAAGGTAAAGCTGAAGCTACAAGGTGGAAGGATTAGAACACTTCTCGGTGTTCTGCATATTCCTGCATTGGCCAGAAATCTGATTTATGTAAGCAAGATGGATCATGTAGGTGTAAAAACAGTGTTCGAGAAAAATTCCTGCAAGATGGTTCGGGGAGCACTGGTATTAATGTGAGGAGTTCGGAGTGGAACTCTATACAAGCTACAAGGTAGCACTTTTATTGATGGGTGTGACAGTTATGTGGTTCCTGAAAGTGGAGCGAAATGCCTAGCTGTCTCTGGAGAAAAGACCATGTTATTGCATCAAAGGCTTGGACATATTAGAGAGAAGGGCCTTCGGATACTGCATAGAAATGATATGGTAGAAGGTATGAATAATTTCTCTCTGGATTTTGATTTATGTGAACATTGTGTATATGGGAAGCTGAATCGAGTGAGTTTTCCTTCTGGTGCTAAGAGGGCGAACAAGATATTAGAACTTGTGCACAGTGATGTGTTTGGACCTGTGTTAGTTCCATCACTAGGAAATTCTATGTACTATGTTTCATTTATAGATGACTTCTCAAGGAATACATGGATATATTTCTTAAGGAAGAAATATGAAGCTTTTGACATATTTAAAGAATTTAAGGCTCTAGTGGAAAACCAGACAGAGAATAGGATAAAGGCACTGAGGACAGATAATGGTGGGGAGTTCTGCAAGAAGGAATTTGAAGAGTTCTATAAGAAGTGCGGTATAGCACGATAGAAGACTACTCCATACACACCTTAGCAAAATGGAGTTGCAGAAAGAATGAACAGAAAACTGATGGAAAAGGCAAGAAGCATGCTCAATGGTATCAGGTTAGGACAAGAATTCTGGGCAGAGGCCGTGGAGACTGCATGCTATCTGGTTAACATATCACCTTCATCAGTGTTGGAGGATAAGACTCCACATGAGGTATGGAATGGTAAGAAACCCTCTCTTTCACATCTAAGGGTATTTGGATGTGATTCATATGTACATGTTCCAAAGGAGAAAAGGACCAAGTTGGATAATAAATATGAAAGGTCCATCTTTTTTGGGTACAAGGATGGTTTAAAAGGTTACAAGCTTTGGAACCCGGAAACAAGGAAGGTTGTGTATAGTCGAGATGTGGTGTTTAGAGAGGTGAAAGATGTTGTTAAACATGAAATCATACCAAAGGAACCTGACAAGATAGAGTTTTAGCTAAAGGAGTATGAATCAGACTCTACAGTAGAAGAAGATTCAGAAGAGGAAGAGCCACAAACTCCAGCTTTGGGAAGATCAGTTCGAGAAAGAAGGAAACCAGAAAGGTATAGTCGATCTGATTTTTGTTCAGGTTTTTCCTTAACTATAACTGATCATGATCCTAAAACTGTCAGGGAGGCAGTAGATTCAGAGGATGGAAAACTCTGGAAGGAGGCCAGGTTTGATGAAATGGCATCCTTACACAAAAATGAGGCATGGGATCTGGTGGAGTTTCTAGCTGGAGGGAAGCCCATCAGGAGAAAATGGGTGTTTAAGAAGAAGATGAATGTAGAAGGAAAGGTGGAGAAATAAAAAGCTCAGTTGGTAGCAAAAGGTTATTCCCAGGTGTCGGGAATCAATTTTAGTGATATTTTTTCTCCTGTTGCCAAGGTTACTTCTATTAGATTACTTTTATCTGTTGCTGTTGCATTTGATTTTGAGATAGAATAGATGAATGTGAAGACAAAATTTCTTCATGGGGATTTAGAAGAGGAGATATACATGAAGCTACCTGAAGGCTTTATGGTGAAGGGTAAGAAAGAATTGGTATGCAGGTTGAAGAAGTCTCTATATGGGTTAAAACAGTCACCAAGGATGTGGTATCAGAAATTTGATACCTATATATGGGGACTTGGATTCACCAGAAGCAAGGAGGATCACTGTTTTTATTTTAAATTAATTGGTGACCATGTTATTTATTTGGTCTTGTATGTGGATGATATGTTGTTGATTAGAAATGACAAAGAAATTATCCAAGATTTGAAGACCCAGCTGTTCTCCAAATTTGACATGAAGTATCTTGGTGCTACAAACTATATTTTAGGCATGGAAATTAAGAGAGATTGGGCAAAGAGGAAGCTCTGGTTAAACCAGAGGAAGTATGTCGAGACTATATTGCAGAGGTTCAATATGCAGGATAGTAAACCGGTGAATGTTCCTATTCCTGTAGGTGTAAAGCTGTCTGCCGAACAGTGTCCCAAGACACAAGAAGAAGAGGAGTATATGTTCCGTGTTCAATATGCAAGTGTAGTGAGCAGCTTGATGTATGAAATGGTCTATACTAGACTAGACATTGCACATTCAGTGGGAGTATTGAGCAGGTTTATGTCAAACCCAGGAAAGGAGCACTGGAAAGCAGTGAAGTGGGTTTTCAGATATTTATGTGGCACTAGTGATTTTGGACATTCGTGGTTTTGTTGATGTAGACTGGGTTGGAGATCTGGACCAAAGAAGATCTATAAGTGGGTATGTGTTTAGCCTATTTGGAGGCACAGTCAGTTGGATTAGTAAAAGACAGTCTGCAGTGTCTCTTTCAGCTACAGAGGCAGAATACATAGCAGCCACTCATGCAAGCAAGGAAGTAATTTGGTTGCAGAGATTGTGTTCAAGTATGGGGTTGGTACAGAAAGCTATAGGGATAGACTGTGATAGCCAAAGTGAAATTTTCTTGGCTAAGAACCCTGCTTACCATTCAAAGACAAAGCACATTGATGTTCAATATCACTTTGTTAGAGATATGGTTGAGGCTAAAAGGGTGTTGCTGGTAAAGGTGGACACTTTGAAGAATGTTGCAGATGCATTGACGAAGTCTCTGAGCACTCAAAAGTTCTCTTGGTGTAGAGAAACAATGGGTGTTGAGAAGAATTGGCCCAATGACTTGCTTTCCTATGGTACCTCAGGGAAGAAAACAACAAGTGGGAGAATGTTGGGTATGTGTTATATTCTTTCCACGACTAGCCCCACGCTTTGGTACGTTGCGCTGCAGTACGCAGGGGGAGTATAAATTTCATCGTTGGGGTCCTGTGCGCTCCCCGGCGAAAATGGAGCTGTGTGCGGGACTCACCACTCATAGGTGGACGCACCCATGTTTTGTGCATGAGTTTGCACATGGTTTTGGGGTACGATGGTTTTCGGCCCCTGGTATTTTGTAGATCTGGTCAAGGGAACTACGGTTATGTTCTAATCCAGGGTTAATGGATTGGGGTTTATGTATGCTTCGACATGTATATATATGTATTGTAACACTAAAAGGAATATAATGAAAAATCAAGTTGGTCGTCCCAATTTGCGATCCAGGGGAAAATCTTTGTGTTTATCTGTTTTATGTTTTATGCTCTCGCTATTGTTTATTTTCTGTTATAAGATTCATGTGTAGATAATTTCTATTCTGGGTTAAAACCTAAGCAAAATGTCAAATGTTTGCTGAGAAGAAGAATTTTTCCCCTCTCCCTATGATCCCAATACACATAGAAGAGCCCTTTCAGCAATGGGGGATAGATTTCATAGGAGAAATCCATCCCCAATCCAGTGGGAAACATAAATGGATACTAACTGCTACTGATTACTTTATGAAGTGGGTAGAGGCCACGCCAGCAAGGAACGCAACTGATATAGTGGTGATCAAGTTCTTGGAGGAGAACATCATATTTAGGTTTGGCTGCTCGATGAAGATTGTGACAGATAATGATCAAGCTTTTAAGTCTGCGAAATTCACTAATTTATGTCAGCAATACCATATTACCCTTGGGAATTCCACAACCTATTATCCTTAGGGAAATGGACTGGATGAGTATTCTAATAAAACACTGGTAAGAGCACTAAAGAAGACTATAAAAGAAAGCCAGAAGAACTGGGATTCTCAATTAAAATTCGCACTGTGGGCAAACAGAATAAAAAATAAATGATTAACAGGTAAATCTCCATATGAACTAGTTTATGGTAGAGTAGTTTTTTTTCCAATACAACTGGACTTGCTTGTGGCTAGGTTCCTACAAGACAGCCAGGAAGAGCCTAATGATCTAACCCGGAGAATAAATCAGTTGGTCGAGTTAGATGAGACTTGCTGTCAGGTGAATGAACGGTTACCAGAGTATCAAGAGAAAATGAAAGAACTGTTTGACCAACATGCCAAAGACAAAGAATTACTCACAGGTGACTTGGTACTGAGGTGGGATATCAGAAGAGCAGACAAAGGAAAACATGGAAATTTTGACCCTTTGTGGTTCAGACCATTCAAAATTGTTGAGGTTAAAGGAAACAACACCTTCATATTGGAAAATTTGGAAGGTGATGTGATTGAGATGCCGGTAAATGGGTAGTTTCTGAAACCCTATTTTCAAGCTTGAGCCAGGTTCGGGGGACCTTTGTATTATAGTGTACATGCAAGTAATCGTCATTTTCATTTTCTCTAAGTTGATGTTGGTTTCTTCATGATCATGCTTTTACAAATTTTGAAGGTACCTAAATCTTTACAGAATAGATGGCAACTGGTCTATGAAGTTCTCGACATGTCCCAAGATGAACGTGCCATCCCCAAGTGGAGCCAATGTTGTCATGGTATCCCTCATTACAAAAGGATCGGCAAGAAAATAATTTGAAAGCAGGTATAGGGACACTATGGTAAGATATATATAAGCAAAGCCACATAAAGGAAATGCACGCGGTCCCTTTGCACAAAAGACACTGGAAAAGGAGTTTGAACTAAGCACAAATGTTAGCGGGCCATATAACAGGTTAAGTTTCAAAGGGCACAGCCATGTGGAACCATTCTGGGGGTACCAAGGGAAACATAGAGAGATGGGAGTCTCGACCCCCGGAATTTCCTTACGTCACGGTATAGTGGGTCTGAATTTCATCCATTCCGTGGGTGTAAGGCACAACACATAGGGACTTCTCAAGCTACCCCCGGAATTCCATGGTGGGACCCTTGGGGTGAATAGGTGGAGCACTCTAAGGGGAAGGTACGATATATTAGGGAACCTGGTACACGACCAGTACCAGTGTTAAGCCTGGTTCGTGGCACACACCTACCCAGTCCTGAGCAAAAAATAGCCCTGTGCCACATGCCTCAGTGTCGACGTCATTAGGACGTCAGCCCTCCTAGTTGTCAACCCCTCCTTGTTTTATGTAAAATCGGCCTGTTTTAACCCCACTAGAGACTCATTGGGGTAAATCACTCATTTTTATGTTTTCGCCCCACAGTTAAAGTCTAGATTTCAAGAGCAGGTCTCTTTCAGCTCCATCCCCATGTCATTTTCCTTCTTGGTTCTCTCCCGCACAGGTCACAAGTAAATAACCATTTGCATTGCTTACGTTTTTCCTTCCTTTTCTCTTTCAAAATGGTTGTTGCAAGAGTCAAGAATAAGAAATTTGAACCTGAAACTCCCCAAGCACGTGAAATTAGGGCCATCACCAAACTTGACCCCCTTACTGATACGCAGACTCACATTTGTGATGTGCAGTACCCTTTCAATGTTTCCCACATCCGACCTAACTTACTAGAACATCATGTGAAAGGCCAAGATCAGTTTCGAGTTGTTCGGTCTGGCCTATACTACAAGGTAGCTCTGACCACATTTCCAGTTAGAGAATTCATCTATTGGATCAGAGACGCCTATGACGAGCGCAAAGAGGTATTCCTCTCGGCTCAAGGAAACAAGGTCTTCTGAATTTCCCCTGAGCTCATCAGGAACGATCTTCATTTCCCACACATCCCAGAATATGTCACATTCACCAAGTTATCCCTAACGCGCCAGTTCTCTAAACTACCCTTGAAGCAACAGAGAAATTTCCTCTCCTCCATCTCAAATTCCCGCCTTACTTCCCTTCCATCTTCAAATATGGTACCCTTAACCTCATTTGTGGACGGCCTCCAGCTAGTTCTCATTCTAATATCTGGGTTATTAGGTATTAGCAAGGTTGAAAGGGTGTCTAAAGAGTTTATAGCTCTGCTCTGGTTCATGTCTCAACCAGGGGTTGTTCTAGATATTCCAACCTTTCTAGCTGCGGCCATCCAGACCCAATTTCAAGAAATTTCCTGCTCGGGGGCTTTTCATTTCTGCTCGCTGGTTTTTTACCTATTTCTCTTCAAGCATTCTGACAATTTTGATTCTTTAGGCCTTGAAAAGCTCTCCAGAATGAACAACTAGCCCAGAACCATATTTGAGTGGAACATTTTAGTTTGGCAGCAGCCTAACAGGAGGGGTTACTCAAAGTTCCTGAATGAGTTCATGTCCATCGCCTATACCATAATTCATGACAGTTCCCCATCCAAGATTTTTCCTGAGCAGAAAAGATGCTTGAATTTTGGCGAAGAAGAAAGCACAGGTGATTGGTATTTTTTTTATGATTATAATAAGATCAGGGTTTATGGAGCGGATGTGCCTCCTTACCGCTTGCCATTGTTTCCTGCCATGTGGGTTTTCACCCTCAAGTACATCCGTCAGACGATGAAGGCTGACCAGTTCCACTTTTTCCCCTGTAATAAGGGTTATATCCTCAAGCTTCCTACAACCATTGGCCCTTTTACTATTAATTCAAGACACAACCTCTCCACAGTGGAAATGTTGCTTCAGGGAATGGATTTAGTGTTGGGTAAAGTTTGGCCCTATGACCCAAAAAGAGTTATATCAAGTAGGAAAAGGAAGATTAGGTCCACTGAATATGTGCATGAGACTAGGCCCTTCATTTAATGGAGAGCTAACCTTGACACATGGCCTTTGGCTTCGCAGATGGAGGCCGAGTCTTCGGCAATGGAGGGAAGAGGAGACACCACTTCAGCAGGCACAGGTAGAAAATGGCATACTAACGAAGCTAAGTTTTCAAAAGAACCAGAGGGATTTTACACAGGGGAGGGATCTCATCCCTCGAAGAAGCAAAAAAGTGATGAGGTGGAGATCCTTTGGGTGAACTACCCCTGGAAGAGTTGGTTAGGTACGGGGACCCTGATAGAGGCAAGGCAGGTTTCAAAGTAAACTATGACAGAGCATCATCTTCAGAACCTTCTGGGTTATCACAGGCCACTTCGGTAAGTAGAGTTGAAGTGAGAGAAGAAATCAGAAGCAAAAACAAGACTGCGAGGGAGAAGCTTCAGGTAAAATTAGTGAGCTTCGTAGACAAGTAGTATACTCGGATCACTACAGAACTGTACATGGAAAAAGAACAACTAATATTTACTATCATGGAAGCAGTGCTGGAACCCACCGCTAATGAAGTTAGCTACAAGGTGTTGGAGGTAGCAATGAATTTGTCACAAGTTCCCTTGATTGATAAACCGGGTTTACATCAATGCATTGGAGATACGTTGAGAGACGAGATTGTAAAGCTATCTCTTGCTTTGAGAAAAATCAGAGATAAACATAAGGAGGTGGTGGATAATCTGAAGAAGGAGAGGACAAATTCCAGGGGGGTAAGCAACAACCTTCATCATGTCAGGAAAATAATGAGCAAGAAGGGAAGCGACAAGGACGTGATCTGGACGAAAATCATCCGGGATTTAGAAGTTTAAAATTCGGAGTTGAAGAAGAGGCTTAAAATTCCTCTAGGGGACTACGTGAAGCCCAAGGAATTGGATCAAGAAGAAAAGGAAAAGACAACCCTTACTGATACCCTCACTTGGGAAAGAGATGAGAATGCTAAAACAATCGAAGAGCTGGCTTCCCTTAGACAGAGATTCTCTCACTTGCAAGAGAAATGGGATACTCATGTCTGCACAACTCCAACTCCAGACTTGGCAGATGCTACCTCAATGTAGTTAAATAAGGCCCTCTCAGACCTCTAGGTTTCAAAAAAATAAGCTCACACTGCTCAACATAAGGTTCAAGAATTGATGGCTAGGGTGGAACAGAATAATCAAATCACAGTGGCTCTGCAAGTAAAGGTGAAA
The DNA here is from genome assembly GCA_034641835.2 of Pinus albicaulis. NCBI lineage: Eukaryota > Viridiplantae > Streptophyta > Pinopsida > Pinales > Pinaceae > Pinus > Pinus albicaulis. Next base: position 912,220,756 of record CM076575.1, read on the forward strand.
GAGGCTAAGAAGGAGAAGTAGCTGCAAGACAAGGTTATCAGTGATCTGAATAACCGTATGAAAGGGAACACAACTCTCCTCAAAGCCAGACGTCTCATTTGGTCCAATATTAGAACAGAGGTAAGGAAATGTTGGGACTACCTCCTGCTGATGAACAAAAATAAAGTTGTTCTCCAGTCATGTAAAGATAAATTGTAAGAAGGGCGGGCTGGAGCCGAGACCAAGGTAGCCATGGCCAAGAGATACATTTCATACCTAAAAGGTTTATGCTTTGAGGAGTTGGCCATGCAAGGAATTGAATACCGTTTCAGGGGAATAATGGAAATCAAGCGGATAATCGAGAAAAAGACAACACGTGTGAATACTTTGAGTGGTCTAGATCATGTCGCTAAGGGAATAGGGAGGTTTGAAGAGGAGTGGAATGAGCTGGTAAGAGCACGCCTCCTCTCATGCTGTGATTCTGAAACTGTTTCTTTCCCAAGTCTAACTAATTATTATGAGAAGTTGGCAGTGGTTATGAATAAGAAAAAACTCCCTTATGAGAAAGCCACTCGCCTGAAAGCTGAAACAATAGTTGCTGCGCTTGGGAAACAAATCTCCCTTCTTTGCTAGATCAGATAGCATTTGATGGTGCATGTGGATTATTCATAATTAACAGATATGCAAGCCTCTGTGGAGACCTTCACCACAATGCCTTTGCCAGGAGCAGCCATCTGGCACAAATGTAGTAATTTTGCAAATGCTCTAGCCGTCACTCCATCCATTCAGTCTCCACTGCCTCAGAAGCACAAAGCTAGCTCATCTACATCCTCGGTGCTTCCAACCCAATCAGCCATTGCTACACCTCGCTCCACCAAAAAATTATAATCATGTTCTGGCCCTCGTGGCATTTTTACTTTCATTTTCTTACTTTTGTAATATTGGTGAAATCATCATTTCACCCTATGCATTTCTTATTTTCTGTTCATGTTGCTTTATTTTTGGTTGGCACTCGTCCAAAAGCCACCACAGAGATGAGGAGAGGTGCTCTTCGTCATCATCAGTTTTTGATTTTGATAGAGACAACTAATGGAGAAGATATTTCCAAGAGCAAATGTTAATCTAAAAATATCCTCTGCTAACAATAGAAAGGGAAGAAATATAAAAGGGGGACCCAAAGTCCAAAAGAGGGTTCCATATTTGGAGAATAGAGATTGTTTTTAGGGAATTCCCTTTTTGTAAAGTTTTAAGGATTTCCTCTGTGTCATGTTGAAGAATCCCAATGGGAAAGAATATAATGAAACAATTTTGCTGTGAGATGGATTCTTGGTGAGACCAGTTTCAGTTTGTACTTCTGGTTTAAATCTAATACAAACGTCTTTGCATCTCGTCATTACTTCTATGTTATATATCATTTTCTTCTGGAATGTGAGTACGGGATTAATTGATATTAATTTATCTTTTTCAGATACTCATGTATTTAAGTTATTGTGCTTCAAATATGGCTCAGGGCTATGATGTTTTATTCATATGTTTCACTTCATGTATCTGATTTATTCTATATTGTATATTGATAGATTCTTAGGCAATGTTAAGCCTATCTGTGGTTAATATCCTCTTTATTTATTGCCATTTTTACTCTGCTCTATACACTTTTATATTTGTGTTCTGTGTTTCACAATCTGGCCCTTCCCATAGCTTGTAGATTTATATTTTGCTTCGGTAATACTTCCACAAGACCCTAATTGCTTGCTATCAGGTATTGCTATGTATTAATTTCTTTCTCGAGATCCAGGTCCCAATCTATGAAGTCATAAAATATTTTTTGAACAAGAAGGTACTTGACATTGACCATAGGAAAAATTCCTTATATCTTCTTGGCTTTAAGATGACCTAGGCACTGGTCCTTCACAACTCAGGGCTTTCTCTAGGAGCTACAACATGCTTTTAGCGTCGTTACCAGGGAACTGAATTTGGATATTATCCATGGGTACGACAAAATCATATCCACTCTTCAAACTAGGTGAGTATGAAGGGTTGAGAGTTGTATATCCCTCACCTTGGCGACTCCACTATTATTAAAAATCTCTAAATATATTCGCAGTCCTAGCTTATCAGAAGCCTCACTTAGGGTAAAATACGTCTCAGATTAGAACATCCTCTGTATCTGATCCAAAAAAAATTCTATTCAGGAGGATTTGGAAGGAAAAGCAGCCTACACATACTGATATACCCATATTTTCTCTCAAATATTCTCCATGTTGTTCCCAGCTAGCTCAGGTTCAAGGTCTGGGATCCATAGCTAGAGTCCTCCAATACCCACCATATAACCACATTCTCGGACCACTGAAGCTGAAAGACGAGGCTAAGTCTGTAGACACATCCAGAGTTTTCCTACACCCTACCCATAAGCTGAAGAAATAAAACAAGTAGCTAATACTCAATTCCTACTGGGGTTAGCAAATTTACTGACCACAGTCTAGCATATTCCTAGTACTATCCAGAAAAATCCCCCTCTAGCTCCACTTCCTCTCATGGTAGTTCCTGGTTTCTTGCTCAATAAATATTCCCCTCTGGCATTGCCACAGATTCTGAATGATATCTCACAGGACTACATGAAGCACTTGACCTGATTCACTGGGGAAGACATCAGCACAACACAGAAACATGTGGAAGATTTCTGCGCCTTTACAGAAAATTTCAATGTAGAGAAGTTGGATGTAGTCCTGAGGTTATTCGTCCAATCCTTGGATGAAGAAGCCAAGAAGTGGTTCAAAACCCTTGGGGATAATACCATTGCTAACCGTGAAGATATGGAAAATGCTTTCACCCAAAAGTGGGGAGAAAAAAGGACCATAGTTATTTTCTGATAGAATTCAACACTTCCATGAAAAGACAGAATGAAGATGTGGCTAAGCTTATAAATATATTTAATAAACTGTACACCAATTTTCCAGCTGATATGAAGCCACCCCAAGTCGTCACTAAAGTAGTGTTCGTGGGGGCTTTTAAATTTGAATTCAACTTCACCTTGAGGGAGAGAAAATCGGCTATGCTCGACGAGGCTCAGACTGATGCCTTAAAAGTAGAAGCTAACTTTTCCTCTGTGAGGAAATCAAAAGGAAGGTTGGACCATGATTTCAGAAGAAAGAGAAAGGAAGAAGCCTGTTCGTCGATTCAAGAAAAGGAAGCATTAGATTACAATTTTGAGGAGATGAATAATATAATTAAGAGCCTCTCCAGCAAGTTGGTGAAGCTAGAGCTCAAAGCTAATAATGCCTCTTCTCAGCCAACCCAGCCACCTTTTAATAGAGGTTATAACCAGCAGAATAGGAAGTCGCCTTTGCAGATCTTGCAAAGGGATAGGAAAAAAAAACAAGATCACATCCAGCCTCCTTTATATCTGGAAGAAAAAATGGAGGGTCCTACTGAAGATGTTCCGGATAGGTAAGAGGATCAGTGCTTTGCCTATTCAGAAGGAGAAGAGGTAGGCATTTTCCTACAGGAATATGAATAAGAAGAAGGGAGAAAGGAAATTCCCACTGAAGAACCTGACATAGATGACTATTGTAGACAGTTTGTCGATTTTATGCAAGCTCAATTTCATAAGAAGTATGAGATTCGGTCCTCCAAGAAACGGACTCGTACTCAAGATCAAGAGGAAGAATCAGATTCTAAGGAAGTTTCTCTCCCAAAGTTTGATAACAAGAGTAAGAAGCCTATCGAAGAATCTTCTGCATAGAAGGAGCTGCCTGCATCTTCATCCAAAGTCACACTTGATCCTATTACTCATGCTAAAGGTACGTCAAATATCGAAAATCCTTCTATCTTCATTAAATAACTAAAAGATACCTCTATAAAGAAAGGAAGTATTATGTTCAATCTCCAAAAAGAGATGGAGAAAGTCAAGATCCCAGTCGCTCTGGTCAAAATTATTAAACGACCTTTCTATAAGGCTCAAGTCTCTCAATTCATGCTCCCCCATGGAGTTACTTCACCCCCAGAATCCCTGAACCTCCAAGAATAAAGACCCATGGTAGTTTTTTGCCTCCATGTAGAAGAACTGGACTCAGCTACTCAACCTTTTTATGTTTCTCTGTTCATACATGATTTCTTGTTACATAACTGTATGTTGGACTCGGGAGCCTCTCACAATCTGTTACCACTCTCAGTCATGGAACAGTTAGGTCTCCAGATCACCCGTCCCTATAAATATATCTATTCATTTGACTCCAAAAGCATTAAGTGTCTAGGAATGATCAAAGACCTAGTGGTGAATTTGGCTCAGATCCTAGCCAAGAGCATTGTCATGGATATAGTGGTGGCAGATATCCCAGCCCGTTTTGGAATGCTCCTATCCAGATCTTGCGGTACTAAGATCAAGGGGTCGATTAAACTAGATCTAACTTATGGAACCATTATAGTGTTTGGAGGACAAGAAAGAAGGTTGTACAGGGAGTCGGTTTGTCAAAATGGTAACTAAAGACGATGTATCTGTAAACTCGTCGGTATATGGAAAAGAAGGAGAATTCTCATGTCTAATGCTTGAAGAAGATCCAGAGCTTTTGCAAGAACCATCTTATAGTCTAATAAAACTACAACTTTCCTCAGATGAATATGGATATGGGATGTGGGTTTTACTTTGTGAAGCTAATTTGAAGGAAATGGGCGAGGATCTCTTGATTTCTCTAAAAGGGCCAGTTAATGCCTTTCATGAAAATGATAATAACATGAAAATTTAGAGCCTCAAAGTTTTTGGGGACTCATAGTTGGTGGTGAGAGAGATAAAGAACTAGTGTCAAGCTAAACACCAACAACTGAGACAAAAATGAAGTTTGGGATCTGGTGGAGAAATTTTTCTTAGCTTTCAACATACAATTCATGCCGAGAGATCAGAACGGGATGGAGGATTCACTGGCTGTGGTAACAACCAATTTCCACCCATCTCAGAATCCACTTCTAAAGTATGAAGTAGAGGTACGTTATCGTCCTTCCATTCCAAATAATGTCAAACATTGGTAGGTGTTTGAAGATGAGGAGCAGATGAAACATTTTATAGAGACCGTAGGGGAATTCACTAACCTATATATTGATACCAGAGATGAAGAGGAGGCTGAAGAAGGACCCCGAAATAAGTGGCAGGAGACTATGGCTGGTCATAAGGTGTTGCAGTTAAAAGGCAATGTGATCCCCAGAGGGTTGGTACCTTTGGAGAGGTTGTTTGACAATAATGATGTCCCCATAAACACAAATAAGCTAACACCAAAAACACAGGTGGAGGACATAAATGTTGGGACAAAGGAAGACCCGAAGATAATCAAGCTATCTAAAGGAGTACCAGAAGGACACCGAGAGAGATATGTTCAGTTGTTTCACTCCTATAAGGATGCTTTTGCTTGGTCCTACCAAGATCTTAAAACTTTTGACATAAGCATAATTCAACACAAGATACCATTGAGAGCTGAAGCCAAACCTCACAAGCAAAAATTAAGGCAGATTAATCCTCTTCTGCTCCCCACTATAGAAAAGGAAATTAAGAAGCTGCTAAAGGCTAAGATCATTGTACCATTAACGTATTCTGAATGGGTGGAAAATTTGGTACCAGTTGGAAAAAAGAACAGAGAAATTAGGTTGTGTGTTGACTTTGCGAACTTGAAGAGGGCCTCCCTTAAAGGTAATTATCCCCTCCCTATAATGAACCATATACTGCAAAAAGTAGTGGGGTCCTCCCGAATGTCCATGATGGATGGTTTCTTGGCGTATAATCAGGTGGTGGTCTTACCAAAATATCAGAAGAAAACAACATTCATCATGCCATGGGGCACCTTCATGTATGCCTGTATGCCTTTCGGTTTGATAAATGTTGGGGCTACCTTCCAGAGGGCTATGGACATTGCCTTTGTGGGAGAGCAGGACAATTTCATAGTGGTATACTTAGATGATATCACAGTCTTCTCAAAAGATGATGCTGAACATGTGGAACATTTAAAATGAACTTTTGAAAAATGCTGCAAGGTATGGTATATCCTTAAACCCCCAGAAATCTATGTTTGTTCTAGAAGAAGGGAAATATTGGGCCATATCGTGACCAAAGCAAGAGTGAAAATTGACCCAAAAAGAGTGGAAGTGATAAATGGCATATCCTTACCTCACAATAAAAAAGAAGTCCAGGTTTTTCTTGGGCTCATAAACTTTTTGAGAAGGTTCATATGAATTATGCAAAGATAATTCGGCACATCACTGACATGCTTAGAAATAACAATGAGGTGAAATGGTCGAATGAATCAAGAGAAGCCTTCAATAGGATTAAAGGTTCTTTTGTAGAAGCCCCGGTATTAGCAGGGCTGAATTATAGTAAACCATTCATGATATTCTCATTTGCTTCACCACACACTATTGCCCTAGTACTTTTGCAGAAGAATGAAGAAGGATACGAACAACCCATTGATTTTTTTAGCCAAGTAATCCGAGATGATGAGCTGAAATACAATATCATAGAGAAGTAGACATATGCTTTGGTGAAATCCTTGAAAGCCTTATGGGTGTATGTTTTGAAATAAACTATCACTGCTTTCATGCTTACAGTCGCAGTTAAAAATATCTTGATTCAGGGGGATAGTGAGGGAAAAAGGGGCAAAGGGATTGCTAAGATCCAAGAATATCAATTGGACATTCGTCCCACAAAGCTCATCAAGGGATAGGGTTTGGCTAAAAATTTTTCTGATTCCAATTGTCAGGTCCTAGGGATAAACCTATCTATGGGATTTGGGGAGTTATCTATAGATACAGAGGATCGGCCCCAGATAGAAACATCTGTGTAAAGACTCATATGAAGTATATTTTCATCCCCCGGTATAAAGATATCATAGAGTACATTTTGACTGTCAGATGCCCACCAAGATTTGATAGGGCTAAATATCGAATCTTAAGACTAAATTCATAGAAGTACATCATCGCCAATGGCAGAGTATATTGGAAAGATCCTTTAGTAATCCTACTCCTGTGCTTAACAGAAAGAGAAGTGGAGGAAGTTATGGATGAGTTCCACGAAGGCATTTGTGGGGGTCATTACAACTAGAGGTCAACAACTCATAAAATATTGAAGGCTAGCTTTTACTGGCCCAAATTGTTTGGGGATGTACATGCTCGAGTTATGGCCTGTGAAAAATTTCAGAGGTTTGCTAAGAAGTAGAAGTTTCCCCTCTCCCTATGATCCCAGTACACATAGAAGAGCCCTTTCAACAATAGGCGATTGATTTCATAGGGGAAATAAATCCCCAATCCAGCAAGCAACATAAATGGATACTAAATGCTACTGATTACTTTAAGAAGTGTGTAGAGGCCACGCCAACAAGGAACGCAACTGATATAATGGTGATCAAGTTATTGGAGAAGAACATCATATCCAGGTTTCGCTGCTTGATGAAGATTGTGACAGATAATGTTCAATTTTTCAAGTCTCCGAAATTCACTAATTTCTTTCAACAATACCATATTACTCTGGGGCATTCCACAACTTATTATCCTCAGGGAAATGGATTGCCCGAGTCTTCTAATAAAACACTAGTAAGGACACTAAAGAAGAATATAAATGAAAGTTAGAAGAACTGGGATTCTCAGTTAAAATTTGCACTGTGGGTAAACATAATCATAAATAAATGATCAACAGGTAAATCTCCATATGAAATATTTTATGGTAGAGCAGCTGTTTTTCCAATCCAACTGGCCTTTCCTGTGGCTAGGTTCCTACAGGACAACCAGGAAGAGCCTAATGATCTGACCCAGAGAATAAATCAATTGGTTGAGTTAGATGAGACTCACAGCCAGGTGAATGAACTGTTAGTAGAGTATCAAGAGAAAATGAAAGAACTGTTTGACCAACATGCCAAAGACAAATAATTACTTACAGTCGACTTGGTACTGAGGTGGGATATCAGAAGAGCAGACAAAGTAAAACATGGAAAGTTCGAACCTTTGTGGTTCGGACCATTAAAAATTGTTGAGGTTAAAGGTAACAACATATTCATATTGGAAAATTGGAAGGTGATGTGATTGAGATGCCCGTAAATGGGTAGTTTCTGAAGCCATATTTTCAAGCTTGATCCAGGTCTAGGGGAATTTTGTATTATAGTGTACATATAACTAATCGTCGTTTCAGTTTTCTGTAAGTTGATTTTGGTTTATTCATGATCATGCTTTTACAAATTTTGAAGGTACCTAAATCTTTACATAATATATGGCAAGTGGTCTATGAAGTTCTCGACACGTCCCAGGATGAACGTGTCGTCCCCAAGAGGAGCCAATGCTGTCATGGTATTCCTCATTACAAAATTTTTGGCAAGAAAAAAACTTTGAACAAACGCATAAGGACACTATGGTAAAATATATATAAGAAAAGTGACATAAAGGAAATGCACGCGATCCCTTTGCACAAAAGACATTGGAAAAGGAGTTTGAACTAAGCGCAAAGGTTAGCAGGCCATATAATAGGTTAAGTGTCAAAGGGCGCAGCCACGTGGAACCATTCCGGGGGTACCAAGGGAGACATGAAGAGATGGGAGTCTCGACCCCCGGAATCGCATGACATCATGGTATAGTGGGTTTTCATTTCATCCATTCCGTGGGTGTAAGGCACAACACTTAGGCACTTCTCAAGCTACCCCCGGAATTCCATGGTGGGCCTCTTGGGGCGAACAGGTGGAGCACTCTAAGGCGAAGGTACAGTATATTAGGGAACCTGGTACACGACCAGTACCACTGTTAAGCCTGGCTCGTGGCACACACCTACCCAGTCCTAAACAAAAAATAGCCCTGTGCCACATGCCTCAGTGTCGACGTCATTAGGATGTTAGTCCTCCTAGTTTTCAACCCCTCCTTGTTTTACGTAAAATCAGCCTATTTTAACCCCACTAGAGACTCATTTGGGTAAATCACTCATTTTAACATTTTCTCCCACAGTTAAAGTCTAGATTTTAGGAACAGGTCGCGTTCAACTTCCTCCCCGCATCATTTTCCTTCTTGGTTCTCTCTTGCACAGGTCACGGGTAAATAACCATTTCCATTACTTACGTTTTTCCTTGCTTTTCTCTTTCAAAATGGTTGTCGCGAGAGTCAAGTCAAAGAAATCTGAACCTGAAACTCCCCAAGCTCTTGAAGTTAGGGCCATCCCTGGACCTAACCCCCTTACTGATACGCAGGCTCACATTCATGACGCGTAGTACCCTTTCAGTGTTTCCCACATCCAGCCTAAATTACTAGAACATCATGTGAAAGGCCAAGATTGGTTCCGAGTTGTTCGGTCTAGCCTATACTACCAGGTAGCTCTAACCACATTTTCAGTTACAGAATTTATTTGTTGGCTCAGAGACACCTATGACGAGTGCAGAGAGGTATTCCTCTCTGCTCAGGGAAACAAGGTCTTCCAAATTTCCCCTGAGCTCATCAGGAACGCTCTTCATTTCCCACACAACCTGGAATATGTCACATTCACCGAGTTATCCCTGTCATGCCAGTTCTCTAAATTACCCTGGAAGAAACAGAGCGAGTTCCTATCCTCCATGTCAAATTCTCTCCTTACTTCCCTTCCATCTTCAGATATGGTACCCTTAACCTCGTTTTTCGATGGCCTCCAGCTAGTTCTCACTCTCATAACTGGGTTATTAGGCCTTAGGGAGGTCGAAATTGTGTCTAAAGAGTGCATAGCTCTCCTTTGGCTCATGTCTCAACTAGTGGTTGTTCTAGATATTCCAACCTTTCTAGCTTTGGCCATCCAGACCCAATTTGAAGAAATTCCTCCTCGGGGGCTTTTCGTTTCTGCTGGCTGGTTTTTTACTTGTTTCTCTTTGAGCATTCTCACAAGTTTGCATATTTGGGCCTTGAAGAGCTCTCCAAAATGAACGGCCAGCCCAGAACCATCTTTGAGTGTAACATTTCAGTTCGGTAGCAACCTAATGTGTTACTCAAATTTCCTGAACGATTTTATGTCCATCACGTATACCATAATTCATGACAATACCCCACCCAGGATTTTTCTTGAGCAGAAAGTCTGGTTGCAGTTTGGCGAGGAAGAAAGCACAGGGGATTGGTATCTGTTTGATGATTATTCTGATATCAGGGTTTATGGAGCAGATGTGCCTCCTTACCACCTGCTGTTGTTTCCTACCATGCAGATCTTCGCCCTCAAGTACATCCATCAGAACATGAAGGCCGACCAGTTCCACTTTGTCCCCTCTAAGAAGGGTTATATTCTCAAGCTTCCTACTACCATCGACCCTTTTACTATTCATCCAAGACATACCCTCTCCATAGTGGAAATGCTGCTTCAGGGAATGGATTTAGTGCTAGGGAAAGTTTGGCCCTATGACCCAAAAGGAAATATATCAAGTAGGAGAAGGAAGATTAGGTCCACTTCATACGTGCATGATACTGGGCCCTTCATTGAATGGAGAGCTAACCTTAACACATGGCCTTTAGCTTCGCAGATGGAGGCCCAGTCTTCGGCAGCGGAGGGTAGAGGTGACACCACTTCAACTAGCACAGGCATAAAAGGGCATATTGACAAAGCTGAGTTTTCAGAAGAACTAGAGGGATTGTATACAGGGGAGGGATCTCATCCCTCCAAGAAGCAAAAAAGTGATGAGGTGTAGATCCTTTGGGATGAACTACCCTTGGAAGAGTTGGTCAGGTATGGGGAGCCTAATAGAGGCAAGGCGGGTTTCAAAGTAAACTATGACAGAGTGTCATCCTCATAACCTTCTGGGTTATCACAGGCCACTTCGGTAAGTAGAGCCGAAGTGAGAGAAGAAATTAGAAGCAGAAACAAGACTATGAGGGAGAAGCTTCGGGCAGAATTAGCGAGCTTCGTAGACAAGTACCATACTCGGCTCACTACAGAACTGGACATGGACAAAGAAAAACTGATATTTTCTATCACAGAAGCAGTTCTAGAACCCACCATTAATGAAGTCAGCTACAAGGTGTTGGAGGTAGCAGTGAATTTGTCACAAGTTCCCTTGATTGATAAACTATGTTTACATCAATGCATTGGAGATATGTTGAGAGACGAGGTCATAAAGCTGCCGCTTGCTTTGAGAAAAATCAAAGATAAAAATAAGGAGGTTGTGGATAATTTGAAGAAGGATAAGAAAAATGCTAGGGGGGTCAACAACAACCTTCATCATCTCAGGAAAATAATGAGCGAGAAGGGAAGCGACAAGGACGCGATTCGGACGAAAATCATCCCGGATTTAGAAGTTAAAAATTCAGAGTTGAAGAAGAGGCTTAAAATTCCTCGAGGGGACTATGTTTGGCCCGAGGAATTGGATCAAGTAGAAAAGGAAAAGACGGGCCTTACTGATACCCTCGCTCGGGAAAGAGATGAGAATTCTAAAATGGTCGAAGAGATGGCTGCCCTCAGACAAAGATTCTCTAACTTGCAAGAGAAATGGGATACTCATGTCTACAAAACTCCAAGTCTAGACTCAGCGGATGCTACCTCAACGCAGTTATCTAAGGCCCTCTCGGACCTCTAGGTTTCAGAGAAATAGCTCACACGGCTCAACAGAAGGTTCACGAGTTTATGGCTAGAGTGGAACAGAATAATAAAATCATAGCAGCTCTACAAGTAGAGGTGGAAGAGGCTAAGAAGGAGAAGTAGTTGCAAGACAAGGTTATTAGGGATCTGAATAACCGTATGAAAGGGAACACAACTGTCCTCGAAGCCAGGCATCTCATTTGGTCCGATATCAAAACAGAGGTAAGGAAACATTGGGACTACCTCCTATTGATGAATGAAAAGAAAGTTGTTGTCTAGTCATGTAAAGAGAAATTGCAAGAAGGGGGGGCTGAAGCCGAGACCAAGGTATCCATGGCCAAGAGATAGATTTCATACCTAAACAATTTACGCTCTAAGGAGTTGTCCACGCAAGGAATTGAAGGCCATTTCAGGGGAATAAGGTAAATCAGGCAGATAATCGAGAAAGAGACAGCACGCGTGAATGCTTTGAGTGGTCTAGATCGTGTCGCTGAGGGAATAGGGAGGTTTGAAGAGGAGTGGAATGAACTGGTAAGAGTAGGCCTCCCCTCATGCTGTGATTCTGAAACTATTTCTTTCCCAAGTATAACTAATTATGATGAGAAGTTGGCAGTGGTTATGAATCAGACAAATCTCCCTTATGATAAAACCACTCGCTTGAAAGCTGAAACAATATTTGCTTCCCTTGGGAAAGAAATCTCCCTTCTCTACCAGATCAGACAGTGTTTGATGGTGCATGTGGATTATTCAGAATTAACAGATATGCAAGCCTCTGTGGAGACCTTCACCACAATTCCTTTTCCAGGAGTAGCCATCTGGCAGAAATGTAGTAATTTTTCAAACGCTTCAGCCGCCACTCCATCCATTTAGTCTCCACTGCCTCAGAAGCACAAAGCTAGTTCATTTGTGTCCTTAGTGCTTCCAACCCAATCAACCACTGCTACACCTCGCTCCACCAAAAAATGATAATCATGTTCTGGCCCTCATGGCCTTTTTACTTTCATTTTCTTACTTTTGTAATATCAGTAAAATCATCATTTCACCCTATGCATTTCTTATTTTCTTTTCATGTGTTTTATTTTTGGTTAGCACTCGTGCAAAAGCCACCACAGAGATGATGATAGTCGCTCTTCCTCATCTTCAGTTTTTTATTTTGATAGAGACAGCTAACAGAGAAGATATTTCCAAGAGCACATGTTAATATAAAAATATCTTTTGCTAACAATAGAAAGGGAAGAAATATAAAACAGGGACCCGAAGTCCAAAAGAGGGTTCCAAATTTGGAGAATAGATACTATTTTTAGTGAATTCCCTTTTTGTAAATTTTTGAGGATTTCCTCTGTGTCATGTTGAAGAATCCCAATGGGAAAGAATATAATGAAACAATTTTGCTGTGATATGGATTCCTAGTGAGACCAGATGCAGTTTGTACTTCTGGTTTAAATCTAATATAAACATCTTTTCATCTTGTCATTACTTCTATGTTATATATCATTTGCTTCTAGAATGTGAGTACAAGATTACTTGAGATGAATGTATCTTTTTCAGATACTCATGTCTTTAATCTATTGTGCTTTAAATATGGCTCAGGGCTATGATGTTATTTTCATATGTTTCACTTCATCTATCCGCTTTCTTCTATATTGACTATTGATAGATTCTTAGGAAATGTTAAGCCTATATGTGGTTAATATCCTCTTTATTTACTGCCACTGTCACTATGCTCTATACACTTTTATATCTGTGTGCTGCATTTCACAATCTGGCCCTTCCCACATCTTGTAGATTTATATTTTTCTTCGATAATACTTCCACAAGACCCCAATTTCTTGCTATCGGGTATTGTTGTGTATTCATTTCTTTCTCGAGATCCAGGTCCTAATTTATGAAGTCATAAAAAAAATTTTAAGCAAGAAAGTACTTGCCATTGACCATAGGAAAAATTCCTTATATCTTCTTGGCTTTAAGATGACCTAGGCACTTGTCCTTCACAACTCAGGGTTGCCTCTAGGAGCTACAACAGGTTCAAATCCATATCAAAAGGATGAGATCTAATAAAGCTGGGATTAGAGTTACTTCAAGAATGATAATTATATCCATGTTGGGAGGGGCTAGGGTCGAATAGGCATGACTTGGAAGCTTTTAGTTGGGATATATTTGCTAAACAAGGCTTGGAGAATTTTATTTTTTTTTACTTTTTGTTGAGTCAAGTACGTAGTCTATGGTGGAAGACAGAGCACAGTTTTGTGCAGGTACGAATCGAAGGAATTTTGAATCTGAAAAAATTGGTTAGGAAATCAGGCAGGTAACTAAAAATTAGGTTTCTTACTTTATAACCCATAATTCTCTCTTTCTTCAATGTCATTAAGTTGTTGACTTTCAAGGGAGTGCTTTGGAACAAATGAATTATATGGCGAAAGATCAATTTTAAAGGTCAACTGTCATGGTTACAAAATGACGTGTAAAAATTCCCCTATAAAGTGTGAAGTCAGAAAATATATTTAAGGATTGAAGTGCTTTATCATGCCAAATATTGGATCAGAGACCATGGTTGGAGAGCTGCAACAATAAATCAAGGATTATAATGAAATATAATCATCATTGAGGTAGGAATTTTCATAATTAGAGTAAACATAACTTGATGAAATAGTATGGAGATACAATAATAATAAATTCAGCAGTAGACATAGTAAGGATGCAACCATCAAATATGTTTCTATATGTACAATCATGAATACATAGATCCTCGCATCCGGGATGGATGAAATTAGATCTAGGGTTTTGATATCCATCTCTATTGATCCATAGTATGAATATAACCATGTGAGTAAATGTTTTAAATTCAAACATGGTAGAAACCACTTGATTAGAAATCAATTATATGAATCATTAACAAGTGCAAGAGAAACCACCAATAATGGCAATGGTCCTCAAGGTACTCCCAGTACAATCTATAGAGTGTGAAAAGGTGTCCTGAAGTTGAACACATAGAATCATTCGATCGAAGGTCGTTGATGAGAACCTATCATTGAACGTGAAAACTGCCATTAAGGCATGGAGTCTTCAAGGTACTTGGGAGGGTTTGTATATCAACTTCCTAAATAGTGAGTTGTAGTCGATAAGAAGTGATCCATTGTAGGAGAGACCACAACACGAAACTTATGTAAAGTTTTGAGGAAAATTTTGGAAGTACTTATTAAGGGATAGTCGATGTGATTGAAACCTACAAGATTCAAGGTAATTTGAATTGAGGTCAGACTTCTCTTGAACATATCAGTGAAACAACACTTAGACTTGGCAGCATTTGACTCAATGATAGTATCAAAAACGAATTGAATACTTTCAATGAGGTTCGATTAGCTTTGAGAAAAATGGATTTTCCAACCTGTACAAATATGTGATAGAGTGTCATGTTAAAGAGTGACATATTACGATAAATTAAATAAAAAAATAATAATTTTTTTCCCAATTTTCCACCACCATTACTAGCAAGTACCTGTTTTTTTTTTTGTAAAGCTTTAGGAGGATAAAATTTTCTTGCCATGTAATTTAATCCTTCAGATGAGTCCTCCAATCTATTTTTAATAAACCCTAATAAGAAGTTGTTCAGTCTTGTCATGATAGATGAGTCCTACACTATTTATATTTTACGAGTCTAGTGAAGGGGTAACTCAATGTCGTTTTCATGTTTAAAGAGTTTGAAAATAAACGAAAATAAAAATCAAGTTTTTCTTTCAATGTAATATTTTAACGAGCCCAAAGAAAGTAAAGCTCAGTATTTTTCAATTTTAAGGAGTCAGGAGAAAAACGTAAGTAAACTCCATAATGTTATTTTTCGTAAATTTAGTCCGTCAAGCCCAAAAAAGGATAAAATGATGTAGGAGATAACTCTATTGACCATGATTATTCAATGTATACCTTTTTCGTAGTTCAATCTGGAAAAGGGTTAAAATTATACTAAATAGATGAATTTTCATTTAGTTTTTTTAGTTCGAATAGTCAAGTAATCGACGATCTTTCCATATTTAGCGAGTATGAAAAGGGATTAAAAGAGAACTCTATGTTTCAATTTCTCATATTTTTCGAGATCTTGAAAACGTGATAAAAGTTCACTCAACATCACAATCATCATTTTTTATGTTATAACCTGTTTTATGCACATTAAACCCAAAAAATTATCATACTTGCTAAAAATTATAGAAAAAACTCTAAAAAATTTGAATTTAAAAAGTCAAATGAATGAAACAAAATATTTAAATGGCCTAAAAACCTATAAATGTTCAAAAAGTAAAAAAAAATTTACCATTTTATTTTTTAACAAATTGGAAGAAAAAAATAGGATTTTTACCATAACCTTCAGAAGTTTATTATGAGGAATCCAATAGTAGAAATCGAGAACCATCTTATCCAAGTAAGACAGACCTTCATTATCTTCATTTTCATTGGATTAATTTTGTATTTATTGGTGTGTTTTGGTTTTTTGGGGTTGATTAATTTTTAAAATGATCCCTCAGATGTGAACGGTTACCCTTCATCGGTATTGTGCAAACCAACGATTTTTTACATAGAGAAATTTGTGATTTGCGCAGTTTTTATCCTACAAAACCAGAAAAATGTGCTTTGTTCGTAAAGAGTGGTTGCACAAGCACCGAGGTTTTTTCAAAAAAATAAGAAATATGACCTCAAATTTTGAAAAATCCATTAGGGGTATTTTGAGGTCGAAAGTGGGCCTCCTAAGGAAATTATAGAATAATAGTGGAAATAATAAAATAATCTTTGATTACGTCATCAAATTTTAGAGGGAAAAAAGAAAAAACTAATTTTTCAACTCATATTTTGAATTTACTTCCCTAACGCTTTACTCAAATTTTGAGAGGGAATACTCATTAGATGCAAAATTTAATTTCTCATCCAATGAATACCCATGTTTCATACTTTATATGGACTCTTCTACACGAAAAATGAGAAATACATTAAAAACGTGATTGCAATCATGTTTTTTCATGTATATCTCATTTTCTGTGTATAAAGGTCCATCAAAAGTATGCAATATGGGTACTCCTTGGATGAGGAATTAAATTTTTCATCCAACGGGTACTCCATCTAGAAATTTGAGTAAAAACGTAGGGAGATAAGTTGAAAATATGATTTGAAAAAGTTATTTTATTATTTTATTATTTTTTAATATTTTTACCTTTTTACTCAAAAAATGATGAATCATCCCCCATTGTTGACATCATTATCTTGAATCCTATTGGTTCTTATAAAATTTATTCTGGTTGTACATTTTTCTTATGAGGCCCATTTTAGACCTCAAAATTCCCCTAATGACCCACATTGTTTTCTAATCTTCCACACTTGTTGTTTTTGGGATTTTTGACCAGCTATAATGGAATGGAGAGAGATAGAGCATGAAAACCAAGATGTTTAATTTCTTAATGATCTAGTAACATTTTAGGCCCTAAGAGCTTGTGGCCTATACAAATATTGGGTAATTTTAGGGATAAAAGCTCACCTAGATTTCATGACTTGGATGGTGAGGGCATGGGATGCCCAATATCAATGTTTCGTGATAGGAGATCAATGCCTCACTATATATGATAAGGATATATATATTGATTGGGATCTACCATAGAGGGACAAATATATCTTTTTATGGAAATAGACTAGGTGGAGAAACTACTGCAAATTATTTGAGGTGGTATTGTGTTCATGGGGCTTATTTCAACGATGGAAAAATTGACATCAGAACCATTGAGAAACTCCCCTTGAGAACAATCACCTTTATAGTTACCAAATTATGTGGAAGAAAATTTCTTCACTTGACCATAAGGGCTCAAATTTAGATCACCATGGAGTGTTCACAATGTACTATTTTCAATTAGTGCAAAGGGGTTGTTCTCAACATGAAAAGATAACTGACTATAGAAAAAATAGGGAAACTCAAGAACTTTCAATCGGGAGCTATCTTGATTTAAGTTTATATAGAGTGGATTCCCCTCCTTGCCCCACAACAAGTTTTACCAGAGATAGGAGGACCTCGGGATCCTCACTTGCTTTTGTAGGGTTCGTTGATGGCTCACCATGGAGGCGATGGACGGGTGGTGAAATACACTATTGAGTTCTTCGAGTGGATAGAACGTCAAATCATTATGATAAAATACTTTCTATATGTAGAGATTTATTACAGAGGTGACCAAGATATCCCACTCCTAGCACATATGTAGTGGAGCGACCTAGGTAAAAACTTCTCATTTTGATGGTTTGTATCTTTTCAATTTTTTTTGTTTGGTTTTTGGCATTCAAAGCTAATTATATGAATTGGTCATGTGGATATTGGCCTGACTAGATCACTATGAATATGAGGGTTTGATAGGTGGGAAGATCAGCTAGTATTTTTTGTATTTCCTAACCCTAATGCAACAGAGGCCTTAACTGAGCTAGAGCATAACCTAGAGAGGCTACCTCTAGACATTCTAGATATTGGGCTCTAGACATACCAGAGGTACATTGTAGGATTTATAGAGCCAATCATCCCCTTGCTATGATGACTATCAAGTGCTATAGGCTGATATCATGATCACTATCACGCTTAGTTGCTAGTATTTTAGAGCTAGATTTTTATTTTTGGTATCATCATGTTTGGATAATAAAGGCCACGAGGCCTCATGTCTTTGGATGAAATTTTTTCTAACAAAATTTTTACAAACTATTTTACCTAATGGAGACTACTACTTATCATTTCAATTTATCTTGTTCAATATGTGGATGAATATATATATATATATATATATATATATATATATATATATATATATATATTTATAAATGTTGCAAATTTCTATTTAACACATGATTTGCCAATGCTTCAGTTGACGTGTTTAAATTTCACGGAATATTTTTATATTAAATTTAATAAAATTGTCTTTCCAAGAGATGAACTCGTAAAAAAAATCTTAGTATTGTTGAATTTTTCACTGCGTAGACATCGTTTAAATGTAACACTATGAGTTGTGAATATAACCTAATGATTAAATGGCGAATGCCAAATGAAATGGAATGAGATAATAGCTCAATCAATGCATTATATATATTTTTATGTTATTCGTCGTTCGACCAATACATATCCCATGAATAGAAACTAACTCATTAGTGGAAAAGTAGATAACCCAAGTCTGGGAAGAGAGATTATGAGTACTACGACTAGTGCCATTAACAAAGCCAAGGTAATTCTGAGGGAACATTTACATCTAAAAATCAAGTGTAACAAAAGATAAGAAATAGAAGTAGCAAGAAATCGTAAAAAAAAGGAAAAACTAACACACACACTCAAAAAAAAATGATACAAGTATTGTACAAAATCTTCAAAAAATGAATCCTGCATAATATTTCTTTAGGTGGAGACCATTCGTGGGTTCTCCCAATGAAACACCATCATAATCAACTATTTAGTAGGCCTCTTTAGCTATTGCATGTTTCAAAATTTAAGGACAATGACACATGGGTTCGAATTTAACAACGCCTATTTTATTAGTGTTTGATCATAGACAAACACTAGGCATTAGAGAACTTTTGAGGTCTAAAATGGGCCACCTAAGGAAGATGTACAACAGAAATAAAATTTATAAGAACCAATAGGGTTCAAGATGATGATGTCAACCATGGGGGATGATTCACCATTATTTGGGTACAAATGTAAAAATATTAAAAAATAATAAAATAATAAAGCTATTTTTTCAACTTGTTTTTCAAATTATCTCCCTAAGGTTTTCCTTACATTCCAAGGAGTACTCGTTGGATTCAAAAATTTAATTATGAATACAAGGAGTACCCATGTTCCATATTTTTGATGGACCCTGGTACACGAAAAATGAGAAATACATGAAAAAACTTGGTTGCAATCACAATTTTGATGTAGTTCTCATTTTGCATGTAGAAGGGTCCATCAAAAGTATGAAACATGGGGACTCCTTGGATGGGGAATCAAATTCTGAATGCAATGAGTGTTCTTGCTTGAAATTTGAGTAAACCCATAAGGAGATAAGTTTAAAATATGAGTTTAAAATGTAGTTTTTTTCTTTTTTTAGTCTAAAATTTGATGATGTTATTGTTTCCACTATTATTTTATGATTTCCTTTGGAGCCCATTTTAGACCTTAAAATTCCCCTTATGTCACCTTTCGAATATTAACGAGGATTTACATTTCAATCAAAATTAGCCTTAAACTGTTTCTTATGAGCCTTACTAGCCAGTGAAACATCATGAAGATTCTCATCTAGTCTTGTTAAAGATAAAAAAACACCCTTCCCTCAGCAAAGGTACCTAGTAGCAACTCAATGCTCAGTTTCAATGATGAAATTTCACATTACATCAACAAAACTGCCTCCAAACCGTAAACAATTTGGAAGGGAGTGTTATAGGCCATGTTTTCAAATCCATTCATTAGGCCTCATAATCTGAACAATGAACATCCTATTCCCCATTTTCCACATCATTTCACAATGCCCTAAATCAACCTCCTTCATTTCCCAAAATTTATTCTTGAAACCACCTCATCTAATCCAGTTTTAGGAACAACGGTCCCTGGAAATATTCTTGACAATGTTCACCTAGAGTTTGTTCCACTATTTTCAGCGTTTATCACCTATAGTTTGACCCCCTTTTCACCTGTGTTGGTTCTAGAAATTTGGGAAAAATAGAGAATTTCTGGAATTTTCCTCTTCCTGAATATTCCAAAATTTGTTATAACCATTAACCTCTTATTGAAATTTTGAATCCTATCTCATTCTTCTTTAGAGTTTCCATCCCTTATCCTTTGATCCCATCCTCCCATCAAATATGGATCTAAAAAATTAGAAAGGTAGTTGGATAAGAACTCCAAACTTACCCCACTCATTTTTATATTTACTACCTTTCATATGCAAGAGGTTGGATTTTGGATACTGATTCAACCCTTATGCTCTTGAGGTAAGAGGATAAAATTACACGAATTTAGGGATATTGGAGGTGCATATTTTGACAAGGAAAAGACAAGAAATCTTGGAGGAGCTCTTCTACAATATCAACATCTATTTGTGGTTGTAATATCCTTCCATTTAGATTAATTAAAAGAGTTCTTTGTTTTCCTATATGTGATGTCGTTATTTCACTTATTTCAATACCATGTGTAAAACTCAAGTAATTTTACATCTAGAAATTTCAAGTGTGCCAGCCCACATCCAAGCCACCTGATCAATTTCAGACATCATCCATAGTGAAATACCAGGATGGAAAAATGGAAACATGATACAAAGAAAAAAAAGAACCATCTTGAATAATTCCTCTATGTTGGGTATGGGTTATATTCTTTCCACGACTAAGCATGCGTAGGGGGGGTAAGAGGGGGGGAGATAGCCCACCATTTGCATTGGGCGCAACGGGGGGGTCACAGGTGGGGTGGTAGCCCCCCCTGTCGGGGTCCGAGGCAGCGCCCCGACCAAAATTTTTGGTCCTTAATTTCCGGTGGGTAGTCCGCGCCCATGGTTTTGTGCATGGTTTTGCACGTGGTTTTGGGATATGATAGTTTTTGGCCCTTGGTATTTTTGTACATCCGGTCAAGGGAAATATGGTTATGTTCTAATCCAGGGTTAATGGATTAGGGTTCATGTATGCTTCGACATATATATATATATATGTGTTGTAACACTAAAAGGAATATAATGAAAAATCAAGCTGGTCGTCCCGATTTGGGTTCCAGGGGAAAATCTCTATGTTTATCTTTTTTATGTTTTATGCTCTCACTATTGTTTATTTTCTATTATAAGATTCGTGTGTAGATAATCTCTGTTCAGGGTTAAAACCTACATTTGGTATCAGAGTTGTTTCGGCTTCAAGGGGACACCTTTGCTGCTGAGTGTTTTTTTCTTGTGCCTGAGGTAGACCCTATTCAGTGGGAGATTTGCGAGATCGATTCTTGTGGTGAAAGAAGATGGCGAGCGGCGGGAAGATAGAGATTGAGAAATTTAATGGTCAGAGTTTTGAGTTATGGAAGCTCAAGTGGATGATCTGACGGTGGATAAATATCAGTGGATCATGGTAGATACAGGTACTAAACCAACGACAATGTCAAATGAAGACTGGAAGAAACTAGATCAGATGGCTAAGAGCACAATACAGTTGTTTGTCTCAGAATCAGTATTGTTGAATGTATCTAGGGAAGCTACGGTGAAGAATTTGTGGGAAAAACTAGGGACTTTGTACCAATATAAGTCTTTGGTGAATAAGTTGTTCTTGCGGAAAAAGCTGTATAACTTGAGGATGAAGGATCAAGACTCGGTGACAGAGCATCTGAACGCCTTCAATACTATGGTAAGTCAGATGTCATATATTGATATTAAAATATCAGATGAAGATAAGTGCATCAGTTTGTTGTGTTCTCTACCAGACTCGTGGGACAGTCTGGTTATTGCAATAGGTAGCAATACAACTACCTTGAATTTTGATGACATTGTCTCAGCCTTGCTGTTGGAGGAAATGAGACGAAGAAATATGGAGGGTCAAAATGGAGATTCCTTATCTATACGAGGAAGGTCCCAAAACAGAAACAAGAATAAGGTTTCGACTGGGAGATCCAAATCTAGAAGGAGATCTAAATCTCCTGGAAATTTTGTAAAGGTATGTTGGAAATGCAGAAAGGAAGGAAACTACAAAAAGGACTGTAGATCTAAAGCTCCTGAGAAAGGAAAGGGATCTAATGATGATCCTTCTGTAGAGGAAAAAACCACCTCGGATGAAGGTGGGGATGTGTATTTGGCTTCTTCTTCAAATACACATGTAGATCATGAGTCATGGTTGATTGAATCGGGTTCATCCTTTCACTTCACTCCCCATCGGGAGTGGTTTTGTGAGTATGAGAAATATGATGGAGGTGATGTCTTCCTAGGGGATGATAGAAAGGCCGAAATCGTCGGACGTGGAAAGGTGAAGCTAAATCTGCAAGTTGGAAGGATTAGAACACTTCCTAGTGTTCTGCATATTCCTGCATTAGCTAGAAATCTGATTTATGTAAGCAAGATGGATGATGCAAGTGTAAAAATAGTGTTCGAGAAAGATTTCTGCAAGATGGTTCGGGGAGCACTGGTATTAATGCGGGGAGTTCTGACTGGAACTCTGTACAAGCTACAAGGTAGCACTGTTACTGATGGGTGTAACAGTTCTGTGATTCTTGAAAGTGGAGCGAAAAGCCTAGCTGTCTCTGGAGAAAAGACCATGCTATGGCATCAAAGGCTTGGACATATTGGAGAGAAGGGCCTTCAGATACTGCATAGAAATGGTATGGTAGAAGGTATGTCTAATTCTTCTCTGGATTTCGATTTCTGTGAACATTGTTTATATGGGAAGCAGAATCGGGTGAGTTTTCCTTCTGGTGCTAAGAGGGCGAACATGATATTAGAACTTGTGCATAGTGATGTGTTTGGACCTGTGTCAGTTCCATCACTGGGAAAGTCTGTGTACTATTTTTTGTTCATAAATGACTTCTCAAGGAATACATGGATATATTTTTTGAGGAAGAAATTTGAAGCTTTTGACAGATTTAGAGAATTTAAGGCTCTGGTGGAAAACTAGACAGAGAAGAAGATAAAGGCGTTGAGGACAAATAATGGTGGGGAGTTCTGCAAGAAGGAATTTGAAGAGTTATGTAAGAAGTGTGGTATAGCACAATAGAAGACTACTCCATACACACCTCAAAAAAATGGAGTTGCAGAAAGAATGAACAGAACACTGATGGAAAAGGCAAGAAGCATGCTCAGTGGTACTGGGTTAGGACAATAATTCTGGGCGGAGGTAGTGGAGACTGCATGCTATCTGGTTAACAGATCACCTTCATCAGTGTTGGAGGATAAGACTCCACATGAGGTATGGACTGGTAAGAAACGATTTCTTTCACATCTAAGGGTATTTGGATGTGATGCATATGTACATTTTCGAAAGTAGAAAAGGACCAAGTTGGATAATAAATCTAAAAGGTGCATCTTTATTGGGTATAAGGATGGTTTAAAGGGTTACAAGCTTTCGAACCCAAAAATAAGGAAGGTTTTGTACAGCCAAGATGTGGTGTTTAGAGAAGTGAAAGATGTTGTTAAACATGAATTCCTACCAAAGGAACCTAAGAAGATAGAGTTTGAGATAAAGGAGGATGAATCAGAATCTACAACAGAAGAAGACTCTGAAGATGAAGAGCCACAAACTCCAACTATTATAAGATCAATTCAGGAAAGAAGGCAACCAGAATGGTATAGTCCATCTACTTTTTGTTCAGGTTTTTCCTTAACTATAACTGATGATGATCCCAGAACTTTCAGGAAGGCAATAGATTCAGAGGATGGAAAATTCTGGAAGGAGGCCATGATTGATGAAATGGCATCCTTGCACAAAAATGATGCATGGGATCTGGTGGCGTTGTCGGCTGGAAGGAAGCCCATCGGGAGCAAATGGGTGTTTAAGAAGAAGATGAATGTAGATGGCAAGGTGGAGAAATACAAAGCTCAGTTGGTAGCAAAAGGTTATTCCCAGGTGACAAGAATTGATTTTGGTGATATTTTTTCTCCTATTGCCAAAGTTACTTCTATTAGATTACTTTTATCTGTTGCTGCTACATTTGATTTTGAGATAGAACGGATGGATGTGAAGACAACATTTCTTCACGGGGATCTAGAAGAGGAGATCTACATGAAGCAACTTGAAGGCTTCATGGTGAAGGGTAAGAAAGAACTGGTATGAAGGCTGAAGAAGTCTTTGTATGGGTTAAAATAGTCACCAAGGATGTGGTATCAGAAATTTGATACCTATATATGGGGACTTGGCTTCACCAGAAGTAAGGAGGATCACCGTGTTTATTTTAAATTAATTGGTGACCGTGTTATGTATTTGGTCTTGTATGTGGATGATATGTTGTTGATTGGAAATGACAAAGAAATTATCCAAGATTTTAAGACCCAATTGTTCTCCAAATTCAACATGAAGGATCTTGGTGCTACAAACTATATTTTTGGCATGGAAATTAAGAGAGATTGGGCAAAGAGGATGCTCTGGTTAAACCAGAGGAAGTATGTTGAGACTATATTGCAGAGTTTCAATATGCAAGATAGTAAACCAGTGAATGTTCCTATTCCTGTAGGCGTAAAGCTATCTGCTGAACAGTGTCCCAAGACACAAGAAGAAGAGGAGAATATGTCTCATGTTCCATATGTAAGTGCAGTGGGTATTCTGATGTATGCAATGGTATGTACTAGAGCAGACATTGCACATGTAGTGGGAGTATTGAGCAGTTTTATGTCAAACCCAGGGAAGGAGCATTGGACAACAGTGAAGCGGGTTTTCAGATATTTACGTGGCACTAGTGATTATGGCTTGTGCTACCAGGGAAGACCATGATTGGAAAGAATGTTGGACATTCGTGGTTTTGTTGATGCAGACTGGGCTGGAGATCTGGACCAAAGAATATCTACTTGTGGGTATTTTTTTAGCATATTTGGAGCCGTAGTCAGTTAGATGAGTAAAATACAGTTTGTAGTGGCTCTTTCAACTACAGAGGCAGAATACATAGTAGCCACTCATGCAAGCAAGGAAGCAGTTTGGTTGCAGAGATTGTGTTCAAGTATGGGGTTGGTACAACAAGATATAAGGATAGACTATGATAGCCAAAGTGAAATTTTCTTGGCTAAGAACCCTGCTTATCATTCAAAGACAAAGCACATTGATGTTCGATATCACTTTGTTAGAGACATGGTTGAGGCTAAAAGGGTGTTGTTGGTAAAGGTGGACACTTTGAAGAATGTTGCAGATGCATTGACAAAGTCTGTGAGCACTCAGAAGTTCTCTTGGTGTAGAGAAACAATGGGTGTTGAAGAATTGGGCCAATTACTGAGCTCTCCTATGGCCCCCTACGGTAGCCCCCCTTGTCGGGGTCCGAGGCAGTGCCCCGGCGAAAATTTTTGGTCCTTAATTTCTGGTGGGTAGTCCGCGCCCATGGTTTTGTGCATGGTTTTGCACATGGTTTTGGGGTACGATGGTTTTCGGCCCCTGGTATTTTTGTAGATCCGGTCAAGGAAACTATGGTTATTTTCTAATCCAGGGTTAATGGATTAGGGTTCATGTATGCTTCGACATGTATATATATGTGTTGTAACACTAAAAGGAATATAATGAAAAATCAAGCTGGTCGTCCCGATTTGGGATCCAGGGGAAAATCTCTGTGTTTATCTGTTTTATGTTTTATGCTCTTGCTATTGTTTATTTTCTGTTATAAGATTTGTATGTAGATAATTTCTGTTCAGGGTTAAAACCTACACTCAAGGAAAATAAGCTCAAGAAGTTCAACTACAAACATGCGACATAAATAAAATATGTTAAGCTCACTTTCCAAAACACTACAGTTAAAAGAGATTAATTTCAATTTGTAACTCCACAGAGGGGAAAAAATTCTCTAAATTCCCCATCAATATAAATTTGATGGATTGCAGGAATCTCCACACAAGCATTGTTGTTGGCCTTCGAGATATTTGATTTTCAACCCATTCGCCTATATTTTTTGACAGATATCTGAATGTGCCTCAAACCATATGAGATACCCTCAACCATGGAAACAATGAGTTTATACATTAGGTTGTGAATAATATCCCCCCCATCGAGAAGCCGAGAGAAGCTCGAAAAAATTAAAGCCCTAGGGGAAGTATAACTCTTAGAAGATAGTGGGACAATACATATATCCTTGGTAGGGGAGAAGGTTTTGACCAACTTCAATGACCCATTCACACGACATCCAGAAAAGGAGATTGATACATCCATGCAATATGCATACAAAGTAGAAGAAAGTAAATATACTAGAGGGATAGAGTAGATATACTCGTATGAGGAGGTGGTGTTGTTTAAAAATATTAAGAAAAATAAGTGGTTGCCTATGATACAATCAATTCTAAAACCATGGGATTAGTATACATGTCAATAAGAGCCATTGAGCCCAAATAAATCTATGGAACACTCACCAAACCCTCGTGTGGTAGACTTTCCTCATCCTCATCCACTCATGCTACCATACACTGCTTTATGGAAACTGAGGCCCAGCGCCCGCTCTGTTAAAGTGGAAGCCTACAAATTTGAACAAAATGTATATATTTATGGAACCTTATACAATCAAATATTAGACCTTCACATTCTACAAGTTGAAGGTTATGCCCATCTAATCTAATGTTAATCTCCTCATGTGAGACCATTTGAACCATTGGAGAACAAAATTGTCCTTAGACCTTGCCAAAAAAAATTAAAATATAATCTTCATGCTTGTTCCAAAACCCCATTAGGGATATAAGTTAGGGACACCCAATATACTGTTATATATTCAATCATATTTTTAACCAATACCAGATGCACCACTCTTGAAATCCATTGAAAACTCAAACTTTTCAAACATTTCTCCAATTTTGTAATCAACAATCTTCAGCCTTCTTTTGAATAACAATTTGGCTTGAAACGGAAGCCTAAATACTTTAGGCCCCAATCAAGAGATGAGATCTCATATGGAAAAATTAAACTAATATGTTGAGAAAACTTTTGCATTTAAGTTTTAAATAGATATCGGGTATTTTAAATCATTAATTACCATACCCGTAGCCTTGCAGAAGAGATGAAGGATATCCTTAAGAGTTTCCAAGTCACAAACCGATTCATTTGAGAAAATGGGAATAGCGTCAATGAATAAAAAATGCGTGATAGCGTGTTTTTGTGCATCACATGATCTAGGTGGATATTGGTGGCCACCTGCCTGTTCCACTTAGACCTCCACCATTGTTTCTTTCATTTTTTAATATTCCTTTATTGTAGCACAATTTACTATTTTCAACAATTTTTTTGGTTCTAAACTTCTACAACTATTTTGAGGGACTAAAAGATGTTTTTAGGAAAAACAGAGAGACGAGAAATGTGCTGAACTAGATTAGTGGTTTTTTTTCGACCTCCTCTTCCACATATTCGAAACAAGATATTATGATATCCAAACAAAGATAGTATTCCAAATTTACAACCCTGCTAAGTTGATGTTCCAACATACCCCAACGGGGCCCACAAGCTTTTGGCGCTTCATATCCTAGCGTTAGGTTTTTGGATATTTATGGTTCCTCGTTATTTCTCAATGATAAGAAGGCCATCGAGCCTCATTGTGACACTATTTATATGCATGTATATGCCACATCTCTTTTGAGAGATAAGCTACCATCACCTGAGCTAGTTTATTTACATTCTATATGTCAGAATATCTCAGTTCTTTGATATTAATGAAATGAATTTTTATTTCTGTTGCACTCCTGTGTTTATTTTTATATATGTATTCTATTTAATTCATGCATAAGTTTGGAATAGTTCCTTTTAAGGTACAAAATAAATTTAACATTCCCATATTTGAAGTCCAGATAGATGTGGATGTTGTAGATAAATGGTTAAATTTGTTTGAGGGATATTTTTTAGTACATAAATTTTCCAACTGGGAAAATATTACTATTTCACTCTTGAAGGCCAACCCCCATCTCAAGGACTGATGGGAAACCTACTTTGATTAAAAGTATGGGGGTGAACCCTCACTGTTCCCATCTACATCCAATGGGAATTATTTATGAGATGATATCAAGTAACAATATTACCTTGTCGGTATATATGATGAAAAAATACATAAAGTGGACCATGCTACAAAATTTAAGGGACCAAGATGTGTCAGATTTCAAAAATGGCTTTCATGCCCTTCACATGAAGCTGGGCATCAAATATTCCGAGTCGCATTTGGTACTAAAATACCATGGTTGTTTTCATAAGCACATCCAGGATGAAATGGAGTTCCTGGACATCTCCTTGCTCAGTGTCGCCTATTGATATGCTGTAAATATCGAACAAAATTTGAAATGAAAAAAACTAGACTTTGATTTTGTGAATCTGAAGCAAGGGGAAGGTACCGGCAAACTGAAGAACAAATCGAAAAGCTAAGGTGGGGAAACCAAGGATAAAAAATTGAAGCCATAAGAAAATAAAAACACCATGAAGACAAAGAAGGACATGGGAAAGTGGTGTGAGTTCCACAAGAGCTCCACTCATAACACGAGTGAGTGTCGAGGCAACTAGTTACTAGTGCTCAAGCGGAAGGCTTCCGAATCAAATGGATTCTTCGAATCTGAGTCAAAACCGAATAAGGGGAATGAAAAAAGGGAGAATTTTATTAATATGAAGCCTAGTGCCACCGTTACCACCACCTGCATCAAGAATTATGAGACGAAGATCCAGAGGATGGAGAGCACCTCTTCCACTCACAGATGTGGGTGAAGGGTTCTCTGTTGTACTAAATTTTCAACAACGGGGGAAAAAAGAACCTAATTTAAAGAGAGGTTGTGAATCATCTAGGCCTACTGGCCCGAACACACCTATAGTTGTACTCCATCGGGTTGCTTCACTAAGGACAAGATCTCTACGTTAGCTAGTAGCAACACATTCCCTACAACATCAAGCCCTTCATGGATGAGGTGTTGTGTGATGCTTCTCCTGTCAAAATTTGTGATGTATTATTAGTATAACCATACTTATGGAAGTGAGATGTTTTGTATGAATATAGGCCTCACACTGTTATTATTACTTTTGGCAATAATTTTTACATGATATCAAAGTTAGCATTGGTTATAGCCATCTCAAAGATCATTGTGAAGCTATGAAGTAAGATCATCTCCTGCACTGGGAATTTTGTTTTCCTTATTGTTTTCCATTAGGGACAAGAGAATATTATGGCCACGAACTCAGGACAAGGATCCTCTTCATGGGAAAAATATATGGATAGCGTTGTGAAGGAGTACAAGGACATTTTCACGTCCCCTGCAAGGATACACTGTGAGGACCAGAGCTCCTTCAATCTGACCTCGAGCACATCACTTCCCAAAGTTTTGATCTATCAATGTTCGATTATAGAGAATAGGGAGATCAAGAGGTAGATTTAGGAGCTGCTACAGAAAGGGCACATTAGGCCAAGTTCATCGCTCCATGGGAACCCGATCATGTTTGTACAAAATAAGGATGGGACCTGGAGACTCTATATTGAATAACATGCATTGAATAAGATCACTGTCTGGAATAGGTATTTAATTCAATAAATTGATTACCTAATGGACCCATTCAAGGGAGCCAAATATTTTAGTAATATTGAATTGAAGTCTGGTTATCACCATGTACCAATCAATCACTGTCATGTGTGGAATATTTTCTTCAAATCCAAGGAGGGCCTTTTTTAATGGTTGGTCATGGCTTTCGGGTCGAAGAATGCCTCTGCAACCTTCATGAGACTCAGGGAAGACATTTTGCAACATTTAACCAACTCATCCATGGTGGTGTATTTGGATGACATCCTAATATTTAGCTACATTTGGGAAGAGAACCTCCACCACAGTCAACAGGTCCTCTAAACACTGTTGCAACACAAGTTGTGTGCTAATGTGGTGAAATTCACTTTTCGCATGACCCAGGTTCAATATATGAGGTACATCATTGATGACTGCATTGTGCATGTGTAACGAACCAATATATAGGTCATTCGGGATTGGACAACCCCAATCACTCTAGGTCTTGCCAAATTCCAGCACAGGTTCTTGTTGGGGTTTTCTCATCTAACTTGGCCTTTGTTTCAAGTGAATAATGGATGGGAAAAATAAAAGTTATTTTTGTAGTAATCCCAACATAGGTGTAATATCCCTATTTTTACTGCTTTTATTAGATAATTGAACAATTATAAAGGTTAAGTAGACGTAAAAGAAACCAATTATTGTGGAAATATTTTATTATTTTAAATAATTAAATGTGGAATTTGAATTATTGTGCAAATACTAGAGTATAAATGGAGACCAGGATTTCATGTCTATGAGGATGGATAAGATTCCTAAGACTTTCCCTGATTATCCAAAAATCCTTGGAGAAAATAAATTAAAAATTGAATGTTAGATTGGAGACAAAAATCTAAAAATATACCTCATTAAAGTGGAAAGGTACTGAGAAGAGGTGAAATAAAACTCGAAAGAGGAAAAAGCTAGTTTTAAAGTTCAAACGGCTAGGAAAAAAGGAAAACAACATTGTGATTAACTGGATGTAGTTATGGAAACATGCTGAAGGGAAAGAAAGATTAAATAATACATTCCTAGGTAGAAAATATATTTTCTACACATTGGAGGAATTGGTCTCTGCTTGGGGGGAGATTTGGAGTGAAAGCTCAAGGTTGGGTGGAAAAGTGTCTTACCAAAATTGGTATGCACAAAGAAATTCAATTTTGTGTTATGAATTTTAGTATGGTAGAAAGTTTGAGATTATGTATTTGTATTGAATTAGGATTTAATTCGGTTAGATGTAAGTGTGTAAGAAGGTTAATTTTATACATGATTAAATATTGTATAAAATCGTGAATTTTTGTATAAAATTCGGTTAGATAGTTTGATGTATTTAACAAAGAACAACTATAGAAATAGTATTTGATATGTATGGTTACACAAACATGTACAATTATAAACCAACTCTCAGAATGTCTAAACCCAATTAATAGGTCTAAATCTGAGGTTAGGTGGTAAATAATATTACTGTAAAGACATAAAATATATATAAATACTTTAGAGAGAAGTAAACTTAGTTTATTTATCGATAAAGTAATATTGACATGAATATGTTAATTCCAAATAATATTTTTTATCGTAAAACAAGTTTGGATACAAATACAAATTATTGCCTTTTCTCAGAAATGGCATAAAATACTAAACTGAAGAAAACAAATACATGAAAGTAAAATTCAGTTAAATTTCTTAGAATGAGTACACATTATAATACTGCAATAATGTAAGTCATGATACTTTATTGAATAGTAATGGATAAATTTGTGAATATTGATGTGGTAGGAATATTATTAAACACACAATAATTGCATGTGTGAATAAGGGTTCTGAATTAAATTCAAAAGTGGAATTTATAAAATCAGAGACATATAAAAATTTAATTATATAAGGGTTTAATAAAAGATGTGGTTATTTTATCAATGAATATTAATAAAACTCAAATAAGTTTCAAATAGAAATTATTATAAAAAAGTTATAGAATATATACTGAAGCATTCTAAATAATATTAATATTACCACAACAAACTTCGAAAGCATTCTCGTAAAGGAAAAAATTGAAAATGAGATGAAATATTACAAATGCCTAAATATAAAATAAAATTCTAATTGAAATTGAAGAAAGGCATTCCTAAAAATACCATGAAGTCATAAGAAAATTGATTTATGCCCAACATTGTGCACAATAGTAAATTGGAGAAACGTTACAAAGACATTATCATTGAAAGAGAAACCCTAAAGAAAATTCAAAGAATAATTTGACCAAAAACAAAAATGGGAAAAAATAGTCAGTTATGAAGATAAGGTTACAACCTGGAAAATTCTCATTCAGAGAAATGAGAATAAATTCAATATTGTAAGAAAATACAGAGAGGTATAGTTTAGTAGAAATTCTCCATAATTGAATCATAAATAATAAAAAAATGAAAGTATGGGGAAAACCTCAGAACAATGGAATATATATATATAAACAAATTCCTTATCAGGTATAGTTCAAAATAGTGAGATAAGACTAAAATTTACACCAGAAAAACCCTTGCCTACTTTATTTCCATATTGATGGAATAGTATGGGAATATTTAAATTAATAATGAATTCATAAGGTTTGGATAGATTTATTCCCAAAATGACATAGACGTAACTTGGTTCAGTGTAATAAATCACCAGAATATCATTTGTAAGCCTGTGAACTATATTATTACACTATTCTCTTGACTATCAAAAGTTTTTACCTCAATGTTTTAGGAGAACGTGAACTCATATGAAAATGAAATATGAAGTGTAGAGAAAAACAAATAAATGAAATTCGAAAATAAAAAGTTCAGAGAAAGGATGAATTTATCTCTGATATCAAACTAAAAAATCTTGCATGAGAGAGAGAGGGTCTCGGAATGACAGTGCCAAAGTGTCAGAGCAGATTTTGAATTTTGTTATAATTGTTTCACCTGCATGAACGTTGAGATCATCGTTTCTAAGGCCATGGCTGCATGGTGGAGAACCGAGGGTTTGAAAAACTAGAGCCGAAGGCAAAGAATTTCCAAATGAAAAATGACAAGTCCGATTAGGGTTAGGTTGTCGTAAAATCCCACAAGGGATATGACTTGATATGAGCTATACAGTTAGCTTTAATACAATACCGCAAACGATAATGAACCATGTGAAGTCATTTAACTCGGAAGTATTGTAATAAGTGTAAATACTGAAAACTATATATGAGAGGTACTAATTACCGATGTTAAATTACAAATCACCGAATGAGTATACTCTTATCCTTACATTTACTAATTGACAGAGATATTGATCAATGGAGGGATTAATATAATATATGTGTCAAGTCAAAAATCAAGAATTGTATTAACAACATATAGTTTGAAACCTTATTAATTAACGAAGGAATTTGAAAATGAAATAAGTTTTATTTGTATGAATGGTGGATTGACCACGTTGGTAATACCAAACCTTATATTATATATTCCTACCTATATGTATTCGAGATTTCGATTTGATTAACACGGTATATAAATTGAAATAATGTTAGTAATATAATGGTATATTATATTAAAAAAGGAATGAAATCCTTTGTAGAGATTCGAAATACCTGTGAATTTAATAAAAGATTATATAGGTATTTATGAGGAATGACCATATTATTGGGATATAAAATACCATAATATATTTATAAGCCAGATCTTAGTGTAATAGGTTGAGAATACTATTACAACGTTAAATTATAAGGGAAAATATAAAGTGTATAAGTTATAAAAAACTTACTATCACTAGAAAATTTGGCCCAATTTCTGATGGCCACTTCATCGTTATTCTGACACATAGTTGTTGCAAGAGCGACAGTTCGAGGCCAGAAAAAACATGGTTAGCCATTACGTCACAATTTCGATGCTTTGCCAAAGTGTTTCAATACCGACACTTTTTCCGACGTTTCCAAACAACTGTCGCTCTTTCAATGTTTTCCAAACCGTCGCTCTTTCGACGTTTGTAAACTGTCGCAATTCTAACGATATGTGGTCCAACGTTTTGAACGTCACTCTTCCGACGTTTGTAAATTGTCGCTCTTCTGACGTTTCTAAACTGTCGCTCTTTCGACGTTTTTAAACTATCACAATTCCGACGATATGTGGTGCGACGTTTTGAACCTCGCTCTTCTGACCTTTGTAAACTGTCGCTCTTTCGACGTTTGTAAAATGTCGCTCTTTTGACGCTTATGAAAGTGTCACAATACTAACGCTTTGCAGAAGTGTCACAATACCGACGCCAGGAAGAACTGTCGTAATACCGATGGACATTTAAAAATTAAAAAAAAAATGGAATGTCGCAAGACCGACGAAAAGGGAAAACATTCAAGACATCGGAAGACCGACGCTTATAAGGCATCGGAAGAGCGACGCTTACAAAGCATCGGTATACCGACTGCAGGTCCAATTTTAAAAAAAAAAATGAAACTTTAAAATAGGACAATAAATTGAATAGTCACGTAAATTGAGGGTCTATACTGTATTGGAATACATAACACAAAAAATATTGGAATACTGTAATATGTCTTAGCATGGACTTTAGTAATAATTTTGACTCTTGAGATTGTTTTGATATCAATTGAGTATTTTTTGGATAGCACTTTCATGTAACTGCAGAATATTGGAAGATAAATTACTTGATTAACAAACAAGTAGACAGTCTCATCTATTTGTAACGTGACTTGAGCGCCTTAAGAGAGTGCTCTTTATTCTCTACTGAAATAAAGAAAGCATTTTTTTCCTTGGAAGGAAATATTGTAAACACATAAAGGTATATAAATTTTTTAAAATGTATAGATTTTTTGATATTATTTTGCATAGAATGTGCTTTTCCTGGGGAAAAACACCTGCACTTTCCTTCATTCCATGGATGGTAGCCATAGTAAACCAGATTCTTTAAAACTCAAGGTCAGGTCAGCATCTCGATAGCAATTGGATCACTAAGTAAGCATATCACATAGTGGGATTTGAACCCAACTTAAGCAAGGGAGGAAACAAAATTCCCTCTCAGCCACTCAAACTACACCTAATTGGCAACAAAAATTGTGATTTAATTTTGGTTAAGTCGTGAATTAGCACAAAGGACAACAACCTTTGGGTGAATACAAAATACCAAACAAATTCGTTCTATTTTCATATTTTAAGAAACCAAAATTGTTGGATCCACTTATGAATCATGATGCTTGGGACTTGTTTCATGGATGAGGGATCTATCATGATCTACACAGTAGACAAGTACGAAACATATCTCGGGCAAATCCTAGTGGATCAGGATCCAATATGGGGATCCATCACTCAGGACCAACAGATCGAGTAACACAGCTTTTAAGTGCTATTCTATTGTTGATGCAAATATACAATGACTATAAATGCCACCATAACTGTAATATGTTCATGCACTTCAACCATGTAGGAGGCAATGGGAAGGAACTAGGGATGATTATACAATCAAATTGCACATGGTTGATCCAAGTAATAATTAGATACTCAACATTAGGAATCCATCCTTCTCAAATGAGGCCAAAGAGAATTGGAATCGAAATTAATAGCACCATTGGAGAAAGATGTGTTGAGATTCTTGTTTATGAGCTCTCAACCCAATAGTAATTTGCCTATGCTTCATGACTCAAACACTAATGCCATAGCCCATGGTCCATCATTCATAGTTCTTGACATTTGATGAGATTTACCAATTTTTTGAGTTGACTATCCATTTTCACTTTGCCTCAACCCGTTTCACAGTTTTGGCCTCCCTTACTCATATACTCCATGGGATTTGAACATGGATCTCATCCATGAAAACCCAATATCTCTACCATTAATCCTAACCCATGTTGAGGGCACTGAAATTTCAGCTCACCTACTAGAAAGGATTCAAATTCCACACAAGCTGATTATTCTTTGTTCAAACTTAATCTTTGGTAAATTTTACTTTCAATAAATGCAAAGAAACTTATCTTAATTTGAGTCTGCAATTTCTCGAGTTGTAGCTGGGCTTAATGTAAGTTATTCAATATAACTTTAAACATCAATGTAAACTAATGCAAAACGTATACCTTTTTTTTAGAAAAAGAGATTCATTCAGAAATTACATCTTAAGCATAACATTTTGATATTTACAGTACCAAATTCCTTCAATGGCTCTACCAAGTAATGAGGAAGTCAATTGTCACGCAAGTCCCTGGCTTAGATCATACACATTCAACAAAACCTTGTATCCTTCCTGAGACTCACTAAAATCAGAGTTTTCCATCAAGCTCTCTGCCTGAATTAGGGACATGGAGAAAAAAAGGAGTTGAAGGAAGAAAAAGGTATGAAAATCAGTCCTTAGGGGCAGAGAAAGAAATATTTATCTGTGAACATGAGATAGGACCAATGTTTGATGAAGAAGAGGTGGATGAGAGACAAGATAAGAGTCTCATGGAAAACTTAAGAAGTTCAATCCAGCATAGAGGAGAAATGTCAATCCTAGAGGCATCAACAGGGGCAAATGAGCATCAAGTTTTTCAGTCTAACTGTTTATATGAGTTTTTTTTTGCAAGACTTCAAGAATATGAATATGAACGAGTACAAGAAGCTGTCGTAAAGGAGAAAGACAAAAATTTGTCTCTTGAAAACAAATTCAATGTAAATAAAAAGTCATGGACCTCAAATAAACAGGGTAGAGGACCAACTGAAGGAAAGGTCCAAGATTTCATAAGATGGAATAGATGGAAATAAAAAAGGAAACCTCATATCAGGTCCTACAGAGGTCCAAAACAATCTACGAGTTGAAAGGAAAGAAATTTCAAATGAAGTACCTTTTTCATGGTAGCATCTCAAATAAATAGGGTTGTGGATCTTGAAACAACAAAGATTGAAGAGAAAGTCATGTATTCCAAGCAAAGGTATGATCTTCATAAATATTGTAGCCAGGATGATTCAAGAAATCAATCTTCTACAAGGAATCAATAAAGAAAAAGAATGACAGAGGACCAATATGGAGCATTAATGGATATGGTGAAGAGTCCACTCAATGAAAAATCAGGTGGAGAACAAAAGAAGAGACCATGAACAGGTTACAAGCCATATCGGGAAGGAATATTAGAGAGAAAGACAAAGAAAAGGTGACCATTTCATTATTAGGGAAGCATATAACAATTTTTGAACAAGATGGAGGTATGGTGATCCATCTAAAGCTTATGTCTCAGCTTGAAGGACCTTTGAAAAACCATAAGGGAGAAGAAAATTGACCCAAGTATGAAGAAAATTTGGAAAAATAAAATGGAGTTCTAGGATGGAGTTTGGAATATGCAGGTATGGAGCTTGAAGACCAAGAATACCATATTAAGTACTAGATGAGAGTATGAAGGATGTCATCTCAGTTCAAACTAGAAGGAAAATAGAGTAATGAAGACTTTCAATATCTCATAAAGTACGACAACAAAGCTAAAGCATTGATGGCCAAGGAGCAAAGTTTAGTTTATCGTCGTTCCATGATCACAAACTTAAAGATGAATCTACAAGCAGTTAAGTAATCAACTTGAAGGTATGAGATTTTTATCATACATTTTCTTATTCAATCTCAATGAGAAACTAATATCCTATGAGGGGGAAAATACTCTTAAAACAATGTTTGCTCAAGGTATTTGACAAGTTTTTAAGTTGGCAAAAGAAGTTGCATTTGTGGGTCTTAAAAATTCATGAAAAGAGGCATAGTGAAACTTGAAAGTGGAGGGGTTTTAACATTACTCAATGTCAAAATTATGTTATGGCAATGTCAAATGTATAGAGATCCAACCTAGTACAAGTCTTTTATGAACTATGGATGCATGTACAGAGAGCAATTGAAGAAGCATCTCTGATTTGTAATAATGATCTCAGGTTTCAATATGAAGACGAGATAAAGCAAATGAATGAGAAGTATGATATGAAAAGGTGTATAACATACTTGGAAAATAAACATACAAGAAAACATCAATATGGACAAAAAAACTACTTAAGAAAAATAATATACAAGGATGTCAAAGAAATGAAGGCCAAAACAGGGGACATGGAGCCGAATTCCAAAGAATTTTTTGAATTTTCAGAAGTTGTAGGTCAAGAACAGGGTAAAAGACTCATTGATAAGCTTTAAGAAGGATCCGGGAACTATAAGACAAAGCAATGGAAAAGGAATTTGCTTGAGGATGTTCTTAGAGACAAGATCATGGGTTAAAATCAAATTAACTGACTCAGAATAGCTTCCCTCTATCCAGATGTGTCGAGGAAGGAGAGGGGATTACACAAAGATTTCCTTTCAGAACAAAAAGCCATTTCTACTGTAACTTTACAACACCACAATCAACACTTTTTAGCAATTAACCATGTGCTAGTCTATAATTCTAAACTCGAAAACATATGCATGAAAGAATTAGAAAAGTGAAATCATTTTTTCCATCCTTATAGTAAGGCTTAATGTCAACCAAATGGTAAGCTAGCGAGCAAGTCCACTGGCATGAGAGAAAGAAACTTTTCTTCCTAGTGGACAAAACTATCATGGTGGTGCCAATCAATTAATGTCTGTAGTTCAGGCAGGTTTTTCACAGGCCTAAGTGTCTAGGCATGCATAAGTTGCCCACAATTAAAGAAGTTTTTAGCATACTTTCAATTACCTCACTCAAGCCCTGTGCAGCTCCTGATCGCTCAACATTGATGTTATCTGATTTCAGAGTCTCCAATAACCAAGGCACCAGATCCAGGAAGTTCTCTTCACCCATGCCCCTTATGAGCGACCCAAGAGCTCTAGCTGCAACAACACGTACTTCTGGTATAGGGTCTGCAAGAAACTGTGTAGAATTTAAATTAATTAGAAATGTCTGAACAAAATACCTCAATAAGACACATACAGGGAAAAATATTCTACCAATACCTTCTTCACTTCAGGAAGCATCAAGCTTATATATCGTAACATATCCTTTGGCTCTGTTACCAAAGAACACATGTTTCCAACAATCTTGGCTGCTTTCTTTGCACGTATTTGCACTTCTTTCCTTAAGACCATGGTGGACTATAGGCACCAACAATGCTAGTGATGGAGCATCAATAGTATTGACAAACGTTGTCTACAATGATGGTAAGAGGTAAAGGAATACAAGATGTTGGTAATAAATAAACAACATCAAATATCGCAAAAAATGGTATATAAGGCCTGACATAAAACTTTAAAAAATACCTGCAGAAGAATGTCAAGGGAATGC
The DNA here is from genome assembly GCA_034641835.2 of Pinus albicaulis. Lineage (NCBI taxonomy): Eukaryota > Viridiplantae > Streptophyta > Pinopsida > Pinales > Pinaceae > Pinus > Pinus albicaulis. Next base: position 912,259,664 of record CM076575.1, read on the forward strand.
CTTGTGTATTCATAGAGATTTTAGATACTCAAGAGTAATGATGAAACTAGTGCAGATATTTCAAGGTTCTTGATTATACTGCCAACCTGTTAGCACCAGTCAAATAACAATTATTTGAATAGAAGAATAAGCAATAAATATTTATCAAAATAGAGACGATTGGAATTGAGACTCGGATACAAGGCATGTTACCTACTGTAAAGCCATTTGAGCAGCGGATTGAACCTTTGGGTTTGTGTCTTTTAAAACCTGCAATTTTCATGAAAAAGAATTAGATTATTGAACCAAAAGAATAATATAATTAGGTAAAACAAAGATTGTGATAGTTTAGAACCCTAAGCAATCTCAAACTTTACTTCAATATTTCTTCATTGATCCAAACCTCAGTCACTTTAGGAACAATTTTTGGAAGACATTGTGATAGCTGTTCAGGTGCACAGTAAGCCATTGCTCCCAGTAGCTGGACACTTAACTTATGTAACAGAACAATGATCAAATAGTGGAGGTAATACAAGTTCCAGCTAAGGATCAAAACCCAAAACCCTAATTTAGGTAGATTAGCACCTGCATGCGCACAAAAATAATATTATTCGTCTAGACAATCAAATGTGCCATATAGTAGGGTTCCAACAAGGGGGAAAAGGCAATGAAGCCAAGTGAAGCTTAGCCAGTGTAACACCTGCAATGAGTGATAGCAGTGCAGCTTCTGTGGTAAGGTCTGATCAGGCTTATAAGCTCCCACAGAGGCTATGGTGCATTTATTTCATTAGATTGAGTTGGTAATGGGTTGTAGTCCTAATAGAACAAATTAAAAGCAGACCCATGAGACAAGATCCTGAAAAAAAATCTAAAACGCCAACCAAAATTCTTGTTGTATTGAATAATAAGATACCTATTTTTGGAGTTGTGGAGTTGAGAGCAATGAAGAGATCCTCACACTGTCTATGGTGCCAGATCTATGAGCACGGTTTAGGACACAAATCTCCCACATCATTCCTCCAAACTTGCAATAGTATGGCTGCATCCTTCCTCAAAACCGGCGAAAGTATGGATGCATCTTCCCTCCTTCCCTGGACAAACCATGCAACCAGAGGGAAATGAAAGAGGGAAATTAAAACTTTTGATATTTGAAAATTTTTAACATTTTGAAATGAAACACGTGTTTTTTTTTTAATGCCACTCAAATTAATTTAAAAATATATATTTTTTAATAACTATAATAATTTTTAAATAATTAAAATAATTTCTAAATAATTAAATGTTTGTTTATTTTGATTGTTTAAAAATATTTACAATAAAAAAAATAAAACATATTTTTTTGAGAAGCAATTAAAATTATATGAGTAAATAATGGACTGATTTTTGCATATAGTAATCCTTCTACCCTTTAAATCATCATGCTTTATTAAAAGGAGTTTTAAACTTTACACTATTAAATTATGTTGTATTTTAAATATTTGGAGTTCTAATCTCTTTTTTTTTATATTTTTTCTTTATAATTTATGTATTATTTTTTCCTTAGATCTTTACCTGTAATTGAATGCAAATAGTAATTCAGATTTGGTAGCTTTAATTGTAGCTATCAATACTATTTTAATTTTTTATCATGCTTCAAGGCTCCAGATTAGGTTAGGAAATTGCCATGATAAACAGGGATCACTTAATAGAGCCATTATATGGATTCTACGCACAGTCCTTAGTAATGCCAATTCCTTTGATTTTTTTCTATGAGGAGCCTAGTTACATTCCTAAAAATTCAAGGAAAAAATTCAAATTGATTCTGCTCCATACACTCCAAAAGAGCGGCATCCCTATTGGTAACAGAGCTACAAGCCTATTTGGAAGTTTCACTAAAATTCTTGGGATTGAAATACTGATATGATTCCAAAATTGGCTTGTTTTATAGTTCACATAATGGAAATTATGGCAGCTTGTATGTCACAGGCTATGTACCCCATGAAAAATGGCATTAACCCTTGCTACAGTTCAGGCTTATACCTGAGCTTTGGAATCTAGAAATCAAAATGTGGTTTAAAATTTAAATTGTCCTCCTATAGGTGACTGACCAAACTACATGTATAATATGGAAGCTTTTGTAATCATTCCATCTTTAAAAGACTTGGCATGAGTCAATTTGGGGAATTGAAGCTAGTATGAACCCCCCTCTTCTCAAACCGGAGAAAAAATCATGGAGGATCAAGGGCAATGGTAAGACTAGAAAGCTAGATGAGGAAGCCAATGGTGTCGATCTGCAACTCTCGAAGGACGATCTGCACTCGCTGTTGGAGCCACTGAGCAAATATGGCCTGAATCGAACGCGCCCGGTCGAGCAACCTCACATGGTGCGACACGACGCGCCCGAACGAACCATGCCACAAGGGAGAAAACAACAAACGAGCCACCCGAACATGCACAAGGCACCCGGGTGGTCACAACTTAGCAAAACTGATACGGGTGCCCTCTAATGAAACAACCTAACCCAAACGCACCCAGTCAGGAGACCTCACACAGTGCGACATGGCACGCTTGACCGGACGATGCCACAAAGGAGAAAACGGCAAACGGGTCGCCCGAATGTGCGCAACACACCCGGGTGGTTATAACTTAGCAAAACTGATACGGGTGCCCTCGAACAAAATGACCCAACCCAAACACGCCTGGTCGGGTGAACTCACATGGCGTGCTCAACCAAACGATGCCACAAGGGAGAAAACGGAAAATGGGCCGCCCAAACATGCACAAAGCACTCGAGCAGTCAGAACTTAGCAAAACTGAAATGAAACGGCCCGACCCCAACGTGCCCGATCGTGCGACCTCACTCGGCGCGACACGACGTGCCCGAACGAATGATGCCACAAGGGAGAAAATATAAAATAGGCCACCAAAACGTGCACAAGGCACCCGGGCGGTCACAACTTAGCAAAACTTATATGGGCACCCTCGAACGAAATCACCTAACCTAAACACGCCTGGTCGAGCGACCTCACACTGCGTGACACGGTGCGCCCGACTGAACAATGCCACATGGGAGAAAATAGAAAACAGGCCACCTGAACGTGCACAAGGCACCTGGGCGGTCCCAACTTAGAAAAACTGATAAGGGCGCCCTCGAACGAAACGGCCCAACCCGAACGCGCCCGGTCAAGCAACCTCACCCGACGCAACATGACGCACTCGAAGGAACGATGCGACAAGGGATCAAACAAAAAATAGGCCACCCTAACATGCACAAGACACCCGGGTGGTCACAACTTAGCAGAACTGATACAGGTTCCCTTGAACGAATCGGCCCGACCCAAACGCGGTTACTTGGGCACCCTCACATGGCGTGCCCAACCAAAATAAGCCACAAGGGAGAAAACAACAAATGGGCCTCTTGAATGTGCACAAGCTGGCACCCAGGTGGTCACAAGTTATAAAAACTGATACGGGCACCCTCGAACGAAACAGCCTGACCCGAATGCACCCAGTCAGGCGACATCACACAGCGCGACATGGCGCTCCCGACCGAACGATGCCACAAGGGAGAAAACGACAAATGGGCTGCCCGAATGTGCACAAGGCATCCTGCCAAATGAGAAGGAGAGTAGGGGAGGAAAACATTGAGAAAAAAATCCCTTTTGCTTCCATCATTCTTAACTATATGAAAGACTAAGCTAGTATAGACTCAAACAAAATGAAATAATAAAAGACAGTATTTGCAATTCATGATTAATCGATGTTTATGTGGTGGATTTTACGTGCAGTGGATTCTTTAGGATTGCCTTTAGCATCTGTATTTCTTGCATTTGCTGAGTTGGTACTTGGTGCATTATTTTTCTCTAGAATATACTTCAGAATATCAACGGACTCTTTGATGTGAGTGCATCTGTTTGAGAGGTCATTGAGCTATCCCTAGAGTGAACACACTCTATGAAGGAAGAGACTGAGGTCGGCCTCATGTTTCCCCTTTTTGATTTTACAATGAGTGTCAATTTTGGCATCCAAGTTTTTCTGCTGTGTGCGAATTTGCTCCAACTCTGCTTGGAGATCAACGTAGTGGAAGCAGTCTTTTCTTCTTGCCATGTTGTGAGAGAAAATTGATGAGCCAGAGAATGACAAGGGCCTGCAAAGGCGTATATCCAATAGTCAGGGATCCAGGTTGGAAAGGAAGTAGTGGGCTTTGAAAATCACAGAGACAAATGATCGGAATGAAGGAAGATGGGGGGAATGTGAATGCATAGAAGGGGAACGTGAGTGTAGAAGAGGGGAGAAGGAGGAGTGATTCAGATTGGGAGCGAACACGATTAAATACACAAGCTTAAATAGAGAATAGAGGTGGAATGGAGATGTTATCATATGAGATTTGAGGGATAGATCACGAGGATGGCATGAACACAGAAAAAGCGCTTGCGAGAAAGGACAAAGGCTAAGTAAATGGATAGAATTCAAAGATATTATGTCATTAATATCCTGTGAAAAGGATTCGGATGAGAATAATATGAATATTAGTGGGGAGGAATCCGATGGTGTTGGAAACCTCTCCAGATAATCTGTGAGTTGATTTATTTCTGATTATGGCAGGAAGCATTGAGATTCGGTGGCGCTACATTAAAGAAAGCCTATAAGATGTAAGAAAGTTATATTTGAACGTGTATCTGCCTCCTTGTTGAGTGAATAGAGTACATGGTAATATCAGATTTCTTTCATCTTCTGAGCAAGTGGTTGGCATCGACTCGAATGCGTTTGGTCGGGCGACCTCACACGGCGCAACGCCCTCAGACGAAATGACCTGACCCGACCCGAACGTGTTTGGTCGGGCACCCTCACACGGCATGACGCCCATAGATGAAACAACCCGACCCGACCCGAACACATTTGGTCAGCCACCCTCACATAGCGCGATGCCCTTAGACAAATAATCTCTTGAAGGTATATCCTTTCTTTCTGAGAAAGGTTTTTTTAAGTGTCAAGAAAAACTCTCATACATACGGATTTTTGGCTTTAAAGGAAATATTGTACTTTTTCCTTATTATGTGTTGGATAAATTCTTTGTAACAAAGGTGTGTCACCAATGTAAATCCCTAAAACTCTTTTTAAATAAATACCAAGAAACTACGACGCATAAAATTTTGTTTGAACTAAAGGAGATTGATGATTATTCCTGTACCATTCAACTCAAACATGAGATAACTATAGAATTGTTATCGGAATTCGTTGAAAAATGGATAAAGAACAAAACACAAAGGATATTTGATAAATAACTATCTAAAAAACTAAAAATCAAACCATCGCAATAGCGACACATAGATTTTATCCGTCACAATTGCGACACCTTTGGCCAAACCGTCGCAATAACGACCCTTTCCTAAGAGCACTCTCTTAAGGTGCTCAAGTCACATTACAAATAGATGAGACTGTATACTTGTTTGTTAATCAGATTATTTATCTTCCAATATTCTGCAGTTACATGAAAGTGCTATCCAAAAAATAATTGATATCAAAACAATCTCAAGAGTCAAAATTATTACTAAAGTCCATGCTAAGACATATTACAGTATTACATATTGAAATGAAATATGTCTGTTTTTTAAGGCCACTCAAATTCCATTAAATAAAATGTGTGAGAATTTTCTTGAGGTTAATAAGGGGTTTGGGTAAATAAATGGTATTGTTGATTATAGATAATTATTAATGGGGTTAGATCTAAGACATTTATTTAAATTATTAATTATATAAATTGTTGAATTTTTACTTCATAAACTAGGGATTTTGGTTGATTTTTTAATCTAATTATGTGATATTAAAGATGAATTATGGTTAGTTAAAAATAAGTTTTATGTGGTCAAAATGGAAGTAGTAATGTTATGGTATGAATGATTATTTTCAATGAAATTTTTGGTTTAGTAAGGATAACTCATATATGGACATTTTCCATGATTTTTAAGACGAATTCAATATGGGAAAGGTAATACTTAAAGGGCTCCCACATGCTTTAGAAATTTTATATCTATTGGTTTATAAACATTAGAGGTTTTAAAATATCCTAATCTCTCTAGAGCTAAGTTTGTTCCAACTTAGCTATATCTTGAACAACAAATTGTTGTTGATGTCAAGGATATGATACAAATTTGGTGCGTTTTAGGGTAGTCTTGTCATGAAATAAATGTAATGTAGTTACTAGGTAGGTAGGGGGAACCATTTTGGTGGAACTTAGCCATAAATGGGACATCTATCCATGCATTGTTTTTTAAGAAGAAACACACCTAGTAGATTATAATTGTACGAGAATCACTTTAGGATCTAGGCTACTGTGCACACAGTAACTAAAGGGATATTAGTGAAACCCACAAAAGTATTATTGGTTCTTTTATATAAATAGATGTTCTTGTGTTCTCATTCGTTAGTCATGGGAAAATTAAAATAAAGTAAGAGAAGTTATAGGTGCTTTTATAGAAACAGGTGTTCTTGTGGTCTCATTGGTTAGGTATAGGAAAATGACAATAAAGTAAGAGAAGGATTTAACTACTGGACAATTAGAGGAATGAATATTCCAGACAAAACGAGGCGTGGTGCTGCAGCACTTTCTAGTCTAAGGGATTTTGAAGGGGTTCCCCCACCATATGACCAGAAGAAGATAATGGTCATTCCAGATGCTGTGAAAGTGTTGAGGCTTCAGCCAGGTCAGAAGTATTGTCTGCTAGGAAGGCTTTCCAAAGAAGTTGGCTGGCATCACTATGACACTATTACGGAATTAGAAGGGAAGAGAAAGGCAATGGCTTAGGTATCATATGAGAGAAGGAAGTAATTGGAAAAATTGAGATCAAAAGTAGTGGATTTAGCCGAAAATTAGCTTACCCCAGACATGGATAAGATAAAACTTGAAAACATATTGGTCAATTTACTTGACTCTTTATTGGTTATTCAGAAGGAGTATGAATACACCACCATTAATATCAAGGTAACCGGGCCCTAGAAAATCAAGGGGTTAAGGGGTTTAGGGATTATATGTTTGGGGTTTAGGGGGTTAAATGGGTTAGGATTTTAGAGGTTTAGGGGGTTAGTGGATTTAACAGTTAAGGATTTTAGGGGTTAGGGGTCGTTACGGGTTAATGGGGCTAGGGTTTAGGGGGTTAAATGGGTTTGGGTTTTCGAGGTTTAGGGGGTTAGAGGATTTAGCAGTTAAGGATTTTAGGGGTTAGGGGTCGTTACGTGTTAATGGGGCTAGGGTTTAGGGGGTTAAATGGGTTAGGTTTTTAGGGGTTTAGGGGGTTAAATATTGGGTTAGGGTTTTAGGGGTTTAGGGGGTTAAATATTGGGTTAGGGTTTTAGGGGTTTAGGGGGTTAAATGGGTTTGGGGTTGGGAGTGAGTGTTTAAGGGGTTAGGGGTTAAGGCTTAAAGGTTTAGGGTTTAGGGGGTTAAATGGGTTGGGGGTTTGGAATTAGTGTTTAATGGGTTAGGGGTTAAGGGATAAAGCTGGTTTAGGGTTTAGGGGTTAAATGGGTTAGGCTCACCTTTAGAGGTTTAGGGGCTTGGGGGATTTAGCAGTTAATGATTTTAGCTAGGGGTTAGGGGTCAAGGGGTTATAGGTTTAGGGTTTAGGGGTTTAAATGGGTTATAGGGGTTTAAAGGTTTAGGGGGTTAGGGAATTTAGTAGTTAAGGATATTTGAGGTTAAGGGTTAGGGTAGGGGGTTAAATGGGTTAGACTGGTTGGGAAATATGGTTTAAGGGGTTAGGGGTTAAGGATTTATAGGTTTAGGGTTTATGGGGTTAAATGGGTTAGGGGTTTAGGGGGTTAAATGGGTTAGGGGTTAAGGGTTTAAGGGTTAGTGGTTGAGGGTTTAGAGGTTTAGGGTTTTGGGGTTAAATGGGTTAGGGGTTTGGAGGTTTATGGTTTAGGGGGTTAAATGGGTTAGGGGTTGGGAATTAGGGTTTAATGGGTTAGGGGTTAAGGGGTTATAGGTTTATGGTTTAAGGGGTAAATGGGTTAGGGGTTTAGGGGTTTAGGAGATTTAGCAGTTAGGGATTTTAGGGGTTAGAAGTTAGGGGCTAATGGGGTTAGGTTTTAGGGGGTTATATGGGTTAGTGGTCAGGAATACAGGCGCCCTCGAACAAAACGACCCAAACCAAACGTGCCCGGTCGGGCGACCTCGCACGACGCGACACAACGGGCACAATTGAACGATGCCACAAGGGAGAAAATGGAAAATGGGCCACCCAAACATGCACACAACACTCGGATAGTCACAACTTAGCAAAACTGATACAAGCACCCTCGAACAAAACGACCTGACCTGACCTGAACGCGCCCGGTCGGGCGACCTCACACGGCGTGACACGGCGTGCCCGAACGAACGATGCCGCAAGGGAGCAAATGGAAAACGGGCCACCCGAATGTGCACAAGGCACCTAGGTGGTCACAACTTAGAAAATCTATTTTGGGCACCCTCGAACGAAATGGCCTGACCCAAACGCGCCCGGTCGGGCGACCTCACAAGGCGCACCCGACCGAACGATGCCACAAGGGAGAAAACGACAAACAGGGTGCTCGAACGTGCACAAGGCACCCCGACGGTCACAACTTAGCAAAACTGATACGGGCGCTCTCGAACGAAATGGCCCGACCTGAACACTCCTGGTCGGGCAACCTCTTACGGCGCGCCTGACCGAATTACAATGCCACAAGGGAGCAAACAACAAATGGGCCACCCGAACATGCACAAGGCACCCGGGTGGTCACAACATAACAAAACTGATACGGGTGCCCTCGAAAGAAACGACTCGATCCAAACGCGACCAGTCGGGCGACCTCACATGGTGTGACACAACAAGCCTGACCTAACGAATATGCCACAAGGGAGAAAACAAAAAACGAGCTGCTCGAATGTGCACAAGGCACCCGGGCGGTCACAACCTAACAAAATTGATACAGGCGCCCTCGAACAAAATGGCCCGAACCAAACGTGCTCGGTCGAGTGACCTCACATGGCGCGACACGACACGCCCGATTGAATGAGGCCACAAGGGAGAAAATGGAAAACGGGCTGCCCGAACATGCACACAACACTCGAACAATCACAATTTAGTAAAACTTATACAGAAGCTCTCGAACGAGACGTCCCGACTCGACCCGAATGCGCCCGGTTGGGCAACCTCACACAGCGCACCTGCCCAAAAGCACCTGGTCAGGCGACCTCACACGACGCGACATGCCACGCCCCAACGAACGATGACACAAGGGAGAAAACAGCAAATGGACCACCCGAACATGCACAAGGCACTCGGGCAGACACAACTTAGCAAAACTGATACGGGCGCCCTCGAATAGAATGGCCCAACCTAAACGTGCCCAGTCAGGAAACCTCGCACGACGCGACAAGGCGCGCCCGACCGAATGATGTCACAGGGGAGAAAATGTCAAACGGGCCGCGTGAAGGTCCATAAGACACCCGAGCGGTCACAACTTAGCAAAACTGATACGAGCGCCCTCGAATGAAACAGCCCGACCTAAACGCGCCTGGTCGGGTGACCTCACACGGCGTGACACGACGCGCCCCACTGAACGATGCCACAAGGGAGAAAATAGGAAATGGGTCACCCGAACGTGCATAAGGCACTCGAGCAGTCACAACTTAGCAAAAATAATACGGGCGCCCTCGAACGAAACGACCCGACCCGAACGCACCCGGTCAGGTGACCTCACACGACGCACTCGACTGAACGATTCCATAAGGGATAAAATGGAAAACGGGCTGCCCAAATGTGCACAAGGGACCTGTTGGTCACAACTTAGCAAAATTGATACGGGCGCCCTAGAACAAAACAACCAGACCCGGACGCGCGTGGTCGGGTGACCTCGCACGGCACGACACGACGCGCCTGACTGAATGACTATGCCACAAGGGAGAAAATAGAAAACGCGCCGCCTGAACATGTACAAGGCACCCGGACAATCACAACTTAGCAAAACTGATACGCGTGCTCTTGAACAAATCGGCCTGAACCGAATGTGCCCGATCAGGAGACCTCGCACGGCACGACACGACATGCCTAAATAAACGATGCCACAAGGGAGAAAATGAAAAACGAGCCACATGAATGTGCACATAGCACTTGGATGGTCATAACTTAGCAAAACTGATACGGGTGCCCTCGAACGAAACAGCCTAACCCGACCCGAACACGCCCAGTCGGGTGACCTCACACGGCGCGCCCGACCTGAATGTGCCCGATCAGGCGACCTAAAATGGCGCACTTGAACGAATGATGCCACAAGGGAGAAAACAAAAAACAGGCCACCCGAACATGCAAAAGGCACCCGGACAATCACAACTTAGCAAAACTTATACAGGTGCCCTCGAACAAAATGACCCAACCTGATCGCGCCTGTTCAGGTGAGCTCACATGGTGCACCTGATTGAATGATGCCATAAGGGAGAAAATGAAAAATGGGCCACCTGAACGTGCACAAGGCACCCGAGTGGTCATAAATTAGCAAAACTGATATGGGTGCCCTAGAACGAAATGACCCGACCCAAAAGCGCCCGATCGGGTGATCTCACACGATGCGACACGACACGCCGGTACAAACGTTGCCACAAGGGGGAAAATGGAAAACGGGCCACCTGAACGTGCACAAGGCACCTGGGCGATCACAACTTAGTAAAACTAATACGGGTGCCCTCGAACGAAACGACCCAACCCGAACTCGCCCGATCGCGCGACCTCACACGTCGTGCTAGATGAAATGATCCCACAAGGGAGAAAACAGAAAATGGGCCACCCAAATGTGCACAAGGCACCCCGGCGGTAACTTAGCAAAAATGATAAGGGCGCCCTCGAATGAAATGATTCGACCCGAACGCACCCAGTTGGGTGACCTCACACGGCGTGACATGACGCGCCCGAATGAACGATGCCACAAGGGAGAAAATAGAAAATGGGCCACCCGAACGTGCACAAGCTGGCACCTGGGTGGTCGCAACTTAGCAAAACTGATACGGGCGCTCTCGAACGAAACGACCCGACCCGAACACGCCCGGTCGGGCGACCTCGCACGGCGCGACACGACGTGCCTGAGTGAAAGATGTCACATGGGAGAAAATGGCAAACGGGCCACCTGAGGGTGCACAAGACACTCGGGTGGTCACAACTTAGCAAAACTGATATAAGCGCCCTCGAACGAAATGGCCCGACCCAAACGCGCCAGGTCGGGCGACCTCACACGGTGCGCCTAACCGAACGATGCCACAAGGGAGAAAATAGAAAATGGGCCACTCGATACACAAGGCACTCGGGTGGTCACAACTTAGCAAAATTGATACGGGCACCCTCGAACGAAACGGTCTGACCCGAACGTGTCCGGTCGGGCGACCTCACACGGCGCGACACGACGCACCCGACCGAACGATGCCACAAGGGAGCAAATGAAAAATGGGTCACCCGAACGTGCACAAGGCACCCGATCCATCACAACTTAGCAAAACTGACATGGTCGCCCTCGAACGAAACGACCCAATCTAAAAGCGCTTGGTCGAGCGACCTCACACAACACGACATGGCGCACTTGACCGAACGATGCCACAAGGGAGAAAATGGAAAACGGGCCACTTGAACATGCACAAGGCACCTGGGTGGTCACAACTTAGCAAAACTTATACGAGCACCCTCGAACGAAATGGCTAGACCCAACTCGAACGCGCCCAGTCAGGCGACCTCACACAATGCGACACGACGCGCCCAAATGAACGATTCCACAACGGAGAAAATGACAAACAGGTCACTCGAATGTGCACAAGGCACTCGAGTGGTCACAACTTAGCAATATTGATACGGGCACCCTCGAACGAAATGGCCCGACCTGAACGAGCCCGATCGGGCGACTTGACACGGCGCGACATGACGCGCTCGACCGAACGATGCCACAAGGGAGAAAACAGAAAGCGAGCCACTCAAACGTGCATAAGGCACCCGGGTGGTCACAACTTAGCAAAACTGATATGGGCGCCCTCGAACGAAACGGCCTGACCTGACCCGAACGCGCCTGGTCGGGCAACCTGACATGGCGTGACATGGTCTTCCTGACCGAATGATGCCACAAGGGAGAAAACGACAAATGGGCTGCTCGAACGTGTACAAGGTACTTGGGCAGTCACAACTTAGCAAAACTGATATGAGCACTCTCGAATGAAACGGCCCGACCCAAACACTTCCCTATAACAAGTATTTAGCGTTCTCGAAAACTCCAACAACCACATCAAATCTTATTTTGGAACCCAAAGCATCTAATTACTGGGCTTGGGAAAGAACCCTAGATTACACCTTTCACAAAAATTTGAAAACCAATAATGCATAGTAATCCAAAATTATCCATAAAAGGATCATCAATGCTTCCACATTGTGCCACTAACAATTCATGTCCAATCATTAAAATATAAACTATAGGTTTTAAACAATCCACTATCAACGAAGCTCGACTATAATGAACCTGCTCATTTTCAACCTCATAAAAAAGCTTTTTCCAATCGAAAAAAATAGGATAACATGCAAATTGAGTCAATGAACTATCCATAATCTAGAACAATCTATTGTTTCATATGCAGGATGCAAGGTTTTTATTTGAAATCATTATACGTTGGTGCCTGTCCCTAATGAGTAGCAACAAAGTTATCTTCTTCCCCTTTAATTTTCATCTATATGGATGCAAGAGAAAACCTATACAAAATATGGATGCATACCTTTGTTTTTAGCTTGCAAAAGAAAACCTATACAAACTATGGATGCATACATTTGTTTTTAGCTTGGACGCATCTTCTATCCACACAACATTCGACTTCACCATGCCAATTGTCAATACACAAACACTTATAATGTTGCACCAAATTTACACTTACTTAATCATTAACACTCACTACTTTCATACGAACGTCGCAAGAGCAACACATAGCCCAAACTGTTGCAAGAGAAAAAATTTTACCTGAATTGTCACAATACCGACGCTTTCCTCAAACATCACAATAGCGACACTCAGCTCTATGCCATCGCAATTACGACACTCTTGCCCGAATTTTCGCAATTCCGACACTTTTACCCAAGCTTACGCAATAGCAATGCTTTCCTCAAACGTCGCAATAGCGACACTTAACTCTACACCATCGCAATTCCGACACTTTTCCCGAACTGTCGCAATTCCGACACTTTTACCCGAACTGTCACAATAGCGACACTTTCCTCAAACATCACAATAGCGACACTTAGCTCTACGTCGTCGCAATTCCGACACTTTCGCCAAACTGTCACAATTCCGACGCTTTGCTACAAATTTCGGAAGACTGACACTAACTTCTAAGTGTCACAATACCGACACTTGTCTCCAAACGTCAGTATAACGAAAATTTTGGGTGGGATTTGAAAATTTGATAAAATTTGGGGAAATTTCCAACATTTGGTCAAAAGTGTCAGAACCAAAGTGTCGGAATTTCCACCAAATGAACTAGTGTATAAACTTTATAGTTACAATTATGATAGAATAAGATAACGACGAAGTATCGTCATGTGGAATTGGGAAGGAAAACTAATTATGAATTAGACAAGTTAGACAAGTATGATCAATAGCAGAAATGATATACCTGAGTTCATGAATTATAATTGAAGGAATATCAATAGAAAGTATAATGACAAAATTCATCAAATAATGTTGAACTATATATGAAGGAATAATAATAGAAAATATAAGGACAAAATTCATCGAAAATTGACAAATTAATTGAAAGTAGGGGACGACAACTTTAGTAGTTATGCTATAAATAGAAAAAAAATTGTGGTAAGTGGAGTGGTTACAGATGGTATCAGAGCTTATGTTGAAAAAATAAGCATATATGTGTCCTCACACAGGAAATTAAAATCCAAATTTTTTTTGCTATAAATTTATTTAAATTGAAAAATTTTTGCACTAATTTAATTTTTGTGTACAGTGATTTAGTGCAGAAAATACATCTGTCATTATGAGCGATGGAGGAGGTATATTTGTAGATCTGGGTGGTCAGGGAAATACACCAGATCAAAATTTTCAGTTGCTGGATATGTTTCGGGAAATGAAACAAGAATTGGTTCATATGAGAACCAGTAATGAACGATTGCTGCAAGCCACCAAAGAACAAGAGATGTTGATTACAGAATTAAACTCAAGGTCTACTCACAAAATTTAAGACCTGGGAAGAAAGGGAAAAGAAGATGAAACCCACTCAAAAGGGTCTGATGATGGTGAAGCACCTAGACATCAATCCAGAAAGAAAAAGGAATTTCAAGGAAAATTCCAAAAAATTAAACGTCCCACTTATGATGGTGAAAAGGACGAAGATGATGAAGCTTGGCCTCTAGATATGTTAAAATAATTTCAATTTTATGAATATGGATGTAACCTGAAAGCCATATTGGCTATGTACTAACTACAAGGTAAGGCTACCTTGTGGTGGGAAGAAACCAAAATGGTGCATGTATTAGATGAGAAAATTGTGACTTGGGAAGACTTCCAAACTAAATTTAAATCTAGACATCTGAATGAAAGATACTATGATGACAAAGCCAAAGAGTTTCATGAGTTTAGATTGGGACAAATCACAATAGATAAGCTTTCTACCAAATTCACTAACGTACTTTGCTATGTACCTTATATTAGAGAAGATAAGGCCAAGGTACAATGATTTTTAAATTGCCTACCTACTATTTATAAAGATATAATAGAATTTGAAAATCCCAAGAAAATGAATGAAGTGGTGTGCAAAGAAATACTGTGCTATCAAAAATTCAAAGGTAGAAACAACCAGCTAAAAAAATAGAAAAAGAAAGAAAAAGCGAAAGGTGACTATAGTGGGAAAAGATTAAAACCAAATTCCTTGAAAAACTTTGGGAGAAGTCATCAAAGGAAGAAGTTTAGCAAAACTGGAGAAAATCAACTAGCCCAATCACAAACTGGATCTAAACAGATGGATATAAACAGCAAGAAAGAAGGAACTGTAAAAATGAAGTAACCATTAAAGTGCTAGGGTTGTGGAGAATCTCATATGTTACGTGACTGTCCTCATCAAACAACTCAAAATATTCAAGTATTGAGAGAAGAAACTATTGCGAATGATGTTGTTAGAAACATTCCATGAATTAGTGCTGCACTAGAGGATCGCCAAGCTGAACACCAATCAATCATGATCAAAATCGAAGGTATGATTTTTGAACAACTTGTTCATGTTTTGATAGATCCAGAAGAAAATTTAAGCTATATAAGTTCACAAATGGTGGAAAAGTGAAAATTAAAATCAGAAAAATTTCAACAAGCCTGGTTAGCTCAGTTAGCCACTGGAACAAAATGAAAATTGACCCATAAATTACCAAAGATTGTTGTAAATTTAAATGGGTATGAAACAGAACTGAAATTAAATATTTTACCTCTAGGTTCATATGATGTGTTAGTGGGAATGGACTAGTTAGAAAAACAAAAAGCAATAGTTAATTTCTTACATAAAATAGTTCATTGTGTAGATGGTGAGAGAAAACTAGTGATAGTAAATGAAAAACCCAGACCAATATTAATAAGACATATTTCATCACTATAGTTAAAAATAACAACAAGGAAAGGCTCTTAAGTGTATGTTGGGCAAGTGGAGGAATTAGGACAACAAACTAAAAAAGAAGTTGTAGAAAATTTACCAGTAATTAGAGAATTAAAATATGTGTTTGCAAATGAAATTCCTCATTTACACCCTAAAAGATAAATTGATTTTTCAATTGAATTGGTACCCAGAGCTACACCTGTCTCTAGAGCACCCTACATAATGCGTACTCCTAATTTGTTAGAATTAGAACTGCAACTACAAGAGTTGTTGGATCGAGGTTATATCAGGCCAAGTCTATCTCCATGGGGAGGACATGTACTGTTTGTTAAAAATAAATATGACATATTCAGAATGTGTATAGACTATAGAAAACTGAATAAACTGACTATAAAGAATATGTATCCTCTACCCAAAATAGATGAATTATTTTATCAAGTGAGAGGAGGTATTATATTTTCAAATATTGATTTAAGAACATGCTATCATCAAATCATAATTAAGGATGAAGACATAAAGAAGACTACATTCAGAACTAGATACGAGCACTATGAGTTTGTAGTTTTACCTTTTGGGTTGACTAATGCACTTGCTACATTCATGTGTCTAATGAACAGTGTGTTACATAAGTATCTAGACAAAATTGTTTTCATGTTTATTGATGAAATTCTTGTATATTCCAAGAATGAAGCAAAACATAAATAACCTCTCATAATAGTTTTACAAACACTTAGAGAACATAATTTATATGCCAAACTTAGAAAATGTGAATTTTACTAGGATAAAGTTCAGTCTTTGGGTCATGTAATTTCAGAAGAAGGATTGGCAGTAGACCCAGGGAAGATACAAGCTATCATGGATTCGCCTGTACCTACTGATGTTCAAGACATAATATCATTCATGGGTATCATTGGATACTAAAAGAGATTTGTAGAGGGACTTTTCATCTTTATCTTATCCTGTTACATCTCTAAAGAAGAAGGAAGTGAAGTTCGAGTGGACAACAAAATGTCAACATAGTTTTGAACAGTTAAAACTTAAACTAACAACTGCTCCTATTTTGAAGATTTTTGATCTAAATAAGGAATTGTAGTTTGTATAGATGCTTGTGCAGAAATATTAGGAGGGGTATTATTACAAGAAAACTCAGTCATAGCCTATGAGTAAAGAAAATTGAAGAAACATGAAAAAAATTGCATTGTATATGACTTATATTTAGTTGATGTAATACATGCTTTGAAGATGTGGAGACATTATCTGTTAGGAAAAAAATTGTACTGATGAGAGATCACATAGTTTGAAATATTTTTTCACACAATCTAAATTAAATGATAGAGAAGCTAGATGGTTTTCTTTCCTTTGTGAGAGTGACATAGAAATAAAATATATTAAAGGAAAGGAAAATAATAGTGCAGATGCTTTGAGTAGGAATTCTCATCAAAATTGAATAGTGTTGGAAGTAGTGCTAATTTTGACATTGAAATACTAATACAAGAAATAGTGAGTCAAGATTCAAGCATGAAAAACTTCAAGAAAAATTGCAGAATGTTGAGATATTGGGATATACTAAAAAATAGAAAGGGTTGATTTATTATAAAAATAGATTGTATATTCCAAATGTGAGCCCATTAACACATGAAAATTTATATGAGTATCATAAACGACCCTATGCAGGACACCCTAGTTATCAAAAATTGATTTCAGCAGTGGGAAAGAATATGTTTTGGCCATGTATGAAGAAATATGTGGCTGATTATTTAGCTATATGTTTGGCATGTCAATAGCTAAAAGTAGAACATTGCCATCCAATAGGACTGTTGAATCATTTACCTATTTCTGAATTGAAGTGGGAAATAGTTACCATAGATTTTATAATTGGTTTTCCTAAAAATATATATCAACATGACTCTATAATGGTGGTTGTAGAAACGTTGACAAAATATGCACATTTTTTACTAGTACAATCTACTTTTGGTACAACTCAAGTAGCTAATATATTTATGGAAGAGATTGAAAAGTTACACGGTATTCCTAAGATTATTATATAAGACAGAGATGAAAAGTTTACTTCAGCTTTTTGGGAGATTTTTTTTGGAGGAATGGGTACCAAATTGAACTTTAGTACTTCCTACCATCCCCAAACATATAGAAAAAATGAAAGAAAAAACAAGGTTTTAGAAGACATGTTATGAATGTATGTAATAGACATACCTACAAGATGGGAAGAGTTTCTGCATCTGACAGAATTGGCATATAATAATAGCTATCAAGACTTAATAAAGATGAGTCATTTTGAATCATTATATGGCAGAAAGTGCCACACACTGCTTAGCTGGAGTCAACCAAAGGATAAGTTAATTCTTGGATCGGATGCATTGCAAAAGATGGAAATAAATTTGAAGAAAATTCAGAAAAACATTAAGACAATTCAAGACGAACAAAAGAGCTATGCAGGAAAAAAGAGAATTCATACAGAATTCAAAGTGGGCAACCATGTTTACTTGAGGATTAAACCCAAAAATAGTACTTTATACATGAGTAGTTAAATTAGCACCATGCTACTGTGGACCATTTGAAGTTCTAGAAAGAGTGGGGCCAACAGGTTATAAGTTGGCTCTACCTAGTCACATTAAGGTTCACAATGTTGTTCATGTTTCCTTATTAAAAAAGTATATACATGATCCTACTTATGTAATTGATTGGAATGTGGTACAGGTGGAACCAGAAGGGGAATTTCTTCCAGATCCCTTTCATATACTAGCACGGGAAGAAATCAAGCTCTAGAATACAATGGTAGCTAGGGTGAAAGTGTAGTGGAAGCACTTTTCACCTGAAGAAGCTACTTGAAAGCGAGAAGAATATATGAAGGAAAAATATCCATCACTGTTTGCAAAGTGAATTAATATTTTTCAACACCGAGGACGGTGCATTATTTTAAAGGGGGAATATGTAGTATCCCTATTTTTAATGATTTTATTAGAAAGTTGAATAATCGTAAAGGTTAAGTAGACCTAAAGGAAAAAAAATTATTGTGGACATATTTTATTATTTTAAATTAAATAAATGTGGAATTTGAATTATTGTGCAAAGACTAGAGTATAAATGGAGACCAATATTTCAAGTCCATAAGGATAAATAAGATTCCTAAGAGTTTCCCTGATTCTCCAAAAATCCTACGAGAAAATAAATGAAAAATTTAATACTAGATTGGAGATAAAAATCTAAAAATATACCTCAGCAAAGTGGAAAGTTGTTGAAAAGAGGTGAAACAAAACTAAAAAGAGGAAAAAGCTAGTTTTAAAGTATTTTTGTGGAAAAAAAAAAAGGAAAGCCTAGACAAAAAGGAAAACATCATCGTGATTAACTGGATGTAGTTATGGAAACATGATGAAGGAAAAGCAAGCTTAAATAAACCATTCTTGGGTAGACATGAGGTTTTCTACCTTTTGGAGGAATCAGACTTTGCTTGGGGGGAGATGTGGAGAGAAAGTTCAAGGTTTGGTGGAAAAGATTCTTACCAGAATTGGTATGTACAAAGAAAAGCAATTCTGTGTTATGAATTTCAGTATGGCAGAAAGTTTGAGATTATATATTTGTATCGAATTAGATTTTAATTCGATTAGATGTAAGTGTGTAAGAAATTTAATTTTATACATGGTTAAATACTGTATAAAATGGTGAATTTATGTATAAAATTTGGTTAGATAGTTTGACGTATTTAACAGACATAAAATATAGAAATAGTAGTTTATATGTATGGTTACATAGATGAGTAAAATTATAAACTAGCTCTCAAAATATCTAAACCCCATTAATCGGTTTAAATTTGAGGTTAGGTGGTAAATAATATTATTGTAAAGAGACAAAATATAGATAAATATATTAGAGAGAATTAAACTTAGTTTATTTATCAGTATAGTAATATTGACATTAATATGTTAATTCCAAATAATATTTGTTATCATAAAACAAGTTTGGATAAAGATACAAATTATTGTCTTTTATCAGAAATGGCATAAAATACTAAAATGAAGAAAACACATACATGAAAGTAAAAATCAGTTAATTTCTGAGAATGAGTACACATTATAATACTGCATTAACGTGAGTCATGATAGTGTGTTTTACACATATTAAAATTTAATTATGTCATAAATTATAGACAGAATTCATAGTCGCAATTAAACAATACAATAGGATTATAAATTTAAATACACTTCAGAATTATATAGGCTAGATCCTTCAAAGTGATATAGACCAACCTATATAGAAGAAACCATAATCTATTGTCAATGAAGGAGTTACTGAAGTACTCATGAAATTACAGAGGATCAATTAAACTGTAAGCATGTACATGGGATCACATGGAGTACCTGTACATACAAAATATAAGTGAGTTCAAATGAATACAAATTGTCTTTAAAAATAGTTAAAGACATAAATATTTAACTCAAGGAAAATAGAAGTTAAGAGTGAGATTATTACCTTATTGTTCTTAATTACACAATGGTATTGAATCTGCAAATAAAAATGCGGAAAATCATTAGTGAAGAAAGTTGACGAAAACAGAAGAGGAATAGGAAAGTAAACTGATGAAATAGAAAGAAGTGTACCTTTATTCTGGTTGGCAGAGTGTAAATGAGAAACTCTGAGAATATGGGAATAAATGAAATTACTCCTGTAAAAAAGACAATTTTATTAATTGAGGAAATGAATAGAATTCTAAAAAAGTAAATCCATATTATTTTAACATAATCTATAAGTATAATATGCGAAGTTAATGCATATAGTGAATCTGTAAAACAAGAAAATAAATTACCTTCACCAAAAGGATAAATTCTTTAAGAGTAATATGGTAGGAATATTATTAAACACACAATAATTGCATGTGTTAATAAGGGTTATTAATTAAATTCAAAAGTGGAATTTATAAAATGAGAGACATATAAAAATTTAATTTTACATGGGTTTAATAAAAACTCTGGTTATTTTATGAATGAATATTCATAAAATTCAAATGAGTTTCAAATAGAAATCATTAGAAGAGAGTTATAGAATATATACTGAAACATTCTAAATTATGTTACTAAAATATTAACACAACAAACTTCGAAAGTATTCTCGTAAAGGAAATACTTTAAAACGAGGTTAAATATTACAAACGCCTAAATATAAAATCAAATTGTAATTGAAATTGAGGAAAGGAATTCCTAAAAATACCATGAAGCCGTAAGAAAATTGATTTGTGCCCAACGTTGTGCTCAATAGTAATTTGGGGAAACATTACAAAGGGAATTCTCATCAAAAGAGAAACCCTGAAGCAAATTCAAAGAATACTTGGACCAAAAACAAAAATGGGAATAAATAATAAATTATGAAGTGAACGTTACAAACATAGAAAATTCTCATTCAAAGAAATGAGAATAAATTCAATATTGTAAGAAAATAGAAAGAGGTATAGTTTAGTAGAATTTTTCCATAACTGAATCATAAATAAATAAAAATGAAAGTATGGAGAAAAATCAAAAGATTGGCATATATATATATATATATAAACGAATTCCTTATCAACGATAGTTTAAAATAGTGAAATAAGACTAAAATTTACGTCAGAAAAACCCTCGGCTATTTTATTTCCATCCTGACCGAATAATATGGGAGTACTTAAATTAATAACGAATTAGAAAGCTTGGATAAATTTATTCCAAAAAATACATAGACGTTACCTAGTTCAGTGTAATGAGTCACCAGAATAGCATTTATAAGCCTATGAACTATATTATTACACTACTCTCTTGACTATCAAATTTTTTTACCTCAATGTTGCAGAAGAAAGTGAACTCAGATGAAAAAAATTTAAATCAAACAAAAACGTGGAGAAAAACTTCATTTTAGTTCACTGCGAACCTTTAACTGAAAACGAAAATATTAAGTGCAGATAAAAACAAAGAAATGAAATTTGAAAACGAAAAATTCATGGAAAGGAAGAATTTATCTCTGATATCAAACTGAAAAATCTTACCTGATAGAGAGAGGGTCTTAGAATGACAATGCCAAAGTGGCATGAGAGAGTTTGAATTTCATCATAATTGTTTCACCTGCATGAATGTTGAGATAAGAATTTCTAAGGCCACAACTGCATGGTGGAGCAACGAGGGATTGCAAAACCAGAGCCGAAAGCAAAGAATTCTAAATGACAAATGACAAGTCCGGTTAGGGTTAGGTTTTCATAAATTCCCACAAGGGATTCGACTTGATCCATGCCATACGTGTGGCTT
Organism: Pinus albicaulis; assembly: GCA_034641835.2. Taxonomy (NCBI): domain Eukaryota; kingdom Viridiplantae; phylum Streptophyta; class Pinopsida; order Pinales; family Pinaceae; genus Pinus; species Pinus albicaulis. Next base: position 912,281,528 of record CM076575.1, read on the forward strand.
CAATCCAATACCATAAACGATAATGAGCCATGTGAATTCATTTAACTTGGAACTACAGTAATAAGGGTAAATCCTGAAAACTATAAATCACATAAAATATATGACAAGTACTAATTACCGATGTTAAATTCTGAATCACCAAACCAGTATATGTTTATCCTTACATTTAATAGTTTACAGAGATATTAATCAATGGAGGTATTAGTATAATATATACACCAAGTCAGAAATCAATAATTTTATTAACAATGTATAATTTGAAACCTTATCAATTAAAAAAGGAATTTTAAAATGAAATAATGTTGATTTGTATGAATGGTGGATTGACCACGTTGGCAATACCAAACCTTATATTATATCTTCCTACCTATATGTATTCAAGATTTAAAAATGATTAACGGGGTATATAAATTGATAGCACAAAGGTGTGAAATAACCTTACTAATATAATGCATATTATATCAAAAAATGAATGAAATCCTTTGTAGAGATTTGAAATAACTGTGACTTTATTAAAGAGTATATAGGTATTTATGAGGAATGACCATATTCTTAGGATATAAAATACCATAAGATATATATAAGTTAGATCTTAGTGTAATAGGTTGAGAAGACTATTACAAGGTTAAGTTAGAATGGAAAGTATAAAGTGTATAAGTTATACAAAATTTACTATAAACATTATAATTACAGTTAGGATAGAATAAGATAATGACGAAGTATCATCAAGTTGAATTGGCAAGAAAAACTAATTATGAATTAGACAAGTTAGACAAGTATGATCAATAGAAAAAATGTTATACCTAAGTTCATGAATTATAAATGAAATATTATCAATAGAAAGTATAATGACAGAATTCGTCGAATAATGATGAAGTATGAATGAAGGAATAATAACAGAAAATATAAGGACATAATTCGTCGAATAGTGATGAATTAATTGAAAGTAGGGGACAACAACTTTAGTAGTTATGCTATGAATAGAAAAACAATTTTGGTAAGTGGAGTTTTTACAAGGAGTTCATCGAGTTGAAGCATTGACTCTGCTCTACACTAGTGCTCACATTACGAGACTTGCAACAACCATTTGAGATCGATCCAAATGCCTCTGACTATGATATTGGTGAAGTTCTTACTCAACAAGGGAATTGAGTGGCATATCATAGTGAGACACTTTTAGACACAGTATAAAAATATCCCACCTATGAAAAAGATATTTATTCCATTGTTCAAGCCTGTCGAAAATGGAATCATTACATTCTAGGGAAGTAAATGGTCCTCCACAGAGCACTGACCCCTGCAATTCATGCAAACAAAACGGAAGTTGCAGAATGATCACTAGAAGAAATAATACACATACCTGCAAAAGTTCCATAAGAATAATAAGTACAAGAAGGGTAGCACCAAGAATGTTGCAAATTGCCTTAGCTACCTACTGGTCATGGCGCTGACCACTGTGCTCAAATCTTGTGAGCACGAGACTTCAGGGTGGCCCACTCTTTACAAGAGTGATCCATTATTCAGAAACACATACCAGATGCTCCTAGAAGGCAATAAATCTCTAAATTATCACCTCTGGGATGAACTGTTATGCCACCTAGGAAAAATATGTGTTCCTTCAAGAAAACGTTCCAAGCTGATTTTTGAGCTGAAATATAGCAGGGTCATTGGACATTTTAGGGTAGATAAAATAGTGGTAGTACTGAAAAAGTATTTGAATTGGCCAAACCTTCGACAAGATGTTGGGAATTACATCAGATCCTACACTACCTACGCCATTTCCAAACCGACCATTAAGAAGTGAGGACTATATACTCATATGGATACTCCTTGGCAACCTCGGGAATCCATCTCCATTTATTATTTGTCGGGCCTTCCTTTTACTAATCATGGAAATCACTATGTTTTTGTGGTCATTGATAGATTCTATAAGATGACCATCCAAGCCGCCTGCAATAAGTGTATTAGAGTAGAAACCACTGCTAAACTCTTCTTTGAACAAGTGTGGGTGCACATGAATAGATGTTTGATGGAATCTCCACACAATCCTCATCATTGGCCTTGGAGATATTATATTTTTGGCCCCTCCCCTAGATTTTGTGAAAAATATAGGAAAGCGCCCCAAACCATATGAGAGACCCTCATTCATGGAAAGAATGAGTCTGGACCTAAGGTTGTGAAGAATATCCCCTTCATCTAGAATCCTATAGAATCCCAAAGAAATTAAATCCATACGGAAGTATAACCTATAGAAGCTAGTGGGATCATAAAAGTAGCCTTGGCAGGTGAAAATGTTGTGACCAACTCCAGTGACCAATTTAGACGACATCGAGAAAAGGATATCGGTGCATCCATGCCAAGTGCATAAAAAGTAGAAGTAATTAAATATACAAGAGGGAGAGCAGTATATGTATTCACAGAAGTAGATGTTGTTGTTGAAACATATTCAGAAGAATAAGTGGTCACCTCTAGTGAAACCGATTCTAAAACTATGGGATAAGTATACATGTCACTGAGATTCATTGAGCCCAAATACATATATGGATCGTCCACCAAACCCTCCTTTGACATATTTTCCTCAACCTCATCCACTTGTGCCTCACACTTTTTTTTGGAAGCTGAGGCCAAGTCCACACTCTCTTGAAGTGGAAGCATGCAACTATTAAATAAATCACCATATTTATGGCACCTTCTTCAATGAAATATTAACCCTTCATAGTCTAGAAGTTGAAGTTCATCCTCATCTAAGCCAATGTTGATTTCCACTTGTAATTTGTTATGCATATCCATGCTTTCTAGGATACATGTCACTTTTTTATTCCTAGATTCCTCAAATGAATAATCGACTTCAGAGGATTGTTCCTGAAGTTATAAAAAATCGAAGGATTCCACATATGATTAGGAAACCCCATAAAAATAACTAAAAAAGGGACCACATCACAGTGATCCCGGATAGTATCGAAAGTAGGGGCCCTGAATTTGAAAATAATAAGTGTAGAATCAATATATCGTACCATGTTTGCAACCTCACAAGCCACCTCATGAGCTTTGGAAATGAGTTGAAACCAACCCTTCACCAAAATATATGTATAAGGAGACGTTGAAACCCAAACATAAAGAAATCTAGTAGCACCAAGCGATGATGGCCTCCTTACTGAATTTGTGATCGCTTACATGACCAACCAACGTATTATTTTTAAGTTCCACAACTTTGGCCATTTTGACGTCGTGCCCCATAAATAAATTTTATGTGGAGAGGATTGTTTTTCACTTCAATACCCTAAATTTATTCCATCTGCTGCTAAAATCCTCATGAATCCTAGGGGTGTGTAGATTATGGCATTCAACGTCTAATTTGCAAGCCGCATGGCATGACCTATTCTCAAGCTAAACCCCTTCTTCCTGAGAGTGTGAGCTCAGTGATGATACTAGCCTACCTTCTTATGGATATACAAAATTAATTGGTGCTATCAAAAATTCCTCCGAAGCCTCAATTAAGCCCTCTCTAGAAGAAAATGTCAATAGTGAAGTGAACCAACTATATGATGGGAGGGGGTCCCCAAATCTACAAAATTATTTGTAAAGGAGCTAGAGAATGCATAAAACCCTAAACCCATAGTATTGAATTCATTAGAGGGAATTTAAGCCTAAAAGCGGCCATGAAATCTTCATGTAATTTCCATGTCATAATATGTAAACTAATCAGAATCCTTTAAATCTAAAAAGAGGTACATGTAAATATTTTATAGGGGAAATTAGAAAATCAAATTTTTTAATTGTCTTTTTGGGTTATCTCCTTATAGATTTTCCCAAAATTTAAGTGTAGACACCTATTATATGAAGAATTAAATTCCACATTTAACAGGTGCCCATTATGCATACTTTTGAGAAGACCCACATTGATAAAAAATGAAGATACACTAAAAATCATATTCAACACATTCTTTTAATGTATCTTCAATTTTTATCAATGTGGGTTTTCTCAAAAATTATGCATAATGGGTACTCATTTGATGTGGAATTTAATTTTTCATCCAATGAGTGTATGCACTTAAAATTTGGGTAAATATATAAAGGCATAAGCCAAAAGTACAAATAAAAAATTAATTTTCCTCGTTTCTCTCCAAAATTCATAACTTTTATTTTATTATTTTAACTATTATTTTATTACGTTTCCTTAGGACACCTCATTTAGGCCTAAATTTCATCTAATGAGAGTTGAAAAATTGCCGAGGAAACAACCCAAAGAAATGGGTGCACCATTGAGGTTTACTTGAGAAATGCACAAAGAAGTGAATGGTAAACATGCTAGAGAAGATAATGGAACCCCAATAGGTAGATAGTATTACAACCATGCCAAAATTCAATGGGTCGGAAACACATTCTAAAGACCATCGGCAAGATGTGAATTGCTTTCCCCATTATTTGTGAACACCCTTGAACTCGAGAAGATGGAGCCCTGAAATGGAGAAACTGAATCATAGTCCAATTCTTAAATGTCGTCCATGGTGCCCATATGAAAAATGCCAACTCAACATAGAAAGAACCTAATCACGAGACCTCCATGAACATTGAGTAAAAGGAGGAAAAAACTCAGCAGGTGATAAAATGGACCAGGTAAAAACCTCTGCACATCTGAGTAATAACTGACATGCCCATTAAAAAACCACAATGAGAAGACTGTAAAAGATAATACTATAAAAACCCACCATATGAATATAAGATCTGCCACTGATAAACAACAAGTTGCATGCACGCCGAAAACAAACCCCCGATAACTATGAGGCCAACCCTAGAACCTCAATCTAAATAAACCAATGATTATACGAGCGACATAATAATATACTGTAAAAAAAATAGAGTTCGTCGCCTCCCTCAAAACTACCATGGTTATTTTGTATATATTACATCCAAACACTTTTAATTAAAATTTATATTTTATATTATTAGATGAATATTTTTAATCATCTTTTTAAATCTTCTATTAATAGAAAAAATAAAATAAAATAAAAATTAAATATAGAAAATTACCATAAATATATTAATAGAAACAATTATTCTTAGTTTTCAAATTTATTCAAATGTTTATTTTAATTGAAAAATCAATTATAATAAATGGGTATTGTGATTTGAGTTAGATAAAATGCGTAGAATATTATAAGTAATGCTTAAAATTATATATTTAACATTAATAAAATATAATGAAAGAGAAAAAATTACATAAATATAAATATAAATACATAAATACATAAATTTAAATAAAATAAAAATCATATAAATTTAATATTAAAATTATATATATATATATATATATATATATATATATATATATATATATATATATATATTTAATTTTTAAAAAAATATAATATTTTTAATTTCAAACCTACAACTATATATATATTTTTATTATTAATACTAAAAAAAATTAAATTAATATATAGATAATTTAAAATAATATCTAAATTGGAAAATACATTAATTTATTATAAAATATAATATTTGGTTTGTTTTTTTTGTTGGTATAAAATTAAGGTTCAAGATGATTGAAAAAAATAATATATATGAGGTGAAGGACTTGACTTTTTAGGATAATATTTATCACTTCTCTTTTTTTAAGGATATTATTTAGAGTGAAATCATCTTTTTAACTTAAGTTATAAGGAATTATAAATGATAGAGTTTTAATATTATTTAGATAAAACTGTTCTTCCAAATATAAAACTATTCTTAAAACTGTTTATTCAATAACTTCTATCCTGCTATTAAAAAAAATATATTTGTAATAAGTAACCTACATAAATGATAATTATTCTTTCTTTATTTAAAAACAAAATTATAATTATATTAGAATTCACAACTGACGAGAAAAGGTAATGAACAGTAAATAGTAAATAAAAAATAGATGGAAGATGACACCATGTGAGAAGTCTACTATAAGTTCGAGACAAGATACCGTGAAATGGATTGATTTTGAATCGATGTTTTAATTTCAACGATTTATACACATGGCCACTGCATATAATTTCATCGAATGTTTCACTATAACAAAACTATGTACATGACAATATCAAAATGATTCCGTGGGCTTCTCATCTCCAAACAGATAATAAGCATTAATTTATTTTATGGATGAGGATGAGTAACGTGGACACACTCATACTCAACTCAATCACCTCCCAGTTATTTAAAATAAAAATAACGTCCTGCGTCTTTAATGTGTCTCCAAGCTGGAGTCGGCCTACCTAAAGTTCAACTCGTTTTCCCTTTTTCATTATCACATGAGATTTTGATTTATGTTAATGGAGTTGCCTTTTATTGGATTTTTTGGTGATTGAATTTAGTGTGAGAAAATAATGTGAAATTTTGATGTGTGTTATTTAAATTGGTTATTTTATTTTATATATAGATTTAGTATCTTGAAAAATTTTTAGGGTACTTAGAGTGTGTACGGGATTTCTTATCAAATTTATGATTTCAAATAAAATCTAATCAACTTTTAGAAAAACCAGATTTTAGAAAAATTAGATCTAAAAAATATACCCAAAAAACTTCTCAAAAATTACACTAAAAACAAAAAACAACCCTATTTTTAATGAGTAAATTTTTTGACATTACTTAAAACTTAATTAAAATGTTTTATAGTTTTATTTATTTATTATAGAACTTTGAATCCTGAATTCAATGATATAACTGAAATAATTTTAAAAATGATAAAAGTGAGTGACAAATTTTGATAGATAAGAAAATATTTAGAACCTGCTACAATCCCATCAAATACAATATTTAAATTCTAAGATTGGAAGAGCACAAAATATCTCTCAAATCTTTTTGCATCTAATGCGAAGTGATGAGGGTAAAATCGAGGTGCGACAACAATGGGATGAAGATAGGAACTCATCAATTATTAAAATCTATTATAGTTGCGATATGCATGCATGCCAACTAAAGGAAAGATGGAGATCGAAGAATTAAAAAATTGAACCTTTTCACAATTTAAATTATAAGATTGGAATAGCACAAAATATCTCTCGAATCTTTTTGCATCTAATGCGAACTGACGAGAGTAAAATCGAGGTGCGACAAGAATGGGATGAAGATAGGAACTCATCAATTATTAAAATCTATTATAGTTGCGATATGCATGCATGCCAATAAAAGGGAAAGGTGGAGATCCAGAAATTAAAAAATTGAACTTTTTTCACAATTTCCTCACCCTCTTGTTTCTTTTGAGACGTAAAGTCAATTCAACTGCACATATTTTCCAATTTCCATCCTTTATTTTGTTTTCCACGTAAAGTCCATTGTTGGCCACCGTATGGACGGCTAATCAGAAGGGAAAACGTAAAGTCCATTGTTGGCCACTGTAGGGAGCAGCTCCAGCTCTGCCATCTGTGCGTTCAGGAATTTTTCTCCATCCCTCATCTTGACCGATGACATGTGAGAATACTTGCTTATTAAGTCATTACGTTCTCTCTACTGTGGAATATCTTGTTGGCTAATTCGCACCCTTGAATTTTTGTCACAACCTTACGGTTTAAATCTTGTTTTCATCTTGCTACGGAATTATGAATGCTAGATTAATGTTTTACATTGCATCTCTCCAGTTGTCTTTTGACTTTGGTAGAGAGTTCCCAAATTTGGGTTCAATGCTCTCAGTTCACCATGGGGTTTTCATCATCTCTATGGGAGCAATACTATACCACATGGGTTCATATTGGGGGATATATTATGAGGAATAAATGACATAATATATAGAGGGATATATAGGGAGTAAAGGGTTTTTATATTGGATGGTATAAAAAATGGAGCTCAAAGTTAATGAAAAAATGGATACCTACGTAGGGGCTTTTTAAATTGTGAAGATGTATTGGGTTTATATTGGTAGGGGATTAAATAATGTGATTTTTAGAGGCATTTTACAATATGTACTCAAATTAAGAGTATTGTTTAATTTTCTATGATCCCACGTGATATGTTAAAGGTTCATTGAGTGAAGCCCCTGTGGGTAAAGACAGGTAAAAATGAAGTAGGTTTTTCACCCTCACCTCTATGATTGTTAATTTTCATCGTTTTCTTTATTAGACATCGAATACTTCTCACGGTTTTTGTCATGAATCTTTCTAGTTCAAGTTTATGAAATCAATTCCAGTTGCAACTGTGAGGTATAAGTGCTATCCTACATAATTTTTATGTTAGGTTTATTCTCTCATCTCGAAACATCCAATTTTCTTCCTGTAATAACTTCTTTATATACCTTCATAGAATTTCTCTACACATGTAATTATTTTTCCTAAATTTTATAATCCACTTCAGGCATTCTATGAAAAATACAATCATACAGTAATTAACTAAAGAAAAATATCTTTTCCATATTCAATCTTTTTGGTTGCCATCTAAAAGAAAAATATGCAATTGCTTATCTACTACAATTAATTCTAGAATTTACAGAGATACACAATATTTTAATAAAATCGTGTTAAACCTCTTCTATTCTCCTTAAATATGGGTTAAAATACCTAGCTCCAACTAGCTCTGAATCACTCTCACCTTCAATTGTTCTCTCTTTCACTTCCCATTCCATAGAAGCGCTTTTCCTCGGTGGGATTTTCTTTTTATCCTCAGAGTAAAAGGTAATTGTCTTTAACTATTTTTGTGTAACGACTATGGAATCTTGGAAATATTTATCATTAGTTTATGAAAACCACACAATAAATAATTCTATATTTAAAAAGAAAGCAAATCATGTTCATTATTGGATTAACTTATTGGTTAATCCTATTTTTACTTACAAAGTTAAATATATAATTTAAAAATAAGGTGTTACGTAAACCATCCTCTGCACCATAGAATTTGAGTCCCCTAAAATGAAATGAACATATCCAATGCATTGAATTGGATTTGCTACGAGCCATGTGTTGAAAAAAATAATCCAGGTGTTACATAAACCATCCTCTACACCGTAGATTTTGAGTCCCCTAATAAATGAAGATATCCAATGCATTGCATTGGATTTTCTACCAGTCATATGTCCAAGTGCGATGGAGTTTCAAACCCTTATTACCAGGAATGTTTCCAACTCCGATGGAGTTTCAAACCCTTTGACCTGTGAGAACAGATACATCCAAGACATATCTTGAATTATTGAATTCAATTCTTTAAGATCAAATTCTTGAATTATAGAAACTTTCAACAAATAAAACAAATTCAACCAAGTTAGGAAAAAAATACTCATAAAATACTAAAAATTAGTAACTATATATTAATAAAAGTTTCCTTAAAAAAATTAAAAATGAAATCCTCACAAAATTCTAAAAACTATTTGTTTTTTTATTAATTTGATTATATTCATTTAAATTTAAGTTTTATTATTTAGTTATTTCTTAAGAAATAAAATTATAAAAAAGTGAAGAAGAAAAGATAAAGTCAAATTAAAAATTGACAACAAAAAAAATTATGTTTAATAGAATTGTAATTGAAAGCAAAAAAGAAAAATCCATATAAAGAACAACAAAGAAAAAAATATAAGTCAAATTAAAAAGTAATAAAATTAAAAATATATTGAGTTTTTTTAATTATTTTTTTCTTTTTAAATTTTGTCTTCTTAAATTGAAAATAGAGAAAATAAAGAGAAAAAAACTATAAACCATGAAAATGGAAATAATAGAAAAATTAAAAAGTAAAATAAAAAGGAAATACAACAAAAAAAAATTAACAACTAATAAAAAATAAAAAGTTACTCATCAAAACCTCAATCAAACATATTACAAATAAATAATCTTAAATAATAATAAAAAATAAATAAATTATCAATGTTAAATTATGAATAAATAGTAAAATTTTAAGGCAAAGACAAACTAATCAGTTAAAAGGAAAAAATGAATATCTAATACCATGTAAATTGAATATCTATGAGACAATGTAAATTGAATATCTATGAAACAGTTATAATAATAATTAAATTTAATAATTTTTATTTTTACAATAAATTTTTTATATATTATTGAAATATTTATTGAAAAATTAAAAAATAATAAATATTTTTAATATATTTTTTTATTTATTTCAAATTTTATACATTATTTTTTAATTAAAAAAATAATTTTCAAATTTTATTTTCAAATAAGGAAAAATAACACCTTCCAATTAAGATATTTTACATATGGTAATTGAATGGTGAGGAATATAATTAAAAATAGTATATGATTATCTATGATTTTATAATTTTTAAGATATAAAATTCAATATTTTGAAATATAACACAAAATGAGCTGATACTAAGAAAAAATAAAATAGCATAATAAAAATAATATATCTTTTGAAGTGACAAAAAATCTATTGGTGGTGATCAAAGAAGATATCGATGAAATATTTCATTTCTTTTTTTAAATGAGGAAATTTTGGTGTGTAGCTCTTGGGGTGGTGGCAGTGAGCATTTTGGTGGAATTATCTTTGTTCTTCAGGCGTGGGTGGGTGAGTTCTCTAGTATATTCTAGTTCATGTTGGCACTAGTGGTTATTTCTCTCTATTTTTAAGTATTTCGGTCTATCTTTCAGTTTTCTAGTATATTCCAATTCATATTGGCACTAGCAATTATTTCTCTTTGTTTTTAAATATTTGGGTATATCTTTCTGGTTACACTCCTCGTTTAGTGGGTCTATATATGATCGTATACTTGTTAGTGGGTCTTTGGTATTCCTTTCATACTCGTTGTGGATAATTGAGTATATTTTTTACTTTTCTTTGGTATGTTTGAGATTCGGTCCTTCAGCATCTGCAGTTTCTTGTCTTTCGACCATAGATAAAATCATGAGCCAATTGGCATAAGGTATTTTTTTGGTAGCTAATTATGTATGGCTATCTCTGTTGTTCTAGGAATCCTCTCTATCTAATTTATGTGGTAGTTGTCTCCTATTTCATTTGAGTGATATTAATGTGGGTTGGTTCTCTTTGTTGGTTATGAGCCTTAATTGTGGCGAATTGGAAAATATGCTAGGTTTTGGACATCTTGTGTGGTTTGTAGGTGACGGCCTCATTGTTTCTCGGTCTGGCTTGGGAGAATTTCCACTTTGTTCCTAGAATAGTTTCAGTGGGTGTGGGTGCTCAAGTCAGTGTCTTCTTTGTATCTTTTCTGCAGTCCTCATCCCTCCAAGATAGAGGATGGGAAAAGAGAGAGAAGGTTCCAATAATTATGGGTAAAAAATGGTGTTTCCTTGTGGTTATGATGCGGTAGCCTCCACTTTTGATTTGATCCCTCTTGAAGTTGAAAAAGAGATCTTCATCCTAGAGAATAAGGAAGCAAGAGACTACCCTTATTATTCAAATTGTGATGGAGGAGGTGGCATTTTATGAGCTCCTTCTTAACCAAAAACTCAACTCTCTCTTACACGTTATCTTTAAAGACAAATAGGTCAATAATTACAATGTATTCTCTGTTCCTGAGGATATGAATAAAATTCTTCATAATATGTGTTTTTTCTTAGATAATGTTAATTCTCATCTAGAAATGATGGAAGGGTTTTTTTTAGTAATTCTAAATATGGGGATTTTACCAAAACTCCAGTGGATGATAGCGTTCAAACCCCTATTATGCTCTCCTCATATCATAAGGAGTAAGACATTTCCGAATATTTGGTAATCTGGTTTTTGGATGACACTTAGGAGGCCAGTTTGGTTACCTTATGATATGTTATGTCATGGAATTCTATTGTGGTAGTAACTTTGACTCGGGTGTGGTGGTTGGGACTTTTGTTTTATATTTATGGAATTTTGAATGGGTGCATCCTCTTGTGCATGATGTGTGGTTCTATGTGTTTGGGCACTCAATGTCATGCTTCTCTGTCATGATGGAGTGTTGGAATGTTACTACACTAAGACTTTGGGTGCATGTTGCATATGGCTAGAGTGGATGTGGGTTGTGTTTCCTCTAGCTTATATGGTATTGATTGTTGGATTATACAGTGATTAGTTGTCAAATTGTATTGTACTTTGGTTCTCATTACATATCTCTGTGTTTTTATGACATTGATTGTTAGTATGATGGTAACATATTTTTGTTCGGTTGATTTTTAATTCTTGTAGGTGTAATCTCTTGGGATATGGAGATAGAGCTTTTTGCTAATATTTTGGATTTAGTGTCAATATCTTTACTCTGAATATGTTATGGTAAATGGGGATTATGTATTTATATTGAGGTCATATGGATTTTATGCCCTAATATTTATATAAATTTCCATTTTTTAAATGAAATTGAAAGTTCCTTTATTTGAAAAAAAAACAAATGATTTTTCTATTTCTAAAATTTATTCAAACTTTGAATATTTATTTTCATTGAAAACTCAATTACAATGAATAAACATTTTAATTGGATTCAGATAAATATGTAGTATTGTAATTAGATTGGGAAAAAATGTGTAGTATATTATAATATATATTTATTATGTAACAATAAAAAGTTATGATAAAAGAAAATTATATACTCCACATTAACATTAAAAGTAAAAATAATATAAATTTATTTAATAAAATATAAAATATAATTTGATGTTTTAGAAATATTTTTTTATATTTTCCTATATATAAAATACAAAATTATTTAAATTTCAATGTGTTATATATATATATATATATATATATATATATATATATATATATATATATATATATATATATATATATATATATATATATATATATAATTTCATAAAAATAATATATTTTTCTAAAATATAATATTTGATTTCACGTATAAGATTGAGATTCAACCAATTGGTGAAACGCATACAATACCAGATCCCTCACCATGTTAGAAGAAAAGGTAATGCAGCAGCTGACTACTTGGCCAACTGGGGATGTGAGAATGTTGAGGGCCACATAGATGGATGCCCAACTGACCTCATATGGAATGTGGAACTTCAATCGCTCCAAATGATAGTGGAAAAAGACCTCCAACCCCCCGATCGGGGTGTACAGTTGTCAATATGAATTCGGGAGGCGACAACTTGGCATGTGCTCCCATAACCTGTAATTAAGACTCTTAAATATGGACTGTCAGTTAAGCAGGGCGAAGTGTGTGAATGATGGGATAGGAATGATGGCGCATTATGGACAGGTTGTATGGACAGGCTGCGGAAAGCCAGCTACGAATAAGGTAAGTAATTTAACTTCGCCCCTTCATTCTAGAAAGCATAATCCATTGCATGCGATAGACTGGAGGTGGCAGCGAAGGCAACCCAATGGTTCTCACCCAAGCTATAGTTCGACTCTGTCAAGGTATGTTACTGTCATTTTCTCAGCTCTTCTGATGGATTATGAAGAAGTTTTGGTTTGTTTGCAGTATAATCATGTTAGTTTGGGTCTAAGGAAGAATGTTAAGTGGCTTAATCCTGAAATGAAACCGGTTCCTCCATGTTTCCATGACCCTTGTAATTACTCTGTCCTTGCTATAAACCCTGGTCGAATGTATGGTAGTATAATCCCAAAACCTATTTGCTATCAGAGCGCCATCCATGGGAATATAGGGAGTAACTTAAAAAATTGTGGGCTACATTTCCACAGCCAGGCTTCTCGATGCTTCAAATTACCTGAATGCAAGCCCTGTCATGCAATTTTACTTCTCTGTTCTGGTTTGGAAAAAGAAATTTTCTGGACCCTTTTTGTTTATTTAACTGTGACGAAGATAGGGAGTCTTTGGTCTGTAACCATTTATATAGGTCAGCACTCCTGCCTGATTACTGCGATTGCCAGCCAAAATCTGTTCTATCCCTTGTCTATTTTGAAGAATCAACCCAAAAATCTGGACAGTAAGCCTCCCAGCTTCGGTAAGAGATCTGTTAACATAAGGAATCACACGAAGTATAAGGTCAATAACCTAGTCAGTCGAAGCCCTGAGTCTATGTATCAGTGGTATAGTAAATATAGGGGGATGAGGCGCTTACGCCTGTATGACATTCACACTATCAAGGTTAATGTAAGGCGCATGCTCTATGTTAATAGACCTTCTTACATATTTGCCGTTCAATTTTGTATGTCAGTGCTTGTCCAAAAGACCCATCCTGCAATGGGAAAAAGACATCACAGGGCTGTAGCTGCCAAAGGAAAGCAGCCTACTCAATCCGAACCCGCTCCCAAGAAAAGGGGTCGTAAAACTAATCTGGAACACCTGGAAACGCTTGCAGTAAATTATGTCATTGGCAATTCCTCTGAAGTCTGTAATGACATTCGTGGGTGGGAAAAGGAAATTCAGCTGGAACCTGAAGATAATGAGACAGAGGCCGAGATCCTTGATTTCATTACTGATCCAAGCCATACTCGAGGAAGGCTTACACTATTCAATGAGATAGTGCACACGTACTGGATAGTAAAATGTTTGATTGCAAAAGCTGTACAAAGTAACCATCTAGTTCAAGCCAAGACAGAACCAATTCAACCAGACCTCCGCACTCAGGCTCAGCTTTTGGAGATTCGGGACCAGCAACAACATATTAAAATCACAGAATACCAAACTGTAGATCGAGTTAGTAGACTAGATGATAAAGTGGGGTGCATGGAGAAACTCCTCCAAAAGATTCTTCGGCAACTCAATCAAGCAGAAATTCCTGGGTCTAATGTCAAAGACCCTGCCCCAGTCTCCTCATCTAAGGGCTAGAAGATTTAGTTTGTTAGATTTTGATGGTTTTTTGTTAGTTATGAACTTTTATTATCTGTTATGATTGTACAGACTACAATAGTTGAACAGGTAGCGCAAGAAAACTTTAGACGTAAGAGACAATTTCAGTACTGGGATGCACATAATGCTTTTAGATGGAAAACATACCTAGTTTCCTTTGGGCAGGTTGAGGTCAAAGACTAATTTTATATTTTGTAGCCTGTCTTTTAATATAAATAGAAATGGCAAGGTCCCACTGAATTTACAAAAAAAAAAGATTGAGATTCAATTATATTTAATGAAGTTTAACGTTAAGATTCAATTAAATTAAATAAAGTTGATCTTAAAAAGTTTTTTAAAAGTATTATTTAAAATGAAAGCATCTTTTCAAAAAAGAAAAAGTAAGAAGATTTATGTTATTTTAGAGCAAAACTATTTTTTAGATTTATAATAAGACCTAAACCTACTGTTTATTTTCTTACACCTCAACTTCCTTTAACATGATAATTATAACCAATAAACGTACATTGCAAAATAATAATTATTTTTACCATATATTTGAATACCAAATCATTCCAATCATAATAACCCTTTTATAACTTTAAAAAAAATATTAATAAACCAATTGAGAGTGAATAGACAAAAGATGACACAATGCAAAAAGTCCAAGTTGTATTGAGTGAATAGATAGAAAATGACACAAATGTAAAAAGTCTAAGTTGTATTGATTTTGATTACATGTTTTTATTTCAACTATTTTTATACAAACGGACACAACATACAATTTTCATCAAATGTTCTACGATTTTCCTTATTTATTATCAAACTTTGCACCTGACAAATAATAAGCAATAAATTTTTTTTATAGCCAGATACAATCCCATCAAATACAATATTTAAATTAAGACTCCAAGAACACAAAATATATCTCAAATCTTTTTGCATCCGATGGGAAGTGACGGGGGTAAAATCTGGTTGCGACAACAATGGTATCAATATAGGAATTCATAAATTCTTAAACTAGAATATACTTAAACTAGCATATACTTCGAAGTGGGGAATGCAACGCCAAATAGTTACATTATTTAAATATTGGAGGTTTTTTTTCTAAAAGAGAAATGAATATTCAAAAAGCCTTTTAGTGAGAGTAAATTTGAATTCACATAGGATGGAAGGATGTAATGCAGGAGTTTGAGTTACTCAATTATGATTAAGTTAATTTTAATTAGTGTTTCTAATGAAGCTTTTAAGAACAATAATATGGTGATTTATAAAGAGAATCTTAATGACTACTGGACTACAAGCAAATAGAGAAGTATAATGTATTGTGACATTTTCATGGGTCACTATTACAATTCAAATAGATATATGAAACCATCCATTCAAATGAACACCAATTAACTTATGTGTGAGAAAAGAAATTATTGAAAGAAAAATATTAGTGGGCATTGCTACGACGATAATTTGACCTTGAACCTTGGTGGTGGTGATTTTATTATCACGTATCAAAATATTTTTGTCGGTCACTAGTATAATTCAATTAAAGGTTGAAAATCATTGGTTCATGTGAGATCTATAGTCCAAAGTGCACAAGAAGGTTATCACCTTAACAATTGGCAAGATCCGTGACTCATTGGCTCCTTTTAAGATGCTCTGTTTTCCACAACACCATAATATAATAAGTTTAATTGATGCTAGTACCATATTAAAGTATGGATATTTATGCTTCATTTCAAATTACTAAAGTGAATAAGGAAGAGTATGTCCAAATCATTTGAAATGGGATTACCTTAAGATTTCAAATCCAAGGTTCTAATATTTAGTTAATTGATTATACATAAACTCTAGAGAATAAGGCATATATATACATATTATAAATGGTATACATCAATACTATTTGAATTGATAAACATATAGAGATATTAATTTTGTAAATTCTAAGTTAATATGTATTATAAGGATTAACTCAAACAATTCTGAAAGTTCAATTCTTGTTGAAATAAGATTAACAACTCTTTACAATTTTGTGAATTGATTATGTTACATATTAAAACATAGATGGAGGAAGCATATGTTTGAACTATGTTGAAAGTTGTTTTATAGGATGTTTTAAGGTTTTCTAAGGGTACACATTTGAGTAAGTGGATGTGTATGGACCATTCAAGAACTCAATTCCTATGAGAGATATTATTGGCCTAGATTTTAACACTACAACGTAAAGTAATCCATTAGTCCATCATCCAATTGTAAATCACATAATGTGTTATGAGGCATCATCCAAGTTATCCAAAATAACCAAGGAAGAATTTATCGTGTTTAATATCATTTACATCCATTTTGATTTCTTTTAAAAGCTAGATATCAAAGTAAAATGTTTATTGATGCATTTTGTAATTTATTTAGTTATTTTTTGAACTTTGAATTTCTTTTATTTTGTCTTTTACATTTTTTTGTACTTTACACTTCTACCATTTCTATAACACTCAATATCTCTAATTTATTCCTCCTGTTTCATTTACATTATATTTTAATGAAAAAAACTTCATAACTATCATATCTTAACTTTGTAAATAAAAATGATTAAAATAAAATCAATTATACATATGTATTCCATAAATCATAAAAAATGATTAAAATCAAATCAAGTATACATATGTATTCCATAAATCATACATTTTAATCAATCACTAACTCGATAGACCTGTCTATTTCGGAACAATTTTCCATTATTAAAGTTTAATCAGTAAAATTTATAAAATATCCACAAAATATTTATGTTGATAAGGATGTTTTAGTAAACTTTAATCATCATCATCACCATAATTTTGCAATACGCTTCTACAATTTTAATTTAATTATCAATAATTATTAGTTGGATGGTATGGATGTAACCTCCAGAAAATAAGTCTAGAATATTTTTAATAGAATGCATAAATAAAAAGCTAAGATTTATTTTCAAAGTAGTTATGTTTTATTTTCCCTTTTAATTAAATTCATTAATTGAAAATAATTTATATAAACAAGTTTCATATGAAATGAATTATGGTTTTCAATCATGTTTACATGCTAATAATCTTCATGGAAAAGTAGGGTAGAATATCCATGGATAAGAATCTTGCTACATTTTTTTACAAAAATGTATACATGTGTTTGACTTATATATTAATTTTTTTTGTTAGCCCTAGGGGTTAGCTCAATAGGTTAAATGCTTGTCATTAAAAACATTTTTGTTATTGAAAGTCATAGGTCATGATAATTTATAGTTTTAGTATTGTAAAAATATTACTGATAAGTTAAGAATATCTATGGTAAAAATGAGGGTGAATGTCAATAAACTTATGTTTTTAATATATTAATTTATATACTAAGTCTTTTTATAACTAATAATAATAAGAATCTAAAATGAAGTTATAATTTAGTTAATTTTTTATGCAGGAGAATTAGTCAAAATTTATAAGACCACGAGTCTTATTCCACATTTACTCAAGGGAGTGGGTTTCCTTAATAATTTTATTTATTTTTCTAAGTTTAGTTGAGTTTGAGGAAATTCTATATTGTAAATTCAATTTGTGAAGAATATGTCGTGAATTAAGGAATCTTAGTAACACTTGAGTAATCTAGGGAAGAGTGAGGATTTGAGGGATTTGATTGTTTAAATTGGGATTTTATTTGAGAAAAGAGTGGAGTTGAAGAGATATTTTAGGAGAAAGTGAGAGATTGCTGGATCTGAACCAAATTGGTTCATGAATCCGTATTTGTATAAATTGTAATCTTTTGAATAAATTGGAGAAGGACTGGAGGATAAAGAGTAGAGGAAGCTAGAAACCATGTAATATCAATTGTTTACAGAGAGATCTGGCTCATATGAGTGTGTTGTAATTCGAAATCAAATTTAATTGAAATCTGGTGTTTCTTTGTGTGAATTTATGTCATTTGAATCTAGCTTGCAATTTTCATTAGTCCGTGAGAGTGTGTGGTTTCGAGAGATTGAACACCCATTTTCTGTTGTTTCCATAGTTGAATTTGTGTGGATTTGCATATTCTAAAGGTCGACCATCGATCACAGAATGGATCGATGGTAACCCATTAAAAGAAACGTGGCCATTGAAATTGATTTTAGAGCAGCTCATATCCATGAGGAAATTTATAGTGTGTGGATATCTGTTTGGAGGCCTACATTAAAAAAAAAGTCTACACCGAACCCATGTTGTTTAACTCTATCAAGTGAAGGAATGATTCTTGTCAAATAAGAGAAATCGATCATGATTATCCAAATGATACGATCAAAGATAAAATAAGGAATCAACATTTTCATACATTTCCTACATATGAAAGAGGGTTGTATGTGAAATGGTATTGAATTCGTGAATCGGGAGTAACATAGGACTAAATACACCAACACTTCAAAACCATAAGTGGCGTAAGCACGTCTTCAAACCCATAGATGGGGTATCGCGGAACTTCATTCTGGAAAGAGGTATTTTATTAATGGATGTGATCAAATAATAAGGTGACTCATAGCACATAGATGACAGAGGAAACAACTTTTATCGCAAGATTTTAAAGAGCTAATTATCGTGCTACTGGGTATGAAATAACTGTCAAATCTAAAAAGATTTAAAAGGGGCAGTCGAGATTAGATATATAACGATGAAGTAAAGTCAGCGAAATATAATGGTCAACAGTAGTTATTCATGTTTTAATACTTATGCTAAATTGCTTCAATTTTTTTTAAAGTAAAAGTGTAAATGTTGGCTTCGTTTTATGGTTGCACATAGTAATTAAAAAATTCGTAGAGCCCAGCAAATTAGAGTGAAAGACACAACTTTGCTACGTCATAAGTGGTATGAAAGCCTGGATTTGAAGTTGGATCCAAACGTAAATGTAAATCACATTCATTCTCAATTTTTGTTTGCAATTTGTCTCTACAGATAAATCTCTTATTATTTTCATTAAAATTGTTTGCAAGATTTTGCAAGAGGAATCGGTATTACAATCACATTCACTCGAAGAGCCCATTTCTGCCATATATTTCCCATGATCAAACCCTAAGCAATAGATATTGTTGGAAACCTTTGAAGGCAATTCAAATCGCATTTTAGAATCTACATGGGCTCTAGGGGCCTTGGGTACCAAAGTACTTAATATTTCTGGATAACATAAACCAATAGAAGACTCATTTGACAGTTCTAGTTGAAATGAAGTTGGAATTGCCTAGGAGGTTGATAGTGAATTTCTTGTAGATGCTGAAGACATTTAAATTATTTAAAGAATTTTGTAAAAACTGAAGAATAATTAAGGATTTCTTAAGTATTGGGAAGACAATGATATTGATGGTTGAAGGAATAGTTAGACTGAAGACTGGATTCAATAGATCTGAAAGAAGAGCCACTACAAGAATTAAAATTTGAAATTTATAGAAGTAAGATAAGATTTGGTTACAAAAACATTTCCATAAGAAATTTGTAGTGTTTGTTATGAGTTTTTTAAATAGGGTTGAAAGATCGAATTGAATCTTAACTGATCTTAAAATATGAAGTGTTCATTATGAGGAGTAAGATGAGAAATAGTTGTTGACTGTATGAAGTATTTTGAATGAAGAATGAAATAGTGGACACATGAATCATTGGAAAATATTAAACTGATAGAATGAGAATTAGCTTTAAGACATCTTTGAAGAAATTTGGAAGGTTTTAAGAAAAAATTTGATGAATCTTGAGGTAATATTATACAGGTACAATGGTGATATGAGAGAGAAGATCAAATTTTGAATCTGGTAGATTGCAACACATAGAGATACAATGCAGATGAATGGTGAAAAAAGATCACATAGAGACTTTGAAGGTGAAATGGTATGTGTTATTTTAGCTTTGGCTTGAATATTATGTTGTAGATATCAATATGCAGACAAGGAGGAAGTATCTCAGCAAAAAGAGGTTAGTAGCAACAATGGAATTCCTGAAAGATAGAATGAGTTATAGCATCATCACAGCACATGAGCTATGTTAAAGAAGATGAATTAAGAAGAACTCTTAAATGGATAAAAGGTGGAAGTACCCAATAGTAGAATGAAAATGATGGAGGTAAAAGGAAGTGAGCAATTGAAGATGTAGTAGCCAACATCTTTGGAAGCTGAGCCAGAGTGCTCAAGAAGAAGAAAGGGTTCTAGTACAGAGAGACTGGAAAAGAAAAGATACCGAAAGGATGATTTGGTATGGGTGACAGGTAACATACTTGTTACAGAAGAAAGCAAGGTTAGTTGCAACTCACTAGTGAACAATGAAAGTTCACCAAAGGAAGAAATGAATTTAACTATTCCTAGTCATAACAAGGGTATAGAGGAAAGTAACAGATAGAGAGAAAAGAATGCCAAAGCATTTGGATTAAAAAAAATCAGTAAGGAAGAAATTGACATAGAGGTGGCTGAGATGAAGACAGAACTCAGTCATTTGACGAAGCTGATACAGAAAGGAATCAGAGAGGAATTGAAACAAGGATTTTATGTGGGGAAAATATTTAAGTGGCCTCCCAGGGAATTATTTGCTGAGAAATTAATATTCTGAACAATTGAGAATAGGAAAAGAGAATCCATTTGTAAACTAGAGAAAGGACCTATCCTTGGGGAAAGAGACATTGATGATAATGATGAAGAGATGATATAGACATATCAGCATGAGAGAAAGGTGCTAGTAGCATCTACACAGACAAGAAAGTCTCATATTTTTGGGATTAATTATTTGCGTGAATGTACATTTGCAGGTATGGAACTTAATGAAATTGAGCTTAAGCATGAAAAAATGAAAGAGATAGAAGAAATAAAAACACAAAAGGAGATTCATAAAGAAGTTCAAGAATTCAATTGGTGGAGAAAATTAAAAGGTATGAGTGAATGGTTGTGTCTTATCTTATTAAAAACTTATTGGATCATGTTTGAAGGAATTTTAACATGAATAGAAAACCAATGGAAAGTGGACAAAGAAAAGGAAATAAATGCATTGCAGATTTGTAAAGAGAAGAGAAGAGAAGCTAACACAAAGAACTCACCTCAAGAAGTTAAGTTAAGAAAGTCTTTGAAGGATCAAAGTCTTGTCATTGAAGAGGGAAAGACAAAAATATCTTACTTGGATAAGCTGAGTTATGAAAATAATTGTGTAGAACAGGAAGGTATTCTACAAACCTATGATAAAGTTGCCAAAAATAGGCAAGAAGCTGCAGTCCATGAAGTATTCTTTGATGAAAAAGAAATCAGAAATGTTGAGGAAGAATTTCTCAATAACTTAGTGAACTATCAGAATAGTTCAAAAAAACATAAAGATCTGATCACTGAGGCTGCAAATGAAGAGCCTTGTATTTTAAAAATTGATGTGTTGTGTATGTTTTCAGGTTTGACAAGTAATGGACAACAATTGGACAATGTGATTATGCATGTTGATGAAGAAGTAAGATTACCGGAAGAAATGGCTAGAATAGAAAATTATTTTAGGTATGTATTTAATAACTTTGAGAATAATGGCATTGATAGGGAACTTGTCATAATTCAAGAATTTGAAGACAAGAAAATGAGAGTTTTTTATGATAACAGGAATGAAGCATCTTCAGTATAAAATCAAGATAGAAGTATTATGGAAAATGTGAAGGAATGTATGATGATGTTGACACATACAGAAGTTCGCGAATTCGGTGATTTTAAAATTGATTATTTTATTGAGCCTGTAAACCACGAAGAAGCTTTAGAAAAAAACATTTTTTTTTTTTTGTTATATTTTAAGACGAAACAACATCATTTTGTTGCAATGGTATCATTACAGAAGATGAAAGGCTATTTCACAATGATATGCTCCAAGAGATCTTAGATATTGAAATGTTGAATGATAGCCTTGTGTCAAAATAGGGAACACTGTGCAATGCATAGAAAAGTACTGAAACAAAATTTGCTGAGAGTTTCATTACTTTTGAAGAGAATCAGAAGAAAGACTGGATGATAGAATTATCCATAGAGAAAGAAAAGAAAAGTAATTTTAAATATGACAATTGCGATGGAATTTTTTTTTTATACATGTCAGCGAAGCCATATGTAAATTCCATTCTTATCAAAGATGAGGGAAGATTTAACTTGCTAGAAAAGTTATTAAGTGAACCTGATAATATAGAGGAAAATATTGACTTTCATAGAAATGAAGGGGAAGCTGTAAAGTGAAACTAAAGTGCAACAAACATGTTATAAATGAGAGAGGTAAGGTAAATTTGGATAGAAATTTTATAATTTCTATGGAAAAAGAGAATGTACAGTAGTTAGTTGTCAGTGGAGTTCAACTAAGGGAAAAGTGTAAAGAGGAAATTCAGAAATTGTGGATGAAGAAGTCAGACAAGAAGAGAACCAGAAAAGAAGAGGAATTAACGAAAGAAATCTACATCCACAAAGAAAGAGGAAAACAACAACATAAGATTCAGAAACCTGGAAGGACTAAACCAATAGTGACATAAGAAATGAAGAAGCAGCATGATGAAAGAGATGACAAGGTACAAAGTACGGTTTAGGATTCTGGATGTTTTGATAGAAGAAACACATGACTAGGAGGTCATGAAAACTTTCAACTTAGGGAGTTTGATGTGGGAGCATTAGTCAAAACTTATAAGACCATGAGTCTTATTCCACATTTACTAAAGGGAGTGGGTTCCCTTAATCATTTTATTTATTTTCCTAAGTTTATTTGTTTGAGGAAATTCTAAATTGTAAATCCAATTTGTGGAGAATATGTCGTGAATGAAGGGATCTTATTAACAGTTGAGTAATCTTAGGAAGAGTGAGGATTTGAGGGATTTGATTGTTTAAATCGGGATTTTATTTGAGAAAAGAGTGGAGCTGAAGAGATAGTTTAGGAGAATGTGAGAGATTGCTGGATCCGAACCAAATTGGTTCATGAATCCGTATTTGTATAAATTGTAATCTTTTGAATAAATTGGAGAAGGGCTGGAGGATAGAGAGTGGAGGAAGCCAGACACCATGTAATATCAAGCATTGAGAGAGCGATCTGGCTCATCTGAGTGTGTTGTAATTCAAAATCGAATTTAATTGAAAACTGGTGTTTCTTTGTGTGAATTTCTTTCATTTCTATCCGAGCTATAGTTTTCATCAATCCGTGAGACTGTGTGGTTTCGAGAGATCAAACACCCATTTTCTGTTTTTTCCATATTTGAATTTGTGTGGATTTGGGTATGCTAAAGGTCAACCATAAATCACAGAATGGATCGATGGTAACCCATTAAAAGAAACGTGGCCATTGAAATTGATTCCAGAGCGGCCCATATCCATGTGGAAATTTATAGTGTGTGGAAATCTGTTTGGAGGCCTACATTAAAAAAAAAAAAAGTCTACACTGAAACCATGTTGTTTAACTGTATCGATTGAAGCAACGATTCTCGTCGAATAAGAGAAATTGATCGTGATAATCCAAATTATCTAATTGAAGATAAAATAAGGAATCGACATTTTCATATGTCTCCTACGTATGAAAGAGGGTTGTATGTGAAGTGGTATTGAAGCCGTGAATTGGGAGAAACATACGACTAAATACAATAGCACTTCAAAACCATAAGTGGTGTAAGCATGTCTTGAAACCCACAAATGGTATATCGCAGAACTTCATTCTGGAAAGAGATATTTTATTAATGGATGCGATCAAATAATAAGGTGATACGTAGCACATAGATGACAAAGGAAACCACTTTCATCGCAAGATTTTAAAGAGTTAATTATCGTGCTACTGGGTATGCAATAATCGTCAAATCTAAAAATATTTAAAAGGGGCGGTGGAGATTAGATATATAATGATGAATTAAAGCTAGCGAAATAGAACAGTCAAGGGTTATTATTCGTGTTTTAATACTTATGTTGAATTGCATCAATTTTTGTTAAAGTACAAGTCTCAATGCTGGATTTGTTTTATGTTTGCACATAGTAATTAAAAAATTTGTAGAGCTCGGCACATTAGAGTGAAAGACACAACTTTGCTGTGTCAATTTTGATGACTTGTTTTTTAATATGTCTATGGATGTTTACAAACCATTTCCATAAATTTTAAGATATGATATAATAAGTTTATATTTTAATTATTTTTTAAATAAAAAACGAAACTGTAAATAAATAATATTGAGGAAGAAAATAATATTTTTTATGATAAAATATGTATTTTATTTATATATAATTATATTCTATTAAAAATATGTATATGTGTTTCTTTCTAAGAAGTCATAGTTTCAAAACTAGAGGGGGTAGAGTATGTATACCTGATAAACTTAGCATCCAAATCACTGTGCAAAGGTGGGTCCCTTGACCCACAAACAAGAGGATTTTAGACACCAATCTGTTGTTTATTTTTGTCGTGATCTTAAAATTGGATACTAATAATAATATATAATTTTTATTTTGTGATGTATTATTTTTGCTAAATAAATATTTAATAATTTAAAACTAAATTTATATAAATTATTAAATTATTAAATTTTATAAATAATTTGTAAAGTTATCAAAATATTAAATTGACACTTCTTAAAAATAAAATGTAAATATATAATATATATTAAATAGAGACATTGCAAATTTTAAATGTATGGAAAATGTTTCCACTTTGTATTGCTTTTTCATTTTTTCTTGCATAGAAAACGTGTCAAAATTAGATAGGGCCTAACGATGTG
Source organism: Pinus albicaulis (assembly GCA_034641835.2). NCBI lineage: Eukaryota > Viridiplantae > Streptophyta > Pinopsida > Pinales > Pinaceae > Pinus > Pinus albicaulis. Next base: position 912,306,870 of record CM076575.1, read on the forward strand.
AGTTTAAAAAAACAATTGAATTTTTCCTGATGGTTTCATCGTGAGCCATGTTTTATTTCCAAGGTACAGTTTTACGTCTTTTTAAGATGTCTAGTCTCTCTTACTCGATAGTTTCCTATTTTTCTATTGAGGGTGAGGGAAGCATTGAGGAAAAATTCCTCCTTTGTACTTATTTTTAGATGAATAAAATATTTATTTGAAGTCTATAGAAATCAATGTGGGGTAAAGGATGTATAATCATCCACTTTTGTTGTTATATTTATACATTGGTAAGTGATGTAATTTATTTTTCAATGTGTGTTACTCTCTTTTTATCCTTGTTTTTATTATATTGTTTCCTTCTAATATTTAAGATGTAGGAGAAGAATAATAACCTCTGTATTGTTGAGGAAAGAAGATATTGATCAAAATGTGAAAGTTGGGTAGAGTGTAGAACAATTTTTCTTCCCATTTACAAGATTTTCTTGTTATTGGTGAACAATTTTTTGTTCGACTACAACTAGAAGAAGCTCATCAACAAAAAGAGAGAAGATGAAAGTTCCACAATCTAAGCATCGACGAAGAGCCGATGCAAGGCATGATCATAGGGCGCACACTAACTTATCCTGAAAAGATCCTGCAGACGAAAATGGGTGATCCTGATGCCAGAATTGGGAACTTTTTTGAAGTCGCAATAGGGACCGACGTCGGAGGTGTCATCGCCGCTATGGTTTTTGCCAATGAGGGTGCTTATCGACCGCTTTCCTGGGTGGAGGAAGTGTGGCGAGTGTTGGGTGAGTATGTCAAGAGCATTCTGGTTATATTCGGGGGCAAGGGAAATCACGCATACAATCTTGAAAGAATTGAATGTTTAATTTTCCCAACCATCCGGAAACTCTTGAGATTCGTGCCATCAACGACTAATCTCAACAATACTATGAAGTTCTTCGTAATATAAATCTAAACTTGAGATGATCGAGAGAAATTTAACAATAAATCACAATGCATTATCAAACCAACTTATAAAGAAATCATCATGAATAAAAGCACCTTCTATTAATTAGTAAGGCGCACCAATAATGAACACCATATTGAAAATCAAAATACATATAATTCATTATAACTGAATATGAAAGTATCAATAATTGCTTCACCTATAATGAATAGTGAAACGACAATTTGGGAGTTCTGCGCGAAGCCTGCAAACAATCCAGTGGAAGTGTTGTTTAAGCATGGCATTCCCGCGTTGAAAGAATGGCAGGTGAGGTGCGTTGTGGGTTAGAGTGTGTACAATATAAAAGGTTGCAAAGAAATTTTATAGGTACCCACCCTTTGAATTATATTTTCCATATGTGCACGCTGGCCAAAAGTTATGGATATGATGGTGGGCCACAATTTGAAAATAACGCGCCAACCCACCTGACTAGACAAGGAATATCTTTAATTATGCCGGGGCCCGGCTGCTTTTACACATTTCCATTCACGTTATAGCTATTATTACAAGTATGTGAAATGGCCCAACGGACATCAACGTCAATTAAATTAAAATGTGCAGCTTGCACGCCAGTGAAATACCAGGCAGGGAACTCACGAAAATGGTGTCGGCGATTAATCTGTAGACCACCACTTCGCGTTAAAAGTCTATGTCCATTACTATTTACTACTATGATAACTTTGTATTAAAAATTCAAATAATAATCCCATCTGACTACTACACAGTCTTTCAGTTTGGGAGTTTCCGGTGGAAGGTCCATTAACGTGTTATTCCCTCTATACCTAATAAGCTTTTTTACCAATCCCATATTGGTGTTACAAAGCGGCAACTAGTAGAATGGAAGCTCCTCGCATGATAATTTTGGAGCGAACCTGCGGAGCACCTTCATTGAAACTGAATTATGGAGCGCACATGAAGCCTTTCACACATTTATGTCTCCTAAACTTGCAGGCTCTACAGGGTGATCCACCTTCGTTCTTTGCACAGGATTTGAACTGCTCACCCAGAAGATTAGGGAGGGATCTTATGTATTTCTTCCTGGCTTTATTATTTTTCCTCCTCATTACGGCGACCAACAAAGGGGAAAGGGTAGGGCGGCACTAGAAGACGAGTGATTTGTTGTTGAACAATGTACTAGAGAAGCATGAGCAAGAGAAAGAATAAAATAAAATAAAAAACTAACTATAAAATCCAATTCAAACCTAAAATCATGTCAAATGCACTTCTTAACCACAAACTTGCTATCCAAACTGATGGATTGTCTGTAGATCCGGATTGCAACTGATATGTTATTTTTGCTAAATAAATATTTAATAATCCTAATAATAAATATTTAATAATATTAAACTAAATCTATATAAATTATTAAAATTGATATTTCAATAAATTATTAAAATTGATATTTCAATAAATAATTTTTAAAGTTATTAAAATATTAAATTGAAAATGCAAATATATAATATATATTAAAAAGAGACATTGAAAATTTTAATTCTATGGAAGATGTTTCCATTTTAACGATTACAAGCATTGTTTCCAATAATGTATTGCTTTTTAATTTTTTATTTACATAAACAATGTCTTAAACAATGTCTTAAGATTAGACAGGACCTAACCATGTGAGTTTAAAACAATAATTGAAATTTTCCTGATGGTTTCACCGTGAGCCATGTTTCATTTCCATTGTATAGTTTTATTTATTTTTAAGATGTCTCGTCTCTCTTACTGTCCCGTCTCTTACGGGACAGTTTTTCATTTTTCTATTGAGGGAAGCATTGAGGAAAACTACCTTTTTTGTATTTATTTTCAGAGGCATAAGATATTTATTTAAAGTTGTCCTTGAAGCGGAGGTCTGACGGTGGAGGGAGAAGGTTTTCATCCCATCCACCAAGGTTCAAATCTCCGTGGAGACATACGTCTCTTGTGTCTTGGCTAGAAGAGTAGGCAACTCCATAGTGGACGTCTCGCTTCCTCTTGTTGAGGCATAAGTTAATTTGCTATTGTGTGCAGCTTGTAGGCTGTTGCACCTAGCCTAGGTTTATAGTGGCAGCCAGTGAGATTTGAACCCGGGCCTTGCTCAGGCAACTCTCACCTATTACAGATTGTCCTAGATCTAAAAAAAAAAAAGATATTTATTTAAAGTTTAGAAATTAATGTGGAGTCAATAATATAAGATCATTCACTTTGGTTGTTATATTATGCAATTTTCCAATGTGTTATTCTCCTCTCATACTAGTTTTTATTAGATTGTTGTCTTCTAATATTTAATTCCTATAAACCAAAAACACAATTTGATTTCCTAATTTTGCATATTTTAACTCAGCCTTAAAAGCCTTAAAAACCATTGTGTAAATAACTCTACTAATTTTTTTTATAACAATATTTTTGTTTTTCCAAATTACTACTGTAATATTTTTGCACCAACCAAAAGATAATTTAAGTTGAAAATATTCAAAACTCATATTGCGTTGCTTATTTATGAGGCTAGCCTCAATGAATTGATGTATTATCACCAAAAGCCCCGTCTGTGCATCGTCTGTGTTTGTGTTAGGTGGGTCACAACTCATGCACTCGATGATAACATGTTAATGTCACTATTCGAATGCCTTGCCTTTAATAAATAAAATAAAGGCAAAATTACATGTGAAGCTACGTGTATCATGTGAAGAGAATAATTTCTTTTATTGATGTATTTATGCATTTGTACATACTTATTCAAATTATATTTGAAAGAAATTGGTTATATGATTTAGATAGTATGAGATGGGCATCGACTTATTGACTATTGAGCCATCAATAGTCTCTGAGTTGTAAATGCAATAAAGTTTTCAATAATTATTAAAATGAAATTAAATAACTGCAGATTATCCTATCAAGTTAAAATAGAGATTATGGTCAGAATTTTATCATATTTATTATATAATATATGAAAATTCTATACTCTATGCTTTTCATTCTTGTTTTGCCATAGATATATGATATTGGTTATCACGACGTAGACACTCCATCTAAATTTAATTGGTACACCAAAATGGATGCTTTAAACTAGTTTTCAAATAAATCTTCACTCTCCTAAAAGATTTTTAAATTCAACTCAATACTTGAGGTTTTCTTTCCAAAAAATAATTCCACCCTAAAAATATAGTTAAGCTATTCATAAAATTGTACCATTCCATTATTTATTCTAACAACCTTACCTAAAGATCCATCCACATTTAATTGAATTATAAGCAAATGTTTCTACGTACTTTCAAAAGCTTTCCAAACCTATATATGTATATAATAAAAAATAAATAAATTATTCCATATAACTATGCTTAACTCAATGCACCATTGAAAGTTGGTGGACTAGATTATCCTTTACATGATATTAATAATATTCAGAAAACAGAAAAGGTTGGTTATCCAAACACTTTCGTACTGAGTTTTAATAGATTCATGCATTTTCTATCTTCGAATAAATATATTTTATATCTTATATCTTTCTTTTTTTTAAATATAAATTTACATTTAAATTTTAAAAAAAAAATATGTTAGTTAATTAATTAAAAATCAAGAATAATATTCAATATGCAGGTGGAGTTAATTATTAACTCGAAAAAACAAAAAAAAACATAAAGTTCATTTAGGAAAGGAGAATTTTTAATGAAATTTTCAAATGAGATATGTATGTTCTTCAAAAATATTTAAACTATATAATCCATAATTTATACTTGTTAAATGAAATTATTTGTGTGTAAGTGTGGCTTTATAATAGGAACAAAAACTCACTTAACAAACGTCTCATTTCTAAGAAAATATTGGATTATATTTATATGTAATAAAAAAAATCATATAAGATTATTTGGTAAAACGCTAAATTGGTGTATGACACAGTCTTGGCTGTGGGACAAGGAATCCACATGCATTAAGTCTACTAAGGCATACATACTCTAAATCCCTTTAGTTTTGAACCTATGAACCCTTAGGAGGAAACATATTCTCTTAACCATTAGGCCCACTATATATATATATATATATATATATATATATATATATATATATATATATATATATATATATATATATATATATATTTGTGTGTGTGTGTGTGTGTGTGTGACAACTGCGTTTGAAATTAACTAATTGTTAACTAGTAAAATGACATGTTGTTTTTATTTTAAAGAAAAGACTGAAACATTTAGTGTTTTCTCTAAAAGTTTATTTTCATTGTTATTAAAATGAAAAATAAATTTGGTTATGGAAAAACAGTTCCATAAAATGTAAAAAGGTTGATGGTAAAAGTATTCCAAGAACTGAGAGGTGGTTGGATAGTTTGAACAGTTACCTGTTTCTCTGAGGATAAGAGGCATATCCCAGTGAGGAATGAGGGTTCTGTTAAAAGACTAAGGAAGAGAGTGAGGATTTCCTGAGCTGGTAGAGACCACTGAAAAACATTCAGCGTTCTTGAAGATTACTGGTACTGACAGGACTTGTGGTCTCGAGGTCACAGCAGAAAACACTATCGACCTGTACCTCTCAGATGTGGAGCACGGGGGAAAGAGAAGGACATAATCTCCTCTCTTGATGGTTGGGTGGACATCATCAGCAGTTTTCACATTCAGATACGTAACTGATCATTTTGGCAATTTAAAATATGAACAATCTTATTGGATATGTACACTGGTATTAATTAGTTTCTTGAAAGTTGTACTATAATGGTCCAATGTCAGAAATGGAAGGGTGCTATGATTATTTATGAATTTATTAAATTATTGATAGTGTTGTAAATTATGACATGAATTTTACATTATGAATCTGTGTTCAGATAAGCTTGTAAGATAAAGATGCTTAATGAAAACAAAACTGTGTAGGGCCTTACTTGAGTGAACACATAATAAAAGAGTTACTGACTATAGAAGTAGTAATCTGTTTAGAACATTATATAGTAAATAATCATTTTTGTTAAGAGACAAGTGAAAAAACAGTATCAGATAAAAGTGACAGAAAAGCTATTGCATCCATGTATTCTTTGATAAGCTCAAAGCAAGAGACTAAACTATGAAAATATGACTAACAAAATTGTTTGGAGAGAGTTGTAGATTCTCAGTAAGAGAAGAAACCTCAACCTAGAATGCATCATTCCTCCTATTCTAACTATACTTAGACAATTAATGGGGTGGTCCGGTCAATAAAACTAAGAATAGAGAAAACCCTGTGTTGGTAAACATAAAAATATTAATAGTGCATAGATAAATAAACTATCGCTTCCAAAACTATACTTTTCATTGAAAAGAATTGACTTTACAAGCATAAATATATTAAACCATAATTCATTTAAATACAAACTAAAGAGAAGCGAAATATGCAACCTGACCAGAGTAACCAGCTATATAGAGATACATAAGGAAAATATAACAGTGCATATATTTATTAGCTGCCATTGAGTGTACCAACAACTACAATGAGTAAACGGTGACTATATATAACCAAGATTCTTTTGAACATATTCTTAACACAATAGTCAAAACAAACGAGGAACCAAGAAGTGTATAGTTCATCCAACAATATTTATATACGTTTCCAGAAGATAAGGCTTTTTAGATTTCTTAACCCATAAAGGAAAGTTTTGGAAAACAACCGAGACTAGAAGATTGGGGTCTGGTTTAAACCGTCATGTAATCAGTACTTAACTTTGAGAAAACAAAAACAAATACCATTGTTCTAAATTATAGAAATTCCGCAGTAGAAAGAACATCATGGCTCTTGTGAGCTAGTATGGAATCACCATATATAATGACTGAATATGGAGCCCTAAAGACAAATAGCTCATCAATAAAGTACAAAAGCCACCAGTGAGGAGAAAGGAGTCCATGTGGACAAGCTATTCATTGTGAAAATACCTTGAGGGAAGCATGGAGCTGTCAGCCGAAGACTTGGTAAGCTATTTTAATAGCCTAATCCTATTTTTTGGTAAATATAGTACCTGTAAAATAACATGGAACAAATATTTAAGTGATGGCAAAGAATGATAGACCGAACTAAACTCAAACAAGAAAAAATAAGGACTTACTGCATCGATATTTACCTGGAATTATAAATCCTTCGAAGGTTGTTGAATGCCGACCTGTAGAAGTGCAAAACCCAACATCAATATGTGTGGGTTAAACTAATTTGATTAGAAATAAAACATAAACCGAAGAGCTGAAAATTAAGAAAGGAATGGATGGAAAAAAACTAACTATCCAAGATGACGAAGGATTACTTGCTTGTGGACTGAGGGGACGGTCAGAAGATGAAAAGCCTGCTAGAACCTCCATAATGAGCATAGGGTGAAAACAAAATTCTCAGTTGGGTTAACCACAGACGAATTTCCAGTTCTGAACTGCAGTCCGAGGGCGGGTTGGAAACTTGTAAAAGAACCATTCCTCTATGTATTGCCTTTCTGCTGGAGAATGCAGCTAGCCAACAGCCACAGACTCTTACAGTTCAAACCCTTAACAGTTGTAGTCTAAACAAGTGTTGGAGCAGAGCAAATGAGGAAATGCGAACAGGTAAGTAGGTTTTACCAGAACATGTTTCCTACCGAGCAATTCCACCATTTGATCGCAAGAGATCGAACGACGTGTGGAGGGGAAGGTGGCCCATAAGAACTCAGACCCAATCCCAAATAAATCTCACAACTAGACCCACATTAATATGTCAGTACATGACAGCTAGAGTTTGGTACAACCCGAAAACAACGCATTAAATAAAATTTGAAAGAGCTCAACCATAGTTTAGTTGATAATTGGGGTTTTTTGGTAAACAAACTTATTAAGTTTAATAAGTGATAATTTAACACATAAACCAATACCTTATATCAATGGTCAAAAAATTAAATATTTGAGGAATCATTTAAAAATGTAAATAGTTAGGGAAAAGTGTAATTAGAAATGTAATAGTTAAGGTAAAGTGTAATTATTATTTTTATTTCCATATGTTACAAGTGGTATTAGAGCAGCGTTCGCACACTGGGACCCTAGGGGTCACCTAACAAGTTTAATATGTGTGTATACTATGTGTAGAAAAGAAGTAGTATGACAAAGAAAAATATGAGAAGGGGATCAATGCATCAAGAACCTCGAATTACTGGAGAACCTACACCTCCAACGCAACCTGAAATGAACCCTGAGATGTGGATTTAATTGAGTGTAGATCAAAACCTACAGACTAGTAGATTGCTGGAGGAATAACAACACCAGAACATCAGACTATTAAGTATTTTACGTAAGTTGTAGGGGGAGATGGATCATGTGAGAAGTGAAAATGAAAATCTAATGCTGGAGTAGGAAAGAATACATAAGAGCCTTTCCGACAAGCAGAATCAAGGGGTGTTAAAACCCAGTCCTGATAGGGGTATGTAAGAAGAAAATGAGCAACAAACAAAGGACCAAACCACGAACAGAATGGGCAGGTGTCCTTCACAGCAAAGCAACAAAAATATAAACTATAATGAAGTAGATTCTTGTAATGTGTCAGATCAGTAGGAAGTTAAGAAGCAAAAAGTGGAGCTTCAAGGTGAGTTTCAAAAAATAAAACCACCTGCATTTGATGGAGAAGCTAAGGAGGTGGCAGAGGCTTGGTTGATAAATATGAATAAGTACTTTGAAGTGTATGATTATAATAGCAACCTTAAAGCTAGATTTTCCATATATCAGTTGAGAGAGAAAGCAACCCTATGGTGGGAGGAGATAAATAATGTTTGCAGCATTGAAGATCAAGATGTTACATGGGAATCATTCCAACAATACTTTAAAGATAAGTATCTGACAGAACATTTTATGACGAAAAATCTAGAGAAGTCCATAACTTGAAGCTGGGTCAGATGATTATGGACAAGTTTATTACCAATTTCACCTCCCTGTTAAGGCTAAGGTTCAAAGATTCATGAGTAGTCTGCCAACCCATATGAAGGAATGAATTTAGTTTGTAAATCCTATGACCATGGACGAAGAAATTCGTAAGGCATGAATGTGCTACCAGCAGTCCAAGAAAAAATGGGAAGTGGGGAAACGTTGGCAGCCAAGAAGAGGATAGAAAAACAGTTCAAACCTCAAAGGTGGCAGAAGTAATAATTTTGAGAATTTTGCACGAAGTTCTGTAAGCAAGTAGTTTGGAAGAAATCATCGAAGAACCCGATGGCCCACTGAAGAGAGGCCTACAGAGGCTTCTAGAAAACCTGAGCAAGGACAGGTGTCCAAACCACCTTTGCAGTGTTGGGGGTGTGGTGAGGCGCATTATTATAAAAATTTCCCACATCGAGGGAGAAGTGAAATAGTTGCTAATTTGCAGGAAGCTTCTACAGTGGGAGATGTGGCTCGAAACATACCTCGACTCAACACAACGTTGGAAGATCGTCAAGCAAATTATCAGCCAACGATGATAAAGTTGGAAGTTAAGTTACTGTATAAGTCTATTTCTATTTTGGTTGACCTAGGTGCAAGTTTAAGTTATGTAAACCCCAAAATAGTAGAAGTATGTAAATTAAAAGGTCATAAATTCAAAAATCCTTGGCATGTACAGTTAGCCATAGGAGCTAAAAGAAAAGTATGTGCCAAAATTCCAAATTGTACATTGGAAATTGCAGACCAACAGTTAAACGTGGACCTGAACATACTGCCATTAGGGTCCTAAGATGTTTTGTTGTGTATGGATTGCCTAGAAAAACATTGGACTTGAATGGAATGTAAAGAAAAAATTATTTACTACAAAATGCAAGATGGAACACGCAAAGAGATTTAGGGAATCAAGAAATCATTACAGTTGCATCCTATTAAAACATCTCAAATGATTATGTGTATAAGGAAGGGATGTCAGATTTATGCTATCTAGGTGGGATATGCCAATTCCAAGGAGAAGTCTCTGATGATGGAGAATATACCTGTGGTACAAGACTTTAAGGATTTGTTTCCAGATGATGTACCCGGATTACCCCAAATAAGAGATAATGATTTCACCATTGAATTAATGGTAGGTGCATCACTTTTTTCAAGGGCTCCTTATAGAATGAGTGTGCCAGAACTAACTGAATTAAAAATGTAGTTGCAAGAGCTACTGGACAAAGGATACATTCATCTGAGTGTGTCCCCTTGTGGAGCACCAGTGTTATTTGTAAAGAAGAAATACAGAACCATGTGGCTATGCATGGATTATAGACAACTCAGTAAATTAGCAGTAAAAAATAAATACCCTTTATCTCGTATTGATGACCTATTTGACCAGGTGAAGGGGGGCACAATATTCTCAAAAAAAGACTTAAGGTCTGGATACCACCAAATCTGGATCAAGGACGAAGATATTTATAAGACTTCTTTCTGTACCAGGTACGGGCATTATGAGTTTGTTGCGCTACCCTTTGGGTAAATAAAACAAATGCGCCAATGAGTTTTATGAGGTTAACGCATGGTTTCACTCCTTCCTAGATAAATTTGTACTCATATTTATTGATGATATTTTAATCTATTCTAAAAACTAGGAAGAACATAGAGAACATCTTAGAATTGTGCTGGAAATGTTAAGAAAACACCAGCTATACGCTAAGTTTAGCAAATGTGATTTCTTCAAAACTGTAATCCAGTACTTAAGTCATGTTATTTCAGTAGAAGGGATTGTTTTTTATCCCGATAAAATTAAGACAATCATGGAATGGAGAGTTCCCCAAAATGTGGCGGATATCCGATCCTTTAAGGGATTGGTTGGGTAGTATCGCAGATTCATTGAAGGATTCTCTAGATTTGCTTTTCCAATCACCTATTTGTAGAGAAAAGGAAAAGTATTTAAGTGGACTAATGAATGCCAGAATAGTTTTGAGAGGTTGAAGAAGCTATTGACCACTACACCAGTGTTGAGAGTAGCTGACCACAACAAAAAATTTGAGGTTTGTACAAACACTTATAAGTAATTTTATCTCAAGAAGGAAAGGTAGTGGCCTATGAGTCAAGAAAGTTAAAAGAGCATGAGAAAAGATATTCAGCCTATGATCTGGAGTTAACAGCAGTGGTACATGCACTTCAAGTATGGACAGACTACCTGCTGGGAAAGAAGTTTGTATTAAACATTGATCATAGTAGCTTGACCAGTTACTTCAAGCAAGCTTATTTAAAATCTCGATAGGCAAGATGGAATGCCTTCCTAAGTGAGTTTGATATGGATATTTAGCACGTGAAGGGTAAATAAAACTGTGTAGCGGACGCCTTAAGTAGGAAACTACATTATGTTGATGAGTTGTGTTATAACCAGCACGAATGCAAATTTTTTGACCAAGTAAAAGAGGAACCATAGAAGGATCTTGAATATCGATTCCTATGGCAGCAAATGAAAGAGGCCAAAAAAAAACGAAACACTTCTGAATATGGAGTTAGTAAGGGGAAAAAGACAACCTTTAGTGGAAAAATTTATATGCCAAACTGTGTGCATATAAAGGAGCTAATCATGAATGAATATCATCAAAGTAATTATGCAGGACACCCAGGATACCAGAAAATGTTAACTTCAATTATAAAAATATATTTGGCCTGGTATGCGAAGAAACATTGTTGAATACTTAAATAAATGTTTTGAGTGTCAATAGGTCAAAGTGGAGCATCGACATACAGCTAGATTGTTGCAGCCCATACCATTACCTGAATGGAAATGGGAGGTCATATGCCTGGAATTCATTATGAGATTTCGAGGATCAAAGAGGCAGAATGACTCTATTATGGTGTTGATTGATCGATTGAGTAAGTCTGCACATTTTATACCTGTATAGTCTACTTACAAGACTGTACAGATAGCAGATATTTTTATGAGAGAAATTTTCAGATTGCACGACATTCCAAAGATTGTTATTTCAGACACAGATGTGAAATTTACTTCAACATTCTGGAAAACATTGTTTACAGGTCCTGGGACCCAAATAAACTTCAGCACTACTTATCATCTGCAGATGGATGGTCAAATAGAATGGGTAAATCAAGTTTTGGAAGACATTTTGTGCAAGTACGTGATGCAGCAGCCACCTAAATGGGAAGAGTATTTACACCTAGTTGAATTTTCTTACAACAATTGTTATAAAGAGTCCCTTAAGATGAGTCCTTTCGAAGCTCTATATGGGAGGCAATGTCGCACTCCCATAAATTGGAGTAGCCCCAAAATGAAACTAATGCTTGGACCAGAAATGCTGGATGAAATGGAATCAGAGGTAAAGAAGATTAGGTAAAACCTGAAAGTTGCACAATATCAGCAGAAGATATACGGAGATAATAAAAGGACATATCGAGAATTCGAGGTGGGTGATCATGTGTGTGTGAGGATCATACCAAAGAAGAGCACCTTGAGGTGGGCCTCTTTTTCCAAGTTAGCCCCCAGGTTTTATGGACCCTTCCAAATTTTGGAAAGGGTAGGACCTATGGCATATTGGTTGGCTTTACCCAGCCACATCCGGGTGGATAATGTGTTTCATGTGTCCCTATTAAAGTGATATGTGCATGATCTGAAGAATGTAATCCATTGGCAGAATATTCAAGGAGGATAGAATTATAAAATCCTAACTTGAAGCATGAATTTTTATGTTATTTTGAAATAAAACTTTGTTGTTTGTAGGTAGAGCCAGAAGGAGAGTTTCTAGTTGAGCCTCAACATATACTCGACAGGAGAGAAATCATTCTCCGGAAGCTAGTCATCACCCAGGTTAAACTGCAGTGGAAGCACTTCAACTCGGATGAGGCTACTTGGGAAGATGAGGGATTTGTATGTGAGGCTTACCCAGAGCAATTTCTTGAGCTGGAGTGAAACACCAAGGACAGTGTTACTTCCAGTGGGGAAGTTGTGACAACTGCATTTGGTATTAACTAGTTGTTAACTAGTAAAATGACATTTGTTATTATTTTAAAGAAAAGACTGAAACGTTTAGTGTTTTCTGGAAAAGTTTATTTTCCTTGTTATTAATATGAAAATCAAAATTGGTTATGGAAAAACAGTTCCATAAAAATTAAAAAGGCTAATGGTAAAAGTATTCTAAGAACTGAGAGGTGGTTGGATAGTTTGAATAATTACCTGTTCATCTAAGGATAAGAGGCATATCGTAGTGAGGAATATGGGTTCTGTTAAAAGAATAAGGAACAGAGTGAGGATTTCCTAAGCTGGTAGAGACCAGTGGAAAACACTCAACATTCCTAAAGATTTCTGGTATTGACTAGACTTGGGGTCTTAAGGTCACAACAGAAAACACTGTCAACCTGTACCTCTCAGGTGTGGAGAATGGGGGAAAGTGAAGGACGAATCACCTCTCTTGATGGTTGGGTGGACATCATCAGCAATTTACACATTCAGATAAGTAACTGATCATTTTGGAAATGTAAAACATGAACAATGTTATAGAATGTGTACACCCGTATTAATTAATTTCTTGAAAGATGTACTATAATGTTCCAATGTCAGAAATGGAAGGGTGTTGTGATTATTTATGAATTTAGTAAACTATTGATAGTGCTGTAAATTATGGTATGAATTTTACATTATGAATCTGTGTTCATATAATATTGCAAGACAAAGATTCTTAATGAAAACAAAACTGTGTAGGGTCTTACTTGAGTGAACATAGAGTAAGAGAGTTACTAGCTACAGAAGCAGTAATCTATTTAGAGCATTATACAGTAAGTAATCATTTTTATTAAGATACAAGAGAAAGAATAGTAACCGATAAAATTTTTAGAAAAGCTATTGCATCCATGTAGTCTTTGATAAGCTCAAAGAAAGAGACTAAACTATGAAAATCTGACTAACAAAATTGTTTGGAGAGAACTGTCGATTCTAGGTAAGAGAATAAACCTCAAACCAGAATGCATTGTTCCTCCTATTCTAACTATACTCGAATAATTACTGGTGTGGTTCGGCCACCAAAACCAAGAATAGATAAAACCATGTGTTGGTAAACTTTAAAATATTAATAGTGCATAGATAAATAGACTATCGCTTCCAGAACTATATTGTTCGTCGATAAGCATCAATTGTACAAGCATAAATCTATTAAACTAGAGTTAATTTAAATACAAACTAAAGAGAAGAAAAATATGCAACCCGACCAGAGTTACCAGTTATCACGAGATACATAAGGAAAAGACAATAGTGGGTATATTTATTAACTTCCATTGAGCGTACCAACAACTACAACAAGTAAACAATGACTATACATAACCGAGATTCTTTTGAACATATTCTTAACACAATAATCAACACAAATGAGGAACCAGGAAGAGTCTAGTTCATCCAATAATATTTATATACGTTTCCAAAAGATATGGCTTTTCAGATTTATCAACCCATAAAGGAAAGTTTGGAAAAATACCGAGACCAGAAGATTGGGGTCCAATGTAAACCTTCATGTACTCAATACTTAACTTTAAGAAAGCAAAAGCAAATACCACTGTTCTAAAGTACAGAAATTCGGCAATAAAAAGGATGCCATGGCTGTCATGAGCTAGTATGGAATCACCATATACAATGACTGAATTTGGAACCCTAAAGGCTAATAACCCATCACCAAAGTACACAACCCGACGGCGAGGAGAAAGGAATCCATGTGGACAAGAAATTCATTGTGAAAATACTTGGAGGGGAAGCATGGAGCTGTCAGTCGAGGACCTAGTAAACAATTTTAATGGGAAAATCAGGTTCTTCAGTAAAGATAGTACCTGTAAAATAACATGGAGCAAATATTTAAGTGATGGATAAGAATGATAGACTGAACCAAACTCAAACAAGCAAACAAAAGGAATTCATGCGTCGATATTTACCTGGAATTATAAACCGTTCAAAGGTTGCTAAACGTTGACCTGTAGAAATGTAAAACCCAACATCAGTATGTGTGGGCTAAACTCATTTGATAAAAAATAAAATATAAATTGGAGAGCTGAAAATTAAGACAGGAATTGACGGAAAAATGTTAACTATCCAAGCTCACGAAGGATTACCTGCTTGTGGACTGAGGGTTTGGTCGGAAGAAGAAAATCCTGCTAGAACCTCCAAAATTTGCAGAGGGCAGAAACATATGTCGAAGTCGGTTTAAACACTATAGAATTTCCAGTTCTAGACTGCAGTCCGAGGACATATTGGAAACTTGTAAAAGCACCATTCCTCTGTGTATTTCCTTTCCGCCGGAGAATGCAGCTAGCGAGCAGCCACAATCTCTTATAGTGAAAACCCTTAACAGTTGCAGTCTAAACAAGTGCCGAAGCGGAGCAAATGAGGAAATGCAGACAGGTAAGTAGGTTTTACCAAAACATGTTTCCCGACGAGAAATTCCATCGTTGATCACAAGAGATCAGACAGCCTGTGGAGGGGCAGGTGGCCCATAAAAACTCGGACCCAATCACAAATAAATCTCAGAACTGGGCCACATTGATATGCCAATACATGACATCTATAATTTGGTACAACCTAGAAACAACGCATTAAATAAAATTGGGAAGACCGCAACCATAGTTTAGTTGATAATTGGGGTTTG
The DNA here is from genome assembly GCA_034641835.2 of Pinus albicaulis. Lineage (NCBI taxonomy): Eukaryota > Viridiplantae > Streptophyta > Pinopsida > Pinales > Pinaceae > Pinus > Pinus albicaulis. Next base: position 912,322,349 of record CM076575.1, read on the forward strand.
CTGGTAAACAAACTTATTAAGTTTAATAAGTGCTAATCTAACATGTAAACTGGTACCTTATGTCTATGGTTAACAAATTAGAAACAGGAGGAATCATTTAGAAATGTAAATAGTTATGGCAAAGTGTAATTAGAAATGTGCTATGTTTATCGAAAATAATATTACAATAAATAACATAAATAGATTTTCTAGTTAAAATGTGTTTATATGAAGTAAATTATCAAAATAAAAATTAGAAATAAAAGTGCTTAATGTTGTTATAAAATCAATTTAAATCTATTTTAATTTTAGATTTATAAGAGTGGAGAAGAATCAAAACTCTTTTAGATCTATTCATTTCATGTTAAATTTTTAAATATATTTATTTATTTATTAATATTTAATATATTTAAAAAATATAATTAATATATAAATAATTTAAATATAATTTAAATCATATATATGTTAGAGAAAATATTACATTATTATAAAACATTGTATTTGGTTCTATGTATATTATTATAATTCAAAATACTAAACAATAAACGATTTATAACGTGAAGGAGTCTTTTAAGGATATCATTTAGGGCGAATCATATTCTTAACTTAAGTTATCATTTAAAACATTGTATTCGGTTCTTTGTATATTTTTATAATTCAAAATACTAAACAATAAACGATTTATAAGGTGGAGGAGTTTTTTAAGGATATAATTTAGGGCGAATTATATTCTTAACTTAAGTTGTCATTTAACTTATAAATAATTATAAGTGATTATTTAAAGTAAAACTACCTTTCCAAACATAAAATTATACTTAAAATTATTTATTTTATAATTTCATTTTTCTAATTATTTTTAGATAAGAAGTGAAGTAATAATTTTTTTTTAAATAATAGAAATAAATAAATCTATATTAATCATAATTATTCTAGATTAGAATAACCATAATCTTGCTATCTATTTTTAAAAACAAGAAAAAAATAATTTTTTTCTCCATACTATATTTAAAAGCCAAATTATAATAGATTTTAGAACTTAGAATAAAAGATAATAATCCGTAAATAAAAAAGTGATAGAAAATGACACCCTGTAAAAGCATTGTGAAATGAATTTTTTTGCCATGCTATATTTAAAAGCGAAATTATAATAGATTTTACAACTTAGAATAAAAGATAATTAACCGTAAATAAAAAATAGATAGAACGTGGCACGATGTAAAAATATTGTGAAATGGATTGACTTTTAATCGATGTTTTAATTTCAATGACTTTTATACACATGGCCACTGCATATAATTTTAATCCAATGTTTCACCTTAACAAGACTATGTGCATGACAATATCAAAATGATGTTCTTTCGCTTCTTATCTCCAAATGGGTAAATGGATAAGAAGCATTCATTTATTTCATGGTTGCTGATGAGTAACGTGGAGGAGTAAACCTTTTGTTCCTTTATAACAAAATGGATAAAATTCAATTTTATCCACTTCACTGTTATTAATAAAATAAAATAATGCCCTGCATCTTTAACGCGTCTCCAAGCTGTAATTGGCATAGCTAAAGTTCAAGTCATTTTCCCTTTTTCATTATCACATGAGATTTTGATTTATGTGGCCCTTGTTCCAGATTTTAATGAGTGAATATTTTGATGTGGGTTAAGCTTGATTAATATGTTTTATATTTTATATTTTTTATTATAAACCTTTCAACCTTCAACTCAATTATATGACAGAAACAATTTAAAAAATGATCAAACTGAGTGAATTTCTTTTTGATAAATAACAAAATATTTTTAACCTGCTACAGTCTCATCAAATACAATACAATATTTAAATTAAGACTTACAGAACACAAAATATCTCTCAAATCTTATTGCATCTGATGCGAAGTGATGGAGCGTATAATCTGGGTGCTACAACAATGGTATCAACTAGATAGCAACACAACCATTATTAAAATATATTATACTTGCGATATGCATGCATGTGAACATTTTTACAATTTCCTAATCCTCTGTTCTTTTGACACGTAAAGTCCATTCAATTCACATATTTCCCAATTTCCTTCCTTTATTTCCTTTTGTTACCTAAAGTCCATTCAATTACACATATTTCACAATTTCCTTCCTTCATTTCTTTTTGTTAGGTAAAGTCCGTTCCATTTCAGCGTTGGCCACCGTATGGAAGGATTATCATAAGGAGAAATTTCTTGTTAGCAATTGAGCCAACTAGTCACTAATTCCATGCCATTTAGGTTATTTGTTGCCAAATTCAAAGAACTTTTGGCAGTGAAATGCAACAAATTCAAAGAACTTTTGGTAGATAAATAATAATAAGGACGGGGGATATATGCGTGACATTGTCATTCACATCACTATTAACCAAATTTAACATGTTTTGCATAAATAAAAAAGGCTTATAACAAAGTTCAATGCTATGTATTTAATGTGTGTGGTTAACATGGTTAAACCTAAACCTTCTCAGAATTATGATAACGATGCTCCGATAACTCTAAATAATTCTAAATTTACCTTCAAGAATGCTTTTATAATCTGTTTATAATCTTTCTTTCTTATAAGAGTAATAAGAGTCTATTCCTTGAACATAGATCATAGCAGGCCATATACTCAATGAGATTTGAACCTTGGTTTTGTAAGTTTCACCTAACAAAACTTGCTCATTAAACCACATATCACTATATTAATTGAATTAAATTAATCTCTAATGAAGAAAAAACAATTTAGCTTGTCCCAAAAAGCAAAGTAGCTTTTCATCAGCACATTATAAAAGTTCTCAAAATCAGTTTTGAAGAGGCTTAGTTTTCACATTTTAATTTATCTCAAATATTGTTATTATAACATATAACAATAACTATAATATTTTATTGTTAATATTATTGTTTAAATTGAATTTTTATTAATTTATTAGTATTAATATTTTAAGTTAAAATTGAAAATGTTACACATTTTTGTTTTTTATTAAAAAATAATTAAACTATTTTATCTTTAATTAAATTAAATTTTGGAGTATTGAAATATTTTTAAAAATAAACATTAAAACTCATATCCACATATATAGACATTCAAACTTTTATTTAAGTTTGATATTGAAATATTTGTAAGAAAAATATAAGTGTTTTTTTGGAAATTTTATTTTTTAGAGTGCAAATGAGTACAATGAGAATCCAGTTATTAATGTTTTATAATAAAATTTAAATTAACAAATATGTATAGTCATTTAAGTTTTTATTACAGTAGATAATGTTTTTTTTTTTCATTTAATTTAATTTTTTTTTTAAGCAACTTATTTTAGCTATAAGTTGAGCACAGATTTAATTACACATCCCTTTCATACTAAATTATAAAATAATGATCATTTATGATTTTATAAATTTTAAGATATAAAATTAAATATCTAAAAAAATAACATAATGTAAATGCATGCCATGAAAAAAATAGAAAATAATATATATATTGAAGTGAAAAAATATCTATGAAAAAATATTTTTTTTACCTTGCACATTTTATTCTAATTGTCTTTACATTACATTAAAACCCCATATAAAATCATTACCGAACTCACAACGTTATGTCACTTACCATATATCACATATAATTATCCGTATATCACATATACTTATTGTGAATATTTATTAAACTTTCTAACTTTGAGCTTCCAATAAAATTCGGCATGCAAGATCCTAATCCAAAAGTGTTTACAAATGTTTATCAACGGTATATCTCATGTGGGAAGGTACTAATCAACTTTGATACTATAATTTTTTTTCCATATTATTTCTATTTAACTGTATCCCTTACACCTAATGTCTACAATGGACTTTAAATTTGAATATCTATCACTCCTCGATTTTGGGTTTGTTTTGATGGCTCATTCAATTCTAGTTGAGATCTATGCAACTACGAAGAACAGATGGACCTTTCTCTGCCTTTGATTTAACACCTCAGGATCTGATGGATGTCTGGACTTAGGGATTTTGGAGTGAATTTTCCTCACATAACCGTCTTGGCCTTTGTTCTGTTCATTTTTTCCCTCTGCTCTTGCTGCGAGAGCTCGATGCCTATGCACCCTATCAACCAGGGTCTCCTCTCCGACATGGCTCGCTTGTCCAACTACTGCTCCTATTGGTAAGTTTCCATCTTAGACGCTGTCGGTTCAAATCTTAATTTATTGAGGTTACACTCGGTTTCAAATTTTTTTAATGCGAAATCTTCTCAAGTTACAGTTTACAATATTTTCTTTGTTTTACTGTTTCTTCCATTTACACTTTTATTCTCCATGATTATAATTATAAATCTCCGCTATCTGCCATTCTTCGCATATTGATATTAGGAATAAATTCTTCCTCGATGATGCATATTTGAGTCTTTACTCATACTAGAGAGATGTCTCAGCAACAACGCTTGAGAATTCTCTCTTTCATGATGTAACCATCCTCTCTAAGGTATCTCCCTTAATTTTACCTTAGTGTGATATACTGGTGTTTTTAATGAGAAGTTCAGCAACAATTGTTTTCTTCCATGAAAACATATTGTTCTAGTATTTTCTTGGAGATGGTACCCCGGGTCTTCAGTATACAATTTATACAGGTAAAAATTTCGTTCTTTATTCTATACATTATAAGTTTCCTTCTTAATGTTTTTCACTCCTCAAACTTATGCCAAGAATCACTGCTAATACCTTTTTATCTTTATTTTCATGTTAGCCTATTCCTTTCTTGATAAGTGAAGATCTTCTAAAAGCTTGTCTAACGATTTTACTAAATACCCTCAATTCTAACAGGTACCTAGACTGTGATTTCTTTGGTCTCAGAAGGAAGGGTTTTTCGATTTGCCTAGGATTATTAGAAGTTGTTATGATTTGTAGTTCTTTGTTATTACTGTTACCGAGCAAGGAATATTTTCTGTCGTTCTCTAAAAGACATTTCTCTGTTGTGTAATTCCTAGCAGTCTAGAACTTTGATATACAATATAGTCTTGTTTTTAATGAGAATTCGAGCCCAGCTTAATTCTGGTGCTACAATTTTGTGTGTTGGAACCAATTTATTGATAGTTCAAACAGTGACAAATAGAGTAGGTTTTTTTTTTCATATTCTTTCACTGGAACAGTATTGATTCTATGCTTACAAGTACTCCTTTGCTATACCCTTGTTTAAGTTTTGTTACCATCGTATCATTTAATATGTAAATGTTTTTGTAGTTTTCTTTCCCAATAATAATGCTTGTTGTACCCTACGGGGTTTTACTGTAACTCTTATCATGTTCACTATTTTTCTATTGAAATAGCATTGTCATATTTTCTATTAAAATAACAGTTACATGCAAGTACATAAAAAAATTATTACACGTATAGTGACTTATGGGAAGATTTTTCCGTACTATACAAATCTTCTGATTTTTCTTTATTTGAGACTTCTTTTTGGCTCTGATTTTCGTGATCACTCTTAATAGTGCCTTGCTATATATTTGTATGATTTCAAAAAAACATTGGGTAAAGATTTGATTTATTTAATTCTTGTTGGAGTTCAGAGTTTACAGCATTTGCCTTTAATATTTTCCTAGGAGATTATTTCCTACATTCATATACAATTTTCTTACAGTCAGTGATGAAATGGTCAGACCATTCTGTCCATGTTGTTCTAATAGTAAGAAACGACCAACTTAGAACCTTCTATGAGAGGGCATTGAGTTAACAATTTCTTCCTGTGTCTTTTATGCTATTTTATTTTCTGAAATAAGAAAAATTCTACAACCATAGACTAAGCTAACTTTTAAGACTATATTAAATTTGGAGTATCATAATTCTGAAAATTTAAACACTATAACAATTTAGTTTTCGAATTTATATCCTTTCCAGAAAATAATTTTGAACATGATTAATAGTATACTTATCTGTTTCTGCAACTTTACTGACTGATATGATTCCTCCCTACCATGGGAGAGGCAATCATGTCCTCGTCTCTCCCTTGTGCTCGAAGTTTGAATATGAGGTTGACATAATAAATTCTAGAGAGACCTCAAGATGCTCCGATCTAGTCTCCAATCTAGCCAATATCTCGAGAAAAATTCAGAGTGTTCCACTGGGTAACACCAATTTAGGAATTTTTCTCTGCAATTCCTCTTCCTCAGTTACTCAACATAACCCCGAAACCTCTCTGGGATTAAACCTTTATCTTCAGAGGTTGCGAAACTGTTTGAACTGAATTCTGTCCAACTAACTCTCACATCTTGAAATTACTTTTACCATCAGTCTTTTACTCTATGGAACCAACTCCATAATCAATTTAATTAATCAAAATTTTATTTCTGTTCACAATGTATTATTTCAACATATTAAGAAGAAATGTTTTAAAGTCTTAACAAAATAACTTTAACCAACGGTTAATAATTAAGGGAGTGGTTACAATCTATTGGTAGTGATCAAAGAAGATATAGATGAAACATTTTATTTATTTTTTAAAATAAAGATGTGTACAATTTTATACATTTATTTTGAAAACAATAATTTTTTTTATTTCATAAAATTATTAAATTGTTGATAAATTACCTTACATACATATTTTATTTTTTGTTTATATATATATATAAAATGTATCTAATATTTTTTCCCAAATATTTAAAACTTTTAAAGTAAAATATAAATTTTCTATTTGCAAACAAACACTTCTCATTTGCCAAACTGTTATGATATGACTTTTTCATTTGTCATGAACTTGTATGTCTTTAAGATGATACTCATATTAACACTCACTTTTAAATTATTAACAAATAAATCTTTATAAATCATGTTTTTTTTTTAAATTATTACTAATGTATATCATATTTTAACTGTATTTCTGTAAGATGATAGTCATATTAACACACACTTATAAATTATTAACAAATAAATATTTATAAATTATGGTTTTTTTATCATTATTATTAATATATATCATATTTTAACTAATATAATATTAACTAATTAAATATTATAATGTAAATAATAAAATATAATAAATTTAAAATAAAATTAATAGAAAAATTATGAAATTAAAAATTAAATAAAATTACAATTGAAATAGTAATGGAATTGGTTTATGAAATTAAAGTTAAATGAACTTAAAACACAAATGGCTCAAATATAACTGACTTGTGAATATAAACGATTTATTTTTATAATTTTAAATATTTTTGTTTCACATAAAAAAATTAATTTAATTTAATCAATTCAATATTTCATCCACTATATTTTATATAATTAAATTTTATTTTAATAATATATATATATATATATAGATATAATACAATTATATGAACAAATATTAAATTAATAATCTTAAAGTTTTTACTAAAAATATAGAGAGTATGGAAATAGCATCCTCACATTTCCAATTGAAAATGAAAATAACTGATTTTTATTTTTTTATTTATATTATTAAAAGTGTTAATTAATATGTACATTAGTTAAACGAAGTTGAAAAGTCCGGTATCAATATTCTAAATAAGAACTCTATAATTATATACTATTAAGAAAAAAAAAATTAAATGAAAAAGATAATCATGTGTCCAATCAAGGTAAATCTAATTTATTTTTTAAGCGGAGATCACGAGTAAGTAAATAAAAACGATTCTTCACCCACCCCAACTCACATTAACAATAAATAAACACAAGATCATCCCACCCCAAATCACATTAACAACAAATAAATAAAAAAACATCCAAATGTCCTCAAGGAGGAGGACACAACAACGGTAATCAGTAATTGTGAGAATATGTTATAGTGGCTATCTACAACAAAAGAGAAGATGGCAACACATTGGACAATTGTATGAACATATATTCACCTTTTCGTGCATCCCTACTAATTGCTATTCCTCACCTACTTTTGACACTTAAAGTCTATAAAGTTTTTTCAATTGCAGGGTTGGCCACTATGGAAACCTAAGCAAAAGGATATTTTTATATTTTTAATATTGGGAGACGGCTTAGTCACGGTACAATGTACTGTATGGGTACATTGGACAGAGCACGTTGAGAAATTATTATTATTATTATTATAGGATGAATAAGGCAACTTTGTGCTGTATGCCACCGGCTAGAGGAAAGAAAAAACCCATTCACTTTTACGCAGTTTGGGTTGGGAATGTATATATGCAAAATGCATGTATCCAATGAGGTTTGATTTCAATGATGTTTAGGTTCATATTTATATTTTTTTATTCATGTTGTTTATATTTTTTATTTGAGTTTTTATTTAATAATGATTACTATTAATTTTTTATTTAATTTAAATTTGTATTTATGTTTTTATTTTAATAATGATAATTATTGTTTTTTTTTTATTTATTTTATTTTACTGTGATAAGTGTATTTATATTTTTTTATTCATGTTGTTTATATTTATATTTATATTTTTTATTTAATAATGATTACTGTTATTTTTTATTTAATTTAAATTTGTATTTATGTTTTTATTTTAATAATGATTATTATTGTTTTTTTTATTTAATTTATTTTATTTTACTATGATAAGTGTCATTGTATTGATTTTTTATTTTGTTTTTAACTAGCCATTGGCTTTAAAGATGCAATATAACATTCATTAAATTTAAACATAAAAAACAAATTAATTTAGGTAAAGATATATTTCCTATTTCTTTTATATGAACAATTGTTCTCAAAATAAATATATTCTCGTTTGACATAAACCGTTTGAGTAATGTTAAATAGTATTATAAACATATGAAATCATTCTCTAGTGTTTAATTCAAGACTAGGGTCGAATATTGTATAATACAAGCACAACATACTAGCTTAATTAAACCATGGGTTCTCGCACCTCGGTATCTCGAATGATTTATTGCACCAGTACAAGATTTAGATCTTAAAGCGAGTTAAGTTGTTGGAATTATTCGTTATAACAATATTGGCCCTTCGCCTTATCGACCCTTGTGTATTCGATTCAACTATAATGATAGGATCATAAACACCACTTGATTTGCATAATTATTATTTGCAACTCATTTTTAATTAATGGGGTTGTTTTGGCTATTGTATTTTCTCGTGATTTGAGGCTGGGTAGGTGGAGGTCTTCCTATTGTTGATCTTGTTTCTATCCAATCGTAATATTTATATTTTTCAATTTTTCAGTTTCTATAGTAATTAATATTAATTAATTATATGTGGGCATATTATTTTTGAAATAAGTAATTGTGAAATAGTAAATTTGAAACTATGATTTCAATTCCATGAGGATGGAAGAGAATCTTAAGACTTTTTCTAAATTCTCCAAAAAAAACTTTGGAGAAAAATAAATAAAAATAAAAATATAAGATGAGAGATAAGCTAAGAATCTACTTTTATGCAAAAAACAAAAGTAAAGTCTAGGATAAGTGAAACAACATCCCAAATTAACTGAAGGTAGTTATGGAAACACGCTGGGAAAAGAAAGCTTAAATAAGCTATTCCCACTGAGACAAGGGGTTGTCTACACAGAGAAATAATTGGTCTCTGCTCGGGGGAGAGCTATGGATTAAGCTCAAGGTTGAGAGGAAAATAGTATTTACGAGATTGGTATGCATATGCTGCGAAGTTTTATGGTTTATATTGCTTTTGGAACTTATATAATTTTGATGCAGTAGAAATGAATATATAAATTAAGCTCAAGGTTGGGAGAAAAATAGTCTTTACGAGGTTGGTATGCATATGTTGTGAAGTTTTGTGGTTTACATTGCTAGTGGAACTTATATAATTTTGATGCAGTATAAATGAATATATTTTTAAAAAATATGGCTGAAAGTTCTGCATATTAATTTTATAAATTAACTGTAACATGCTATAAGTAGTTCATAAATAAATGAATGCCATATGTATTTAACATAGATTAGCCATAAGGGTACAACTAATATTTCTATATAGTTACATAGACACAATTTAATTTAGGGACAAAGAGAAAGAATCTTTAAAACCTGGGTAAGGGTTTAAATCTACTGTTTAAATCCATCGAAATATCTGAAATTTCATTAAATAATCATAGTATATGTCCCATGAAAATAAAATAGTTTATATATATAACATGAAAATAAATACAGATATGAATGATGAACAAACACTTCATCTTTAAAATATAGATTCATCTTTAAAATATAGAATGATGTCATTTAGGAAACAAATAGTATCCTACGCATATTCATGCATAGAATAATAAATATGTATTGAACAAAACTGTATTAAACTACATATACAGTCCTTTACAGATATGAATATCCTCTAGTGGAGATGAGGATTAAAAACAACTTTAGAAATCATTCCAACATGAGAATTTATACAATATTTAATTATGAAGTATCTGGGTTATCTCACAATATTCAAATACAAAGTATGAAAGTGAAAATTGTAAATGGACTGAAGGGTGGTATAACTTTTCATTTTCATATTGACCAACCTGAAATAAATGGAATTAATTGACAATTATGTTAACCGTAGCTTGTAAGGGAATTGTAGCAGAAATTATAATTTATACAACAAACCTACCACCAAACATATGGGTAGAAGTTAGAAAATATACTGAAGAAAAAATAGAAATAAAAATATATGAAGTATACAGGTAATAAAAATGTTAATCATGCCTGTAAGAGTAGCTACAAGGTTGAATTTATTCCTCTATAGATTCATAAAAAAAATGTTAATACCAGAAGATGCATAGAACATAATTCAATTCGCGTTTGAATTTGAACACGAAGAAGTCGTAAAATCTATGTTGACCCGATAGAATAGTTGTATTCTCGTACAACTCTAATTTATATAGTTGAGGAAAGTATACGAATATGGAAAAAGGGCTTTCTAGAATTAGACTAAGACGAAAAGGAATATAAATATTATTTATAACCAAAAGTTGGAATTCAATAACTCTAATTGACTAGAGTATAGAATAAATTAAAAATATAGTTATGAGATTTTAAGCGTAGTTAAAATCAATTATGAAATTATATCATATTAAAATAGCTAAATTTATATTATACAGGGTTGAATGTATATATGAAAAATGTATATTTATACAGAGCTACGTTAAAATGTATTAAAAAGGAGGAAATCAAAGAGTCATTGTTAAAAACAGTGTAACTTTGGAAACTAATGTGAACCAGAGTTTAATTAAGATCTTCAATAAATATATTACAGAGAAGACACAACTTGTACCTGTGTGAGACCACATGTTCTCATATGTATTATTAATTATGAGAAAAATAAATTCTAATTTCTAAGGAGGAGGACAATAAAAACCAAAAGAAATAAATCTTACCAATATAGAGGCTAACACAAGCTCTGGTGCAGTACACAACAGAGGCAGGCTCGTATCATGAAAACCTCATTGTCAAAGTGAAATATAATTCGAATATATGTATATTAAGCAAATTTAACTGAGTGAGGAATGAGATAATTATAACAGATAAGTAAAATCAAAATGGAAGTCATAACCATATATTTAAAATATATCTACCAAGTTCATAATGTATCGTAATAGTTTCATTGTGGAAATAGAAATTATCAAGTAGAGAAAAATCAAATTCAATAAATCCATTGACACACATTCGTTATAAATTAAGGGTAATCGAAATTTGGGAATTTCTTATTTCTTTAAAAGTTAAGGGTAAATCCATAACAGAACTTCAACAAGTTATTAATAAACGTTCTATGGAAATAATGAACCAAAATAAGTTATGGAAATTTCCAAATTCAAAGAAGTTGTAATAAGAAACAATAGGAAGACAATCATATTAATTTAAAATAGAGAAACTATTTCATATAGATTGAATTGGGTCGATTTGGGGAAAAGTCAAATTTACCCTTACGAATTGATAATTGGTAAATAAACGAAATGTATTTAACTATATGCAATGGAGAACCTCTGTATAATAAAAATATTAACTCAAAAAATGAGAAATTTAATCTGCAGATAGGGTTGAAACATAATATTAATATGAATGCAAACTCATTTCTAGAACAAGTGAAAAAAAAGGGATGGCATTACCTCTGCTCTATAATTAGGGATTTCTTGAGAAACAAATGGTATCTCGACAAAAATGCAAAGAAATAAAAGCCTACAAACGATATGAAATTTCATTAACAATGCCAGAACTATAATCAGATCTCGTCATAACTATAATAAATTAATAGAAATGTGGAATAGAAAAAACAAAGAAATAATAATAGGAGATAAAGATAAAAATTGGGGATTCTTAGCTGAACAGTGAAGATAAACCATAAGAAGTGAAGAAAAATGTAAACTCAAATCTCCAATAATATTATGCATCAATGTTACTGCGAATTTCAAGGTAAGAACATGATGAGGGTTCCTTTGTTCTCTATTCGCTCTAGCAGAATATAGGAAAAATTAAATGCACAAATGAAATGATGGAATCGTAAACCCTAGTCATTCAATGTATTGAAAACCCAGAATCGATCTACATTGTTGATGCAATGATGAGATCTACCATACACGCGTCCTTCAACCGTATGGATAACCATGTGACAATGAGGTGAGAAATGTACTAAGATTAAGAGGGTGGGTTAAACGAAGAGATAATGATTTAATACATCTTAGAAAATTGCATCATTTCAATACGAATTACAAATATATTTCAACCAGAATTAAATGTAACCTGACATAAGTTAAGTTTCATGTATGATATTGAATTTTTTTGTAGTCATAAATGTTATGGGAGGGCTACATTACCTATTCAGAGTAGGCGAATATATATATGTTATGTGGGAAATCATACATATGTTGAGTTAAGACATATGAGTAGTCGTATACATAAATCTTGAGGTTGAGAATAGGGTATACGTAAATGGGTTTTTTCCCTTAGTACAAAAGATAATGCATATATAGGGGAGATAATATTTCAATTATACTAATGTCTAAGAGTATAAGTTTTAGTTAGGTAAATATATATATGGTCGTGGTTAGTATCTATATCTCGAATCCTCATATCATAAGACTTGTTAGTATGTTATAGGTGATAAAATATAAATTTAATAAATTTAGAATGTTGTTGGAGAAGAATTATAGGTATAACTTAGAGGTATTAAATGGTAAATCATCCTAAGGTTTCAACTATGGAAAGTTGTACCTTCTAAGTTATAATGATAATTCATGAGAGTTAGGATTAAAAATTAAATACATAATATATTATGTATGTTAGTCAACCTAGCAGGATCTCTTAATATATCAAGAGTTGTAGCTATTAAGAAGCCAAATTTGTAAATGCATGTGGAACTCAAACAATAAATTTTAATACATAATTTGATGTTCAAATAAATAAAACTTACAATTACACTTTTAGTGTAAAATTTTTCATGACGAACATGTTGGAAAAACATGACCAGAATTAATATAAAAAGAAAAAAAAATTGGTGAGATGGAATTGCTACACGATGGTTCACAACGACAAAGAGTTCATTAGGTTTTGCTCAGGACCAAACCCTTGGTTTGTTTCCCATTTGGCATTGTCGGCGCTCGCTCTAGCTCTGCAACATGTTGTGATAATGTAGGTTATCTTACCATCTATTTATGGCTTCCTCATTCACGCTACTTGGTTCCTAGCATTCCTCCCACCCATGCTCCTGGTGGGTGTTCACTTATCGAGTTCTTTGCTGCTATTGGAAGCCATGCCTCTCTTAGACCCGCGGCCTGTGGTTGATTCTAGTTTGGCCTTGTTCCATAGGCTTACAGGTCTATTTCTAGGTCTACCATCGGAGGGTTTGGGTGAGATATCTCCTTCCATGGTTTCAAATACAACAAGGAAACCAGAATGGTGAGGTTGATGTCCTTAGGTACCTTCTTTCAACTTTATTTGCGTCCTTACTGTACATTTTTCCTCTTGCTAATTTGGGTTGTTTCTAAGCACTCTTCTGTTCTATTGTGGTTGTCAGGCACCCTTAATGTTACCCAAATCATGTGCACCAAGTTCCTCTGGCAATAAATACTTGGCCTTGAGCTCGTTCTTTTAAGGTATTTATTGGTTTCCCTAGCTTGGTGATTCCCTTAAGTATATTCTTCAAATGGTTTCCCGAGCTTATTCTAAGGGGTTAGTGAATATATTATTTGGAGTTTCCGCTACTAAGAGGGAAGTTTTGGAAGTTGGGTTTAAACCCAGGCCTATTGAGGGCATCATTACATGATGTTTTTTTCCAGTTTTAAATTGTGTTATTCTCTGTGAATTTAGGGAGCATACTGATTTATTATCAAAACTTCATAGGGTTCTTTCAGTTATATAGATTATTATTTTAGAATTTTATGTCAACATAATGACTGTATTTTTCTTATCTTATCTGAAAAAACTCTATTATTTCAATTATAAATCTTCCGGGAAATCACATAAGTAATTTTTGGAACCAACGCATCTCGAACTCCAACCAAAGTTATGCTGATGATGAACTTCAGTTGGAGTTGGAAACGCGTTGGTTCCAAAAATTACTTATGTGATTTCCCGGAAGATTTATAATTGAAATGTTATGGATCACAGAAGCTTGCACTCTCAACTCTATTATTGTTTGGTGCCATGGCTAAAATTGTGTAGTTTTGTTTTCTGAATGAATGCTAATGCTCATCTCTGTCTGTTCCATTATTGGCTTGATAATCAATGTTTTTCTTTCTCATGGGGTTATAATTGTTCTTGGATATATATATGATGTAAGAATTGTTTTTTCCATTTTCATTTATTGTTGGTGAATAATAATGGTAGTCTTCATGAATTTTGGTCGCTCACATCTCTCTATATTTAATCTACCATGGTGGTTGTGATCTCAGATGTTGTAGAAACATATAAATATATCAATTTTTTCTTAACACATGTTTATTTATGCACAACAGGAACTTCACTAAATTTACTATGTCTAAGATAAAATAATTTGTATATCTATATTTTCTTTGGAGTTTCTTCCATTCAATACACACCAGTATACTTGAATTCTTTTACAGTCACCGAGGGGAGGGACCATATTGGTGGCAAGGCCTCAATCCAGCTCCAATATTAACCCAACCCACTTGGGACTAGGGTTTTTACATTCAATATTTGGTTAAATGAAATTGTTTCGTACCCAAGATCCTTTAAATCTACTCTAATAGCAGGACAGGTCTCCCTTTCGGACCCTTCTGGACCAGAGGTCTCTTCTCGGTCGATTCAATCAAAATAGGCCTAGACCTACCCTTCCTATCAAGGTCACAATTTCCAACTCTCTAATATTTCTATTAAAACTTCTAGTTAGTAAATATGGTGAGATATGCTTTTTGGTTTACGAATCTTACAACTGTGCAAAATTTTGACTCCATTGCTTAGTGAATTTCTTTACTCTCGAGAGTATGTGATACTACCTTGCCTCACTAGTCTAAGAGCAAATAAATGAAAATGGTTTAGTTCTATATATGATCCTTTTACCATTGACATAGTCTACAGTTGCTCAGCCTTAGTGTTGTTTCAATTTTTTGTAATAAGTAACCAACAATAGTGGAAGCTTTAGCACTAAATTTTTTTATGATTACCTATTCAATATTGTAATTTTCCAGCACTTCAATTTTTATAAACAAGAGCAGATGTTCATTACTTCCTAGCATTCATTTCTATATTTCTAACACTGTAATTGTCCTCCAGTCTAATAAATAACAAACAATATATATAGATTACAGGGAGCTTTAAAATACCATTTATTTGGTATTCTGAGTATAAAATATCAACAGAAGGTCCTCCACCCTACCAATGAGATTGGTGATTATGTCGGACGCTCCCCCTGAGCCCCACTACTAGAAAATGTACTTTTTATCCTCTTGTATACCTTAGAGCCTATTCTAGGTTTAGTCCGACATTATTCTGAAGAAGAAATATTACACTGGTCTTCATTCCTAGCTCCAAAATATTCTACAATATCTCAATGCTTATCTCACTCTATTTTTGTTCTCCTTCTTATGATTCCTTTGAGGGTGGAAACCCTCTTCTTTGACTTGATATCTCTTTTATCTCTGGGGAGAAAATTTCAAGAAGAAAAATTTATTATTTGTCTCACAATTGCTAACTACTACTAGGCCTCTTCTCTTGAGCTTTCCTCTCAGATTTATATTTTAAATTCCTATATTTTTATTAAATATTACCAATAATTTGAAATGCCAATTACTGTTCACATCATAAATTCATTCTTTGAAATTAAATAAAATTTTAATAATTCAAGTCATAAGTAATTAGTCATAAAAATATCTGAAATGTTGAATGTACGACAGGTTACATGCAAAGTACATCGAAGGAAAAACAGATTTGGAACTTGATTGTTTTGAAAAACTAAATAAATAAACATTAGAAACTCTTATTTCTAATAAATTAAATATTATATAAACATGGAGAGAAATCTCCTTCCAGAGTTAGAGACTCATTCCAAAGTCTCATAATATGTTTGGACACTCTAATCTCTTCAATTCCTTCCCAATTTTGTTCTCAATATTTTCCCACTCTATATCATTCCAACATCCATTCACCAATTTTCTATTCTTCGAAATTCCATTGATCTGTCCTCCACCCAATGGAGTTTTGGTTCCTTTTTAAAATGGATATTTTTGACATCTCTGTAAGTTTCAAATATAGTAAGAAATTTGTTAGCAATAAATTTGGTGTTAGATGTAAGTAGTTGTAAAATTTGTTTTGTTTAGTTTAATGGAGATAGGGAAATAGTCTACAAATTCATTGTTTTTTTTTATTATTAAAAGGTTTATGTTAAAAAGAGCAGTTTCCAATATTTTGGAACTTCGAGAAAATTAATATACATTTTTCGAAGAAAAGCATTAGGGTCGCTCAAGGACACTACTTCTATTGGATATGCCAACATGACCTATGCAGTACTTCCAATCTTTTGGAACTTTGAGAAAATTATTATATGTTTTTCGTAGAAAAGAATTAGGGTTGTTGAAGGACACTGATTCTATTGGATATGCCATCATGTCCTATGCAAGACATCAATCCATCAATATTATGGATATACACATTAAAATTATTAAAGCTACTCGCCACATTGATATTCCCCCCAATATTTAACACCTCCTCATTTTGTTGGCTACAATGGAAGAACAATGGCTAACACATTATATAAACCACGCTCTTGAGGAACATTTAAGTCGAAAAACAAATTGATGGTCATTGTAAAGATGTTGACACTCATTTATTGATTGGTAAGGGACTCTCCTTTCTACATGTTTATTGGATAAGAACAAGAAATGCAAAGCTCCTATGATAGAACGCTAGTAGTGGTGGTGTCCCAATTTTTTTATTATTGTTCCACCCCCTTGGCTTTCCAATTCTCTCTTTGGGTGTGCAGATACACTTCTAATTTGGCTCCAATATTGTTGAAGTTAAATATAATATCTAATGATTTTATTCGAAGAAGATATAAGTTGTTGAAGTTCTATGTAATATTCTTGTATGAGTAGGAAATAAATAATAGTTACTCCAGTTTCATTACCCAGGTAACACATTCATATTTATTGACTTATTATGAGATGCAAAATACCATTCACATGCATTTTAAAATAATAAAATATGCCCCATGGTTTAAGAGCATGAATTTCGCTATTACAGTTGTAATTTCTAATCCACCATGGCTGGTATTTGTTTGCGCGAAGTAATTATGTGAAAATGAAACAAGAAATCATAATTATGAGTCAATCCTAACCTTGTATTTATTATTCTACTAATTGGATCTACTAATTCAAATTGAAATTCAATCGTTAGAATCAAAAATTTTATGCGTGGACTTGTTTTGCAGTAAAAGTTCTACAATATATTTTATGAGACTCGAGACTGAAACTACTTGGGAGTTGAGAGAAGCAAAAAAATTTGGTGTCAATGGGAAGAAATTTCTCCACCGTGGTATCGTAGACATGGTTGTATAAAAATAAGCCGTAATTATCCCAATTACTAGTAATCGTACTTATGAAATCTGGTAAAAAAAAAATTAATCTGAAACTTTCTAATTATTTTATTTTGTTGCTTGCTCAAAAATTGTTAGATAAAAGAGGACTAAATTGAGCCTCTATTATTAGTTAAATATTCCTAACCAAATCAATTATGAAAACACATAATTTCAAAATGGTGTATTAACGTTTTCTTTACCCTCCTAAAAAGCATCAATATATATCCCCACAACGTTAATTGAAAATATGAATAAGATGTTGAAAATAAAATAACGTGTTCAAATCACACTAAAATAACATTCTTGTGTTGTTTTGTACAAATGATTAGTGACCAAATGAAAATAGTGTTAAAGCCAACCATGGATTAACAATAAAATAAAATAAAATAAAACATCATCAAAACGGTATTGTGATCTCGTAATAATATAGTAATCAAAACGGTATTGTGATGTCATTATAATATAGTAATTATTCATAGTAGATAATTTATTTATTAAAATGTGAAGATATAACATTAGTTAATTAAAATGTGATAGAGTTTATAAACATGTATAAGAAAAAACATAACTAGAGGGAATTTTTAAAGCAACAAACAAATATTATCGAAAAATGTGAATGTAAGAAAGTAAAAAGCAATGAAATAAAGAATAAGGTTAAATGCTTTAAATATCTCATATATAAATTTGTATGCATCTTACATGTTTTTTTATAATTTTTTCATGAAAAGAATTCTATCTCTTTACTTAGCTTTAATTTTTTTTACAAATATTTACACTTTATATTACACTTTATGAAAATAATAAATTAATGTTTTTAAACTTTTTACTTTTGAAAATTCATTGAATATCATATTCCTTGGTTTAAAAAAATAAAGCAATATGCCACCATGGCTATATGTATTTTTAAGAAAAGAAAGATAAAAAGGTGGCAATAAATATTTGTGTTTGCACATATTATCATATTGTAAGAAAGTACAGTTTAATGTCAAAGTTTCACAAAAGATCTCCAGAGAAGTTAGATAAAAGGTTGATATTTTTGGCTGAGATACATATTATAGAGATTTGTTGTGGATTTTCTATTGTAAAGAAAAAATAAAATACTAACCTTATTAATTTGTAGTGTTTATGACATGAATGGAATGTCATGAAAGTGCCATTTAATGCAAAAATTTCAAGGAAGGATCTCAAAGAAATAATAAAAAGGATTAAAATTGTGTACACGTAAATTTTGGTTTTTCTGTAAATCTAGCAAGAAAACATTTTCGTTTAATAAAATGATATATAATATTTATAAATAATAGAACTTGAGATAAAGTTACAAACCATCGTACTTTTTTTTGTATCTAAACGTATAACGACATAGCCACAAACGAAGTAGAATTCACAAAATAGAACCACATAGAATCTTACAAGAAATGATAAACTGTCATGTAGAGCCATGTAGAATCCTAGAAGGAATGATAATCTGCAATATATTATAGGTACTCAGGAACAAACCTTCCCAGGAGTTGAGAGAAACAAAAAATTGCAATGTGAAAGGAAAGAACTTTCCTCGTCGTGGTCTTGGAGACACAGTTGTGGAAAAAGAAGTTTTAATTGCGCCAATTACTTGTAATCGCATTGAGTGAAATTTTGTCCAAAAAAACATAATTAATCTCAAAATTTCTTATTGTTGTGTTTTGACCCAACTTTTTAATTGTTGTGCTTTTCCATTTGTTCAAAAATTGTTGGGCAGAGGAGGACGAATGTGAGCCTCTAATATTGGTTGAAGCTTCCCAATCAAACTCATATTAGGAACACCTTTGGTGTAAATATTAGTAGCAGTAAAGTATGATCGGTTTCATTATAGCTCTCATGGAAAGAAAGATGTTGATTTCATTTCTATCATCTCCATCGGCACTAATAGTTACCAATGTGTACTTTCTCTATCCTTTTAGATTTAAAATTCAAACTTCACTCACTAAAACATATTCTTAGCTATATATTTTATAAAAATGATTTTTAATATAATAATTTAAATATACTCATATTTTTTAAATAAATAATTATTAAATTACTAATAAATAGGATTTAGATTATAATTTTACACATTTATTATATTTAAAATAATTTTATTAAATGGACGTAAAAGTATAATTTTCAATTACTCAATTCTCAATTTTACATCAAATTGTAAATTTATTTTAAATTACAAATAAATAGGATTTAGATTATAATTTTAATTATAATTCACACATTTATTATATTTAAAACAAATTTATTAAATGGACGTAAAAGTATAATTTTCAATTACTCAATTCTCAATTTTACATCAAATTGTAAATTTATTATCACATTCTTAAAGGTTAATATCATTATTATGTGGAGATTTATAATTTTTACAAATCCGCAAAGTTTATATTTAATATTTTATCATGTGCATAAAACTCTTTATGTAAATTTTGCAAGTGTGTAATATAAAAAAATGTAACGATTTTACATTAATTGTTTTTAACAAAAATTATGAATATTCCTCGCGTATATCTTACAATTTACATGCCAAAACTGATTATAAAGGTTGTTTCCAAAGTTTATAATTCTAATTCTATATCGTCTTTATTATTTAGATGTTTTATTTTTAAATAATTATAGTTAAAAGATCATTTACATCGTTGATTCATGTAGATATTGATGGCCACTCGCCTATTCCACTTTGACTCTCACTAGTATTTCTTTCATTATTTTAGTTTCCTTAATTGTAGTACACTTTATTATTTTTGGCAGTTTTTCAGGTCCTGAACTTTCAAAGACGTTTTGAGTCCTTAAACGAGGTTTTTTGGGAAAACTGGAGCCAACATAGGTCTTAAACCAATGTTGGCCACTCGTAAGTTTTATTCCTCATATAGATATTTCTAATGAGGTATTGTTCACATCAAAAAAGGATCATAAGCCAAAGTTACGTCCCCGAGAAGTTGATGTACCAATTTAGTCAAAAGGAGCCCATAACTTTGACGCTTCATATCCCAGGGTTAGGTTCTTGGATATTTAGGGTTTTCCATTGCTTCTCAATAATAAATAGCCATTTGGGCCTCATTGTAACACAAATCGGGGGCATGTATCCACCACATTTCTTCTCACAGATAAGTTACCATTGCCCTAGCTAGTTTCTTTCCATTATGTTTGCATGATTATTTCAGTATTTGATATTAATGAAATGAAGTTCTATTTATGTTGCATATTTGTGTCTATGTTTATATTTGTATTCTATTGTGTTCTCGCATAAGTACAGATCAAACTCTTATAACCATGTGAAGTTGTCCATCAAAATATAAAACTTACAATTTATCAAATATACTTATTTATGAGGTTGATAACCTTTGAGGACACTTTCATCGTCATGATTTTCTTGCTAAGATTTTTCCATTTGAGTATGCCTCTCATCCAATTGAGGGAGTAGAACATTCACTTGAATTTTCCAGTTGTAAATGTTGAAATCCTTCGGTACTGAAGGATTTTTTCTATTGGGAAATATTGTTATGGTATTCAATAGGATTTTTGCAACTAAAAGTTCAATGTAGTACACCAAAAGCACATAGAGTATAGTATCAGAGACCTTCTCCAACATAGTATGAAACTTGTGAGAGTTGATACTAAAATGAAAAAGGGAGAACCATCAATATCCCTTCTCAATTCATTAGAATACTAGGAAACAATAAAAAAGGGTTCAATAAGGCCATGAAACCTCTTGGTCGAAGATGAGTAGCAGTGAGGGGCACAAGAAGAATAGGAAAGAAAGGCAATGCCTCGCAAGGGGGTTCACTCAATGAACATATCATGTGCATTTGTGACATACTAAAAAATACTCCTAATTAGAGTACATATTAGAAAATACCTCTAAAAATAAAATTATTTAACCCTGTACCAATATGAACCGAATACATCTTCCCAATTTACAAAATCCCCACTTTCACTAGATATTGTAGGTATCAATTTTTTCATTAACATTGTTTCTACTCATTTATATTTTTTCATTAACTTTTAACTCCATTTTTTATACCTGCGAATGTAAAAACCCTGTAGAGATTGAAGAGAGATATTCCCAAAAAATAATGGACCCAAATGTAGAAAATACACATATATTCAACCGATCTTGTAATAGGCTAAAGCATAATACTTCAATCTATTCTACAAATTGCAGAAACAAATTACGATCGCACAATCACATGAACAAGAAAGAGAAAGAAATTCAATTGCACAAAACAAAGATGTATCTAGGGAAACCCTCAACTAAAACACCCCTCTATCTATATATTGCATTAAGTCAAGAATATGAATTCAACAACAAGATTCTTCTCTTAGGATCGTGAGCTCTCTACACTATCTCTTAATGTCTCACTCTGATATCAGAAGGTTTGGTCCAATACATAACAAATTCCTTGCCCTTGTCCAACCAGCCTTGCTCACACATTTTTGAAGGAATCAAGCCCATATTAATTAGGAAATTCCAACTAATTGAATTTTAAATACAACCAAGGCATCCCGATGAACTCATGCATGGCCTGTACAATTTTATAATTATACAAATCACAATCTACTTCTCTTTAACTCCAATCTCAACTTAGCCTTCATTAGAACAAACATGCAACAACTATTTAGAGTGAGTTATCAGTTATATGATTGATCACTACATGTGAATTAAATCAAATTTAATTAACTCGACCTCTCACTAGCTCATCTATGAGTTAGAAGTAGTTAAACTGATTTTACCTCGTATAATTAAGCTAAACAATTACAACTCAAAATAAACTAAAATTGAACCCCCTAAAACTTAGAGTGAACACTACATGCCTCCAGTTTTACCCCCAACTAGAATTGACTAAGCTAACTAAGTCTTCCGAACTCAGTTAACTCATATAATTTTTCATGTGTTATGGAATTAAAATATCCTTTTAATATAATTAAGGGAAAATTAAATTAGAAGCCTCTTATTATTGTCAATTTCCACACTCCCACTCAACAAGAAAGGGATTTTGTGCTACCTCGATCCTACCTTTGTGGAACTCGAATTTTCCTCTAGATAGTGCCTTCTTCAAGCTCTATGCATCCTACTCCTCTATGGGAATGTACTCTAACGGAATAATCCTCCTTTTCACTCAATCTCTGAGATGGTGATACTGGATATCAATATGCTTGGACCTATAATGAAAACCTTGATTACCTGAGGGTTTGATACAACTCCGTTTATCATAATAAGTCACTGTTGGATACATTTGTCGACTAAACAATCTAATAAGTATCTTTCTCAATGAGATGGCCACACATGCTAACTGACTGGCCACCATGTACTCTGCCTCTGCTGAACTTAGTGCAATTTATATTTGCTTCATGTTGTACTAGGAAACCATTGTTGATATAATGTTGAATATGCCCCTTAAGGTGCTCTTCCTATTGGATGGAATTCTTGCCCAATTTGAATTTTTGAAAACTTGAAGCTTCACTTCCTCTGTCTATCATTACCATGGCCAAAAATGTGTAGTTCCTCTAAGGTATCTCAACACATGCTTTCCTTCCTTCCAAAAGAGCTTGGTAGGCTTAACCATAACTTAACTAAGTTTTTTAACCACATAACATATTTTTTGTCATGTGTTCACCAAATACATGAGTGAACCCAAAATTTTCTTGTAGATGGTAGCATCTACTGCTTCACCTGAAGTAGCATCCTTCTTCCTCCAGTTTCCTGGTAGAGGAGTCTCCATGGGTTTGCTTCCCTCAATGTGGAACTTCCTCATAATCTCTTTGGCATACTTTCCCTAACATATAAACAGCTCCCCATCTCTTTTCAAAATTTCCAATCCGATGAAATAGTGCAAAAGCCCCATGTCCTTCATCTCAAATTCTCTTGCAAGATCCTATTTGCAAGACTTGATGAGCTTCTCATGACCTATTAGTATCCAATCATCGACATAAAGTGTAATGATAACAAAATTTCCATATACCACAATATGGTAAAGGTTTGCATCTGCTTCACTATTGGTGAAATCCAACCTGGTGAAGCAAATATTTATCCTAGTGTACCAAGAACGAGGTGCTTGTTTGAAACCACCAATTTCTCTCTTGAGTATGCACACATGTGACTCTCTATCGAAGGTCTCAAAACAATTTTGTTGCTCAATGTACCCCTCTTCCTCAATCAATCCGTTGAGGAAGTTTGTCTTTACATCCATCTGATGTATCTTCCATCCCATCTGCATTGGAAGTGAAAGGATGGACCTGATTAATGAGTACCTTGTGACTAGTACAAAGGTATCATCATAATCAATCCCCTCCACCTAAGAGAACCCTATAGCCACAAACATGGCCTTGTGTTTCTCCACACTCCCAGCTATTTCCTTCTTCACCTTGTAGATCCAATTGGATCCTACAACTGACTTCGCCTCTATTCTTGGGAAAAAATTCCCATGCATTGTCTCTGATAATGCATTCATACTCCTCAACCATGGCATCAACCCAAATTTGTTTCTGCACTGATTCCTCGAAGCTCATAAGATACATGTATCTAGTTTACCACTCTCCGGACCTTCTCTCTCTACGTTGTGATGTGGGTTCTCCCACATTCTCTCTAGCATTAATCACCAACATTCCATCTTGGGATGTATCTACTTGAGTGGGTGCTTCCACTCTCTATTCCTACAATCAAAGATGATTCACATCTTAAGGTTCTTCTTTCGGAGCTAAGAGTTCCTCAACTACATTTAACTGAATCTCCCTCTCAAGGGAAATTCCCATGGCCTTCTCTTCAACGAATTTCACATCTCTTCTGACCACTATCAACTTGTGTGTTATAAATTACACCTAATAGTTTTGAGGTGTATTAGTATACCCCACAAATATTCCCAACGCATTTTTTAGCTCTATCTTCTTCCTGACATCTTTGGTCACATGGAAATAAACTGTTGAACAAAAAAATTTAAAGTGTGACACATTTGGTCTCTTACCTGAAAAATATTCCTTTGATGTACTCATCCCAAGTATCTAATAAGGACTTAGTTCTACACAAATATTTTTGTGTTTCATGGTTCTGCCCATAGATGCAATGGTGGGCTCTGATCATGTAACATCGCTCGTGGTGCTCCCAAAATATTTTTTCTCTTCCTTTCCACAACTCCAGTCTGCCATGGATTATGAGGTGCTATCATTTCCCATCAAATTCCTCTCGAAGAACATAAGTTCTTGAATTTAATCGAGATGTATTCTCCACCATTTACACTCCTTAGAGACTTAACCTTCTTACTTCTATATTTCTTGGCAAGTGCTTTTAACTCACAAAATTTGGAGAAAACCTGGTTTTTCTTCTGCATGAATAATATCCAATAACTGTGTGAAAATTCATCTACAAAAATAACATAATATTTGTGTTTTTTGTGGAGGCTGTTGAGAACAGTCCACACACATTTGAGTGAACTCTTTCAAGGATCGATTTCGCTCAACTATCCTTATCATTAGAGGATTATTTGGTGTACTTCCCCAATGTACACCCTTTGCATGTATCACACTGCTTAAGTGCACCCTTGTGAAGTCCTGTAGAAATTTGTTGCACGATCATCAAAGATTCGTGGTGTAGATGGTGCAATCTTCTATGCCACAACTCACTGATCTCTTTGTTCTCCACCTTCTCTGCTTTTGTGCTCAAGGAAGCACAATATTATACATCCAATTTGTATAGGTTATTTACCCAAACCTTGATCTTCTTCTTTTTTCTCGTATATATGTGATGAAGAAATTCATTTACTTTTCTAAATATCACATTGTAGCCATGGTCTTCCAACATAGAAACTCAAACTAAGTTCTTACTAAAACCAATAACATACATGACATATTTTAATGTGAGAGGAGAACCAAACTTCGTCTGAAAGGTAACAATACTGATATCAGTAGTGCTATACCTCCCATCATCTCCCATCTTGATTTCCATCTGGAGATCCTTACCCTACAAATCACTGAAGAATTATTTTTTGTCGGTCATATGGAATGAAACTCCACTATCCAAGTACCACATAGAACCCATCATTGATGACACCATGCTTTCGATGACAGTGAAATAAAACTCAAACTATGAAGAAAATGCTTCACCTACTGCTCCTCCTGAGGGCTTCTTGTCAGTCTTCTTGTGCAGACACTTTGTAGCATATTTATGGTTTTCAAGATTTTGTGGTTATTGTTTAATGAAGAGATCTCCGAATTATCCACAATGTGATAAAACAACGGTCGACGTTTTGAATCCCAACATGGATCCATCTTCAGGACAAGCTGATGAACGAGAAGTGAATGAAAATTGAAAAGAGGACACAGCGGACAGGGTTTATATAAAGAGAAAAGAGGAGCAGAGGAAGAGCCGACAGATTAACTAATATTTTGTTATTATTAATTGCAATTAAATAAGTTTTATTATATTGTTATAATTCCTTTCATAAAAAAATTATTTATTTTTATTTTAATAATAATAATAATTATTAATAAATTATAAGGTAATTGCTCTAAAGTTTATTAAAAAAAAAATTAATAATAAATTTATTTTTATTTTTTGACTTTGTAGCATAGTCTCGAAGTTCATGACATTGAAAACATTTTACCTTTAGCAAGTCTCGCTTCTTTCCTTCTTGACCAGAATCCTATTTAGAATGGGACGCCTTCCCTTAACATTTATTTTCCTTTATATCCGAGGCGCAATTCTCCTCAGGCTTTAATGAGGATCCATCTCTAGTGTTCCGTCGAATCTCTTCTTGTACCAAGTCAGACTATAATCGGTCCCACTCTGGTAGCTTATCCCTCCCATTCATCGAATCATGGTAGTTTTTCCAGATCTTAAGAAGGCCTATAACTTCTAGGCTCACCAGATCATCCTCAAAAACTATCACACCAGCACTTCCAAGCTCATCTCAATATTGAGTGAAATTTGTCAAGTATTTTTGGCAGTGTGTCACCTTTCTCCATCTTGGTCTTCCTGAGCTTGTCTTTCATTGCCATCTTCCTACCGTCACTACTATTCTTAAAAATATCTATTAAGGAATTCTACATAGCATATGGAGTTTCCATTCCATGTAGGTTTTGGAAAATATGATCTTGAACTCCTTCTAATAGAATACTTCTCGCCTTTGCTACATTATCATTTCATGCATAAATATTTTGAGCATCCGCTATTGCAGGCTTGGGAATATCACTATCTATGAATTCCTTAACTTTGTTTTCCTCCAAAATTTACTCCATCCTATCCTTCCAAGCTATGTAATTTTAACTACCCTTAAGGGAATATTTGTGCCTCAATCCACAAAAAGACATATGTTCTTGGTCCTGAAGAATAAATTTGCAAATTTGATTCATTTTTTAAAACATGCTCTAGTTATTATCTTCTATAGTGATTTATCCTCTGATACCATGTACAAAATCCGCATATATTCAACTGATATTGTAATATGCTAAAAAAATTAGTAAAATCTATTCTAAAAATTTCATAAACCAATTACGATCGCATAATCACATGAACAAGAATGAGAAAGAAATTCAATCACACAACACAAATATGTATCGGGGGAAAGCCTCAGCTAACAAACACCATGATTCGTATATTGTATTAAGTCAATAATATGAAACAATAAAATATTCCTCTGAGGCTTGAGAGATCTCTGCACCATCTCTCACTATCTCACTCTAATCTGAGCATGTTTTGTCTAATACTTAACCAATTCCTTTCCCCTGTTTGACCAGTCATGCTAACACATTCTTGAGGGAATTAAGCCCCTATTAATTAGGAAATTCCAACTAATTTATTCTTAAATACATAGAAGGAATCATGATGACCTCACTTGTACAATCTTCTAATTATACAATTGATAGTCTTCTTCCCTTTAACTCCAATCTCAACTCGATCTTCCTTAGAACTGACATGCAACAACTATTTAGAGTTAATTATCATTTATATGATTAATCACTGCATTAGAATTAAAGAATATTTAACTTGCTGGACCTCTCACTATCTCATCTACCATTTAGAACTTAGTTTAACTCAAATACTCAACTTAAACAATTACAACTCAAAATAAACTACAACTAGACCCCCTAAAACTTAGACTGAAGTCTGCATGCCTCTAGTTTGACCCCCAACTCGAATTGAATGAGCTAACTAAGTCTGCCCAACTCATTTAACTCGTACAAGTTGTCATGTGATATGGAATTACAATTTGCATCCAATTTAATTAAGGGAAAATTAAATTAGAAGCCTCTTCGTGTTGCCAATTTCAACACCGAAGAATCACAGAACATACAACTAAAGGGGAACATTGAAAAAGGAACATAAAAATGATAGAGAGAACCTCAAAATGCATTCAAAGGGTTAAAAAAGCAAGAGGAATTTGATTAAAAGGGTTGGAACAAGAAATTTACCTCTGAAATAGACGCTCCAAAGGGAAGGTCAAAGACCCTTAATTTAATTTTTCAAAGCCACCGAGAAAAAAATATGGCATTCTAATGAAAATTTTGACCATTGACCACCATGCATAGGCATGAGTTACAATTTCTTAGTCCCTTGGACTTGAATTTATGAATGGATAATTTCACCTCCACGAAGTTTCATCCAAATTCCCATGTTGATCCAAGTACTTCCACCATAAATTTTTCTATGATTCTGCAAAGATGTTGTTTGATAACCCATCATGACTATGTATGGAGGACTGATGGTACCAGATCACCCCTGAGCATAATTTTCATGCATCGATTGGATTTCAATATGAAATATTTATAAGTAATCATTTGAAAAGGGCACATGTACTCCACATAAATACATGTAGGATTCATAAGGAGGGAACTGTTTGGTCTCAATCTAGTCTCCTAAACTGAGCTCATTTAATTGTCAACCAGGATTTGTAAACTGCTGAAGTGAAGTGTACTGTATGTACCTAGGTGTTTGTTTCCTAATGCGTTGTGTGTAGTGTTTTGTGATGTTTTTGGTATTTTATGGTGATTTATGATGTTTTTGGTCTTTTGGTGGTTTTATGTTCACAAGGAAAATGCCTATAAAGTTGGTGGAAATGAGCTGATGATTAAAACCAGAGTTAAACCTAATTGATGGATAACAAATGTCAAATGCAATTGGAAACACTGAAGCTGAATCTAAACTATGAGTAAATAAAAGCAAATCTTGATAATGACTTTAAAACAAATAATTCAAAACACAAACTAAACTTGAGAAATGATCACTAAGTATGCAAATCCTCTAACTAAACAGTTAAAAAACTAATCTTACAATGATGCAACATTTTTGTCCTTAATTAGAGATTTGAAACAGATTTGGAGAAAAAAAACATTGATACCATCCTAAGATCTTCTATTCTAGGACTAGTTCCTAGTTCTATTCTGCAATTTAATTGAATGTCACAAAACCTTTACTCAAGAGTTATTGATTTCTTTTTCAAAGTAGTCTTTTGAGGGAGAGCTCTGTTTATGAAATGATGAGGAAATTGCAGAGGTACTTCAGGCCTTAAAATGATGTTGTCTTCTGTTCATATGGTTATAGATCAATTATGGATTTTAGAACAAGAAGAGGTTTGTGAATAACGAAGGTTGTTTTATTAATCCTAACAACTGAAATAATCTAATGTGCAGTGAATAAAGATTGAATGTGGAGTGCAAATACAATGAGTTGAACTACAACCAAACCTAAGGTGTCACTAACCTAAAACAGTGTTAAACTACAAGTCATTATCAAACCCAAAATAAAATAACTGAATCATGAATTAAGTGCAATGAAACTCCAGAGCATCCTAACTATGCTATCATGCATTATTCTATGAAATTACACAATCTGTTTGTCCATCATTATTGATATTTTGGAATAATTCCTTCTTTTGGAAGAGCTAGAACAATTCTGACTGTGTAATTGAGTGCAAATGCAAACATAAAGGACTGAAATCAAATGAAAAACTAAGATATCATATCCATATCCTACTCGTCATTATGATGTCTTGGGAAAGCGTTTAAGAGCAAGAACATAGATGATACTTAGTACAAACACACAACTAAATCATTCATTATCACGGTCATGTCTTGAACTTCTTAAGAATTTCTTGGAAGAGTTTCTTCTTGTGGAAGAGTGATTAGAACAAGTGTAACTGTGATAGTGAACAACAAAAATTACAACTAAATCCTACAGTACTATAGCCATTTCCCATTCATCATTATAATCTTTTGGAAGAGCTTTCTTCTTGTGGAAGAGTTAGAATGAGTACAACTATAGTAGCTAATTAAAAACAACTATGAATTCAACTTCTAATCCTACAATACTATAGTCATTCCCATTCATCATTATAGTCTTTTGGAAGAGCTTCTTCTTGTGGAAGAGTTAGAATGAGTACAACTACAGTAACTAATTAAAACAACTATTAATTCAAATTCAAAACGTAAAGGCAGCTAGAAGACTTATCTAATTTACGCAAAATAAATCTGTGCAAGAGGCAGGGGCCCTCTACCACCTGACAGAATTCAACTCCAAATTAAATCAACGCCTTCACAACAACACTGTCTGCTTCACTAAAGATGAAATAACTTGAACATAACACTCTGCATCTTCAGAAATGTAGCACAGAGTCTAAACAAAATCTAGCATAAAATCTAACATCAAATCTAACATAGCTCTCGGTTTCCCAAGTGTTTATAAAGCAAATGCCCATAACAAGACTTGCAACAATTCAGGAACACTGTATTTCCTTATCGGAATCACATTAGGACTATTGAAGTGGCTGCGTGAAGAGGAAAAAGACATCTGGACTGAGACAGTCCTAATAGAAGTCTGCTTTCCTAAATGTGTTCCCACATTCCAAAACCGTACCCAGAATTCGTTTCTTCCTCCATGATGAGCAATGAACCATGTAGACATGACGTGGATTATGCCCATATGCGGTTTTCCTTGAGAGGCCACCTGGAACATACGCAAACGTGAAGGCAGCTGCAGAATCGCCGGTTAGCTACGGAATGTCTGCATTCTGCAGCTAGTTCCGGTCAAAATGCTTTACAATGGAAAAAATCACAAAACTTAGCAAGTCAGTCAAGTAAATCATTCCAGAAATAATTTTAACTATATTCATTGTTCAATTGGGTCTAGGATAGCAATGGACAAGGGAAAATGAGGTAGAATGAGGTGAAAGAAAGCACAATTTTGAGGCTCAACATACCCCCACTGCTGTCTCTTTGCATGTCCTCATGCAAATTATCTTATGAACTCAGAGGCTTCTGTAAGGACATCTAATCCTCTTCTTCTCCTTTGTCTGGAAGCTAGAGATCTTCTAGGTTTTCTGATAACAAGTTTGAATCTTAGGTTGGTGAGTGCCCTGATTAACTTTTTGTTCCTTGTCTTCAACTTGTCATTGGTCTTCTCCACTTTGTCTATATGCAGGGATAAGGTTGAGTTCATATCAGTTTTGAGCTTGACTTGATCCTTGAGAATTTAATTCTCATTTTTGATGTGTTATTCAGTAATTCCAACTCATACCTATCCCTTCTTAATATATCTATTTCAGACAGTGGAGGACTGGGGGTTCTCTCTCTGCTTTCTGAAGTTCTCCTCTCCAAAGTTTCCACATAGTCATAAATTTCCTGTTGAGCAGGGTCAATTTCAGGGGTTCCTTCATAAAAATCCTCTTCAACATCCTCTTCAATGGATGTTTCTTCATCTTCTATATTGATTACCCCTGTTTGTTTGATTAGTGTTTTCTTCAGTTTCCCCTTTAGTCTGTGGCTTCTTCTAGGCTGAGAAGATCCCTCTCCTTTCTCCATGGCAAATTTCTTGATTACCTTTTCTTCTTTAAGCTGTCTCTTGATTTGGGTCAACTTCTCTAAAATGATTTCTTCACTGCTCTCTTGGACTGTTTTATCAATTTCAACTTTTTAAGCCCTCCATTTCCTAATTCTTTGTAGGTTGTGGTTCCGGTGAGGGTTCTTTTGGCTCTTCAAAATGATTTCTTATCAAGAAATCGTCCCATGTATCATTTGTTTTAGCTAGATGATGTTCAATCAAGATTTTGACCAAACCATGATGATATAGGGTTGTCTCTAAAAATTGAACCCTTCTTTGAACACAAGAAGCCATCTTCTTCAGACTTTGAAGCAAGAAATATGGTAGGTTTAAGTCTTCCCCCAGAAAATGCATCATTACTCTAATGTGGTAGACATAAAATGTTCCATATCTACCCTCACATGTAATAAATTTTTGCAGAAGAAGTAGTATGTTTCTCCATTTGTTTTTCAATGCAGAACTGGGAATTCCTTTCTTAAATACAGTAACATCCATACCTGGTGATTTTAAAATTTGTTTCCAGGAGTCATTGTGGAATTCTCTATTTTTAAGCCATCTCTCTCCAGTTCTGAGCAACCTTGTAGCCTCTGCAATGAAAACTTCAGTGAAAGTAAATTTGACATCTCCCACTTCAACTTTGGTTCCTTGGAATGATCTTGCAAATGTTTCAGTGACTTCCTTGTGAAAGCCATTAAATTTCTCCAAAAATTGAAGCCATCCTATTTGTTGTAACATTTCTTTGCATTGAGGGTAGCCTTCTAAATATTTTGAACCCACTGGTTCAGTCCTTACAATGAAACCCATGATTGCTTCTTCAATGTTCAAATTAACACTCTTCTACCCACAAAAACAATGACTTTCACTTTCAGATTGAAATGGCTTTAAGTTCTGAATGGAAATGGCTTCAAAATTTGGAATGACATACCTCTGATTAATAGTGGTAACAACTTCAAAACTTTGGGCTGATATGTCTCTGTTTGACAGTGACAACTGGCTTCAACTTCTTCACTGCAATACCTCTGGCTCTTGGTAGCAAATGGTTTCGAATTCAACACTGTAACACCTCTGTCTTCTAGTGACAAAATACTTCAAACTCCACACTGTTACACTTCTGTGTTTAAATTGAAAATGCTCAATCTCTGCTCACAGTGATACTTTGTCTGCCTACGGGATCAAATGGCTTCAAGCCCTCACGCTGTTATGCCTTCAAATTTACCCTTCTGCTCTGCTCTGCGTTTACAATGCTCAATGCTGTTCAAACTGATATCCTTTGGCTCTGCTCAGCGTTTACAATGCTCAATGCTATTCAAACTGATATCCTTTGTCTACGGAATGAAATGCTGACTACAGAATGGAGTGATGGCAGTGGTCACGGAATGAAGTAGTGGAGTGAGGTGGAGGGAATGAATTAATCATTGAAGAGATGGCGGAGATTTTTACGACGGCAGAGGGAATCATCATTGAATGATTTGGTTAAGAGACGTGAAGAATTCAAATACCTCGACCATTTTAACCACTTAAATGATATCGGCATGAAATTTGAAATGGAAGATTTTAATCCAAAGTCTGTGGAGGGTTTATTGGTCTTTGATCAATAAAAATAATTAAAACAACCTTTTCGAACAATCCATAACTAAAACTATGCTAAACTTTTATGAAATGCCATTATAATTTAAACTTTTTACCTCTGCCTTTCATTTTATTTTTTTGTAGTCTTTGTCTTCTTGTTCATCTTTGGAAGAGTCTTCATAATTTTCTTGATGCTTTTGATTCATGGATACACTGGGTCATTTTGTTGCAATTCTAATGTCTGCTGATTGATGCCTTCAGGGTTTGTAGCTGCGGAAAGACTGTCTGGCTGCAGAAAGGCTGATCAGCTGCAAAATGTCTACTGAGCTGCAGAATGTTCCTGTAGAGCATTTTGATCATGAAAATGGAGTGTTTTTGGAATATGGGTGAAATGTTATATGGTATGAATGAATATGGATGATGGATTATGATATATATGAATTGGATGATGAAATGGAATGGATTCAGTTTATGAAATGGAGTGAAAGAACATAAGAACTGTACTGCAATTCATGACATGTTTTATTCACTTACAGCAAGACATCAAATTTTGTATTTTGACATGAAAATGAGATGGATGGAGGATGGAATGAGATGAATGAAATGTAGAATGGAGTGAAATATGAATGGTGGAATGAAATGGAGTATGGATGAATAAGTGAATGGAGTGAAATGCAATGAAATGGATCATAAGCACTATGGATCTGAACTTATGATTTTTTTTTGTAACAGCTGCTTGTAAAAAAAAAATGGGAAAAGTTAGAGTGTCAGAGAGACTTTGATTTTCACCCTATCTTTTCTGTATAAACATGCCAATCAATGATTGGTTTTCATTTTTATACCTTTATTATTATTTTTTTTTACACAAAGAAATGCTTTAGAAAATTTAATCAAGTTGATGAAGAAGAGAGACTCTTCTTCATTAACTTCACATCATTTCTTTCTTGGAACTTCTTGACAAACTCTTCTCTTGAGAGTGGCTTGTGGTATAGCTTCAGTCTATGACCATTCACAAGAAAAGTGACCTCTTCTTCATCTATAGTTCTGATTTTTACTGCCCCATTATCAAAAATTCGAACAATTTCATATGGCCCAAGCCAATGTGTCTGAAATTTCCCTTGAAAATCCATGAATTTTGAATCAAACAAGAGAGCCCAATCACCCTCTTTAAATTTCTTCTCTTTGATGTACTTGTCATGCCATCTAGCCCTTTGCTGTTGGACTAGACTTGTTTTCTGAACTGCATCTTGTCTGATCTCATCCAATTCATTAATTTTCTCCAGTCTATGCTTTTGTGCCTCCGTTAGATCAAGTCCTAGCTGAACTTTCATCTTGAAGGTTTGAATTTGGAACTCTATGGGAAACAAAACTTGCTTTCCATAAACAAGCTCATAAGAAGTATGGCCTGTTGTGTTTCTCCATGTAGTTCTATAGGCCCACAAGGCTTCAGGAAGCCTATCTACCCAATCTCTTCTATGTAAATGAACAGTCTTTGTTAGGATTTCTTCAATGACCTTATTAGTAGATTCCACTTGACCATTTGCTTGTGGATGATAAGGAGTAGATTTTCTATGCCTGATTTTGTACCTCTCCATCATTTGCTCCACTAGCCTTGATGTAAATTGAGCTCCTTGATATGTAACAATTTCCCTTGGGACACCAAAACGAGTAAAAATATCCTCAAAAAGAAAAGTAACTACAGATGATTCATTAGCAACAAGTAATGGTTTAGCTTCTACCCACTTAGTAACATAATCGGTGCAAACTAATATATATTTCTTTTGTCTTGATGGAGGACTAATAGGTCCTACAAAATCCAAAGCCCATTTTTCAAAAGGTTCAATGTGTACCTGAGGTTGTAATGGCATCTCACCTGAAGGAAAAGGTTTCCCTACCCTTTGGCAACTGTCACACCTTTTGACATACTCTTTAGCATCTTTAAACAAAGATGGCCAATAATATCCTAAATTAAGGATCTTATAGGCTGTCCTCTTATCTGCAAAGTGTCCGCCACAAGGTTCATCATGACATGCCTTGAGAATCTCAGGCATCTCATCTTCACGAAAACACCTTCTAATGATCAAATCTGGACCTGTCTTGTACAACTCATTAGCGACCCATGAATATCTTGCACTATCATTAATGATTTTTCTTTTATCCCTTGCATTCATAATTGAAGGAAATTTTCATGAAACTAAATAATTAGCAATATCAGCAAACCATGGAGTTTGAGTAGAGATTGCAAAAAGATATTCATCAGGAAATTGATCTTCAACCGGAGTGTCATCTTTGATATTTTGGATTCTAGACAGGAAATCAGCCACAGTGTTTTGTTTTCCAAGCCTATCTAGAATAGTAATGTTGAATTCTTGCAATAGTAACAACCATCTTATAACTCTGCCATTAGTGATTGATTTGTTCATTAAGTATCTAATTGCAGAATGATCAGTGTGAACAAAAGTTTCATAGCCTGTTATATAGTGTCTAAATTTGTTTATAGCATGAACAACAGCTAAAAACTCTTTTTCAGTTACAGTATAGTTTAACTCTGCAGGAGTCAAATTTTTACTGGTATAATAGATGGCATAGGGAATCAAATCTTTCTGTCCCAATACTGCTCCTAGAGTTGTATCGGAAGCATCTGTCGAGATATGAAAAGGTAACTTCCAGTTAGGTCCCCTTAATATAGGTGCTTCAGAAATTTTGGTTTTCAGGGTTTCAAAAGCTAACTGGCAATCAGAAGTCCACTTAAATTCACGATCTTTGGTGAGTAATTTGAAGAGAGGAGATGCTATTTTGGTGAAGTTTTCTATAAATCTCCGATAATACCCTGTAAATCCTAGAAAAATTCTAACATCTTTTTGACAACTTGGAATGGATAAGTTAGAAATAACTTCAACTTTCGCCTCATCTACTCTAATCCCATCCCCTGAAATGTGGTGCCCTAAAACAATACCTTCGATGGCTTGTCATAAACAAACTTTTCTTTGACTAAGTGAAAAGGGACATACACTTCGATCTTCTTGACATATTTTAAGACTTTTTCCAAGTTTTCTAAAGCCTCTTCAAATGTGTCCCCATAAGCTGTGAAACATCCTTGTACACCTCCACGATCTACATGTATTAGATGCGAAAAAATTCTAATACGCCCACTGAGTCTGCGGGTGTAAATAATCTGTAAATGGCAATACTGGAAACAGGCATGGGCACCCCAAGAACAAGTAAATGTGAGTTTTATCTTTAGTCTTCAGTGCCTACTTAGTTTGATTGTGTGTAAACCCATCTACGAATGAAAAGTACTTTTTGCCAGCTAATGTATCTAATACTTGATCTATGAAAGGTAAGGGAAAATGGTCTTTAAGAGTAGCTTTATTCAGTTCTCGGTAGTCAACACACACCCTCCATTTTCCATTTTTCTTTGGCACAATTACCAAAGGACAAACCCACTGACTATCTGAAATAGGATAGATGAAATTAACATTTAACAATTTTTGCAATTCTTCCTTAACAATTTCCCTAAGATTTGGATTCATCCGTCTTTGAGGTTGTCTGATTGGTTTGCAATTTGCCTCTATATAGATGTGATGAGTAAAAGTATTGGGACTTATCCCTTTCATGTCAGTGTATTCCCATGCATATGTAGAAGAATGTCTATGTAATACTTTGATTAACTCTTCTTGTTGAGATTTTTCTAGGTTCTTGTTTATGTTCAAAGTTTTGCCTAGAAAAATTTCACTTGTAGAGCTGCCAAATTTGTCCATAGAATGAAGAGACATCTGCCTAGATGACAAAAATTCAATATTGGATCCCTCCTGAAATGATTCATGTTTGTGTTCTGGAGAAGATTCAAAGTTTTCTAGAGTATTCAGAATTTGATTATCTTCACTAATTTCTGAAATTGTGAAGAGTGGTTGTAAATATTCTTCATCCTCTATCCATTGAGTGTCATCTAGATCTGCAATTGTCCTAGCTGGAGGATATAAAGTGAATTTCTTTGTTGAACTACCATCAGAAATATACATATCACCGGACCTACAACTAATAAAGGCATCAGCTGTAGCCAACCAAGGTCTTCCTAGTATAACATGATGGCCTCCTAGATTATTCTTGGGTGTTAGGATCATGAAATCCACAGGGTACTCCCAAGAGTCTAGGGACACTGGAATGTCTTCTATTACCCCATCTGGTCTGATCACAGATCTATCTGCTAATTGTAATAGTGTGGGTGTAAAGAGAAGATTAGGAAGTTTCAGTTTGTCCATGATTTGTCTACTCATGATATTTATTACTGCTCCTAAGTCAATGAGTGTGTTTTGAATTTCAATTCCATTGATGTGAATTTTGACAACTGGATTTCTTGGGTCAAGGTACTTTGGAATAGTAGTCTTTCCCATCATAATGTCTGCTATTTGTCCTACCAGTTGAATTTTCTTGGTTTCTCTTATTCTTTTCTTTGTTGTCTTCATACTCAACTCCTTTATTGTTTTGGCTAAAATTGGGATTTTCTTGATGGCTTGCAATAATGGAATTTTAATGCAAACATTTCTCAATTCATCTAAGAAATCATAATTAGGCACCATGATCTGTTTCTCTACACCTCTATCAATTTGTAATCTTTCTGGAAAAGGAGGTATAGAAGTAGATGTGGATGGTTGCTCTAATATAGGAGTTGGATTTATTGGATCTTTTTGTTTTAGTTTTTCAATGTGTGGGTCTTGAAAGGATGTGTCTTCCTCAAGACTTTTATTAACCCGTAGAGAGTCTTCCTCAGAATTATCTTGTTCTTGTATGATCACAGAAGGTTTCCTCTTCTCAAGTATCCTTCCAGACCTAAGTTGAACATCACTAAGGTCTAGAGGAGTAATTAAATAAGTTGGAAACTGTTGACCCTCTATCATGTATGTATTCCGAGGGTTTTTATTATTGGGGTTTGATATGGGTTGAGCTGGCAATTGATTGGATTTTTGAGGGAATGGTAATGGAAGTGGTTGATTTTGATGTAGTTGGTTCTGATGATGTTGTTGAGGATTTTGTTGAAAGTTTTGTTGAAGATTTTGAGGAAAATTTTGTTGAGGATTTTGAGGATAAAAATGTGGATATGGTGGATAGGATGGTGGATACTGATAATATGGAGAGTATCTTCCATAGGGACCTTGTGATCCTTGTGCCCAAGCTTGAGATTGATTTGGAAATTGGGGCCAAGGTTGCTGCCAAGAATTCCAAGGTGGAGGTTGATTATACATTTGATCATGGAATCCTTGTGTCTGAGATCCCTGCCAAGGTCTTCTAGATACAAAATTAAGAGACTCTGTGGAATCTGTAGGAATTTCTTCCTGAAAAACAGCCTTGAGACCAGGAAGAGAAGGACAATTTTTGGTCTCATGCTTCTCAGAACAAATAACACAGGTTTCTACAACTTTTACATCTAGAGGACACTCTCTCAAGGCATGTTTCTTCCTACATTTGGGACAAAAGATTGCCAAGGCATCAGATTCAGCCTTTTGCTTGTTTTGTATCTTGAGGGTGTCTATTTGTTCACTAAGACTTCCTAAGATGTCAGATTTAAAATCATCAAGCATGTGTCCTATTTCTGATCTACTTACTGTCCCAGAAGCAGATTTACTTGCCCTTGCAAGAGCGGGATCTCTTGGACCTTTGACAGTTTTAGATTTCCCTCTGGAAAGGTTGATACATAACTCAGATATTTCAGGTAATGTAAGCTGTGATATATCCCCTTTTCCCATCATGTTAAGAATATCCAACTATTCATCCCTAATTGTTTTCAACAAAAGAGCTTTTAAGGTGTCTTGATCTAGATTTTCCATTTTTGCCCTTTTTATGTTGTAATTAAATCTTTCCAACAAATCTTCTAAGTTTTCATCTTCTTTTTGTAACATCTTGAACACTTCTTCCTTATGATTAACTGGCATACAATAATCCAAGTATCTCTCTAGAAATGCTTGTTTCATATCTTCCCATGTTCTAATAGAACTACTGATTAGACTCATAAACCACTTCAATGCTGCTCCTTTCAAAGTTGAAGGAAATAATTTCAGTTTTTGAGCATCTTGTAGGTAGTCATAAGTCCTACACAACACTTCAAATTCGAATAAGAAAGTTTTAGGATCTTCAGTTTTAAGTCCATAGAAGTTTGGAAGGACAGAGGGTGAAATGTTTTTCATGGTTGTATTGGTTTCTTCATCAAGTATAGGGAACCCAAAAGAGCTTCCTATTCCACCTCTTCCTCCATTTGCACCTCTACCTCCTTCTCCTCTACCTCTACCTCTTCCTCCAAATAGTGTGTTTTCTCCATTAAAAACTCCTCCTCCTCCTTCTTCTGCCATGGTTGACTCTCCTGTGAAAGTGGAAAGTTTTGTATCCCTACTAGGAGTCTTTAGATCTTCTTATATGGCAGGTTCAATGGATGAAGTGGAAGGTTTCTCTAATGGAATAGTTGACCTTAGATCTTCTAGAAGTCCAGGATCAAGGGAGGATGGAAGATGGGTTTCAGTTGAAGGTGTACTAGCTCTGGATCTAAATGAAACAAGTGGTGTTCTAGAAATCAAACTTCTGCCTCTGCTGCTTATAAATATTCCCCTTGAATCTCTCTCCCTATGCATAAAATTGTTTTTGGATGCTAAGAAACAAAGGTTACCTAGTTTTCCCTTCCCCGACAACGGCGCCAAAATGTTTGGTCTCAATCTAGTCTCCTAAACTGAGCTCATTTAATTGTCAACCAGGATTTGTAAACTTCTGAAGTGAAGTGTATTGTATGTACCTAGGTGTTTGTTTCCTAATGCATTGTGTGTAGTGTTTTGTGATGTTTTTGGTCTTTTATGGTGATTTATGATGTTTTTGGTCTTTTGGTGGTTTTATGTTCACAAGGAAAATGCCTAGAAAGTTGATGGAAATGAGCTGATGATTAAAAACAGAGTTAAACCTAATTGATGGATAACAAATGGAAAATGAAATTGGAAACACTGAAGCTGAATCTAAACTATGACTAAATAAAAGCAAAGCTTGATAATGACTTTCAAACAAATAATTCAAAACACAAACTAAACTTGAGAAATGATCACTAAGTATGCAAATCCTCTAACTAAACAGTTAAACAACTAATCCTACAATGATGCAACATTTTTGTCCTTAATTAGAGATTTGAAACAGATTTGGAGGAAAAACATTGATACCATCCTAAGATCTTCTATTCTAGGACTAGTTCCTAGTTCTATTCTGCAATTTAATTGAATGTCACAAAACCTTTACTCAAGAGTTATTGATTTCTTTTTCAAAGTAGTCTTTTAAGGGAAAGCTCTGTTTATGAAATGATGAGGAAATTTCAGAGGTACTTCAGGCCTTAAAATGATGTTGTCTTCTGTTCATATGGTTATAGATCAATTATGGATTTTAGAACAAGAAGAGGTTTGTGAATAATGAAGGCTGTTTTGTTAATCCTAACAACTGAAGTAATCTAATGTGCAGTGAATAATAATTGAATGTGGAGTGCAAATACAATGAGTTGAACTACAACCAAACCTAAGATGTCACTAGCCTAAAACAGTGTTAAACTACAAGTCATTATCAAACCCAAAATAAAATAACTGAATCATGAATTAAGTGCAATGAAACTCCGGAGTATCCTAATTATACTATCATGCATTATTCTATGAAATTATACAGTCTGTTTGTCCATCATTGTTGATATTTTGGAAGAGTTCCTTCTTTTGGAAGAGTTGGAACAATTCTGACTGTGTAATTGAGTGCAAATGCAAATGTAAATGATAAAAGCAATGAAAAACTAAGACATCATATCCATATCCCACTCATCATTATGATATTTTGGACAAGCGTTTAAGAGCAAGAACATAGATGATGCTTAGTGCAAACACACAACTAAATCATTCATTATCACGGTCATGTCTTGGACTCCTTAAGAATTTATTGGAAGAGTTTCTTCTTGTGGAAGAGTGATTAGAACAAGTGTAACTGTGATAGTGAACAACAAAAATTACAACTAAATCCTACAGTACTATAGCCATTTCCCATTCATCATTATAATATTTTGGAAGAGCTTTCTTCTTGTGGAAGAGTTAGAATGAGTACAACTACAGTAGCTAATTAAAAACAACTATGAATTCAACTTATAATCCTACAATACTATAGTCATTTCCCATTCATCATTATAGTCTTTTGGAAGAGCTTCTTCTTGTGGAAGAGTTAGAATGAGTACAACTACAGTAGCTAATTAAAACAACTATTAATTCAAATTCAAAACGTAAAGGCAACTAGAAGACTTATCTAATTTAAACAAAATAAATCCGTGCAAGAGGCAGGGGCCCTCTACCACCTGAGGGAATTCAACTCCAAATTAAATCAACGCCTTCACAACAACACTGTCTGCTTAATTAAAGATGAAAGAACTTGAAGATAACACTCTGCGTCTTCAGAAATGTAGCACAGATTCTAAACAAAATCCAGCATAAAATCTAACATCAAATCTAACATAGCTCTCAGTTTCCCAAGTGTTTATAAAGAAAATGCACATAACAAGACTTGCAACAATTCAGGAACACTATCTTTCCTTATCGGAATCACATTAGGACTCTTGAAGTGGCTACGCGAAGAGGAAAAAGACATCTGGACTGAGACAGTCCTAATAGAAGTCTGCTTTCCTAAATGTGTTCCCACGTTCCAAAACCATACCCAGAATTCGTTTCTTCCTCCATGATGAGAAATGAACCATGTAGACATGACGTGGATTATGCCCATATGCGGTTTTCCTTGAGAGGCCACCTGGAACATACTCAAACGTGAAGGCAACTACAGAATCGCCGGTTAGCTACGGAATGTCTGCATTCTGCAACTAGTTCCGGTCAAAATGCTTTACAATGACAAAAATCACAAAACTTAGCAAGTCAGTCATGTAAATCATTCTAGAAATAATTTTAACTATATTCATTGATCAATTGGGTCTAGGATAGCAATGGACAAGGGAAAATGAGGTAAAATGAGGTGAAAGAAAGCACAATTTTGAGGCTCAACAGGAACCCTCCATTGTGATTTCTTTGATTGAATTACAACACAAATGTGTTTCATAGAGAGTATTAAGGGAAAGGGTCCTTTTCAATATAGAATTTGCATTCTAAGTCTCCCTTTGGGATAGTAGATTCCACATTA
Organism: Pinus albicaulis; assembly: GCA_034641835.2. Lineage (NCBI taxonomy): Eukaryota > Viridiplantae > Streptophyta > Pinopsida > Pinales > Pinaceae > Pinus > Pinus albicaulis. The sequence continues at coordinate 912,364,839 of CM076575.1, forward strand.
GTCATTTTGTCTACTACCACGTGGTTCACCCTTGGATATGGAAGATTTATTTTAAGGGATGAGATAGAGAATATTAATAACACGTTTGATAATATGTTCTACCTTAAGATCCCCGGGGAGTTTTTTTCTTATCGTTCTAAATAGAAAGAGGAGTAAGTCTCCAATCAAAATTTTCTCTTGTATGTTTAAATTCATAGATTGTTTTATTCCCTAATAAAAATTTATCCTTCAACAAAATTGTTGGTCACCTCTCCCATTCCCCATGAAAAATTGAATTCATGCTTGTTCGCAGGATGAATGATCACCCCCCACCTTGTTCCTATTGGGCCTAGGCTTCCTTTTGTACGACAATTGAAAAATATGATGTATTCTCTTATGTTGGGAGGTACATATATTGAATTCAATCCTTTTGGTTCTTATTTTCCAAATCCATTTGGATTCTTTGAAAAACAAGGGGGTGGAAGAAATATTAAAGGATTTTATCCAGACTAATTCTTAGGGATCCAAGTTTTGTCCTTGTCATTTATTTATTTGGCTTGAAAAAATTCCTCTATAATTCTAATTTCCTTTGAAAAAAAATTGATGGAATTTACTTCCTCATTTTGAAAAATGATTTTATTTATTTCTAGCCAAAATTTCCAACACACTACTTTTATTGATGTTTCCCATATCCTTTTCATTTTCTTCTTCCCTGTAAAGGATCCCATGTATCATCCAAACAATACTCTGACTAGACCATGGAGACTATTGGGAACATTAATTCTTCTCTTCAGAGAGTTGAAGACCATATCCAAAGTTTCCATGGGAAAGGGTCATTGAAGGAAGATATGATTAATATACCTTGTTTTTTTATTTTAGAGAACACACCATCAGGATCCTTGCATTCCACACTTTTTAGAGGTTATCCACGGTTAGAATTTTTTTATGGTCCATAATCCAAAAAAATGCATTGATATTAAGAAGGTAATCATGATTCGATATTTACGCCCATATCCTAGATGGAAGTGGAGCTATTTCAAGATCTAGGAGATGGTAATATAATATTTTTACCAAGAAGAGTGAGCACCCCCATCCACATGAACCCACCTCCTTGATTGAGGGTGAGGCACATCTTTCTAGAAGTGAGTCCATTTATTTTCTTTCTCTTATCAACCTTTGTTGAACACTGCCTCAATTTTAGGACTTGCATGTGCCATTTTCCATCCGAGATAGAATATCTTTTAAGCTATTTTTGTTATGATAGGAGAGCCACTCTAGAAGGGGATGAAGGGAAGGGGATAGGCCCACAGGCTACCTCCCCCAATGATGATATCATATCTTAGGCTAATTTTATTTCCATTTCCCAATATCCAAGTTAATTTATATGTGATTAGAAGAATAAACGCTTCTAAAATTATCCATATCTAAGAGTTTACCTTATTTGGGAGTGGATGAAGGACGCATGAATGTATGTCCCTAAAAAATTATTTACAATTGATAATCTATTTCCACCAATCATGATTTTTGATTATTAGGATCCACACCAATTTGGATCCCATAGAAATATTGATAAGATATTAATCTATTATTCCCAATCCTTCCATATTTATAAGATTCTTCCAATTAATTAAATGAAATTTTCTGAGTTTATTTTCCCCATTTCCAAAGATTTTTTATGATTTCTTGGGTCATTCATTGTTTCATAGTCATGGGAACTAGAAGAATTTAGAATATATAGATAAGAATAACTCAGGGGAGAAATATTATCAGAGTTCTCCTTCCTACCTAATTCAACCATTGAGATCTGCATTTCTCAAATAAAATCTAAAATTTATATATCGAATTTCTCCAAGAAGGGTTGCTAAAAGGTTTTAAATACATGGGGATCCAAAATACTATGAAATTGGTCCAAGAATATTTACTTGATATTACGAGGATTTAAAGGCCTTATAAACATTTGGTGGTATTCAAACTATATATATGGATTTCACCTTAATTTATTTTTCTCCCTCATATTGCCATAAATTCATCTAAAAGTGATATGAATCTGTGAACTATAATGCAAGTTGTTCTCCCTAAAACAATGGTATCATCAAAAAAATTTTAGTGGTTAATACTTATGATACCCTCCATTAATCAAATTATATGGAGGAGTTTGGAGAGGAAATCATGTTCAATGAACTTTCTTAGAAATTTATCTATCAAAATGAAGAGGATGGCTGAGAGGAGACATCCTCATATGGGATGACGAGATTCACAAAATAAAATAACGAAGTTGTTGTTGAACAGGTGGAAATCTAAGGAGAAGAGATACAAACTTTCACCCATTTTAAGTAGTCCTCAGCATATCCCATTATCCTAAGAACAAATAATAATAATGAGATCGAGTTTGATCACCATTCCTCCCCCCCCCCCCCGCTCTATATTTACTTGAGTGAATTTATTCTTTGAATAGAACAATATTATCCATAGTTTTCCTTTTCTTTATGAATCCACCTTGATCGTTTGAAATGGGATTGGGGCGAATAGGTTGCAATATTTTCTCCATGATTTTTGTGATTATTTTGTATGAAATTTACACAAAGAGATTGGGAAAAATATTTCAACTGAGGAATTATTTACCTCTTTTAGAACCAAATATAGGAAGGAATAGTTAAGAAATTAAGAGCTCCCCCCATTCATTCTGATATTTTAAAAAATGATATCATCCTTCATAAGTCGAATTTGATCAATTCCCAAAAAATTTAATAGAATGAGCTAGTAATACCATCATGTCCCAATGCATTATCAGGATCAAAGGACTAGACTACCTCCCAAAATTCCTTGGTATATGTAGCCTTCATTAGATGGGAATTTATTTCGGGAGTGACGAAGTTTGGGACGTGGTCCAAGAATTTTGATTCCCTGCATGACTCCACATATCCTTCTTCTATGTATATATTTTGAAAGAAAAAAATGACTCTTCTTTTATTTTCGGGCGGTATGAAATGATATTTCCATTCACTTGGACTTTATTTACACTATTTCTATGCTCCCTCATTTTTATTTTTTTGTGGAAAATTTTTGTATTCTTGTGTCTAGATTTTAACCACAATGTTCTTGATTTGAGTCTCCACATTTCTTCTTCATTTCATAATTTATTATGTAATTCTTCAAATTTTTTTGATCCAGGTGGATATCGATGGCCACCCACCTAATCAATTTGGACCCACACCATCAATTCTTGCAACTTTTCACATTTAGCACCACTTACTATTTTTAGCAGGTTTTTGGGTCCTGCACTCTCGGAGCCATTTTGGGGCCTTAATGATCCAGGTGGATATTGGTGGCTACCCACCTATTCCATTTCAGCCCCCACCATCAGTTCGTTCAATTTTTAATTTGCAGCACAACTTACTATTTTTAGCATTTTTTCGGGTCCTAAACTTCCAGAGCCATTTTGAGGACCTAAATGACTTTTTTTGGGAAAACTGGGAGCAACATGGGTCGACGAATCAGTAATCAAAGTGACAGGAGGAAGTAATACCTCTGGTATCTTGTACAAGTTGTTTCCCAAATTAATAATAACAACACGAGGCCTAGACTCATACACAACATGTCACCTCCACAAGTATGGTTGGCCCAATAATACATCAGCTACATCAAGAGGAGCAACATCACATAATACCTCATCCGTGAATGGCTTGATGTTGTACGGAAGGCGACACTATTGGCGGATGCAAATATCTCTCCCTGGGTGAAGCCACCTGATGGTATATGGCTGCGGGTGTGCTATGGTTGGTAGGACGAGCCGTTTCATGACCTCTGCTGAAACGAGCTTCTTTTGGCTTCCGCTATCAACAAGAAACTGCAGCAGAGAACCCTTCACCCACATTTGCGAATGGAAGAGACACTCCCCCTCCTCTGGATCCTCTAGGTCCTCCCTCTGTATATTTTTGGTGGCAACAATGGCACTGGGATCCGCATCAATGATTTGCTTCCCTTTGTCATTGCCTTTGTCTAGTTTTGACTCAGGATCAGAAAATGCATCTGATTCGGGTGCCTTTAGTTCAGCCACCAATGACTGTTTGGTCCGACACTCGTTTGTGCTGTGAGTGGGGCTGTTATGAAATTCACATCACTTCCCTGTGTCCTTCTTTCGATTTGTGGTGTTGTTCTGATTAGCACTACTTTGGCCTTGCCCCTTGTTCTTTAGTTCGGGGGCACCTTTCAGATCCGCAGATCCAAAGTCTTGCTTCTTCTGCTTAAATTTCTGCTCGATCTTGGCAGCATATCGATATTCCGTGCCAAGAAATGTAATGTCGAGGAACTCCATTTCCTCCTGAATGTGTTTTTGTAGACAGCTGCAGTACTTGAGCACCAAATGTCTCTCTGAATCTTTAACACCCAACTTTGTGCGCAAGCTGTGGAACAGATTCTTCAATTCGTGCAAAAGGGAGTGGCGCCTCTAGAATGGTTGTTGGATGCAAATGTGCCATAGATATATGGTTGAATTTACTAGAAGGGTATTTCTTGGTCCATGATTTCTCTGACCAAGAAAAGATTATTTTTTCACTCCTTAAAGTCGCCCCTCATGTCAAACACTGGTGGGAAACCAACCGTAAGAAAGAGGACAAAGGGGAACCCTCTCTGTTATTGGCCACACCCACTTGGAATTTGTTCCGCGATGGAATCAAGGAACAATATTACCTCATGGGGAGGTATGAGGATAAATACATCCAATGGACCACGTTGCAGCAACAAAGGAATAAAGATGTGCACGAAATAACGAATATGTTCCATACCCTGCGCACAAAGTTGGGTATTAAAGATTCAGAGAGACATTTGGTGCTCAAGTACTGTGGCTATCTACACAAACAAATTTAGGAGGAAATTTATTTCCTCAACATTACATCGCTTGGCATCGCATATCGCTATGCCACCAAGATCGAGCAGAAATTTAAGCAAAAGAAGTGAGACTTTGGATCTACGAATCTGAAAGGTGTCCTCGAACTGAAGAACAAGGGGCAAGGCCAAAGCAGTGCTACTCAGAACAACACCACAAATCAAAAGCATGAAAAAGGAAAGTGGTGTGAATTTCATAACAGCCCCGCTCACAACACAAACGAGTGTCGAGCGAAACATTCATTGGTGGTCGAACTAAAGGTACCTGAATGAGATGCATTTTCTGATCTTGAGTCAGAACCAGAAAAAGGCAATGACAAAAGGAAGAAGATCATTGATTCGGATCCCAGTGCCATTGTTGCCACCACCAAGATCTAGAGGGATGACCCAGAGGATCCAAAGGAGGGGGAGTTCCTCTTCCATTCGAAAATGTGGGTGAAGGTTTCTCCGCAGCAATTTCTTGTCGATAGCAGAAGCCAAAAGAACCTCGTTTCAGCGGAGATCGTGAAATGGCTCGGTCTTCCGACCATAGCACACCCGAAGCCATATACCATCAGGTGGCTTCACCCAGGAAGATATATCTGCATCTGCCAATAGTGCCGCCTCCTTTACAACATCAAGTCATTCACGGATGAGGTATTATGTGATGTTGCTCCTCTTGATGTAGCTAATGTATTATTGGGCCAACCATACTTGTGGAGACGACATGCTATGTATGAGTCTAGGCCTCGTGCTATTATTATTACTTTGGGAAATAACTTGTATAGGATACTAGAGGTAGTATTGCCTCCTGTCATCTCTTTGACTACTGCAAAACAACACAGTAAGATTGTTTCCAAAATGACGAAATTCATTTTCCTTACAACTCGCTCACATGGAAAGAATAATATTGTTTCCACAACCTCGAAACAGGGCTCCCCTGCATGACTACAGTAGATGGAAAAATTCATGGAGGAATACGAGGACATTTTCTCGTCACTCACAGAGGTTCCTCTACACTGTCATGACAAGCACTCCATTGATCTGACACGCAATGCACCACTGCCTGATGTTGCCATACCTCCTGCAAATACACATATAGAATCCACACAGGTACTGTCTGAGGCTAATAAAGAAACCAAATTTAATAAACACATCCAACATGTCTGCCCATAGGTCCATGACATCTTCAACAAATCTAATACCCAGTTCCACAAAATTTGCTTCATCTCAGGAAGGATCTCAACGTAATGGGGACCATTGCTTCCTAAGGAGGGAGGAATGATCTAGGTTTATATTGATGGCCACCCACTTAATCCATTTGGACCCACACCATCAGTTCTTGCAACTTTTCACATTCAACACCAGTTACTATTTTTAGCAGGTTTTCGGGTCCTGCACTCCTGGAGCCATTTTGGGGCCTTAATAATCTAGGTGGATATTGGTGGCCACCCACCTATTCCATTTGAACCCCCACCATCAGTTCGTTTAGTTTTTAAGTTGCAACACAACTTACTATTTTTAGAAGTTTTTCGGGTCCTGAACTTCCGGAGCCATTTTGAGGCCCTAAACGACGTATTTTGGGAAAATCAGGAGCAGCATGGGTCCATGGACCGATGTTGCTCACATCAAAAGTTGTAGTCCTCGAATAGATATTTATAATGAGCTATTTATCATGTCAAATGAAGATCGTATGCCAAAGTTACATCCCGAGGAAGTTGAAACACCAACTTACCCAAACAGGGGTCCACGATTTTGGCACTTCATATCCTAGAGTTAGGTTTTTGGACTTTTCAGTTTTTCCATTGTTTCTCAATAATAAATAGGCCCTTGATCCTCATTTTAACATAGTTCAGAGGTCTATAGCCACCACATCTCTTCTCATAGATTCACTACCAGCACCCTAGCTATTTTATTTCCATTACGTTTGTAAGCATATTTATGTTATTTGATACTAATGAAATGACACATTATTTCCACTGCATCTCTATGTTTATGGTTATTTCTGTATTCTGTTGTTTTCTTGCATAAATCTGGATCAGTGGTATCAGAGTGGTCTGATATTTCTCGATCCTTCTTTGCATGTCCTCAACGAGGTCGGGGTAAAAAGTCGTTAGGGCTTGATCTGGTGGAACCTTAGCAAGATCAGCCTCGCAAACCCCGATGGACGCCCATGGGGGACGAAAAGAAAGACGAGGGAGTAGGAGATCCTATCAAAATATTGCTCTAGGAGGCCCTCTAAAAACAGAGGAACACGATGATGGATAACATTTCCCAGATCCTTCAACGCCTGCCGACCGGCGGTGCATCTATATCCAGCAGCCACTCTGGAGGTGCGACTCCCTTTAAGGTACAAGTAAATTTTGACATTCCCATATTTCGAGGTCAAATAGATGTAGATGTCGTAGATATATGGTTGAATCTATTAGAATGATATTTCTCGTTTCATGATTTTTCCAACCGGGAGAAGATTATTTTTTCACTCCTCAAAGCTACCCCCCATTTCAAGGACTGGTGGGAAACCTATTATGAGAAAAAGGATGATACGTAACCATCTATGTTCTTGGCCGTACCCACTTGGAATTCTTTCCGATACGCCATCAAGGAAAAATACTATCCTGTGGGGAGCTATGAGGAAAAATACATACAATGGACCACGCTGCGACAACAAAGGGATCAAGATGTGCATGAGATGACGAATTTGTTCCATACCCTACAAAAAAAGTTGGGTATCAAAGATTCAGAGAAACATTTGGTGCTAAAGTATCACAGTTGTTTGCACAGATAAATTCAGGAGGAAATGGATTTCATCGACATCTCCTCACTTGGTACAGCATACCGGTATGCTACCAAGATTGAGCAGAAATTCAAATAGAAGAAACGAGACTTTGGATCTGCGAATAAAAATCAAGGAAAAGGTGCTCCCAAACCATAGAAGAAAGGAAAGAGCCAAGCCATGGCGGCTCAAGACAACTTGTCAAAGCCACAAGCAAAGAAAAATACTGCAAAGCTAAAGAAGGACATGGGGAAGTGGTGTGAGTTCAATAAGAGCTCCACTCACAACACCAGTGAGTGTCGGGCCAAGTAGTTGCTGGTGGCCGAGATGAGGGCTTCTGAGTCAGATGCATGCTCCGAATCTGAATCAAAGCTTGACAAGGGGAATGAGAAAGGGAAAAAGATTATTGATGGGGAGCCCAATGACACTATTGCCACTACGAAGATCCATAAGGAGGAACTGGAAGATCCAGAGGAGGAGGAACGTCTCTTCCACTCCCAGATGTGGGTAAAGGGCTCCCCGGTATAGTTCATTGTCGATAATGGGAGCCAAAATAACCTCATTTCAGTAGATGTCATGAAGAGGTTGGGCTTGCCTACCATAGCTCACCCACATTCATACATCATCGAGTGGCTTCACCAAGGACGAGATCTCCGCATCAGCCAACAGTGTCGCCTTCCATATAGCATCAATCCCTTCACGGATGAGCTATTATGTGAAATTGCTCCTATTGATTTTTCTGATGTATTATTAGGACACCCATACTTGTAGAAGTATCATGTTGTGTATGAGTCTCGGCCTTGTACTGTTACTATTACTTTGGGAAATAATTTGTATAGGATACCAGAGGTACCACCTCCTACCGCTATCTCTTTGGTTACTACAAAACAATGCAGTAAGCTCATTTCCCAAACTAGGAAATTTGTTTTCTTGATGATCTACCCCTAGGGTAAAATGAATATTGTGGCCACGACCTCCAAACAGGGCTCCTCTGCACGAAAAAAACAAATGGACAAGGTTGTGGAGGAGTACGGGGACATCTTCACCTCACCCACAGGGGTTCCTCTGCACTATCAGGTCAAGCACTCGATTGATCTAACCCTAGGTGCGCTGCTACCCAATGGACCGATATATTGATGCTCTGTTATGGAAAACGATGAAATCAAGAGGTGCGCTGTATTGACTATCGGGCGCTGAACAAGATCACTGTCCAGAATAGGTACCCGATCCCACGAATTGATGACCTTCTGGACCAAATCAAAGGGGAAAAATATTTCAGCAAGATCGACTTCAAATATGGGTATCACCAGGTACCAATCGAACCCTTTGATATATGGAAGATTGCCTTCAAAGCCAAGGAAGGCCTTTTCGAATGGCTGGTCATGCCTTTCGGGTTGACAAATGCTCCCGCAACCTTCATGAGGTTGATGGACGACATCTTGCCGCCATTCACCAACTCATTTATAGTGGTGTACTTAGATGACATTCTAATCTTCAGCCAGACTTGGGAAGAACACCTCCACCACATCTGACAAGTCCTCCAAACGGTGCGGCAACACAAGTTGTGTGTCAATTTGGAGAAGTGCACTTTCGGCATGACCGAGGTTCAATATCTGGGATACATTATCGATGAAAGGGGGGTGCATGTGGATCCAACCAAGATCCAATTCATTTGGGATTGGCCAACCCCAACCACTATGATAGACCTTTGAAGCTTTCTAGGTCTTGCTAATTTCTACCGTATCCTTCTCTTTATCCTTGTGACCAATATCCTAAACTGAGAAGTGTAACCTGAATCTGATACCATCAATAAACAAAGAAAGAGCAAACCCTTCTCTTTAGTGGCTCTTCATATTCAACAAAGGCTTCTCAGGAGGAAACTTCACGCAATGGGGACCATTTTTTCTTAAGGAGGGACGAATGATTCGAATGGAAAATGGCATCGAACCATGGTATTCATCTACCCATGATATCCATCCACCCATGGTATTGTAAATGTCATCAACCCATGATATTGATCCGCCCATTGTATTTATTCGCCCATGGTATTGTAAGTGACATCTATCCATGATATTCATCCACCCATGGTATGTATCCACACATGTTATTCATCCACACATGGAATTTACCCATGGTATTGTAAGTGGTATCTACCCATGGTATTGTAATTGGTATCTACCCATGGTATTGACTCATGTTTTTAACCCACAATATTCACCTATGGTATCTACACATGGTATTGTAACTCAAAAAATGCTATAAATAACAAGCCTCAGTTTCTAAAAGGACAAATTGTCCACCACAATGTAGCTTCTACAGTTATTCTCTGTTTTAATAAAACAATTTTCTTTGTGGTTTTATTTGCAATGTGTTCTCTCTTTTTTTCTTGCATTCTAATTTTGCAGATCTTGTCAGATCCATTTCAATTTTTTAGATCTTGGGGACCTCCCCCCAAGATCTGGATCAGTGGTATCACATGTGATGAATCTGTTCCATACCCTCTGTTGAACCCTAAAAAAATTCCTTTCTTTTCACCAAATTTCACTTCATTCCATTTTTAATTTATTATTTATAGGCCTAAAAGATCAATAGGAATGATTAAAATCACTTTAAGAATACATGCAATGAATGACTTATTATACTTTTGTGGTTTTGTTGCCATAGTGATTTTTGAGAAGACTTAGCTACAGAATGCAGTCATTCTGTAGCTAGTCATATAATCCATAGCCATCTTTATGTTTAAACAGGTTACAGGTGTCATTTGAGGGAAAGACGTATATGGTTAGACTCCAAAACTCTCCTCCATAATTCGTTTTCCTCGACGAAGGTTGAGAAAAAATCTGAAAGTGGTTATGCACATGGAAAAAGCCAAAACCAAGAAGTAGACTTCTACAAGTATAAGGAATATACAGTTGTATTCAGCAAAATACAAGTCATCAACAAGAGTTCTAGTTCGATTTTGATTATAAAATACACCTATGCCTATTTCTACTCAATGACAGTTATGTATTTTCTTATAAAAATAACTCGGTGAACCGAGAAATAGTTAGTTGATGTTTAGTTTTTAGTTTTCAAAGACTGTGATACTCTATTTCTAAGCATTTTTCTTCTAATGAAATAAGTATAACCTTGATGCATGATCTGAAGCAACTTTAAGAAGTTAAGGATTTGTGTGCCAATCTGATGGTAGAGGGCCCCTACTATCTGAAAGGCTTTTTGCATATTTTCTAGATAAGTGACCTTTAACTCTTTTTTTCTTAACTTAGGCGGTTTTCTGAGTTTATTCTCTTGCATCATGTTTCATGTCATTTACTTACATCGAATATTACCATCAATCTTATTCTCATGAGCTGTTCCAATATATCACTAACACGTGAATGAGATCTAGCTATAGTACTTTGAGTTAATTGTATTTTAATTCAGTTATGTTCATTGCATTTCAGTTCTGTTAGTTCATTGCATTTCAGTCCTGTTAGTTAATTGCATTTCAGTCCTGTTAATTAGATTTACAAGACCCTCATTATTTTATAAGCTGCTCTTGTTCTCAACTTCTTCTAAAACATCATTATCTTATGAACAAGAATTAGTTATATCATTTTGATTTCTTGACTGTTCTGCAATTATGTAAGAGATTCTCATAATTTTACAAACAACCTTTTTCCCAAGTTGTTCCAAGAAATATCTAACCTTTGAATGAGGCTTAATAGTAACATTTTGATTTGCAGAATGAGTTAATTCTACTGTCATAAGCTATTTTAGCATAGCGTTCCTTACTATGTTGCAGATAATATTTTCTCAAAATGTTCCAACAAATTTCTAACAACGAATAAGATTTTCTCTGTGATGTTTTAAGTTGTTTTTTACTAAAGAGAACCTCATTAAATCAAACTAATCATTTTCTCAGTTTGTTCCAACATACCTCTAATGAAATGAATTGGACTAAGTTTAATGTTATGAGTTACTTTTCTTAGCAGTTTTACAATCTGTGGATTAGCATTTTATGTTCTTGGTGCCATTCATAGTTTAGAGTAGATTTTATTATGTTTTAGTGTGATCAATAACTTCTCCTTGCTAGAAATTTAGTTATTTTCCCCTTAGCATAAAAACACAAAACCAAAAACACTGGAAAAACACTAAGCACAACGAAGTAGGAAGAAGATACCTAGGCATAGATGGTGCACTCCACTTCAACAATTTACTAGCCCTGGTTGAAAATTTATGATATCAATTTAGGAACAATAAGTTGAGTAAACACCCTCATTCCCATACCTAGGGTAATCCAACATGCGGTTCAAACCCTCATTCGGACAAATGGACCTGAGAATGATCCTGATCTGGAAAATGAAATCTGCTCCTTTTTTTAGGCTTGTTATTTATAGCCTTTTTAAAGTTACAATACCATGTGTAGATACCATCGGTGGATAAATAGGTGCTAATGAAAACTCCATGAATTTATTGGGTGGCGAGTTTGAAGATCAGATCTGAAAATTTTGGTGAAAATTTTTAAAAATGCGCAACTAATCCGGATCTTGGGGGGAGGCACCCAAGATCTAAGAAAATTGAAATGGATCTGACAAGATCTACAAAATTAGAATGCCATAAAAAAGAAGAAGAGAAAACAAAGAAAATAAAACCGCAAAGAAACTTGTTTTATTAAAACACAAAGTAATTGTAGAAGCTACATTGTGGTGGAAAATATCTCCTTTTACAAAGTGAGGCTTGTTATTTATAGCCTTTTTTTGAGTTACAATAGTATCGGTAGATACCATAGGTGGATACCATGGGTCAATACCATGGGTAGATACCACTTACAATACAATGGGTAGATACCACTTAAAATACCATGGGTAAATAAATACAATGCGTGGATGAATACCATGGATCAATAACATTTACAATACCATGGGTGGATGGACAACATGGGTAGATGAATACCATGGGTGGATGCCATTTTCCATTCGGATTATTCCTCCCTCCTTAAGAAGAAATGGTCCCCATTGCGTGAAGTTCCCTCCTAAGAAGCCTTTTTTGAATATGAAGAGCCACTGAAGAAAAGCGCTTTTTGTATTTAACCCATAACCATGATGAACGAAGATTCAAGGATAGAGATACCATGTAATGCTTGTGACCAACTATGATATTGACAGTGTGCGGCCTAGAAAACGGACTTCGATGAAGTGTGGGTTTGTGCATGAACCAAAACCATGACAATTAAAGATCCGAGGATAGAGATACCCTATAATGCTTGTGAAAAACTGTGTTACTAACAATGTGCGGCCTAGCAAATGGACTTCAATGAGAAAGATTTTGTGTGGTTGACCCATAACCGTGATGCTGATTGTTGACGAAGTTGAAGGTGCCTACATAGCTTGGGGTGGGAGGGCACGTCTCCAAATAACCCAAGTCGAATTATGCTATGCTGAAACTGATGAATATGAAGCAGATGCCTACTAAAGCAGGGTGGGAGGGCATGTCTCCAAAGGGAACCTGCTCTGAATGTTGCTCCAAATTGAAAATTAGCATAACTCGGTAAATATAACTCAAAATATTTATTATAACCTATTTTTGGAAATGGAATGATCATTTTGCATCTTCCCATGTGTTTGAAATCGCTATATGGAGATTCTATACTCTCATATTTGCGCTGGAACTGTCCCACCATCACAAAATTTCTAAAAAAATAACTAATTTTAAATCACCGATAATTCTCTCATCCGAACTCTAATTCGACCAATTTTTTTTTTGAAATCGGGTGATTTTCCAAGAGGAGCACAAATATTTAACCATCTATCTAAAATTTCCCACTTAAAACTGTAAGAAATGATAGGAGATCCATCGTCCATGAATTTTCGTCAGAAAAATTGCTTCAACATTGTTGATTTAGAATCGTTGATATCTCCCTCATCCGAAATGTGACCCCAATCATTTGGATCCAAACGCATCCATTTCCCTAATATAACCTAAATACCCTGGGTGGATGCCATTTTCCATGCTATTTCAATTTTTTTTAGATTTTGGGGGCCTCCCCCTAAGATCCAGATCAGTGGTATCAGATTCAGGTTACGAATCCATGGGAATGAAGGTTTGAAGCATATTTCAATTTCAATTTTTGGCAGAAATCTTTAGCAAAATCCATAAATTTCTTGGGCGGCGAGTTTGAAGATCAAATCTGAAAAAATTTAAGACCAAATCTGGATTCCTTGCAAAAAAATACCCAAATTCAAAAAAAAAAAATTCGGTCGAAATGGAGTTCAGATGAGGGAGATATCATTGATTCTAAATCAACAATGTTGCAGAAAATGTTCTGACGAGAATTCGTGGACAGCGGCTCTCCTGTCATTTTTCAAAGTTTTAAGTGCAAAATTTCAGATAAATGGCTATAGATCTGAGCTCCCCTTGAAAAATCACCCAAGTTCAAAAAATAAATCGGTCCAGTCGAAGTCCGGATGTGGGAGTTATCGTTGATTTAAAATCAACTATTTTTTCAGAATTTTGTAACGACGGGATAGTTTCACCGTGCATCTGAGAGTTTGGGGTCTCCAAATATCGATTTAAAACACATGAGAAGATGAAGAATGATCATTCCATTTCCAAAAATAGGTTATAATAAATATTCTAAGTTATATTGACCGAGTTATTCTCATTTTAAATTTGGAGTAGCATTTGGAGCGGGTTCCCTTTAGAGACGTGCCCTCCCACCCCGCTATAGTAGGCACCTTCTTCACATTCATTAGTTTCAGCCTAGCAACATTTAGTTTGGATTATTTGGAGACGTGCCCTCCCATCCCAAGCTATGTAGGCACTTTCTACTTCACCAACAATCAACATCATGGTTATGGGTCAACTGCACAAAATCCTTCTCATCGAAGTCCATTTGCTAGGCTGCACACTGTTAGTAACATAGTTGGTCACAAGAATTATAGGGTATCTCTATCCTCAGATATTTTTTTTTCATGGTTTTGGTTCATATGCAAACCCACACTTTGTAGAATTCCATTTTCTAGGCTGCACATTGTCCATATCACAGTTGGTCGCAAGCGTTATAGGGTATCTCTATCCTCAGATCTTCGTTCATCACAGTTATGGGTTAACTACGTGAAACCATTCTCTTCAGTGGCTCTTCATATTCAACAAAGGCTCTTCAGGAGGGAACTTCACGCAATGGGGACCATTTCTTTTTAAGGAGGGAGGAATGATCTGAATGGAAAATGGCATCTACCCATGTTATCCATCCACCCATGGAATTTACCCATGATATTGTAAATGTGAACAACCCATGGTATTCATCCACCCATTGTATTTATTCACCCATGATATTGTAAGTGACATCTATCCATGATATTCATCCACCCATGGTATGTATCCACCTATGTTATTCATCCACACATGGAATTTACCCATGGTATTGTAAGTGGTATCTACCGATGGTATTGTAAGTGGTATTGACCCATGGTTTTGACCCATGGTATCCACCTATGGTATTGTAACTCAAAAAAGGCTATAACTAACAAGCCTCAGTTTGTAAAAGGACAGACTGTCCACCACAATGTAGCTTCTACAACTATTCTCTATTTTAATAACACAATTTTCTTTGTGGTTTTATTTTCTTTGTGTTCTCTCTTTTTTTCTGGCATTCTAATTTTGCAGATCTTGTCAGATCCATTTCATTTTTTTTAGATATTGGGGGCTTGCCCCCAAGATTCGATCAGTGGAATGATCCAGATTTATGTAGGAATGCAACATAATACAGAAATAACCATAAACATAGAGATGCAGTGGAAATAATGCATCATTTCATTAATATAAAATAACAGAAATATGCTTACAGACCTAATGGAAATAAAATAGCTAGGGTGCTACTAGAGAATCTCTGAGAAGAGATGTGGTGGCTATAGACCTCTAAAATGTGTTACAATGAGGCTCGAGGACCTATTTATTATTGAGAAACAATGGAAAAACTGAAAAGTCCAAAAACCTAACTCTAAGAGATTAAGCGCCAAAACTTTGTGGCCCCGTTTGGGTAAGTTGGTGTTTCAACTTCTCGGGGACGTAAATTTGGTATCCAATATCTGTTTAATGCACTCAATAGTTCATTAGAAATATCTATCCCATTTTTCCCAAAAAATTTCGTTTAGGGCCTCAAAACGACTCCAGAAGTTTAGGACCCGAAAAACTGCTAAAAATAGTAAGTTGTGCTGCAACTTAAAAACTGAACGAACTGATGGTGGGGGTTCAAGGGGAATAGGTGGGTAGCCACCAATATCCGCTTGGATCATAAAATGCATCTGATTAAAGGAATACTAAATGCATCTAGCATGTCTACCCACAGGTCCATGACATCTTCAATAAATCTAATAACCAATTCAACAAAATTTGCTTCATCTCAGGAAGGATCTCAAAGAAATGGGGACCATTGCTTCCTAAGAAGGGAGGAATGATCCAGGTGGATATCGATGGCCACCCACCTAATCCATTTGGACCCACACCATCAATTCTTGCAGCTTTTCATTTTCAGCACCACTTACTATTTTTAGCAAGTTTTCGGGTCCTACACTCCTGGAGCCATTTTGGGGCCTTAATGATCCAGGTGGATATTGGTGGCCACCCACCTATTCTATTTTAACCCCCACCATCATTTCGTTCAGTTTTTAAGTTGCTACAGAACTTACTATTTTTAGCAGTTTTTCAGGTCTTGAATTTCTGGAGCCGTTTTGAGGCCCTAAACGACGTTTTTTGGGAAAATAGAGAGCAACATGGGTCCATGGACTGATATTGCTCACATTGAAATTTGTACTCCTTAGATATATCTTTCTAATGAGATATTTAGTGCATGAAACGAAGATCGGATGCCAAAGTTACGTCCCCGAGAAGTTGAAACACCAACTTACCCAAACAGGGTTCCACACTTTTGGCGCTTCATCTCCTAGAGTTAGGTTTTTCAAATTTTTAGTTTTTCCAATGTTTATCAATAATAAATAGGCCCTCGAGCCTTATTGTAACACAGTTCAGAGGTCTGTAGCCACCACATCTCTTCTCAGAGATTCGCTACCAGCACCTTAGCTATTTTATTTCCATTACATCTGTAAGCATATTTTTGTTATTTGATATTAATGAAATGACGCATTATTTTTGTTGCATCTCTATGTTTATGGTTATTTATGTATTCTGTTGCATTCCTGCATAAATTTGGATCAGTTTCATTTTATTTCAGAAGTAATTCCCTTGTCACTGAAATATCTTCGATTTGTTGAAGAGTTTCTTCTAGCTTATTTTGAAGTAGATGGACTCCATCTAATTTAAAATGGGACCATTTGAGGACTCATTTTTGTATTTCCTCCTTTGGGAATTTTATTTTTTTTTCCCTTATGAGTATAGTTGAGCCTACAATCCATCTGGAGAAAAATGTATTAACCAAGGCTTTGAATTCTTTCTCATTCACCCATGCTGGATTATATCGAAAGGAAATGTGCCCTTGTTTTGACAACCACTTGATGGAAAACTTGACAAGGTGATGATTTGAACCTCCCCAAGTGAGATGCATAGAGGATAGGGATATTTTTTGGTTAAGAATATCACTATCATCCAAAAATGGCTCTAGCCTAGAAACCATGAATCTTGGTTTAGCCTGCCAGCTATGAAAATTTGAAGGAATGATCTTCCAGAAGTAGTTTTTATCGACGTGACCTAGTTTGAGGAACTGAGGTATAGAACCGTTTAGGACCATTTTGATGTCTTGAATGAAATTTGTGTGTGGGGAGTGGGGAAAATGATGGGAAGTAGGGGAAAGGGATGAGTGGGTGTACTTTCTTGCTTAAGCATTAAACTAGACCATGTGTTGGAATTATGCAGTCATATACCTTTCCAATGGGTGTAAGAAATATGTGAATAGGAATTTTAATGTAAAATTTATGCCTATTGGAAGTTGAATTTACATGATTAACTACCATAATTTGAAAATTCATGAACAAGGGGCTAGCAAAATGAAGACTATGAAAAAGTATCTCGAAGAGTCAAATTTGTAACTCTAATTGACAGTTGGATTCAAACTTCAAACCCCTAGTTGGCTACTGAGTTGTATTATAACTCAGCTGAATAGAAGGAAAATAGGATCCATTATATTGGAGTGCATTTTGTTCCATAATAGTGCATAGTAGCTGATAGTGGATAGAGAGAGAGTGAAAGAAAGGGGTTTGTATGATGTAAAAACCCACATGCCACAAGTATTAGGTAAATCCATAGAGAGTGCTTTCTCCTTTGGTAATTTCATTATTTCCTTTCCAAATAAATGAGAGTTGAACAACCTTACATTATTGTTGGATTTTCTCTTGAAAAAGCTACCATAACCTATCTTCTTGTTCATTGTGATTAGTTTGTGTTTGTATTTCATTACTTTATATTTTCCCCATCTTACTTATTGCATATATGAAGATCAAAATAAATAATAGCAAGTTACATATATTCTAAAATAAATAACCCATTATAATATATATTTTTCTCACATTATTATAATGTTCCTCTTAATAACTTACACCTTCCTCACATTATTATAATTCACATAGATTATTGTGTTCAATTTCTACTTCCTATTAGTATATACCGTGTAATCTCTTTTTTATTTTTATTTTCTAAAATTATTTAATTTTTGGGATGAGAGGTGTTTGATAGTGAAATATAGTGGAGATGTTTAGACGTTAGGAATAATGTAGGAAAGATATTATATAAACATTTTTACTGCATACTCAAGATGTTGAATTTATATTTATTTACATGTTATTTTTATCCATTCTTATGTAAAGATTTTCTTAAATTATTGTGGGAAGTAATTGGTGGTCAAAATTTTATTTACCTAAATATGAGCTATTTTCAAGGATTTTATTTTTGTATTAAACAATCACTACAAAAAATAATTAAAAATCGTCCATGAATATTCTAAGAATATCAATAAATTATGGCATAAAATATATGACCTAGTGATACACATGACATTATACAGGCCTGGGTCCATATTAATTCTGGATCTACCAAGTGTGGAGAGAGATCAAATATCTCTTTTCATTTTGAATGAGGTTTACATCTCAAGAGATTTGATCCCTCTCATCAGAGTTAACATGGATGTACGTTGATACCATGATTTATCATAAACATGGAGATCAAAAACCACAAATAACTTGACTAAGTCTGTCACCACTACTAAACTTACACCATAAAGAAATAAATTATTTAATATTACTCCATCAGAATACTAATCCATATATCACAGTAATATATTAGAATCATCTTGGATTGAATATTTCGCATCTTATTATATGGCAATTATTATATACCTCATACATAAGTTCTCTTGGTGATTTTATATGTTACATTAGTACGATAAAGAAATCTCCTATAGTACTGTGGGTCTAATTCCTAATGTCTTAATTATACTTTTGAAACATTTTTGTTTATTGGTGTACAAATACCCTTATGTCATATCAAACATAAGTCGAGAATCATAGTTTAAATAATTAAGGAGAATTTATCAAATGTTATAATCTATTTGGATACTTCTCCTTGGGGGTGGCGATCAACTGGCATCAATTTAATTTCCATGGTTGTTTGTGCCCATCGTTGATTTGGGTAACCCTAGATCCGATGGTGAGTGCTTCATCTCTGGAGGTTAGGGTGAACTCTCCAACCCTATGCGCCACACACCCACTCATTCGAAATTCAACTCTATTACGATTACTAGAACTGCAAGTTTTGTTTCCGACTCTTCATTCTGGCAGGTGACCCATCTCTTTCATTGTACTCCTTGAACTGTTCTTCATGGCTTCAGCTTAAATTTTTATCTCTTTATTGGGAATGTCTATCTCCTGTATTTGTGGCATGGAAATATTCCAGGCATTTACTCTACCTTCAGAGTTCTTTCCTTTGACTGTTTACTTACGTATAATGTCACAAAGGTCTCCACTATGGCCCAAGCATGTAAAGATACTTCCTTGTTTGTTCAAATTTCGTATCATTTTTGCGTTTGAACTAGGGTAATTGTTTCTGTGATGGAAACAATCCTCAGTTATTTCTAGTAATTACTAAATAATGATCCTCGAGAATTAAATGGCCAAAGTCTTATCGACAGGTGGAAATATTATTTCCATTGTTTCCCCTGAATGGGATTTATGATGTCGACCTCCATGCATGTTGAATTGGACAAGTAAACCTCAAATTTTTTCCCTTATGTTTTATTTTTGTTTTACAACGAAATTTCCTCCTATTGGAGGCTTTTTACTTGCAGTAGCTTTACTTAATATCTTTTCTGTTGTTAGGCTAGACACAATGTTGTCGGAATTTCGTGGCATAGAAGAAGTATCCCGGGTCTCACAACATGCCATGCAATTACCAATGTAAGCTTGACCTTGCACCCACTTCAAACCTTTATCACAATTTTTTTTAATGCATTTTCTTTAGTTTACTGAGAGTAAACCCTCTCCATGAATAGATGTGGCCTTCCACCCTTAATCTTATTGCATGAGAGAGTTTCTGTGTTACCTCTTGTCATGAAGGTTTTTGCACAATCATTTACTGAGGCTTAAATGTTAACAACAATTAATTCTTGGTTTTTCTGTCCATTCTTGATACAAGAGGACATTGGTTGTATTTTTTGTAATTTTGTTTGGTTATAAAATGTATTTCAAAGGTTGTTTTACTTCTGCGCGTGTTGCACAACCCATACATTGTAGAAGATAATTCTAGTTTTTTGATGCAACTGATATTTGCACTATTATAGTTTGTTATCTATATACATTTCTATTTTAGAGCGATTCTCTCAGGCTATGTTTACATGCATGTTTTATTTTACATTCCTATAATGCTTCCAAAATTTAGACAATGTTTTAGTTCTATGTGTTGATCTTTTAGGCTTCTATAAATATGTAGAAATTTTCCATCATTTTTAATCTTTTTAAGCCTTACAACACTTAATTAAATTCCGCATAGAAGTTTTGTTCTTCAATATAATAAGCCTTATTGGCCAGTGGACCATGATTTCTACCTTGTAGTTATGGGGATCAACTTCTAAACCTATGTGCTTGCTTATATTCCTTACACATAATGTTTTAAGTATTTCTAATTATGGTTACCAACTACAATCTTCATGTCTTCTATAACTCTAGTTTTATTTTTCGATTTTTCTCTGTGTAATATTTTATATTCCTACAATCGAAAATTTCTTATTTTTCTCAAAAATATTTAGCAATTATGATTTATGGCATAAATCGTTAAGCATCATTCGTTTGTTGTTTAATATAGCTATTATATTTCTCTATATTCTCTATATGTACGCAATTTAGAGTAGGAACAAATTACAATACTTTAAACAAAAATAAATTTTATATTTATTTCTATTACAATATTTCTTGCTATTTGGGTTAGTTCTAGACTTGTCACCTCTTTAAAAGTATATGGAACTCAATATTGCCACTAAATAACAGAAATAATAAATATTACCATTATAGAAACTTCATATGAAATTTTCTTTCTCTCTTATCAAACTGGAACAGTAAATTTAAAATACTTATGTCTGTATTCTCTATTAACCGATGGCACCACCCAACCTTGAGATATTTGATCATGTCCTCTTCTCCCCCCATTTTCCGCACCAGATTCTAGATAGAAGGTTTTTATTTTCTGAAGTTAGACCTCAAGACCTTTGTGGATTCTACCACTCTCTCAAGTTACAAAGTTCCATTGGTAAACTGCCAACTCTGTATAACTTTGTGTCCTTCACAACATGCTATTGTAAAACAATTTTTTTCTTTCAAGAATAGAACCCCTTCCACTTCTCAAGATTTCCTTTGATCCTCTTGTGGAAGGTAACTTTCATATTATACCTCTCCCTTTTACTCTAGAATCTTGGAATTCTTTAATAGACAGTTAATAAATTTCTCAATGTAATTTTTTTTATTCATGAAAATAAAACTCAAGTTTCTTTATTAAAAAATAACCTAATTCGTTAATTATATTTTCACTTAACAATTAAAATGTATCAGTAAAAGTATCTTAAACATAAATTTGAAAACAAAATTGGGTGTTACATCTTCGTCCATTAGAGGTAAAGACCATCCTCAGTGTTTATCTCATTACGGAAACATTTCAAGATATGTCTCTCAAATAGAGTTTTCGTCCTCCCAAGTAGCCTCCTATGGGCTAAAGTGCTTCCATTGCACCTTAACCTGGGGGACGACTCACCTCTGGAGCATTATTTCTCTTTGATTGAGAAGACGCTAAGGTTTTACCAGAAATTTGTCATGTAGTTCTACCTGCAAACAATAGATTTACACCCTTATTTTCTGGAAGTCATAATGTAAACATAAGTTACATGTACACTTTGCGAGTGTATCACATGTTTGGGGTCATGTATGTATCACTTCATTAAAGATACATTAAAGACATTATGTACCAATATGTGACTAGGTAAAGCCAGTCGATAAGCCATCGTCCCTATCCGTTCTAAAATTTGGAAAGGTCAAAAATATCTGGGAGCCAATTTGGAACAAGTATTCCACCTTAAGGTGCTATTCTTGGGTTTAGTTATTAAATACACGTGGTGACCTGCTTCAAATTCTCGAAAGGTTTTTTTTCGATTGACATATATCTTCTGCATGTCTTGGGATGCCTTTAAATTTTGACTAATTTTTCTCACCTCCTACACCATTTCCTCCAGCATGTTCGGTGCAAGCATTAGTTTGGTTTCTAGACTACTCCAATTTATGGGGGTTTGGCATTGTCTTCCATACAATGCCTCAAAAGGACTCATCTTGAGATATTCCTGGTATCGATTATTGTAGGCGAATTCAACCAGATGTAAATACTCCTTCCACTTTGTGGGTTGCTGCATCACATACATGCATTGCATGCCATCTAATATCTGATTCAACCTTTCGGTCTATCCATCCATTTGAGGATGATAGGTTGTACTAAACTCTATATGTGTCCCCAAGCTAGTGAATAGTCTTTTCCAAAAATATGAGGTTAAATTTACATCTCGATCTGAGATGACAATTATTGGAATGTCATGTAGTCTAAATATCTCCCTAATAAAGATATCAACAATATGTACAATATTCTAAGTTGACTGAACAAGTATGAAATGAGCTACCTTGTTGAGTCTATCTGTCACCACAATTATTAAATAATTGTCTTTTGCTTCTCAGTAGACCTGTGACAAAATTAAGGGATATGACTTCCCATTTCCATTCTAGTACATGAATGGGTTGAGCAAATCCTGCTGGATGTTAGTTCTCCACCTTAACTTGGTAACACTCCAAAAATTTAGTCAAATATTTGGAAATGTTCCTACACATTCCAGGACAAAAATAGTCCTTTATAATTGTTGTCAAGATCTTCTCACATCCGAGGTGTCCAACATAGGAACTCCGATGATATCAATCCAAAATCATCTCCTTCATTATTATGTGGTTTGGAATACATATCTACCCTCTAAATACTAAGACATGTTTATCATTAATTCCATAATCATATTGCTTTCCTTGTTTTTATGTTTCTCTTGCTTGCTGCCATAAGAATTGATACTAAGGGTCTCTCTTTCTTGCCTCACTGATTTGCTCCTAGAACTTAGATTTTGTTTGATTAAATTAGAGTTCATATATTCATATTAGTGTCCTACTTAAAGTATCATCTATGTGGTTCTCTTTACCTTTCACACGTTGAATTTCAAAATCAATTTCACTTAGGAACACATTCCATCTTTCTTGATGGGAATTCAAATCATATTTTTTAAAGTAACTGGTTAGGCTACTATGGTAAGCTTTTAGCAAAAAAAATTTCCCCAACAAGTAATGTCTCCAAACCCAAAGAGAATGCACTACTGCAGTCAACTCTAAATCATAAGAAGAGTATCGCTACTCATGGTCCTTTACCTTTTTGGATTCATACACTATTACCTTGCCATACTGTGTTAGTACTACTCCCACCCCTTCCTTACAAGCATTCGTGCAAACTTCAAATTATCTGTTTGGTTCAACCACTCACAACACAGGCACACAATTAATAGTTCCTTTAACCATTCAAAACTGGCTTGACATTCACTAGTCCACTTATAAACTCATCCCTTCCACTACAAGGAAGTAATGGGAAAATATATCTGTAACTCCCATACATTTAAGAAATAATAAATTTTTTTTTTTACTTACTATACTAAAATTAACCCATAATCCAAAGTTAAGTTACTATTCATTACATAAATATTTTAACACCTTATATACCTTACCATTACACAACACTTTTCATTAAGGCTTTGGTCTTAAACGATAATTATACATATAACTTACCATCAACTTGTCATAATATATGATTTTATTTTTTATTCTGTCGACATATAACCTTATTGTATATCATTCAATAGACATTATCACCGGGTATTATTTTAACATTACTCCTCTGCTAAGGTTTACCACACCCCGTAAACGTTGATGTTGTGAATTGGTTCTCCCAAGGATTCTCTGGAATGAAATATGGATATTCAATGCTAAGTACCTGACATTCATTTTGGTTTACAGGTGTGTGATTTGCTTATATCTATTGTGATTTTTTATGGTCCTCCTCGTAATCTTCATCATTGGATCTAGAGGGATCGACTGTGAATTTTCCAACGGGAAATTTGACATAGGTTTTCTTGCCAACCCTATCTGGCAGTCTCTTAGCTACTGCTTGCTGCGCCAAGGAGTCATTTAGCGTGAAGGGTTTACTCTAACTGAGGGTTTTATCCATTGGAGGGTTCGTTTCTGGCGATGGAATGGATATTTCAATGAACCAGTTCTTCGAATGCAGAAGAGGAGGAGCCTCTGTCCCTCATCCTCCATCTTCTGGCTGGTTCTCCGTATTTCCTAATGGTTGTTTCGAACATCGGTGCTAATCCAGAGGGTTTGTCCTCTGTGCAGAATAGGTGACACATCAAATTTATACATTATTTCTCATTTTCCTCACTGGACTTTATCACCGTTAACCTTCCATGAGTTTGTAACTTAAGATGTTTTTCTTTTTTTAATTCAAGCTACTTAACTTGGAATGGAACGGAGAGTCCATCCTTAGAGGTATTCGAATTTTAATAAGAGCTACCTAATTTTTTTTCGCTCTTCCTTTACCACACAATATTTCATGGAATTCTTGATTACATATACAGAACCTTATGTGTTTTTTGTCGCTTGTAGGTGCATTATAATTTTAGAATGGTCATTTTCCCTACAATACTTCGAATTTTATTTTCATCGGTTTACTCCAACTCCTTAAATAGCTTGCTCAGCTTCCACCAGGCATGCTTGTAAGGATATTCGCTCAATGACAAAGGTGTACTGTTCCCCAATCATTTAACCTTGTTTTTGGGGATGAATACTTCTTCCCAAAACTAGTTTAACGACTTCTCTATTGAACATATTTTCTGTGTAGTTATAGTGTTAAACCTTATGTCTTTCACTCTTGTGATGACCTTCAGATGTTTAAATAGTATTATTTTAGGAGAACACAAATATTTTCTTTTCCTATAGTTAATTTTGAAACTTCGGCTTCTGGGTTTAACTATTTTGATTTGTATCACGGGAATATATTATTACAGTTTGTAAAGTAAGTTTTTCAAGACAGTTTTCAATTCCCATTCTTTACTTAGGTTAATCGAACTACGGTTCTTGTTCTAAAATTTATTCAATATGTGAATATATTACATGCAGATATTTCACTCCAGATTTATGTATCTAATATATGCATTTCCTATTTTTATTACCTTACCAAATTGTTTTCGGTCAAGGGTTTTATTTGTAAAGAGTCTTAGTACTATCTTTACTGTTAACTGAATATGAAGGTTTCTCTGTTATTTTTACTGTTAAATAAATATGAATATTTCTCTACTATTTTTATTGTGTGGAATTTATATTTGTTTCTTCTTTTTATTCTTAGGGTGTCCAGACCACCGATCTACTCCGTCTGAGAATAGATACCAGGGTTAATGATGTGTACCGGGTTAGGGTCTCCTGCACCTAGTACCAATGGTTAACCCAACTGAGTTTATGATACAGTAAACTTTCGAGTTGAATTTATTTTCTTGCATAGTAATAGAAATCTTCAATGTTCACTTATCTCTGCATATTATATTTATTAGTAGTGGTTACTGCTACATGATTTCTATTAATTTAAAATAATCTTTATAGTAAAAATGAATGGTACAATTTAGAGATTTCATAGTTTAGTTAGTTTACTGTGAGTATTTAATATACCATACTTTCTTAGTAACCTCCAACAAATGATAAAAATGTCTGCAAGATAAAGCCTGTAGAATCTACTAGAGTAGTTCACAACATCTTGCCTTAGTGTACAGAGTATTATGATTTCCATAACTTCACATTTCTAATAAAAAGTAAATATCCAATAGAATATAGATTTTATAAGTCTTAAAAGAAAATTTCCAAAAAATTAAGATTATAACACAGTCTGTCTAAATAGAAAAGTTTCAATAGAGAATATATTATAACATAGTCTGTCTAAAAGAAACAGTTTTCAACAGAGAATAGATTATAACATAGTATTTCCCTGGTCTAGATATCTGTTACTGTATATAATAACTTAAAGAACAAAAAATATTTTCTGAATATAATAATAAATATACATTCACTTATCTGAACTAATTGAGTCAGGCTATGGTGTCCTCCCAACCAATAAGAGAGGCAATGATGTCCTACTCTTCCCCCATGCTTCCACTAAAAGATACGTGTTGACAGTAGATTTTCTGCTGTGACCTCAGGAGAACAAGTCCAATGAGTACCAGAAATATTCAGAATATTTAAGTGATTTCCACTGGTCTCTACCAGCTCAGGAAACTTTTCACTCTCTCCTTAGCCCATGAACAGGAACCCCTTTCATACTGGGATGAGTCTGTTATCCCTAGAGGAGCAGGTAACTGTTCGATTGTCCAACCACCTTTCAGTTCTTGGAAAACATTTACCATAAACCTTTTACTTTAATTTCGATAACTTATTTTAATATTCATAATTAAAAAGAAGGAAAATAACTTTTCCAGAAAAATAATAATTGTCTCAGACTTTTTCCTTAAAAAATATTAAAAATAATTTTAACTAGTTAACAACTAGTTAGCAGTAAATGAAACTATCACAACTTGCCCCATTGGAAGTAACATTGTCATCGGTGTTTCACTCTAGCTCGGAAAATATCTCTGGGTAAGCCTCACGCACAAATATTTTGTCCTCCCAAGTAGCCTCATTCGGGCTGAAGTGCTTCCACTAAAATTTAACCTGGGTGATGACTCGCTTTCGGAGCATAATTTCTGTCTTGTTAAGTATGTCTTGCAGCTCGACCAGAAACTCTCCATCTTACTCTACCTGAAAACAACAAAGTTCCTTTTCAAATTCTCATAAGGAAATTGTATTTTAAGTTAGGATTTTTAATCTATCCTACCTGTACATTCTGTCAATTAATTACATGTTTCGAATCATGCACATAATGATTTAACATGGACACATGAAACACATTATGTACTCAGATGCGACTGGGTAAAGCCAGCCGATAGGCCACAGGTCCTACCCTTTCCAAGATTTGGAAGGGTCCATAGAACCTAGGAGCCAACTTGGCATAAGAGGTGCAGTGCAAGGTACTACTCTTGGGTTTGATCCTCACATAGACATGGTCTCCCACTTCGAATTCATAATAAGACCTCTTCTTATCTGCTTATATATTTTACCGATCTTGTGTAGCCTTAAAATTATGTCTTATCTTCTTTACTTCTGATTCCATTTCAGCCAACATATCTGGTCCCAATATTAATTTTGTTTCAGGGCTGCTCCAATTTATGGGTGTGCCACACTACCTCCCATACAAGGCCTCGAAAGGACTCATATTAAGTGACTCCTGATAACCATTGTTGTAAGAAAATTGAACAATATGTAAATAGTCTTCCCATTGGCTGTTGCATCATATACATGCGCAATATGCCTTCCAGTACTTGGTTTACTCGCTTTGTTTGATCGTCTGTCTGGGGATGATAATTTGTACTAATATTTATCTGGGTCCCAGGACCGGTAAATAGAGTCTTCCAAAATGTTGATGTAAACTTTACATCCCTGTCTGAGATAACAGTCTTTGGAATTCCATGCAACCTGAAAATTTCTCTTATAAAAATGTCTACTATCTTCACCATCTTGTAGGTAGACTACACATGTATAAAATGTGCAAATTTACTCAATCTTTCCACTACCACCATGATGGAGTCATTATGCTTCTTCGACCAGGGTAATCCTATAATGAAGTCCTGGGATATGACCTCCCACTTCCATTCAAGTACTGGTATGGGCTGCAATAATCTTGCAGAATGTTGATGCTCCACCTTCACCTGCTGACACTCCAAACATTTATTTAAATACTCATCAATATTTTTATGCATACCAGGTCAAAAATATACCTTTCTAATAGTAGTCAAAATTTTATGGTATCTTGGGTGACCTGCATAATTTCTATGATGGTATTCAACCATTATCAGCTCCTTTAGGTACATACGGTTAGGTACATATACATTTCCTCTAAATGTTAGCATCTGATCATTATTTACTCCATATTCAAAAGTAATTCCTTGCTTTGTGGCCTCTTCTATTTGCTTCCATGGGATTTGATATTCCATATCTTTTTGTGCTTCTTCTTTTACTTGATCTAATAATTTACTTTCAAGTTGATTGTGGTAAAGCTCATAAACACAATCTAGCTTCCTACTTAAAGCATCAGCCACCTAGCTTTCCTTACCTTTCATGTGTTGGATGTCCATATCAAACTCACTTAAAATGCCATTCCATCTTGCCTGTATAGGGTTTAAATCAAATTTCTTGAAAAAACTAGTCAAGCAGCTATGATATGTTTTTAACACAAACTTTTTCCCCAACAAGTAGTGTCTCCATACCCGGAGCGCATGTATTACTGCTGTTAATTCTAGATCATAGGCCGAATATCTTTTTTCATGATCCTTCAAATTTCTTGACTCATAAGCCACTACTTTTCCTTCCTAAGATAGAACTGCCCCAACACCTTCTTTACTAGCATTTGTACAAACTTCAAATTCCTTGTTGGGGTCAGCTACACTCAATACTAGTGCAGTGGTCAAAAGATGCTTCAACTTCTCAAAGTTTTTCTGACACTCAACGGTTCACTTAAAGAATTTTCCTTTCTCTGCAAAGAGGCAATGGGAAAAGAAATTCTAGAAAATCCCTCAATAAACCTTTGAAAGGACCAAGCTAATCCCATAAAGGGTCTAATATCTACCACTTTTTGGCGTATTCACCATTCCATGATTGTCTTGATTTTCTTTGGATCAACAACAATCCCTTCTGTTGAAATGACATAGCCTAAATACTGGAATTTTTTTATAAGGAAATTTCATATGATGAAATTACTGTATAGCTAGTGTTTTCTTAGCATTTCCAATACAATCCTTAAACGCTCTCTATATTCTTCCTGGGTTTTGGAATAAATTAAAATGTCATCTATGAATATAAGTACAAAATTATCCAGGAAAGGATGAAATGCTCCATGCATTAACCTCATAAATGTTGCTGGTGCATTTGTTAACCCCAAGGGTAACACCAAATATTCATAATGCCCATACCTGATACAGAATGCAGTCTTTTAAATGTCTTCATCCTTAATTCGGATACGGTGATACCCAACTCTTAAATCTATCTTTGAAAATACTGTGGCCCCCTTCACTTGATCAAATAGATAACCAATCCTTGGTAATGGATACTTATTCTTAACTGTTAACTTTTTAAGCTGTCGATAATCCATTCACATTTGCATAGTTTTGTCTTTCTCTTCACGAACAACACTGGTGCTCGCCAAGGGGACACACTTAGAAGAATATACCTTTTTTCCAACAGTTCTTGCAACTACATTTTTAATTCAACTAATTCTGGAACACTCATTCTGTAAGGAGCCCTTGATATAGGTGATGCTCCTGGCATTAATTCAATAGTGAAATCAATATCTCACCTTGGGGGTAATCCAGTGATATTTTATAGAAAAAACATCCATAAAATCTTGTACCAATGGTATGTTTTCCATCATAGGAGCTTTTTCCTTGGAGTTAGCATATCCCACCTAAATCACATATATTTGGCATCCATTCCTCATAAATTTACTTATTTGGGATGTTGTAATTGGACGCAACTGTAGTGGCTTCTTGATTCCTTGAATCTCTTTGCGTGTTCCATCTTACATTTGATAATAACTGATATTTTCCTTGCATTCCTCTAATTTCCAATGTTTTTCTAGCCAATCCATGCCCAGAAAAACATCATAGGACCCTAATGGCAGTATGTTCAAATCCACATTTAAATTTTGTTCTACAATTTCTAATGTACAAATTGGAACCTTTGTAGTTACCTTTCTTTTTGCTCCTGTGGCTAGCTGTACCAGCCATGAGTTTTTGAATTTCCATTCTTTTAGTTTACAAATTTCCAATATTTTGGGACTAACATAACTTAGACTTGCACCTGGGTCTACCAAAATAGAAACATATTGAGACAATAATTTGCCTTCTAGCTCAATCATTGTTGGTTGATAATCTACCCGTCGATCCTCCAACACCGCATTGATACAAGGAATGTTTCATGCCACATCGCCTACTGTATAAGCCTCCTATAGGTTTACAAATGTATCATTTCTTTCTCGTTGTGGGCATTTTTTATAATAATGTGCCTCACAACACCCCCAACACTATAGAGGGGGCTTGGTCATCTGCCCTTACTCAGGTTTGCTAGATTCCTTTATAGGATTTTCTTCTACTGGCCATCGAGTTCTCTAATGATTTCTTCCAAATTGTTTACTGACAGTACTTAACGCATAATTCTTAAAGTTATTGTTTTTAGCTCCTTTGAAGTTTGAGCTGCTTTTATGTCCTTTCCTTGGCTGCCAACTTTTTCCAACCTCCCCTTTAGCCTTGGACTGTTGATAACACATTCATGCCTTACAAATTTCTTCGTCCATGGTTCTAGGATTTACAAATTCAATTCACTCTTTCATATGTGTTGGTAGGCTACTTATAAATATCTGCACCTTAGCCTTTTCCTCTCTAATGTATGGAGCATATCGTAACAGGGAGGTGAACTTGGTGATATAATCATCCATAGTCATCCATCCTAGCCTCAAGTCATGAAATTATTTATATTTCTCATCATGAAAAAATTATGTCATATAATTGTATTTAAAGTATTGTTGGAACAATTCCCAAGTGACATCTTGTTCCTTAATGCTGCGAACATTCTTCACTTCTTCCCACCGCAGAGTGGATTTCTCCCTTAACTGGTATATTGCCAATCTGGCCTTAAGGTTGCTACTATATTCGTACACATAAAAATACTTGTTCATGTTTACTAACCATGCCTCTGTTTCTTCCGTAGCTTCACCATCAAATTTTTGTGGTTTTATCTTTCAAAACCCCCTCTGAAGCTCTACTTTCTGCTTCTTAACTTCATGTTGTTCCGACAAATTGTTGGATTCCGCTTCATTGTAGTTTTTCTCTTGTTGCTTCACCAAGATGGGCTCCTTTCCACTCTATCAGTGTTTTTGTTCCTTGTTTTTTGTTCATCACCTTCCTACATGCCCCTTTCAACACTAAGGTGTTCCATTTCTTGACTTTGTTTGTCTAACAAATGTTTTAGTATATTTTCTTGCTCTTGCATTAATCGTTCATTATCCCATCGAAATTGCACCATCTCTTCTTGTAGTTGTTGTATTATATTCAATACTATGTTGGTTTGATGTCTCTATTCCTCCAATAGTCAACTTGTTTGGTTGTGCTAATCCACACTCAGCTGAACCCACATCTTAGGGTTCACTACTGGTTGTGTTTGGGCTTCCCCATTATCCTGGGGTGATTGTTTCATTGTTCCCCTTCTCATGATATTTCCCGTTATGCTTCTATTATTTGTGCATCAATATACACACATCTAAATCGTTAGTTGACCATTAGGGTCCCAACGTATGAATGTTTCTCTGATACCACTTGTAACACCCATACATTTAAGAAATAATAAAATACATTTTTTTTACTGTACTAAAATTAACTCATAATCCAAAGTTAACTTACTATTCATTACAGAAACTTTTAACACCTTATATACCTTACCATTACACAACACTTTGCATTAAGGTTTTCGTCTTAAACGATAATTATACATATAACTTACCTTCGACTTGTCATACTATACAATTTTATTGTCGACATATAACCTTATTGTATACCATTCAACAGGCCTTATCACCGGGTATTATTTTAATATTACTCCTTTGCTAAAGTTTACCACACCCCGTAAATGTTTATGCTGTGAATTGGTTCTCCCGAGGATTATCTGGCACAAAATCTGGATATTCAATGCTGAGTACTCGACATTCATTTCGGTTGATAGGTGCGTGATTTGCACATATCTGTTGTGATTTTTTATGGTCCTCCTCGTAATATTCACCGTTGGATCTATAGGGATCGATGGTGAATGCTCTGGTGAAAAATTTGGAATAGTTTTTCTCACCAACCCTAGTTGGAAGTCTCTTAGTTATTGCTTGTTGCGTCAAGGGGTCCTTTAGATTGAAGGTTTTGCTTCGACTGAGGGTTTGCTCCATTGGAGGATTTGTTTATGATGACGGAATAACTCTTTCAATGAACCAGTTCTTCAAATATGGAAGCGGAGGTGCCCATGTCCCTCATCCTCCGTCTTTTGGATGGTTCTCCATATTTCCTTATGGGTGTTTTGAAATCCAGTGCCAATCCACAAGGTTTCTCCTCTGTTCAAACCAGGTAACACATCAAATTTATACATTATTTCTCATTTTCCTCTTTTGACTTTATCATCGTTCACCTCCCATGAGTATGTAACTTAAGTTGTTTTTCTTTTGTTGATTCTAGCTACCTAAGTTGGAATCGAATGCAGAGTCCATCCTTACAGGTATTGTAATTTTAATAATATTGCTCTAATTGTTTTTCTCTCTTCCTTTACCACACAATGTTTCATGGAATTCTTGATTACATATACAGAAGGTTATGTGTTTTCCATTTCTTGTAGGTGCATTCCAATTTAGAATGGTCATTTTCCCTGCAATACTTTGATTTTTTTTTTTCATCGGTTTATTCCAACGTCTGAAATAGCTTTCTAGGCTACCACCAAGTATGCTTTTAAGGATTTTGCACAATGGGAAAGGTATATTTCTCCTCAAGAATTTAACCCTGTTTCCGGGGATGAAGACTTCTTCCCAAAACTAGTTTAACAGCTTCTCTATTGAACATATTTTATGTGTAGTTTTAATGTTAAAACTAGTGTCTTTCACTCTCGTGAAGACCTTTAGATGTTTAAAAATATTCTCTAAGGAGAAAACATATATTTTCATTTACTATAGTTAATACCGAAACTTCAACTTCTGGGTTTAATTATTTTGATTTGTATCATGGGAATATATTATTATAGTTTTTAAAGTAAGTTTTTCAAAAGAGTTTTCGATTCCTATTCTTTAGTTAGGTTAATCAAACTACGGTTCTTGTTCTGCAATTTCTTCAACATGTGAATATATTATTTGCACAGCTTTTGCTCTAGATTTATGTATCTAATATAAAGCATTTCCTATGTTTATTACCTCACCAAATTGTTTTCATTCGAGGGTTTTATTTTTAAAGAGTCTCAGTACTATATTTACTGTTAACTGAATATGAAGGTTTTCTCTGCTATTTTTACTGTTAAATAAATATGAAGATTTCTTCGCTATTTTTACAATGCAGAATTTAT
The DNA here is from genome assembly GCA_034641835.2 of Pinus albicaulis. Classification (NCBI taxonomy): domain Eukaryota; kingdom Viridiplantae; phylum Streptophyta; class Pinopsida; order Pinales; family Pinaceae; genus Pinus; species Pinus albicaulis. The sequence goes on from CM076575.1 coordinate 912,398,268, forward strand.
ATTTGTTTTTTGTTTTTTGTTTGGGTGTCCATACCAATGAACTACTCCATCTGAGTATAGATATCAGGGTTAATGATGTGTGCCAGGTTGGGGTCTCCTACACCCAGTACCAACAGTTAACCCGAATCAGTTTATGATACAATAAAGTTTCTAGTTGAATTTCTTTGCTTGCACAATAATATAAGTCTTCTATGTTCGCCTATCTTTGCATATTACATTTCTTGGTAGGGGTTACTGCTACATGAATTCTATTAATTTAAAAGAATCTTTTCAGTAAAAATGCATGGTACAATTTAGAGATTTCACAATTTAGTTAGTTTACTACGAGTATTTGATCTACCATAATTTCTTTGTATCCTTTAGCAAATGATAAAAAAGTCTGCAACATAAAAACTATATAATCTACTAGAGTAGTTCACGACATCTTGCCTTAGTGTACAAAGTATTATAATGTCCATAGCTTCACATTTCTAATAAAAATTAAATATCCAATAGAATATAGCTTTTATAAGTCTTAAAAGAAAAGTTCCAACAGAGTAAGATTATAACACACTCTGTCTAAATAGAAAAGTTTCAATAGAGAATATATTATAACAAAATATTCCTAAAAGAAACAATTTTCAGTGGAGAATAGATTATAACATAGTCTTTCCTTGCTATAAGTATCTGTTACTCTATATAATAACTTAAAGAACAATAATTATTTTCTGTATAATAATAATAAATAGAAATTCACTTATTTGAAATAATTGAGTCAGGTTGTGGTGTCCTCCCAACCAACAAGAGAGAAATGATGTCCTACTCTTCCCCCATGCTTTGACTAAAAGGTATGGGTTGAGAGTAGATTTACTGCTGTGACCTTAAGACAACAAGTCTAGTAAGTACCAGAAATCTTTGGGAATATTTGAGTGATTTCCACTGGTCTCTACCAACTCAAGAAACTCTTCACTCTCTCCTTAGCCCATGAACAACAACCCCTTTCCTCACTGGGATGAGTCTGTTATCCCTAGAGGAGCAGGTAACTATTCAACTGTCCAACCACCTTTCAGTTCATGGAAAAAATTTACCATCAACGTTTTACTTTTACTTTCCATAGCTCATTTTATTATTCATAATTAAAAATAATGAAAATAACTTTTCGAGAAAAATAATAATTGTCTCAGTCTTTTTCCTTAAACAATATTGAAAATCATTTTAACTAGTTAGCAGTAAATACAGTTGTCACACTATTTTATAAAAGCCTTCAATAAAACATCGATAGTAACCAGGTAGGCCCATGAAAGAACATATGTCTACCAAATTTCTAAGAACACTCCATTCCATAACTGTTTTTATCCTTTCGAGATCCACCACAATCCCTTCATCAAATATTACATGGTCAAGATATTGGATTTGTTCTTTGTAAAAATCAAGTTTGCTAAATTTGGCCTAGAGCTGATGTTCCCACAAAATTTTCAACACTAAACGTAAATGTTCTTGGTGTTCTTCCATATTTCTAGATTATATTAATATATCGTCAATAAAAATTAAAACAAATTTATCCATAAATGGGTGAAATATGCCATGCATCAGATTCATGAATGTTGTCAGTGCATTAGTTAATTTAAACGGTAGTACCACAAATTCATAGTGTCCATACCTGGTACAAAAATTTGTTTTGGATATGTCCTCATCCTTAATTCGTATCTAGTGATGACCAGATCTGAGGTTAATTTTTTAAAATAATTTTTCTCCTTTTATCTGATCAAAGATATTGTCTAGACGTGGCAATGGATATTTATTTTTGACTGTGAGCTTATTAAGTTGTCGGTAAGCCATGCACATTTGCACTGTTATGTCTTTATTTTTAGTGAGCAACACTGGTGTTCCCAAAGGGGACACACTTGGTCGAACATACCCTTTTTCTAATAGTTCTTGCAGCTTCATTTTTTATTCTGTCAACTCATGCACATTCATCATGTATGGTGCTCACGATACAGGTGCTACTCCAGGTAGTAGTTCAATAGTAAAATGAATATATGTTTTTGGGGGCGATCCCAAAATATTTTTAGGAAATACATTAATAAAATCCTAAACAAATAGAATATTTTCCAACATAAGGGTATTACGTTTGGAGTTAGTAAACCCCGCCTAAATATCATAAAGTTGACACTCATTCCTAATGCATTTTCGGAGCTGAGATGATGTGATGGGGCATAATTGAAGTGGTTTATTAATTCCCTGTAATTCTTGGCGAGTACCGTCTTGAGCCTTGAAATGTATACTTTTCTCCTTGAAATCTATAAGTGATCAGTGTCTCTCTAACCAGTCCATTCCCAATAGAATATCATAGGAACCAAAAGGTAACATATTAAATTCTAAAACTATATACTCTCTTCCTATTTCCAGGATACAATCCGATACGTTAGAATTAACTCTTCTCTTTGCTTCCATAGCCAATTGTACCAACCAGGGAATTTCAAATTTCTAACATTGCAGTTTACAGTTTTCAACTATTCGAGGGTTTATATAACTTAAAATGGCACCAGGATCAACCAAAATGGAAACAATTTGACAATGTAACTTACCTTCCAGTTCTGTCATGGTTGGCCGGAAATCCTCTTGCCAACCCTCTAATGCAACATTGATTCTCGGTATGTTTCATGCAACATCACAATTGTAGACACCTCTTGCAAGTTGGTTGTAACTTCATTTATTCCACAGTGAGGGAAAATTTTGAAGTAATGTGCCTCATCACATCCCCAAAATTTTAATGTTGGTTTTTGGGACCGTCAAGGGTCTGGCCTGTTGGATGCTTTAGTAAGCTGCTCTTCAACTGCCCATTTGGGTTGTTGATGGTTTTTCCCAAATTTTCTATTTGATCATTTTATCATAGATTTTTTATAACTTCTTGGTCTAGTGTTTTTATAATTCGAGGGACATTTCTATCCTTTCATTGGTGGCCCACTTCTGCCAAGTTAACCTTTTTTCTTGGACTTCTAGTAGCACATACATGATTTTCATATCACCTCATCTATAATTTTTGGGTTTATAAATTTTATCCTTTCCTTCATGTGAGCAAGCAAGTTGCTCAAGAATCACTGTACTTTTGTTTTTTCATCTCTTAAATATGGTATGTATCTTAACAAACAAGTAAACTTAGTGATGAAATAATCCACTGATAGTTGACCCAACCTTAAATCATGAAACTCTCTTGAATTTTCATCATAAAATCACTCTGTTAGGTACTTGTACTTAAAATACTGGTGGACCTCATCCCAAGAAACATTCTAGTATTTAATTGCACGCACATTTTTCACCTCTTCCCACCATAATGTGGATTTCTCCCGTAATTGATAAATAGCCAAGCGAGCTTTGAGATTGATATTATACTCATAGACTTGAAAGTATTTATTCATGTTAATTATCAACGCTTCAACTACTTTCTCAGCCTCTCCCTTGAAGATGGGAGGTTTAATTTTACAAAATTCACCTTGTAACTCCACCTTATGTTTCTTCATCTCCTATTGTTCTGAAGCATTTCCAGACTCTCCTTCATTGTAGCTTTTTTTTTTGTTACTTCACTGAGTTTGAATCTCTTCCAGATTATCATTAACATCATGTTGATGTCCTCCTTATTCATGGGTGTCCCATTATAGACTAGTTTGTTCTATAGGATGGTTCTTCTTATCTGAGAGACTCTTGAATATTCTCTTTTTTCCCTCATCAATCTTTCATTGTCACTTCATGAACGAATAATTTTTGTCTCAAGTTGTTGTACTGTGTCTAACAGTCAGTATTTTTATGTTGTTGTTCTTCTAGTAACCTACTAGTTTGCTAGTGTTGATGTACACTTAAGTTTACCCACTTTTCTCAGTTAATTTCTAGATTAGGTTGGGAGTGCGTCTCCCCTGTAATTCTTGGTACCTATTGACTGGATCCTCTCCTCCTTAGATTTTCAATAACTCCTGTCACTCCTTGTGCAAAAAATTAACAAGATTTAAAGTCACTAAGAGTTAGTTTGATAAATCTTGCAGAGTGTGTGAACCACGCTCTGATACCATATGTCACCAATACAAAACTTACACCATAATTTTTTTCTTTTATTTACTATTACTCCATCAGAATACTATTCCATATATCATAGTAATATGTTAGACTCATCGTGAATTGAATATTTCACAAGTTATTGTATGGAAATTATTATATACTTCTTACTTAAGTTCGATTGCTAATTTTCTATGATACATTCACACGATAAATAAATCATCCATAGTACTACGAATCTAATGCATAATGTCCTACTTAGAGTTTTAAAACTTTTTTGGTTATTGGTGTATATATACCCTAATGGCGTATCAACCATAAGTCGAGAATCATGGTTTAAATAAGTAAGGAGCATTTAGAAAATGTTATAATGTATTTGGATACTTGTCCTTGCGGATGGCTAGCCGCTGGCATTAATTTAATTACCATGATTCTTTGTGCCCACCGTTGATCTGAGTAACCCTAGATTCGACAGTGAGGGCTCTGGTTGAAGAGGTTAGGGTAACCACCCTAACCCTATGCACTGCATTCCAACTCATTTTCAACTTGGCTCTATTAAGATTTATAGCTCTGCAAATTGTGTTTCCATCTCTTCATTCTGGTAGGTAACTCGTCTCTTTCGTTGTACTCCTCAGATTGTTCTTCATGGCTTCGGCTTAAATATTTATCTCTTTTATTTGGAATGTCTATCTGCTGTATTTGTAGCATGGAAATATTCCAGGTGTTTTCTCTCCCTTCATATTTATTTCCTCTGACTATTTACTAACACAAAATGTCATAGGGTTCTCGCCCATGGCCCACGCATGTAAATATATTTCCTTGTTTGTTCAAATTTCATTCTAATTTTGCAGTTATTTCTCTCAATTTCTAAATAATGCTCATCTAGATTTCAATGGCCAAAGTCTTATCGACATGTGACAATAGTATTTGCATTTTCCCCTGAACGAGACTTATGACGTCTACCTCCATGCATGCCGAATTGGACAGGTAGAACTCAGGGTTTTTCGCTTATGTTTTTTTTTGTTTTACAAAGATATTTCCTCCTGCTTGAGGGTTTTTACTTGCAGTAGCTTTTGTTATTGTCTTTGCTATTGTTGGGCTAGAAACGATGCTTCTCAAATTCTATGGCACAAAATAAGCATCCTCTGTCTCGCGACATGCCATTCAATTTCTGAGGTAAGCCTAACCTTGCACCCACTTCCCACCTTTCTCAAAATTTTCTGGAATGTATTTTCCATATTTTATTGTGGGTAAACCCTCTCCATGAACAGGTGTGGCCTCCGACCTTTAAGATTATTGCATGCAAGAGCTTCTATGTTACTTCTCGTCATGAAGGGTTTGGCACAATCATTTACTAAGGTTTAAATGTTAACAACGATTACTTCTGAGTTTTCTGTCCATTCTTGGAATAGAAGGACATTTTTTGTATTTTCGTAATGTTGTTTGGTTATACAATGCATTTCAGAGGTTGTTTTACTTCCGTGCGTGTTGCTCAACCCATACATTGTACAAGATAATTCTATTTTTTTTAATGCAACTGATATCTGCACTGTTATAGCCGATTATTTATGTATATTTCTATTTCAGAATGATTGTCTCAGGATATGTTTACCTGAAAGTTTTATTTTACATTCCTATCATGCTTCTCAAATTCGGACAATGTTTTAGCTCTTTGTGTTGACCTTTTGGGTTTCTATAACTATGTATAGATTTTCCATGGTTATTAATCTTTTTAGGTCTTACGACACTTACATAAATTCAGTAAAGAAGTTTTGTTCACTTGTACAATAGGCCTTATTGGCCCGGGGACCATGATCCTTGCCTTGTAGTTACAGGGCTCGGCTTCTAAACCTCTATGCCTACTTATATTCCATACACATAATGTTTTAATTTTTTCTTATTATGGTTTCCACTTACATTCTTCATGTCTTTTCAAATTCTAGTTTTATTTTTTGATTTTTCTCTGTGTAATATTATGTTTTCTTGCAATAGAAATTTTCTTCTTTTGCTCAATAATATTTAACAAGTATGATTTATATCATACCTAGTTAAGTATAGATCATTTGTTGTTTAATAAAATTGTTATAACGCTCTATATTCTATATACAAAATTTAGAGTAAGAACATATAGCAGTACTTTAAGCAATATAAAGTTTATATTTATTTCTATTACAGTATTTCTTGCTATCTAGGTCACTTCTAGAGTTATCACCTCTTTCAAAGTAGATGGAACTAGCATTATCTCTAAATAACATAAATAATAAATATTATCACTACAAAACTTAAGATGAAATTTTCTTTCACTCTTATCAAACTGGAATAGTAAATTCTAAATACTTATTCTCGATTAACTTATGGTACACCCAACTTTGAAAGAGATTATCACGTCATCTTCTCCCCCGTGCTCCGCACCAGAGTCTAGATAGCAGGTTTTTCTTGTCAAAAGTTAGACCTCAAGACCAATGTCCAGTCTACCCTTCTCTAGGGTTACAAAGTTCCACTCGTAAAAATCTAGCTTTGGAAACTATGCTTCCTTCAGAACATGCTATTGTAAAACCCTTTTTTTCCTTTCAGTAATAGAAGGCCTTCCCCTTCTCAAGATTTCCTAGAAGGATTTCTTTTTATCCTCTTGGGGAAGGTAAATTTCAGAAATTGTCTCTCTCTTTTACTCTTGAATCTTGGAATTCTTTACAATACACTTAATAAATTACTCAATGTAACTTTTTTTTATTCGTGAAAATAAAACTCAAGTTTCTTTATTATCCAATAGCCTCATTGGTTAATTCTCTTTTCACTTAACAATTCAAATGTATAAGTAAAATATTTTAAATATAAATTTGAAAATAAAACGGGGTCGTAGAAAGTCAATTTTACCTTAGGTAACCAACAAAATCAGTGATAATAATAATAATAATAACCTATATTTTTTTTTTTAATTATATTAATTTGAAATAATTTTTATTTGAACATATATATATATTTTTAATCGAATCAAAATGCTTACAGGACAAACGTTACATCATCCCTTCCATATTGGGTTGGAGAGTGCTTCGTGAGGCAATTATGCAAAGGCTATAATAAGAATTTCAAAGTCCAATCAAATGGTTGAATTTTTTTTTTAATAATATCTAAAAAACAATATTTATTTTTTAAAGTCAAACATTGCATTGGTCAATGTTAAACTAATAATGGTCAAGATGCCAATCAAAAAATCGTACTTAGGAGCCACCAATAATAATTTGGTAACCATATTTAAAATTAATTAATAAACAGACAATAAAATATTACTAACAAAAAATTTACAGTATAACAATATTTTTAACTCTGGATATTCACCCTCACTTTACCATGGCCTTATTAATTAATGATAACTCATTAGTCAAAACTAGTTGTTATATTTTAATAGCTAGAAAACATATTTCTTCATCCCTAAAGATGAACTACACTAAATAGTTAGAAAAGACTCACTAATTTTTTTTAATATGTTTTTTACTAAAATATCTCTCAATATTCATGATATGAATCACATAAACTTGAACTCAAACATTACATTCCAAAAAAAATTAACTTATTTCACAATAAAATATTTTATAAATATTTAATTTAATGTGATTTTATAATATATTTTTTTAAATAAATCTAAAATAAAAAAAATTAAAATTTTAAGATATACCTCAACCCTGTAACTTACTACTATTAAAAATATTTAGAAGAAATTTGATCTTTTAAATTTGTTACTAAAAATATTGAAAGATTTGATATCTATACTTTGGTAAATATAAGATGGTAAATATAAGATTAATATAGATATAGATTACTTTATAACAGCAATATTGATATTTTACAACCAAATTGATATCGATTTCATGTGGGTGACAATATGTAACATGACGTTAATGACATTAGGTCAACATATTCTATTCATATTTTGAGGACGAGATCGAGTAACATGGACGTTTACTCATACTAAAATTTTACTCCATGCACTGTTAGTTTAAAATAAGAGTGCATCTCAACACGTCTCCATGCTGGAATCGGCATATCTAAAGTTCCAAATCTTTTCTTTATCGCATCACGTGCCATTTATATGCTGTTTTTATTTCTTGATGTTAATGTGTGAATCTTTTGATGTGAAATTAAGCGTAATTACTGTTTTATTGTTGATCTTATATATTTATTACAGAACTTTGCAAATTCAAGTCAATGATGTAGCATAAGTAATTATAAAATTCGTTAAGAGTCAATGAAAATTTTTAAAAGTATTTAAATGATGAAGAAACAAAAACATACGAATCTAACCATAAATATTTATTAAGTGCAAATCTATAACCAGCTGGAATCGCATTACTATTGAATATTTAAATATTTCTATAGACACTTAAACAGTCATGAAGTGGAAAATCTGGCTGCCAGAACAATGGTATCAAAATAGGTACTCGTCAATTATGAAAATATATTATCGAGGGGATCTGCATGCATGCAAATCCAAGGAAAGGTGGTGACCTAGTCCTAACTAATCCTCAACTTTAATAAAGTCCAATCAGTTGCAGCGGCTCAGTAATCAAATTGGAAAAAATCTGGTTGCAATGATTGAGCAGACTACTTACTGTATGCCATTAATTTCTGTTGGGAGAATAAATATGGGAAACACTGGACAGAAAAATTATTAATATTCTACGATCCAAAAGGCAAAGTACGTTGAGTTTGAGTTACTTTGAGGAAAGAAAACCATTGACTTTTAATCTGTTCATATATTCGTGACGTATGGATATCACGAGGGTTGGTTCATTTTCTTTCTTCAAAAGACGCAAGCTAGATTCAAAGAAATTTTAATCGTCACAAAGCTGATAAAGGCATAGAATATGCAAGTGACCGAAGCACAAGCATCCTAACGGTGGCGGCCATCAACACAATTATTCCTTAAAAAAGTCATATTGTCAAATCTTAACCACCCTTGTGGCTGGAATCCAATCAACTAATTTTGAAACCGTCCGCTGATTTAATCCTTAACAGTCAAGTAACATGACACATGTAAATCTTAAATGCAATTATACAAAATTAATAATTATATATATAAATAAAAATAAATTATAATTATTTTTATAAACAAGATTAATTTGGTTTAGTCTAATTTATAAGCCAAATAGATTTTTCTGGAATTTTGCATTTTCAAGAAAGAATGAGGTTTTTTTGTTGTTTAAATTATATTTTTACACAAATTATAATTATCCTTACAAATAAGATTAATTTGGCTTAGTATAACTTATATAGAGGAAATAAAAATTGCCACTGGAATAGTGGGAATTAATTTCAAGAAAGAATATGATTTTCGTTATTTAAAATGAATTTTTACATGCATAAATGGATTCAACACTATGAAACCCTTGAGCACTACAATTCTAGAGATTAAACAACTTAAACTCATTTAAAAAAAAATCTATGCAAGATTTTGGTTAAAATTAAGGAGAAAATATGTTGTAATAAAGGTCATAGCATCTATAATGAACTTAAATTTCTTTTATAAAATTTTCATATACAAAATTTATGTAAATTAAACGAAATGATTTATAAATTAATGAATAAATATATGGCATTCAAATATGCAACATAACTTCTAGCTAGGTGTTTTCTTGAAAGGGTTTCTCATAACATAGCTTGGTATTGATTGTGTTTCATGTGTTTTTTAATTTCATTGTTATCTAATGTTTGTATTTTATATATTTGTAATAACATGTATGTGTTCTAAATAAATTAAACCTTCATAGTATATATTTCCGTTTATTTTTTAAGATATTTTTTAACTAAATATCCAATGAAATTTCCATGGAAATTTAGAGATCATGTCGGTATAAGAGTAAGTTTCTTTTGGTATTTCTAACAATTTATATGAGACCCATGAAGAAATTTGAGCACGAAGCTGTCAAACCCTAGCCATGTTCAATAAATATCTTTATAATAAACCTCAAGATATAAAAAAGGAGATATTGTCAAGCTTTGAAGGGTAGGTGACAAATAATAGCCATATTATAAAGCTCCTTAGGGTGTCTTTAGTAAACAAGTTTGGAATTAAAGAAGATGGAAATTTCAACTTAGATTTCAAATCAAAAGTAATTTTAGCGGATCAAGAAGATCCAAAGGAGTGTAAGAATGAACAAAATAAGTAGTAACAGATTTTGAGCATGGTGAACCATTCACAATCCCTCTTCAAGATAGAAGAAAAGGTGGACAGCAAGTCATATCAAGGTGATATTTATGTTTTGAAATCAAATCATTAGTTGTAGAGGTTTACTTTAGTGTTCACCACATAAATGAGGTACAAAATATTTCATTTATTCAATTCAAATTAGAGGGTCATGCCCTGACATAGTGGAAAATCCACATAGAAGCCATTAGGGTGGACGATCGTCCTGTAGTAGCTAAGTGAAAGGATTTTAAAACTCTCATAATGTTCCAATTAAAACTTATCAAGTATATAGATTACCATTGGATATCATCGAATATTTTTCGTTAGGGAAAAAGGTAGTGTGTATAGTACGAGTACAACAAAAATTTTAAGAAGATGGAAATAATGTTGAGTATCTCTTGTAATAATGTATATGTACTCATCAAATCTATTGGGTGTCAACATAGCAGTTTGGAAAAGGAAGTCATGTTCTTAAAACCTATAATAGTGGATGAGGCTTGTGTGCAGATGCAATACCTAGAAAATATGGGATAGAAGAAAGGAAAATAAAGTGGTTCAAATTAGAAGGAACACTAAGAATATTCCATGGAGAGGAAGAAGAAGTGGAAATGAGGGGAAGGAATAGAAGGAAAAAATTGTAGCACATCGATGCAAGGATCCTAACAAACACTACAACCACTCCATCATTGATGGTGATAGAGAGGACAAGTACTAGAGATTACATCCATAGCTCAACTCGAGTAACCGTAAGGAGGATATAAAGAAGAAAGATATAATAGCTACAAATTTGAGTAATTAGGTGGAAAAAAACTTTGACAAAGAGGAGAATATTGTCTACACATAAGTGCAAAAAGGGGTGAATCTTAACATCGTTTAGCAATAGGAGGAGAAGGATATGAACAAACTCTTCCATATGAAGATTATTGTCAAGAAGACATATTGATTTTATATCCAACTCAAGTTCATAGGAAAATACCATAGCAGTATATTTGGTTGATAAACTTGGATTGAATTTTCATGATAATCATAAAACACCAAGTAGATAAAGATAAATATAACCAAACAATTTTAAATTAAAGATAATTGGTGAAGTGAAACTAGACGTAGTTGAACACTTGATGTGTGAGGAGTGGTATTTGGGATGCCATATGCATGATGCAATATTCATGATAGATCCAACCGATACTTCCTTATCAAAGAGGGAAATGTTTCACTAGTAAGTGACAACCAATATAAGAAATTCATCAGTTCCAACATGAAGCATGTTTTATTATTCTTAAGAGAAAATTAGTTTGTAGAAGAGTCAATGAGAGAAAAGGATTCCTTGGAGTGGTACATTAAAAAATATAGGAAACAAATACAATAGTTGTTATAGGAATATGTGGGAGTATTCTAAGAGCTTAAAGGGTTCCCATCCAATAAGGGAGTGCAGCACAAGATGTAATTGTTGTTTGAATCTCCATTTTCAAACATTGGGAAATACAAGCAATCTATTATAGAAGAAAATGAGGTGAATAAGTAGTTGCAACAACTACTCGAATATAATGCTATTCAAATTAGTGCCTCACCATATGGTTCATCCGTCATAATTATGTCAAATTATGGGACTTGGAAAATGTGCATTTATTATTGAGAATTAAATAGGACCATGCTCAAGAATAGGTACCTCATATCTAAGATTATTTGCAGGACGAAAAATACGTCACTAATATACATATAAAATGAGGGTATAACCAAGCTTAATTAAGAGAATATTACTGTAATACCAACCTAAAAAAAAAAAACAAGTTCTTATGACTGGTTAGTCAAAAAATTTGGTCTAAGTAGTGCACCACAAAATTCATGATATTAGTGAATTATGTATTCCACTCTTACCTATACTGTCATATTATCTTTTATTTGGATGATATATTGGTATATAGTACTGCCTAGGAGGAGCAAATGTCCAACTTGATCCAACTCTTAGATACTTTGAAGAAGCACTAATTTTTGGTATATATATCAAGAGATATGATTTGAAAAATAGTCCTTGGTGTATTTAGGCTATCTCATTTGTTGATAGGAGTTTATGATCTATCGTGCCAAAATGGAGGCCATCATCAAGTGGAAAGTACCTATAAATTTTTATGACATTAGAATTTTGATTTGAGAAACACAATGCATGAGGAAATTCATAGCTTTGTTTTCAGTAGTATGTACACCACTTCATGACATATTAATTAGTGGCACGATTTCAGAGTGACGGAAGGGTCATCAGAAGACCTTTGAAGAATTGAAGAATACAATCGATTAAACACATGTTCCTATGCTACCAAACATGTAGCAACCCTTTTCAGTGGATATGGATGTGAGTGGGTATGCTATGGGAGTAGGTCTCGATGCAAGGTGGAGGGTCTGTATATTACCACACTTGAGTGTTTCATGGATTTATTATTAACTACCCTACCCTTGACAAGCAGCTCTATCGATTTTTACAATATATAAAAAGGTGGAAACCCTATCCATTTGGAAAAGGAAACAATAATGTAGATAAATCATCAACTGTTACAACACTTTCAAGCCCACATTAGGTTACAATATATTAGATTATGGGCCTCTAAAATACATAAATTATAAGGCCTGTCAATCCACTTATAAGAATATAAAAACTATTTTTGATCACACCTTTGAACTAAATGATATGTTTTCCTAACTTAATAGGCCCTTGGAAGATTTCACTGTGGTTCTCATATTTTATGTGCTTTAACATGTTTATTGTGCATGGTTTGAAAAAATATTCAGTAGATTCCAAGAGATCCAACGCTGTAGATATTTTGGAGACTTATTCACTATAACAAGAGGGCATATAGTCCATTTTCTTAGAGAATTTAATTCCCTGTCATGTTTCTACTTTAACATCCCTTAGTACACCTTGTACACAATACCATCGATTAATTTTTTTGCAAGTTTTACTATTGTATAGCATCCTGTGGAGGAATTATTTCCTACTCTTAATTTGAACTAAAATGATATATTCACATTCATTAAGTGAAGAAATTGTAGAAATGGAACAAATATGTTCATAAAGTAAAATCATTAGTGAAAATTGTTATCAAAATGTAATTACTTTTCACCCTTGAATAATCAAAAATGTTCAAAATAATGAATGATATGATTTCCAATGTTAGAGAAGGTGTCCATATCCTAAAAAAAACTCAATAGGTAAGCACATAAATAAAAACCAATATTAACATGGAAACCCTGAAGGGAAAAAACAACAAACATTTATTTTATTAAATTCTCTATTTGGGAGCTTCACCCCTCACCCTATGGAAAATAGGGAGTCCATCCATTCTCCATCATCACCTTATGGAAAATAAGGAGTCCATCCATTCTCCATGGTTCGGTGAAAGCATGAAAATGAGTTACACTTTTGGGCCAAATGTGGCAATAAAATTTCAAGTTTTTCCTGTTTTATCTTATTGAAGCCCTCAAAATTCATATAATACCTCTAAATTTTGATTTAGAGTAAAAATAAAAATTTTGGAGAAGTTTTTTGTTGTCCTAATGATATTTTTTTCAAAAATATTTAGTGCCATATAATATGTCAATTCTCCATTAAATAAAATGTTTTTTCCTTATAACTTTCCACACATATTAAGAGGCATGTTTGTGTTCTAGTAGCATAAATTAGTCTAAAATTAAAAATATATATATATATATATATATATATATATATATATAGAGAGAGAGAGAGTATATATATATATATATATATATATATATATATATATATATATATATATAGTATATATTAAATGACTCATGGGGGGGGAGAACTAAGTTTTTCATATTATGTTTTTTTTTATATATACAAACTACATTTTTTTTTCGAAGTTGGCGAAGTAATATTTGAATTTGATTTTGTAGACAAATATGTTCACATAAGGTTTTTTTCAACTATTGAAATCAATTGAAAAACCGAAACTGTCTTTTTCAAGAGGAATCCTAAACGAAGAGCCTGGTATTTTTTGAAATTTGTTCATTGTGTATATTTTACTATATTGGTTTTTTTATTCAACCTCTTTAAAATAGTTCAAAAAAAATTCAATAATTATCTTTAAAAGAAATTAGATGCTAAATATCATATGAATTCAAAATTTTCAAACTCATGTGCCATTGGATAGAGTATTCTTTCTTTAATCCAATGTGATAAAATTACCACCAAAGGACAAGTTTAGCCCTAAGTCCTCTAGGGTACAAAATGGATTTGTAGGAAATTTTGTAGAAGAGGTATTGAAATTGTTGATTTGAGGACTTAAAAGACTCAATCAAGCACCTAAATTTGAAATTTAAATATATCGATTGACCGTTTCATAGACCCTATCGATTGATGGTTTCATAAACCCTCAAGCCATTTACGTTGTTAACATGATCTCAATAGACCCTTTATAATTTTTTTTTTCAATAATCCAAAATTAAACTTTTACCTCATTTTAAAATTCGAAATATTATTAGAATTTTTGTTATAATGTCATGTAAAAACCTTATTAAATTTAATATCAATATTAAAAGAAAATTATTTTTACTATTAAATTAACTATGAAATGATATTAATATAAAAAATTTAATATTATTATAATTTAATGTTAATACTAAATCTATTAATTTTGGATTAATACAATATTATTAACTTTAATATAACACAAAATTTATTATATATAATAGATACTAACACAAGAACATCAATACATATGGTTGATATATTCCATAGGAATAAACAAAACAATCATTAACCAAAAAAAGAGTCATACAAGTTGACTGAATATATATATATATATATATATATATATATATATTATTTAACCTATCTTTTTCATAAATATAACATAATAAAAGATATAATAATTTAATAATTTAAAATCTTGAATTATTCATAACCTAAAACTACCTTTAAAGAATAAAGGCTAAATAGTTTCAATTGGGAGACGTGAAGGGCTCTATGTATCTTTGATGGAGGTAGCTGGAACATGAATATTTTGGAAAATTTTAGATAAAATTTCAATGGAAAATGATTATTTTCCCTCTTGGTGAATATACAACACACATTTGAAATATTTTCATTTGAAAGATATATTATATAAAATACTAAATATGGTTGTGTGACATGAAAAAAATAAAAAAATTCAATCATAATATTTTAATTTTCAAAGTATTTCAAAAAAATTAAAATATGGAGTGAGTGATAGTGGGAGAGAAGGGTAAGAGAGAGGGGGAGACACAAATATGGAGAGAGGGAGAGGAGAAGAGAGTCTCAGGGAAAGAGAGGTAACTCGAGAGATGAAGTTGGAGGAAAAGGTAGGGAAGGAAGAAGTTCAACACACACACACACACACACACACACACACACACATATATATGGGGAGAGAGAGAGAGAGAGAGAGAGTGAGAGAAAGAGAGAGAGAGAGGGCCTTAGGGAGCAACACAGTGAGATGGGAGAGAATGGAAGAGATAGAGGACTTGAGAGGGAGGGAGAGATATAGATGTAGTTGGAGGGGGAGAGAGAGGGAGGTATGAAGAAATACATATAGAGAGATAAAGGTGGAGAAAGAGAGAGAAGGAGTGACAAGGGAGATGGAGAGAGAGAGAGGGAGTGAAAAAGAATATGGAGAGAGAGGAAGAGAGGAGAGTAGGAGGTAGGAGAGATAGAAGTGTAGAAAAAGGGAGATAGGGGGAAGAGATATAGAACGGGAGATAAAGAGAGGAGAGAGAGAGAGAGAGAGAGAGAGAGAGAGAGAGAGAGAGAGAGAGAAGGAGAGATAGGGAGATATAAATAGATATGTAGAAGCAATGTGTACATTTTCAGGGTGGTATAGGGAGATGAATAAGGAGAGACAAAGGGAGATAGAGATATACATGGAAGGGGGAGATAGGGAAGAGGAAACATTTCAATCATATTTGAGTTTTTTTTTAAATTGAATAGAACTTAAATCTCCATCATAAGGAATTTATTGAAATACTTGAATAACTACTTGTAAATTTAGGAAATATGATACCAATATATAAAATTATAGAATTGTTGGCATGCATTGTTCTTTGAACTTTATATTAAATTTCAATATGATCGACGTACATCATGTTATGACTAAGGTCTTGTATATAATATCAAAATAAATAATGTTGAATAAATTTTTGTTGTTGTTTACATGAGATATTTTAATAAAAAAATTGAATAAAAAGTATTTCAATAATATTTGTGTTTTGCAATTGTAGTAAGGGATCCATAAACTAAAATAATTTTCATGATGTACATCCATAAATTGTCCATGTATGAAGATATAAAAATTTTGTAACACACATGTGAATATGCCCTATCAAATGAGTCTAAAAATATACAAAATATGACACTCTAAATACAACCAGAACTCCTATGTGAGTTCTGGCGTGCAAGGTAATTGTCCATAAGCTGGTAATACAAGATAACACATTGAAATTCAAACTAATTAGATGATTATTTGTACACAATAAATAATATGCAAATAAAATATATTGAACAAAATTTTTAATTACACATATATAGATGAATGTACTAACCTCAGTCGAATCCAAATGCAAGTCCGATATGATGGAGGTTTGGTCATGAATCTGGGTTTGGTTCCCCCCTAAGTGTGGTTCAATGATTAGGGCTTGCATAAATGGATATGCATAATTAGTGCCTCTAAACCAAACATCCCACTCATGTATCCACATAATATTAAAATAAATGGAACTCTGCATATGAGCCTGTGTACACAATGTAAAGGACAAATTATAATTACTCTATAAATTAATTAACATATTTATGTAGATAAATAAAATAAAATGTTGAAATATTAGGAACAAATAAGTTTACCTAAAAAGTTGATCCATGTGATTTTACATACTGAATATCCTCCACATTAGTGAATATATATTGTGGAGGTGGATTTGGAGGAGAATCCAGGGAAATGTGTTCTAGTCGGGGATGTGCTTCTTGAAAAAATTCCCCTCGAATGACCTCGTAAGATCATATGTGTAGTTGGGAAATTTATACATTTTATCATGAACATATTAATATAAATTATGCAATATAATAGGAACTAAAAAAACTAATATAAGCAATTATGAATAATTTGACAATAAGATTCAAAATTTTCATATATTTAGGTGTTTGGTATGCATCCTCCAAGTCTCACAAATGGAATCACGAAACATATATGTATGTGTAAAAATCTGGTCAAAGGGTAAACTCGTGAGAAATGCATCATCATATAAGGGAATTGGTGGGTCAGAAGGAAGTCATGGTGGTCTCCTATTCTATCCATGCAATGCAACATGTTCACTAGCCAATGTCATCCACATGTGTTTTGCAATAGTCTCCCGCATCTCACCACTGAGCTGCGACAAATCCTCTTACTCTCCATATAATAACAAGCTCTGATACAGTAGTGGAAAGAATCTCAAAGGTGGTTGTACATGCCTAGGGTTACTAAGAGCCCACTCATCCTCTTAGTCATGTCCCATGTTGTTACCATAAAAATGAGATCAAATATTAGTGTTAGGTGATCTCATATTTAACAAAAAATCTGCATATAAATGCTTATAAAAATAAATTATGACCTAGTCATGGTTGGTGAACTTCCCCAAGCTCTAGTGAATCTATCTTACCTGAAAGGTGTTGCATGAAAATTACTAAAACATTTATTGGGACTAGACCTTTATGTCTATTAGGATGATCCGGAAGGATGTCGAACAACTTCCCATGAATATAAATGTCCTTGGTGGCAAATTTCACCACCTCTAGAGAATTTAGGCCTCTAACCTCATGCCTATTGTCCCTAGGTATGAACAGTAATATCTGGCAATGTGGGCTTGACCTTTGTTATGTATCGATAAATCTAGTCATATTATCCAACATCAAAGACAGTGCAAGGCGAGACAGTGAACTGGTAGGGATACTCTTTATCTATGTTGTGATGTGTGTATGATGGGTCATAACATCATATAATGTGATATGATTTGTAGTATAATCCTTCTTAGGGATTAATGTTGAACTATGATCCTTAGCTTTCCCGTGTTGAGGACCTATATATCATAAACATAATTTAAAACATATATAATTAAGAAACTAGAATCATAATAACATATACATTAAATTCAAACACATCAATTGAAGATAATTTAAAAGTTAAAGACAATTTCAAGGCATAAACACATAAAGTTTAAAGAGGATTTAAATATGTAGGAGGTGTACCTGAAATAGGTGAAGAAGGTCCAAATATAAATTAAATTCAAACACATCAGTTGAAGATAATTTAAAAATTAGAGACAATTTCAAGACATAAACACATAAAGTTCAATGGATGTAGAATGGTCGTCAGGAGAGATAGAAAAACTACCTTTGACACATTAACTGGCATCAGAGAAAGAATCTATAGTGGTAACATGAAGTCCTAGTGGGCTACGTAATTTATCACGAGACCGACCACGTATAACATAACCTCTCACACTACGATGGCCTATAGTTGGGGTGTGTATATGGGATTTTTCAACGTATTACATATAATACATATAAACTAATCCAAGGAAAAAAATGTTGACAAAAAGATAATTTTGAAACTCAAGAAAAATAATCTAGCATGAAGTCCTAAACTATAGAATCCATTTTTTGATAGTTTATCAACAAAACTACATTGATTTCCATGTAAACACAATTGAAAGATGTGATAAAATCTACTCTTAAATATTTTCTTGTTTTCAAGTAATGTGGTTTTATTCATAGTGCATAAATATGTAAATATATATGTAAAAAATTGAAATAAAGATATATACTAAGCTAATTAAATTTCATGACAACCAAATGCTACAATATAATTTAACTTCTTAATGTTTAACTTTGGCACATGACATGTACTAGGTACAAGCACATGAAGACAATGTTTCTTGTACAACACACCATATAATGAAACAATATGGTACAAATTAGAAACTTGAGTGTATGGATTTAATGTATCTACTAATGATACATTGTTGAAATATGAACTCGTATATATATATGCTATCCTTAAAATAATTATGCTATGTTATAGTTATATTGTATTAAAGTTATGCACAATGTACATAAACTTACCCGATGTTATGTTATACTATGTTAAATGTTAGGAACTATGTTATGTTAATTTTTAGAGCGTGTGTTTCCTCCTAAGAGGTCATAGGTTAAAAACTAGAGTGGGGTCGAATATGTGTGCTTTCATAAACTTAATAGTCAAATCGTTGCGTGGAGGTGGGTCCTTTATCCGACAAATAAGGGGGTCTCATACACGAATTTGGTATCTCCCTTAATTGTGACCATAAAATTGGATTTTATATATATATATATATATATATATATATATATATATATATATATATATATATATATATATATATAATTAATTTCATGTTATATTAAATGTTAAATAAAAAAATATGCCATGTTATGTTATAAATATGTATATACATAGTTATGTGATGCTATAACTTTACATATATATGTATTTTTGGATTATATATATATAAAACAATGTTATGTTTAAATGTTAAATCACAAGTTATGTTATGCTAAATAGTTATAGAAAATTTTATGTTAAACAATATGTATGGAATTATAATATATATAGCTATGTGATATGTTATAACCTTATAATATAGTTAAATACATACAATATATTTATTTAATTATATAGTTACGTATTTTATAAGCTATAAAATAGATATTATTATGTTACATCATATGTTATATGTGTGTGTTACCTTAGGTAATTTTATATTATAAACTAAATAGTTATAGAAATATGTTAGGTTATATATATATATATATATATGAGATTTTATAGTTAAATAATAATTACATTTTATATAGTTATATATATGTTATGTAAAATGTTATAATAATATGTATCTAGTGACACTAATATATATATATATATATAATTTAAATTAAAAAAATAAAATAGAGAAAAATTTATTATTTAATAAATAGAGGTTCACTATGAGAAACTATACTCATCATGTCAATCTAAAGCTCATAATATACTTATTTATTGGTTATAGTTTCATTGTTTTTTGTTTTGGAGTTTTGCTGGGGTATATTTTTGGTCAAATTTTCTATAAAAATAAAATTCATTACAAATAACAAAAAAAATAAAAATGAAAATGAAAATTTATATCACAAATTCCTAAAGAACAAAATTTAAAACCTAAAATAATTAGAAAAAGAATGTTTAAATTATTCAAAATTAGAAAACATGCATTTAATACACAAAACATTGCATGTAAGAAAAAAATTTAAAACCTAAGTTTTAATTTTCTAGGTTGGTTTTATGGTTTTCTAAGTTGTTTTAAGTGTTTTTTTAATGGGTTTATTGGATTTTTTTGGTGATTTTATAAGCTTTTTTCAAGTTTTTTTTTGGGTTTTCGTAGTTCTTGTATGGATTTTTTTTTTTTAATTAATTGTTTTTCATGGTTTGGTACATGGTTGTATTTATTTTAAAATTAATTTGTTAAACATTTTGTAAAAAAATTAAATAAGAAAGACAAAGGATAGAGTACATACCTTCGTTTAAGCCTCTTCTATGTTGGCGAGATTGATTTGAATGCTCCATTGCTCGATTGAGATTTATTATTTAATACAAATTCATCCTTGTTATTACCCATGTAGCAACTTATGAAAATGATATAAAAATATAGTCATCCTTTTTGCCTATTTTTCAAATGCATCATAAAAATGAATACACCTATAAATATTTCATATTTATCCATATTGTAAATGCATACAATTGTAAAATAACGCCTATTTATCCATATTTCACATGCATTATACAAATGTATTCAATTATAAAAATATAATTGTTTATGGTTGAAAATGAAAAATTATATACATTAATAAAACCATATTTATATTATTTCTATGAATGTGCAATCACATGCATTAACCATTATAGAGCCATGACTATTTTATTATCACATAAATATTGGTAATACATCATCAGAGGTCAATGATATAAGATTACTACTGCATTGACATAATGCAAATGTATTTACCATAATAAACCCACGACCTCCCCCCCGCCCAACCCCCTCGCCCACGCACAGATATATTTCCATTTTCAAGGCAGATGTGAATAATCTATAACACAAAACATACATGCTCATATAATATTTTACCATGCAAGCCACATGTAAATAACCTTTAATATAGAACTTAATGATCATATAATATTTCACCATGTATCCTGTTGCAAATGTATTTACCATTGGAAAACCACATTTATATATATAATATCCCTTTTTAAGCTATATGAAAATAATATTTAATATAGAGTGTGCATGGCCAAATAATATTTACCATGCAAATGTTAGAATGTTTATATGATTACATACAATTTTATCCATGTCCATATATGCACATACCCAACAAATGATTATTTAAACTATGCGTCTGAGGAGAACCCTCAACATCTAGTCACTTAAAACCATTTTGAGAGAGTAATAATTAATATCTTCCAAGTTGCAACTCTTTTCCAAACCCTTAAGACAGATCCCACACATTATGTCTAGATTTTGACACACACTCCTCCACTCTCTTTCTACTCTAGATGACAAGGGAAATCATGATTTCAATCTACTCCGGACATATAGATAATCGACATAATCTTTCAACATTTGGAATATTTCATCCTTCCACCAACGAAGATATAAGGTAATCTCGGCATATAACATCTAATCTTATTAGTAGAAGGTGCCTTGACTTTGGTCCTTTCTCCAGTTCTAGACGGAGTCCCATTAAAATAAAAAACATATGGAGAAAAAATTAAAACATAAATACTATATGTCATCATAGTTGAGCGACGCGAAAAATTACATGTAACCACATGTTAATTAATAGATATATTTTTGCACATCCAATATATTTATTGATAGTGATGCACTTTTATGATCGATCCAGTAGTTGCAAAAATATTCCAAAACCCACAACTAATTATTGGCAGCAACCTTTTCGAAGCAAGTCCATATATTAACCAATAATATATTTTTTATTATTTAAATAATAAAATCCAAATGTTTCAAAAATAGGCAAAGGTTATAGGGATATTACAGCTATAAGGTGGACTAGGAGCAACATCATATTTTCTAGGACTTCTTCAATGGAAATTCAAACCCCCTTCAACGAGGATGCTCCCTACTCTGTGTAGAAATAAGAGGCTTGAGTATCCAAATAGGTATATCAAGAGAAAATGTAGTTCTCGATCAAACAGTAAATTTACTAATCACCCGTTTTTTGAGGTAGCAAAAAAATCACCCGATTTTGAAAAGTGGTGATTTATAATACACTTTTTGTTTTGGAGCATATTTTTGGTACATTAAATTTTATTATATATCAGATATGAGCATTTTTTTTTAAATTTTAGTTATTTTCATGTTGATTTTGAAAATCGTTGATGCAACATTGACCACCATTGTTTAGAGGGCTTATTTTTTACATTTTAAATTTTCCAATGTCTTCATATTATTATTCTTCCCCGAGATATTTATTTTTAAGTGTATTTATGTTTTTATTTTTTTTAATTTTATTTTAGTTTTTTTTGTCATGAAATCTTCATTTTTGTGCATTGTTAAAAAATTAAAATAAGGGTCAATATTTTAATGTTAGTATTCTATATATGTTTATGTATTGTTACTTAATATTTCAATGCACATCCAATAATTGTCACTAAATAAGAAATAATTTTAAACATTTAACCAAAAATTCACATTTATATATATATATTGAAAAGAATACACATGTTGATACTATTTTGTTAAAAAATACATATCAAATAAAGGATTTTTATGGAAAAATCTTAACAAAAATTATTTAAAAAAATAACATCTTTTATGAATTTTAGGTCAAAAATCAATAGTAATCACAATTTTTTACAAATAATAATGATTCACATAAAAATTAAAGTGAAAATGAGATAATAAAAATATTAAACATATAACGACAATAATTGAATACTTATTCCTCTCATAAAATATCAAAGTCAAAAAATTAAAATCAAACTAATGAATAGTTCTAAAAATTGACCTTCATTATTGTCTTCTTCCAAAATATTTTCTGCTTTAGTTTGGTTAGTTTCCTCTTCTAATGGATCTTTGATGCCTACAAATCTCCCGAAGTCATTTTCCAATAATTTTATATAATGATTGTTGAGGTTCCTTTTTCATTTTTTTCACATGTAATTCATTAAAATCCCGTTTCCTCAAACCAACTTATTGTATTCCATCTAGAAGAAGTTGAAGAACAATAATGCTTTATTATGTAAAACTGCATTGTAGTGAGTATTTTTCAATGGTAATGCAATTTATTTCTTTTTGTAGGAAACATGATAGTGTTGTACCTACTCATCAAGCACAAAAGAAATAATTACGTAAATTAGTATAAACACATTTAAAAAAATTATTAAAATTTAATTTTAGATAACAAAACTTAACTAAACCTGAGAATAAATCCAAAACGTAATATCCTTCATGTTAACATAAATATATAAGATATTTAATCAATTCTTGTAGTTTTTGAGAAATGTTAACCATCTGTCCTTTTGCACCTTCATCCTCATATTAAACATCATGAACGAGTACTTGGCTATGACTCTTTCCATCTACTCGATTCAAAAGAATAAATGTATAGCTCTCATCTTTTGTCCAACATTCAACATGGATGAACTCATAATCACTTATAATTGGATGATATCTAGAACAAATAATATTTAAATTTTTCCTGTAACATGACATTGTAAAAGTTTAATTAACTTGTACATAGATAAAGTTTTTTAAATTTAATAAAACTTACAATTTTAATGTATTACCATGTAAGTTGTATCCCTAAGTTTGATTTACCCTTGAATCTTGTTAATAACATTACAAATTGTGTGTCTGAAGGAAATGTCGCAAATCTCAAAATTGGTGATGTTGTGACTTCTTGAAATCTCGTAACAACTTTATTAAAACCTTGACAAGTATAAGGCTCACTATCATATACAAATTATGGGAAACAGAAACCATGAGAAATATCTACAATAATTATTTCATATTCCCTTTTAGGTATGATTTTTGAAATGCCTTCACAATTACGTTGTATTATTTGATATTGGATAGTGTCGATCCCATTCCAAATAAAATGAGTAAGACTAGAACCAAATTTAACATTCCTAAGACACTTCTTTTCAACATTTTGAACTTAATTTTTCAATCAGGATTTTGAAAGTATTTGATACTCAATCTTCATCACGATTATTCAACATATTTAATGAAATAACGAAATATATGTATAATTAATATAATAAAATAGTATACATATGAATAGAATGAATGTATAAATCAACATAACATTTTAAATGCAAGATAAAAAATCTTAATTGTTGCTATAGAACTTTATTCTTGGTAGTTGCGTACAACATGATCCCAACTCTCTTCATTCAACATTTTAACCATATGTTCTTGTATTTTCATATAAATCTTATTACTTAATAAATAAATTAAATTTTCTTAATATAGTGATATGTATAAAAAATACTACAAACACTAATATGTTATATTTAAAATAAAATTATATTCCAAGAAAAAGTAAAATTAATTCAACAAACTTACCTTTGAAATGACGAGCACATTTCATCCAATGAAAATTCACCTGAATTCACACAAAATAGTATTGATTTGACTAGTTTGTCATACTTCACTCCTTTCATTATTCACCAAGGTGTGATAGTCATATCATCTAGAAGTTGTTTGATTTCAGGATATCTCTTACTAATGGTACATATTAAGGGTTCAAACATTTTAACCGTATGATTTTGTATGAAAATATTCTCCCAAATTTTGAAGATCTCCTCAATTAATTCCCATATCTCCTAGGTTATAAATTTGACCTAGAAAATCTTATCCATGCCTTTGAATAAATGTGAATTTTCTTTTCCAACTTTTGAATTGATTTTATCCTCAATTTCATAACCTATTTCCATACAACATTCCTTCTGAAATATTATACTGGATTTTTTCTTATTCCCCCCACATTTTTCTTTAAATTAGTTATGAATAAATATGACCCTTTGGATCAAATTCATAGACATTCTATACTCATTATATATATTATGATCCGATGCCAATAATTTTTCTGTTGTTTATGTTAAACCAATAGAAATGATGTATATCACTTTTTCGAAAAGAGAGTTCTTGGGATATTCCTCAATCAATTGTCATCTAGCCTCTACAGAATGGTTCCCTCCAATTACATAATATTTGTATTCAAAAGATCGTGTCCTCTCAAATTCCTCTTTGTTTGGAAATTGATTTGCATCAACAAGAACAACATGTGCATATGAACTGAACCTGATTTTTTTTTTCAAGTTATGGACACGTAGATGACATGGATTTATAATTTGATATTGATATTGTCCTTAATTCAACCGATAAAATTTCCTGACTTTGAGCTAAATTTTTTTGCCACCATTAATTAATTTATCATTCATCAACTGATATTGATTAAATTTTTTATTTTTATTTTTTTAATAATGTCATCCTCTAAATCAACACCTAGTGTTATGATTTATCTATTTCCTTCAGAGATTTCACTTTGATCTTCATCGCTCCACATGATTTTTAAGATTGACCAAATTTTGATTTCATTTTCTTACCGGTTAACATATTTTATTCGAGATAAATAATATCCTCACCATCAACTAGGAGGGAGACATCCTTGGGAATTTTTTTTTCGTGTTTGATTTCTTTTCTCCTTCTGAACAAAAGTTCTAATCTCCTCCTCACTAATGGAAACATATTTTTTAGCATCAACTTCAGCTTCAAAATCTTCAAAAGGAACATGTTTAATATTACAAGATTAATCCACTTTAGTGATTCTTTTCTAATTCCGTATATGTACTACTGCAATTTCATGACTTATTGATCTTTGCTTCTTTCTCCTTTCTTATTTTATCTCTGTGTGAGAATTTCTCATCACATTCATAATTTTTTGTCTCTAGATAATAAATACCCTCCAACATAATAGAAATACTCTAATCAAAATGCTATCAAACAAAATATAATATTTCAATGATCAATAAGTCATAAAAATTTAATAATACTTACAGTAATGCATAACACATGAATATATATAAGTGTACTGATAATTTTATTCTCAATGTTGGTGTTTATTTCTTCACACAACTTTGTAGATTCTTCATATGTGTCATACTTAACCTTTAAGAGACAATATCTAACCCTTTTATGTGCCTCGGGAAATTATATAAGAACATAAAAAGTATTTGCATTCGACACCAAACATATATATCTTACTTTTCCTATCACCTCTTATGGTTCACCAAAGCTAAACATACCATAATATTGAAATATATGTATACCTTCATTTCTTTCACTATCATTAACATGCCATGTAAAATTCGTTTTATTTTTTTTCTCAGGCATTCCTCCATTATGACATAATGTTGAATGTACTTGATGGGATAGTTTCTTTAATTTTACAGTGTTTCTCAGTTTGGGTACGTTGAGTAGTATTCATAGAGCCTATAGTTGTAGCTTTAGATGATGTAATCGTTTCCCTCATCCCAAAAACATTCACAGAGACCTTCTTTGATGCCATCTTCCTAATAAGAGTATATATATATATATATATATATATATATACATATATATATTAAAATAATTTAAAAATATTAATATAAAAAAATCATAATCAAAACTAAAAAATTTAAAACCGTTTTTTAATATTAAAGAAAAAAAAAATTGTGCCATAATGGGCATGTCAGGCAATGGTAGGTCCGCCTGCAGGCCTTGCCAGGGCCACGATAGGCTTGTTCATTGGCCCTTGACTCAACGATGGCTCGAAGGCTCGTGTGCGGGCCTACCATGGCTGGGAAAGCCCGCTTTCACACTTTTAGACCCCTGTCTTCCTTGGGAAACATTTTAAATTTAAAAAATGTTTTACAGACTTGTTTTTAAATTAATTAATTGTAATTTTTTTTTTTACGGAACAGTTTTATTTTTATTTTCGTGGAGGAACTAATAAGCCCACCTGACACGTAATTACTAGGGAACCTTTGGGGGTTAATGACCTGCTTTCATTGTTGTAATTAAGTCACCTCATGAGGTTTGAACTTAGGTCGTCCTTGTTTCAACGATTTCATATATTTCGAATCAATGAATCGAAATTCCCCCAAGGCAACTTAAAAAAAATAAAATTCCAAAAAAAAATAAAATTAACAGTTGTTTTTTCATTTCAAAGCCCTAAAAATATGAGTTTTATAATTTTTTTTAGCGAAAAAATCTTACAAATTTGAGTTTTTTCGTCTTTTTCGCTATTAGAAAAAGAATTTTATGTGTTTTTTCTTGTAAAATATGATATTAATAAAAATGTTCAAAAAAGAAATAGTTAAAAAAAAACATTTTGGAGCATAAAAATTATAAAGCAACAAATTTCCCTAAATTCCTCTTTAAATGGTCAAAATAGAAGGAAATCAAAGCTCTGCAATGCGAAAATTTCTTGTTCAATATGTTAATGAGAACAATTCAATGCCTCTCCAAAATTGTTGCAAACTTTTTAACAAAGCCCAAAAGATGAGGGAAAATTTTAAGGATGGAAAATTACCTTGAGGTTTAGAAACATTGGCGAATCACACTAATCCCTAATATGAAAACTATAAAAGGTTTACTGATGTATTAGTAAAAATATTTAAACTTAAAAAGATTTTATAGATACTCTGTATATAATTTTGCCTATTTTTAATGTAAAATAATTTTATATTGTAAAACTTGGGCAAGTCATTTTTATAAAAATGGAAATTGGCGATTTTGTTTTTGGAAAAATCATGGAAAATTAGTCCACTTGCGAATTTTAGCCCCTAAAATTTTCCATGCAAAAGACCTGATGTGATGCGAGGAACAAAAACAGTGAATGTTATTATATAGCGGATATTTTTATGTGTATTTATGTTTTTTTGTTTTCCAAATTTTCTTTTCATTTCATTTTGTAATGAAATATTCATTTTTTGCATAGTTAAAAAAAAAAGATTCAATATTTTAAATTTATGATTCTCTATATGTTTATGTATCGTTAAATAATATTTCAGTGCACATCAAATAATTGTCTCTAAAAACAATAATTTTAAACATTTGACCAAGAAATACACATTTTGAGACTCTTTACTTAAAAATTAAATGTCAAATAAACGATTTTTATGGCAAAATATTAACAGAAATACTTAAACAAATAACATTGTTTTATGAATTTTAGGTCAAAAATTAATAGTAATCAGTGTACTTTTACAAAAAATAATGGTTCAAATAAAAATCAAAGTGAAAATCAAATAATACGAATATTAAACATATAAGAACAATAATTCAATACTTATTTTTCTCATAAAATTTCAAGGTCGAAACATTACAACTAAAACTAATGAATAGTTCTCAAAATTGGGTTTGATTTACAAGCATAAATTAATGTTAATCAATGACATCATATAATCCATGTTCATCATCTTCTAGAGCTTCATTATCATCTTATTCTAAAATATTTGTTTCTTCAGTTTGATCATTTTCCACTTCCAATGGATCTTTGATGTCTTCAAACCTCCTAAAGTATCATTTTCCAATCATTCCATCTAACGGTGCTTGAGGTAAATTTTCCTTCTTTTTCAACACGTAATTCATTAAAATCCCCTTTCCTCAAATAAACTTCTTGCATTTCATCTAGAAGAAATTGAAGCGCATTAATTCTTTGTTGAATAAAAATGCATTGCAGTGAATCTTTTTCAATGGAAATGTAATTTATTCCTTTTTGCAGGAAACATGCTAGTTTTGTACCTAATCATCAAGCACAACAGAAATAATTAAATAAATTAGTCTAAACACATAAAAACTAAAAGAGAAAATATTAAAATTCAATGTTATATAATAAAACTTACTCGAACTTGAGAATAAATCAGAAACCCAATCTCCTTCATTTGAACATAAATATATAAGATAATTAATCAATGTTTGTGGTTTTTGATAAATTTTAACTGTCTCTCCTTTTGCGTATTTATCCTCATGTGTTAGTTTTCTTACACAGCATCTCGAACCAGTACTTTGCTATGAATCTTCCCATCTAATCGTTTTGAAAGAATAGGCCTATAGATATAATCTTTTCTCCAACATTCAACATGGATGAACTCACAATCAATTATAATTCGCTAATATTTGGAAAAAATAATATTTTACTTTTCCCTGTAACATGACATAATAAATTTTAATTAAATTGTACATAAATATTTTTTTTAACATTAATCAAACATACAAATTAATTCCTTTCCATGTAAGTTGCACCCTTGAGTTTTCTTTTATATTGAAGCTTGTTAATGAAATTTCAAGTTGTGTGTTTGAAAGAAACGTCACAAATCTACAAAGTGGTGATTTTGTGACTACTTGAAAAATTGTAACCACTTTATTAAAATCTTTATAAGTATAAGGCTCACTATCTATCCAATGTATAGGAAATTGAAACCATGAGGAATATATACAATAACTAGGGAATATTCACTTGTAGGTATGATTTTTGCAATGTCCTCACAATTACCTTGTATTATTTGATAGTGGATAGTGTCAAGCCCATTTCAAATGAAATGAGGAAGACTAGGATCAGGTTCAACAATCTTAAGATGGTGCTTTCTAATCCTTTCCAACTTAATTTTTCAATCAATATTTTTAAATTATTTGGTACTCCATCTTCATCCTTCTTCGACATCTTTAATGAAATAAAAAAATATATGTATAGGTAAGGGCCGAAGGGCTATTACAAGCCATTTGTTCAAAAAGTACTAAGCTATTAATTTAAAGTCTCAAAGGGTTAAACCTTGATCATAAGGTCTGGCGGAGAATATAAATTTCGGGGATATAATAAAATTCAAGGGTTGTTGATAATGTTATTTATCAAATTCCACGAATTTGATAAATAAAATTCCGAGGAAAAGAAAGGAGGCCACGTGGAGGTAAACTAATTTAATGATCTGGAAATGTAGACAGAGCGACTACAATTGACCATCTCTCCTTAGGGGTTGAATTTCAGTTTTGTTGCCGTCATTTGTGGTATCAGAGCTGTTGTTTCTGAGTTGTTTTTTCAGAGAGCTGACATGGCAATCCGAGTTGGTAGAGGTGTTGGCAGAAGGAGACCTGTTGCCAACGCAAAGGTGTTGGGGATGTTGCAGAGGGTCGAGGCCAGGATGGATGCCATAGAGCGAAGACAACCCAGAGATCCTGAAGACATCAGTGAACCTGAGATAGAAGAAGTGGAAGAAAATTTTGAGATTCCTCCTGACATGAGGCTCCTCAGAACTATTCTGGGGTCTGCAGTTAAGCCCAGAATTGAAGTGTCGAGTTAAGCAGGGGGACTGAATCTAGAGGAGCTGGTGGACTGTATAAATGAAATGAACAAGTTCTTCGACTATGAAGAAATAAGAAAAGATAAAAAGGTCAATTTTGCAGTGACAAAGCTAAAAGGACATGCTGGACTTTGGTGGGATGGAGTGCAGGTAGAAAGGAGGAGAGTTGGCAAGCAACCTATCAAAAGTTGGACCAGAATTATGGCTAAATTAAAAGTTAAATTATTGCCTAGTGATTATTAGCTGACATTGTATAGGAAAATGCAGAACCTGAGACAGAGGTTGCTAACAGTAAAAGAATACACAGAGGAATTCTACAGAGTGAGCATAAGAGCTGGGAAATTCCAAGACACACCAAAGAAGACTGCCAGATATGTGAATGGTCCCAAGCTGGAGATTTAAGATGAGATTGGTATTCTGTTTGTAGAAATTTTCTGAATAATGATTAATTATCCACCGAGACTATCCTGATCACATACAATTCGAATTTATATGCAACACATAATCTCTTCCACTCAGATCATCAAACATGCGAAAATAAAATCAAGCGATAACACATCAAATCATCATACACATTAACACAGTATGTATGGGGAAAGCTTATAGCTGAAAACCCCGCAGCTATTGTGTATATTATAATGGAGAAATCATGTAACAAACTCGGTACAATACTCCTCACAAGTACTCAGTACTTTCTCATAAAGTTACACACAAACTAGCTCAGTTTTGAACAGGTTACTGGTTCAAAAATCACCGCCAATTGCCTTGCCTCTATTGCGCAATCCAGGCCTGTCTATATAGAGATCCAAGGTTCGAATCTCCTTGGCTTGACTGCGCAATTGTCATGGAAAAATCCTCCAAGTGTGGTGCAAATCTCATGCACAACTGATGTCGCCACTGATAGCTAACTCCACCCTTTCATCTACCTCTTTCACTGGTCTCCACTGAACTGATCATGCACTGTAGTGAACCGATGTGTTCTTGAGTTGAATAATGAGTTACTAATTAATGAATTAAATAATATTTAATTCACTCCACTCATAACTAATTGATTAGCTAGTTAAACTAATCTCAATCAGTTCAACTAAAATAAACAGAACACAACTCCACTATCTGTCTCATTAACTCCTCCAAAATTCTGCCACCGAAGTCCAACTGAAGTCAACCATGCATGATGCCATCAAACCCTTGGGAATAGCGTAATTCCTCTGTCAGATGCATGAGCCACTTCTGTAGCTCGAACTGAAGTGATCCAAGAGAATAAACTAAAGTTTATAGTCTAAATATTATTAAGGGTAAATAATATTTGACTTCCCTGTTTTAAGGAGAGGCAGTCTAAAAATAGACTTCGACCTCTTCGACCTAAAAATAGAGTCTCATATATTTTTACCAACATGACCAATGCTCCAAGAATCTCAAAATGGAATCCCCGAACCATGCTCCATATGTCTAAAAATAGACATAGTCTAAAAATAGATTTTGCGCCAGAATTTGCCTGCGGGCCCACTTAGTGAAGGCGACTTCATTTCACTAAGCTCCATCATCTTGCCGCATTTATATATGGATTATCTCGCAACCCCTATCCTCGCCCGTGGAATTCGAAATTGCTCCCCGGTGAGCGCCTTTCGTCGTAGATGTCGCGCATCCCGATCCTCCGTGGAAATATATGAAAGTAACATGATCTTCCACTGCACACAATCTCTGATATGATGATACCAATCCGTGAAGCCATGTCGCCTCAACTAATCCTCCTATCTGTACCATGAACCATATCCCGATGTGCCTCTAATATAGCGCAATACATGCTTGCCTGCCTTCCAAAAGAGCTTGGTAGGCTTAACCATAGCTTGCGAAAGCTGGTTAACTGCATAGCATATATCGAGTCGTGTATTGACCAGATACATAAGCGACCCGACCAATTGTCGATAGACAGTGGCATCCACTACCTCCGCTGAAGTAGCATCCTCCTTCCTCCAACCACCAGGAAGAGGAGTGTCAACAGGCTTGCAGCCTTGCATGTTGAACCTCTCCAGAATCTCCCGGGCATACTTGCCCTGAGAAACAAACAGTCCTCCACTGCGCCGCCAAATCTCCAATCCCAGGAAATAATGAAGGATGCCCAGGTCCTTCATCTCAAACTCTCGTGCAAGATCCTCCTTGCATGAAAGTATCAACCGCTCATCACCCGTCAAAATCAGATCATCTACATACAGTACGATGATCAACAGCTTCCCCTCCACCACAATCTGGTACAGGTTAGGATCCGCCTCACTCTTGGAGAATCCAAGCCCGGTGAAGTAGCTGTCTATTTGAGTGTACCAAGCACGAGGTGCTTGCTTCAGCCCGTACAGTGCTCTCTTGAGTCGGCACACATGCGACTCACTGCTGAAGATCTCGAAACCTTCAAGCTGCTCTATGTACACCTCCTCCTCAATAACTCCATTGAGGAACGCAGTCTTCACATCCATCTGATGAATGTGCCACCCCATCTGCGCTAAGAGAGCAAGGATCGTCCATATGGAAGAGTACCTTGCGACAGGTGCAAAAGTCTCCTCATAATCGATCCCCTCGATCTGTGAAAAGCCACGGGCGACAAATCTCGCCTTGTACTTCTCCACACTCCCGTCAGCTGCCTGCTTCACTTTGTAGATCCATCGCGAACCCACCACCGATTTCCCCACCGGTCTTGGGACAATCTCCCATGCACTGTTCCTGACGATCGAATCATATTCTTCGATCATGGCATCAACCCATGCGGGTTCCTCCACAGCTTCCTCAAAAGAGGATGGCTCCGTCACAACACATTGACTCACAAGAGCCATGTATGCAGTGTACCGATCCGGTGACTGTCTCTGTCTGCGCTGTGCTGTAGGTGGTCCTACAACCCTCTCTGCATCCCGAGCCAGTCGCTCAGCTTCTGTAGTGCGCATGCGCCCTCTGATGGTTGGCGCTGCCTGGGTGGTTTCTTCCACCTCCTGAACCTCCTCTTGTGGATGATCCACATCCGGAAGCTCCTCCTTAGGAACTAACAACTCCTCATCTGCATGCAAGCGTAGCTCCCTCTCAAGCGAACACTGCATGGCTTTCTCCTCCTGAAACTTGATATCCCATCGCACAACAGTCTTTCGACTGTCTGAAAAATACACTTGATAGTTGTGAGGTGTATCAGTGTACCCCACAAATATTCCAACTTTAGCAGTTGGATCTAGCTTCCTTCTCACATCCTTCGTCACATGCATGTAGACAGGAGAACCAAAAATCCGCAAATGGGAAATATCAGGCCTCTTGCCAGAATAAGCCTCCTCCGGTGTACTCATGCCAAGAACCTTGTGAGGACAACGGTTCTGCACATACACTGCTGTATTGCATGCCTCAGCCCACAAGTGAAGGGGTAGGCCCCGATCATGCAACATCGCCCGTGCAGCACCCACGATCGTTCTGTTCTTCCGCTCAGCCACCCCGTTCTGCTGTGGGTTATGGGGTGCGATGAGCTCTCTCCGAATCCCTTCTGCGCTGCAGAACTCCTTGAATTCAGCCGAGATGAATTCATCACCGTTATCACTCCTTAGAGCAATCACCTTCTTCCCCGACTCATTCTCGACCAGTGCTTTAAACTCACAGAACTTCGCGAATGTATCGCTCTTCTTCTGCATGAAGAAGATCCAGCACTTTCGAGAGAAATCATCAACAAAGATCACATAATACCTGTGCTTTGTTGTCGAAGCAACTGAGAAAGGACCACACACGTATGTGTGAACTCTCTCAAGGATCGTCGTGGCGCGACTATCCTTCTCGTGAAAGGTGGCTTTCACATACTTCACTAAAGTACACCCCTTGCACTGATCTGACTGCGCAAGAGTGCCCTTAGGAAGCCCAGTAGAAATATGCTGCAGAATCTTCAAAGCTCCATGGTGAAGGTGGCACAATCTCATGTGCCACAGTTTTCCCTCATCATCCTGGCTCACCACTTCTCCCACCTTGCATGCCATAGCTGCGCAGCCATCTACCTGCAACTGATAAAGGTTCTTGGTTCGAACCCCTATCTTCCGGGTCTCTCCAGTAGTCTTATTGCGCAGGAATGCTTTTCCTTCGCTGAAGACCACATCATACCCCTTATCCTCCAACATCACCACAGAGATCAAGTTCTTCTTCAATCTAGGTACATGCATGACATCGTTCAGTAAAAAGGGTTTACCAGACTCCCTCTGAAAGGATATGGTACTGATACCAGTCGCACTGTATCTACCATCATCGCCCATCTCTATGTGCACACCCAAATCTTTGTCCTCCAGATCTGAGAACAACTCCCGATCTCCCATCATATGAAATGACGCTCCGCTGTCCAAGAACCATACCGATCCCAACACACTTGAAAACAAGCATGCGATCAGTGAAAAGTCAAGCTTGAACTGTGAAGCCAAAGCTTCTCCATCTGCAGATCTTCCCGCTTGCTTGTTCTTCTTCTTCTTTGGACAATTGGTAGCATAATGTCCGTGATCATGGCAATGAAAACACTTCACTTTCACCATATCCTGCTTCTTGCCCTTTGCACCAGAATGAGAGGTTTTCTTACCCTTCCCTTTCTTTGCTTTGGCAACCAAAGCACAGTTTTCTTCATCAGCTCCCTTTGATGAAGATCCATCTCGAGTAGTCCTCCTTATCTCCTCCTGCATGAGATCCGCCCAAAGGCGCTCCCATCCCGGCAGCTTCTCCCGACCATTGACACTATCTTGATATGAGTGCCAAGCCTTCGTAAGACCAAGGAGAGCCAGGTCGACCATGTCCTCGTCTTCGACAGTCACCCCCACACTTCCCAGCTCATCTCTGCACTGAGTGAACTTCGTGAGGTATTTGGCGATACTGTCGCCTTTCTCCATCTTGATGTTCCCGAGCTTATCTTTGAGCGCCAGCTTCCTTTGGTCACTCTTACTCTGGAATAGATCCGTCAAATCTTTCCACATTAGAAATGGAGAAGCCTTTCCATGCAGGCTGGATACAATATGATCCTTGACGCCCTCCAATAGGATCCTTCGACATTTCGCCATCTTCTTTTGCCATACTTCGACTTCAGCAGGATCAGTGGGATTTTGGACATGCGTATCTACGAACTCCTTCAGACCATTATCTTCTAATACTGCCTCCATGCGATCCTTCCATGCAACATAATTCGAACTCCCTTCAAGAGCATATTCGAGTCGCAAACCGTTGAAAGACATTTTCAACACTGGCACCAAGAAAACAAAACTGCTGCAAAACTTCGAATTCCACCTCAAAGCTCAACCACTCTAGATCGTGAGAAAAAATTATTTCTAGCACAGAGATCGACTGCAAGGGGCGTTTACCAGACCTTTCACTTTCCGAAGAAAGATGAATCCGGAGGCTACCTGGCCCGCATGCAGACTCTGTCTACCGAAATAAGTTTGTAATCACCGTGATGATCAATCTGAACTTCAATAGCTCCGATACCATGTAGAAATTTGCTGAATAATGATTAATTATCCACCGAGACTATCCTAATCACATACAATTCGAATTTATATGCAACACATAATCTCTTCCACTCAGATCATCAAACATGCGGAAATAAAATCAAGCGATAACACATCAAATCATCATACACATTAACACAGTATGTATGGGGAAAGCTTATAACTGAAAACCCCGCAGCTATCGTGTATATTATAATGGAGAAATCATGTAACAACTCAGTACAATACTCCTCACAAGTACTCAGTACTTTCTCATGAAGTTACACACAAACTAGCTCAGTTTTGAACAGGTTACTGGTTCAAAACTCACCGCCAATTGCCTTGCCTCTATTGCGCAATCTAGGCCTGTCTATATAGAGATCCAAGGTTCGAATCTCCTTGGCTTGATAGCACAATCATCATGGGCAATTCCTCCAAGTGTGGTGCAAATCTCATGCACAACTGATGTCGCCACTGATAGCTAACTCCACCCTTTCATCTACCTCTTTCACTCGTCTCCACTGAACTGATCATGCACTGTAGTGAACTGATGTGTTCTTGAGTTGAATAATGAGTTACTAATTAATGAATTAAATAATATTTAATTCACTCCACTCATAACTAATTGATTAGCTAGTTAAACTAATCTCAATCAGCTCAACTAAAATAAACAGAACACAACTCCACTATCTGTCTCATTAACTCCTCCAAACTTCTGCCACTGAAGTCCAACTGAAGTCAACCATGCATGATGCCATCAAACCCTTGGGAACCACGTGATTCCTCTGTCAGATGCATGAGCCACTTCTGTAGCTCGAATTGAAGTGCTCCAAGAGAGTAAACTGTTGTTTAGAGTCCAAATATTATTAAGGGTAAATAATATTTGACTTCCCTATTTTTAGGAGAGGCAGTCTAAAAATAGCCTTCGACCTCTTCGACCTAAAAAATAGAGTCTCATCTATTTTCACCAACATGACCAATGCTCCAAGAATCTCAAACTGGAATCCCCGAACCATGCTCCATATGTCTAAAAATAGACATAGTCTAAAAATAGATTTTGCGCCAGAATTTTCCTGCGGGCCCACTTGGTGAAGGCGACTTCATTTCACCAAGCTCCATCATATTTCTGCATTTTCAACACTGTCTCCTAAGACAGTGGAAGAGGCCTACCAGATGGCCTTGAAAGCCAAGGAGAAACTCCTGAGGAAAAAGTTTGCCAAGAAGAGAGGTACTTTCTGTGGAAAGGGAAGTCAGGGTGGTAGAGGAAAGCCTACTACACCCAGGGATGGAGCTAACAGTAGCTCACCTCAGAATGCATCTGTAGAGGATGATGGAAGGGTAAAAGGGGTTCTTACAGAGGAAAAGGAAGAGGAGGCAAAGACAGAGGCATAGGTAGAGAGTTGAGGTGTTATAGATGTCATCAAGTGGGACATAAGCACTATGAGTGTCCAAAGAATGTGGGTGTTGGTCCAAGAAATGTTGTTGTTTCCTAGGCTGGAGAAGAGGCAGAAATTGAAGAAGAAATTCTACCAGAAAGGGGAGAGTCCTTGGTGGTTAAGAAGGTCCTGTTGAAGCAAACCAAAGAGGCCACTGAGCCTGCACAAAGGAATACTTTGTTCAGGAGCATATGCAAAGTCGAAGGGAAATGCTGCCAGCTAGTCATTGATAGTGGCAGCACAGACAATCTGGTTTCCACTGAGGTGATAGAGAAGTTGAAGTTGAAGACAAGGGAGCACCCAACTCCCTACCGGGTGTCCTGGCTGCACAAAGGGCACCAGCTGGTTGTGAAAGAACAAGGTGGAGAGAGTCACAAATGGGCAAATATAAAGATAAGGTCCTGTGTGATGTAATGCCCATGGATGTGTGTCATATACCGTTGGGTAGACCTTGGCAGTTTGACAGAGCAGCAGTGCATGATGGCAATAAGAACACTTACAAGTTCTTCAAAGATGGGGTACACCATACATTGATACCCATGGAAGAAGGAGAGCCATCCAACAGAGTGATTGATCCAAAGACCTTGTTGCTGAGTGGGAAGGAATATCTGCAGCAGATAGAAGAAGAAGAGGTAAGTTTTGCTTTAGTTTGCAAACCTAAGGTATTTCTTACTTCTAGAAAGATTTCTGATTTGCCAGTAGAAATCCAAGAGATGTTAGACAATTATTGTGACATTATTGTGGATGATTTACCTGATGAGCTGCCACCTGTGAGAAAGATCAACCATCAGATAGATTTTATCCCTGGTTCAAATCTGCCAAATAAGGCAGCCTACAGAATGACTCCCATAGAAAATGAGGAAATCAGGAGACAAGTACAAGAATTGGTGGACAAGGGACTGATCAGAGAAAGTTTGAGTCCATGTGCAGTACCAGCAGTATTGAGCCCAAAGAAAGATGGAGGCTGGAGGATGTGTACTGATTCCAGAGAAATCAATAAGATCACAATCAGGTACAGATTCCCTTTTCCCAGAGTTGAGGATTTAATGGACTGTTTGAGTGGTGCTAAATATTTTTCAAAGATAGATTTGAAAAGTGGATATCATCAGATTAGAATAAGAGAGGGTGATGAGTGGAAAACTACCTTTAAAACAAATGAAGGACTATATGAATGGATGGTAATGCCTTTTGGGTTGTCAAATGCACCTATCACTTTCATGAGACTTATGAATGAAGTATTGAAAGAATTCATTGGTAAATTTGTGATAGTGTATCTGGATGATATATTGGTTTTCAGCAAAACTAAAGAAGAACATTTAAGGCATCTTAATTATGTCTTGAAGAAGTTGCACCAAGAGAAACTGCTAATAAACTTAAAGAAATGCTCATTCATGAAAGAAGAGTTGGTGTATTTGGGCTTTGTTGTTTCTGCAGAAGGATTGAAGATGGACCCAGAAAAGGTTAAGGCAATTGTGGAGTGGCCTTCACCCAGGAATGTTTTTGAGGTAAGAAGTTTCCATGGACTTGCTAGTTTTTACAGAAAGTTTATAAGAAACTTCAGTAAGATCAATGCACCCATAATTGAGACAATAAAGAAGAGCAAACAACCATTTAAGTGGACTGCTGAAGCAGAAAGAAACTTTAAACTTTTGAAGCAAAAGATAATTGAGAAGCCTGTTTTGATTCTGCCTGATTTTACTAAACCATTTCAAGTGAAGTGTGATGCCAGTGGGGAAGCCATTGGAGCTGTGTTGAGTCAGGATGATAGGCCTGTAGCATATTTCAGTGAGAAGCTAAATGACACCAGGAGAAAGTATTCCTCTTATGAGAAGGAATTCTATGCAATTGTTCAGGCATTGAAAAAGTGGAGACATTATTTGATGTCCAGGGAATTTGTATTGTATTCTGACAATCATGCTTTGCAGTATATTGTACAGCAGCCCAAGTTGAAGCATAAGCATGCTAAATGGGTTGAGTATCTCCAAGGTTTTAATTTTGTTTTGAAACATATAAGTGGCCAAGAAAATAAAGTAGTTGATGCTTTGAGTAGGAGGCACATGCTTGTTCAAGAAACTAATTTTGAAGTTGTAGGGTTTGATTTTCTCAAAGAATTGTATAAAACAGATTCAGATTTTAAGGAAGAATTTGAGGCATGTTGTAACCCTGTTCTAACAGATAGAAGTCAGTGGCTGGATTATTTCTTGTAGGAGGACTTACTATTCAGAAGAAATCAACTATGTGTACCAAAATGTTCCATGAGAGAAAAATTGATCAAAGAAAAGCATGGTGGTGGACTTGTTGGACACTTTGGTATTGATAAGACTTATGAGTAGTTGAGTCACTTCTATTATTGGCCCAAGATGAGAGCAGAAGTGGATAAGTTTGTGAAGAATTTCAAAATCTGTCAATATGCCAAAGGAAGGAGCTAGAATGCAGGATTGTACACTCCCTTGCCTATTCCAGACAGGCCTTGGGACATGGTGAGTATGGATTTTTTTCTAGGATTGCCCAAGACTCAGAGAGGGAATGATGTAGTCTTTGTTGTAGTGGAAAGATTCTCCAAAATGGCACATTTTATTCCATGCTATAAAACTAGTGATGCCACCCATGTTGCTAACTTGTTTTTCAAAGAAGTTGTTAGATTGCATGGGTTTCCCAAGAGTATTGTTTCAGACAGAGACACTAGATTTGTGGGTCATTTTTGGAGGACACTATGGAAGAAACTTGGCACCAAACTGAGTTTCAGCTCAGCTTATCATCCCCAGACTGATGGACAAACTGAGGTAGTGAATAGGAGTTTGGGAAATTTGTTGAGGAGTCTTGCAGGAGAACATCCCAAGCAGTGGGATCATATTTTGCCTCAGGCAGAATATGCATATAATGATTCACCAAACAGAAGCACAGGGCAGAGTCCATTTCATATTTTTTATGGAATGCATCCCAGAGGAATATCAGAATTAAGAAATCTGGGAAGAGCAGAGTTAAGGAATGCAGATGGTGAAAAATTTGCTTCAGAGATCCAGGCCATACATGAAAAAGTGAAACAACAACTACAAGGCAACATCATCAAATACAAAAACAGAGCAGACTTGAGCAGAAAAGAAGTTCACTTTGAAGTAGGAGACTTGGTTTTGGCACACTTGAGAAAGGAGAGGTTCCCAAAGAAGCAGTATAATAAATTGAAGTTCAAAAAGATTGGGCCATGCAAGATACTTAGAAAGTTTTCTGCAAATGCTTATGAGATTGAATTTCCACCTGATGTTGGAATATCTCCCATTTTTAATGTTGCAGATTTGTACAAGTATGAGGATGATGGTGCAGAAGAAAGATCAGCAGACAAGGAACAGATTGAGTGGAAAGAGCAGCTACCTCCAGCACAACCATTGCAACCAGAGAAGATATTGGACAAAAGAGTGTTCAGGAAGACCAGAGGACAAGAGTACTTTCAGTACTTAATCAAATGGAAGGATAAGCCAGAGGAAGATGCCACTTGGATGACTGAAGGAATGTTGCAAAAGATAGGAAAATCAGTGGAAGAGCTCATGGACAGGAGCCCATGAAGAAAATTTCCCTCGGGAGTCTGATGCAGGGGCATTAGACACTAGCCAGCAATGTAGGAGGTTTTTTCCACATGTTGTGGCTAGGAGGGTTCGAAATCATCTAAATTGTAATAGCTAGGTGTCAATACCTCAGCTGACTGTATCATTTAGATTAGTTAGAGTTGTAGAAGTCGAATAGTTCAGTTAGTCCATCTGTCATGTTTCAGTTAGTCAAATTATTGTAATTAGGCTTTTGATTTTCTAAAACGGTCCTCACAGAGGAACCGAAGACACACATTTTAATGTATATAAATTGTATCCCTCGGATGTATTGGAGGGAAAGGAGGAGAAGAGATATTTCTGCAATAAATATTTGTGTGTTCACAATTGCTTCCAGTTAAATAATTTCAGTGCGCATTGGCCATAGAGTTGTTTTGAATCCTAATTTGTGAAGAAATTTTTTAATTGTGAGGTGATTGAACTCTGTGCATGTATAATTGCTGAGTCAAACTATTGTATCGATTTCACATCCCTCTGTCTATTTTTTCTCTCAAGATTATTCGAACAAACCTTGTTGAATTAAAACCACTGCAGGCGAGGCCTGTGTAGAGAAACCGTGGTTGTGAACACTATTTAAATAGTAGAGTTCCCGAGACAAAATTGTTTGCTACCGGAACCATGACCGAGGATTAGACGTGAGTTAATAAATAAGAGGATAGCGTAACCCGGCTTGAACCCTGGTTAATACTATTCCAAACCAGAAGCAGACTTGCGAAATCGGATTTCCCATATCGCACCGCCTTTCAGAGATGAGTGGTATTCCCCAATTGCGAGTGATTCCATAGAGTATTTGACACGTGGCAGAGGTGGACGCATGAAAAAAGCCATCATTGTGTGCCATCGCATGTTAAATTTTGACATCGGAGGCCGCGCGATATTGTCGAGCGCCGTCGATCTGGAGGGGAAACATCGGACGGTGGTCATATGAGGAAGATGCGTGAAGGTTAACTAAGGTATGACGTGTGAATTTGATTGGAATATTGATATATATGTGGGCCCGGGGCCGAAGGGCTATTACAAGCCATTTTTTCAAAAGGTACTGAGCTATTAATTTAAAGTCTCAAATGGTTAAACCTTGATCATAAGGTCTGGCGGAGAATATAAATTTCGGGGATATAATAAAATTCAAGGGTTGTTGATAATGTTATTTATCAAATTCCACGAATTTGATAAATAAAATTCCGAGGAAAAGAAAGGAGGCCACATGGAGGTAAACTAAGTTAATGATCTAGAAATGCAGACAGAGCGACTACAGTTGACCATCTCTCCTTAGGGGCCAACTTTCAGTTTTTTTGCCGTCATGTGGATTTCTAATATGGTAATGAGATTGTCCTTTATTTTCCCTATAGAATTGGTTGACACTAACATGAAATTTTTATCCACCATTAGTTAATTTATTCTTCATTAAGTGTCTTGAATGGGATTTTGTTTTGTTTTAATAATTCCATCCTCTAAATAAGCACCTCGTGTTATGGTTTCTCTTCTTCATTTATAACTTTCACTTTGATCTTAGATGCTTCCCATCATTTTTACATATTGAACAACTTTTGATTTCTCCTTCTTACCAATTAACATATTTTATTCTAGATAAAAAATATCTTTGTGATTATCTCGAAGAGAGAAATCCACAGGAATTTTTCTTTTTGGTGTTTTATTTGTTTTATCCTTTTGAAAAATAGTTCAAATCTCCTCAACACTAATGGAAACATATTTTTCACGATCATCTTCAAATTCCACATCTTCAAAATAATTATTTTTAGCTTTACTATATTGATCCACTTTAGTTATTCTTTTCTAATCCCCTATATATATTATTGGAGTTTCATTGGTTATTGCTCTTTTCTTCCTTCTCCTTTATTATTTTGTCTTTGTGTGGAAAATGTTGATCACGTTAATAATATTTGTCTCTAGATTATAAATATCCTAAAAAACAATCGAAAGACACTCAGAACAATCCTATCTTCAATGATAAATAACTTCTAAAATTTCTAATGATCTTTACAATAATGCATCACACATAAATATAAATAAACATACTTACAATACTATTTGCAATGTTGGTTGCAATTTCTTCACACAAATTTGTAAATTATTCATACGTGTCATACTTTACCTTTAAGAGATCTAAACTTTTCTTGTGTCTTGGGAAATTTTGTATGAACATAAAAAATGTCTACATTCAGCACCAAACATATGTCTCGTACTTTTCCCATCACCTCATATAGTTCACCAAACTTAATCATACCACAATATAGATAGATATGTATACCTTCATCGCTTTCACTACCTTTAACATGTCATGTAGCATTTGTTTTATTTATTTCTCGTGCGCTCCTCCATTCTGAAATAATCTTGAATGTAATTGGCGGGCTAGTTGCTTGAATTTTACGATGTTTCTCAATTTGGGTACATTCAAAAATATTCATAGAGTTCCTAAAAACAACTTTAGATGATGTAGTTGCTGCTCTTATTCCACAAACATTCATACAAAACCTTATTTGATGTCAACTTCTTATGTATATATATATATATATATATATATATATATATATATATATATATATATATATATATATATATATATATATATATATATATATATATATATATATTAGTTAATTAAATAAACACATATCTTAATTTAAAAAACAACAAAAAATTTTATAAATGTTTATTAAAAATAATTTTAAAATAATAAATAATAAAAAAAACACAAGAAATATAATTTCATAATCAAATATATATAAAAACAAATTGTGCCCTAGTAGCCATGCTAGGCCCTTGGAGGCCCGCTCGCGGGCCTTCGACCTAGCAGGGGCCTGGAGGTCCATGCATTCAGGCTCAGGCTGAATGATCCTCGGCCTGGGCTCAAGCTTATGTAGCCTCCCGAGTAGCTGAGTAGCATTACAGACATTTTATATATATATATATATATATATATATATATATATATATATATATATATATATATATATATATCTGTGT
Organism: Pinus albicaulis; assembly: GCA_034641835.2. NCBI lineage: Eukaryota > Viridiplantae > Streptophyta > Pinopsida > Pinales > Pinaceae > Pinus > Pinus albicaulis. The sequence continues at coordinate 912,442,410 of CM076575.1, forward strand.
GTGTGTGTGTGTGTGTGTGTGTGTGTGTGTGTTTGTGTGTGTGTGTGTTTTACAATTATAAAAATAAATGAAAAAATAAAAAAATAAAAATATACATTTTTGAAGGAAATAGTTTTCTTTTTAATGAAGGAACCCAACAACCCGCCTTACATGTAATTACTAGTTAACCTCTCGGGGTTGATGACCTATTTTTCTTGTCATAAATCAGTCACATCAAGGGGATTTGAACCTGGGTCTACCTTTTTGCAATGATTTCATAAATTTTGAATCAACGAATTGAAATTCTCCCATAGAAAAACTAAAAAAGATTTAAAAAAAAAAAACAAAAAAAAAGTTGACCACTTGTTTTTTCATTTCAAAGCCCTAAAAAAATATGATTTTTCTTGTTTTTTCTTCAAAAAAAATTAAAAATTTGAGTTTTGTTTCTTCTTCCGCGCTATAAAAATATAAAAAATTTCAGCTTTTTATATTTTTTCCCCTAAATTGATGTGATATCAAAAAAAATATATAAAAAATAGTAAACAATAATAGTTTTGTAGCATAAAAACAATAAAAAAACAAAAATTCCCCAAATTCCTCTTTAAATGGTCAAAATAAAAGGAAAAATAATGTTTTAAATATGAAAAACTCTAATTTGATGTGTTATCGATGAAAATTTGAGCTCCTCCTCTTTAAAATAGCTCCAAACATTTTAACAAAACCTAGAAGAATTGATGTGATGTGAGGAAGAGATATAGTAAATTTTATTATATAGCAAAGATTTTGGGATTACTTTAGTGTTTCTTGAATGTGGCATTAAAACTAAAATTAGGAAAATTAATATATTTTTAATATTATAGGTTTAGATTAACTTCTATTCAATGTGGGATAAAAAAGTAAATTATAAATTATAAAAAATAATTTAGTTGCGTAGTTAATGTTAAATTAATAAGTATATTTTTTTTTTTGAAGGAATTCGTTAAAGGAAAATTTCTATGGATATTTTGAATAAAACGTATGGTGACTTTTCCAAGACCAAAAATTCTAGTAAAATGTTTTCGAATAAATTTTAGAAAAAAAAATTGGAGGGAAATATTTCAAACGAGATTTTTGGAGGTAGATTTTTCAGCAAAAGTTTTTGGGGGGAAGCTTTGGAGGGAAATGTTTCAGCAAATGTTTTTGGGGGGGAACTTTAGAGGGAATTTTTTAATCTCTAATCTGTAATTTTTGTATTAGGAGAGAGTGGATTTGTATCATTTAACATGTTATGTTTGAAATTCATGCGTTCTTTCAATAATGAAGTTTTTCCTTCTGCAACATCAACATATTTTTCACGTAACACCTCCATTCATATTGATGAATATAATAGGAATTATTTCACTATGAATAAATATTCAAATTTCCAACTTGTTCCTAATCCTAAGGATGATGAGAGGAGAATTGATGAAAGAAAAAAAAAAAATTCCTATAAATACAGAGTACATTTTCTCACTTATTTCTAATCCTAAGGATTATGAGAGGACCACTAACGAAGGGAAAAATAGAAGAATTTCTAGTAAATAGAGAGTAAAATTTTCTACTTAGTCCTAATCCCGAGGATTATGATCACACCTTTGATAAGGAGGGGGGGGGATGAATAATTTCTAGAGTCAAATTTTCTAGGGAGCACCACTGATGAAGGGGAGGGGGAGGATGAATAATTTCCAGTAAATAAATATTCAAAGTTTCTAATTAGTCATAATTATAAGGATTACGAGACCGCCAATGATGAAGGGGAGGATGAAGAATTTCCATTAAATAAAGATTCAAATTTTCCACTTAGTCATAATCCTAAGGATTATGATAACACAACTGATGAAGGGCGGGGGGCTGAATTTTCTGCAAATGATACTTTTAATATGAATAGAGAGTCAATGTTTTTCACTTAATCCTAATACTAAGGATTATGAGAGCATCAGTGATGAAGGTCATGATGAATAATTTCCTACAAATGATAATTTTGGTATGAATAGAGAGTCATATTTTCCACTTAGCCCTAATACTAAGGATTATGGGAGCACTAGTTATGAAGGGGAGGATGAATATTTTCTTGGAAATGATCATTTTAGAGGCACATATGTGAATAATGCATTTTATTTGGGTCATTGTTTCGAAGGCACTCATCATGATGATGAATTGAATCCTCTAAGGAAGGATTTAAAAAGAAACGATTAAGATGGTGAATAATTTCGTCTGATTCAGGATTTCAAAAACACAGATGATGGTAGTGAAAAATTTCCTTCAAGTGAGGATGGTAATGGATATTTTCCAAGCAATGATGGTGATGAATTTCCTAACTATGTTCAAAATTATCACAGTGAGGATAATATTCCCCATAATCATGATAAAAATGCTTCTACAAAGGATAGTGAAATGATGGAGATGTAGCAAGAAAACATTGTATCTAGGTGAACGAGTAAACCTTTTCATATCAATCTAAGATATTCGAGTTATACAAGGTTTAGGAAATAATATCTCACAAGAATAAGTTCTATCACTGATCTGATTTGAAGTGAATTTTTTCGAAATTATTTCTTGAAACATATGGATTTCATGTTTGATTTAGAGAAAAGGAAGATATATTTTTCAATGAATGAAATCATGAAAAAATCATATTAGTGGGTTACATGCAATCTACACTAGCAGGTTATGATTATCATATTTGGAATGTATTGCTATGTAGAAAGGCTTTCAAAATGTTGCATTGAATTGATAGTTTTTATTTGCCAAGAATCCAAGAAGGACTCGAAAAATATCCCAAATTTTATTCATAAGTACGTCATAGACGAGAGGTTGGGCCATTAGAAAATTGTTCAATGTCATGGATGAAAGGCTTCTTTTAAAAGTATGTAGAGTGTATGCCAAATAAAAAGAAAATACATATTCCATATAATTTCTCACGACAAAAAATCTACAACTTATACAAAGCATATGCATAAGGTGTTGAAGGAGATGGAAATTTTATTACATAGTCATATTTAATAGGGACATGGAAGAATTAATTCAACAATATTTGTATTCCCAGGAAGAAAATGATGGGGGTTTGTAGTACATGTGCTTCTCTTAAATAAAAAATGGATAAATGTTAAGGAGAAGAAAGAGGTATGGATTCATAAAAATTGGATAATTATGAACTATGAAAATATATTTATTAATAGGTTTCTTTTATGCTATGTGTAGATTCCATTTTCAAATCACGTCAAGATCATTGTAATCAAAAAATAAGTGGAAGGAAAAAATTGTATAAATATTGAAAGATTGGTTATAATAATCCAAATAAATATTTGCGTTTGATAATTGATGGTATTGACCAAAAGGTAACACTTCTACAACATTTTGTCCACACGCCAAAAAATACACAAGAGGAAAAATTTATTTAGTTTCACTTGGTTTGTTTTATGGTCTTTAATGGGAAGATGTTTCCAAGAGTTTACTTCACAACTCCAAATATTCATAACTCTGCAAATCCGAACATAACCATAATCCATGATGTGGTTTCTCATTGGTATGGTAATATTCTTGAAGTTTTGTATCTACAATTAGAAAACGGAAGTTGTGAAAATAAAAATAAAGTTGTTTTTTTATATCTAAACATGCTTTTGAAATGGAAATTTTTTAAAAAGGTAAAGGTTGTTTTCCTTCTTGTTCAACACACTCATGACCATATTGATCAAATGTTTAGTCATTTTTTAGTATCATTGAGAAGGAAGGATGTTGGGAGCGTGCCATCATTAATTGGATGTATGAAGAGATCATACATTCAAAAGAATGTTTTTGATGTGTTGGAACAAACTATTCACACACGAAGGTTTATTTTGGGATTGCATGGTGAGTATAAATTTATTGAACAAATTAATGACATTAGCTTCCAACATCATTTTCGTATAAGACATTGACGAGAAAACACGTATATGGGGAAAGAAGTATTAAAATGCTGTAAAATGGGTATCATCATCAATTTTATCATTTTTTAAGTTCATTCTAGATCATCCAATATTTTCATCAGAGATATTTTTATTACAATCATTTGTTGAACTCCATAACGCACGAAGGCATAAGAGAGATATAAATTATTTTGAATGCTTGGAAGAAATGAAAAGGTCTATTATAAATACTTATAAGTAGATTGATGTTTTCAATTCATTTAGGTGGAAGTATTTTCTCAATAATAAAAGTGATATCATTTCAAGATCAAGAAATGAAGATATACTTTTGAAGATTCCATTTATTTGGCGACAAAAAATGCCAAATTAGCATGAGGAAAGGCACATTGTTGAACAACTTCAATATCAAGGTATTATTAATTCTCCATAGCTAGAGGAAAGAGAAATCTATATTGGTTCTATAAGATCACATGCACAATGTAAAGCCATGAGAGAACTTATGGGGGTTTTGTGCAATATGTTGAGGGTTGCATGATCACAATGTTAGTAGATGGAGATCCACATGGCTATCAATTCTGAGTTTCCAATAATATAAAGGTTATTAAAAAAATGAGGATATTACAACTATTGATGTATATGGGTATTCCATAAATACCCACGCATTCAATAGTGTGTATAAGCCAGAAATGGTACAAATATAAATCGCCACCACACTGGCCTCTTAAAATCATGGAAAATTTTAGGGGCTAAGATTTGCAAGTGGGCTAATTTTCCATTTTTTCCAAAAAGAAGATTCACCAATTTCCATATTTTTGGAAAATGATTCTCCCAAATTTTACAATATAAAATTATTTTACCATGGCTTCTTGTTTCCTTTCCTTCTGTCAAGGCTCTTTGGTGCCACTTGCTCTCATTGATTTTAGATTCAACATATCTGAATTGGTAACTTGCAGTCACTTCTATTCCCTTCAGATTTTCGAAAGCCAAGAGTGAAGCTGACATATCCGAATTGGTAACTTGAGTTCAGTTCTATTCCCTTCAGAGTCACAAAATCCAAGAGCCAAGAAGACCTAGATGCATAGCTTTCAGCAGCATTTTATATGTGCTCGGTGAAATTTTTTCTTAGCATGGAAACATTCTCATTATCTTTGTACTGTAGGACTAAAACCTTAGTCAATTTGTTTATTAACCATCTGTATAGTTGTAGATTTAAAGCATTCCACCACTATTGACTTATGCCCAATGTTCTAGTTGCTTAATTTCCTTATTTAAACTAACAAATTTCATGCTTTAAAGCCCTCTTTCCAACCCTATTTACAACCATTTGTAGACAAACTGATATAGGATCCCTATATCTCCTTTCTTCTCCTTTATTTTTGTCTAACAAGAAGCCAATTACTCATTGATTTAGCTTTTTTCTTATTATTTCACCAAAATTACTTGTTTCCTTTCATAAAGAGATCAATCAAAACCACAATAAAATTGTTAGTGCAATAGATTAATCAAACCGCAATCAAATTGTTAGTGCAACAAGAAGCTGGGAAAATTTTATCCCTCCTTAATACTACAACATGAGAAAATAATTTCATCTCCTTAATGGTAGAATATAAAATATGAAATATTAACAAGCTAAAATTTGGAATTTTACCAACAATTCCTCCACAATATACACAAGCTTAAATTTTGTCACATCAATGGTGGCATAAAAACCAGAAAAAATATTATAGCTACCCAGAGCCTGGTCATTGATGTCTATCATTCCTTCGCATATGCGGCACCACTTATTGCATCATAAAAATCACAACATTTTCCTTCCCTAATTCTAACATTTTCCTTTGGTGTTTCCTTCCCTAAGTCAAATATTTTCCTTTGGTCCCAGCACCAACAATATTTGATTGGATTATTTGTTTCACATTGTAAATATTTAATAATTTATTGATACTTTTACAACACACAAAAATTCAATATACACATTTTATAAGCAATAATTTGGATTTGATATACTTGAACATAGCAACTATATATAGTCATTATGTAAGGAAAACCGGTGTGGTTGGTAGGGTTGTACACTATATTGGATTGTTAAAAACACATAGTATATAAAAAAAAATTAATGTCTAGAAATGACAAAGCTCCAATAGAAAAAAGGGTACTTACTTTTGAACCATTTTAACTAATTCAAGAAAAAGAAGAAATCAATTCCCCAACCTGATCTGATACTACTAATCAGATACTATAGATTTAGGCTTTGTCGTTGAACATTTTGGAGCTCAGGGTGCAAAGGGAGACATTGTCTTCAAATAAAATTAGATAATGCAACCATTTTTGTAGTGCTTCTTGGTGTTTTCTCTTTGTTATGCTTCATGATGTGGTAGATTGGCACAATGGAAAAATGCACATAGACATCTAGGCAATCATGGAGGATGCACATAGTCATCTGGGAAATGATGGAGGCATGGAGAAACAACTAAGAAAACATGGCGTCGTGGAGAGTGGATGCATACATGCACTTGGCATTTTTTTTATATTTTATTTTATTTAAATTTATTTATTATTTATTATATTAATTTATTTATTTTAATTTACATATATTAAAAAAAATTGAACACCATCAACTTTACTCTTGCATGCAGGTCACTACCTTTGTTATTATTATTTGGATTTTGATTTTGATGTGGAGTTGTGATTCAATTGGAGTAACCTTTACCAAGTGAACTATTGGAATAAATTCTAGATAAAAACTGAGATGTAGAAAGGCGAACATGTTTCAGGAAGAAGTAAAACATACTTTAACAAAAAGACTAGTTTTAGCACTGTCTCACTTTTGGACATATTTTTATAAGATCACAAAAGTATATGTGTGGCTGTTATTTTCATTTTCGTTGATTGTAAATAATGATTATAATTATGTCATGTGTGGCTCACTAGAATAGATTAGATACAAAATAGTCTGAAAAAAAAAGTAGCATCCCTTGTGAAGCAATCTCTTAGCAATTAATACTATTTACAGAAAATTATGCCATTGTTGGAAACCCTTGCAAAGTATACCAGGTTGTCACCTTTCAGTTCCCCAAGCACTTCAATTTTTTCTGCAAATTATTCCATTTCGGGTTAGATACGTTTACAAATTGTTCCAGGTTGTTACCTTCCAATTTCTCGACCATTGACACTGTGTTTTGTAATTTATTCCAGGTTGACACCTTTGAAAATTATTTAAAGTCGACACTTCCCAAATTATTTAAAGTTGCCACCCATTTTTTGATCACATGACTAGACTACACATTCTTGGTTTCACGAATTTAATAATTCTTTTTTTTTCAGAAGGAAAAAAACGCTGTATATATTAAAAGAAATATATGACAGTACATGATCATCAATACATTCTCAAACTGTTATTTAAAATAGCGAGAAAACCCCATATACCAATACATCCAGAATACACTTCTGAAGAGAAGTTATTCGATGTCCATGGCCAACAACATTACGAATAGTATAAAACATACCCACGAGATCATCCCTGTATACATAGAAAAGGACCAGCAGAGAGAATACAGCAGCATCATATTCATGATAATAAGGAAATAAAAGATAACTGAAATGAAAGAAGGCAAACAAAAAGGAGAGTTCCATAGTGTCTTCATTGCAGATAAAAGGCTGAAAATTCACGAATTTAATAATTCTAACAGCTGAAGAATTTTTCCTATTCCTTATTTTACATCCCTCTCACAACTATTTTTGTTTTCAAAATTAATACGCGAGAATATTTTTTTATACCTTGAGAATATTTTCTTATATGTTGAGAAATTAATATGTGAGAATATTTTTTTATAAGTTGAGAATATTTTCTTATACATTGAGTTCTCCAACTTATGTTCAGCTCATTTGTTTTATTGGATGTTATTTATTTTGTTGCTCACTTGTATTTTGATGGCTTATTTTTTGCCAATAGGGGTTAGATGTATCATATAATGTCGTTAATTTTTTACCATTATAAAAATTAGTCGCCACAAAACAACATACAATTAGTCATAAATGAGACTAATTATGGTAATTTATTTTGTATGAAGACACTGTTGTTCTGTTATTCAGGTTAGTGGAAGGGCATGCGTAAATTCACCTTCAATTTCAGCGGTAATTATCTTTAACATTTTATCGAGGACTCAGAGAAAAAAATCATTCACTAAAATATCCAAACCCCTCTTTTATCTTTGATGTTCTCTTGCCATTTTCAATCCATAGACTTGACAATGTTAACAGAGGAATCTGAGAATTCTCAGCACAAGGGTAAGACAACCTGAATTTGACCAAAAATTTAATGCCTCTATGAAGAGTCTCAAATTTTGGCCATAGGCATAAGGAAAATGGGAAATCAACCAACTGATAAATCAATATTTGAAGCATTGACAATTTCTTTTACTACGAAAAGAATATCGACCTATGTTTTATTTTTCCCTTAAATAACCTGGAATTTTTGAATTTCTTTATCTCTTTTTTTCCCTCCAAGAATACCCAAAGTAGTCAACTTTGTGATTCCACCTTAAGTAGTCAGAAATAGTGCAATTAAAGCACTATAATTGTGTATAAATTTTATTTTTTTAGAAAATAGTTGTGTTTTCAAAGTTATAACCAGTCATAATTGAGTAGACGTTTTTGAAAAATGGCAGTGTTTTCAAACTCATAACCAGTCTTAAGCATAAAATTTTCCAGTCTTAAGTATAAATATTTCAGACTGGGCAGGGACTCCTGCTGCCTACAGTTCTTGTTAGAGTTTTACATGTTAATTACTACCACAATACTTTTTTATTATGTGTCTCTATCTCTAATATACTTTGAATAATATAAATACGACACTATAGCTAGTAGTAACGTATGGCTTAACTTTCAATTCTTCACTCCGACTTTTCTTTAATGTTTCTCTTCTCTTTGAAATTGAGAAACAAATGATCAAACTATTCAGTGACGGTTATTAAAAGCATTCCTTAAAGTTTAGTTTTTTGAATGCAGTTCACCTTGAGTGGATTGTCTAGATTTTAAGAATACATGTCCAAGGAGTGACTTTGTAGTTCACTCCAAGAATCATGTATTTTTATTCATTATTGGATTGCATAAACCTAAAAGCATTCTTATACATGAACCAAAAGTGCAAGTTGTTGGGGTAATAATTTTTTCCATGAAGAGAGTCTAGAGTAGATTAAGATTGTATCATTTTATAACGTTCATATATAGCATGCAATCTTCTCTAGGTGTATGGAGATCAAGAACAGGTTGCTTTAATGTTGTTTTTCTAAAATGATTTCAAATTGAGTGGAAATCATAACATCTACATAGTTTTGGACTATTGTTATGCATTCGTGCTAATTGCGTCATGTGAAGGTTATCGATTGTAAGAATAATAACTTAAATATATGGATTTAAACTCATAAAATCCTCATCTATGGGAAACCTCCATTCAAATAGTTTCTAAAAAAAGTTGCTTGGTTATCTATGATGCCATGGAACAACATACCCTCTAGTTCATTTGAATCCTTATATTTGTCAAATAACGAGAAAAAATTTATTGGATCCTTCAAAATCATTAATTTTAATTGTGTTTCAAACATGGGTACATTACATGTTCATTGGTTCCAATAACCAATCACTAAATTTCCCACTCAACTTCATAGAAAAAACCTAATATTATATCTATGGAACTTCTTGCCTCTATTGTATCATGCATATGGACTACAACATGTTTGTTGTCATAACAATTTCTTCCAAAGTAGTGTGGAATAGTGTTTCTTTTGTGGAAAAATGTCTGGTTGGATAGTTTGGCAGTGCATAATTTCTTTGGTTCCATTTTGTTTTCATTTGTGGTTCTTTGAGGGAATTTCTCGATGTTTTCAACAAGACAATGATCCCAGTTTTGAATTCATTACAAAATGGATGTTCTTGTATGTTCTTACAATTTATGAAGCTTGTTGACATGCAAGTACAAGTTCCATCAATCAATTTTCAGATTTCATCCTTCCAAGGTTTCACCAAGACTCCTTGCTTTCATTTTTACAACTTTGAGGTGATTTCAAGAGAAAAGATGGTGGATCTTGAGAAAACTCTAGAATTTCTTCGCATCCTATAGAAAAATTCTTTGGAAATATATGCTTATTTGGATGTTGTAATCCTCAAATGTCTGCGCCGATGGATTTCATAATTCAATTGTGTTTCCCGAGGATTATGGTATGATTGTTCCTCAATTTCCTGCAAGGGAAAATATTTTAAGTGTCAGTAAGTTATAATTACATTGTTCTTCTCGATTTTTAATTATGTTGCTTCTTTAGGTTTTGTTTATTTATACTTGATGAGGCTGATAGGAGCTCATATATTTATCATTTTTTCAAATTTCCTTTTTATGCATATATATTCTCTTTCCATATTTTGGGAGATAATAATTTTCATTGAATGGATTACATGTTTTCTTCTGCAATAGATTCTAGAAAGGTGAGTCTTTCAAGAGATTAAACTTATGAAATTTCAAATTGTTGTTGAAACTAAATGCATTATATCTTTATATTTTCATTTCACATGTTTTTTTAGCTGACCTTTGATTAAATTTAATTCTTATCATACAAGTTTCGTAATGTTTTACACTGTCATGTCCCAAAAATTGTTTTTTTTCATGTAATGTTTTTGGTTTAATGCTCGTCAACCCTCCTTCACCATCTTGACCTTTTAATTAAGTTTTATGTTTCCATAAGGTTGGAGAGCTTATGCTTCCCTAGTTAAAAATGGTTCATTGACCATTACAAATTATACATTAACTAGTACCCTTACTATATGATGCCTTAGTGAATTGAATACTTGCTAATTTGAAGGAGTCCTACTCTTTAATTATTTATATGCACCCTCTATAGGTTAATATTTTTAACCTACCTTTACATACATTAACCTACCCTTACATACATTAACCTACCTTTACATGTATTAACCTATACGCTATAACTTGCTCCAATATTTCACATATCTATGGTCTACTGTATACCCCTATGACCATTATTTAACATATTTATATTGATACCATGGTTGTGGAATGAAGGCTTAAGCCTACCTGATACATTTTTCTCGCATTTGATATATTATACCTACCCCAATGACATGTCTCCTTCAGAATTAACCAAGTGGTAGAGGCCATGTGCCCTCACGTGGCCCTCACCTCTTCTGATGCCACTGATGAATGGATGAGATCAAGGGAGAAATATCTATGGCTCAGAAACGTTAAGAAAACCATAATGGTTTTACCTACCCTTCTCTTCCTTATTCGATCTTTCATTGTAAGGTTTGTGGCTGTCAGGCCCAAGGGAGCTATCCCACCATTGCTCGAACCTGCAACTTCATTCTAGAGTGCCATGGAAGATCGATTCAACCTCTAAATCGACCCTCTTTGTACTTATCTTGCTCACTATGGGAAAAATATTGTTGCGCATATCATTTCTTTGCCATTGGCCTCAAAGGTAAGACTTTTACAATGATTTATCTATGTTTTCATTTTGCATGTATGCAGTATTGTATTGGTTTTAGATTTTCCAGGTTGGCTCCTAAAAGTATTTTTTGTATTGCAGGGAAATCCCATAGCATGGTGAGTCTCGACATTAATATCTCAGGTAACCTCTGTTATTTACTTAAGTTTTTTCATGTCTTTGAATTTAGTTAAAGTGGAAATACCGATCTCAGCATGGGTTTTTAAATTATGCAGTAAGGAAACGTTTTGTCTTTTCTGCATGGTCATTTGGGCAAAGGCTTCTCACTCTTCTTAAAATGTTTCAGAGAAAATTAATGGGGTTTAAGTTGGAAGTCCTTTGGCCCCTTTTCCTTCAATACGAGGTAAGTGTTATTTACACTCCTTGTTTCAAAGTGTACACCTTTTGTAGAACATTTAGATTCTTGGTTTATATATTTAGTATATAATTTCAGTTCTGAGTTTTATATGTCCTCCACCCCTAAATTGGTGGGTTAAGCACTAAACATTTGATATTTTACATTTATTTTTGATCAACGGTCATTCTCCCTATTTTATTTTTGGTTCCATTTCAATGTATCTGATATGTTAACTAAATTATTAGAAACCTCTGTTCTATTTTGCGTATATTCGTATTTGAATAATTTATTATATGTAACCCAGAATATTCAATGTGGGTCTAGTTATAATTTCATTTGGAATATTTACTAGAGCGTATGAAAATCGTTACTCCCATTACATCCTGGGTTTAATGACGGGTTTTTCAATGTACCTATTAGCTTCTTTGTACATGTTAGTTTATTCATTTGATTTAATTATGGGTTTTACATTTTGAATTTTAGTTCTGCTCATAGAAGTATTTCTAATTGATACATTAACGAAAGCTTTAGCTAATATCTAATTTACCCATATGATTTAGGGCTTAAATTCTCTTGAGTGTTACGCAGAGTGTGTGCTACCCTTTGATCCATATACTTATGAGTTCTTATTTTTATATTTGTTCATCGAATTATCTTTCAATTGTGGTTTTCCTCCTCGTACATTTCATGGAAGTTGGGTAAAGAAAATTTGGGTTATTTCCCTTCATATTGCTCAGGGAAATGCATAAACCATATGCATTTTCTGCCCCTTAATATTTTCACGTGAATTCGTAAAGTAGTTTGGGTTCTTCATTTGAGGTTTGGCACAGTCCTACCTACCTCTCTTATGTTTCTCATTTTTGGCACTGTTGTACATTTACTTTGGATTATAGTTTATCCTCTATATGCCATTTTAGTTTTTGTTCCAAATTTATAATGTGGGTTTTTTCCACCCTGGATAAATCTTCTACAGTGACTGAGAATTTGAAGAAGATTAGGATGACAACATATCCTCACACTCCTCCTCCTACAGGTCATTTCGATACCTTATGGAATTTTTGGATTTCTCATTTGTTTATTTCATATTTATATGTTGGAAAATCCCTTCACTCAAAATGTTGTTTTGTTTTGTATGCACAGGTGGAATAAGAAACCTAGTGACTGTGTTCTCAAGTAAGGTATCTATCTATCCCAAACCCAGCAATGTTTTTTATTTATTATCCTTGTTGGCTCCTTCAAAATTTCACATTTTCTTCTTCGTTACACATATGGTTCTGAAGATTTTAGATTGCGTTAAACTCAAGGTTCACTCACTTCCCATACTTACCATATGTATTCTTCCTCAAGTTGGTATTACATTGCTCCCACCTGACTCTCCCTCTTGCAAGGATTTGAGTTTCTCTCAGTTTACACAGGTGTTGTTGTAGCTTTTATGTTCTTGTACCAATTCCATACTTGGCCTCCGCCAGTTGATGAACTTTTGTAATATGTTTTCTTATTTTTAATACAGTCTTATATAGATGGCTTTATAGCATCAAGGATGTAAAACTTTATTTATTTGTTATATATATATATATGTATATATATATATATATATATATTTCAAAATCCGACTTACATTTCGTCATCCTTTCTGTGATGGAGGCGTATGTACTTTAAATAAGACCTTTAGATTATATGAATGCAATCATTAGTTTTTGAATCCTTTCAGATATTATTTGACTTCATTCCTCTTTATTATTGTTTACTGTATTTACTGAATACTTCAAAATTATTTTGGATAATAATGGTTCACTTGTTTCTCTTTCTAGTAAATGTTAAATGTATTTGTAGTTTATTCATAAATGCAAATTGCAGCCTCTGTCTATATTAGATGACACATTTACATTTTTTTGTTGTCATAGTAGAAAACATATTTTGTTTTATAATTAAATTACACTATACTTTTTACTTATCATAGCAGTTTAGAAGTAACATACTTAGTTTTGATTTATTCTTTCGAGAGAATTGAAATGATCAATTTTTAGCTTTTTCTTAGCTTAATTTCTACGTTTTCAAGCTTATGTTATTTCTTCCAGAAATGGATTTGTTTTAGCTTAGCTTCTAAAGGCTATCTTATTTATTTTACTTCTTCTCATATATGAATAGGTGGAATGTGTTTACCCTCTGATCATAACCCTTTGTGGGTTTATAATTAAACATATTGTAATTGTATACATCTAGTGTACATTAGTCTATTGTAATTAACACATTATTGACACTACACATAACATAGTATTGATATTGTACAAAATGAAGTAACGAAAAAGCATATGAGACTAACCGACACCATGATAAGCCCTAAGAGTTAGCTCAACTAGTCGAGTCCTAGCTGCTAAGTACTTTTCCAGTTGGTAGTTCACACGATCAAATCTCCTTAACACCCTTCGGGTTAGGCCTCACGTGTAAGGCTGAAGGTTAGATCCCCTCGAGACGGTTTGCTGAGATTTTCTCGTGGATATAGCAGGTACATATGTGTGCGGGCACATTGGATTCGTGAACCACCACGTAAAGAAAAAAAAATTGACACCATGATTTATACCTTGATTAATATAAAAATAATCCCTTATTACAAAGAAAAAATTGTCTATTAAGTTAGACAAACTAATGCTTCTAATAATTACTAAAAACACAAGAAGTTGAATATAAAATTTCTACATGTTTCATGCCAACTTGTAAAGACTATGTTTCCTCCCAGCCACGTGCTTCTTCTCTAAGCTCTCCCCCGAGTAGAGATCAATTTTCCCCAGTGTTGACAAACTCCTCTCACACTAGTGATGGCACTTTTAAGACAACTTTCCATAGCAAGTTTCCATTACGACATCTCGTTATTTTGAGTTGTTTTTTCCCATAGCCTAGGATTTACTTTTTTTTCTCCACAAAATTTTGCATTAAAACTCGCTTTTCCTCAAATTTATTTTTCTTACCTCTTCCTAGTAACTTTCCTCTTTACTAGGGATTTATTAGATATTTTATTCTATCTAGTTTAATTTTAATTCTTATTTTTCTCCACTGGATTTTTTGGAGAATTTGGGAAAGTATGAAATTCTATCCTATCATCATGGATAAGAGTTTCCAGATCTCTATTACTCTTTCTTTAAAAAATTTCCACAATTTTCATCAATAATTATGAATTAAAATATTCACACCAACAACATAATTGTTCCATAGGTCCACATAGTCTTTGTCCTCTTTACTTAAACATAATAACTGTAAATCAGGGGTATTACATAGTCCCCCCCTAAAACAAAAACGTCATCCTCGGTGTTAGTAGATAACTCTTGTTATTCTTTGAAAAAAATTGGGAAAGCTTCTTTCAAGCTTTCTTATCTCTCCCATGTAGCTTCTTTAGGTGTAAAGTCCTTCCACTGCACTTTCACCCAAGCTACTGTTCTATTCCGGAACATGGTTTCTTCCTGTCCCAATATACGAAGTGGTTATGGGAGAAAATACTCTTTTGTTTCTACCTATATCAATGTCCACTAAACCACCTGAGGAGGATCATGAAAATATTTTTTCAATAATTACACGTGAAAAACATTATGAACTCTAACATGACTAGGTAGAGATAATTTATATGCTACTAGGCCCACTCCTTCCAAAACCTCAAAGGGCTTGCAGTATTGGGGTGCTAACTTATCAAAACTGCCAGTGTGAACAGTACCCTTGTGAGGTTTTATCCTCAAGTACACACGATCCCCATTCTTAAATTATTTATGTATTATTTTCTTATCTGCATAGAATTTCTGGCAATCTTGAGCTCCTTTGATGTTATATTGAATTTTTCGTACTATGTATTCCATTTCATGTAATGCATTAGGTCCAAGTACCATTTTGTCCTCTGGTTGACTCCAACTAAGTGGACTATGGAATTTTATTCCATATAAAGCATCAAATAGACTCATATTAGTAGATGTTTGATAGCCGTTGTTGTATGAAAATTCCACTAAATGTAGGAAATCCTCCCACCTGGTGGGTTTTTCCATTACATACATGTAAAACATGTCCTCTAGTATTTGATTTATCCTTTCATTATTCCAGTCAGTCTAGGGATGATAAGCTATGCTCAAATTTAGTTTTGGTCCCATCCCCCCAAAAAGTGTCCTCCAGAAGGTGGATGTGAACTTTTCATCCCTATCATAGATGATCATTTTTGGTATCCTGTGAGGTTTTAAAATTTCCTTCATAAACACATTGGCCACTTGTGCTGCCCCAAAAGTAGATTGCATTGGAATAAAATGTGAAACCTTTATTAGTGTGTCTACCACTACCATACTGGAGTCATGTTGATACTTATTCTGAGGTATTCTTGTGATGAAACCCCTAGATATCACTTCCCACTTCAATTCTAGAATCGGAAGGGGGTTTAGAAACCCTACAGGATGTTGATTCTCTAGTTTGACGTGTTCGTACTCCAAACATCTTGTCAGGTAATTAGTTGTTTCTTTCTTCATTCCAGACCGAAAAATAAATTCCCGCAATGATGTCACCATATTTTGGTAATCCGGATGACCTGAATATGGTCTCTTATGGTATTCATCCATAATCATCTGCTTCAAAGTAGGTATCTTAGGAATATACAGCCTATGTTTATAAATGATTACCCTTTAATATTCATGGTATCTCTTGGGATTTCAGATTGCTATATTTTTTTTTGCAATTTCAAATGCCGGGGGTCTTGTGACAAAACTTCTTGAATTTGTTCTTCAATATTGGTTTTTACACTGCTGCCTGTGTAAGACAAAATTTTATGAGAGTGTTTACTTAAGGCATCAACAATTTGATTTTCTTTTCCTTTAATGTGTTTGATATCCATATAAAATTCGTTATGGAAAGCTAACCATTTCCCTTGCATTGCATTCAAATCTAGCTGAATAAAGAAATATTTTAGACTGATATATTGAGTCGTCAACAAAAATTTCTTACCCAATGGAGAATTTCGCCACATTTTTAAAGCATGTATGACAACAGCTAATTCTAATTCATAATATGCATATTTTTGCTAATGTTTTTTCATTTTTCTAGACTCATAGGTTATCACTGCATTTTCTTGCAGTAATACTCCTCGCAATCCTTTTATACAAGAATCAATTCACACAGTAAAGTCCTTTTCTAGATCAAAAATTTTTAAGATGGGAGCAATAGTTAGTTTTTGTTCCATCTTCTCAAATATTTCTTGACACTTGGTTGTCCACTCAAACTACACACAATTTTTTGCAAAGGGGTAATAGGATAAGCTAATGCAGAGAACCCCACCACAAATCTGTGATAATATCTGAAAATACCCATGAATGAACGGATAGTTGGTACATCTGTGGGTACATGCCAATTTAAAATTGCTTGTACTTTTTCTGGATCTACCGCCAATCTCTCTTTGAAAATTATATGTCCTAGATATTGAATCTTCAGTTTGTAGAAATCAAACTTGTTGAGTTTTGTATGCATCTGGTGTTCTCTTTGTATTTTTCACACTATTCGAAGGTGTTCCTCGTTTTCCTATATGTTCTTAGAGTACACCAGAATATCATCTATGAAAACTAACACAAATTTATCTAGACATTTGTATAGAATACTATTCATAAGACACATGAGGGTAGAAAATGAGTTAGTGAGTCTGAAAGATAGGACTACGAACTCGTAATTTCCATACCGACTTTCGAAATTTGTTTTGTGGATGTACTCATATTTTATGCAAAGATGGTGGTAACCATTTCACAAATCAATTTTTAAAAATACAGTTTCTCCCCTTACTTGATCAAACAAGTCGTCTATTCATGGTAGGGGGTACCGATTTTTTATGGTTAACTTATTTAATTGTATGTAGTCTATACACATCCTGAGGGTACCATCCATTTTCTTGACGAATAAAACTGGCGCTCCCAATGGCGACATACTTGGTTTGACATATCTTTTGTTTAGCAATTCCTGCAACTGAAGTTTTAATTCTAACAGTTCTGGTGTACTCATTCTATATGGGGCATGAGAAACTAGGGTGGGTCCTGGTACCAACTCAATAGAGAAATCAATCTCTCTCCAAGGAGGAAGATGGGGTATTTCTTCAGGAAGTACATCGTGAAAGTACTTAATCATTGGTAAGTTTTTTATAATTCCATTTTCTACTTGCTGTCACAAACCTTCAATTTTTATAGCATACACTAGGCAGTCTTTTCTTGCTATCCACTTCAACTGAAATTCATAAATTTTTTTAAGAGAAACAATTTTTGGTTTCCCTCTCACTACAATTGACTGTTCTAGTGCATTTATACAATTTACTATTTTTTCTAATTAATTTACTATTTCTTTCTTCTATTCTAGACAATCCATACCAAACAGTAAGTCATAAGATCCTAAGGGAAGGATATTCAGATTCATGTGTGTAATATACCAATTCATATTTACAAGGTACTTATGCAATTTATGGGTTACGTTCCGTTTGGTGCCAGTAGCCAACTGTGACAACCAAGAGTGCTTCAATTTTTTCTCTGCAATTTACATTTTTCCACAATGTGCGTAGTAATATAGCTTAATTTAGTTCAAGGATAAATTCCAACAGATACAGGTTGGTTGGAAATGATACCTTCAATTTCAACCATAGTTGATTGATGTTCACCCTATCGATCTTCTAATTCGGCACTGATTCGGGGAATGCTTTTGGAAACATCATTCACTTTGGTTTCCTTGTGCACCGCTTGAATTTTTTGAATAGAATGATCATTTTGTGGGAAGTCCTACAACATGTGTGGTTCTCCACACCCCTAGCACTTCAGGGGTTACTTAGGTTTTACCACTGCATCTTGTTTGTTGTTCCCTTCCATGGGCTTGGATCCTATGTGAGAATGGGCTGGATGATTTTCTCCACCCTTACTATATCTTTTCTATTGGTGGTTTCTGCCAAAATTTCTCAAATAGGCTGGTTTGGGTCCTTTTCGGCTATTTTTCATCCTTCCTTTTTTCTTTATTCTGCTAGTTTTTCAAGTTTTCATTTCGGCCCTTAAATTAATGATAGAAATATCTATCTTTTCTAACATATTCATCTATAGTCTTCGGATTATCAAACTCAATTCTCTCTTTGTATGTTGTGGGTAAAAAATAAAAAATCTATGTACCTTCACTTTTTCTTCTCTTATGTATGATACATAGCGAAGTAAATTTATGCACTTTGTCACAAATTTATCAATGGTTATTTTCCCCAGCCTTAGATCATGAATTCCTTAGCTTTGTCATCTTAATACCTTTCACTAAGGTATCAAGATTTAAAATTCTCCCAGAATTCTTCCCATGAGACTGCCTTTTCATATATACAGTGTGTAATTTTTGTCTCCTCCCACGAGAGTGTGGCTTTACCTTAGAATTTGTAAACTTCCAACCTTTCCTTCAGATTGCTTCCATACTCATATAATTGAAATTTTTTTACCATATTGAAGAACCAGGCTTTCGCATCCTCTCCAGTCTCTCCATCAAAGGTTGGAGGCTTTATCTTGCAGAATTCTCCCTGCAACTCCTTCCACCTTTTTGACTTAGAGTCTGCTTTCCTAGACTCCTCCTAGGTCTCAGACTTCTCTGAGTTCATTTCTCTTTCTTTTCTTTTCAATTTTATTATTCTCCCTCTTGATGAATGGATATAGAGGTTAATTCTCGTATCAACCTCTCTTGTTCATTGATAGCTTGTGGTAGACGTTCATTGCTAGTCCTTAGCTGAACCATTTACTGCAACAATTTTTTGATAATTTCCAGCACTTGAGTGTTGGAATCTAGAGGGATATCCTCCTGCCCAAGTTCCACGTACATCTCTTCTCTATCAGACATGAAAGTAGCTATAATTTTTTCTGCACCTTATATATGATGCACATTAAATCATTAGCATTCATAAACCATAATATGCAACTAATCATTTTAGTAAACCAAATTTTAACCATACAATTATAATTTCCAGACATCAGAATCTTAATTATTGGGTCCACAAGCCTAGTGTTTTAACTTGGGCTATGATACCACTTGTCATGTCCCCAATTTTTTTTTTCATGTGAACCCTCCTCCACCATCTTAACCTTTTAATTAAGTTTTATGTTGCCATAAGATTAGAGAGCTTCTGCTTCCCTAGTTAGCAATTATTCCTTGACAATTACACATTATACATTAACTAGTGCCTTTACTATATGATGCCTTAGTGAATTGAATACTTACTAAGTTTAAGGTGTCCTATTCTCTAGTAATTTACATGCACCCTCTATAGATTAATATTTTTAACCTACCTTTACATACATTAACCTACCCTTACATACATTAACCTACCTTTACATGTATTAACCTATAATCTATACCTTAGTCCAATATTTCAAACACCTATGGTACACTCTATACCCTTATGAGCATTAGTTAACTTATTTATATTCACACGATGGTTGTTGAACGAGGGCTTAAGGTTACCTGATACATCTATATCGCATTTAATATATTGTCCCTACCCTGATGACATGTCTCACTCAAAATTAACCATGTGGCAGAGACCATGTGCTCTCACGTGTCCCTCACCTCTTCCGATGCCACTAATGAACGATTGATATCAAGGGAGATAGATCTATGACTGTGAGACGTTAAGAAAACCCTAAAGGTTTTACTTTCCAGTCTCTTCTTCATCTTAATATTTCAATGCAAGGTTTTCGGTTGTCACACCTGAGGGATCTATGCCGCCATTCCTTGAACTTGTAACTCAATTACAGATTTCCATGGAAGCTCGATTCAACCTCTAAATCAACCATCTATCTACTTAGCATGCTGGATGTGGAGAAATTGTTGCTACACATCGCATTTCTTCGCCATTGGTCTCAAGGGTAATGGTTTTAAAATAATTTCTCTTCGTTTTCATTTTGCATGTATGAATAATTGTATTGGTTTTAGATATTGTAGGTTGGCTCCTAAATGTCTATTTTTTTTATTCCAGGGAAACCTCATATCATTTTTAGTCTCAACATTAACATCTCAGATAACCTCTGTTATTTATTTTCATCTGTTTATGTATTTGGATTTCATTAAAGTGGAAATATTCATCTCATCATTGGTTTTTAACTTACGCATGAGGGAAACCCTTTGTCTTCTCTGCGTGTTAATTTGGTGAAAGGATTCTAACTCCTGTTATAGTGTTTTACTGACAATTAATTGGGTTCAACTTGGAATTCCTCCGACCCCTTTTCCTTCAATACGAGGTAAGTGTTCTTTACGCATCCTTGTTTCAGAGTGTAGACCTTTTGTGCATCATTCAGATTCTGAGTTTATATATTTATTATAGCATTTCAGTTTTGAGTTTTATATGTGATCCACCAATTAATTGGTGGGTTAAACACTACACATTTGATACATTCATGAGAGAATTAACTAATCTCTTCTTTAACCATGCGATATGGATTTAAATTCTCTTGATTTTTATGCAGATTTTGTACTACCCTTTGCTACATAGGAACCCCACCTACCAGCCTGGTATGCTATGGATGGTAGGTGGCCAGGCTAGGCACTACTTCCATGCATGAGTTTTTAATTTTCATATTTTTTCATCGAATTATCTTGCAATTGTGGTTTTCCTCCTTATACTATTCATGGTAGTTGCGTAAAGAAAATTTGGGTTATTTCCCTTCATATTACTCATGGAAATGTGTAAATCAATTGGGTTTTCTACCCCTTAAGTTTTTCATGAAAATTCGTAACGTATTTTGGGTTCCTCATTCGAGGTTTGGCATTTTCCTACTTACCACTATTATGTTTCTCATTTTGGGCATTGTTGTACATTTACTTTGGATCATAGTTTCTCCTTTGTGTAACATTTTAGGTTTTGTTCTGAATTTATAATGTGGGTTGTTGCAACCCAGGTTAAATATTCTTCCCAGACCGAGAATTTGAATGATATGAGCATGAAAGCATATCCTCAAACTCCTCCACCTACTCGTCATTTCGATACTTTATGTAATTTTTATATTTCTCGTTTTTTATTTTTATATTTATATGCGGGAGAATCCCTTCACTCACCACGTTGTTTCATTTTGTATGTAGAGGTGGAATAAGAAACCTCATGGCAGCGTGCTCAGGTAAGGTATCTATTTGTCCCTTACCCAATAATATTTTTGATTTATTATTCTCCTTGGCTCTTTCTAACTTTCCCATTTTCTTCTTCCTTACAGGTATGGTTTTCAATACTTTAGATTTCGTGAAACTCAGGGTTTACTCATTGCCCATACTTACCAATTGTATTCTTCCTCATGTTGGTAGCACGGTGTTATTCCATGGCTCCCCCTCTCGCAAGAATTTGATTTTTTATTAGTTTAAAGAGGTGTTTTATAGCTTCTATGTTGTGGTGTCAATGCCATACTTTGCCTCTCCCTATTGATGAACTTTTGTTATATGTTTTCTTGTTTTCAATATAGTCTTATACAGATGGATGTATAGGATCAAGGATGTACAACGTTATTTATTAGTTTTACATAAACAATTATATATATATATGAAAATCTAAGTTACATTTCCTCATCCTTTCTGTGATGGAGGCGTATGTACTTTAAATTATAATTTTGGATTATATGAATGCAATCATCAGTTTTTGAATCTTTTGAGATGTTATGTGACATCATTACTCTTTATTATTGTTTATTTTCTTTACTGAATGCTTCGGAATTATTTTAGATAATAATGGTTCACTTGTTTGGATTTCTAGTCATTAAATGCATATGTAATTTATTCATAAATACAACTTGGATTTCTATTGTCATAGTAGCAATTTTTTATTATTTTGGAATTAAATTATAGTATACTTTGTACTTATCAGAGCAACTTAGAAGTAACATAATTAGTTTTTATTTATCCTTTCCATAGAATCGAAATGATCAATTTCTATTTCTTTCTTAGTTTAATCTCTATGTTTTCAAGATTCTACTGTTGCTTCCAGCAATAGATTTGTTTTAGCTTAGCTTCTAAATGCTATCATATTTATTTTACTTCTTCTCATATATGAATAGGTAGGTTGTGTTTACCCTCTCATCATAACCCTTTGTGGGTTTATAATTAAACATATTGTAATTGTATACATCTACCATACATTAGTCTATTTTACATAACACAATATTGACACTCTACATAACACAGTATTGGTACTATAAAAGACATAGTATTCACAAAACGTATGAGACTAACCTACACCATGGTTCCTACCTTGATTAATATAACAATAATCCCTTATTACAAAGAAGAATTTTTCTATTAAGTTAGACAAACTGATGCTTCTAATCATTACTAAAAACACAAGAAGTTGAATATAAAATTTATACATGTTGCATACCAAATTGTAAAGATGATTTTTCCTTCTAGCCACGAGCATCTCCTCATAGCTCTCCCCCGAGAAGAGATCAGTTTCCCAGTGTTGACAACCTCTTGTCACACTAGTGATGGAACTTTTAAGCCAACTTTCCCCAACAATTGTCAATAAAAATGTCCCGTTATTCTGGGTTGTTGTTTCCCAAAGCCTAGGCTTTACTTAATTTTTTCCACAAATTTTTTCTTTAAAACTCACTTTTCCTCAACGTTGTTTTTCTTACCTCTCCTGAGTAACTTTCCTCTTTACTGGGGATTTATTAGATATCTTCTTCTATCTAATTTAATTTTTATTTTTATTTTTATCCAAAGGATTTTTTTGGAGAATTCGAGAATGTATGAAATTCTATCATATCATCATGGATAAGAATTCCCAGATCTCCATTACTTTATCTTTACAAGATTGCCACAATTTTCATCAATAATTATTAATTAAAACATTTCCACCAAGAGCATAATTTTTCCATAGGTCCATATAGTTTTTTTCCTATTTACATAAACATAATAGCTGTAAATAAGGGGTATTACATGCGTATAAATAGAGTTTTCTCTTTTTTCTTTATCTTATTTGATGATTTATGTTGCGATTTTAAACATGAAACTGACTAGAAATATTTGTAAGTGAACCTAATGAATTTCAACGCTGGTATAATTTTGAGTTTTGTTAATTGATGATCCATGTTGAGAGTTTAACCACACACTTGACTAGTAGTATTGGTGAGTGAACCTCATGAATTTCAAGGTTCATATATTTTAGAGTCGGGTATCATAAGAAAAGTTATATGATTTGAATCTCAACTATAATAGGGTGCATAAAAGATGAATCTAGACATTGAGGGAAGACTAATGACATAGCCAATCTTCTATACGCTATGAGAAATAAATTTCTATTTCAAGTTATGTTTTAGAAGATGGGCACAACTACCCTCGTGCAAGGATTGGGGTTACATGTGATGGCTTGAGAAGAGTTGTGGGCCTAAAAATTAGTAGTAGCTTGGATTTCTAGACAAGGTTATTTTCCTCTTACATGTTAGAAGCACACGATTCGAATAACAACCTTGTCTAGCCCTACTCTAGGTTTCTGCACTTTTCCACATTTGGAATAGAACTTTCAGCAAATTGTTCGAGAGCTTGGATTTTTCCAAAATCGATCACTACAACTTCCCTATATTATGCTTCATCACTTCAAGGTATGATAGTTTTAAACTATACATATACATATTCCAATTATTATAAGAATTCAAATTTCTCTACTTGGTGTGTATTGGCTCGGGCGGAATCCGAAATTGTTGCATATCATAGTAGGCTTATGAAATTGACGTTAGATGTTTTTGCATTGAAGACATACCATGATACTGTTGTAGGTAGTTATGTTGTAGCAAACACTCCTACAAAAATTTCTACAGTAGGTTGAAACCATAGACTTGTTGGCGTAACAACTACTATGCGTTCATATGACAATTTCCACCTTAGATCTTGGGGAAGAAAGGTTACAACTTGTAGGATGGTGACTCAAGACAAGGAAAATAATGACAATGAGAAAGACAAAGAAACCGAACTTGAAGAAAAAGATAAAGTAAGCACTCCTTCAATAACCGTGCACCTACCAAACCTTCCTCTTGCTAAAGAGGAGCAAGATAAGGTCTATATCACAATTATTTTTGTTGGAATATCTCTTGTTTGTTGTTATATGACACACTTTCGACTCATTCTCTTACACTATTTATGAGTTGGTTGGTATTGGGGATATTTGGACTTGATACTAGCTATCTAATTTATGGTTTTGGTGCACCTTCCCAAGTGGTTGTTGCTGTTAAATCCTACAGAGATGTTGTGTTCATCATCGCACCAAGTTTTGTGTTCATCATGTATGTATAAATGTACTTATTGCACGAAGGCTTTAGAAGTGCTCTCATTTTGAGATGGTTGATTAATAAAATGTTTTTATACCTTGACTTTGTCATTATAAGACTTTCAAGGTCTTTAAGTTTCCACTCAATTTTGTTGCATTGAAATTTTAAATTAGAACATATTCATGCTTTTGTTTTGACCTATCATCACTTTCTCACTATCCTCGTGCATCCAGAATAAGTAAATTTCTTGAAGCGCTACCACTACTTCACTATACATTCATCTAGACTTCTATTGACATGGTTTTGCACCCTTTTGATGCTAATGCTAGTTGTATTCTTATTTTGAAGATGTAATAGAGTTACATAGATATTTTCTAATAAAAAATATATCTTCAACAAATCTTTACGTTGAAATCCACATACTATGAATATATATAAAGCTATAATTCTATTAATGCACTTTAAAGTATATGCCAACTCTTGAAATCTTAAAAATGCCAGATACCCTCTCCATTAATGGAGTTATACCTCCAAAAATATTGGTTACGTAATCGACATACTAAAGCTACCAATATTTTCATTATAACATCACGTTCCATTTATATGCTGCTTTTATTTCTTCATGTTAATGTGTGAATCTTTTGATGTGCAATTAGAGCGTAATGAATGTTTTATTGTCGGTTTTCTTTATTAAATTTTGCGACTTCAAGTCAACGGTGCCACAAGTAATTTAAGAATCGTTGGAGTTGGTGAAGAATTTTAAAATTCTTCGAGTGATGAAACAACAAAATATACGAATCTAAGAATAAATATTTACAAGTACAAATCTATAGCTAGCAAGCATATCATTACTCCAGAATATTTAAATATTTATATTCAGATTACTGTAATGAAGAGTAAAATCTAGATGTGACAACCATGGTATCAAGATAGGAATTCATCAACTATGAAAATATATTTTAGAGGGGATCTACATGCATGCGAATCCGAGGAAAAGTGGTGACTCAAGAATTAAAAAAAAGGAATATATTTCACAATTTCCTACGCCTAACTAATCCTTCAAGTCAACCGTGCGACAAGTAATTTTTAAAATCGTTGGAGTCCGTGAAGAATTTTACGAGTCTTTAAATGATGAAACAACAAAATATACGAATCTAAGAAAAAATATTTACAAGTACAAATCTATAAGTAGCAAGAATCTCATTACTATAGAATATTTAAATATTTGTATTCACATTACAGTAATGAAGAGTAAAATCTAGATGGGACAACAATGGTATCAGGATAGGAACTCATCAACTATGAAAATATATTTTAGAGGGGATATACATGCATGCGAATCCAATGAAAAGTGGTGACTCAAGAATTAAAAAGAAAAGGAATATATTTCAGAACTAATCCTCACCCTTAGTAAAGTCCATTCAATTGCAGCGGCTAATCAACTTGGAAAAAATCTGCTTGCAGTTGTTGAGCCAACTACTCACTGTTTTCCATTAATTTATGGTGGGATAAATCCTGGAATATGAACAAATTATGGCAAGCGCTGGACAGAACAATTATTATTATTTTACTAACCAAAAGGCAAAGTACTTTGAGTTTTGTTTATCATCTGCGTATGTATATATCGCCTCTGAGTTGTTAAAAACCATTGACTTTTTAATGTATATATATTCCTGATGTAGGGATATTACGAGTGTTGGATATATATATATATATATATATATATATTAAAGACGCATGCTAGATTCAAATAACTTTTAAGTGTGACAGAATATGCGAGTGACCTAATCATAAGAATTCTAGGGGTGGCCGCTATCATCGGAATTATTCCTTAGAAGAGTGATATTGTCAAATTTTAACCACAGTTGTTGCTGGAATCCGATCAACTAATTTTGGAACCGTCCACTGATTTAAACCGTTTTTTTTTCAACACTAACTAATTTAAACCCTAACAGTCATGTAACATGACAAATCTTAAATGCAGTTATTGTACATGAGTAGTTACATCCATAAAAATAAAAACAAATTACATCTCAATTACAAACAATTTTAGTAATATTATATGCATAACCAAATTCATATACAGAATTTATGCAAATTAAACCTAATTTATAAATTAAAGAATAAATGTACGGCACCCGAATATACAACATAATTGTTTTTAGATAAATGTTTATTTATTAAATTAATTATAAAAAATAGTAAAACAAAATAGATTAAGTGAAATTAAAAGCTACCAAATTTTCTTCTGATTACTAATAAAAAAAAAATCCTTGTTATTATTACAAATAATTTAAATTTACTTACTCTACCAAAACTTGAAATTCTGATTATTATTAAAATTAATAGTAATTTATTTCTTAATTTTTATCGGCTCAAACCAAAAATGACAAACTATAATAATAATAACAAGTGGTTCAAAATGGTTCAATTTTAAAGAATAATTAGTATTATAAATGGTTCAGTTAAAAAAAGACACTCCAAATAAGAAGTGAAAAATTAATAATAATAATAATAATGTTATTAGATCTAAGACTTTTGTCCTGATGGTTCGAAACGTCTACCAATTTCTAATGATGTGATTAATTCGAAAGATTTTCTATCTATCTACTTGTGTGATTTGTAAAGTAAATAAATGTCTTTTGCATTAAACTTAATAGATAATATTGAATAAATAGAATAGAGGCAAGCTGTTATTGAGTTAGTTCATTAGTTATTAATAAAAATATTTAAAAAGGTTAAAGATGATAGTATAAAATAATATTTAAAAATATTTGAATTATTGAAAATTTTATTTTAATAAACATTTTAGTTAATTAAAATATTAAAAGATATTTTAATAAATATTATAATTATTTTTAGAATTCTTTTCGTAATAATCACATTGTTCATTTGAAATTCATTATTACTGAAAAAATTCTAATTTTTTTTAGAATGGATCACAAAGCTAGAATTATAAAAATATTTTAATTATTTTAATAAATATTTTAATTAAAATAAAAAGAAATAAATTCTTTTATAATGACCTAAAGAAATGAATTATTTAGGTTGTTTTGAAATTGTTCTCTTATGCTCAAAGAGCTTGGATAGAAGCATCTCGAGCTCACTATAATTTTGAAAAACTAGGAAGGTTGGTATTGCAGCAAAGATTATGAAACTGAGATCTAATGTGGGTGTATGCAGGGCACTCTAAGAGAAAATGATTTTCTTCCTCAATGTTCATATTCCCACAGAGATGGAAAATCCTTTCCACCCATGGTGTTTTAGGAATTTCCCAACGATCTCTTTCACTGTGGACTTCATGAGAGTTCTATGGAGCTCATGAGAGTTCGCTCTTATCTTGGCTATATTAATTTTTTTATTTGAGCTAGTTAAAAGAAAGAGATACTTTTGATAATCTCAAGTACGGGTGATGACCTCCTTATAATATCTTAATTTTCTTTTAGCCTATAAATATTTCTCATACAACATTTTATCTTTAAACGTAGAAGTAAGAATATTTTTAATGTTGTTAATATTTTTCAATGCAACATTTTTGTCGATCTCCAAATGGTTTAACTAGGCCCTGCTATCTTTATACCAACCTCATTTGAGCCTGAGGTGGAAGCTAGCTTAGGAAGTCTAAGAAGAGGAAATACTATATTATAATTATAGAAATAAAGGAAAAAGTAAAATGAAAGAAGAAAAATAATTAAAATTAAAGAAAGGAAGAAGAAGAGAAAAAGACAAAGAAAAAGCCTCTAGAGACCTAAGGAAACATTGAGCATAACAGAGGGGGTAAGAATCACATCGAGAGCTAGAGTCGAGTTCTTACACAATTTCTGACCATCATCCTTGTTAGGAATCTCAATAGGGATGATGGCTAGAAATTAAGTAAGAGTTGGACTCAGGCTCTCTTGATATCAACCAGGTGGATATTGGTGGCCAACCGGCTATTCAACTTGGGGCCCCACCATTGTCTCTTTCAATTTTTCAGTTTCACCACAACTTACTATTTTTAACAGTTTTTCAGGTCCTCAACTTCCGAAGTTGTTTTGAGGCCCTAAATGACGTTTTTTGGGCATCCATTTTCTGGTAAATTTGATTGCATTCCAAAATTTACATTTGTGATCAATAGTTGTATTCCTCGGAGAGATATCTCTAATGATGTATCATGTGCATCAAACGAAGATAGTATGCCAAATTTATGACCCCAGGAAATTGATGTACCAATTTACCTCGACGGGGCCCATACTATGGCGCTTCATCTCCTAGGGTTAGGTTCTTGGATGTTTATGGTTTTCCATTGTTTCTCAATAATATATAGGTCTTCGAGCCTCATTGTAACATAAGGTTCAGAGGCCTGTAACTACCACATCTCTTCTCAGAGATAAGATATCAGTGCCCTAGGTAGTTTATTTCCATTATGTCTGTAAAAAAATTTCAGTTCTTTGATATTAATGAAATGAAGTGTTATTTCCGCTGCATCGTTGTATTTATGGTTATATGTGTATTATATTGTGTTCCTGCATAAATATGAATTAGTGGTATCAGAGCGGTCTGCTTTTTCTTGATCCTTCTTTTCATGTCCCCAACGAGGTCAAGGTATAAGGAGTTAGGGCTTGATTTGGTTGAACCTTTGCAAGATTAGCCTTGTAAACCTCGATGGCCGCCCCTGGGGTATGAAAAGAAATATAAGAGAGCAAGAGATCCTACCAAAATATTTCTCGAGGAGGTGCTCGAAAAACAAAGGAACGTGATGATGGATAACTTTTCCTAGATCCTTTAACTATTGCCCACCGATGGCGCATTTTCATCCAGCAGCCACTCTGGAGGCACAACTCCCTTTAAGGTAAAAATAAACTTTGACATTCCCATATTTGAGGGTCAAATAGATGAAGATGTCGTAGATAGATGGTTGAATCTATTAGAAGGATGTTCTTAGTTCATAACTTTTCCAACCAGGAGAAGATTATTTTTTCACTCCTAAAAGCTACCCCCCATGTCAAGGACTGGTGGGAAAGCTACTGTGAGAAAAAGGACGAGAAAAAACCCTCTCTATTCTCAGTCGTACTCACTTGGAATTCTTTCCGAGACGCCATCAAGGAACAATACTATCCTATGGGGAGCTATGAATACAACTACATACAATGGACCACGTTGCGGCAACAAAGTGATCAAGATCTACATGAGCTAACAAATTTGTTCCATATCTTGCGCACAAATTTGGTTATCAAAGATTCAGAGAACCATTTGGTGCTAAAGTATCATAGTTTTCTACATAGATACATGTAGGAGGAAATGGATTTCCTTGAAATCTCCTCGCTTGGTACAACATACCAATATGCTGCCAAGATTGAGCTTAAATTCAAACAGAAGAAGCGAGAATTTGGATCTGCAAATCAAAAGCAAAGGAAAGGTGTCCCCAAACCGCAAAACAAAGGACAAAGCCAAGGCATGGCAGCCCAAGACAACCTGTAAAAGTATCAATCAAAGAACAACACCGTGAAGCCAAAGAAGAACACGGGAAAGTGGTGTGAGTTCCATAAGAGCTCCACTCACAACACAAGTTAGTGTCTTGACAAGAAATCGTTGGTGGAAAATATGAAGGATTATGAATCAAATGCATGCTCTGACTTTGAATCAGAACTTGAAAAGGGGAATGAAAAAGGGAAAAAAATTATTGATGCGGAGCGCAATGCTAATGTTGCCACTACGAAGATCCAGAAGGAGGAACCGGAAGATCAAGAGGAGGAGGAGCATATCTTCCACTCCCATATGTGGGTAAATGGTTCCCCGCTACAGTTCATTATCGAAAATGGGAGCTAAAAGAACCTCATTTTTGCAGACATCGTGAAGCGATTGAGCTTTCCGACCACAACACACCCACAACCATACACCATCGGGTGGCTTCACCAAGGATGAGATTTCCACATCAGCCAATAGTGCAGCCTTCCCTATAGCATCAAGCCCTTCACGGATGAGGTATTATGCTACATTTCTCCTGTTGATGTTTGTGATGTATTATTAGGCCAGCCATACTTGTGGAAGCGAAATTCTTTGTATGAGTCCCGACCTCGCGCTGTTATTGTTACTTTGGGAAATAAGTTGTACAGGATACCAGAGGTACCACAGCCTACCAATATCTCTCTGGTTACTACAAAATAATGTAGTAAGCTCATTTCCAAAACCAAGAAATTTGTTTCCTGATGATCGCCCCCCAGTGAAAGAGGAAGACTTTGGCCATGACCTCCAGATAGGGCTCCTCTACATGACAACAACAAATGGAAAAGGTTGTGGAGGAGTACGGGGATATCTTCACCTCACGCAGAGGGGTGCCTATGCACCATCCGATCAAGCACCCCATTAATATGACCCCAGGTGTGCCGCTTCCTAATGGAATTATCTATCAGTTCTCTATTCTAGAGAATGATGAAATCAAGAGGCATGTTCCGGAGTTGCAGCAAAAAGGTCACATCCAACCAAGTTCATCACCCTATGGGAGCTCGATATTGTTGGTATAGAAGAAGGATGGGACTTGGAGACTCTGTATTGACTATTTGGTGCTGAACAAGATCACTCTCTGGAATAGTTACCGGATCCCACAGATTGATGACCTTCTGTACCAATTCAAAGGGGCCAAATATTTCACCAAGGTAAACTTGAAGTCTGGGTATCAGCGCATACCAATCAAACCCTCCACTGTGTGGAAGACTACCTTCAAAGCCAAGGAGAGCCTTTTCAAATCGCTAGTCATGCCTTTCAGGTTAAGGAATGCTCCCACAACCTTTATCAGGTTGATGGATGACATCTTGCAGCCATTCAGCAACTTATTTGTAGTAGTTTACTTGGATGAAATTCTGATCTCCAACTAGACTTGGGAACACCACCTCAAACACATCTAACAAGTCCTCCAAACACTGTGGTAACACAAGTTGTGTGCCAATTTGGAGAAGTGCACTTTTCGCATGACACAGGTTCAATATTTGGGATACATTATTGATGAAAGGGGGTTCATGTGGATCCAACCAAGATCCAAGTCATTTGGGATTAGCCAGCCCAAAACACTCTAATAGAGCTTCGTGGATTTCTGGGTCTTGCTAATTTCTACCGTAGCTTCATGTTTTAATTCTCTCATATCACTTGGCCCTTGAGTCAAGTCACCAAGGGAGGAGCGAAGGAAAATTTATTTTGGTCAGAATCTCAACAAAATCCGTTCTTAGAATTGAAACATCGCCTTTGTTATGCCCCAATGCTGACATTACCAGACTTGAAAAAGCCATTTGAGATTGAGACGGTTGCCTCTAACTATGCTACTGGGGTAGGCATTACTCAACAGGGGCATCCTGTGGAATATGACAGTGAGACATTGTCCAACACAGTCTGAAAGTAGCCCACTTATGAAAAAGTAATGCATTACATTATGGAGGCTTGTCGACAATGGAAGCATTAAATTTTGGGGAAGGAAAAAATCATCCACACAGATCACCGACCCCTGTAGTTCATACAAACACAAGGGGAGTTTGAGAATGATCGCCATCATAAGTGGTCCACATATCTACAAAACTTTCATTTGACCATCAAGTACAAGAAGGGTAGCACCAATCATGCTGCAGACTACCTCAGCCAACCACCGATCATGGCGCTAACCAACATTCTCAAATCTTGTGGGAACAAGACTTCTGATTGGTCGCTTCTCTACAAGAGCGATCCATACTTTTGTCACACACAGAAGGCACTCTTGGGCGTTATGCAAGTTCCAAACTTTCAACTCCAAGATGCATTGTTATGTCACATGGGACACCTTTTTGTTCCTTCAAGTGAGCATGACAAGATGATATGGGAAGCACACTATAGTCGATTCAATAGGCATTTCGAGGTCGAGAAAATAGTGGCAGTATTGCAGAAGTATTTCTATTGGACGAACCTTTGATAGGATGTCGGGAAGTACATCAGATCCTTCACTACTTTCACCATTGCCAAACCGACCATCAAGAAACAAGGCCTCTATACTCCGCTACCTACCCCTATTTAACCTTGGGAATCCATCTCCACATATTATATGTCAGCCCTTCCTTCTACTAAGCATGGAAATGACTGTGTTTTCATGGTCGTCAACAGATTTTCGAAGATGGCCATTATGGCGATCTGCAAGAAGAATATCATAGCAGAAGCCACTACCAAACTCTGCTTTGAATGAGTGTGGATGCATTTTCAAATCCCAAAGCATATCATCTCAGATCGGGACAATATGATCCTTGGCACTTTTTGGTCTAGCCTCTGGTTAATGATGGACACGAAGCTCATCAAGTCCATAGCTTTCCATCCCCAAACTGATGGCCAGACAGAGGTCATCAAGAGGATGATTGTAAACATTATTTTCATGTAAAATTCAAAGCATCGACGCACATGGGATGAGAGCCTCCCCTATGTACAACATAGTTATAACTGGGCATTCCACAACTTAGCCGGCCATAGCCCCTTTCACGTGGGCTTGGGATTCTAGCCACTATGTCCCATTGACGTAGCCATGTTATTTGTAGCTACTCAGGCTGATTTGGCTCATGTCAAGTCTGAAGCTGACAAAGCGAACATCTTCATCGAGCGCATTCAGCACATCCGAAAACAGGTTCATGACATATTGGATAGAGCCAATGCCAAGTACAAGCAAAAACATGATCAAAATTGGGTGCCACACAACTTCTAGGTGGGTGACAAAGCCTGGATGCATTTGTAGAAGGAGTTCCTCACTAGACCCCACTGCAGGCTTCACCCTCTCTGATATGGGCCATACACCATCACCAAGGTTGTAGGGAACAATGCCTTCTAAATCATTATTCCTATATTCCTTGGTCTACACCCAATATTCAATGTCAATCGCCTTCATCCCTACTTCCCACCTCTAGTGGACACCTCTGACATTGAAGAACATCTCACACCAGCAGAGTTAAACCCAGAATGCATGGAACATGCCACCACTGATTGTATCATGTACATGAAAATAAAGAACACTCACCAATAGAAAATCCAACTGTATAAGGTTTTCAAAGCTGGCCAATGCCTACACCAAGGCAAGTGGTTCACCAGGGACCATGTTCAGCAGAAGTTTCGTCATCTCATGGAGGAACTCAACGCAATGGGGACCATTACTTCCTAAGGGGGGAGAAATGATCCAAGTGGATATTGGTGGCCACCTGCCTATTCTTCTTGGGGCCCCACATTTGTATTTTTTAGTTTTTCAGTTTCGGCACAACTTACTATTTTAGCAGTTTTTTGGGTCCTGAACTTCCGGATTAGTTTTGAGGCCCTAAATGATGTTTTTTGGGCATCGTTTTTTTGGTGAATCCAATTTTGTTATGAATTCTACACTTGCAATTATAAGTTTTAGTCCCATGATAGACCTTTATAACGATGTATCATGTGCATCAAATGGAGATAGTATGCCAAAGTTACGACCCCAGGAAATTGATGTACCAATTTACCCCGACGGGGCCCATATTCTGGCGCTTCATCTCCTAGGGTTAGGTTTTTGGAGGTTCATGGTTTCCATTGTTTCTCAATAATATATAAGCCTTCAAGCCTCATTGTAACAGAGATTTTAGAGGCATGTAGTTTCCACATCTCTTCTCAGAGATAAGATATCAGCGCCCTAGCTAGTTTATTTCCATTATGTGTGGAAGCAAATTTCAATTCTTTAATATTAATGAAATGAAGTGTTATTTCCACTGCAGATTTGTATTTACGGTTATATGTGTATTTTATTGTGTTCTTGCATAAATCCGGATCATGATATTTATTCCTTAGCTCTCTCTAAGATTTTTCTTGGTATTTTTCCCTTCTTCTTCCTTTCTTTAATTTTAAACATTTTTCTTTTTTCCTTTGACTTTTTCCCTTATT
The DNA here is from genome assembly GCA_034641835.2 of Pinus albicaulis. Classification (NCBI taxonomy): domain Eukaryota; kingdom Viridiplantae; phylum Streptophyta; class Pinopsida; order Pinales; family Pinaceae; genus Pinus; species Pinus albicaulis. The sequence continues at coordinate 912,477,280 of CM076575.1, forward strand.
TGCATAATTATAATATATTATTCCCTCTTCTTAGATTATTAAAAAATTATTTTTGTTTATTCTAATTAAAATATTTATTAAAATAATTAAAATATTTATTAAAATATATTTAAATATCTTTAAATAATTAAATTTTTTATTAAAAGAAAATGTTCAATAATTAAAATATTTATTAAATATTATTTTATAATATCACCTTTAACCTTTTTATATATTTTTCTTAGTAACTAATTAGCTAACTCAATAATGGATATATTCGGGAAATGTTGCAACCTTACTAGTTATTCAAGATGATCCATTAAGATTTTCACCTTGTCTTGAGGATGAACCAAATTAGTTGGTTCAAAAATTAGAGCAAATAATAATAATGTGATTCGTAATTTTTTAACAAAATCTTCTAGAAAAATCAGAATATCATTTGGAGTGTCGACGCGTTTCAAACTACTGAGTGGAGCTCATCATCACAAATATGATGAACTACACTAGGTAGATCGAAACGCGTTGGCCCTCCAAATGTATTGTGATTTTTCCAAAAGATTTTTTTAAACAATAATAATTTGATTTATCTGAAAGACATCTATCTATAATAATAAAAATGGTTCAATTTTAAGAATAATTCTTCTTATAAGCGGTTCAATTTAAGAAATAAAATACTTCATCTCTTGTTTTAAAAACAATAAATTTTTTTATTAATGTAATATTGTTACTATAAATACTCAGGTAAAAAGTGAAGTAAAACTAGCCTAGATCCATCTTAACTTCGGATCTATTAAGTGCCTAGAGGAATCAAGTCTCTCAATGTGGAAAGAGGATTTCACCTCCACAGATTTTATTCCTCTAAGTGCTTGATAGATCTAGATTTAAGATGGATTTAGGTTGGTTTCAGTCGTATGTTTCCATGTAAAAGGAAAATCTATCGACTATATCTTTAATTTTATTAATAATATGTAAACATATCTAATATTAATATATAATCATTTTAAATATGATAAATATGTCTAATATTAACTTTGTCATTTTAATTTTAAATTTTCTCAGTTAACCAGGTTTATTGATATGATAAATATTGTTAATAAAAATGACAAAAATTGATGGAATAAAAATTTTAAATGAAAAGTGATAATAATAGCGTTGAATGATATAAAATTTGAATAATAAGAATGTAGTAATTACAAATAATATTCATTGTGATCAATATCAAACTAGTCTCTTCTATATTCTTATTGTCATCCTTGTTGGTTTTGTCATCTTTTCATATCCATTATATGAAAATGATAGTTTAAATCGTAAACCATTTAAATATTTAGCTCAAGTTGTTGTAGTAAAAATCACACTTTGTCTCTCTTGCTCTCTAATATTAATAGGTTGAATTAATATAACAAAAAAATCAATGTACATTGTCAATAATTTTTTGTGCTTACAAAAAATCAATGCAAAGTGTTAATCCAATCACTTGAAAATTAATGTACCATCATACATCCAATTACATCAAATCAGAAACCAACATCTACAATGAAATCAATGCATCTAATGCAAGCAATCAATTAAGATTATAGAAAAACTTGAACTCTGAAATCAATTCATCTAATGCAAGCAATCAAATAGGATTATAAATCAACATCTACACTTAAATTAATGCATCTAGTCCAAGTAAGTAAATAGGATTAGAAACCAACATATGCACTCAAATCGATGCATTTAGTGCAAGAAATTAAATAGGATTATAAATCACCGTCTATGCTAAAATAACTATATTTAGTGCATGCAATCAAATATGATTAGAAATCATCTACATTGAAATCAATGCATCTAGTGCAAGCACTAAAATATAATTAGAAAACAATATATACATTGAAATTAATGCATCTAGTGAAAGAAGTCAAATAGGATTAGAGATCACCATCTACATTGAAATCAAATCATTTAGTGGAAGAAATAAAATAGGATTAGAAATCATCTACATTGAAATCAATACATCTAGTGAAAGCAATCAAATACCATTAAAAATCATTATCTACACTAAAATAAATGCATCTAGTTCAAACAATCAAATAGGATTAGAAATCACCATCTACATTGAAATAAATTCATCTAGTTTAATAAATATTATTCCCTCTCTCCCCCATCCATCTATATCTATATCTCCCTCCGTCTTTCCTTCTTTGTCTCTCTATCTCACCCCCATTAAGACATATGATCTCTCACTCCATATTTTTCAATCTCTTTTTCCCTCCCTCCCTCTCTCCATATCTTTCTTATTCCATCTCCTCACCCTCCATCTATATCTCTACCTTCCCCTTCTCTTCCTCTCCCCCGCTTTGTCTCTTTGTAACAAACCCACTCATAATTTCTTTCACTACCTATAGTAAAATTCGAAATTTTACATGTTACTGCTTTTAATAAAAAAATTTACTAGTATTAAAAAGTGGCTCTTCATATGATCACCCCTCTTAATTAATTTTTGATGACTGTATTCTCCTACCCATTCTAACTTTACAAAAAAAGGGTAAATTTCTTGAGCCACATTGATATCCTAATTAATAATATGTATCTAAAATTTACATGAAACCTTTAAAACAAGGTTCATAAATTAATCACTATGACAATACACATATTGGAATTTGATTTAAAATATATTTTTATTAACTGGGGTTCAACCCTAACCCCTCTAATTCCTTCTATATTAAATTTGATACACACAAGGTGTCAATGCCACATTCCAAGGCAAGGATCATCTTGAGATAGCATTCATCAATGGTTTACCGGGGTTTTGGGATCAATGAAGGATCCGCGGTCGATAATATTGGATGTAGATCAGACATTCTGGGTTGGAGGGAGTGTGTTAAATGTAAGTAACCTCTCCCTCCTGACCCACAAAATCCTCATTTGAACTCTTCGGCATTGAGCCACCCACTCTACAACTTTTTTAAGCTTAATATTGTTCGGCGTCGAGTTTGATATTCCATTTTTTCCTCTCAACAGTTATTGAAGGTACAAAAAGCTTTAGCACTCTGGAATAAATTCCAGTGTTTCCATTGTTCCTAATTTATTAAGAGTAACTTAGGTTTTCATTTTGTAGTTTATTTGAAATTAAACTTCCTTTTCCTTGTGGTGTTTCTTTTATGTTTCTTGCGTCGTCCTGAATCCTTCCTTTGGCATTGTGGGTAACACCAGATTTACAGGTTAACTATGCTTCAACCTCTTGATGTAGGTAAGAGTTTAATTATGTCGGATATATTTATTATTGAATGTTATCGTAAAAGGGTTTAACTTATTGTGTGTTCTTCTTAATGAAATATAGAGGCTAAGTTTTCCAATCAATTCCCTTTGAGATGGAATGGAACGTCGTCTCATCGATTCGCTATGAAATCATTCCCTGAGAATCTATAGGTGGGAACACATGTTCCAATTTATCTGAAATGGCAGGGTTAAATCATCCATGTCTTTTTTTTCTTAGATTTTCAAGCCCACTATGATTCATTGTTTGGCTATAATTAATGTTTTGAGTTAACTAATATTATTTTGCGGGGTTATTGTGTTACTCTGTTTATTATTAATGGCCACCATGGGGCATGCTGGTAACTATTATTATAATTTTAATTATATAATCAACTAACTCGTAGATTTTATAAGTTTAACATTCACAAGGTTTTAACTGTTTTCAATTTCTGATAATTTATTTCTATGTCGATATGATAAATGTAGAGATGGCTAATTTTGCAACTATTGTCAATGATTATTTACTACCTTCTAGCTGGGGTTTATTGTGGCTTGAATTATAATAGTTGTCATCTTTTTTTCATGTGGAAATTCTACTATTTTAATTACATTATTCAGATCACTGCTTGCAGAGGGTTGGGACTGTTTTTGGTTAGAAAAGCTCCAGCCCAACTCCGAGAACTAACCCAACCCTATAGCTTCAATTTGATATCCCTGTAATTTCTGAGGGTTTATTTAATTAAACTTTACAAACCCTAAAAACCTTTTCTTACATTTTGACAGCTACTTAGTACCACTTATGTTTTATTTTCATTGTCTCAGAACTTAGTTTATAGGTAGCTATTCCTATGTGTGGTAATAATTCTATATTCACTAGAGGAAAATGGCCATATGTGTAAACCACATTTATACTTTATATCAAACATAATGCTACTTTTTGTAAAATTAATTTATAACAGAGTAGATTATATATTGTGTAACTAGTATTCATACTTTTAGCATAGTTTTCATCAATAACTATATCATCTAGATTATACTAATACCAACAATATCAAAACAGAACTTTGATTCTGAATAATTTATAGTGAATAATAATAATAATATGTAAATGTCATATTCATACAACTATTGCCACATAAATTCAATTTTCTACTAATTAGGGCTGAAAGATAGTTCTAAATCTATAAATGCCTTAAATATCTTCCTTAACTGGACATAGGGGTGTCTTACAAACTTACAGAAAAATAGATGTACCTCCCAACCTACGAGTCTACTTTCAGGCTGGAACTCCCCCGATTCAATTCCACAAACAAAAAGGTCAAAACATTTTCCCTTTAGAACACCTAATCCTCATAAACTATAGCCTTAGGAAAATACAATTCCACTCTCTCACTAGCTGGAATTAATTTATTTTCATTTTCCCTTTCTGGAAATTTGTTCACCTTCCATCTAAGTTTTCTGGCCTTAGTTTCTTGTTCGGTATACTTGTACTCGAATTTTTCAAATAGACTAAAACATTAAGTAGGTTTTAATTCAAACATGAGAATATATATATTTCATTTTAAGTGATCAGAAATAGTCTTATAGACCGATTTAATAAAAAAATTCCCTTTATGATTGCTCAGTGTTCATATAGGAATAATAATTAAATTTAGCAGCACATAGCAAATTAACTAGCTACTTATCTAATTTCCACGAAGAAAATAAGTGGCCATAACAATTTTTAAAAGAGTAATGGTTTCCATTCCAATTCAGTGTTCACTAAACCATTTTATAACGACAACATGCACTCGTTCTACTATATTTATAGAAGTAATAAGATTCTAACTGACATATAACAGAAGCTTAGAGTTTTCATTTAGGTTGCGGGGACAATTCCAGCAGGAACATGAAAGCTCTTCCCAACGAACGATAATGGTACCTTTACCACTTCTCCCCCCATTCCCATTTCCTCTTCCAAACAGTATGAAACAGAGACTTCCTTACGGACTCCAATTTTGACTAATGTTTCCACTGACCAACCATCTCAGGAATTACCTTCTCTAGAAGCATCCTGCCCTTCCCCAACAACGTCATGTTGAAGGATTTCCCTCTCTCTCCCCCCCTAATACCCCAACCTAAGATTATTTATCTTCAGGGAGTGGGAATAATTGTCTCTAACTATCTCTAACTCTCTAACAAGAGAAAAATTCACTCATTGTATTTTCTAGTAAATTCCATGGCTCACCATAACCAATTTTCAAAATAAATAAAATCAAAATAATTATAAATATTAAATTTATAAAGCTTATCGAATTACTAGGGTAAAATTAAATTAAATATTTACTTTTTACTGGGGGTGTTACATATTCCCCCCTTTAGCGAAATGCCATCCTCTATGTTTCCTTACCTTGAACACAAGCCGTAATACTCTTACGCATAAAATATTTCTATAGATTTTCATAGGTAGTTCTTCTCGGCTGTTGTACTTAATGTGGTAACTGTATCATTTCTGTAACATTGTTTCCTCAAGTGAAAATATTGAGAGGTTCAATTACAGTCCTCCCTTCTAGCTTGTCCTACATTCACCATCATTGTGGTTATTATCTTATCATCAATACTTAAAAAAAAAAAAAAAAAAAAAAAAAATAGATAAATAAAATTTTTATCGTACCTCATAACCCATCAAGGGTTAATAATTTGCACTCAATTTGAGTTTTTGGTATCATCATATCTCCATCATTATATATATATATATATATATATATATTTTTTTTTTTTTTTTTATTTACCCAACAATTTCACCAATCGACAAAGACTGCTCCAAGTATTACAATTTTCAATCCACGAGGGCATCATTGTTATTTAGACTACTTGCTAATCAATAATATTGATATATTCAGAGAAAAATCACTTTTGTCTCTCATGAGAGATCGTACTAGTTAATATTACTACACTTTTTTCCCTATTCACCTTTTTTTAAATACTAGTTTTACATGAGTAAAGTTTAGTATGGATTATTTTCCTTCCCACTACTACAGTGATGTCTACCTGCCAAACTGGCTTAATTATGTTCATTTTGGATTCCCCCCTTTTATCTAGTAATTAAGTTATTTGGAATCCATTGCAACACGAAGTCCATTCTGCAGCCTACTTTTTTAGTTTTGGCTCTTTGCTTTGTCACTTTGCCTCTAATGGACAAGTATTGTATGTTCATGGCCTCATTATCACCCTTATATCAATTCTTCACTTGTTGGTCACTTTATTGGGTCAGTGGGTTACCAAAGTATTCTGACTCGATTTGAAATACAACAATACCACAATAGAAATCTCATTTTCATGATTTATTGATAGTTTGAAATACCTTTCTAGTAATTCATCTTATACTATTTGAACATTGTGTGTCTCAAATTTTATACATCTTACAAAAACATATTTAACATCATGCAACTATAAATTCAGGAATATACTTTTTTTCTTCAAATTCAACTCAACGAATTCGACATTTAGAAAAGTTGTCACTATGATGGAGCTATGATATCCAGTGACTTGTGAATAAGTATATTTATTTAACTGTAACAATGGATATACATTGAGGATGCATCCCTCAAATAATATCAAGGAGCTCAAATCAAGATTTATTTATTTTCTTAATCCTGTAGTAGGATGGAACTAGTTAGTAGAGTCGTTTTAGACACTTTTTTAAAAAAACTAATAAATTTGTAAGCTATACACAAGGACAAGGCCTATGGTTAATACAAATAGACATAGTTTTATATACATGCATGCACTAAGATACTGAAAAAGGGCCACAGAAAAATCATTGCGTACATCTACTCGAATGCCAATCTATATATAAATATCCATGCCGACAATATCACACATCTTTGGGGCATTATCAATCCCCTATAATGGCTGATATTTCCCTATATTAGATTTTCATACTCCTTTAAAACTCACATATTTCTATGGAGTTCCACATTTATTTAGTGCCAAGGACCTACTTAATACACAAGATTGTCCCCTATAATTGCAAGCCAGGGTGTATGATTGGCCTTGCCTTCCTATTATTATGGGAACGTTTGAAATATTCATTAAGATTCTGAGCCCTATCAATTAACCCAAGTATATCTTTATCCAGGGAAATCATTACTGAGTGCTCTGGTAAAAAACCATAATTGAACAGATAACAGTTCAAGCCAGAGACTCCTTGTTCCATCATCAAAACTAAACAACAATTGATTGTATCTATATATACCTGGATGCAAACAAGAATATAATTCTCATCTAAATATTTCCTACCAAGACACAACTAGTGACATAAATCATCACCCATAGTACAAATACCAAATAGAAGCCATCATTTTCATTTTGCATGCAATGCCATGAAAACTATTTCATTGTGCAATCAACAACTTTATCCAACAAGGGAGTGAAATATCTCTTCTTCCTTGCTCATTCATTGACACCTGGAATGCACATTCTTATTTTCCAACAAGAAATTTAAAAGATAAAAAATACGATTAAAATATTTATGTTCTCACAAGAAAATAGTAAGGATACGAATTTCAATGGTCATCATTCTTAGTCTTGGATATAAGTGGTTATTATTAACCATTTTCATTAGCCTTCTAAGGTTTCATTGCATAGTCAAAATTCCATTATTTTAAGTAGAGCCATCAATCATCAAAGCCCAATTCTGAAGGTATCAACATGAGTTAGTTACCTATTAAATAAGTAGAGGTACAAACACATATTGCACAACTCTAATGTTGTTGGTTTTGAATAAGGTTTCTTTTTTTCAAATAAATTCATAGCTTTTTGTGAATAAGCCTTCTCACCCTTATGTAAATAATGTATGAAGAGTGTGTAATTTACTCTGTCCATGCATATTCCCTCATGTAAAAAACCTAATAAATTTATTCCAAATTTTAAAATACTACCTGTAAATTTTACTTCTAGTGAAACTTGTTTTACTTCCACAAAAAAGGTTTATTCTTCTTCTTTTTTTTAATATTGATATGAATGTAAGAATAAATCACATAGCATGGTAATCTTCTCTTCTATTTCATTTCAACATATACAATCAAACCTACTCAATTTTGGTATTCATGTATTCCACCACTCAATTTTCCCACTGCGTACAGACTAGTACAATCATTTTCTTATCCATGGAAGAGGCATGTATTACAACTGCAATTATACACACAATAATGAAATTGAAACCAAAATATGGTATGGAATCCTTTCAAACAGTGATTCACACCAACAAGGATTCCTATAGAAACATCTCCATCTTAAAAAAAAAACATTGCCTCGAGGTGAATACAAGCTGCACGATGTAACCATCATGAAATATCACTTCTCCATACCAATCATGTGTAGATTTCCCATGCGATGATTTTTATAATTAGAGGATAGACACATTCAACATGAAACATAGAAATTAGTTCCATGCCTAGAGAGTAATTTTTATTCATCGTTTGATAATTTCCTACACAAATTCGGTTGGTAAAAGAAAATACAACATACAATAGCCAAGCTAAAGGAATGCATTTATGCCCGAAAATTTTTACCAACGTGTTGGGTTGTCTCAAATAATTTTTTTCACAATATGAATTCATACTACATTATGAATGTGAATCTCCATAAAATAACAGGGTCCCCAATAATTGTCTATCCAAGAAGTCAACAAAATGATGTGTGACATATATTTAAGGAATTCCTTGATGGTAGTTTCGAAAATGCAGAACAGATCTTGGAATTATTGTCATCAAACTCATCGATTACTTAGTCTGTAAAAGAAAATTACCAATATTGATACAAAAAAAAAAAAAAAAAATCATAGAGAAAAATTCAAATGTCATTGCAAACTGATTGGAAAAATTCATAGGTATAAGACTTCTATGTGACAGTCTCATGCCTCAACTTTAGAGAAACATTGTCATATATGTCAAATACTTGATTGTACTGTAATATCTACTCTAGAAATTCATAGTAATATATGTGCCTGTAAACTCATGCACATAGTTCTATCAAGGAAGAATTAACATTCCTTGAGGAAAAACAAGCTTGCATACCATCATTTTAAAGAGATAATGGCCATCAATTTGTAACAAAATATTCATATCAATAATTCCTAGACATAGGTTCACGAGAAAGTAGAATAATTCAATATGAATTATTCGAATGAACAATATACTAATAATTTTCAAGGAAAATTTTCTATTCATCTCTGGTCATGTTATTCACACACATGTTCATAGGTACAGGGACTCCGCATTTTGTAGCAAAAGGCTCATGTCCATGCCTTATAATCATAATACTAATATTCATTAAATTTATTTATTTTTCCAAGGAGATCTCATATGAACATATGTATATCACCTAATCTACTCACATAACTACTTTCTTATCATTCCAATCATGAAGTTATGTCATAAATCATTATTCACAATTCAAAATTTTATGAATAGATAGATAAAAAATTTTAATAAATAAGCACAACTATTGGCCCACCTAGGTTCCTAACATATCACCTCTTATAGGTAAGGGAATACCTACAAAAAAATTATTAATTAATGAAAATAATTATTTATTATTTATGGAAAATTAATTTTTGAAAATTTCTTCGGTAGAGCCTTATTCACTCTATGAGATTATCTTCTTAACCATAGTCAACCTCATAGGCACTAGTGCTAAATCCTTCAACTCTGATAGCACCTGTAACAAACCCACACATATTTTTTTTATTTCTTTCACTACATAGAGTAAAATTCCAAATTTTACATGTTACTACTTTTAATAAAATTTGTTACTAGTATTAAAAAGTGGATTTTAATACACTCACCCATTTTAACATTATTTTTTATGACTGTGTTCTCCTACTCATTCTAACTTTACAAAGAAAGGGTAAATTTCCTGAGCCACATTCATATCCTAATTAATAATATATATCCAAAATGTAAATGCAACCTTTAAAACAAGGTTCGTAAATTAATCATTGTGTCAATACACATATTGGAATTTGGTTTCCTATACATTTTTATTAATCGGGGTTCAACCCAAGCCCCTCTCATTCCTTATGTATTAAATTCGATCCACACAAGGTGTTTTTTCCGCATTCTGAGGCATGTATCATCTCGAGGTAGCATTCATCAATAGTGCATAGGGGTGTTGGGATCGATGAAGGATCCACAGTCGATAATCTTGGATGTAGATTAGACAGTCTGGGTTGGAGGGAGGGCGTTAGAGGTAACTAAACTATCCCTCCCAACCCACGAAATGCTCATTCAAACTCTTCATCATGGAGCCACCCGCTCTGCAACTTCGTTAAGCCTAACTTTATTCGGCGTTGGGTTTGATATTCCCTTTTTCCATCTTGACAGTTATTGAAGGTACGAAAACCTTTCACATTTTGGAATAGATTTCAATGTTTCGATTGTTCCCAATTTATTAAGAGTGACGTAGGTTTTATTTTTTCATTTTATTTGTAGGTGAATTTCCTTTTCCCTGTGGTGTTTCTCTTTTTGTTTCTTGGACCATTCTAAATCCTTCTTTTAGCATTGTGGGTAACACAATATTTTCAAATTAACTCTGTTTCAACCTCTTGATGTAGGTAAGAGCTTAATTATGTCGGCTATATTTATTTTTGAATTTTATTGTGAAAGGTTTTAACTTATTGTACTTTATTCTTAATGCAGGATGGAGACTAAGGTTTCTAATCGATTTCCTTTCAGTTCAAATGGAACATCGTCTCTTCAATTCGCTATGTGACCATTTGCTGAGAATATACAGATGGGAACACCTATTCTAGTTTATTTGAAATGCTGGGGTTAAATTGTCCATGTCTTTTTTTTTCGATTTTCAAGCCGACTATTATTCATTGTCTAGCTATAATTAAGGTGCTCAGTCAATTAATATTATTCTGCACGGTTATTGTATTACTCTGTTTATTCTTAATAAAATTCCGCCATGGGACATGTTGGTAAAATTTATTATAATTTTTATTGTATACTATGTTCACTCTCAGGGTTTATAAGTTTATCATCCCCAAGGATTTTATTATTTTTGAATTTTGATAATGTATTTGTATGTTGATCTGATAAATGGAGAGATGGATAATTTTTCAAATATTGTCAATGATTATTTACTGCATTCTAGTTGGTGTTTATTGTGGCTTTAATTATAATAGTTGTCGTATTATTTTCATGTGGAAATTCTGCTATTTTAAATCCATTATTTAGATCACTTCTTGCTAAGCGTTGGGACTATTTCTGGTTAGAAAGGGTCTCGCCCAGCTACGGAAACTAACCCAACCCTGTAGCTTTAATTTGATATCTTTTCGGAACCCTGTAGCTTCAATTTGATATCTCTATAATTTATTAGGGTTTATTTTATGAAAGTTTACAAACCCTAAAATTTTGTTCTTAGCTTTTGGTACCTACTTAGTACCGCTTCTACTTTTATTTTCTTTGTCTTAGAGCTTAGTTTATAGATATCTATTCCTATGTGTGGTAATACTACTATATTCACTACAGGAAACTGGAAATATTCGTAATCAACATTTATACTTTATATCAAATGTAATGCTACTTTCTCTGAAAGGCTTTTATAAACCTATAGATTATATATTTTGTAACTAGTATCCATACTTCTGGCATAGTTTTCATCAATAATTATATCATCTGGATTATACTGATACCATCAATATTAAAATAGATATTTGATTCTGAATAATTCCTATGGAATAATAATAATAATCTGTAAAGATCATATTCATACAACTATTTCGACAAAAATTATATTTTCTACCAGTTAGGGATAATAGATACTTTTGAATCTATAAACACATTAAATATTTTCCTTAACTTGACAGCAGATTTTATTATAAACTTACAAACTAATAGATGTACCTCCCAACCTATGAGTCCTGTTTCAGGCTAGAACTCCCCCTGAATCGATTCAACATACAAAATGGTGAAAAAAATTTCCCTTTAGACCACCTGATCCTCAACAGCTATAGTCTTAGGTAAATAAAATTCCAGTGACTCACTAGCTGGAATTCATTTGTTTTCAATTTCCCTCTCTAGAAATATACTCACCTTCCATCTTAGATATCTAGCCTCAGGTTCTTACTCATTATACTTGTACCACAAATTTTCAAATTGACTAATACATTAAGTAGGTTATAGTTTAAGCAGAAGAATATATATATTGAATTTTAACTTAGAAGAAATAGTGTTATAGCCTGACTTGATACAAAGCTCCCCTTTATGGTTTCTTAGTGTTCATAGAGGCATAATAATTAAATCTAGCAGCAAATAGCAAAGTAACTGGCTACTTATCCAATTTCCAGGAAGAAAATAAGTGACCATAACAATTCTGAAAATAGGAGGGGTTTCCATTCCACTTTAGTGTTCACTGGACCATTTTAGAACAACAACCTGCACTCATTGTACTAGATTTATAGAAGTAATAATATTCTAAGTGAAATTAAAGAGAAACTTATTTTTTTGGTTTAGGCTACCACACGAGTGTTACCATGAACATGAAAACTCCTCCCAAACAATGAGAATGGTACCTTTACCATTTCTATGCTTGTGCCAGTTTCCTCTTCCAAACAGTATTTAACAGAGACTTCCTTATAGAATCCAAGTCTAACTATGTTTTCCGCTCGCCAACCAACTCTGCAATTACCTTCTCTGACAGCTTCCTGTCCTTCCCTAACAATGCCCCGCTGAAGGATTTTCCTCTCTCTGCCCCCCCAATTGCCCCAAGCCGAGATTGTTTATCTCCAGGGGGTGGGATTAAATCTATATAATTTTATCTAACTTCCTTAGAAGGGAAAATTTCAATTAAACTTTCAATCAGTGTATTTTCATTTAAATTCCATGGCTGGCCATAATCGATTTTGAAAATAAATAAGATCAAAATAATTTTAAATATTAAACTCCTATAGTTTGTCGAATTACTGCGGTAAAATTAAATTAACTATTTACTTTTTATTGGGGTGTTATCTCTCTTTCCTCTTGTGTCCTCTCTCCCTCTCTCTTTCTTTTCCTCTCTCCCTTGATCCCTCTCTCTTTGTCCCATAGGCTTGGTATTTAATTATATGCTGATTTATAATCCTATTTGATATATTTTTATTTATTTACCATACCTATTTATACCTCTTTTATATTTATTTATTTACCATACATATTTTAAAAATATGGTATTTGGCCCATAGGTTGCACTTAAATAAAACCTATTTTATTTTTTATTTTTATTAAATGTAAAGATATTTAAGGAGTTAATATAAAAAGAGGTTTTAATTATTTATCATACCCGTCATTTATATTTTTATTTTTTAACATACCATGAAATAAGTATAAAAATAGGTTTTATTATATTATAATATAACAAATTCAATATTGTATTAATCCAAAGTATTAAATTTACTAATATTAATAATATAATACATTAGTATTAATATTAAAAGACATGATTATCTTCTCCACCTTTCCAAAGTTGCGCCCAAAATTTTTTGGTGGAATGTTCTTGTTCGTAAAACCAAATATAACCATTCTATCACCTTAGAAAGTTGGATTGGCTATCATAAAATTTTGTATGACTCTCTAATGTTCTGTTGTCAGGAATTTCTGCAATATGGTCCCGAAGGATGTTGTATAAGGAAGATAATGTAAAAAAAATGTGAAAGGGGATTTGCATCCTTTTGTTAACACATCATGTACTATACTTCTAGAATCTGAGCTCAAAGAAATCCCTCAAGGGAGGTTAAACATATCTCCTACCATCTTGGTATCCCAGAACAAAGCTCAAAGAGAGAGCTACCCCAATATACAAATACACCGGTGGAAACAACAATGATACATTAACACATAAAATGTCGGGAGAATCAAATATCCATCATCTCATATCATAGCATCATAATATATACAAATCCATGAGGAATAGTCACTAAAGCAAGGCACTACAAGCCTCAAGAGAGATGTACATGAAAATATGAAGAAATCTGCTACATGAATAAAGCCCTAGGCTATGACTCCGCAACTCTATATGGAACAAATACTAAAACATGTTTCAATACATATATATGCAAATATAGGGTTCATACAATCATTGGGAGAGAATATCTCAACTCCCAATCACTACCTCAAGTCAATCCTAGAAGGATTGGCTATAATACATAAAACCTACAAAATGTCAGAGTTTTTTGGTAGCAGTAGCAACTCAAGAACTGGAAATAAGTGAAGAAGGCTGAAGATGCTACAAAAAATGACAAGGAATTCTCTAATGGATCTCTAGGGTGAAAGGCTGATCCTTTCACCTAAGATCTCACCCTCCAAAATTTCTGCTAATTCGTCACAGCAAATGCTCTCCAAGAACAATGTTGTCTAAGAAAGGGAATGTGCTTCTCATGATGGTAATTGGTTTCCCTGGTGTCAAATATGGTGGGATATGCTCATAAACCTCCCTTACTAATCTCACAAGGGAACGGAAGCTCCCTCCTCTGGAAAACTAGCCAAGGATGGTGTTGTAGAAAACCTCCCCAGGAATACCCAGCAACACTGCACAATCTCCAGCTGAAACTACACTGATGAAGAAGGCTAATGCTTGATATCAATTCCTAAATATGGGGAATGGATTTAAATCCTCCAAGAGCTACTCAAGAAGGAGGGAAAATCTTAAACAAGAATTCCCCCCGGCAATTCTTGCTAAACACCAAGAGATTGCAACAAGTCTTAAAGACGAGAGATGAATAATACTGAAGATGATACACAATGGTTGCCTAGCCCTCCTTTTAAATAATGTGAGCTCCCCATCCATGGGCCCCACTCATGATAGCTTCCTCCTCAAGAAACCTTCACTCCTCTTTTACCGCGCTTTCCCCACAAATGCCTTGCACCTCTTACCACTGCGTTGTTTGACTTGGTCAAACTAGACCTACTCCTCTTGCAAAAAGTATCTTTTCACACATGGGGTGTGAAATCCAACTCTATAAGTGATCCTCTTCAACACTCAGAGGATTTTTATTCCCTATTCATGAAATGAATGGGTCTCCTACTCATTTTATTTATCTCCTATGTGAAAATGGAAAAAAATTAATGTTCCATAAAATTTGGAACATTATAGTCCTCCCCTCTCAAAGATTGCTTGTCCTCAAGCAAGTGCAAGGATAGATTGATACATTTTCCCTTAATCTCCCTGTAGCATCCATGCATGATGAAATCCTCTGAGAAAAGAATGCCCTATCATCAATCAATTGTCCAAGTCGTCCCTTCAAAATATACAATCTAGCTTTTGGTGAACATCCCCAAATAGCTGTCATCTAGAAACAAATATCCATGGAGGAAATAATGGGTTGTCTAAGGGCCTTCTTGAGGCATGAGATCTGATATAAAATGGGACTCATAATCCGCATATGAATCTCCCATCCCCAAGTAATCATCCATACAACATAAGTTGTCTCCCAACATGGCAACTCATAGAAATCCCTCTCCACCTTGATCTCCATAAATGAAGGTGGGTTGAAAATCTGAATATGAAAAGCTTCATAGCTTTCCCCATGTTTTCCTCCCCTACACTTATGATTAGTGTGGAGTGAGTGCTGATCAAGGGCTGCAAAATCAATTCCTTCAAGTGGAAAAATGAAGAGTAATCCTCCAAGGACCTCTCTCCCATCAATGAAGAACAAGCTGGCCCAAGACACTTCACCCATGATGAATAGGACATGATCATCATAGAATGTCCCAATGAAATTTTTGTTGTTGGTCATACCATGTGCAACAAGGTACAAACAATGTCTCATAGGGTTACAATGCAATCTCACCCACTGCAGCTGCAGAAAATAACATGGCAAGCATTGTACAGCAAATATCACCACTACTACTGAATAGTAAATAGATGAGTGAACCAACAATACAAGGTCAAATACATGCCCATATACATGCAATGGATGAATATCATCATCAAGCTCATGGTCGACCTCAAAAGAAGGAAAATAGGTGGTTGTGGTGGCCATGTCTCCCCTCATGTTCCCATTAGAACATGCAATACATAAACTTTGGGAATCATCTCCCCTCAATGGCACACTCAGCCCTTGTGCCCTACTCAAAATAATGCATCCCATCAACATATCAGCAACATCAACAAGGAGAATCATGATCAGCAACAAAATATGGGGATCATTATTGGTTCCATGTGGTGCTTGGAGGTGCCAACAGTCTGCTAAGTGGATGCAACGCAGTTTTAAAAACTGTTGTTCCATAAATGTACAAGGAAAAATGTTTTGAAATATAATGCTAATCATATGAATTATTTGAACATGTGTGGAATGGAAAAACATTTTCCCAGGGCCATGTGAAAAATGGATGTCTCCATCATATGGTTTGGCACAACTTTGCTCACAAAGCAACATGAAAAATCTGTCCCTTTAAGGAGCCATGCACTGCAACACAATGATAAGAGTATGTAAATCAGTAAATGTAAATACAAGGCTCTTACCATAGGCTAGAAGTGAGATGATAGATGGATCCATGCATGTGATCCTACTCCCAAGTGACAGTGTTATGAGTTCATGCCAAAAGGCTCTTGTCCCTACCAATATTTGTCTCTTGACATGCTCCTTGCCAAGAACACCTTTGGTGATGCTGCTGTAAATATGAAGCTCCTCCCAAGATGAAAATCCCTCCTGATTAGTATAAGTCAAGGAGTAATCCCCTTGCACTATGAGAGTGCTCTCATGTTCTCCTGCAACACCATACATCATATGAGAGAAAATCTAGTTATGCTCTCTCCAATAGAGCCCAAGCAACCCAAGTGCTTGCTGCCTCCTCATGTTCACATCATGTAACCTATGTGATGAAGATATCATGACTAATTTTCATACCATATCAGCACCATGTATCCCTACTCCTTGCTTCTCAATGATGTAAAAATTCTTCCACCACTTCTCCATTCCCATCCCCTTGAAAAGTGGATGCACCAAGTGATGGCCAAACTCCTTCAAGAGGAGCCAATGCAGCCAAGCATCCTCCTGCTCGGTATCATATATCTACAAGTGGCTTACTAGCCTCTTTCTCCTCATTCACACCCACTCAGCTCCTTGTGGATGTCTCCTCCTTCTTCCTCCTTTGGTACTCCTCCCATGAGGGCTACCATCCTCCCAAGCCATATCTTCCCCTTTGCATTTCATGGAAGGTTGAAATGTAGCTCCTTGGAGACCTCCAAGAGAATATCTCTCACCCATGATTATGTTGGATCCATGAGGACCCAAATGTGATGGAGGTAATAACTCCTCTCCATGCATGTTTGACAACACTACTAATTCCTCTAATGGTGTAGAAACTGTTTCATCCTCCGGTTCAAAATTTGTTTCATTGTTTTTCATGGGGATGTCATGGTTCACTCCATCCTCCAAAAGTTCACACTCCAACCTTAATGCATGAATGCAACTCAACCAATATGTATGAGGATGAGGTTTCATCTCCTCCTTGAACCCTTTGCATAGCACAGTGCAATCATGGTGCTCTTGAATAGAAAATTGTGTAGATTCTTGGACCTCTACATGTGAGTTTCCACTTTCTTTTAAATTATTTGCTGAAATGAAAAGTGGAAATTCATTGATACCTTGGAGGAAATTGAGGTATTTTTCTTGTATGGCTACACTATTTGTCTCCTCCAATGCAATGGCTGCCTCCTCCATAGATGCAAAATGCTGCCCTCCCAAAGCTGTGACAATGTTGGTGCAATTCTCCTCGCATGGTGGAATGGATTTCTCTTCCTTTTTCCTTTCTCCATCAAAGGTTTGGACCAACCTTTGATAAAATTCCGTAAAAGAGCTCACCCTTGAATGGACCAAGGGTTTGAACCACCAAATAGAGGCTTCATCCTCCATGTGCAGCACTGCAATCTCTACTTCTTCTTTCTCTACCACTGGATCTAGTAGAAAAAATGCCTCCAGCTTCCCCACCCAAGTTATTGTTGAAGTATCCCCATCAAATGTAGACAATAGGAACCTATTGCCTCTAATTACCATTTTACTGCAGGGCCTTCTCTCCTCCTACTACTGAATAAATTGTGGGAACATTGTAGCTTCCCTGAATGCTATAGAGTGAGATTTATATTCACCTAGGTACTTACTTAAGATCTGATGATCCAAGTATCCTTCATGCCTATCTTTCTTTCCTTCATGAGAATAGGAAGTGCATGGACCTTCCTCTTCTTCTCTTTGCTTCTCTTGGGGAGGCTCTTCTTTGTTCCAAAAATAGATGAGATCAAGGTCATCTTCTTCATCATCTCCTTTTGATATCGAACTCATGTGTTGTGCCAAGTTCGAGGCTCTAATACCATTGTAATGTTCCGTTGTCAGGAATTTCTACAATATGCTCCCGAAGGATGTTGTATAAGGAAGATAATGTAAAAACAAGGTGAAAGGGGATTTGGATCCCTTTTATAACACATCATACACTATACTTCCAGAATATGAGCTCAAATAAATCCCTCAAGGGAGGTTAAACAAATCTCCTACCCTCTTGGTATCCCGGAACAGTGCTCAAAGAGAGAGCTACAGCAATATACAAATACACCAATGGAAACAACAGTGATACATTAACACATAAAATGCCAGCAGAATAAAATAGCCATAATCTCATATAATAGTAGCATAATATATACAAATCCATGAGGAAATAGTCAATCAAGCAAGGCACTACAATCCTTAAGAGAGATGTACATGAAACTATGAAGAACTCTGCTACATGAATAAAGCCCTAGGATATGACTGCGCAGCTCTATATGGAACAACTGCTAAAACACATGTAAATACATATATATGAAAATATAGGGTTCATACAATCATTGGGAGAGAAGATCTCAGCTCCCAATCACTACCTCAAGTCAATCCTAGAAGGATTGGCCATAATACATAAAACCTGCAAAATGCCGGAGTTGCTGGGTAGCAGCAGCAACTCAATAACTAGAAATAAATGGAGAAGGATGAATATGCTGCAAAAAATTACAAGGACTTCTCCAATGGATCTCTAGAGTGAAAGGCTGATCCTTTCACCTAAGATCTCACCCTCCAAACTTTCTGCTAATCCCTCACAGCAAATGCTCTCCAAGAATAACGATGTCTAAGAAAGGGACTGTGACGATAATTATGGTAAGTTGTTGGCTTGGTGCCAAATATGGTGGGATATTCTCATAAACATCCCTTACTAATCTCCCAAGGGAATGGAAGCTCCATCCTTTGGAAAACTAGCCAAGGATGGTGTTGTACAAAACCTCCCCAGGAATACCCAGCAACACTACACAATGTCGAGCTGAAACTACGCTGATGAAGAAGGCTAATGCTTGACCTCAATGCCCAAATATAGGGAATGGAGTGCAATCCTCCAAGAGCTACTCAAGAAGGAGGGTAAATCTTAAAAAAAAAAATCGCCTGGCAATTCTTTCTAAACAACAAGAGATTGCAACAAGTCTAAAAGACCAGAGATGAATAATACTCAAGATGATAGACAATGGTTACCTAGACCTCCTTTTAAACAATGTGAGCTCCCCATCCATGGGCCCCAGTCAAGATAGCTTCCTCCTCAAGAAACCTTCCCTCCTCTTTTACTGCGTTTTCCCCACAAGATGCCTTCCACCTCTTACCACTGCACTGTGACTTGTTCAAATTAGACCTCTTGCAAAAAGTCTCTTTTCACACATGGGGTGTGAAATCCAGCTCTATAAGTGATCATATTTCACACTAAGAGGATTTTTATTCCCTATTCATGAAATTAATGGGTATCCTACCCATTTTATTTATCTCCTATGTGAAAATAGCAAAAATTAATGTTCCATAAAATTGGGAACATTACAGACTCTCCGAACACTATGGGCACCACCTTAATCAATCCAATTAAGGAGGATGTATTATCTCTTGACGACATTGAGTATAGCATTTATAATATATCTAATGGGAAAGATAAATATATTGAAGGATGTGATTTGAGATCCTTAAAATGGGAAGATTTGTCCTCATTCCTTATCTCCACAAGCTTCTCAATTTAGTTGTAATGCATCGCTTCCCTCGGCTTTGGACGCAAAGCCTTATTGTACATATTTTTAAAATTGGGACAAGAGTGTTCAATCTAGATATAGGACCATTATGATTAGCCATATCATGGACAAGCTTTATGGGCTCATTTTGGAGAAGAAGCCTAGCATTTGGCTTGAAAGTCAGGGAAAAAAAGCTAATGGAAAAGCTAGTTTTAGGAGACATGACTCGACTATTAACCATCTGGTCACTCTTATAATAATTGTGAATGAATGTCACAATAGTAAAGCCAATCTCTTATGTTTTTTTGTGGACTTTAGAAAAGCTTTTGACACTGTTCCTAGAGATCAAATTTGGGAAATAATTAAAGAGATCATGGTCATCCGTAAGCTAAGGATTGATGTGAACTATCTCTACGAGACCGTCACTGCCAAGCTTAAGACCAATGAGTGGTGGTATAAATATATTAAATGCAATATTGGAGTTAAGAAAGGGTGTCCCCTATCCCCTACCATTTTTGGAATATACATCAATAAGCTAGAGGAGTGTCTAGAATCTGGGTGCAAGGGCACTGAGCTTCTAGTGTTCTCATTACTCTTCTCCTCTATGGCGATGATATCATTATTCCTAGAAAAATCCATGATGACATTGAAAAGTAGCACCATATTCTTCATAACTACTGTTCCAAGATGGGTATGATAGTTAATACCGACAATACCAAAGTCACAATAATTAGATCCAAAAATATCACCCATGGTAGTTTCGTGTATAATAACTAGTCCTTAGAGAATGTTTCTTCTTATAATTATTTCGGCATTGACTTGCCTAATCATCTCAACTAGAATTATGGAATTGAGAAAAGGATTATTGGGGGCTAGAAAGCTTATTATGAGCTTGAAAACAATTGTAAGTTAGTTGATATTTACATTTGGAGTAAAAAGAGGTTCCTCT
The DNA here is from genome assembly GCA_034641835.2 of Pinus albicaulis. NCBI lineage: Eukaryota > Viridiplantae > Streptophyta > Pinopsida > Pinales > Pinaceae > Pinus > Pinus albicaulis. Next base: position 912,498,476 of record CM076575.1, read on the forward strand.
TTGACAACCTTGTCACCCCTGTTGTCTTACACGGATGTGAATTTTGGGGTTGTAGTATATCTAGAGTTTCATGGAGGAAGATTGAGATGATTCAAAAGCAATTCATAACCTGCAACCTTAAGATCAAGGGAAATACTCCCTATCCTATCCTCTTGATTGAATCTTGTTTTTCCCCCATTGAAAGTACAACTATGTTTAGATATCAGATGTATAAGAAGAAGCTTGACAACATGGAACCAAAAAGGCTCCTAAAAGTTCCTCTAACTGTAGTAAAAAACCTCACAATCACCTCAAGCGCGGATGGCATAAGGATGCCCAGACCTGGCTCAACCATTGGGAAATTAAGGAGGATATCAGTATGGAAAGTAAGGATAATATCAAAAAAATTATTACCTCCATGTTTAAGGAAAATTTGTAGGAGGATCAGGAGATGGAGGGTAAAAGGTAGCTAAGATACTATAATGAAGTGATCAAACCCACCCTTGATAATCATAATTATGTCCACCCTTGATAATCATAATTATCTCTCTACGTTGTCCAACAATAAGAAAAAAATGAACATCGCTAAGATAATAACTAATTCCCATGAGCTTCGGAGTGAGACTGGGTGGTGTTATATTCCCAAGACCCCTTGGAATGATAGAATCTGTTATATTTTCAATTCTAATTAGGGGAAGATGAAGATCACTTCCATTTAGATTCTCTTACTCTTACTCACATTTTCTCTCAATTCGCTACCATCTTCTTGACCTATTAAGCCAACCCACCTATAGCAATCTTGGAGCAGTTATTTCCCTTCACTTTGACCATAGAAACAAGATTTTGAAGAATCAAACTTAGATTATTTCTCCTTTCCTAAGGTCTGATATGTTGCACTGGTCTTAATTAACTCTAACCATCATCATCATCATCATCAATAATATAAAAAATTTAATATTATATTATTCTAAAGAAATTAAATTTAATAATATTAATATTATAATATATTAATATGAATATTATATTTAATAATAATAATAATATTAATATTAATATTTTAACATTAATATTAGGTTTACTAGTGGGATTAGTAATAATTTGGCCCATAATCTTCACCCAAATAAAAATTATTTTTCTACTGTTGTAAATATAAAAGGGATTATGTATTAAATATAAAAAAAAATTTATTTATTTACCTTATCTATGATTTACCTATATTTTTATTTATTTACCATACCTCTTTTATTTACCGTGGCATTTGTCCCATTGGCTTGGTATATAATTAGACATTGATTTCTAATCCTATTTTATATATTTTTATTTATTTACCTGACCTCTTTAAGCCTGTTTTATGTTTATTTATTTATCATAGGTATTTCATAAATATGGTATTTAGCCAATCATATTTGGCCCATGATATTTAGCCCATGGTATTAATAATAATTTTCCCCATAGTATTTGGCCCATAGATTTGACCTAAATAAAACCTCATTTTTGAGTTTTAATAAATATAAATAGATTTGAGTAAATATAAAGGGAGGTTTTATTTATTTATGATTCCTCTAGTTGATTTATATTTTTATTTATTTACCATACCTTGTTGTAAGTATAAAAAGAGGTTTTATTTATTTACCATAATTCCTTTTGAGTGTTGTTAAATATAACTCTGGTTTAAGAGACACGTATAATTATTAAAAATATATTGATTAAAATTATGCTCACATTAAAAATGTTTACAACTTTCTTAAATTACATTTGGTAATATCCCTATTTTTAGGGCTTTTATTAAAGAGTTGAACAATCCTAAATTTTAAGTGGACCGAAATGAAAACAATTATTGTGGATATATTTTATATTTTAAATTGAATAAAAGTGGAAATTGAATTATTGTGCAAAGACTAGAGTATAATTGGAGATTATGAATTCAAGTCCATGAGCATGGATAAGATTCCAAAGACTTTCCTAGATTCTCAAAAAGTCGTTGGAGAAAATAATATAAATTAAAAATATTAGATTGGAGATAAAAATTTAAAAGATACCTTAGAAAAGTGGAAATTTACTTACAAGAGGCGAAATAAAACTAGAAAGAGGAAAAAATTGTTTTTTAAAGTACTTTTGTGGAAAAAAAACAAAAGGAAAGCCTGGGCAAAAATGAAAACATCATCTTGATTAACTGGAAGCAGTTATGGAAACATGCTGAAGGGAAAGCAGGCTTAAATAAGCCATTCCTAGGTGGACAAGAGGTTGCCTACAATTTGGAGGAATTGGTCTCTTCTCAGGGGAGTTGTAAAGAGAAAACTCAAGGTTGAGTGGCAAATAGTATTACCAAAATTTGTATGAACAAGTAATCTAATTATGTATTATAATTTTGTTGTTATGATGATAATTATAGTTTAGAGTAATGATGGTTTATGTAGAAATATAAGTGGGAAATTATATTTTTTGAGTTATTAATTAGTATAGTGAAATTCTATTATTTTTAAGTTTATCGAGTTTGATGTATTTAACAGAACATAAATACAGTGACATAGTTTAGCTTTGTATAGCTACATAGAATAATTAAATTAGTAAACCAACAAACAAAAGGTCTAAACCAAATTAGAAGAGTTTAAATCTATTGTTAGGTTGTAAGAATTTATATGTTAAATTAGGAAAATATATCGTTAGAGGTGGAAAATTTGTTAAAATAAATATTTAACATAATTATTCTCTAAACCAAAGTGAAACAGAAATGTAGGTACAATGAGAGATAATTTTCAATCTAGAAAGTAGCATGATTGTACAAGTTCAATCTAAATACCTCTACTATACTTCATTAACAAAAGTTGCATATAATTCATTCTTTTGGTAAAATAAGAAATTAAACATTACATACCTATTGAAGTACTAGAGGATAGTACAATAACAATAAATCACCTAATGTTTAAAAATAATAGCTATTTTAAATGCTAAAATTAAGTGGAAAAACATATATGAAAACTCCTTATAAATATGAATTCTTATCATCATAATACGAACAAAAATGAATATTAAAAATTGATAGAATATGTTATTATACACTGTTATGAGTACATTCACTGAAGTCAAATGTTTTTTCTATTAATTAAAAAATTTATATAGGAACAACTATCGTTGAATTCAGTGGATTGAATGGTGTGCATGGTATCGACCAACTTGTACATAGAAGGAATAAAAGTAATTGTCAAGGCTTGTGAGTAAGAATGCACAAGTGGACGAGTACCAACTTGCGAGAAGTGTAATACCAGTACAAGAGATCCATATTAATAAGTGATAGAATTTAATTAGTAGGATAAGTAAATTATGCACATTAAATCTGAGAAATGGGAAACTGAAATTTCAACATCAAATTACCTTATGAGTCAATGGAAATTTTTGAAATCCTTTCTGTGTGCAAACAGGAAAATAAATTAATTATAAGGATAGAAATATACATATAACTATACTAAATGAGTAACAATATTGAAAGCATAAAAAGGAATTTACATGTATTTTGGCAGAGTAAGTACTTGATGAAAACCATGACTGGTCTTGAAAGAGGAAGAAGAGTTCACATACAGTAAATCATTTATTAATTGAGGGAAATTAGTAATGTGATAATTTCTTTCTAAATGAAAAACTAGAATATCTTTTACCAAATTATTCATAATGTTTCTCAATAATTATGATGGTGATTATAGAAACTAAGAAGAAGTAAAAGATACATACATAAATAATTAATTAATTTTTATAAACAGACTTCTATCATTAAAGACAGAGTCATCCAAATTTCCTTTCTCTAGGAAATAAATTGAATTAACCTTAAATACCATTCATTCACAACCATAGTGAGTCGTATGGGAAACGAGGGTTTCTATGTATGCATCGTGGAGAATAGAACTAGAAGAGAGTGAAATAAATATAATTCCAAAGTGAAAATTGATAACTATAAACAATGTGAAAATGTGAAGTTAGTTTAAGCTTTTTTCCCTTTTTTGAGGAAAAAAATACATTTTTTTTCCGTTCTTGAACTTTCTGCAAGCCAAAATAGTTTTTCTATTTAGAATTTCATTTTGTGATAAAAATAAAAGTTGTCAGAAATTTTATTAGCTTTCTATTACTTATTTTTTGGATTTTTTTTAATACACATTTGATATGTCAACTTAGCATTTCTTTGAGTGTGTGTTTTTGAACAATCAAAGGACTCATAAAAAGTCATGTTAATACACGCTGGTGTATTCTTTGAAGCTTTGTGTTTTTGAGAAACTAAATGTGTTACAACAATATAGATAGAGTCTACTTCAGTTTCATTATATTTACAAAACCAACTGATGCATATCATAATTACTAGAATTTTTTGAACTCATCCAATATGACAAAACTTCATATTTTGAATATGTTTCATGACACACGAAATTTCTCAACATATAAGTTATAAACTAAAAATTTAAAAACTACCCATTACAGACGATAGACCAATGTAATGCACCATAATTTTTTTAAATTTTTTTTACATTGTATATAGGAAGATACAGAATATTGATTTCATTGAATCATAATGACCTTCAGAAATTCTTTACACCCATTTTATTACAAAATTAATTAAAATTTGTGAATATTTATGAATATTTATGAAATTCAATAAAAGTTATATTTCCTGAAAGTAGACTAAATTTTGAAAATTATTGTCTTGGTAATTCAAAATGTTTCATGGAGTTTAATCAGTCAAAAGTTGAAGATATTTATTCAAAGCTTAGATCTGCGTAATTGCAGACGTGTTAATTCAGCCAAAATTTTTAAAAAAAGTTCGGTCAAATTGTTTTTTGTGTTGACGACTCGTCAAGTCTAACAACACAAACGTTCGGCCAAATTTCTTATAAAAGTTCGGCCAAACTTTTACTTGACTTTCCATTGACTGGAAAATACAACGAAGCCCCTCCAAAAAAACATTTCATGGAAATATAAATTGACGCAAAAGCATTTATTATTTTCGCAAAGGTCTGATTTTGCAAAGGTCTGATTTTGGGTTTAAGGAATTTTCTTGGAGGTTCATTCAAAGGGAATTTTTTAAAAGGATTGTTTTGGTTTTAAGGACTTTTCTTGGAGGTACATTCAAAGGACAAGGTATGTGATACATTTTTTGGATGTTTTTTGGGCTTCGGTTTTTTTAAGGTATTTTGTTTTTAGAGGTTTTGGGCTTAATTTTAATTGTTTTTAGTTTAAGATATTTTTTTTAGATGTTTAGGGCTTAATTTTCATTGGGCTTTTATAAAGTATTTTGTTTTTAGAAGTTTGGGCTTAATTTTCAAAGGACATTTTTTTGGATGTATTTTTTTTTTAGTGGTTTTTGGGCTTAATTTCTGATCATGTGATAATGTCCAAGTTGAAAAAAGCTCAAAAATGGAACTTCTTGGGATTGGTTGCAGTCTGAACGATTGGAAAGACCTCGTTGTTTTGATTTTGGTGTTGTGAACAAGACTCAAATCCGACGTCATATGTGAAAGTTATGAAGGTTTGAAGTTTCCAGTAAACTCCAAAAATAGTTGACCAAGTTTAACTTTTCAAATTTGGAAAAATTAAAAAGAGAATATTCTTTGGAATATTCCAAACACCTGGCAGATTTTAATTGGATGTTCGGTTGACTGTGCAAATTTGGGCCAATCATAGGCTGCCAAGTGGTAGGCCTGGAGGCTGCCACGTGACCCCAGGCCATAGTTGAAAGGTGTATTAAAAAATTTTGTTTGCACTCCACCAGATTCGAATGCGGGTCTAGGCCCCGCAAGTACAAGCGTTCGACCATCCGAGCCATTGTAGTTCTTAACATATAAAGAAATGAAGTTGTATTTAACATTTAAATTTGTATCTGATGGAGGAAAGAAGGGCTAGCCCCATGTTAGCCGACAACACGTGACCTAGGTGCCATAACCAGCCCCTTCACCTCTGGCGGGTTATGTAGCCGTTACACTCGGTGGTTAATGCAGGATGTGACCAGCACATTATCCGCCCATTTAATGCCATGTCTTTTGTTATAATTTATTCCGCCAGCGGTTCCACTTCACATGTGATCATAACCTCACTTTTAAATTAACCGCTAGTGGGTTTCGCCTTCTTTGGGGCATGCTCCACCAAATCCGCCTTTATGCAATCTTTAGCGGAGTTAACTGGAGTTAGATCACATTTAGTGGGGTTTTCAAGTGACATTGGGCACTTTGCTTTGGGAGGTCATAACTTCCTCAATATTCAACCAATTTGGATGAAATTTTAGTCAATTTTGGGTTTCTTGAGCATTATGGAGTGTTTGGGATAGGTTTCAGAGTGAACAGAGGTGTTCTTCAGACATTTTTTCTTTAGAAAAGAGGACAAGGTCACGAGTTCCATCAAGGAGATGGAGCTGTATTGGGTTGTACTTCACTGTTTGAGGTGAAACAAAAGCCATTTTTAGCTTATTTCTGTCTTCTAAAGTCAATTTCATAGCTGATTTTTCCTATTTAGGCATATTTGTCACTTTATAACCATTTTGAACAACTTAATAGAGTAAGGACATGCCCATTGGGAGCCTTGGACCTGGTAGATGTAGCCCAGGAGGGCTGAACTGCCTCATCAGTTTGTCGTGTTATGCTATGGTGAATTTCTCTTGCTGTGTATTTTTGTTATAATATGTTAAATAGTAAACTTAATTAACATTTCCTCACACAAAAACTAAAAAACAATTACCAAAGACATGTTGTTTAACTTGCAAGACATGGAGAACACTTTGCACACTAAATTAAATGGAAATGGATATTTTGCATATCATTACAAATAGAACCATTTTCAAATCAGATGGTATCAGAGCTTAGGATTTGAGCCTTAGGAGCTAGAGCTTTACTCTGCATTTGTTCATGTGCAAAGATATAGTTGATTGTTTACAATTTTTGATACTTACTAGGCTTAAACTCAAGAGAGGTGAAGGACACTTGGTTAGAGCACAAAGTAATCCTTAACCAAGAAGGGCTAGAGAGCCACCTTCAAGAGCCATAGAAGAAGCCTCAAGAATTCCTTCAAGAGAAGGAGAATCTCCTGAAGAATTTGATCCCAAAGAAGAGGAACGGGTGTTCCAAAAGGCTTTCTTGGACATTACGAAGATCGTGAGGATACTCTACCAAGAAAGAAATGATAGGCTTGTTGGAGAGGGGTCTAAACATCAGAAAGAAGGAGAGGGTTCTTCAGGAGGAAAGAAAAGTGATGACAAGTCAAAGAAAGGACATGGAGGTAATGTTGATCCACCATCCCCATCTTCATCCTCTTCCTCTACATCGTCATCCTCAACTTCGCTGAATCAATCTCACAAGTCTAAAACCACTGGTAAAAGTCCATTTTTAAAGATTGATGTTAAATTTGAGTTGCCTATGTTTAATGGTTAGGTCAATGCAGAGAAACTTCATATTTGGATAAGACAGTTAGAAGTTTAGTTGAGGATACACAACCTTCATGAAGATGACACCAAGATTCAGTTAGCCTCTTTGAGAATGGAAGGAGCAACATTAGTATGGTGGGAAGCCAAGAACAAGGATGAAATTAAAAAACATGGTAATATCACTTTATCATGGGATGAATTTATTTTCACAATTAAGCAACAATTTTATCCATTAGCTCATTTAAAAAAGGCTATCATGAATTCGCAAAGTTTTAGACAACTTAAGGGAGAAAGTGTTAAAGATTACACTCAATAGTTTAGACTAAGGGCTTTATTACTTGGAATTCATTTGGATAGACAAGAGAATTTGCTGAATATATAGGTGGTTTACACAGCTATCTTATACATACTATCTTTATGTTCAATCCTACTAGTCTAGACAAAGTTTGTGTACAAGCTATGCATTTAGAGGCTAGAGGTAAACAATCTTTTGATGGGAATGAGGGTAGTGAATTTAAAGGAAAAGGAAGAAATAAAGTGCATAATATAGGAAGGAAAAAGGAAAGTTACTTTGTAAAATTTGTTCCAAAACAAGCCACGTTGAAGACCATTGCTGGAAACTTCATCCAGAGCTGAAACCAAAAAAATTTAAAACCAAAGATAAGGCCAAAGAAAAGGGAAAAACCGTTGAAACTGTTGAACAAGAATTAGGGTCTGAATCAGGTGACAGAACTAAAAGAATAGCCATGATACTAAAGAACATAAAGTGGAAAGAGATTGTCAAGAAAACAAATCCCAGTTCTATCACTTTAAATCGTCACATAGAAACTCCAAATGAAGAGAGGAGGATAGAGCTATTTCATGTGAGGATAATCTCAAAACACACAAAGATAGACACACTATTTGATAGTGGGTCACAAGTGAATCTCATCTCAGAAGACTTAGTCAAGAAGCTAAAACATGAGACCATTCCACATCCAAAGCCATATCCACTTGGATGGATTTGCAAGGATGCTAATTTACAAGTCTCGAGAAAGTGCATGTTGCGCTTCGCCATAACAACTCATTATGTTGATTTGGTTGAACTAGATGTGGTACCTGCTTGACATTACATGTGTGGTGTTGGGTAGTCTGTATTTATATGACAGAAAATCGATCTTCCATTTCCACGAGAACAAGTATCATATGTTCAAGGATGGAAAAGAGTTTATTGTGATAGCACATCAAAAAAAGCTAGAATCTTCTTTAGTCAATGTAGGGAAATTGAAAAGGTTAGTCAATGCAAGTCAAAATTTGACTTTGTTGATGATTAAGCAAAAATATTTTGTACATAATCCTTTTCATGTTATTACTGATATAAATGATGATATGTTTCAGTTTGAAAGCAGGTCAACTTTGGAAGATGACAAGATGTTGTAGAAAGTGCCTTTGGCATCGATTGGTACAGAGAACAAAGTGTCGGTGCAAGGTGGTGCAAGAATCCAAGAAAGGGAAAATCATGCAAGCAAAGAAGACACAAAGTTCATCATGGATCAATGCTAGTTTGAGAATGGAAAATTGGTATGGTGAGAAAACTCGTCGCATCATAATATAAGTACATGGGTTCATTCGAAAAATTCTCCGCGCGGATAGTTGGTATGCAATATTATGTTGTATTTAGAAGAGTTAACTGGAGTTAGCCCACATTTAGTGGGGTTTTCAAGTGACATTGGGCAGTTTTCTTTAGGAGGTCATAACTTCCTCAAAATTTAACCAATTTGGACGAAATTTTAGTCAATTTTTGGCTTCTTGAGCATTCTGGAGTGTTTGGGATAGGTTATAGAGCGAAAATATGTGTTATTCAGCAATTTTTTCTTTAGGAAAGAGGAAAAGGACACTAGGGCCATCAGGGAGATGGAGCTGTATTGGGTTGTACTTCACCATTTGAGGTGAAACAAAAGCCATTTTTAGCTTATTTCTGTCTTCTGAAGTCAATTTCACAGCTATTTTTTTCCTGTTTAGGCATATTTTTCACTGTATATCAATTTTTACCAACTTAATAGAGCAAGGATATTCCCATTAGGAGCCTTGGACCCAACATATGTAGCCCAAGAGGGGTCAAATGCCTCATCAGTTTGTTGTGTTATGCTATGGTGAATTTCTGTTGCTATGTATTTCTGTTATAATATGTCAAACAATAAACTTAAATAACATTTCCTCATACCAAAACTCAGAAACAATTACCAAAGACATTTTGTTTAACTTGCAAGACATGGAGAACACTTTGCACACTAAATTAAATGTAAATGGATACTTTGCACAGCATTACAAATAGTTCCATTTTCAGATCAATTTCCAAAAGATATTTTTTTGTTTTAAGGTATTTTGTTTTTACATGTTTTGGGCTTAATTTTCATTGTTTTTAGAGGTTTTGGGCTTAATTTCCAAAAGAAATTGTTTGGTTTTTAATTTATTTTGTTTTTAGAAGTTTTGGGCTTAATTTTCATTGTTTTTAGAGGTTTTGGGCTTAATTTTCAAAGGTCATTTTTTTGGATTTATTTTGTTTTTAGAGGTTTTTGGGCTTAATTTCCAAAAGACATTTTTTGGACTTAATTTCGAAAGGACTCTTTTTAGGCTTTATATTCAAAGGAAATTTTTTAGAGGTATTTTTAAAATTGATATTTTTTAAGAGGAGTTTTTGAAGTATTTTTTAAAATGGCATTTTTTAAGAAGTTGGAATTAATTTTAAATGGACATTTCTTGGAGGTATTTTTTGAAGTGACATTTTTTTAGAGTACTTGTTTTGGGTTGAAGTAAATCTTTTATAATGGTTTTTTTAAATTAGTTTTTGTCTATCTTTTTAAATGAATTTTTTTTGCAAGACTTGGAAGGAAATATTTTGATCTTCGTTTCATTTTTATAAGACATTATTTTCTTAGATTTTTTAAAGTAAGTGTTTGGATTGAAGTATGTATTTTTCGCAAAATTTTTAAAATGATTTTTTTTTAAATTAAATCTTTTGTGATGTTTTTGTAATTGAGCTTTTGTCTAAATTTTTGAAGGAAATTTTTGAACTTCATACTCTATTATCATGGGAAATAAAAGGAATTGCATGATAAAATATGATCAAAAAAGAGACCTTGAGAAACAGAGAGAAGAGGGGAGAGAATCTCACAAAAGAAAGAGAGAAGAACTTTCAAATATTGAAAGGGAAAATCAACCTCGACTAGAAGTTGAAGCAAGTATGTAAATGTAAATATTATGAATTTGATATTTAAAATTTTCCTAGTGTAAAATGTGAAGCTTAACCTTTTTTTGATGAACTAAATTGAAAAATATTTTTCAATGTAAACAGAGAGATATATTCCTCAAAACATTGATGATGAGATACAAAATTTTTAAAGAGAATGTGAAAGAGATATTGAACCAATGATTGAATATGGTGAAAATGTTGAAAGAAATTCAAGTGAATAAATTGAATCAAAAGGTATATATATATATATATATATATATATATATATATATATATATATATATATATGTTGAACACATGCACGTGTTATTGAAATTATACATATTTATTAATTTAGTTATTTATTGAATATGTAAACTTATTATCTAATATTTATTCAAATATGTAAAGATGAAATCAATGTCGATGATGAGATGTTAGAAAATGTTGACACTCACACATATGGAGATAAAAAAGCTGACCATGTTATACGATATTGTGTTAAACACATTTTTGATACGTACTTCAAAAAGGAAAATGTGGCAGTTGAAGCCCAAATGTTGAAAGATATCCTATCATTAAGAAAATTAAAAGAAGATATGACTTTATTAGGTATTCCAAAATAAATAAATAAAGATAAAAAAAAAGAAAGAAGGAAAATGTGATAGAAAATATAAATAGTGCTATAAATTCAATTAGAAGATCTAGACAAAAAATGTTTCAGCTGTATGTAGAGAAATACATATGGCAGTGGTATCATCAAGTACTAAATAGAATCACTTGGTAAAATCTATGGCATGAGCATTAGGAACCTCTTGAAAAATTTTACACAAACATTGGAAATTTTGGTTGAAAATAGATGTAAATGATGGACTTGTTGTTGGAGAGTTATTTGTAGGAAACCATACAAAGATAGACTTGGAGTAAATGTTAAAACAAAAATATATGAATATTGGAAGAAAAATTCACGTGTTTCTCTAAATGCATGAGATGTGATGCGAAGAAGAATAGCACGAAATCAATACAAAGAACATGAAAAGCATTTCTTGGACACCACTCAGATAGAGTTGTTCAAAAATTTCAAAAAAGAGAATCGTGAAATTCATGTCTCAATCAGTGCTTTTTCTTAACAAAAACCATGGTATGTAAAAGATGTCACCATACGCGACACTTCTTGTTGTCGTCATCATGTGGAATTCCAGTTATATTGTGACACATTCCTTAATTTTGGTAGAAAATTTTGGAAATATTCACCTCCTCCTTCTACTATCCGTGATTTCGTATCTCAAATTCTATGTGGAAGAGAAAGTGATGAATTCTTTTACGAAAAGAAATGTGTCGGTGGTAAAAAATGCGATAATTGTGGAAATTTGACTAAATTTCAAAACAAATATCGTATTGATATAAATGATCAATCATTTTCCAACATGAAAGTGAAATGGAAGATATATGAATATGTCCATATATAGATTCAAGGTTTCAAATAGTGCTAAAAGAATTGAATTACAAGAAGAATATTTTTTTGTGATAGATTTTCTGAGAAATTTTGAGGTAGAAATTTATAAATACAACAAGCATTCCCATAGAGCTCGATGGTAGGAATTGCAAATCAAAAAATCCCTTGAATTTTTTCGACCAGGGAACATTTTGTCAGTAATTGATTTTGTAAAAAAACTACACATTTGTTCCAAAAAAAGAAATTCAAATTGAATACTATCATTCTGACCAAGTCTCCATGCTCATCCATATTCTATATAGACATGTTGAACAAAAATTTGATCATATAGAAAGAACCAGTGAAAATCGGCATGTTATTAAGGAATATCACTTTTATATCAGTGATGATCATACACATGATACATATTTTGTACAACATTGTTTTGGAAAGATTTATGATTCCTTGAAAAGTCGTGGAATAAAATTCAATGAACATGGGATATGGTCAAATCGATGCACAAATCAATTCAAATCTTCATGATCATTATTTTGGTTGTGTTGTCTTCATAAGAAAACCCGCATTAAACATTGTTGGAATTTCTCTGAGACTAGCCATGGAAAAGGAGAATGTGACGGTACAGGGGCGTGCATGAAACAATCACTTCCAAGATATGAAATGAACCCCTCTGCAAACCGACTTGTGAATGCTAAAGAAGTTGTTCAATGGTGCATCGCTGCTCTAAGCCATGAGACTAACCAATCAAGGGAAGTGCGAAGGTACAATAAATTTAATTTTTATTCGATATCTAATTTTAAACAGTGTACATTTATCAAAATGATTATCTTTGATGATATTTTGATAGCATATTTACATTCTTCTTTGAATTTCCCATATATATTCTTTTTTGGCATATTGGTGTTGAATATGTAGATAGATCAATTCGAAATGATGTTGAAACAATAAAAGGGACTCAAAAATTGCATTCAATTAAAACAAAGTTTTCCACAAATTTGTTTTCATTGGATAAAATAAAATATCCTCCTTTTTTATCATGTTTTCATAGACAACATAGAATCAAATGAAGTTTGTGAAAAAAAAATGAATGTAAAAGATTGGAAACGTACAGAGCTAAATACAAAGGGGAAATGTTCGTTGCAATGCTTGAGGAAATGCAATCAGAGGAGACTACAATATAATCTGATGGTGATCGAGTTTCTGATCTTGTTAGAGAAGGTAACATTTGAATTTCTTTGAAATGATAGAGATCTATAAATAGATACTAAAATTATTTTAAAGTTAATTTTCATGTTAATTATGATCTAAATTTAAATACATAATTTTTTTTTTATTGTGTAGGAGATGTTTTTGTTATAATTTCACCTACTAACAATGATGAAAAAGTAAAGTATTATTTGATATCTTGCACTAAAATAAAGGTGAAATTATTAGAAAGCTAGAATGATAACATGTTTCCATATGAAAAAGGATGTATTATACTGAAAGTTTGTTTTTTCAAAAAAATAAAATCAAAGAAGGTATTTTGTTTACTTTGAAGAGTATGAACCTGATGTCATAAGTTGTCAATATAGTCACTTGGTGCGTGCATCATGCATAAAGTTGATAGAGGTTCAATCAAATAAAAACGAAAATTAAGAAATGGAAAATGTCAAAATCCGATCATGAATGGATCATTGAAGATGGCATTCCATTGGAATTTCTTTTATTGAATTGCCCAACAATTTCTTCTCTTTGGATTCATGTTTTAGAACTTCTAGAACTCAACTAAAAATTGAACTGCCTTGTTATGTTATCTGTGCAAGTGTTTTCACATGTACATCTTTTTGGTACATGCACACTAGTATCAACTAAAGTATCTTTTCTATACATGCATTGATGAAAAATGTTGCATGTATTGGATATATATTTTCTAGAATTCAATTCACTAAAAGTAGCTTTTCTATGTTCATTGATGAAAAATGGTGTAACTACTGGATATATATGTTCTAGAAGTATTGAATGTATATATGTTCTAGAATGCAATTAACTGAAAGTAGCTTTTCTATGTGCATTGATGAAAATGTTGCAAATACTCGATATATATTTTCTATAATAAAATTAGCTAAAAGTATTTTTTCTATTTGCATTGATGAAAAATGTTGCACGTATTGGATATATATATGTTCTAGAATGCAATTAACTGTTCAAGTGTTTTTACTATGTGCATTGATGAAAAGGTTTGTGTCTTGAATATATATGTTCTAGAATGCAATGGTAAGAGAGTATCTTTTCTTTTTGCATTGATGAAAGGCATTGAAGTACTAGATATATATGTTCTAGAATGTAATTATGGAAACTAGCTTTTCTATGTGCATTGATGAAAAATGTTGAACGTACGGATACTATCGTTCTAGAATGGAACTAACTGAAAGTAGCTTTTCTATACATACAATGATGAAAAATGTTGCACGCATGATATATATACATTATAGAATGCATTTTTTTAACTTTTATGATTGTTTGACACATCTAACAAGACCTACAATCCTTATGATTGTTTTTATATATATATATATATATATATATATATATATATATATATATATATATATATATATATTGTGCTTCAATCGTTTTAACATATATATATTCAATCATGTATTTAGATCATTTCTACATGTACATATATTCATGTGATTTTTTTTTTGTTTGGAAAATGAAAACTTGAATTTTAAAAACAAAACATTATATCACATGCAAAATGTAGTTCAACCATCCAAAACTTAGGTTTTAAAAACAAAACATTACAGATCACAACATTACTTCGCATGCCAAACGTAGTTCAACCATCCAAAACTTATGTTTTAAAAACAAAACAAAATCTAACACAACTTTAATTTACATGCCAAATGTAGTTGAACCATCCAAAACATGAGTTTTAAAAACAAAACATTATAGATCACAAGTATCAAGTAACATTACTTCACATGCCAAATTTAGTTCAACCATCTAAAACTTAAGTTTTAAAAACAAAAACAAAAATAGAACACAACATTACTTCACATGCCAAATGTAGTTCAACCATCTGAAACTTGAGTTTAAAAAAAAAAAACATTATAGATCACAAGTATCTAGTATCAAGTAACATTACTTCACATGCCAAATGTAGTTCAACCATAACACTCTAAAAAAAAAAAAAATTATAACACAACATTAATTCACATGCCAAATGTAGTTCAACCATCTGAAACTTAGGTTTTAAAAATAAAACAAATTATAACACAACATTACTTCACATCACATGCCAAATTTAGTTCAACCATCCAAAACTTGAGTTTTAAAAACAAAACAAATAATATAACACTGTAACATTACTTCACATACCAAATTTAGTTGAACCATCCAAAAATTAAGGTTTAAAAACATTATATATCACATCCACATGTACCAAATGTAGTTCACATAAAATATGTTCAAAATTTGTAGATCTCATGTAAGTATATAGTATCAAGTTATATATGACTGCATCTAGATAAGACCATATATAAAAGAGAAAATTTAAGACTAAATCTAGTGAAAATATAGTGTTGCACCGGTGCATGTGCATCATCCATCAAATACAGATGGATGTAGTGTCTCTCCCAGTAAAGCCACGATCCTCAAGCTATCCCGTGAAGCATGGGGAACCTGTACACAATGTGCACAAACATTAAAATTTATTATTTTAAAATTGAGTGAGAATATATATAAATTCATGTAAAGAAATGAAATGTAAAAAAAATGCAATAACTCATGAGGTTCGCTCTCCATTTGTTGCTCGTCCACTAAAATTTCCCCCACTAGAACATCTTCAACAACAAACTGTACAATATACATGTACAATTATATATATTAAAAATTTTCAAATGAAAATGCATATATAAACTTATTTTCATAATATTAAAGAAAAAGTTAGGCAACTTGTTAAAATGGTTGAAATGGTGTGGATGTTCCTATCTCCATCGCCAGAGTTTATGGAGAAAATAAATTGTCTATAGGAACCTAAAATTCAAAAAATTTAAAATAAATCAAGATCTCTAGATCTCAATTTATAATAAAACTTTTAAAATTCAATTTAGAACTTATAACTTAAAAACAAATATATATTTAACTGAAAAATTGAACACTTGTGCTGGTGGATTTGACACATATCCTAAGAGTGGCTCGGAAAGAAAATCTCCAAAAACCTCTAAAATTCAAAAAATTTAAAATAAATCAAGATCTCTAGATCTCAATTTATAATAAAACTTTTAAAATTCAATTTAGAACTTATAACTTAAAAACAAATATATATTTAACTGAAAAATTGAACACTTGTGCTGGTGGATTTGACACATATCCTAAGAGTGGCTCGGAAAGAAAATCTCCAAAAACCTAAAATTCAAAAAAATTAAAATAACTTGAGATCTAGATATTTCTCATTTTTTAATGGAAATGTTTTAGGTGGAATATAACTTAAAAACATAAATTTTAATTGATACGTGTGATGGTGGATTTCACACATCTACCAAGGAAGAATAAGGTGCCACCATCCCTAAAACATTGGATGGAATCGGAATCTATTAAAACATTTTATTATATATATGTACATGTACATGTCTACATAATTATTTATTTAAAAAATATCTCATCATGTTTCAATATATATAATAATAGATAGAAAATAATTTTACATCGTCATGTGCTCACTTAAAAAACACTAACATTTTCCAACATATCTTGATGGTGAGAACCATCTTGATTGTATGATTGATTGTGTGACCCATCTTGATTGTTTGAACCGGAGGCTCCGACCATGATATTAACATTTTCTTCATTCATCAAGCATGACAACTACAAATGGTGTTAACATATAATAATACATTTTTGTTAGATTAATGTATAAAAATAAATGTATGTATATATGCATTTATTACAAATTGTATGTGTGTTAAAATAATTGAACCCTAACCATTAACACATACCATTCCCATGCCCTCTTGCTCATGAAAAATTAGGTCCTGCTAACCATTTGGACAATTATTTGAATATGTTTTGAGATATTCAACACTCATTTTGTCAATCTCTTCATCTATATAATACACAAAATTAGTGGATGCATTCTCACGTGCTATTTTTCGATTAAAAAAAAATCGACTCCACCCAATCCACTGTGAACATTTTCAATGATGGCATCCCTTGCCTCTCGACTAATTTGAGAAGTGGCATCCATATCTGACTGCAAATTTTTGACACGAAGAGGTCGACTAACTAATGGTGGCTCAAGGCGAAGCAACTCAACATCACACCTAGTGCCCCTACGATCACACAATTGACCTTTCCCAGGACCAAAAAATTCATAGGGAAGGTCATTGTAATTGGGTTTCATTTGCGAAAATAATTCTGCATAAAATATTTTTGAAAAATAAATTGGAACCTTGTCGTTCCATGGGAGTCTTCCATAAGCCACAAGGTGTCTATCATACAAATAGTGAGCTATATGAGTGTGCTTGAAATATTGCACCTTAGACATATTTTTTTTGGGCCCTTGTTTGAAATTAAACATAGACTTGGCCATTTATGTTGTAACTCTTTGTCTAACAACCTCCCATTTATCGGGACCCATCACTGTTTCCTTTCTTTTTCTCATCAATTCTACAAAAGTATCAGTGGTTAGCCCAATCTTTAGGTACACATCTACTAGTTCGCTTAAAGAATGTGTAACTATTTCCAAGCTTTGTCGACTCTCAATAGGTAGAGTCAAAGCCACGAGATCTCTCTTCAATTTTGCATGAAGATGTTGATACCTTTCTAAGGTGCATTGATGTATGTTTATTTCCCAAGGTATATCAAAAATGTCATACAGATAAGTCGTGGTTGGTGGGCAACCTTCTTCTTGAATGACGCGTTCTACCCTACGTCTTTTTTTAGAAAAATTTGGAGTAGCATATTCAGCCTTGGCAGCAATATATAAAAAACATTGTATTAAAAAAACACATGTAAATTTTTTTTTGCAAATTGAATGAATGTAATATTCAAATTGATGGCCACCTTGATGTGGTTGGCTAGCAGCCCGCCCACCCTAAGACTATTGAGAACCAGAACAACCCCACTGAGAACCATATGGAGCACCGATTGGTTGACAACCAACACAACCATCCACTGATTGGCCTTTTGGGGAATACATATCGCCACCTTCATGCAATCCGATAAGACTTATTGATAGTCCCCCGGAATCTGAACCACCACCAACCTCGCGAGACAAGCAAGAGGCTTTAAAAAAAATATGAATTTATAGTAAATTCAAAAATACATTCATACATATAAATATGTGTACACATATTCATTGACTAAATTGTGTGAACCATACCAGAATTGCATGAAACATGGGCATGCTCCATTGATAGAGTAGACACCATTTTTCTCTGAACTCTTAAAAAATAAAAAAATGAAACTTATTAACAACTAATTTAACTCACAAAATTGATAAAAAAATCAATTCCATATGTATACAGATGTATGTATATGTATGGATATTTAAGATTATATATAAATACCATGAACATCCCTTGATCCTTGATCCCCCTCTCTCGTAGATATATAGGATTCTATTTATCTTTATCGTTCATCCTCCATGATATATATATCTACAGGCGAAATTTAAAATTATTATTTTTAATTATTATTTAAAATAAATTCAAAATAAATTTCAGAAAATTAATGTAATTTAGTGGACAAAAATGATGTAAAACACAAATTTCAAAGCACTAATGGATGTGTGAAATTCAATTTAAGAAATTTTTTTTATAAAAATGTTAAGTTCACCAAATTGCGCTTTACATGGTGGGAGCACAGTTGGTATAAAGTTGAAAAAAACACATGGTCATTAAAAATGAAGCTTGAAACTCCATTTAGACAAAAAAAATTTGAAGTACTCACATTTTAATTTTATAAAAATGTGAATTTCACCACTTGTTGCAAATGTGAAGTTCACCAAGTTGCGCTTTACATGGTGTGGTGGGAGCACACTTGGTATATAATTGAAAAAAATACATGGTCATTAAAAAGGACACATCTATAAGTACAAAACACACACATATCCAAGATATGTTACAATTTCCATCAATAAATTTTGAAGTAGAGCGTCTCAACACTAATTCATCTTTGAGAGATGAATCTTGAATTTTTGAAGAAGAGCGTCTCAAAACTAATTCATCGTTGAGAGATGAATCTTGCATTGGAATTGCCCCGTATAATTATAATTCATCTATTAATTCATCTTTGATAGATGAATCTTGAATTGGAATTTCCCCACGCAATAGATCAACAGACATGTTATTCACATTTGTACAATGTCTTATACTAAAAAAATGAAATTGGCTAACAATATTGTTTTCTTTTCCATGCAGTGGTTTTAGCCTCTGCTTCCTAACTTGGTACATGCCTTTCATCTAGTTGCACACAAGTTCAGAATCGGTGAAAACTATAATTCCATTTGATCCATACTCCCTAGCTATTCCCAAGCCTTATATCAATGTAAGATAATATGCCTCATTGTTTGTTGTTCTTCTCGGTATATTCAGTTTCATTTGGAAGGCCTTGCTAGTCGCAATATTGGAAAGCACATATGTAATCACTACTTTCCATATATTTGGATAACAAGAAACATCTATTCATAATGTCCATTTTTCAAACATATTTTGTGGGTTGTTTTATCCCTAAAAAAAAAAACAAATTCGATGAAAATATATTAAATTAACATTTATTGCAGATACATGGGAGAAATGACACGTGCATGATATAAATGACATGTGCATGGTTTATCTTAAAGTTTTACTTAATGTTTATGGTAGAATTCACATCTAGAAATGAGATGCGTTAAAGGCTACATTTCCTAGAGTTTAAGGGAGATTTATGACACATATACATGGTTCATGTAGGGTTTGCATGAAAGTTTGGATTAAAATTTATGGCAGAAATCACATCTAGAAATGGCATGCCTTAAGAAAGGATGAGATCAAGAGGATACTTGGCCCTTTACATGCCTTATGAAAGGATGAGATCCAGAGGGTACCTAGCCCTTTACAGACTCCTCTAGAACTTGTAGAAGTTAAGACTCAACAAATAAGCTAAAATCCTATGGAAGTTTGGCCACTTTAGGTTCATCTTTTAGGCCTTAAATTTTTCCTTGAATTAATGGGGGAAAGCCTTAAGTTTTGGGGATCCTATATTATGAGAGTTTGGGCACTTTAGGTTCAGTCTTTAGGCCCTAAATTTTTCCTTTAATTAATGGGATAAAGCCTTTATTTTGTGGGAGAAATGACATTTACATGGTTTGAAAAATTATTTTATGCACTTACTAAAACAACTGTTTGTGGTGGTTGATGAATTTATGTCAAAATTCACACCTTTATGAGTTTGTGGGAGAAATTAAATAGAAATGACACATGCCTTAAAGTTTTCCTAAAATTTTATGGGAGAAGAGAGAAATGACACATGTAGAAGGTTTACCTTAAAGTGGTAGTGGTTTATCAATATTAAAATGAGGAACTTATATTTATGTTCCAGAGATTGACTGTAGGGGAATTTACTGGATATGTAACCTTTGAGAAAAGATAAGATCAAGAGGGTACCTAGCCCTTTATAGACTCTGCCTTTAGAACATGTAGAAGTTAACACTCAACACACATATTAAAATCCTATGAGATTTCAGCCAATTTACGTTCAATTTTTAGGCCTTAAAGTTTTCTTTAAGTTAAAGAGAGAAAGTCTTTATTTTGCGGGATAAATGAAATTTACATAGTTTGAAAATTTATTTTATGCACTTACTAAAACAACTGGTGGTATTGTTTGATGAAGTTATGTCAAAAGTCGTTCACCTTTATGATTTTATGAGAGAAATGATAGGTTTCTTTATAGTTTATGGGAGAAATAAAATAGAAATGAGACATGCCTTAAATTTTTCCTAAAATTTTATGGGAGAAGGGAGAAATGACACATGTACAAGGTTTGCCTTAAAGTGGTAGTGGTTTATGGATATTAAAATGAAGAAATTCTATTTCTGTTCGAGAGATTGACTATAGGGGCATTTACTGGATATGTCACCTTTGAGAAAAGATGAGATCCAGAGGCTATCTGGTTCTTTACAGACTCTTCCTATACAACTTGTAGAAGTTAACACTCAAAGGATAGACAAAAACCCTATGGAAGTTCAAAATCCTATGAGAGTTCAATCACTTTAGGTTTAATTTTTAGTCGTTAAAGTTTGCCTTGAATTAATGGGAGAAAGCCTTTAGCTTGTGGGAGAAATTACATTTACATGGTTTGAAATATTATTTTATGAACTTACTAAAACAACTAGTGGTAGTGGTTGATGAAGTTATTTCAAAAGTCACACCTTTATGAGTTTGTTGGAGAAATGAAAAATGGCCTTATAGTTTCTGGGAGAAATGAAATAGAAATGACACATGCCTTAAATTTTTCCTAAAAGTTTATGGGAGAAGGGAGAAATGAAAAATGTAGAAGGTTTTCCTTAAAGTGGTACTAATCAAAGCCACCTGAAATATAGGGATTTTATATATTTTTTAATAATTAAAAAGGTATATGTGTATATCTATGAATGGAATCATGTATATACGCAAAAATGTCTGGGAAGAATCACGTATGGGTTTTGAGATACTATTTTTGAGAAAAATATTCAAGTCTAGAGGAAAGGGTGCCCAAGGCCAAAGTGTAAATCATCAAGTATATGAAGGTGAGAAATAACACTATAACATATGCCCCCTAATATATGAGGTCAGAAGGGGTACATGATGGCCGAAATGTATTATGTGCATAAGAAGAACCTTGCAAGGACTAGAGAGGACTTCACGATATTTCAGCCTGCCAAAAAACTAGTGAGAGAAATCAGAGAGATAGCTCGTGTCTGAGGTGGGCATACCCATGCTCAGTAAAATAAAAAGCATGGCCACATGTGGAATATAGAGCGGATCCAACATGTATACAAGTATAGCTGACAAAATGTAAAGTACATAATGAATCATCTGATCATTGATCACTGCCTGGAAGTACAAGTCAAAAGCAAGTCCAAGTATCACATCTATAAGACTGATCAATGATGCTACAATAAATATCTGATCATAAAAGTCACAACTGAATCTCCAAGTACCAAATCATAAGTGGTGGAACAAATGGTACAACACGCAACTCGGGAGCCAACATATAAGATGCTGCTATGGTGAAACTGCAACATATAAGGGTGTATGGCATCACTGGGAAAAAACTAAAGAAGCTATCTAAGTGAACTGAATCATGCTGATGCAAACCTGAGGTCTTCACCGATCACTATGGCACAATTCTACACAATGGGAATAAATGAGTTGAAGTCGACCATTTGAGAAATCGTTTGATTATCGGTCATTAATGTATATCATTAAAAAATGCGAGACAACCCACCGATAATGATAATGAGCGTCAAGGTGCCCCAGTAGAATCCAACAAGTGAGAATAAATGAGTTGAAGTCGAACACTTGAAATAATCCACCAATCAGGAGGCAGTGATGTATCCTCACTGTTGATGGCGAAGAATCTTCCACTGATGACTGCAAACCCTAAGATACTGACAAAAGGACTCTAGATCTTATTCCTAGAGAAATGAGTCAGAGTCGATGGGAAATGATTTGTTGGAAGGAAGGCATTAAGGCATCCCACATCAGTCCAGCGTGAGTGTAACCTGCAGGCCAAAATTTGGAAGGAATAAGATGAAGTAGAGTGAAGCAACCAACCTGAAGTACATTTCTGGCATGCACAAGATGGAGCTATTGCACGACAGAAACCCTTTGAACCAACCAATAATGAAAGCTAAGAAAGAGGTGAGATATCCACTGATAGGGTCAAATGGAAATCAAGGTACTACACGAATCCCAGGTGTGATAATGTAAGCATATGTCGAACACAAGGGAAACCACTTAGTCAAATACCCATGATGATTATCAAATGCTGAGCATGAGAACACCTATCAATGATGTAAATAGGGCCAGGGTGCAACTCTAGGTTTTCTCTCAGAAACATATGTCGTAGTCGATAAGAGACAAACCCACCAGCAACAAGTCAATGGATACCTTCTTAAACAAGCACGAGCATAGGACCAAATATCTTATGTGATAGAACAAGACACTAACAAGACTGGAAAGGCCAACTGAAAAATGAGTCAAGAGACACCACAGATAGGTCGACTTAGGTTAACTTCCCTTGAACAAAAGCATGACTCATATTGACTATGGCAACAAATGATAACTTTGTATAAGTTCATCATGCAGGAGGCATGAACAAACCCTCCATATGATGGGAAGAGATAACCAACCAGGGGAGAACTAACACATGTAACAAGGTTATGGATTCTCCTAATTCAAAACTAAAACCATCGCAACTTAAGGAAATACATAGTTATTTGTGCTTTTTTCAAGGGCGACAAAACTGACACTATAGCTACCATTAAAATATGCAGTAATATCATGTTCCTGCTCTTTTTCACATATTTAATTTTTTTGTCTTTTTCATATTCAAAGCCTGAAAAGGAATAAAATAATTTTATAGTAAAATGGATAGAATGAGTATCATAAAACAAATGCACTAGTTTTGGGGATAGGAACAATCCTATGCGCAATGTAAGGAGGTAGAAACTAGTAAGTGATACTCAAAGGAGTGTTCCATCTATGGGTAGCAAGGTGTCAAGTCACAGTAGCTAAGTGATTACATGGTCAACTTGTACAGAAAATCAAGGTCAAAATATGGCTTAAACATTGAGTCCAAATGAAGTCGGCTAAAGGCCAAGAACAACAAGTGGTCAATATACGATGCAGAAATACAACTCGACAACCAACAAAAAGGGAGCCTCTAGGGTAATGGCTAGAAAAATACTAGAAAAGAAGAAGAAGAATGCAACTTCAACGTATATGTCATGGTCGAAATAAAGAGGACTCCGAGCCTACATATATTGCAGCATGGGCGACAAATGCTGGCGAGGAACTAACTAGGAAGCCCATGTAAAGGAAGGCCCTACCACCAAGTCATGATTAAAAAATCAGCGAGTGAAATGGGTTAAATACTCATGAAAAAATGGGATCAACCCTATGGCAAGTGATTAGAATGGAGGCTAGTATGCATAATGCAATAGGAAGTGGATTCCCTAACCTATATGCCAGTTCAGAATCATATACCTGCCATGACAGGTTAGCGGTCATGGATCTGAAGAAACCGAAAAGAATATCAAATCCCAGTAAAATGTCCCTGAGATAATATTTACCTTTCCCAAAAGATATGAGAAACATAGTTATACAGCTTGAGATAGATTTGAAAACTAAGAACAAAGAAATTTGGAAAAAAAAAATTCAAATTCTGCGTATAAATAAACAAATTACCTCATATTTGGATCATTTTCACATTGCAGAAGTGGAGGAGAAACTTTTGGAGCGAAAATCCCCCTTCTCAGAAAAGGAGCAATCGACCATCAAATCACATCGAATCAGTCAGGTAGGCTCTTAATTTATCTTTGCCATCAATTTCATTCCATTCTAAGAGAAATTTTATAAATTTGACTGTAGGAAACATTTGCTTTGATGAAACCCTCTATGCATACACGACTGTGTGTAAAGGAATTCACGTATGCGTAGACCAAAAATTTAAAATATGAACCTAACGAATGAATTTATGAATTTTTGTAGTATATCCACAAGTTGTAGGGAGCATGAGCATAATACCATTGATAATGAAGTGATGGAGGATCAAAATTTGCTCGATATCCTTCGAAATTGTGGATTGCTCAAATTCTTCAAAATGCCAAATATGAAAAGTAATGTCCAGTTGCTCCAAATGTTGGTAGATCACTGGGAACCGGAGGAAGAGTTATTCATGATAGATAAAATTACTACGCGCATAGAGGTGGAATACATATACTTCATTACTGGACTCTCATGGAGAGGAGATCCAGTAGATTCTCACGAAAAGCCTTTGGGAGGGCTTATTGTGGAAGACTACGTCCAAGTATATTGCATAGAGGGGTCTCAAAAAGTAGGGACTCAGATTGCAATCAAATATTTGAAAGAATTATACATGAAATATCCTTTTTACCATCGGTAAGGTAGTAGGATTTTCTTCCCTACATCAGGCATCCAGTACTCAGATGAGTATTGTGGTAGAATGCTTGATACACCTCTTTGATTGGTGCATAGCCTTGCTGAGAAACATGAAGAAACAGTTGAATTCGATCCAGAAGGGTAAAACTAAAAATTTTGGATATGGAACCATATTACTGACATTCATATTTGAGAGGATTACAGGGCTTTGATCCATTGTGATCTCTACCATCGGCAGCCCCAAAGATCCAAGAATATCTCGGTGGGTTGACTTGATGAAGAGATTGGGGGGAAGTGAAGTTCCCCAGACCACATGGGATGACGAGTTCTTCCAATGGTGGGAGGAAAAATTTATCGTTTTGGAGTATTATCCCTCTACTGGGATGGAATTTCGCTATGATCCAGATCTAGTCCTTCCACCCGATGCAGCATGGGGTGCAATTAGTGAGATTGCTATTTTTGATTTTTTATAATATGATTTTTTTCGGATTTTTTCAAAATATGAAAATGAAAAAAATGTTTTTTAATTGAACTAAAATGACTTACAATATTATGATGATCATGATGTAGATATGGGACCAGTCAGACCTGAAGGATACCCAAGGCATAAGTGTCGCAGAGGTGAGGTGGATGATGAAGACCCGAGTAGGACCTTCCATGCCATTTAGAGGAATTTGGAGAGTTTGACTCACCAAATGAATATGTCTGTAGTAGAGGACTTACTAGAGGCTATCCAGAGATAGGTAGTGGGAGTACCACAAGACTGTGTGCGATTATTCCACCACATAGGAACTGCTATAGTGTTCTCTAGGAACACGAATGTTGGGCAGGGACCACATGATTAGATATATAGATTTTACCAGATAACTGTAATATATTTTTGATACTGAACATGATAGGGCTTAAGCCCAAATTTTTTAGGACAGATGGGTCCAGATTTTGTATATTTTTGAACACTCTCATGAGATATATATATATATATATATATACATTGACTTATGTGATGCGATGACTCAAATGTATGAAAAATAGATGATGTATTTGATATATTGATTAAAATGTTGAATGACGAATATGCCAATCAATTTTTTGAGTAGCCAATAAGTTTGCCATCAAATTATCAGCTCAAGGAATATGAATGAATGTTATGAATTGAAATGATCTCGATAACAAATGAACCCTAAAAAACAACTGGTGCAAAAATGGCTCTCGAACCCGATATGTGTTGTTCAACTATGAAACCACTAGCTAGGAGTCCAAGAACACTACTAACGAATCAACACTCAAAGATATTTCTTCTGAGAGTAGATAAACCATTGCAGTGTATTCTGCTACGTTCTTCAAAGCAGGACCAATTCAGACACCTTTTGAAACCAACAACTGACCGGATAGATAATGAAGTACCCAAGCCACTGAGGCCGAGTTCCAGGTATGTCTACTATCACCATCAGCGAAACCAAAATGACTCATTTCATCCAACACAACTTGCCAAAGAAGATCAAATGAATCATAATCACATCAAAAACCAAAAACTCAGATATGTAAAAAAATAAAAAATATATACAAAAGAAAGATGCTAGGCCAAAGCCTAGGCATAGTAAATTTTCAAATAGATCCCATTTCTGGGCTTTGCCAACTCACTCCTGTCAAAATCAACCAAGACATAAGCTCCTTTTTTTAGGACCTTTTTAACGATGAAGGGGCGATACCACATAGATTTAGACTTGCTTGCTCCTAGGGGATCCTTCTCTTGTGCATAAACAAATACAAGGTCTCCTTCGGAGAAAACCATAGGTTTGACCGCTTTATCGTACTTAACCTTAATCCATTTCTCATGTGCCTCATTCATCGTGGTGGCATATCGATGCTACTCATCGAGATGTTCCAGGTGAAGGAGGGGTTATTCAAGACTCGAGGTGTCAGGAAGAAGCTCTAAAGCTAACTTAAGAGAATAAATTTCACATTCAATGGGAAAGATAGATTCTAACCTATAACCTAGTTGAAACGGAGTAAAACCAGTTGCATTTTAACTAACATCTGGTATTCCTAAAGCACAGAATACAACATAATGTGCCAATTGGATTGAGCTTTATCAATTTTCTGTTGAGGAATGGTCTTGAAGGATTTATTAATGGCTTCCACCTACCCATTGGATTGAGGATAATACGGAGATGAGTGCTCCTGATGAAAACCTAATTTCAGAGCCAATTTAGCCATCATGCTATTCTGAAAATGATTGCCATGATTAGTGAATATCTCTTTGGGAATACCAAAGTGAGAAATGACTTGATTGAAGATTAAAAGAGCTACTGTATCACCATCATTCCCAAAAGTAGGCATAGCCTCAACCCACTTTGTAAAGTATTCTACGACTACAATAATGTACTTGTGACCTTTAGCCGAAGGGGAGTTACAAGTAGTATAATCAATACCCCACTTTGTAAAGGGGCCGAAAATGATGATAGGAAAGAATGGAACTGGATGAGCATGCATTTTTCAAGTATAAACTTGACACGGATGACACTTTTTGACCGCTTCCATACAATCTTTGAAAATTGAAGGAAAAAAATATCCTGCACGCAGAATTTTTTGGGTTTTAGCAAGCCCAGATAAATGACCACCACAAGCTCCACTGTGGCAATCATTCAACACAACCTCAACTTCTTCGAGAGTTAAGCACTGCCTAAGGATTGAATCAACCTGGTGACAATATAAAGTGTCACCAATGATCAAGTAACTTTTAGCCAGGTGACATAACTGACGATGCTCTTCTTTCAAAAAATTTGAAGGAAACTTCATGGTATGGAGATATACTATGAGATCCCCATACCAAGGAAACTATGAAGAAATGAGAAAAATATGCTCATCCGGGAAGGATTCATCATAAACCATCTCTTCTCCACAGGGCAACTCAGAAATCAATTCCGTAAAAACCAATGATTTCTTAGACTTGGCAGACATAAACTCAATATCAAATTGTTGCAAAATCACAATCCATCGATTGTATTTTCCCCCAATAACTCACCTACTAAGAAAAAATTGAAATGGATTGACTACTCCCAACAAATAGGTTTTTCGAAGAAGAATTTAATTTCTAAGCCATGGCATGGCATGGATAGCTGCCAAAGCAAGCTTTTCTATTAGAGAGTACCAGAGTTTAGGTCCTACCAAGCCTCGAATAAGGTAGTAAATAACATGCTCTGAAAGAGCATCGTCTTCTTGAACTAGAACCATACCAATAGTAGATTTTTTTGCTACGAGGTACAAAAGGAAATATCTGCTATAATCAAGTGGACTTAGTAGAGGTGTAGAGGTCAATGCTTTTTTCAAAGCATTGAATGAGCGCTGAGAAAATTCATCTCAAAAAAGTGCAACTCCTTTATTTAATAATTGCATAAACCCTTTTGTAATCTCGGCATAATTTACGATAAATATCTACAAAAAATTATCTTTTCCTTCTAGACTTTGAAGTTGACGAATTGAAGATGGGGGAGACAATTGAAGTATTGCCTCAACCTTAAAGGGATCTACCTGAATCCCTTCCATAAACAAAATAAATCACAACAACCGACTGGATGTGACTGCGAAAACACACTTGTTTGGATTTAACTGGATTTTGTAATACCGACATCGTTCAAATACTTGACGGAGGTGAGAAGGATGATTAATTATATTACAAGAATGAGCAACTAAATCATCCAAATATGCCTCGATGATATGCTTGATGTCATGGAAGGCATAGGACAGAGCCAGCTAAAAAGTACCTCCAACATTTTTAAGGCCAAAAGGCATATTATTGTAAGAAATGGTACCCCAGAGACAAATAAACATAGCCTTATGTTGATATTCAAGATGGATAGTAATTTGATTATAACTGGAGAAACTGTCCATGAAGGAGAAAATCTAATTTCCTGCACACTCATTGATAATTTGATCTATAAATGGTGTGGGGTAGTTATCTTTAGGTCATGCTTTATTTAGGTCCTTGAAATCAATGCAAACTCAAATTTTTCCTTCTTTCTTGTCCACGAAAACTGGATTCAAAACCCATTCTATCAAAGGAACATGAAAAATGACCCTTCCTTGGGCAGCTTCTCCAACTTAGTTTTGATAGTTGTTGCCTTCCTAGGGTTGATCGAACGAAGTTTTTGCCTAACAGGATTAGCGTTTTCATACACCTTGATCTCATGCTGGAAAATATATGGATCTATACCTGACATTTCCTCATAAGACCAAGCGAACACATCCCTAAGCTCTCAAAGGAGATTGGTATAAATTTGAACCTCTTCAGGGGAAAATTCAGCTCTGATGAAAAAATTCTCGATAATGTTGGCATTTCTGGAAATGTTCACCGCGATAGTAGGTGAAATCACAGTCATGTTCCCTTCAGCAAAAACATGTGCTGGTGCTAAATGATTCAAGACTGGGTGAATAGAACCAGAAGACTGAGGCCTGGGAAAAATTGATTCAACTTCACTCAAATATGGTAGAAAGTAATACCGATGATGAAAATCATCCCACGGTCTCTCTACACCAGTAATTTCTTCCAAGATGGCCTTTTCAAATGGAAGAGTGGTATCAATACAATCCTAGGCTGAATATGAACTAAGATTCCAAGCCGGAGCCACATCTCCATCCAATTCCTCCATTGAAAGAGAAACTAGGATGGATTCTGCAGAGTCAACAATAGAATTATAAGAAATCTTAGCTACAGACATTGGAAATTCCATTACACCCACTTGACCTTCTTCTAATGTGGATATAGGAGAAGGTAAGGTCCGAGGCTCTGAAAAATAATGAAGAACTCTCTTCGAATAGGAGCCCCGGAGGATTAAATTGCATTAATATGAACCGAGGGAGGTGGAAGATCAGAAGTACCCATGAAATAAGAATACATTCCAACCCCCAAATTCTCAACAAGTGCCTTGGTATTATCCACCAAAGAAATGGTTGAGTCAGACGATGCATTCTGATCTATAAGAGAAAAATCAAGTTGGTCAACTGTGATGATTCTCCCTTCATGAGGGAAACAAACAATACGAAATAAAGAGGATGCAATGGCATCCATATCATAGATCTATTTTTGCCCCAATAGAAGGTTATAGTCTAAGCTTGCATCGACTATCTCAACTTCAATATCAACATTTTTTCCCCCAACACAGATGGGAAAAGCCGGAACAATACCATGTGGCCTGTGAGAATGATCGTCATATGCAGTTAGAAGAGTAGCTGAAAGAATAGCTGTGGGAGATCCAATAGCTTTCTAGCATGCAAGAGACATTACACATGTGGAAGC
Source organism: Pinus albicaulis (assembly GCA_034641835.2). Lineage (NCBI taxonomy): Eukaryota > Viridiplantae > Streptophyta > Pinopsida > Pinales > Pinaceae > Pinus > Pinus albicaulis. The sequence continues at coordinate 912,528,941 of CM076575.1, forward strand.
ACCTTCATCAATGATTGTTCGAAAGATATTACATTCTCGATAACTTGATCTAATATGGAAATCCATATGATGAGGGTGTCTCTTTTTGAAATTAGACATATCAAAGGTAATCATAAGAGAGTTTTTTGGATCTACAGCCCCAATAACAGTGAGCAAAGAACTTCACTAAGCAGGACAAGACTGGAGCACCTCTAATGCAGAAAAATCACAAGGACTTTGGGCTAGATCTTCCACAATGGAGTAGTTTTGAGTAGCCTTGGAATTTGTATTAATCGTCGTGTGTTTTGAAGATGCCTTCGACATCTGAGGTATAGACTCAATAGTAGGCTTCATAATATGAATTGGTTCAACAATATCAGGGGGACCATTAGCTTTCAAAGACTCAGCTTCACCATAATCATGAGATCTCGTAGTGATATCTGTGTGAGCACTCACCATATATATATTTTACGGAATTTCCCCTTCCTGGCTGCCCCCAGAGGGAGACCAAATATTTCGATTCGCGCTAGTAATCAATTTTTTCCCTTGGGGAAAAGGGTTTGTTAGTACAACCTAGGAATGAGAAGAACCCTGTTGAGCTAACAAGCGCTACACATCCTGAATTTTAGGGCAAAGGTGCGTAATATGGTCTCTAGTGCATAATTTTCATGGAAACTTTACTTTCCTCTTACTGTCCTTTTGACCCTCTCCAACATTGTCGTTGGTTTTGTTCACATTCCCCTTCCCATCCTTGCCTTTCTTTTTGTTATTCTATCCTTTCTTCTTCCCATAGGATTGTTGATTTCCTTTGGGGTTAGGATTTTAGACAACATTAATTGCCAAAGACTGAGAAGAGGTAGACATTGGAGGCACAACCTAACCAGAAGAAGCAGATTGAATAAACAAATGTTGCAATTGACTAAGCAGGTTAGCTGCACCACTATCGATAGAGCCAATAATCCCATCACCATGAGGACCGGGTTTAGTTTTGGACAAGAAAAATTTGGAATGAGGAGCATCTGTCAATATTTTATTGACCCTGGACTGAGAATAAATCAATTCCAATTGTTGAGCCCTAAAAATAGCCTGCTCTTTGAAAAATACCCCTGACAGGGATACATATTAGAAATATTTGGCTACAAAGACTTCAAAAACCATTCTAGAAGGAATTCATTCAGAATATGGGCTTCAATGAGCCTCTTCCTTCTGTGCCATTCTTGAATATGATCATAATTGTGAGTTGCCTTATCTTGCTGAAAATTAGCTAGGAGGTCAGTCCTGGCATCATAACGAACAGGAAACTGAAAGGGGTTTAAGAACATAATAGCCAAATCTCCAAAAGTGGAAAAACTGCCCCCAGTTAAATCAATATACCACTTGGAAGCATTTCCAGTTAAGGTACGTTGAAATAACCTCAACCTAATCGAATTGTCAATTAGGGAGTTGGATCAGCACCATAAATGGAAAGTGGTGATGTGATCTGCCGGATCCTCTCTTTTTTTCCCTTCAAACTTTGGAATTTCTTAGGGGAGTTTGGTGGGGACCAGAGGCCATCCATGAATATATCAAATTGGATCGTTAGTCAATTTCGAAAAATCTGGCAAGTTTAACCTTGCCAGAAATCGTAACCGAGGAGGAGCCTAGGAATTCCATCCTCCCAAGGAAGGATTCCCAACGTTCTGAAAAGAATACCCTGGATTTGTTGAGGCACCAGGTTTCCAAAAAAATTTCATAGAGAATGTTGGGTCATAGGAAAATCGTTTTGACCAGGCTTTCGGAGAAGGACCCCCCCAAACATAGAGTTACTGTAAACATGACCATTTCCCCTCACCGAAGTAGTGAATGGAGAGGAAACCCCTTGATAAGGGTTCCAAGCATTTGCAAATGGGGAAAAATCTTGTGAATTACTCAATGAAAGGAAAGTATCATTCCCTTGCTGGCCAACAAGAAAATGATTCCCCGCTCCCATCGTTGTAAAAACAGGGTTCCAACCTGTAAAGGTACTAGAACTTTGACCTCCAAACCATGGATTGAAACCCTGGGTCTGAGAAGAAAAAGGTCAAGATCCTAAGGAAGGGGTCGAGTGAGGTATATGCCTACTCCCAAAGGGGAACCATTGAAAATAAGTTGATCCACTAGCCATAAAAGACATGGGTATAGATGCAGTTGAAGGAACAAAAAAGTAGAAAGAAGGAATCCCACTAGTGGCCATCCCAAAAGAGAAGGGACCAAATTGTGAAGCATGTGCCTGGGTGTGACCAAAGCCAAACAGAGCAATACTAGAAGTGATCATACATACAATAATAGTTCCCCCTCCTTCTACTAAAAGAGTGGTCTAAACACTTGCAGCACTCACAGCCAAAGTTTTGTTCCCAGTCATGGCCATCGAAAGGTGCAAATATGAAGGTTAAGGACTTGCGGGTCTCTGAGACTCGGGTCCGATGTACTAAATGATGAAAGGATGATTAGTAGGAAGAGGAGATGGAAGAGACTCAGTAGGCTGAGGAACTTCTTATACTTCTACTTCTTCTGCAGAAAAGAAGACTCTTGAGATGAGTGATGCACTCCTCTCTGAATTGACACCAACACCAGAACCACCTACAAAAACAACAAGCCCTTACAGAGGATCTCTCTCCGATGCGTCTGAAACCACCGGGTGAAAATTAGCCTCCAAATTACTCCTATGCCTTCTTGGAGAAGGTTCGGCACTTGCAGGAGAAAACCCATGAAGCCTTCTCGCTCGACGAGGTGATCGGTCAGCCACTTTAAGAGATTTATATTAGAATCAAAAAATATGTGAAGCTAGGAAATCTCGGAGCAAAGAGCACTCTCTAAAAATTTCCTAAGATCCAGCAAAACATTCAACTCTAAAGTATTTCTGCTCCAGGTGATGAGGACCAGACTCCAAAATATGAGAAAACAAAATAAGAGGACCTTCCAAAAGTAGTCTGGGGTAATTATGACCCAAACCCACTAGTGAAGGTAACAAAAACAGTTACGGTGACCTCCTAACAACAGCCTTTGCCGGTGCAAGTACCCAAGCTTCACAAGGGCACCCTCTAGAAGTAATAATGGAAGTGATGCAATGTCTACCTCAGGTACCATGGGTATTCCCCCCCGCAGTCACATGTGTGATCCCCAGGATAGGAAACTATGGGCACCAATCTGTATCAGTAGCTGGGAAAAACAGTCTTAGGTCAAGATTCAACAAATAGGAGAGGGGGTATCTCTCTTCTTTGGCTGCATTATCCCTCGTGTTGGACTCTCTGGAGGAGAGCTTTCCCGGTCCACTTAACAGTGTTGGATTTCATGCATTAATAAAATTCTATGTTTAACAGTTTGAGCGGCCTTGGAGAGTTAACTCTCCACTCACCCAATCCAAGGCCCTACAACCTAGTTAGTTCGTGTATGATCAATGACAATAATACAAAAACTAATAGTTTTTTTAAGTATATCAATTATTTTATATGGGTTGTTATTTAAGTCAGAGGTCCACGGAAGTGAAACTAATGTTGTTTTTAAGACTAGAAGACACCAATGAAAACAAAACTACATCCAAATGCAATGATTTCCTTTCGATGAAGAGTGATTTCTACTCAAGTTCTATGAAACTAAAAACAAATTTTTTTTGTTTTCTTTTTAGTCACTCACAACTCAGAAATTTATGAAAAAGACTATGAAAATTATTTAATGCACTTAAATGCAAACTCCCAATGCAATGCAAATTCTAAGATGTTAGTTCCAAAGAAGAAAAAGGGAAGTCTCTAGGGAAACCAAAAGACCAACCACTTTTTGACAATGAACAAGGCTAGCTCCAAATCATAATTCCTATGTATAAAAACATCAAAAATCAATTGATATAAAAGAGGAAATGAAAGACAGACTTCCTTCCAAATCAAGCCACGAATCGAAGACTAGAAACTTGACCAAAAAGCTTCAAAAGATGAAAAAGAAACTTTAAACAAAGGTAAAAGAAAAAAGAAACAGAAAATGCAAATTTTTTTTTGAGCTTTTCTACTTATCAAAGAAAGAAAAGAGATTTCAAGAAGACAAGTGAAACTATCCAGAAACTGAATCAAGTAGACACGAATTTTAATCCAAGGCTTCAAAGTACTCAAGCCAACCATGCAACTTTCGTAGTGGGGCTTATGCGAGAAAAAATAAGCAAGAAACTCAATCAATCAACTCAGTAAAATAGCATAATCTTGCAATGAAAATCAACTCCAAAAAATCAATAGAGATCTTTCAAGAATCACAACAAGACAAGTCTACAAAATCAAGAAAACTAAGTACACCAACGAGGCAAAAATCAAATGCGAAGCAATGCATAAGGCTAGAAAGAGAAAATGAGTAAGAGCACGTTGTTATGAATGTTCAGGACATCCAAGAATCTTTAGAGAAATTTATTGGTTTCAAGCTGCAATTGCTAATACACAAAACAAGGATTTCACCAAAGGCTAGGTTTTCATTAAAGTAAGAGAGAAGCATATAAAAGTCACTTCAAACACAATCTAGAGGTCTTCAAGATGCTATAGGAACATCTCAACACACACAGATAGGATCACAGGGGCTATAAACTAAAAATTTCAAATTTTCTCAAGCATACACGCTTTTTCAGAAGGAAACAAGTGTGCATACATGACTGTAATAAAGGAAACTCGTGTATAGGCGGGTCCCTTTGAAAAAACAATGTGTATACATGACTGTGTAAAGAAAAAACTGCGTATGTAAACCGGAATAAGAGAAAAAACAAAAAGTTAAGCCTGATCAAGAGACAAGATCTTCTATCTAACTAAAAAAGGACTTTCTAGACTGACAAAAATGATAGAAACTGTTGGGAACCCACAAGACAGATGAAACAACCCAAACAGGAAATCACAAGAATTTAATCCCTAGTGGAGTCTCCATTTCTATTTTGGGAATTAATACCCTAAAGTTCTTGGGTTGAAAACCTTCACAGATCAGGGGCATTGCATTCAAGAAAGACTCACTTTAACCAACTTCTACACTGAAAACTAGATATTGTTGGTTGCAGAACATACCCAAAAGCCCCTCGGTTGATGTATATCCCATGGGGTGCAAACCCCCTGCAACACTTTGTGCTCCAAAACCTATAAATCCACAAATAATGAACACAAAAACCTAGTTGTACAATATATATAGTTCCTAAATGTTAGTGAAAGCCATGTATAATATCATGAAAACAATATGAAATGTTTAATTAACGATTACTACACATCTATAAAGCATCATTAACACGTCAATCTTGGGAAGAAGATGGCTCTTCTTATTATCAATGACATGTACAGTAATCAAAATGTGGAGAGATCACCTGAATCCTGCCATAACCTTCAAGCATACCGTCCTCTGGATCCGTCCAGCCCTAGCCTCACAAGAATTGTTCTAAGATGTGTGCACAAGAGATGTCATATAGGGTGATGGAGATATCAAGGAAACAAGGGTTTCTTGAATATACATAGGAAGTGCAGGCGGCATGGGAACATTAGACTTGAATAGGGCTCCAACAGAGTATAATATCTATATCTTTTCTCTCTCCCTTAGGCCATACCATTGAGGGGCTTTTATACTCCCTCAAATTAGTTTCTGCAGTTAGGAGCAGTTGGGTCATGGGATGGGGTGGTTGAATTATTGGAATAGCCATCAAAGCTACCTCAAATATAGGGATTTTATATATTTTTTAATAATTAAAAAGGTATACACGGATATCTATGAATGGAATTGCATATATACATAGAAACGTCTGGGCAGAATCGCCTATGGGTTTTAAGGTATTTTTTTTGAGAAAAATATTCAAGTCTAGAGGAAAGGTTGCCCAAGGCCAAAGTGTAAATCATCAAGTATATGAAGGTGAGAAATAAAACTATAACAAACACTTGACCCATTGTGTTTGTTTATCATATATAAAAGAATGAAGGTTTCCTACCAAACATGTATTCACTAACTTAGTTTTCCCATGAGATTGAGGATGATATGATGAGCTATGAGCTAATTGAGTACCCAAATAAGAAAATAATTCCATCAAAAATTTATTGTAAAAATGGGATCGTTGTCGCTTACAATGATCTTTGGGTTTAAATGTAGCTTTTGAATTATTTACATAAATGCAGTAGCAATTGTGATGGCTTTAAATGGATGAGATAATGCAAAAAAGTGTGCATACTTGGTAAGTCTGCCAATTACCACCATGATTATAGTATTTCCTTTGGATTTGGGTAAACCTATGGTAAAATCTATTGAAATCTCCTCCCAATGTTGACTTGGAATGGATAAATGTTGTGACGGACTTGGGGTCTTAATTGTCTCAAATTTAATTTGTTAGAAAACCAAACATTCTGCCACAGAATTTTGGATATCAGATTTAAGGCCATCCCAAAAAAAATCCTTCTTGACCCTGTCGTAAGTTTTTAAAAACCCTGAGTTCCCTCCTAAGGGAGAGGTGTGCAATTGCAAAAGAATCTTTTGTTTGAGTTGGGAATTCCTACATATATATAAGCGATGTTTGTACCATAATGAATCTTTTTTCCAGCTAAATGTTTCAGATGTACTCAGATCTTTCTACAAATTTTGAATGAGTGTCCACACCTCTTCATCATTCTTCCATTCATCTGTTGCTTCGGTTATCCACTCAGGTTGGATAATAGAAATGGAACAAATAATTGCTTCCACATCCTCATACTTTCTTTGGAGTGTATATGAAACAACATTTTTCTTTCCTTTTTTGTAGATGATTTCAAAGTCATAACCAAACATCTTTATGACCCATTTTTACTGCTCTTCTAAAGATAATATTTGTTCCAAAAAGTAATTAAGATTATCATGATATTTTTTTACCTTGAAGTTTCTTCCCATTAGGTAAGGTCACCATTTCTTTAGTTCATGTAGTATTGCCAACATTTCCTTCTCATAAATAGGTTTAAGTAAATACTTTCCTTTTATTGGATGACTTTAAAAACCAATGGGTCTTCCTTCTTGCATTAAAACCTCACCAATTCCATTTCCCGAGGCATCACATTCCACAATAAACATTTCTGTGAAGTTTGGTGTAGCGAAGACTGGTGCTTCACACATTGTCTCTTTAATATGTTCAAAGGCCTTAGTTTCTTCTGGAGTCCAAGAAAATGAATGTTTCTTTATTAATGATGTTAGAGGTGTCAATATTCTCCCATAATTCCTAACAAACTTGCGATAATACCTTGTTAACTCAAAAAATCCTTGAAGGTTCTTTATGGTTGTGGGTTTTTTCCATTCCTTCACGGATTTAATTTTGCTAGAGTCTACCTTAACACCCTCATGAGATACAATATGACCCAAATATTCCACCTCTTGTACTCCAAAGAAAAATTTGGAGGTTTTTGCATACAATTGTTTCTCCTCCAATAGTTTGAGCACCCTGTCAACATGTTAACCATGATCCTTTCAAGAATTTTTGTAGATTAGTATATCATCGAAAAATACTAACACAATTTAACTAAGACAGGGTTTGAAAATGGAATTCATCAAACCTTGAAATGCGGAAGGTGCATTAGTAATGCCAAAAGACATGAAAAAAAATTCATAATGACCCTCATGAGTTCTGAACGTTGTTTTCGAAATGCCTTTAGTCTTCATTCTAATTTGATGATATCTAGAATGAAGATCCAGCTTGGTGAACTAAATTGTTGCATGTAATTCATCAAATAATTCATCAATGATGAGGATGGAAAATTTATCTTTAATAGTGAGCTTGTCTAGGTCCCTATAATCCAAACACATACGCCATGATCCATCCTTCTTGTGCACCAATACTACTGGAGCAAAGAAATAACTTTGACTAGGTTGAATTATACTAGCCTCTAGTATTTCTGCAACCATATGATCAATATTACTCTTTTGACCATAAGGATACCTCTAAGGCATGATGTTTGGAGGAACACTTCATGGAATAAAATGAATAGTGTTGTAACAAGGTCTCCTAAAGCTGCGAATTTTGTCCATTTTTGTATATTTTTGGTATTATTTAGTTTAACGTAGGTTTTTTGGGGTGGGTCAAAGCCCCGAATGCATTGTATTAGGTCAAGGGTAGACCAACAGTCCGCAAACCATGGTTTGTAGACCATTGGATTCATAGGCTAAATCGATATAAATAGATAAACCTTTTTGAGTCTTAAGGTAGGAAAGAATTGAGATTGATGTTAAGCATGAATTTTTAGATCTGTTGTGGGGTTGTTAGGGTAAGGACTCCTATTGGATGTGTGCATGGAGATCCTTAGTCCTATTGTGTGCAGACCCTGCTGGCTATGTGCGCAGGCGGTAATTTTGGATTGTAAGAGGATTTTGGTATTAATATATATGTGAAGTACTGTTGGACATCTACTGTTATTTAGATCTTCTTTGTTATGATTGATGCGAACCTGGGTTATGTGATTAAGTTACAAAAGTTTTTGTTTAATTACTGCGAACTATGGAAGTATCCATGTTTCTGATATATTTATCTATAATCTATTAAATTGCTACGATTATAGTGTTTTGTGCTAATAATTGGTACTATGCATGTGGATGCAAAGGTATTTTCTAGATTTGTGCATGATAGTAGCTATGTTATACTTTATAAGCTTGCTGAGAGATCTGTCTAGGGAAAAATTGATAGGTTGGGTATGCAGATCTACTTGACTTACCTACTCTCTCTCGGGGTGTGGAAACCTGGTTCCAACTCCCTCCCATACTGTTTAGGGTGAGACTTTGGCTTGTGAAAGCATGTCACTATCGAAAGGGCTAGTAGTTTAGGGGTTTCTTAGAAAACCTTAACCTCCAAACCTTGGTCAGGACCCCTTGAGCCAACAAATGTTTCTGTTTCTGGGACCGGGAGCATTTTGAGAGAGAGATCAGGTAATGCCAAGAACTCATTGGAGACATGAGAAAAAATAAATCGACAAGTGGTTCGAAAAGAAAATTTAGGAATTCACAGTGAGGGAGAATCGCAGTGCAAAGCTGACCATAAAGAAGTGGAATAATAAGTACATTTTCACAAAGATCTACGAAATTTTCTTTGTGACACTTGTAACCGAGCTTCAGGAGTGGCTCGCAAGGCTCGTAGATTTCCAGAAGTGTTGGAAGGATGAATAGGTCACACAGTGGACCCTAGAGTTGATTTAACAGTTAGAAAATACTTGTAACACCATCAATCGCACAGTATATCACTAGGTGGATAGTGTCATAGGAGGGTTTGCGACAGAATTTGCAATTGATCAATTTGTGTCGTACTATGAATTGGATTGAAGGCTCTTCAAGGGTTTCTAGGGTAAGTTTCTAAAAACTCTGCCATTACTGATTAAGATCTTATTGTATGAAAAGAGAATTTTGTGCAGCCATATAGAGTGAATGAGCTCCGATCAAAGTGAGGGTACAACACATAGTGGTAAGTACTACAGAACTAAACAAGAAGGAGATAGATCTCTCTATAGTCCAGTAAGGGATTTGGCTGCGCAAGAATCTCCGACCACACCACTATCAAGCCAAAATAGGGGTAAGAACTCACCTGTACCTCCTCCCCCACCAAAATATGAGATGGCCTCGCACATGAAGTTACCTACCTTCAAGGGCATAAGGGATGAAGACATGGACTGGTTTTGGTTTGTTGCAGGATCAGTATGGACTACGTAGAATGTGGCCAGTGATGTTGTGAAAAGGGAACAGCTATCCCTTGCCTTTGAAGGAAGTGCCTTGGACTGGTATATGGGATACATAGCTCAACATGTGAATGCAACCGTTTAAGAGATTAATAATTCCTTGAAACAACAGTTCAATAAGGCTAAGTCCTACTCTCAGATAGTGAATGATCTAAAATATTTCAAGCAGGGATCGTGTGAGTCTGTATGGGAAGTTGACCAATGATTAAAGAAGGTAATTAGAGAAGGAGGATTCCTGTATGATGACACACAACACACAGAGTGGTTCATTTCCATGTTGTTGCCCCACCTGTGTGTACCAATGGGTCATCAAGCTAATGAATCACAGGCAAATACCTTAGAGATTGTAATGAAGCTAGAAGCTGCACCAAAAGACGATACCCAGTTAGGGGTACAACAAACACAAGGACAGTTAGAGGCAATGCATATGGAGATCCAGAATCTGTAGAAGGAACGAGGAACAGAGGCTAGCCCTAACAGGTGGTGCATACGATGCAAGGTGAATGGCCACATGAAGGATAATTGTATGCTACTAGTAGACTACATGCAGGCCATGGGAAAATTTAGGGGCTAATATTCGTAGGTGGGCTGATTTTCCATGTTTTTTCCAAAAAAAATATTCGCCAATTTCCATTTTTTTATAAAACTAATTTGCCCAAATTTTACAATATAAAATTATTTTACGTTAAAAATCACCAAAATTATATAGAAAATATATATAATATCATTATAAATTTGAATAAATTTACAAATAGATCAATACAAATTTTATAGTTTACATATAAGGGACTACTGAGATTCGCCAATTTTTTTAACTTCAAGATAATTTTCCATCCTCAAAATTTTCCCTATTGTAGGTTGGGGGACCCAACCCATTGCGACCTAGGGATGCTGAAAGGCCAAGTGGGCCGGTGCTGTGGTGCAATGATTGTCAAGTGGCTGGGCTGCATGATACTTACCACTACCCTCCCTTGCTTCATATGTCCCAGAAGTGAATAAACAATGGTGCAGGTTTTGCAGATCTGGAGGACATGACGAGCATAACTACCAAACCTATGATCTGATGATAGACAGAGGAAACCTATATAGGGTAGAATCATATCCTTCTTCACCTAGATCCCTCTTTGTTTTGCGTGGCTCCCCAACTAGGGGTAGGGGAGGGGGCCAGGGTGGAAGCGCATGTAGGGGGAGAGGACAACTAATTCTCTATAACTGTGGAGAAATAGGTCACTTTTCAAGGGACTGCACGAACCCTATGAGAAAATCCTGCAGATACCAGAACTACCAAACCTATGATCTGATGATAGACAGAGGAAACCTATATAGGGTAGAATCATATCCTTCTTCACCTAGATCCCTATTTTTTTTGTGTGGCTCCCCAGCTAGGGGTAAGGGAGGGGGCTAGGGTGGAAGCGCATGTAGGGGGAGAGGACAACTAATTTGCTATAACTGTGGAGAAATAGGTCACTTTTCAAGGGACTGCACGAACCCTATGAGAAAATCCTATAGATACTGTAGAGAACTGGATCATGTGATCGAAGATTGCTCGATTCTAATAGCCAAAATGCAGGAGAAGCAGTAGACACCTACGCAGAATGTGCAAAGTGTCAAGGAAAAAGATCGATATGAAGGACCAAGTGTTAATTTTATAACACGTAGCGGCATGGCCACCAGAGGCGCTGTGGAGAAAGTTGAGGCAGAGCCCTTGATCCATAGAGTGGCTATTAAAAATAACTTCAACAGAAAAAGGAAACCTTTGTCGCAGGTCTCCAAGACTTTGCTAAGGCCACGACATCTACTCCTCAAGCCCCTGTGAACCTCAAAGCAGACGATGAGGTCAAAACATTCCTGTGGGCATGTATGAAGTTGTTGTGCAACCAAAGGGCCGCAGAAAACCTCCAAGCTTTTATAGAAAACTGCGCAAAAAGAACAACCCTATCCATGGAAATTAAGGATGTGCACAAGCTATATAAACTTAAGAGATGGACTGGTAGGGAGATGCAGTTAACCACACATATTGGTGATTATGAGATGGATCAGGTTATTCTAGACATAGGCTTGGATGTGAACGTACTACCTAAGAAAAATTGGCAGCGAATGGGAGAACCTATGTTGGAATGGTCCACTATCCACGCAATGTTTCGATCCCATAATCAGAGGGGAAGCACACAATTGCAGGACCTCTGTTACACACTGTGGATGTTACAAAGCCTCTGAAGTTGCCAGAGGTTAACATTGGCATGGAAGAGCAACCCAAGTTGGCTAAAATTTGGGATTATTGGGATAATGAGATAGTAGGCAAGGTTGTGGAATTACTCACAGAATATCAAGACTTATTTCTAACAAATTTTTCAGAGCTTAAGGGGATCACGGGGGACTTAGGGGTTATGCACATCATAGTAAAACCCAATGCACACCCTGTGAAGCAGTGCCCTTATCGGTTGAACCCTAAGTATAAGAAGAAGGTTAGGGAGGAAATCGATAAAATTCTCACCATAGGTATCATCGAACAGGTCGAACAGTCGGACTAGGTGAGTCCCATGGTTGTTCAGGAAAAGAAGACGAAGGGGGGAATTTGCATCTATGTGGACTTGCGCAAGTTGAATGATGCCTACGTACATGATCATTTTCCAACACCATTTTCCGATGAGATCCTGGATAGCGTAGGAGGCCAAAAATCATACACATTCACTGATGGGTTCTCAGGGTACCATCAGATCAGAATCACACCTGAAAATCACAATAAAACTACATTTGCTACCGAATGGGTATCCTTTTAGTATACGGTCATGCCGTTCGGACTCAAAAAATTCTCTTGCCATCTTCTCGCGGGTAGTATTAACATTGTTCAAAGAGTTCATCCATAAATTTATGGAGGTATACTTTGATGATTGGAATGTCTTCAGCTTAGTAAAGGCGCATGTTTCAAACCTACACATGATGTTGGATGCCTGTCGGAAGCACCAGATTTCCCTGAATATCAAGAAGTGTATCTTCTGCATACCCTTCGGAATCTTGCTTCGACATATAGTTTTCCGATAAGGGTTGATGTTTAACCTTGTGAAAGTTGCAGTTATCATCAATCTGGTCGTACCTATGACTGAGAAATAACTACATTCAATCCTCAAACATACGGGCTACTACAGAAAGTTCATTCATGGATACGCACTGATCAAAGCGCCTCTGGAAAAGCTGCTTAAGAAGGATGTTTCATTTTTTTGGGATGACGAGTGTCAAAAGAGCTTTGAGCTACTCAAGGAAAATATGGTCTCTTCACCTATCCTTATCTTTCCTAATTGGGCAAAGGTATTTCATGTTCACGTTGATGCTTCCAGAGTCGCCCTAGGAGTGATCCTTACGTAGCTTAGAAATGGAGACATTGATCACCCAGTTTCTTTTTCTAGTCAAAAACTCTTTGGTGCAGAGCCGAATTATGCCACCACAGAATGGGAGGGATTGGCCATGGTTTATGCATTATAGAAGTATCGGCAATATCTGTTAGGGGGATACTTAAAAATGTTTACAGATCATTCGGTTTTGAAGTACCTGGTCAATAAGCCTGTGTTGGGGGGGGGGGGGAATCTGCTGATGGCTTCAGTTGTTCCAGGAATACAACTTTGAAATCATTTTCAAACCAAGGAAGTTGAATGTTGGGAAATATCACTTGTCGAGAATTGAGACTCATGAGGAACCAACCAACTTGGAAGAAGAATTTACGAACGTGCATTTGTTTGTCATTAAGGTAGTTGATGCACACTTCGCTGACATCATTCCATTCCTGACTATAGGCATGGCACTCGTGGAGTATTCGGTGCAACAAAAGAAAGATTTGGTAACCCGCGCTATGGATTTCAGCATCACCGCAGGTCACCTCTATAAGATGGGAGCATAAGAAGTGCTATGAAGGTACATCTTGGAACATGAACGTCATGTTATCTTGACAGAAGCCCATGATGGGGTAGCAAGAGGTCACTACACAAGGAACCGAATGGCCTAAAAGATCTTAAGAGCTATATTATGGTGGCCTAGCCTACATAGTGACTGTCATGACTATTGTAAGACCTGTGATACATGCCAATGCATTGGAAGACCATCCCACAGGGATGAAACACCCCTTCAACCGCAAATGGCCTTGGAAGCATTTGACAAGTGGGCCATCGATTTTTTTGGACCTATCAACCCACCTGGAAAAATGATAGGTGCGCGTTACATTATAACTGCTACTAATTATGTAACTAGGTGGACCGAGGCACAAGCGGTGAAGGACTTCACTACATATACCATTGTACACTTCATCCTTGACCAGATTTTGACCAAATTTGAATGTCCAAAAATCTTGATGAGTGATCGAGGTACACACTTTGTCAATGAAATGATACAGGCCTTGACAAAAGAATTTTGGTTTCATCATGCAAAAAGCACTCTGTATCATCCTCAAGGAAATGGAGCGGTCGAAGCTTTTAACAAGGTGTTGGAGAACACATTGACCAAGGTCTGTAACACCAATCGTAGCGATTTGGACATGCACATTCCATTTGTTTTATGGGCCTACTGAACCACTTGTAAGAATTTGATAGGGAAAACACCATTTAGGATGGTCTATGGAAAGGAGGCCGTCATGCCCATAGAATATATTGTTCCTAGCCTACGCATCGCAGCCTTCAAAAAGGTGGCAGAGTCTGATATCATGGAGGAGCGGGTAGCGTAGCTTCTGTCTTTGGAGGAAGATTGTTTTATTGCTAAATTCCATCAGCAGGTTCAGAAGGCACACTACAAGGCATCACACGATCAACATATTCGTCAAAATACCTTTGTGAATGATGATTTAGTCTTACTATATGATAGCCAGTTTGAAAAAAACCTAGGGAAGTTCTGACAGCACTGGCTTGGTCCTTATACAGTTAATTAAATCATAGATGGCAGAGATGTTCGATTAGCTACCCTGCGTGGTGATATGCTACTTGGCTATATCAATGGCAGTCGGATCAAACCATATCGGATCAAATTATTATATGGCTGGAGTAGCTATATGAAGAAGGATACACCCACCAAGAAAGGTTAGTGCAACAGGTACCATGCTCTGCGTAGGAGGTAGTTGTAAGATGGGAAGCCCGGGGGAGTGCGCCGAAGGTGCAGGAATAAACTCAGAAGGAATAAACCCAGAACGCAACAGGTATGCTGGGAGCGCAGGAGGTATGATGAAAGCGCATGGGTGCACTGTGCGCACCAAGGGTGCGAAAAATAGCCGTTGGAACAGTTAAATCAGGTGAAAATAAAATTTACAATTGGAAGGAGCGGGTGGATGGAATTGAATGAGGCAATTTATGGATATTTTTTACCGTTTACTTGATGGTAAGTTCCAAGTGAAGTTTACCCTACCGTTGATTAATCGAAAAAGCTATAAAGAGGGTAGCATAGACTAGACAAGGGTTCTGTATCGCTTGAATAGCTTGTACTTTGCATGTTTGTCCTTGACAAATTTGTGCTCTAACAATTTTTGTGCCTATAGCATCCCTTTCATGTCTAAGCAACCTACTCCCTCTGACAGTAGCAATCCTGAGTTTGTCTTTCACACCAGAATGACGGCCACGAATCCTGCTGAATCCTCAGCACCAATGACCTTGGCCGAGCCAGAAACCGAGGAAGTGGTGGAGATTGAGTCTGAGGCTAAAGAAATTACCTCCATGCCGAGCCCAATCATGAAGAAAGGAAAGGAAAAAGCACATGGCTCAAGGAATACCCCTAAAAACACGAAATGGGCTAGAGGGAAGCCTCGTACTTCCCCGAGAAACGTAAAATCCCCGCAAGAAATGCCCAAACAGACATCCTCATGAACGCCGCCCTAGGCACGAGTTTCTCGAGAAGAGGCCCAGGCCACAGACCCAATCAACTAGTCACCTCCTTTCTTTCAACCGTGCAGGCCCTAGGCACACACGCTGAAGAACCTTGATGGCCTAATCACCTACCTGCAGATGCAATTGACCCTGGGAGAGGTCCCCGTTATTGGTGAACCTTTTGGAAGGCTCCATGAGATCAAATTCGATGATCATGACTTGGCCAATTTGAAGGCTTTCCTGGAGTTGGCACCTGAGTTATATCTTGAACGAGTTCAGGAGGATGATTGGATCAAAGTTGTCCCTGTAAGCTTGGTACATAAAGTGACAGGATCCGGGCTCCTCAACATGCTCATAATGCCACATTTTGGCCACTACAATGTCACTAACCATTTGGTGCATCAGTTGCTTCCCCTAGTCCACAATGGGTGCTTGCAGATCAAGGATCAAATCCCTATCGATGTTGCGCTCATCCATCGAATCAATGGTGTGCTTATGGAAGGACCAGACCCTCTAGAGAGTGTGACCTCTGCAACAGAAAGACTGACTTCACAGAAGTTGGTAGACATTGCGCAAAAAATGTTGTTCAGATTGAAGGTGTGCTTCACCCATTGGCAAAAGCATTCAGACTACTATAGGCACAGGTGGAGACCCCACCATCGTAGTGACTCGGGACGAGTCACAAGATTGTGTTGGGGGGCTGTTGGAACAGGGTCTCCTAAAGCTACAAATTTTGTCCATTTTTGTATATTTTTGTTATTATTTAGTCTAACAAAATGGTTTTGGGGTGGGTCAAAGCCCTGAATGCATTGTCATGGGTCAAGGGTAGACCAAGATTCCGCAAACCATAGTTTGTATACCATTGGATGCATAGGCTAAATTGATATAAATAGATGAACCTTTTTGAGTCTTAAGGTAGGAAAGAATTTAGAAGCATGAATTGTTAGATCTGTTGTGGGGTTTTTAGGGTAAGGACTCCTGCTGGATGTGTGCATGGAGATCCTCAGTCCTGTTGTGTGCGGACCCTCCTGGCTATGTGCGCAGGTGGCATTTTTGGATTGTAAGTGGATTTTGGTATTAATATATATGCAAAGTACTATTGGACATATGTTGTTATATATATCTTATTTGTTATGATCGATGTGAACCTGGGTTATGTGATTAAGTTGTGAAAGTGTCTCTTTAATTACTATGAACTATGTAAGTGTCTATGTTTCTGATATATGAATCTGTGATCTATTAAATTGCTACGATTATAGTGTTTAGTGCTAATAATTGGTACTACGCATGTGGATGCGAAGGTATTTGCTAGATATGTGCATGATAGTAGCTCTGTTATACTTTATAGGCATGCAGATAGATCTGTCTAGGGCAAACTCGATAGGTTGGGTATGCAAATCTACTTGACTTACCTACTATCTCTCGGGGTGCGGAAACCTGGTTCCAACACCCCCCCATACTACTTATAGTGAGACTTTGGTATGCGCATGCAGGTCACTACCGAAAGGGCCAATAGTATGGGGGTTTGTTAGTAAACCTTAACCTCCGAACCTGGGTCAGGACCCCTCATGCCAACAAATAGCATGATTAAGATCACGAATAGGTGGGAGTCATTTGGAAGTCTCAAACACCTGGGAGTGATTTTCCAATACTTTTTGGAGATCTGGAGAATTAAATGATTTTGATGTTTGGACCTCTAATGAGCATATTTTTTCAATTATGTCTCATTGTTACTTCTTTAGAAGCTTTGTCATGACATTAGAGTTGATTATCTACTGACTTCCTTATGATACCCTGTAACTCAACTTCTTTTCCTTCCAAGAAAAAATTCAACAAAAGCTCTTGAAAATTAAAAGATATCATCCCCAAATATTGTAACATCCATTGTACTCCTAGTACAACATCAGCACCACCCATTGGAATGGAGAGAATTGGACTATTCAATACATATTCTCCCATGGTTAGCTTGATATTATGTCACTCTCTAGAGGAATTTGTAGTTCGTCCATTTGCAGCTATCACTTGACACTCTGGTGCTAAGTATAGGAATAAATTCAATTGCTTGTCTACCTTACAATAAATAAAATTATGGGTACTACCCGAATCAGTCATCACTCTTACATTTTTCTTTTTGATATGTCCTTCTATCTTGAGAGTTTGAGTGGTAATTCCTGCCAATGCATTACAGGATATGGTCAAATTCACTTCTTCTTCCTCTAGGCTTGGTTCATGGTGTATATCCTCTTCTTTTAAAGTTTCTTGTTCCTTTTCTTCCCCCTCTTCACAATGTATGTAAAATAATTCCTTCTCAGCACACTTATGACCTTTAGCGTATTTTCTATCACAACTATATAAAAGCCCTTTTTCTTCTTTTTTCTTCTAATTTTTTGTGGTGTCAACCATATATGTTATGGAAGTATAGGAGTAGCAACACTTCCATATTTATAGATGTTAGTGGTAGGCTTCCTTGTCACCATAATTTTTCTTTCAATTTTTCTTTCCAACCTGAATGCCTTCTCCAATGGATTAGGTTCCCAAAGGCGAACCTCATGTTGGATGGTATCCTTTAAAGTCCCTATGAAGAAATCAATCATGTACTCCTTTGGAATATCCTTTACCCTTTTATTTAATTTTTGGAAGTCCTCAATGAGCTCCACCATTGCACCCTTTTTTTTGAGATTTATCAATTGGCTAAATATGGTGTTGCTCTTTGTATCCTCAAAAAATGATATCATTTCCTTTGTAAAAATTGATCAAGTGACAATTTTTTTATGAGAGCAAAGCCATCGATACCATATAAACGTATTTTTCCCAAAATATTTTCAATATGTACCATTTGTGTTTTTTTCACATTATGGAGATAAATATATTTCTCCATCTGTAGTATCCATGTGATGGGATCCTTGCCATCAAACTTCCTCATATCGATCTTTGGAATATGGTGGGTATTCAGTACAACATTAGAGTTTAATAAATCATGATTAAAATTTATTTTTTTCTAACCATGAGTTTCCTATACTACCTTTTCATCATCAGGATTCATTTCTTGTAGCAGCTTTGTCAAACCTTCCTTGAAACTTTCCATGTCTTCTTTTATACCATTCTTAATGTATTTCATATTTCCTTTCAGTTTTTCTTCTATACCATTGATCTTATCTTCCACACCATTATTCAAACCATCCATCTTAGATTCCATGTCTTTCATGTCTTTCTTCAAACCATCCATCTCAGCTTGAATATAACTTTTTGTTACTCTTTGTGAGAGAAAAATTTGTTGCACTTGGTCTCGTAATTTTGATATACCATGTTGCACTTATTCCTCTTCATGAGTCATAGTAGAGCCTTCTGAGGGCTTAGTGGGAGTGGAATTATTTTTGGGGGGGATTTCAGAGCCCAATACTAGTATATATGCTTCAATATTCCCTTGGAATCACTTCAAACTATTTTTTCAAACAAGACTTATGCAATTTAAAAAAAATATACGCACCTTTTTCTTGCTTTTGAGGAGCTCGATATTGAAACTGATGTATTTCTGTAATTTCAGATCTGAAATATCTCAAATTTGGTCTTGTTGTATCCCTCTGATTGTTTTTTCCAATTTCATAGGTTAAACCTAATTTTTATTCTTCAAGACAAAGTTATGCATGATCTCCCATAATGACCTGATTATGGGCTGGTTTAGTAGAACAAACATGTACGTCATTCCACGTGTCACCGTTTCAACCTTCGTCTCTGAAATCGATACAAAAGACACTATATTCCACTCAATTTTAGCCACTTTTTACATAATTCTAATCTGATACTTGAAACGAAAGTTATGATGATTTTACCTCAGTCACCTATTTGGGGTGAAATTATGGATCCTACAAAAATCCTAATTTCCATACATCATATCTCTAAAGATACTGCAAACCAAGGTCTGAATTTTTTACTTGAGGTTTCTCAAGATTTCATCTCAAATGGGTTTTGTTTTTAGCTTCTGAACGTTCACATAAACAATGTTATAGCTAATATTCCACGATGACATGTTTGCAGCAGAAAAACCCTAGAATCCAAATCTCTCATACCAAATGTTATGAAACCAACTCACAAAATAGAAAAAAATATAGATCAACTACTTAGAAATCAGCCTCTTCGAGGGAGAAACCTCCTTTACATTACATAAATGAACAATTATTGGATGATACAAATGACAAAACCTTCTTTCTATATATAGGAGTCGAATGGGTCACAATACAATCCGAGCAGACATAACAATAACAATAGTGGGCTTCTATGGGGCATAGTAACAATAATATGAGGACTACATGGGCACAACAATAAGAATAAGGGGGTTATACTAAGAATAAAAATACAAGAACAAATTATTATTTTAGGGACCTAGCATGTATTGAAAGCTCCATCTACTGATGGAATTAGCTTTGTATTAATAGGACATTATGGAGACCATTTGTGGGGCATCTCATTAATTTTTCTTGAATCAATTGGGTTTCTAATTGGTGGATCACATCAAGTCTTGTCTCAAATACAAAGAACATTTTAAAAAATGAGAACTAGTCTTAAAGTTGTTTATAACTCAGGTGCAAAGCCAGTAATGTGTATCCAAGCTCTCAAGGGGGGGAAAGGAGCACGCTTAGGCGATACAATTATTGCATCTGTGAAGCAAGCAAATCCCCATGGGAATTTTAAGAAGGGCGAAGTAGTATATTGTGTTGTCATGTGTGCTTCTATGCAGCGACAAATATGTGATGGAAGTGAGATAAGGTTTGATGAAAATGTTGTTTTTCTTGTGAATAAACAAGGAGTTCCTATTGGAACCCAAGTATTTGGTCATGTACCACATGAACTCAGGAGAAAAAGATGCATTAAAATAAACAATACACTCTCCCTGATTCTGACAAAGGTTTGCGTCTTTGAAATTAAGCAGGCCTCAATAATCATTTGAAGAGTGTTGTTCCAAATATCTTTCAAAGAATTTGCAAGCATAAAATGAGCACCATAAGACCGCTGCTCCAAATAGTCCCTTTCAAGAAACATTGATATATATTGACATTAATGCAGTCAACTAATAAAAACGGGTTTATAGTCAGATTAACGGTGTTCCAACCGACAGCATGCAGATATTGCGAACTCTATGCCATGTAATAACGAAGCAACATCAACCAGCCTTGATAGGTGCCACAAATCACGAACATCCAAATTGTTCACAATGAAGGAAGACAAACTGATTCTCCTTTGACAGGGTAGTATATGAACTCTTAAAACCATTACGTATCACATAGTCATTGATATATATATATATATATTTATTTATTTATTGAAGTACCCTCAACGTATCACATATCTCGCACAAGTTGAGGCATGAAAAGCGTAACCCTATAAGGAGGATATGATTCCAAAACCATAAGAACATATGCCATAACACGTGGATGTACCTTAAACAATAATTTTCCACCAACATTCATATCATGAAGGAAGCTACGACACCAAATATATCTGCAACATCTAGAACGTCAAAATATTTCCCCATAAGTCGAATATTAATTTGGCACCATGATGATTTTCAAGGTGGTGGACTTGAATCTGTTGGTAGAGATGATCTTCATGTTTCATCTAATCTCTAGGCCTCTTGTGCAGTACCTAGTGAATTAGATCATCGTTTCTACCTGGTCATCTATGATTGTGATTTGCAATGTAACCGATGTTGACATTGCATGTGCTAATCTACTGGAACCTCATGGTAAAATTTATTCCATTAGTTCCATTGCTAATATCTATGTTTTTGTCTCCATCTTCAACATTCTGTGAGCCACTTGGAAGGGAAGGAATATGTGACCAGATTTTTCAATAGGGATTTCATGAAGTTGTTTGCCTAATTTCATTAGCACTAATGTTTGGAAGTTCACCACCAAAGGTGTATGCTGGAATTTCCTTCAATCATGTCCTTAAAATATTGAATGCAACACTTTTATGAGGAAGTGGCATCAAAATACCATAATGTTGTCCCAAGAATATCATAATGTTCACTATTCTGATAATTCCATTTCTCTGTTTGATTCGGTACAACAATTTAATGGAGGAAATAACTTCAGCCTTTCAACCTCGCCTAATATGCAATGCACTGTTCTACTCTATTCCGACATCCTGACTTAAATCTCACTGGTAATTATTCAACTCGTTTAAACTGCTCTAGCTTCAAGATGATTTCTCTATAATTGACGTAGTAAAATTAACGTTTATTTGCAATGCATATCTACCACACAGACTACTGCTCTGTCATAATGTAATAATGGTCCACATTATCTGTTGTAACATTATATTGTTAGGTGTAACACATATTATTATGTTATCAACATTGTAACGCTGCCATAAGATAGAAAATATAGACAAGAATAACATTGAATTTTCGCAATAAGACACATCTTCGACTTTCCCATCATTTAAGAATGATTATATATGAAATGTAACAGATTCCCCTGCAATATATTGACCTATATCACATTGCATAAAATATATAAATGCTAGTTGATATGTATTATGCTGTGCAAAAAAATTCAACGCTTCATTCATTTTACATAACGCAAATTTAATAACCCGTCTTTGTTATCTCTCACCTTACTATGTCTCTATCCATGTATAATGTATGTTGAGTAATTGATTTGAATGTAACACATACTAGTAATATTTTGCCACACAAAAATATAATGCATGTCACCAACACATTATTTGCTTCTGCTACACTTTTCTGAACGCTATGTATTCGTTGAATTTCCCAATATAATGGATGTTGTGCATTAAATTCCTATTCCTCAGTTTTGTCAACGCCTACCAATATGCATCAATGTTGCACAATGTATCAGTAAATTAGTTTCCAAATATATCGAATACCATCGTATAATGACCAATTTCACCATATATTCACCATAAGATAATTCATTCATAAGGTTGACATAATTTATTCCCCATGACCTATTATATAATGCACAACCTTTGGATGCTTTATTTTTAACATGATTCTTTGTCACTTCCGGGAAAGGATATGTCAACATCCATTTTATTTTAGATTAATGCAATTTCATTTTCATTTAGTATCTGATTTCACATAATTTCTGAAAAGGAGGTGGTAAATCCCTATTTCTCTATAATATTCCTAAAATTAGCATGCAACTAATGGGAATATTAAATGTTGTTTCTTGCACTTAGTAGGTGAATAAATGGGGGAAAGAGACCCATACTTGTCTTGTATTAGCATAAAAGCCCTCTTGGAGTGAAAAGGGGATATCTTAGTGGCTAGATTTTGCACTTATCATGTATGAACAGGAAAAGAATCATGTTGATTCAATCAAGTTGACCAAGTAAACAACGTAGTATGGAGGAGCAGGATCAGTCTTGATAGAGCTACAACGCAGTTTTGGAGGGAAAGTGTTCACATGGTGTTGGAAACCCTAATAGGTGGAACCCAAGGTGAGGAGGCTCACAAACCTTATAAGGGGGAAGATAGAAAACTTTTGAGGTTAGCTTATGGATTATGGATTTTGGTCTGCTTAGACTCTTGAGAATTCTTTAGCTGTTGCGTTGAGTATGCAGTGTTGTTCAGCACAAAGTATTCTTGCTTATGGATTCCTTCTCCTTCCTTGAGTGATCTCTTGGAGGAGCTTTGTTCTTCATTTTCCCATATCCAGGCTTGAGGCCAAGCATCCTCCTTCAGCCACAACATTATTCCTATAACAGGGGACATTGTGTTGCAGGGTGTTACAGTGGGAGAATTACAACACCAGCTCCTGAGCTTATATTTCAAAGGAAGGAGCTCCCCTTGCTTTGCAAGATCTGTATAGGAGATTCCAGAGCATATTTCTTGTCTTGGCATGTGGCAAAATAACTTCTCATATTCTACAGCGCAGTTATCTATAGAGACATCATCATTTTCGAGAGTGCTGCCGTCGCAGGGTTTGAACCCTTTCCGATGAGCTTATTCTTAGGAGGAAGGGCCAACCATTCCCCCGAAAAGCTCTATATTTCATTATTTTTCTGTTTTTTGTATATTACAACCATATTTATTCAGATTTGTAGTCTAACTGCATTTTCCAGATCCAGAGCTGCAGATCTTCTCTTCTATACATCAGACCATGAAACCCTGTTGAGATTTTATTTATTTTTAATTAAATTTGGAGAAAATCTCATGTAGGTGACAACAATAGGATTTGTTGCTACATTGGCTCCATCAATTTCTAATGAGGAGTTAATGCATCCTATATTTGTTGTGAGAGAATTTATGAGTCTGTTGCCATTCATAGCTATAAAATGTAAGCCCGTAGAGGCAAGTGAGCATGATGAGGGATGTGTAGTGAGGAAGAGCTGAGCAGAAGAGAAACTCTGCTATTTTATTTTCTCTAGTTGATGAATGAGATTGCCGATGCCCTGTTAGGTGGACGTAGCCCAGATTGGTTGGGTGAACCAAGTTAAAATCTGTGTTTTCATGGTTGAATGCTGTGTGTGTTATTTTTTTTATGTTTCCGCTGTGTAATTACTCTAACACTTGGTATCGGAGCTTGAGTGTGGGCGGCCGATTGCAAAAACCGTGAGTTGTTCATTCATAGCTATTCGTTGTCGAGTTGTGAGCTGCTGTGTTGAGTGTAAGAAAACTGAAGGAGCCGTGGGTCTAGTTCTGCATTTCAATTGAGAGGAGGGTGTGGTTCTGAGTTTAACTTGAGAGGAGCCACAGCTCCTGAATTAAACTGCTGATGTCGTGATAGCCAGTGTCGTTTGATATTTACGTTGAACTGTGAGTTGAAGTCGAGTAGAGCACAGACCAGAGGCTGTGTGGAGCTTTGAAGGTTGCCGTGTTGAAGAGTTGTGGCTTGTTGAGAGGCCGTGAGGCAAAAGTTGCTAAGCACAGTTTGAAGGAGGCCGAAGTCTGCTGAACGTTGAACGTTGAACGGTGGACTTATGGAAGCGTAGACTATTAAGCCGGAACCATAGACTACAGAGCCGTTCGCAGCATTGAACAGTGAACCTAATTTGGTATCAGCATTAAAAATCATTTTTTGAATGGGTCTCCAGTTTTCATAAAAAGTCAATTTGAAGGTTTTTTGAACGCCATTTATAAATCGATTTTATATCCATGAAGTTTTTTAAACATAGATTTATATAAATCGATTTGGGTATGTCGATTTAAGTAGTGTTTTTTTTTTTAACTAAAGAACAAAAGAATAAATCGATTCGAATCGATTTGAGTGGTGGTTTTAAAGTTAAATTGATTTTGTTAAGAAGGGTTGCACTTAGAATTCCATTATATGGAGTTTAGAAGGTGGCATTTTTTATTAATTTGAGAGGTTTATTATATGCCATAAAATCGATTTGTTGTATGCCATGATATTAGGGGAAGGACATTTTTATAAGGAAAGGGTATTTTCTAATCAAAAATTAATTTTGATTAAAATAAAAAATTTCATCTATTAAAAGTTGCAATTGGAGATTTTTTGTGACACAACATGGCAAAAACTCAAAGTGCCCGATTTGAGATCGAGAAGTTCAATGGCAAAAACAACTGCGAGATCTGGAAAGTGAATATGTATGATTTACTTGTGCAACAAGGCGTGGCGAAGGCGCTGTTGGGAAAATCCAAACAGCCTTACACCATGACAGATGATGAATGGAGTGATTTGGATGAAAGAGCATTGAGTGGCATTCGACTATGTTTGGTGGATGATGTTTTGTTTAACATCGTGTCAGAGAAAATTGTTGTTGGTTTGTGGACAAAGCTTGAAAAGTTGTACATGACAAAATCCTTAACCAATAGGATTCTTCTGAAGCAATAGTTTTACAGCTTGCGTATGAAAGAAGGTACCACGATAACTGATCATCTGAATACCTTTAATACTCTCCTGGTGCAGTTAGAAAGTATAGAAGTAAAATTTGAATAAGAATATAGATCTGTCACTTTATTATGCTTGTTTCCCGAGTCATGGGATCATTTTTTTACTTCTATAAGTCTTAGTTCATCAGAAACCCTTCAATTTGATGATGTTGTTGGAGCTTTGTTGTCCGAAGAAACAAGGAAGAGGTCAAATTCAGAAACCTCTACATCAGAAGCAATGATGGTCAGAGGTCATTCTAAAGAAAGACGCTTCAGTAAGCACAACAACTCGCGTTCAAAATCGAAAGGGAAGAAGAGTAAGGTAAAGTGTTGGTTTTGTGGCAAATCAGGACATTTGAAGAAGGACTGTTGGAAGAGACAACAAACATCCAAAGGAGACTCTTCGACAGAGAAGAAAGAAGCAAACACGACAGATACAGGTTCGGCATCTATTTCAGGTATGAGTGATGAAGTGTTATCAGTTAGTTTGTCTAATCATGATCAACATTGGCTGTTAGATTCTGGTGCGTCAAATCACATGTGCATTCATAGAGAGTGGTTTAAAACTTATAAATCAATCAATGATGGAGTTTTTTACATGGGAAATGATGTCTCGTGTAATATTGTTCGAATTGGAAGCATCCAGATTAAAATGTTTGATGGGACAAATAAAATTCTAACTGATGTAAGACATGTACCTGAACTAAGAAAAAACCTCATTTCACTAGGAGTACTAGACACTAATGGATATAAAACCTTTATTCAAGGTGGAGTAATGAAAGTTTATAAAGGAATTTTACTAGTCATGAAAGCAAAGAAGGTTGGAAATCTTTATCAGTTAGAAGGAAGAACAGAGTCGGATCATGCTTCTACAGTATCTGAAAATGATAGTAATTCTATTTGTTTATGGCATCAAAGGTTGGGCCATATGAGAGAAAGAGGATTAAAAATTTTATCTGATCGTAAGTTACTTCCTAGTTTAAAATATTCTAAGTTAGATTTCTGCAAACATTGTCTGTTTGGGAAACAAAGCAAGCAGAAGTTTAAAACTGGAAAACATACTAGTAAGGGAATCCTTGATTATATCCATTCTGATGTTTGGGGTCCATCTCCTACAACCTCATATGGAGGATCATCATATTTTGTATCTTTTATTGATGATTTCTCTAGAAAAGTGTGGGTCTACATGTTAAAGAATAAGTCTGATGTATTCACAGTTTTCAAACAGTTTAGAGCATTAGTTGAAAACATCACTGGAAGAACCATTAAATGTTTAAGAACTGACAATGGTGGTGAGTTTACTTCAAAGGAATTTGATAATTATTGTAAGGATGCTGGGATCGAAAGACATAAAACCACTGTATATACTCCTCAGCAAAACGGAGTTGCTGAACGCATGAACAGGACTCTCTTAGAGAGAGCAAGAAGTATGCTTAGTAACGCCAACTTGCAGAAGGAATTGTGGACAGAAGTGGTTTCTACAGCTTGTTACTTGGTAAATCGATCACCATCAACTACAATAGGATGCAAAATTCCTCAAGAGGTATGGAAAGGTTATCCATGTGATTATTCTAAACTGAAAGTTTTTGGTTGTGATGCATATGCTCTAGTTCCGAAACATCAGCGTTCTAAATTAGATCCTAAATAAAAAAGATATATCTTTTTTGGATATGGTGATGGGACTAAGGGATACAGGTTGTGGGATCCTACTACTCACAAGATCATCATTAACAGAGATGTTAAATTTAATGAATCCTCACTTGAAAATCCAAATGTAGATGATGAATTGAAACAGGATAATGAACCTAAGCTTCAACACATTCAGTTTGAAACTAGTTAAAAAATTGATGATAGTCCAGATGAACAAGTTTCAGATTCAAATCATGAACAAGTTTTAGATGCAGATCATGAACGTGTTTCAGATGCTGATCATGAAGAAGTTCCTACAGATAATAATCAGCAAATTGTGGAAGTACCAGAAACATCTTTAAGGAGTTCTACGAGAATCAGACGACTTCCTAAAATGTATGATGATTATGTTACTTCAGTTGCTTTAACTGCTAACGATGATGAACCTTTGTGCTATCAGGAAGCTATAGAAGGTTCAAACAGTGGTAAGTGGAAAGAGGCTATGAAGGACGAGATGAAGGCATTAGCCAAGAATGCCACATGGGATCTGGTAGAACTTCCTAAAGACAGAAAAATTGTGGGATGTAAGTGGGTTTACAAATTGAAGAAGGGTGTTGATGATACAGAAGACAGGTACAAAGCGAGGCCGGTCGCAAAAGGTTTTTCTCAGAAAGCAGGCATTGACTTTCATGAGATTTTTTCACCAGTTGTGAAAATTGTTTCAATTCGGATTGTATTAGCATTAGTTGCTTTACTTGATTTAGAATTACAACAACTAGATGTTAAAACTGCATTTTTACATGGAGATTTAGATGAGGAGATTTACATGGAACAACCGGAAGGGTTTGTTCAAAATCGCAACAAGAAATTTGTCTGCAGGCTCAAGAAATCATTGTATGGTCTGAAGCAGTCGCCTTGACAATGGTACAAGAAATTTGATTCTTTCATGATGAGTCAAAATTATATAAGAAGTGAATATGATCATTGTGTTTACTTTAAGAAATTAAGTAATGGCATGTTCATTATCTTAGTGTTTTATGTTGAAGATATGCTTTTAGTAAGCAAAATCATAACAAAGATCAACAGGTTAAAGGCTCAGATGGCTAGGACGTTTGATATGAAAGATCTAGGAGCAGCAAGACAGATTTTGGGCATGGAGATTTTCAGAGACAAGAGTAATGGTAAGCTATGGCTATCACAATAGAAGTATATTGAGAAGATACTCTTGAGGTTTGGTATGAACAATGTGGAGCCTGTTTCACTCCCTTTTGCTTCCCATTTTAAGCTTTCTTCAAGTTTATGTCCTAACACTAATGAAGAAAAGGAATATATGTCTCGAATTCCATATGCCAATGTAGTAGGTTGTTTGATGTATGTGATGGTTTGTACTCGACCAGATATTTCACATGCAGTTGGGGTTGTCAGTAGGTATTTGGAAAATCCAGGAAAAGAACACTAGTCAGCAGTGAAATGGGTGCTTCAGTATCTGAGAGGCACAAGTGATTATTGTATCACTTATAACAGAAGTAGTGAATTTGTTTGCAGATATGTTGATTCTGATTTTGCAGGTGATTTGGATAAGAGAAGATCAACTTCAGGATATGTCTTTACTCTTGAAAGTGGAGCTATAAGCTGGATGTCAAAGCTACAAAATATTGTTGCTTTATCCACTACAGAAGCATAATACATAGCTGCTTCACATGCTTGCAAAGAAGTGGTTTGGTTGAAAGGTTTGTTTGGTGAGTTTGGTAGGTTGCAGGACAACATCAAGTTATTTTGTGATAGTCAAAGTGCAATTCACTTGGCTAAAAATCCGGCCTATCATAGTAAATCAAAGCATATACCTATCAAGTACCATTTTGTAAGAAAGGTTATCACTGAAAGGGGAGTGTCTCTTGAAAAGGTGCATACAAAGGAAAATTGTGCAGACATGTTCACAAAACCAGTTTTGTTAGAGAAGCTACGATGGTGTCTGGCTTCTCTTGGCTTGCAGAAAAGATAAAAATAATAATGAAACAGGGTATCAGGCTAATTGTTGTCAAGGTGGAGATTGTTGAGATTTTATTTCTTATTTTTTAATTAAATTTGGAGAAAATCTCATGTAGGTGACAACAATAGGATTTGTTGCTACATTGGCTCCATCAATTTCTGATGAGGAGTTAATGCATCCTATATTTGTTATGAGAGAATTTATGAGTCTGTTGCCATTCACAGCTATAAAATGTAAGCCCGTAGAGGCAAGTGAGCATGATGAGGGATGTGTAGTGAGGAAGAGCTAAGCAAAAGAGAAACTCTGCTATTGTATTTTCTCCTGTTGATGAATGAGATTGCTGATGCCCTGTTAGGTGGACGTAGCCCACATTGGTTGGGCGACCCATGTTAAAATCGTGTTTTCATGTTTGAACACCGTGTGTGTTATTTGTTTTATGTTTCCGTCGGTAATTACTCTCATGAAACCCTTGCCGGGTTAATCTTATTTTGTATAAAGTGGGAGGAACCTCCATTTTCTCAACCATTGGATACTTGTAGACTCCAGATTTGTTATTTCTCATCTTTTCTGCATAAACCCTTAATAAAATAACACTGTACTTGCTTCAGTCCTTTCTGCATGAGTTAAGTTATGGGGTTTGGGCTTATTTAAGTCATATTAACTTTGGGAGATCTGTTTATACAGGCTAGAGTGTTTTTTTTCTACTCCAATTCTAGATTTGAGCTATATGATGTGTATTCTAAGGGATCCAAGTCCCATTTTCCACTGATATAGCGTTATTTTCTAAATACAATTGTTTTATGTCCTATATTGCTGCTTTTCCCCACTTCGGAAGGAGTGTATAGGCCATATTCTTGCTATTGTGCCCTCATTTGTTGGTGAGATGTTATTTTACATCTAATGAGATGATTCATTCTTCCATGCTCATGATTTGCTGAAGCTACAACTTCATAATATCTTAAGATATTCTTGTTGTTGTAGAAATTCCCTATTTTGGGATATTATAGTGGTATCAAAGCTGCCATCTTGGCTCAGCCTATGGATTTCAGATCCAATCTAGAAGATAAAGAAGAAGAGGATATCAGAATGATGGAGAGGATGAGATTACTATCATCAATTTTCAAATCTAAAAAGGGCCTCTCCAAGGAGGTCCAACAGATGAAAGGAGAAAGCTGAAGTGAGACCTCTAGAAGGTTTCAAGAGGAAGAAGAAGACCCATGCACTTCGTATTCTCATATAGGGAGTGAAGAGCAAGAAGGACACTTAGAACATGAGATCCTGAGTGGATATTTGGCAAAATAAAAGTGCCAACCTAGGGCTTTCAAAGAGACCCTAGATCTTCCTCAATTTATCCAACTCGGAGAAGACAGAAGGCCATGCAACAATAAGATGATAAGGGGCAACAGATTCCTATTGTCTACCTTTGCTGGATCACCCTTATGTACAACAGAATCTTGGGTGATGAAGTTAGAAGCATTTTTCCTACTACATCCAGTAGTGTAAAAAGAGGCTGTGGAGGTCTTAGCGCGGCACTTGGAGGGCAAGGCAAGCACCTGGTGGTTCAACCATGTGATTCATGCAAGAGTATCCACTTTTGCATATTTCACTCACCAGGTTATCAGAACATTTGACAGTAGAATATATGAGAAGGAGGAGTTATCTTCTCCACTTGAGGAGCCTTGTACCAGCGCTGTCACAATCACGGAGGGGCAACCATCTGTATTAGTAGTTGGATCAGCCAACATAATGAAGGAAGGAACTCTTTCAGCCATTCAAGATGTTCCCAGGACTCACTAAGGTATGCCTAGATTTCCATTTTTTATCCTTTCAAGAAATCTTATGGGAAATCTTGGGGAGTTGTCTCCACATGGTCAAAGGTCAATACACATTGTTGATGTGGGGCAACAAGCTTCCACAGCGCTATGCAACTTTGGTTTGATCCAAGAAGGAATAAACATTCATTTCTTTGCACCTTTAGTGAGTTGCATCCAACATGAAAGGTTAAGGTGCAAGATTTTGGAGGGCATAATGAGTGTTGTGCCACTTTCTGATGATGTTTTTCCTTCAGCACACTTGGATTCTTTTGGATTCAAGAGGATTATTGATGAGAGGTCTTCTCTAGGAGATCTCCAAGGGGTTACATCTCAAATTTCCATGAGGTGTAAGGAGAGAGATCTATTTTGGGAGATTGTTAGTCTTCATTGGGAAGGTACCAAAGGAGAGAATAATTGGAGGCATCCACATTTGGATGAATGGAGGTGGATTGAGAGCAAGAGGTTGGTGAGCCACTTGCAGATCTATGACACAGGGTAGCAAGAAGCAAAGTTGTGCTGGCTACTCTTGAGAGAGTTTGGCCATCTTGAATCATACACTTTGCTAATATTTATGTGGTGGATGGAGGCATGGCATGGCACCCATATAATAGAACAGCAGAAAACTTGTTGTATGGGGCATCATACAAGACAACCATCATGATCTTACTCTCTGGCTTATATGAGGGAGAGATGAGGGAGTAGGAAGAATTTTTGTTGTTGTGGTTACACTTGGGAGAGTATGGGAAGAAATTTTCCTGTACTTTTCATGATAATTCCAGAGAGAAGGAAGACACATTCAAGGTGCAAGGAGGCTACCCTTTAGCATTGGAGGATTATGAGAGGCTTCCATGTAGGAAGAATATCTTCTCACATAGCAACATGATGGTGGATGGATTTGGAATATGGAATGTCAAAAGGAGGATTCATGGAGTGACAAGAGACTTATCCCTAAGGCCAACAACATTGTCACATGGGAGTCTGTTCTTATTGATGGAGTGTTCCAAGGAGAGTATGTATCCTTTCTTCTTGCAGATTCTTATAGGGAGATTCTCATGGGAGGACTCATTCATGGGCCTCACCTTCAGCCTACTCATTATGTATGGTAAGAAATGCATTTTTGTACTTGTTGGTTACTCTATCAAGTATTTTTATCTTCTCACCATATATGAACAGTGCATTGCTCCATAAGAGAGCAAGAGTATTTTTGGGTTTCATGGTCACTTTAGGGCCAATATTTATAATGCTAATAGCCAATCTATACATGATTTTGGGAAAGTGTATTGTTATGTTGATTATGTACAACTGATATTCATTGCTTCTTACAACCCCATGGTGGAGGAGAAAACATGCACAACTTGTAAATCCTTAAAAAAACCACTTGCCACATGATATTCTCATAAAACAGTTAGGGAGACTGCGTAGTATCCACTTGGACAACCATTTGTACCATCCACATTTTCACACAACCTTCAGCAATTTTCTGATTTGGATGCCATATGGTGATGTTGTGCCAATCATCTTGTATGGGATGGTTTGGGTTGGCATGGCTGAAGACATTGGAGAGAGGATCCTTGGAGACTCAATCTTCTTCTTTCCATTTGAGGGAATCATGTTGTAGCCCAAGATCAGCATGCCCTCTACACTTATCATAAGTGGAGAGGTGGAAAATGTGGGATAGGCCCTCTTGCCTATCATGTGCATCTATTCAACCCACCTAAACTTCATGAGCCAAAGGTGGAGGAAATTCTTCATGAGTTTCCATGTTAGAGGGTGGCTCATTTTATATGGATGATAGCTTGGGGGTGGAGGTTTCACTTGGGAATGAAATTTTCCCATGCATTTCAAACTCCATGCCTTGAGAGGACCTCTAGATAGCACATATTTGTCTCCTTGAGTATTTTACTTTGAATGATGATAGTCATTTTGGATGTATACCAAGTGCTAACTTGTATGCTTGGGAGAGACATTGTGGAGTTAATTGTTGAGACAAAATCATGTTCTTTGGGAGATCTCATCATATGAGGATGCCATAGGAAGAGGGGAGGAGACCTTCTAGTTCTATCCTTGCAATTGCTTGAGGCCAAGCAATATTTGGGAGGGGAGGACTGTAATATTCCTAAAATTAGCATGCAGCTAATGGGAATATTAAATTTTGTTTCTTGCACTTAGTAGGTGAATAAATGGGGGAAAGAGAACCATACTTGTTTGTATTAGCATAAAAGCCCTCTTGGGGTGAAAAGGGGATATCGTAGTGGCTGTATTTTTCACTTTCCATGTATGAACAGGAAAAGAATCATGTTTATTCAGTCAAGTTGACCAAGTCAACAATGCAGTATGGAGGAGCAGTCTTGATAGAGCTATAACGCAGTTTTAGAGGGAAAGTGTTCACATTGTGTTGGAAACCCTAATAGGTGGGACCCAAGGTGGGGAGGCTCACAAACCTTATAAGGAGGAAGATAGTAGACATTTGAGGTTAGCTTATGGATTATTGATTTTGGTCTCCTTAGACTCTTGAGCATTATTCAGCTGTTGAGTTGAGTATGCAGTGTTGTTAAGCACAAGAAATTCCTACTTAGAGATTCCTTCTCCTTCCTCGAGTGATCTCTTGGAGGAGCTCTATTCTTTATTTTCCCACATCCAGGCTTGAGGCCAAGCATCCTCCTTTAGCCACAACGTTATTCCTGTAGCAGGGGATGTTGTGTTGCAGGGTGTTATAGTGGGAGACTTACAACACCAACTCCTGAGCTTATCGTTCAAAGGAAGGAGCTCACCTTGCTTTGCAAGATCAGTATAGGAGATAACAGAGCATATTTTACATATTGGCTGTAATATTCCAAACTTTGCACACAGCAATTTGGAATATTAGATTTTTCTACTTTCACCTAGGAAAGGAATAAATGGGTAAGGAAGCCCATGAACAATAAAAATATGAATAATTTCCACCTTAAGAAGGAATGGAATCACTTTAGGAGCTGGAATTTACACTTGTAGGTGTGAAAAAGGGAAAAATAGATATGGACATAGTCAAGTTTGACTAAGTCAACATGCATTCTTGAGGAGGAAGAAATCACCCAAGTAAACTAGCTCAATGTGAACAAGGATCAGCCTAGACACACATATGAGAACTAGATTGAAGATCCCTTAGTGTGAAAAGAGGCATTGGAGGTGGATTAGTCTTACTTGACCAAGTCAACAACACTGTTACAAAGAGGAGGGAAACCAACTAGGACAACGTAGTTTTGGAGGAGGAATCTTCACTAGGAAGTCAACTCAACAATGTGTGGGATCCAGGGAGAGGAGGCTCACCAAAAATAAAAATGAGGGCATAGCATCAAAAAAATCATTCAATATTCAGGTCTCTTTGGTCTTATGACTACTTGCATGCTTCAGCTGTTTAGTCGGAGTTGTTGCACTACTTAGTGCAAAGAATTCCCATGCGGGAATTCCATCCTCTCTTTGGGTCAGCTTACTTAAGGGATCAAGAGAGAAGGATCTGAGCTTCAATTCATCATTTGGCTTGGGGCCATTCAGCCACATTCATATATAGCATATTTCCCTTCAGAAACTGCATCATTTAAGTAGGTGCAGCAGTAGCAGGGTTGTACACTGAGATTTTGCGCTAATCTTTGAGAAGGAGATGCTTATTTACCTCCGAGAGATCTAATAAGAAGGGCCTTTGGCCATTTTCTATATTACCCAGCTATTTTATGTTATATTTAGTCATGTTTAATATATATTTGTAGTAAACTGTGTTATTTTCTACAGTGCTACTTTTGGTACATGTATATTGCCGAAAATCCTTGCCGGGTGTCCTTTTCTTTGTGTAAAAGAGGTTAAAACCCCATTTCCCTATTATTTTATTAATATAAGCTCCATATTAGACTTCCGTCATCATTTTCTATAGAAACCCTCATGGGAATTACACTCTCACAGTCTTCAAAAATTCTATTGTAGAGAAGTCATGTGATCGGGTTGTTTTTAAGCAGTATTGAGCCAGGGAGATCTATTTAATGTAGCTAGTTTCATTTGTTTCACCTCTAATTATGCAAGTGGGTTGAATATTGTCTAAAATAGGGGATCTAAGTCCTAGTATCTATTTTTATTGCGCAATTTTTTGAAGACAACTGTTTTATGCCCTATATTGCTGCATTTCCCCACTTGAGAAGGAGAATATAGGCCATCTTGTTGCTAAGGTTATTTCATCTACTGGTATGATTTTATTTTACATCTAATGAGCTTCTCTACATTTCCATGCTAATGATTTGCTGAAGCTCCACATTAGTAATAACTCAGAATATTCCCAATAGTGTAGTTGTTCCCATTTTGGGATATTACAGTGGAATCAGAGCTGCCATCTTGGCTCAGCCTGTGGATTTCAGATCCAATCAGAAGATAAGAAGAAGAGGAGAAAAAAATTATGGAGAGGATGAGCTTACTCTCATCCATTTTCAGATCTAAGAAGAAAGAAGAAGAGAAATGCATTGAAACTCCAAGAGGGTTTCAAGGAGGAGAGAGCTGCAGTGAGACCTCTGGAAGGTTTCAGGAGGTGGAAGGAGACCCATGCACTTCCTGTTCTCATAAAGGAATTTGAGAGCATGAAATATTGAGTGGGTATTTACCAGAATATAAGTGCCAACCTAGAGCTTTCAAAGAGACCCTAGATTTTCCTTAGTTCATTCAACTGAGAGAAGAGAGAAGACCCTCCAGCCAAGGGGAAATTAAAGGCAATAGATTCCTACTGTCTAAATTTTATGGGTCAACTACAGTAAGAGCTTGGGAAAGGAAGCTTCAGGAATTCTTCCTACTTCATCCAGTGGTAGAGACGGAGGCAGTAGAAATTGCAGCGTTGCACCTGGAGGGTGAAGTCAATGCTTGGTGGTGCAGTCACTTAAGCCACACAAGAGTGACTTATTTTTTTGAGTTCACTTAAGAGCTGATCAGAACCTTTGATGGAGAAAGATCAGAGGAGAGGGGGTCCACACCACCATGGGAGGATACATGTACCAACGCTACCACAGCCTTGGGAGAGTAGCCTTCTACATCAGCAGTTAGGGCAGCCATCACATTGGAGGGAGGAGCCCTTGCAACTCTATAAGAGGTCTCCACATCTCACCAAGGTATGAAGAGATTTCCACTGTTACTTATTGCAGAAAATATTTCTAAAATTTGTGGAAATATGTCTTCATATGGCCCAGGATCAAACATTATTTCTGAGGTAGAGCAGCAGGATTGCACTGCGTTGTGCAAGCTTGAATGGTTCAAGGAGCAGATGAACCATCATTCTCATGGACCCCTGTTGAGTTTCACACAACCTTTGAGGTTGGAGTGTGATATTTTGGAAGGAGTGACGAACTTGGAGGATGGAGTGAACTTTGCTAAAAAAAAAATCATGCAGAATCAAATTTTCATCTGGGAGTTGAGACATGAGATAGCCAAAACACCCTAGAGCAGGGTTACATCGCTGCCAAGAGGTAGCAGCAAGGAGGCTTTTCCTTCATCCCCCTTGGATCCCTATGGGTTCAAGATGATCATCGGTGAGAGATCTTCTCTAGGAGGTCTCCAAGGAGTTTCATTTCACCATCCCATGGAATACAAGGAGAAAAATATGATAGGGGAGGATTTTAATCTTCCTTGGAGGAGTACCAAGATGGGGAATGGTAGGAGGCATCCATTGGTGGATAAGTGTATGTGGATAGAGAGCAAGAAGCTGGAGAGCTACTTGCAAATCTATGATACTGGGCAGCAAGAGGAAAAGTTGTGTTGGCTACTCTTGAGAGAGTTTGGACATCATGAGACATATCCTTTTTCCAAGGGTATATGGGAGGAGAGTACTTGGCAGGGTACTGGCATTGTGGGGCAGTAGGGAGTGTGGATGCATTATGATGATGTGATCATTATGTTTTCACCACATGGGTTATATGATGAGGTATGAGGAAGAAGCAAGGGTTTTTTTTGCTTTGGAGGATTGGGAGAGAGAAAGGGCAGATTTTCTCTCACACTTGGCATGATGCTGCAGGAGTAGAGGATGGCACTAGCTTGGTGCAAGGAGGCTACTCCTTAGCCTTAGATTATCTGGAAGTGCTTCCACCTTGGAAGGAACTTCTTGTACGTAGCAGCATTATGGGAGGAGTCTTTGACATGGGGTATTTCAAAGAATGGATTTACGAGTTGGAAAGAGCCTATTTGCATAGGCCAACAACACTGTCACCTTGGGGCAGGAGCTTGTTGATGGAATGTTCCCAGGATCACTTCATATTTGATGCACTTGGTGGGCATAGAGGAGGTGAGATTGGTAGAGTAGTGGATGGACTCATTTTTTATTATGGTATGTTCTCCTTGACTTGGATTCCAAGCATGAGAAGGAGGTTTTTCATGCAGCATGTGGTTCATTCCTCTTCATATGGGTATGTCATACCACTATGGAGAATCCATCTGTGGATTTTGTCACCATATTTCTTTCATTACATGGTAAGAATTATTTCTTTGCATTTATTGATTGTTCAACACAATATTTGCATGCTCTTACCATTTCATTGCAGTGCATTTCCAAAGGGGCAAGTTTTTCTCTAGGTTCGATGCACCATTTTTGGCCAGCTATTCTAATGGATACAAAAATCTACTGGGGAAAGCATTTGGTCACTCCTTGTATGCTCAGTTGATATATTCAGCCATCTCATATTTAATAATGGGTGTGATGACTTACAAAGCAAGCCAATTGTCAAGAGATGACTTGCCAGGCCATTTCCTGAAGCTGCAGTGGGGAGGACTGCACTGTGACCACTTGGGAGACTGTTGGTACCCTCCAGCACCACATAAAACCTTCAGTATTCCTCTCATTATGATGATGATGATGATCCTATTTTCTAATATTATTCTTGCTGATATGAGGAGCATGATTGGAGGAGGAACACATGGATTGGAAGTGTTCTTTGGGGAGGAGGATCCCCACACTTTCTACATTACATGTTCTAAGGGGAGCATGGGAAGAGATATGGCCTCTACAACAAAATATTTGTTTCTTTATGAGGAGGGCCATGAGATGGATGGGATTCCATATGGTGGTGAGTTATTGTCCATCATGTATGAGATGGTTTGGGCTAGCTTGATTCACAGCGCTGGGAAAGGGACCTTTGGAGGTCTAGCTTCCTTCTTGCCATTTGAAGGCAACATCATGGCAGCCCAAGATTAGAAAATTCTCTACACTTATCTTAAATGGAGAATAAGATAGTATGGGGTAGACTATCTTACCAACCATATTCAGATTTTTAGCCCACCTATTCTGCATGAGCTCAAGGTGGAAGAGATCCTTCATGAGTTGCCAACCTAGAGGGTGACTCATTTTGTTTGGTTGATAGCTTGGGGAGGAGAGGTTCAAATGGGGATGATGAATCCCAATATATATCGGCCTTCATGCCCCAAGGGGACCTTCAATCATCCCATTTTTACCTCCATGGATGATCCACTGTCACATAATGCTAGCTATTTGGATAGCTTACACACTAGGGAGGGGCAACTTGGAGATATGTTGATGATGCAGCACCTTGATCTTTGGAGGCTTTCATCTTATGAGGTTTCTACATGGGAGAAGAGGATGATGTTCAGTCCTATCCTTGTAGTTTCTTGAGGACAAGAAACATTTGGGAGGGGAGGATTATAATATTCCAAAATTTGCACACAGTAATTTGGAATATTAAATTTTGCTACTTTCACCTAGGAAAGGAATAAATGGGTAAGGAAGCCCATGAAAAATAAAAATATGAATAATTTCCACCTTAATAATGAAGGGGATCAATTTATGAGCTATAATTTACACTTTCAGGTGTGAAAAAGGGAAAAATAGATATGGACATAGTCAATTTTGACTAAGTCAACATGCACTCTTAAGGAGGAAGAGATCACCCAAGTAAACTAGCTCAATGTGAACAAGGATCAGCCTAGACACACATATGAGAACTATATTGAAGATCCATTAGTGTGAAAATAGGCATTTCAGGTGGATTAGTATCAGTTGACCAAGTCAACAATGTTGTTACAAAGAGGAGGGAAACCAACTAGGACAACGCAGTTTTGGAGGAGGAATGTTCACTAGGAAGTCACCTCAACAATGTGTGGGGCCCAGGGAGAGGAGGATCACCAAAGATAAAAATGAGGGAATAGCATAAAAGAGATCATTTAGTATTCAGTTATATTTGGTCCTATGACTACTTTCATGCTTCAACTATTTAGCCGGAGTTGCTGCACTACTTAGTGCAAATAATTTCCATGCGGGAATTCCATCCTCTCTTTGGGTTAGCTTTCTTAAGGGATCAAGAGGGAAGTATATGAGAATAAATTCATCATTTTTCTTGGGGCCATTCAGCCACATTTAGCTACAGTGCATTTCCCTTCAGAAACTGCGTCATTTATGCAGGTGCTGCAGCAGCAGGGTTGCACATTGAGATTTTGTGCTAGTCTTTGAGAAGGAGGTGCTTATTTCCCTCTGGGAGATCTAATAAGAGGGGCCTTTGGCCATTTTATGTATTATCCAGCTATTTTATGTTATATTTAGTCATTTTTAATACAAATTTTTAGTAAACTACGTTATTTTCTGCAGTGTTTCTTTTGTTACATGTATATTGCCGGAAACCCTTGCCGGTTGTCCTTTTCTTTGTGTAAAAGAGGTTAAACTCCATTTCTATGTTATTTGATTAATATAAGCTCCATATCAGTCTTCCTTAATCCTTTTCTATAGAAAACCTCATAGGAATTACGCTCTCACAGTCTTCATAAATTCTATTGTAGAGATGTCATGGGATCGGGGTGTTTTTAAGCAGTATTGAGCCGAGGAGATCTGTTTAATGTATCTAGTTTCATTTGTTTCACCTCTAATTCTGCAAGTGGGTTTTATATTGTATAAAATAGGGGATCCAAGCCCTATTATCCACTTTTATTGCGGAATTTTCTGAAGACAACTATTTTATGCCCTATATTGCTGCATTTCCCCACTTGGGAAGGAGAATATAAGCCATCTTGTTGCTAACGTTCTTTCATCTACTCGTATGATGTTATTTTACATCTAATGAGCTACTCTAAATTTCCATTCTCATAATTTTCTAAAGCTCCACATTGGTAATAACTAAAAATATTCCCAACAGTGTAGTTGTTCCTATTTTGGGATATTACATTAGCATGTGGCCAAATCACTTCTCATCTTCTACAATGCATTTATCTGCAAAAACTACATCATTTTATAGAGTGCTGTAGTAGCAGGGTTTGAACCCTTTCTTGTGAGCTTATTCTTAGGAGGAAGGGCCAACCCTTTCCTGGAAAGCTCTATATTTCATTCTTCTCCTTTTATTTGTATATTACAGCCATATTTATATATATTTGTAGTATAACTGCGTTTTCCAAATCTACATCTGCAATTCTACTCTTCTATACATTGTAATCTCATGAAACCCTTGTCAGGTTAATCTTATTTTTTATAAAGAGGGAGTAACCTGCATTTTCTCAGCCATTGGATACTTGTAGACTCCAGATATGTTATTTCTCAATATTTTCTGCATAAACCCTTAATAAAATAACGATGTAATTTCTTTAGTCCTTTCTACATGAGTTAAGTTATGAGGTTTGGGCTTGTTTGAGTCATATTGACTTTGGGAGATCTGTTTATATGGGCTAGAGTGATTTATTTCTGCTCCAATTCTGGATGTGAGCTATATGTTGTGTATTCTAAGGGATCATAGCATTATTTTCTGAAGACAGTTGTTTTATGCCGTATATTGTTGCTTTTCCCCACTTTGGAAGGAGTGTATAGGCCACATTCGTTCTGTTGTGCCCTCATTTTCTAGTTAGATGTTCTTTTACATCTAATGAGCTCATTCACATTGCCATCCTCATGATTTTCTAAAGCTCCAACTTTAGAATATCTTAAGATATTCTTGTTGTTGTAGAAATTCCCTATTTTGGGATATTACATTCTCGTCTCTAGAACTCAGTCACTCGGAGGTTCTTTTGAAGGTTGATTAAACTTCTCCTCTAAAAAATCCTTTGGAAAAACACGTGGCACCAGGTTTCACTACATATTTTTCATTTTATCACATTGGTCTGTCTTATCCATGGCTGAATTTAAAACCATCGTACTCAAGTTTTCAATCCTCTGCTCCTTCTCTTTTAACCATCTTTGACACTCTTGAAACTCTAGAGAAATGTGCTCCCTCTTTATTTTAATCTGTAAAAATGTGTTGTGGAGGTTCTATTTCTCTTCTTCTAGATGCTTTGAATTAAATTACTACATCTTGGAACGTAGTTCTTCGATCTCCTTTTTCTTATGCTTCAATAAATAAGCATCAGTCATGACCTTATTGACTTGAACACTCTACTTGTGACACATAATGCTCTACTTGTAAACTGGAGCATCCCCTTTGTTTCATAAGCATGACTGGTGTTTCATATTTAACCCCCACTCCTTACTCCTTAAGATTCCAGAAACATTGAGAGTATCATGAAGAAGGAAATCAATAG
This sequence comes from Pinus albicaulis, assembly GCA_034641835.2. Classification (NCBI taxonomy): domain Eukaryota; kingdom Viridiplantae; phylum Streptophyta; class Pinopsida; order Pinales; family Pinaceae; genus Pinus; species Pinus albicaulis. Next base: position 912,570,232 of record CM076575.1, read on the forward strand.
TTCTCTGCCTATGGATCTTCTCCAAATGCTGCTTTGATATCTGAATAAATGACCCTCCAACTTGCAATCGTTTTTTTTCTAGTTTTGTTTTTAGTTTTTTTTTTAAATGACATAAAGTGCATTTCATTCGTAGCATGATTTTTTCTTCCCGACGCTCCCCAAAAAATAACATATTTGAATCAAACAAAGTGCTTAGAAAGTTGTGAAATTAATAATGCATATGGAACATCATTTCATGTCACTATGTTGTAACTATACACTTTGATCTGTTTGCATATTTTTTTAATTAGGTCAAATTTGAAATTCATGCTCTACCCATGATCTTGTATATCTCTACATAATTGTATGCTTTTGCAACATTATTTTATTCTTGTTGGAAATATGCTCAGGTTGTAAGCGTCCTCGCTTTGTTCCCATTTATGTCTCCATACAATCTTTGGCCACTTTCTATGAATTTCAAAAAAAAATCCCTTACTCCATAAATTAGTCCAGATCAGTGATAAGAGTAATCCATGTAAACAAGTGAATTTATAAGTAGATTCACCGTATCCATCCATCCTTCACATGGTGAATATTCATAATGAATTTTATACTTTTCGTTGTCACTCTGATTCTTACTAGTACCTAGAGCACCATAAGGAATATTTCTCTAGATTATACATATTCTATAACGCTTTTACGATACACCATCAATGTGACTTGAATCTTTTCCTTCAATGTCACCTATAGTTACAACGAACACTACAACCAAAACTTTCTTAGTTGTTTTGACATTTGCATGGCATTTTGTGGAGTAGTTGCACAACACTTTCGCAACACTTTTGAAATTGCAACTGAACATAGTCATTCTTTCAATCAATATTTTATTGCAAAGAAACTTCAAAATACATATTATATTTTCAAGGAACTATTGGATCTATTCTACCCCTCAGATATTAATTATTTTCTATTATTGAATCGATGATTGCATTCATTCCCTCTTGATTCCTTCTCTTCTATGTAAAGAATGATGTTTCTTTCAAGATCACATCATATGTTTCCATGCCTTTAATTTAATTGAGAGCTCATATTAAATATTCAAAAAAAAAAATTCAAGACATACCAACCTTCAAAACCAATGTTATTAAGGCTAATCTATTTTCTCACTGACATGATGACCACTTTTTTTCTCAGAGAATCTCCCCCTGAGACCATGATGACTTGTTCATGTCATTGATGTAAGAAGATGATCTGTTTTATTCCTTTTCCACAGTTCAGTATGTTTCTTTCTAGTGTCCACCTTTATGTTTGATCCATTTTTTTGTTTTCTTTTAATAGCTTTTGTCATCTATCTAGAATCATTTAGGATATTTGGAATATTGCAGTGTTTGGATTTGTGGCCAAAATTGCCACATAAATAGCATTTTATATAGCTCGACAAAGGAATATATGATGTGTGATTTCTTAAGTCACTTCTAATTTTCTTTACATACTTTTTGCATTCAATATCTCAATGTCAAAATTCAATGCATAGGTAACATTAACCATATAAATGATTTGTGTACTTGGTGAATGAATGTCTTATTTGTTTTATTTCTTAAGGGAGCCTTCTCATCTGTTACATATTCTACTGATTATTCTTGGTTTGTTTGTTCTTAAAATATGCTGCCACATGTCCAATTTCATGGAAATAAAAAAAAATGTGATTTTTTTCCTAAGAACAAAGAATATCCTTTGAGATCTTCCAAATTTGTTCAACTAATTTTCAGGAGAGAATGATCTTCTTGCAATGAACCCCTTCTTCGTCTCATTCATTGGCTTTTGATATTGCTGCTTGTTTTTTTTTCTTATTTATTAATCATGTAGCTTTCCCCTTCTCCTATGACTATTTTTAGGAAATATTCATTATCATCTTTAATGTATGACCTTTCTGAGTACTTCATGGAGGAAACATCCTCTTCTAGCTACTTACACAACCTATTATTTTCATCCAACCATCTTCTAGATGAAATAATCTCAGACTCTAGACTTTCACATTGTATCTATTTATCCTTTAACTGGTTATTAATGTTTCGTTCTATTCTCCTTGCCTTTTCAAGCCATCTCTTCAAACTGACAATTTCCTCCTTGTACCAATGCTCTCTATCATCACATATTTGCACCAAGTTATTTATATCTTTGTTTTCATTATTCAATATTTCGATTTTAGTGAAGGTTATGTCAAGATTGGATTTTTCTTTACTTGTATTTTCTTCATAGAAATAAGGCCCATTCACATTATCAGAGACCAAATTTGACTTAATACTTTCCATTTGACAATAATTTTTCTTTATCTTATTTATATTCTCCTTCTTGATGGTGAAACTACTAGTGTCTCCTTCATGCATGAGATGCAATCTATCCCATATTTAATTTTCAAAATTTAAGTCGATTACGGTATCAAGATATTTATTATGAATACTATTAAACATACCACATTTTAACTTAGCATTCCATTGTTGTTATTGCGCGGAGGGGGATTATTTATAGTATCCATCACATAATAGTTTCCACACATTAGGTCCATAACCTATCAGTTCATATTTTACCTTATCTCTCCATTCAAGAAAAGTTTGTTCCACTCAACACATGTGCACTTTGATCTTCCATGACTCAAGAAGATCTACCTTCAAGATATTAGGCTTACACCAATGGAACTTGAATCTAATATCAATTGATGAAAAATTGACTAAACTGAGAGAGGGGGTGAATCACTATAGTCCATTCACGAACATTAAAATGTTTTTCTTTAACTCATTAACTGAAACATTACATGATAAACTTAACAAATAATGAACAAAAAATTGAATATGTGAACAAAAATTAATAAGCAAACCAACACATCACACGAGAATATAATAATAATGCATATTAAGACTAGGTTTAAGTGGAAACCCATAAGGGAGAAAACCATTATTTTATTATTGTCATGATCAAAAGGAAAGCTCCAAATCCTTATCACATATGATTTTATGTAGGCTCTAACCTATAGTGAGTTTCTACCTTAAATTTATGGAGGATGCAACATGCAAGGAAGATCCAACTCCCATATTTTTTATGCAGGCTACAACCCACAAGAGGCTCCTACATAAACAACCTCCAACCTAAGGCTAATCAAGCCACTACTTGAAAGGATACTACAATCCCCTGATGCAAAAAAAGAAACAACAATGTGCTGGTTTACTTGGTCATAAATTCTCCATCTCTCCATATTCATTTCTGCCTCTTATTCCCTTCAAATATGCTTCACATAAGTTCCATATGTGCCAGTTAATCAATGCAGAAAATATCAATTATCTCTCCCACATTCTCGAACTATCTAACCTCACAATGCGTTTCAAAATCACATATTTTATAAAGATAGTTTGTTGGTTGAGTTCATCCCAGATAGGAATATGAAGTGAATAGGCTTGATTCTTTTCCTTCCACTCATTCATTTCCAAAATCTTCATATCTTAAATATTAGACCACAAAAATAATTAGTCCATACAACATTAATTTCAACCACATGTAATGATTAAATTCATCAACCTAATGCAAACATAAAATAACAATATTTATCATTAATGCATCACAACAATATTCGCACCATATTTGTGTTTACCTTGGAGTCTTACTTTTTCATCACAACAATTCATCTTAGCAACAAAGTTAGTGTCACCATAATTCTTCATTCCACAATCTCTGCAACATTATCCAATCATATTCTAAATCCTTTACGATTTTACTTGCATCTAATCAACATTACTTATCAAAGCCATCAACAAAAGAATCAAGTCATCAACATGCCAACATATCCCCATGCCATATCACGTGGTGTTGCTCATTTTATTTTTTGCTACAACATATCTTCAATTCTCCTACATACCTTCCTTCCTATCTTTGCCTTGTTGGTCTTGTGCTACTCCTATGCCTTTTTTAGTCTTGTGCTACCCCTTTCTTTTATTCTCTTGTGCTACTCCTTTCCATGATTCACCTTTACTTTATGCTCCTTTGATTGGTTTCTTTTTTTCCTTCTTTGCCTTTGTGTTTTGCTTTTTCTTGCTTCTCCTTTACTCGTCACTCCTTTTCTTTTCTTCTCTTTTTCCTTCTTTTCCTTGCTTCTACTCCTGCATACCTTTCTGCTCTCTTTTTTCTCCTTTGCTTGCTAATCCTTTTCCTTGCTCGTATCCTATAGTTATTTTTACATCAATGACCACAATGCAAACATGATGGACTTCCTTTGAAACTAATACGAGTACTCTAGGAATTTGAGAAATGGGTAGTCTAATTTGTGGGTCCTATTAACCCACCAACATGTCATTCACGTGATATATATATTATCACTGCCATAGGGTGACTTATCACATGTGCTGAAGTTACAACAGTCAAATATTGCACTACAGAAACTAATGCAAGATTCATCCTCGATAATATTATCACTCGATTTAGGTGCCCCCAAAGCCTTAGTAGTGACTAGGGGACCCAATTAGTTAATGATATGGTCCGTTCATTACTACAAAATGTTATGATACAGCACCACAAGAGCAACCCACATCACCCTCAAAAAAATGGTATTGTGGATCTTTTTATCAAAATCTTAGATATGGGACTCACTAAGATATGCTCAGTAAATAGAGACGATCGAGATGACTGGGTGCTATCTACACTATGGGCTTAATATCCAACCTTCAAGTGCTTACACAAGTATATTCCCTTATATCTATTGTAAGGAAATATGTTGTAGTACTTTCCAAGTTTACCTTCCACAATATTTTTATTTTGTAGGAAACTCGCACGATAGAGGATGAATCAATCCAAAAATGGTTGGAAGAAATTTGGTAGCTAGATGAAGCTATATTTCTGGCAGACTTCCATGAAATTGTCAAAATTCAGAGTAGAAAATTATGGCATGAAAGGCACATAAAGTGGAAATATTTTACAGATGGCGGACATGTTCTGCAATATGACAATAAATTCTTAAATTTTCCTAGAAATATGAAAATTCATTGGTTATTACCATTCATATTTTTGGAAGAAAAAGTGTCAGGAGTTGTCAAGATCGCACAATTGGATGGAGTCCTACTACCTGGATGGTTTTATGGTGCATGCCTGAAACCTTTCCAAAAATCAACCAGTTCAATATCAAAATGATTTGATCTTGAGAAGGGGATGATAGGTAGATCTAGGTAGAGTCATTCAGTTCTTTTAGTTTTCAAGTTACTTCGGTCAGTCATTCCAGTCAGATTCATTCATGAATAACTTTATGTTAGTTCTTTCAGTTGAAAAGGTAGTTTCACCCCTCCTCAACCATTTATGGTCAAGACATCACACGTGTCAATTGCCGTATCCATAATTATTAGTAATAATTAATTATATTAGTTATAATTTGGGCTAAATCTCTCCCATAATATCTCTAGAAATATTTGTCCATCAAATTCTAGGAACTTTCCATCATAGCACCATAATTACCCATCATTCCCACTTCATTTTCCAATTTTTGCGTCATCTGAGTTAGGTCTGGCTAGAAATTATTATTTCTAGCATGGTTGGGACTGAGTAGGGAAAATTACAGTATTAATTAGTTAAGTGGTTAAATAAAAAATTTCGTGTCGATTATTTCTATTTAATTTTCATGGAAATGATTAGCTTCTCAATATCAAAAGCTTAGGTGGTTGGATTTCTAAGTTTGGAGTTTGTATCAAATTTCCCCTGTTCCTAGCCCAAGTTCAAGCCTCTAGTGTTCCTTGTGTATCACCCTCGCACTGCAGCCATGATGAAGACCATAATATTTTTCCCATGCATTGAGCCAGACTTAAGAATTACAAAAATTGAGCATATCTATGGAAAGAACGATAAAGTTGTGCTTGTAGACAATGATCTCTCAAACTCGTTCCATTTTCAAGCACTCAGGTGGGAAGTCTACACATAAATTATCATGAAGTTTGATGGAAGCAAGCCGATGAAAGTTTGAAAATATTTTAGAATACTATAGAGGTCAACACTATTGAATTTATAGGGTATTCCAATATTCAACAGTGCGGGAGAAACGATGAAATGCAAAACATTCTTCATTAACAGGATGCATGGAAGATATTTATGGCTCAACAAGGAATACCATATCCATGCCATTGACTTTAACTGAATTATAGGGGTGTCTGCTATTAGAGCCATGGTATCAAATTCATTTAAAAATACTTCTAAGCAGAGGAAAAAGATAGGGAATGACAATTGATACACCGGGCATGGTACCCAACGTGGGGGTAAAGGTGCCCTAATAGAACCAATTAAAAAGCCTAACATCAAATTGTTGTGTTATATGATTACTCGAAATCTCATTCGAAACTTCTAAAGAGGTGAATGCATATTGAATACTATTTTGGTTAAGGAAGGTTGTGTGAAAGGCACACAATTTAATTGGTGTATGTTTTCATTAAATTAATTTTTTGTTGCTTGTGAAGATGTCTATAAAAGGTCCACTCATTTTATATATGTATTTTGCATTGTCACCCTAGCTATGTGGAAATGGTTCCCACTAGAGGGGATATAGATGGTGATAGTTATTGAAGATCAACCTTTTGCACTCAGGTATTTACCATGGAAGGCCTTCGGGGACCCCAGCAACAAGGAAATCAATGAGGCATATTTTTCTGAATGGTACAAGAAATTTTTTTATGTCACCAAGGCTAGACAAAGAATCAAATGTCACACCTTGATGAGTACTTGTGAGATATTTGGTCTGGAATAAGTCATGGCAGCACTTGGGTTTGACCTAAATACATCAAATATGACACATTTCAGATGCGGGCCCAAAATTTTATGCTATCAGAAGAAGCCTTCCATATCGAAGACTCTTCCTTGTCGAGAATTTATAGAGAATTTAGGGAGGGGAACAATATATACTTGTTTATAGGGATAATGACTCAACCACTACATGGAGAAACCCCTTTATCCTCAAGGAAGCGACTAGTTGAGGAAACACTGACTCCAGTCATAAAAAATATTGAGAAATGCATGCAGTCTGCAAATGAAACTCTAGAGAATGTTGGGGCTTTAGTAATTCCTTTTCCTACCTTTTCTGAATTTTTCAGTTCAATTCCACTTTTTTCTTTGACTTGTATCCCTACTATTTCTTCAATTACTTTAGTGGTCCTTCACTCTCATTCTGAACCATAATTCTGCATATACGAGCTCTTACCACCAAACCACCAATGGTTCACTGGAAAAGGATTAAAAACATCTCTACCCAAGTAATTGACCTTACCAATAAAGAACCTAAATATCACACCACCATTCCCATTAATGATGAGCATTCACCTTCCACTTTCACCACATCCCTAAGGTCGTGCAATCCCTCACCTCAAACAACCTCCACCTCCACCACTATCTCCAACATACTTCCATTTGGAGATCTGATTCATACTAAAACATAAATGGAGGTAGACTATGTTATCCACTCAGTTACCAAAATACAAATGGGACACTTACAACTCATCCTTTGAGCACAAAGTTTGTCCATACATCTCTGTGGTATTTACTATTTGAATTAAGCCCACTAACATTCATCGATCAGTTTATTGGCCCTCTGAATATGAATCCAGAAGCCATCCACATAGTGCCCCTACTCATTTATCTTGACCCCTCATCACCACCGCACACCACCCAGATTCACATTAGTTGTGACATTATTGAGCCTTCCCATAGAGAGGAATCAAACCATGCACAATCTGAGAAATTAGTTTCCAGCAGATAACCATTACAAATTCAGGTCCCTCAACCCTCTACCATGACCCCTGAGGACATCGTAGATTGGTCCTCAACTCAATTTATTAATTTCACTCAACTTGTTGCACACCATGTAGATGCTTTTCATAGCCTAGATAATTTTTTTTTGGATTAATCACATCATTAGGATTTGGTTGACATTGTATAGCATTCTGACAGCTAAACATAAACAAAAACAAAAGGATATTCTTTCCCTTGCTATAGAATGAGATCATATCCTCCAAGAGAAACATACTCTACATAATCAAGTCGACCAAATGACTGTAAATTTCTAGGATCTATAGCCCTTGGTCACAGAGATAGTCATAGATTCCTTGGAAGACTTCTCGTACCGCACTTTATTGTAATGTTGCGAACACATAAAATAAACCTACATCATCCTCATCTCGGCCAATAGAGAGCTTAAAAGAATTATTGCTTCAACTCATAGGGCGCTACCCGATCCTAATTCCCAATATACTAGAAATATTAAGCACAAATTCATAGAAGGGGCTTGTTTGAATGATTCTACCATTTTTGATATGGAGGAAGACAAAGGACTCTTAACACAAGTTCACAACTGGTTATTCTTCCTTGAAAGAATAAATCAACCCGTTTACCCCCTATGTCAATTGTCCAATCAGTTTTTCAACCATGCCATGGTCTCCAAGGACAAGGCCCAACATAAGGATATTTTGGCATAGGTGGATTCCCTCGAAACTGAAATCCAACAAATCGAGGATGAGTCAAGAAAGGACAAGCAACTTATTCATGACCTTAATCCATCAACACAAAATCACTTAGAGACTCTACAATATATCATCAAGGACACATAAACTCATTAGATACCCTCTTGTTGACATTCCTTGCACATCCTACCGATGAACTCAAAACATAGTTCCTCAATCAAGAGAACACTCTCACAAGATAATGTAAGGTGTCTCTCAAATATTTTACAAGGTTAAAAAATGCAACCATTTAGTTCGTCCTAGATTTGGGTCCTTCGTTTGAAGGAACTAGTCAAGGAGGAGCAGCACAAGAAGAAGCATTGCAATAGAAGGAAGCATGATTAGCACGACCAACACCACCAACATTGGAAAATGATTAAATTGGGGATCAGTCAATGGAATGTGTACGAGGCCTATTGGGTCCTTCATTTTGAGAGATAAGTTGTGGCATGTTTTGAATATTGACCACATTTTTCCCAAAGGTAACAATGTAGAAGTCATAGAACAAATATTTGGAGAAGGAGAACAAACCCACCAAAGACTAATAGTTGTGTAGGACTGACCAGAGAAATTGGAACTAAAGAAGTTGCGGCCACGCTGAAAGGAACGCTGACAGGTAGGCAACAAAGGCAATTGAAAGAGAGAAAAGGTAGACCATCTAAGGTAGAAGTAGAAGTATAATCGAGCACATTATTAATAAGGCTAAAGGGAATTTAAGGGGTGGTAGAGAGGAGTACACCTAAATGTTGTCACAGAACCTATTGAGCCCACGCTATTCTATATCATCTTTCTCAAGAAATATATTTTTGTGTTAGTTTTTTTTCCGTCACCAAAGATTTTTTTCCCAATATCAATGTAATGTTATTGAATCTACTGTAAGAATTTATAGGGTTGCCTTGGAATCTTCATGTGTGATTTGATGTGACCTTTTAAAATTTTATTATGAATTCACATCAATAATAGACTTTATTTCTAAATGATTGAGTTGTCTTGATTGCACCTTTTATGTTCTTGTTCTGGGTTTACTAGGCATTCATGGACTCCCTGTGTTTCTTCCAATACCAGATTCCAATCCCTAACTAGGTAAGGTCATGGCACGCCTCGGGTAAGATGCCGTATTATTCCTGAGTATGTTGAAAATTTTGGCATTACGCTAGGCTATGACAGAGCTTTTGTTGGCCCCTACTCATGAACCTAGGGTCTCAACCCATTCATAAATTTTCCACCAAAGCCTACTTCCCAAGTAATATAGTCCCACAAGTAATAATATCTCTTCAATATCCCCCAAACAAATGTTTAAGAAATGAAAAAATTTAAAGCCATTTGGGCATAGGATTGAATGTTGTGTGATAAACATCATATATTGTTATATATAACCCCAAAATTTTATTGGTGAATCTAGGTTTGAATCTTTGCTTAAGTCACATTAACCAAGTGAAGCATTTCAACCCCTTTTTCAAAATTAGTTCTTAGTAACAATTTTCCATTTCTTCAAAAGAATATATAAATCCCAAACTAAAATTGATCCCTATTTTAACAAGGATGGTATTATATTTTTATTCATGTATCTCATTTACCAAACATTTAAATTATTTAAATCCAATGTCATGTAAAATGGATTGCGAGAAGAGAATGAAATAGATTTAAGTGATTAGAAAATAATAGGTGATAAGAATAAAATTAGAAGATTTGAAGAGTTTAAGAAATAATCCAGTGTCTCAAAAATCAGAAGAGGATGAAGATCGATCAAAGTTGATGAAAAAGGTATTGTATAATAATTTCCAAGGTTTTTGAATTAAATACTAATATAAATTGAGTTTAAATTCCTATATAGGAAGTCTAAATACACATTTTGAGAGGGAATTATTACTAACTTAATGATATGGAAAATCTTTTGAGTTTGAGAGAATGGGAGATTCTTGAAAAATCAAGCTAGTGATTACCAACTTGAAGGGGCAAGTTTAATTCATGAGATAAAACAATATATATGTCTATAAACTTATACAAATTTAATCAAATATAAGATAATGTGTAACTAAACAACCATAAAATACATAAATACACACTCCATGATACAATAAAGAACCTATTAAACTACTTTTAAGTTGTTAATATTTAAAAGCCTATTATACAAATATCAAATTAGTTGAATTTTTTTCATTAGAAGCACCATATCATTTATCATTTTAAAACATTTAACTAAAGTTACCATAAAACAATAGTAACAATAATTTTCTTAAAGGAAGAACTTATCATAAATACAAAGAATTTGACAATTCCAAAAAACAAGTGGAAATGTGGGATGAGAAGTATGAGAAGGCCAATGAAATTTTTGATAAGGAAACGAAAATATATCAAGAGATAGAGGTTTTAGTGGATTTATACAATGGGGAAGATACTTCAATGTCTTATCAACAAATAGTGTACATTATTATCATTTATGGTGAAGAGGGGCATAAATGATTTCAGTGGCTTTTTGGGAAAATGTACATGGAAATTTTAGCTCAACAACTAAGTAGGGAACAAGGATGGGTAAGAGGATTTTAAAAACTATCTTTCTACAAGGAACCTTTCTTTCTACGCATGAAAAGTTGGATATCCAATGTATTTTAGATTTTCAATTATTTTCATCAAATGTTGACAAACTTTAAAATAAGGTTCATATTTTTTACTTTTGAACCATAGTTCAAAATATATTTCATGATTACATGTTGAGAAACAACTAGATGAATCTAATCGACATTAGATTTCCACAGTCTAAAAAGATTAACATTGAAAACATTTCTAACATCTCATCAATGTGTGCATGCTAATTTATATATTTTGTATATATTATTTATGAATTTAATATTTATTAATAACATGAGCCTTCCTTGGAGAATTGTAGTGATATGCAGTAATACACTCCTTTTTGTGCAAGTAGGAATCTACACCACACTTTGAATGTCTTTAAAAAACTTGTTCTCCTTAAAAAATTCTCATAACCTTAATGTGAGAATTGAAATAAGAAACTTGTGAGCTTTTCAAAGGTATGGATCATCATTTACAATTCAAGGAAGCATTAAATGTTATACATGATTATGGACATCATGAAAATTTAATGTTGTTATATATGCTTAACAAATAATGTCTTCCGAACATGCACATTGGAAGGAGGGATACCCTTTCTCCTTATATATCTTGACACATTTTCTCTCTTTTAAATCCTAAAAGGATACCAAACATCAATCAAACTAATGTTTTCAGGTTTTGGAGCACCTATTTGACAACCATTTTTGCTAATCCCTCTTGTAAATAATTTTCCATGAATTGTATTTCATGTAAATAATATATGGAAATTATGTTATAGTGATTTTCATTGGTTAAATCACATCCTTAGTTTCTATGGGTTATCATAAACTATTACAATCCTAAGGTGGTTCACAATTTGCATGAATTGAAGTGGTTTCAGAAAATTCCAATAAACCATGGTTTCAAGTGGATTTCATTAGTTGTTGTTACATATCAATTTTTAACTACATGGTACTACTTTCTATGCTTATTTTATCTTTATTTTTTCATTTTCCATTTTCCTCATGTTTTCAATGATATTTCCTAATGCATACAATATGAAGCAAGTAATATGAGAAGTGAGACAACTTCAATTACATATATTTGCATGAATTTCTCGAAATACATTATCTTCCTATTCTCCCAATGTTTGCCATCTTTTTATCATCCTTTCTCTAGGTTTTTCTCGTATTTACTCTATGGTTGGACTTTTATTTCCTTTTCTAGATCTAAATCTCCTATTTCCCATGTTTTTTGTGAATTCTTGTGTAATTTTCACACTCTTGTATTTCTATATGAATAAATGTTTTTTATTTTATCTACATTTGAATTTAGTATTTTTTCTTTTTTTGGGTTGATAGTAGGTGCTCAATTGAGCTATAATCTCAATCGAGCTACTAAGTTTTATCATTCTACATAAATGGCATTAATAAATTTGGTAAGAGGTTGGTGGGTGGTTAGACTTTTAATGGCTCGATCAAGCTGCTGGTTAACCACCTACAAAAATCATTTGAGGGTTTCTTTAACACTAAATCGAGAAATTCAAATTTTGAAATTAATTACTCCATAGAGTATTTTAAGTGCTTGATCAAGATCCGAAGTCCTAAAAATAAAAAAATTTAGCATCCCTTCTGCATATTTCTTTGCAACCCCATTTTGTACCGTAGTTGATTTAGGGAAAAATTTGTCCTTAAGTGGAAGAGTTGATCATGTTGGATTCATGAAAGAATAATCTATCTAATGGAATGTGAGTTTGAAACTTTGAAATTCATATTATATTTTTCGTCTAATTTATTTTAAACATAATGCTTGAATATTTTTTACACAGTTTCAAAGGGGCTAAATAGAAAATCAATAACATAAAACATACATAGTGTAAATTTTTTGAAATATACCACTATATTATTTTACAAGTCCACTTCTAAAGGGTAATCTTGGTTTTTCAATTTATTTAAATACTTGAAAAAAATATTACGCGAACATGTGTCTCCAAAATGGAATTGAAATATTACTTCACTAACTTCGCAAAATAATAAAAAATATAATTTTTCATAAAAAAAATATTTTCTTTTAGTTTGAAAAACTTACCTCTCTCTGTGTAGATCATGCTCATATATATATATATATATATATATATATATATATATATATATCGTACAAAATTTATACTAATTCATGTTACGTGCACACATGCATACCTCTTAAGATCTGGGAAAATTTGTAAGGACAAGTATTGCATTTAATACAAAATTGAGAGATTATACGACACTAATTTGTTTTCCAAAAAATTTATTAGGACAAAAAATAATTCTCCACATATTATCCTTTTACCATGAATCAAAATTCACAATTCTTATATGAATTTTGAGGGCTTCAATTCGATAAAAGAGTAAAATTTTGAAATTTCATTGCCACATTTGCCCCAAAAGTGTAACCCATCTTCATGCATTCACCCATGGTCTTTCCAGTCATAGTATCTTCCGACATTTTGTTTATATTTTCAGAAATAGTATCTTCCAACATGTTATCCTCCCAGTCAGAGTAGCTTCCAGCGTTCCTAGAATGATGTTTGGATGACCATCCTTGGGTTGTATTTTGTGCTCTCCACGAGGTTTCTTTGAGGGGAAAACAGACCATGTATATTGTTATCAGTCATATGTTTTATGGGGATTATACTCACACATATTTTATATGCATGATATATGTAAACATCATTTTATTTTAATACAAATTTGTTAGTTTTTTCTTTCCTGGAAATTATTCTAATTTCCTTATCACACAACAATTTATCCGTAGAGTTTGAAGTAATAAAATTTGTAATATAATATTTAAAATAATATCTTCCTTTATCACCAAAATTTTAACCAATATCAAGCATCCTTATGCCATCCTCACTCGGGTCAAAGGCGGTTTTGGCTAGATTTTGAAATAATGTTAGAAGCCTCTTGTCTTCCATATTGTTTAACCTCTTCCTATACATCAATAGATAGTCATAACCATTCTCTCAATAAGGGAAAGGCTTTCGTCGATGAGGAGGGTGAGAAAGGGTGTATTTCCTTTGATTCTTATATTATAGGCTATAAATTTCTTTTATATACGTTATATATCTATAAGTAAATCTCTATAGACATTGCATCCCCAAACCTCACATCTATATAAAATAAAAAAAAGAAACAAGAGTCTCAAAGAGTGGTTTTTTATCCCATATCCAAATATATAATGATTTACAATTGTTTTCATGTCCATAATAAATATTTCACCCTGTTTCAATACTTTTCTTAATGCTATAATTATAGTGGGTTTTGCGAGAGACATTGATTCGAAGATAATTTTAGGAAGCAACTTCCTTCAAGTTGTTGTTATCATATTCAAAAGTACAATATGTGTCTTTTTGAATTAATTTATCACGACTTAAATTTTGTTAGTATTAGCAGTATTACACAATTCTTAGTTTTTTTATAAGATCAAAAGGACTCCTTTACAAGACAAAAATTTAATTACCATAAAGAAGAAGACTGATGACTATACTAGTTAGAGTTGGGCCAACACAACCTACTTCTTCCATACATTCTTCTAACATATTGAAATGCATATACCAAAAAATATAAGGGACAAGGAATACCTTTGTTTGGCTCTAATATTGTGGTTAATTTAATTTTACTAGTCCTTAATTACAATAACATTGTCATACAACCTTGTCATAGAAACTCTCAACTTAAAATAACATGTATATCTTCTAGCAGATTCCAAAGGTTTGTCATGGGAATAGTGTTAAAATATTTTCTACAGTCAACAAATAAAATAGGACATTAGTTTTATTATTGTGTAAATCCTCCATAATGATCCTAAGAGTAACAAGGTGGTCTAAAATTGAATGGTATCTCGTAAACCTAGCTTGGCATTTAGTTTCTTTTTCATCATTTTCTAGCCAAAAGCTAATTTTTATTTTTAAAATATTTCATACAAATTAGCCAAAATAAAGCTAATCATAATGATCATAGGGATAATCATAATGACTTTATAATAAGAGGGGATTCTTTTATCCCCAATTTTAAAATTCGGTACAATTAGACTTTGCATCCATGTATTAGTAAAGACCTGCTTCACTACCAAATAAAATAGCTTGTGAGTGTCGAGGATGAGGATAAGCTTTCAAATTTTAAAAATTTTAGCTTGATATTCTTTTATTTCCATAACATTTCTAGTTGCAAACTACTTAACCCAAAACTCTATATTTTCTAAAGAAATTGTTTCACCCTATACATTAACCTTTGAAATGCTTTCCATGGTGTTAGGTGGTTTATAAAAAAAATTAAGGTAAAAATTCCATTGATTTAAGGGAATCATATTATTATTTTTAATTTTATGAATTATAATTTTCCTCCAAAACCTCCTAGGATCCAATTTAGAAATTTGCAACAAATGATCTTTATTTCTATTAATATAATTTTTTTCTTCCTTTTTAATAATGGATTTATATGTATTTATCATACTAATTTTGAAAGTTTCATCATGAGCATCTGTAAATACTTCATAAAAGTTTTGCACTCCTTATAATACCAAGCATTGGTAGTTCTATTATTCTTTCTATAAGAACCCTCGATAGAAAACTTGTTAATCAAAGTATAGTGAGTTTCAATACAATTATGATAGATATATTCAATTTTATCCTTATAATTTAGGAGGATAAAATCCCTATTTAAGTCCTTTAAGAAAATATCTACTTTACTTTTATTGAAAATTAGTTCCTTTTCATTATCAAGATTTTTCGTTTATGGGGCTTTTGTACATGACAAAATTTTGACTTAGGGTCAAAGGTTTATGTCGAGAGTCAAAATCATGGTCATTTATCAGGTCAAAATTAACTATTTGGTTTGAAATATGGATATAAAATATCATACAATCCACTATTTTCGAGCCCATGATTACTAGTCATTGAGCTAGAGTTTGACCACTTCATTACACAAAGCTTGAATAGTTCAGTATCAAACAAATTCTCAATTAAGTATTCCAATTTTCTTTCTATTTATTAGTTAAAGAAGTTTCACATCCAACCATAAATAATTAGAATTGAAATCATTGGTTAAATAATTACTTGATTAATTACAACTCTAGCATTAAAGTCTCTTAACAAAAATATATTACCTTCCTTCATTAAATTATGACATTTATAATAATAATAATGGATTGTTAAATATTTTGAAATAAGAATATAAAATAAATTTAAAATAATTTAATGAATTACTTTGCAATTAGTTTTATTCTATTATTTTTTCTTGTTAAATAAAGACACGTATGCTAGTGGATATAATATTCTCTTTCTTATAAGGGATTCGACTTCATATATTTTAATGTTTAATGATTTTTTTAACTTTATTTCATAATTATATAAAAAGAAGTGATATACATTCAATTCAATTTAATTGGAAATGAAATGTATTACATGTTATAATGAGTAAAGAAGGAAATAGTATTAAAAAAATTATAATATAATTATAATTTTTCTACTAGCTTGTTATCAGGGAAACCGGACTCATAGCACAAGCATGTTTCCTTAAGCCATTTGACTAGCACATGAAACTTTTTTGATGTAGAGTCGAACCAAAGTGAGAATTATGGTCATGGTCATTTGATAACTACAAAGCTGGAATAGTTTAATACGAAGGAAATTGTTGATTTATTATTCCAATCTTTTTCTATATAATAGTTAAAGGAAGTCCTCATCTAATTATAAAGAATTAGGGTTGAAAACATTGTTTAAAGAATTACTTGATTAATTACCACTCTAGCATTAAAATCTCCTAATAAGAAGATATTATCTTCATTCATTAAATTGTGACACTTATATTTATTAATTGTTAAATATTTTGAAACAATAATATAAAATAAACTTAAAATAATTTAATGAATTACTTCGAAATTAGTGCTATTCTATTATTTTTACTTATTAAATAAGACACATATGCTAGTGGAAATAATATGCTCTTTCTTATAAGGGATTCGACTTCATATATTTTAATTCTTATTAAATTTTTAATTGTATTTTCTAATTATATAAAAATAAGTGATATACATTCATTTCAATTTAATTGGAGATGAAATGTATTACCTGTTATAATGAGTAAATAAGGAAATTATAATAAAATTAAATTATATGTGAATCAGTAATGTATTAAAAAAAATTATATAGAGAGATTTGTACTATTTTTCGTAAAAATTATAGAAAAAACAATTTATTTTTAGTAGCTCGTCATTAGGGAAACTAGAGTCTATGTTTCCTTAATCCATTTCACTAGTTCAAAACCAATAACACGATTGAGAAAAATTAATATTTTGATAAAATCATGTGATTTCCAATAGAATATTTACCTATATCTATCCTGAGTAGAAATATTATTGGTCATTATTATTTAAAAAAAAAACATCACTCTAAACATTCATACTATGGGAAATCTTTACTATATGGTATTAAGATCAACCATGTAATCAAAATTTTATAAATATACATTAACAACTTCTTTGCCATGAGATAAAATTTGTTCTCAAATGTATTCATTTGGAGATGAAATTCATCAATGCTGAGAATAATTTATTGTTGGAATTTAGATATTTCAACTAACATGTTTCCCGCAATTGACTTGATATACTAGTACCAATCTGTAGTATAGAAAGATCTCTTTTTATTGGTAATAGAAATACCTACGTCAAGAACCCAATGCCCTATATTTTTCCACTTCATCCTCCTTCTCTACATTAATTTTTGATTTCCCAATGAATTAATGTAGTATTTTCCTAGTAAGTGGCCATATACCTCTACAATTCCGACGGAGCCCTTGAGAAAGGGTGTTTCCTTCTTCGTCAATGTACACAATTATTATAGAAATACATCGATCTTGACATGAGTAGAGGAAGGGGAAATACAATAAGACAAATAGAAGGAGAGTCAGTAACAAGATTTGATAGACTAAGGGGGGACCAATCAAGTTATTCATCAAGAAATGTTGGTCAATACAAAAGGAAATAGGGATAAGGAGAGTGTGATGAAAAGTAAAGAGTGAACGTAAAATCCAAAAGGATCGAAAACAACATACAAGGGAGGAGGAGGGATGTGGTCTTATCTTGTATTTCTTATAGATAAATATTTACTTAGAAAAAAACAACAATAAGAAACAATATATGAAACCAAACGAGAAAATAAAATAGATGTTGGCACCAAATTACTAAACATACCAAATAAAAACTAAATATAATTCCATCAAACTTGGAGTTTGAATCCACTACCTTTGTTATAGGGCTTCGTATAATATTTGAAGCGAAACTATGCTATGGATGTTATAATTATTGTGGGTCGGGGGGGCGTGGGGGGGGTGGTTGATTAGTATTTTGTGATATTTCAACTTTTACCCAGTTTTCACTCTTCTAGAAGTATATTGTTAAAATAGATTTGTGCATAGTAAGATAAGACATGTAAACCATGAGCATCATGTAATCATAAATGCATATGAACCATAAGAGCATAACATATCAAAGATTCATCATCCATATAATCACATACAGACTCTCGATTTGAGGTGCAAAACCTTACTAGGAAAAACCACCATGGTTGTTGTCTTCATCTTCTTCTTATTAATATTTAGAAAAATATTATTTTACCTTTTAAATTAGCACAAGCTTCTGCCATTGCATAGGCTAGTACCTGCTAGAGGCCACTACCTCCAATAATTTCTCCAAATACCCCCTGATCAAGTTCTTTGTCCACCACTAGAAGGAAGCTTCCACTTCATGTAAAAGTTCTTCAACCACCACTAGAAGGTAGATACAATTCCCTTACTAGAGACTCCAAACCTTAGACTTCTTGTGGGCCTCATTTCATATTATTTCGCAATAGATGCACCTACAACAAAATCATATCCTATAGGCCACGCTTGATCGAATTTTCAAACTAGACCCATTGTATACTTTTTTTGCTCAATAAAAAAAAAAAAAAAAACCTTTGTACTACTTAACAACTAAATACTCAAACTATTTGCAACTCAAAAATAAATACCTACAAAAATCCTCAAATAAAAATATAATTCAAAGTCTCTACTCATACAATTTATACTCAATAAATCAAAATCACTACAATATAAATTCCCATAAAATATCAAACTACCTTCACTAATAAATTAGAAACATATAACCATAATATGAGTCTTGACAATACAAAGCCATCTCACTCAGTGAGAAAATTGTAACTTTTCCAAACCCTATTGGAAAAATTCTCGGCATCAACTCTAGTAGCATCACCACTCTCTCAACCATACAATCCTTCATATATCACTACCTAGAAACATACCACCATGCACTAGACATATGATAATACATATCTACATATAATAACACGAACAAAAAATTTTCAAACCCTCACTCTTACATACTCAACAATAAACAAGGTACATAACATATTATCAATTTAAGGCACATCATATCCTGACATTATCAACATAAAAATGGAATTTATGAATACTACCATAGGCTCTCTACTACACATTCTCTTCTTAAGCTCCCTACAATCATTATATCACACCATGACATGGGATCAACCTTTATATGTTATGCTACTCTATTTCTAGATCAAGTATTTTTCATATTATGAACCCTTTCCACGCAATCAAATGACAACTTGTTGAGGAGGTAAATCCCCCACGATTGCAGGCGATCCCTACTAGCCTGCATCGGGTCTAGCAACAATCAAACACGCTGCAGTCCAGGTTCCTAATTGTAAATAAACCGACTTGCGAGGAAGGCTTACCTGGAATCCAACGCTGTCGTTTGTAGAAGAGGTGGTGCTCCCGTTCCTTTGCCCTGGCAGATCACAATCCTCACGATCTTCGTGATCGGACACCTGCACATGCAAGAAACAACACAAACGCAAGCATAAAATCCAGTATATACAACTATATGTCAGTCGAAGAGGACATAACTCATGAACATGATCAATAACAAGAGTGGAACCATAACCAATAGTCGCTTAATATTAATGAGTCAAAAAGAAGAATACAACCAAAGCTTCGACGCCGAATTCTCCTTTGGCGGGTCGTCAGCAGAACATGTCTCGATAAAGCTTGTCAAGGATGGGACAAGCCTCTCTCTCCGGATACTTGGCAATAGTCTCCTTGCTTGGATTTGGCCTTAGGGAATCAAGAAGGCTCTTGCAGCATAAGGATATGAAATCTCTTGGGAACTTGGAGATTAGCTTGCCATGGAGATGAGCAAGCTTTTATAGAAGGAGGAAGGGAAGTTGGGATCCCTATAATTATGGGATTGGCCCTATCATCAAGGAAGCTTCCATGAGAGGTGGCAAACCACTTCCTCTCTATGGAAATCCGTAGCCAAACCACCCAACTCAAGATAGATATCAGTGCAAGAATTTGTTAGGATGAAACTTCCGCCTTTATTTTTAAAAAACACCTCTTAATATGGTTGGCGCGGGTGCGGCTCTATGACAGAGCGCCAATTGGCGCGCCCTCTTTGGAGGATTTGCCCCCTTGGCGCGAGGGCTGAACTATGGAACCGCGCCAATGGAAAAAGAGCTATTTTTAGGGTTTTTTGCAGGGAGATGTCTTCAGGGCAATGAAAGCTCATCTTCAGAGGGATGCAATGAAATTATTTTCAAGTCTTGTCTCTGCTCACAGGTCATGGAATGAGCCCTCCAATGTGCGGGATGGGGATTGTAGGGACGGTGACAAATTGCTGTGTAACAGATGCCCCCTAAAGCATGAGGCCCGAAAGAGAGAGAGAGGGGTGAAATGCTTTACGAGAACATGCCGACCGAAAACACCGCCATCGGAAAACCTGCGGAGCGAAGTACAACTGATGTCTCAGATACATGATATATATGCGTGGTATGGGCGCAGCCATCCATAACAGAGTGTACAATAATCTAGATCCAAGGCATGGACGCAGCCATCCAGAGAGGATCGATAAATAGACTCAGGTATGGTCGCAGCCATCCAATCAGTGAGTCATGTAAATAATCATAATAATCCACAAAATCGCAGCCTGGATTACAACAAACACAATCCAAGGTCTTGCGCTCCATCTCGACCTGAACAAAGTACAAGTTCAAGCATGCGAATATGTGAGCTAAAGTCGAACATGCAAGAACATCGTCTGATTACCAGCCAATGATGAAAGCTGTTAACAGACGCGAGAGGAACCACCAATAATGACAATGGCCCTCAAGGTACTATAGGTACAATCTACGGCGTGCGAATCAATGAGCTGGTGTCGAACACCCGTAGAATCACTCGATCGGAGGCCAATAATGAAAACCTCACGTCGAATGCGACGAACCTGCCATTGAGGCATGCAGGCTCCAAGGTACCATAAGGGAGTCTCTAGATCAGCTTCCCGGATAATGAGCTGAAGTCGACAGGAAGTGACCTTGATCGAAGGTGGGCCATAATTTTTCCCACATCATCGACACGAGACAGAGGAACATGATGTTTTTGTGAATCAGGATCATATGAGAATCAGAGGAAGGTTGATACTTGCAGAGGTCAACTTCTCTTGAACATGTAAACGACACGACAGTGGACTTGGCAGTATTTGACATCAACGGATCAGAGGTCATGGTGACGAGGCAATGAGCAGATGAGAGGTCAAAAGGGATTATCCAAACCCATGGAGGCAAGTGAAGAATGAGATGAGATGTCCCCAACCCGACACGAATGCAGACAAGTGCCATGTTCAAGAGCGACATACTGTCGACACGACAATGATGCTGGTTCCATTTTCCCCCACCATTTCTGGTGAGTACCCCAATTATTTTTGATAACAAGCTTGAAGGGGATAACATATGCTTGTAATATAAGTCCGCCCTTTGGGCGAATCCATCCTAGTACATTTAACGAGCCCTAGGAAGGAGAAACTCGAATAACGTCATTTCGACTGAATCCGATGTCATCAGGGTTTAACGAGTCTGACAAAGGAAGAACTCGGCGTCTTTTCATATTTAGAGAGTTTGAAAAGACAGCAGAAAAGTAAACTCCAGCGGTCCCTTTTTGTAGATAGTTCCTCGGACCCGAAAAGGTAGAAAACAATATCCGAGAAAACCTCCTAGTCGCGATAGGCTAGGGTATTCCTTTTTCGTAAATAATCCATCCCAACCCGAAAAAGGGGTAAACGTATACTGGGTAGATGTCGATTCGTGTCCACTTTAACGAGATCGAAACGACAAGGGCCTCGGCAATCTTTTCATGTTTAGAGAGTCAGAAAAGAGCTGAAAGATGACTCCAAAGTGACTTTTTCGTGTATTTACTGAGTCTGAAAAAGTATAAAATACAACTCATTTCACCGTCTAAGTCACGTGAAAGACCTGTTGCTGCACAAAAAGGCAAGTGTAAAACCCATTTTCGACAAAATATATTAAAATATTCAGAAAAATAACTTTCAAGACCTATTTTGAGTTCAAAAAGTTATAAATATGTCAAATGGTAAAAATAAAATTACTTTTTACTTTTTACCTCACCGAAGAGCAGCAGTGGTCCATTTTGTGTGCGAACTTCTGACAGCGATTGCGACCGATCCGGGCTACCATTCAGATTCCCGTCAGTTCCAGGTAAGAGGCGCTTCTTTGTACTCCATTTCAATCCATTTTTTAATAGTTTTCCATCATGCATTAGATTTCTGTGGCAACTTTTTAAATTTTTAGGGCTCCGCTCATTGGCGCGGGTATCGGGCACGGACCCGCGCCAATGGGCTTTTATATGCAAAGGGCTCGCGCCAACTGGCGCGACTGTTCAGGAAACAGCCACGCCAGCGGCGGAACCCAAATTTCCGCCTAAAAATTCGATATTTTAATCAATTTGGATGAATTTTGAAGCTCATCAGAGATCTAATTAAGGGTTTGTGACCATGTTGATGCAGGAAACCGAGCAAAATGGTGATTGAGTGGAAAGAGAGAGAGCACGGTGAAGAGGATGAACAAGCCATGGAAAATGAAACTTGCATGAATGCCCTCAAGAACTGTGGGCTAAAAAAGTTCTTCCTGACACCTTGTTTACGAGCTCAGCCTGAGCTTCTACAGTACTTGATCAATATGTGGGACGCAGATGAACAAGTATTCAAGTTGCGGGATCAAGTGTTAGAACTGGAGGTTGCTGACGTGTACTTCATAACCGGACTATCGCGCAGAGGTCCGGTGCCCATATTGACAGGGAGCAGACCGTCTGGTGAGAAGATGGAGCAAGTGATGGCACGAGTGTGCCGAGGGGCACAACTGGGATCAGGAAGTGGAAAGGTGGACATCCATACTATTCTTGATCTAGCACTGAGAGTGGTGTTGCATACCATCACGCGGGCTGCGGGGTCGCAGGCACCGCATGAGGCCACAAAGGCCCAACTCTTTCTGGCCTCAGAGTGCATGACTCCCCTATTGTTTGACTAGGCCACAGCAGTGACGATAAACATGAAGAGATAGCTCACGAAGTGCAAGCAGGCCAAACTGAAACAGTTTGGCTACGGTTCCATCCTGGTATCGTTCATTCTGGAACGATTACCAATCTTCCAGGGCCAAGGGGCCATAGTAGCTGAGCCGATTCCACGAGAGCCGAGAATGGCTCGCTGGGCAGCACTGATGCCCAGAGCTGGAGGAGGCCAACAGATGTCCTGGAGGCCGGAGTTTTTTGGGTGGTTGCGGCGTCAGTTGATCGTAGTGGAAGACTGGCCATATGCAGGAACCGATTTCACTGGAGACCCAGATCTCCCACTGCCGGAAGGAGATGATTGGGATGAGGAGTTGGGTATGATATCTTCTCTTTTTTATTTTTATGATTTATGGTTTTTTTTTATTAATACATGTCCAACCTGACATACTTTATATGTATGCAGACGTGGGCCCAGAGAGACCAGCCGGTATGTCTCCTATCGCGCGAAGGACTTTTCCCGCACTTGATCCTCAGGCAGAGGGTGCAGAGGGGGGGGGGAGTTAATCCAGAATCTCGAGGGCATCGCCCGAGGGATCCCAGACTATGCCCGGCTGGCGGATGTACCGATGGCGTACCAGAGACATACGGTGGGAGTGCCTAGTCGCCTCCACCGACTTCTGAGACGCTTAGTGCGTGCAGTCACTTGTTATCATGAGCACCATGCGGATTAGACTCCTAGGGCTTTTATCATGCATATTTTTTGAGAGACATGTCGTCTCCGGATGTATTAAGACGAACATATATATTTTTTGATTCTATGCGATGCACACTATGTAAACATTTCGATATCTATATATATACATATCTATTTCTGGATGGATTTTCCTTTTACATGTGATGATGATTTACAAATTGCGCAAATGTTTATCTAACACCAAATTAGCTACTCCATCTGTTAATGTATTCATATGCCTGGGCATATGTTGGTATGTAATATAGTCAAAATTTCTTTCCAGTAAACGAATACGCAGATACAGACGTAAAATGGATGGGTTTCTGACCGAATAATGACCGTTCAGTTGTAATACCACAAGTTGTGAGTCTAGATACACAAGCAATTCACGGATACCAAGGTTTACAGCCTCAGTTAATAATTCTAATACAACACTATATTCCGCGATGTTATTTGTAGTACGTCCCAGACACACACCTTGCAGGTTGACCAACTCACCAGCAGGATCATAGATTACCCAGGCTGCCGAAGACAGGTTCCTGGTACTACGGGAGGCACCATCCGCGAAACCAACAAATGGACGAATGGACATCTGCACAATCAGGAAGACCTGATCAGCAGAAAGATGTTTACATCGCACACCACACCACACATGCACACAGATGAAAAAATCACACCTATGTACACACACCACACCAAAAATGACTTTAAGCGTAGTATTTTTTCAGGTACAGCCCATTCCTGGGCTGCGCCAGCGGAACTCCTTCATAATATATAAGCTCATAAGCCCCATTCTTCAAAACGCGTTTTACTATGTAGGGCCCATGCCACATAGGTTGGAACTTGCCAGCCCCAAGCTTGTCATGTGCTTGATCGTACAGGAGGACAAGGTCCCCTTCGACAAAGGAACGAGGGGAAACTGATTGATCGAAGTGAGATTTGACCCGCTTCTTTTGTGCTTCAATCACCAAAGTAGCTAAATGGCGGTTTTCATCTAACCGTTCCAGATACAAAATACGCTCTTCCTCAGCAGAAGTGTCGGGTAGAAGTTCCACAACTAATTTCAATGAAGGAATCTCGCATTCAACTGGAAGAGTTGCTTCCAGACCATACACCAATTGAAATGGTGTGAATCTAGTTGCACTCTTTGCAGACGTCCGGTATGCCCATAGAGCTGAGAACAGTTGGAGGTGCCAATTGGATTTGTGGATACCAACTGTTCGTTGAAGCATAGTGACCAGAACCTTGTTCACTGCTTCAACCTGGCCATTTTCCTGAGGGTAATATGGCATTGAGCTATCGTGGCGTAAGCCCAACTTTGAAGTCAGCTCGGCCATCATATAATCTCAGAAATGAGTACCATGGTCAGTAAAAATGGCTTGCGTGACCCCGAAACGTGCAATGATATGGTTGAATATGAATTGGGCAGTTGTCTTACCATCGGTAGCTAGTGTAGGCATCGCTTCGGCCCACTTGGTGAAGTAGTCGATAGCAAAAATTATATACGCATGCCCCCCGGCCGAGTGAGGGTTACATGTCATAAAATCCACGCCCATTTCACAAAAGGGCCGATGGTAATAACAGGATGCAAAGGGAGAGGCAGTGCGCACATCTTGCGCTGAAACACCTGGCACGCGTGACATTTACGGACTGCAACGATACAGTCTTTGAATATTGACGGCCAGAAATAACCTGCTCGCAGAATTTTCTGGGCAGTAGCATATCCGGACATATGTCCACCACAGGCGCCACTGTGGCAGTCATTTAGGACCCTTTCAGCCTCTTCCAAGGTTAGGCACCGACGGAGCACCGAATCTACTCCAACATGGTATAAAGTATCTCCTACGATGCGGTAGCATTGAGACTGATGTCGAATTTGACGTCGGACATCTTTAGTCAACTCAGACCGAAATGTGGAGGTCTGAAGATACACAATTATGTCGCCATACCAAGGGTCGCGAGTACTGATGAGGAAAAGAGTTTCGTCCGGGATATGATCCTCGGAGTGTGAAGGAGTGGTGAACTCTAAGTCAAACTCCTGCAGGATAAAAATCCATTTGGAGTATTTTCCCCCCAGTAATTGCCTAGAGAGAATATATGTCATGGGGTTGCAATCCGAAACCACTGTTATCGTACGCAACAGGATGTAATGGCGAAAACGTTGCACAACGTGTACTGCTGCTAACACCAACTTCTCGACATGAGCATAACGTGTTTCTGTATCGAGAATGTTTCATGATAGATAATAAACAACATGTTCATTACCATCATCATCATCCTACACCAGAACCATAGCTATGGTGCTAAACGCGGCGGCGAGATACAAAGTGAAATCACGACGATAGTCCGGAGGACGAAGCAAAGGAGCATTAACAAGTAACGTCTTCAGCTTCTCAAAGGATTGTTGAGAAATTTCGTCCCAATGGAAGGGAACGTTCTGCTTTAATAGGCGTGTGAATCCTTTGGCCACCTCTACGTAGTTTGGGATAAAGCGTCGAAGGAAGTTCGCTTTTCCCTACAGACTCTGCAACTGATATAACGAGGAGGGTGATGGGATTTTGATGATAGCCTCGACTTTTAAAGGGTCAAGGGGAATTCCGTCTTTGGATACTATGAATCCCAAAAGACGGCCAGAATCCACGCAGAAGACGCACTTATGAGGATTGAGCCTAATATTGTAGCGCCTACAGCGGAGGAAAATCTGGCGGAGGTGTTCAGGGTGATCCTCTCGCCCAGCTGAATGAGCTGGCAAGTCGTCCAGATAAGGCTGAACGATATGGCGAATGTCATGGAAAGCATAAGACATCGCACGCTGAAAAGTGGCTCCAGCGTTCTTCAAGCCGAACGGGAGCTTTTTATACGCGAAAGTACCCCACGGACAGATGAATGTAGTCTTATGTTGATCCTCAGGTGCAATATTGATCTGATTATACCCTGAGAAACCATCCATCAAGGAATAAATCTCACTTCCGGCACATTCGTCGATAATCTGGTCTATGAATGGAGTGGGATAGTTATCTTTTGGACAGGCGCGATTGATGTCGCGGTAATCAACACAGACCCTAATAGTACCCTGCTTTTTATCAACAGGAACAATGTTAGAAACCCATTCTGTGAGGGGGATGGGATAAATAAAGCCCGCGTTCAGAAGTTTTTCAACTTCTGCCTTAATTGCAGCGGCTTTCCGAGGATGCATGGGGCGTAAGCGTTGGCGCACGGGCTTCGCACCAGGGTAGGTTGGAATCTCATGCACTACGATACTGGGATCAATCCCCGGCATTTCCTCGTAGGACCAGGCGAACACATCTCTGAATTCTTTAAAAAGATCAGTATAGACTTGAATCTCATCAGGAGAACAAGTCACTCCCACGTGTATATTCTCAACGATCCCCGGTTTAACGGAGATGTTGATCGGGATGGTTTGAGTGATGTTACTCAGGTTTCCCTCCGAAAAAACCTTGTGCGTCAAGATGGGCATTTGGAGGGGAGGAGTAGGAACCTGAGATGCATAACGCTCTAGACAATCTGTCATTGCCCCCAAGCTAGGCATGAAAGAGGAGCGATGATGTCCATCGCCCCAAGGCAGCTCCTCGAGAGACATAGTTTCAATGATGGCTTCATCGGAAGGAAAAGTCTCTTTGAGAGGATCAGGTGAATCGACCTGACCAAGCCAGGGGGATTGAGAGTAGACGTCTAGAGCCATGCTCAAAGGAGCATGCTGAGGAGGTGGAGGATCAGATGCGGCAACAATTTCACAGTAGCTAATCTCTACTGGAGTCAAGGGAATTGATTCTCCAAACTCAAACACCTGCTCAGGCGTAGGGATGAGCCAGGGGTCATCATACCTGGAAATCATGTTAACTTGAGCGGTGTGCAGTGGTGGTGCGGGAAAAATACCCATGAGGATGAGGTCTTTGAAGAGACTGGGTCCTACACTGTCAGGGAGATTCAAAATCTGATCCACGTATGGAACGTTGTTCTCGGAGGTGGAGGTGAAGAAGGACAACTGATCCACCGTGATGATTTTTCCCTCGTGAGGGAATTTAAGAAATCGAAAGATGGTGGACAGCACGCAGAGCATGGCATGAGTCCAGCTGCGGCCAAGAAGTATATTGTAGTTGAGCCTGGCGTCAACCACCTCTACTTCTACGTTGACAGTCTTCCCCTGTAAAGTGATCGCTAAACTCTCGAGAACACCCAGGGGTTTAGATTCCCGACCATCAAATGCCTCTAGGGCATTGGGAGATGACGAAAGGGCTGGAGAGCCAATGGCCTTCCAGCAAGCGGACGACATAACACAGGTGGAGGCACCTTCATCCACGACGGCCCTATGGATGTTAAGACCGTTAATCCCGACTTGAATAACAAGAGCGATCTGATGTGGGAGTCGGGGAGTGAAATTCTCTAAATCGAAGGTGAAAAGACTCGAATCGGCGGGATCAATGCCACCGATTGCAGACAATAAAGCCTTCCGTTGCGAAGGACAACTTTGAAGAACTTCTAGTGCAGACATGGCAGAAGGCGCCTGTGCCAAATCCTCAACAATGCTGTAGTGCTGAGCGGCACGGGCATTCGGATTATAAGAAGATCTTCGTAAGACACCTTTAGAAGGTGGCTTCACAACGGGTTCAGGAGTAGGCTTCTCGATTTCCAACGAACCGGAGACAGGTGGGGGAGGTGGTCCATCCGCAACTGCCTTCCCGGGTGCCTACCGCAATTCGTTGTAATCCTTCGAACGCGTAGCGACGGAGATAGGTGCAGCACCATTCATCATAAAAACTTGGGACCCAAATGGTGCAGATGGTGACGGTTGTTCAACCATCTGGGTCTGCTGAGATGGGAATGGCTCTTTAAGAACTGTTGGAGTCCCTTTAGAGCCCTTGAAAAGTTGACTAACCTCGGATCGTCGTGGAAAATCTTTGGTATAATGGTCTCCTTCATAAATGAGGCAGGGGTACTTCGGTTTACGTTGAGAACCATCCTCAGTACGAGATTTGGATTCTGGCTTTGGGGCGTCGGATTTGGATTTACCTTTGCCCTTCTTTTTCCCCTTGAAGGTTTTCTCCATGGGATTGGCCTGAACGACGTTCACCTCCGCAGTTTTTCCAGAATCGGTCGGGGCGGGATTAGCAGGAGTATTGTTGGAAGAATTAGACTTCTGCTTCCCATTCGAAGATTTCTTCGAATTCTGAGACACGGAACCAATGACACCATCCACTGCAGGGGTAGGTGGAGCCTTAGAGGTTCCGGACCGTGGAGCATCAGGCAAGATATCATAAAGCGTGCCGGACTGAGAATACACAAGATCCAGATATTGGGCACGCGCAATGGCTTGTTCCTCCATCACACACGCTCCCATCGCAATATCTTGAGCGATTTTATTCACGAAGGAGGTGGTGAACCAGTGAGTTAGTATCTGATCAGGTATATGAAACTTGATCAGTCTACGACGGTGCCACCACTCATGAATGTGATCAGAAATGTGAGTGGCTTTATCCTGCTTCAGAGAAGTCAGGAGGTGCGTCCCGGCTTCATAACGAACCGGTAACTGAAAGTGCGTCAGAAAAGCCATGGCTAAGGAATTGAAATCTTGGAAGATGCCACGGGATAACTCTATGTACCACTTAGCAGCAGCTCCAGTCAAAGTGCGCTGGAAGAGGCGCAGACGAATTGAATCATCGACCCAAGAGTTAGATGAACACCAAAGATGATACGTCATCACATGCGCTTGGGGGTCCTCCCCAGCTTTACCCTCAAACTTGGGGCAATCACCTGGTATCTTGGTAGGAACCGAAGGCCAATAAGGATTATGTAAAATCGGATCATTGGTCAATTTTGAAACATCCGGCAACTCCAAGGTGGCCAGGAACGGCAATGGCGGATTGACCGGCATGCCAGACCCGGGATGAGGACCGTTACCTGTACTCCACAATGGTTGTGAATATCCTTGCCCCCATGGGTTCTGTCCCGTAGGATTCTGACCGTAGGGGGTGTAGGTCATATAACCAGACTGATTTGGATGCTGGTAACCAGAGTGTGGGGCTTGATAACTAGAGTACGGACCCTGATTATGTGTGGACCCGGTGTAAGCAGCATTTGGATTTGGCTGCTGAGTGTAGGTAAAACTGGGTGGAGGAGGATAATACTGAGAGCCTCTGGGGTGGTTATAATTCGGTTGAGATTGACCATGAGGATAATAACCACCCTGAGGATGAGTAGGCTGCTGAAAAGTGGAACCCTGCGGAGCCTGATAAGTAGGGCGCAGCTGTTGATTTGGCTGCGGCATCGAATGAATCGGCTGCTGGGCAGGGTTAATGGAATGAGCGGGCTGCCCTGAGTGAACAGGTCGACCCGACTGAGAGGGTTTCCCTGAATGAACAGGTTGACCCGGATAGACAGGCTGCGCCGGTTGCACAGGTTGACCTGGCTGTGAAGGAACCCCAGGTTGTACCGGATGGGCCGGTTGGCCAGGAGGCGGAACACCAGGTTGTGCCGGATGGGCCGGTTGGCCTAGTGGAGGAATAGGGCCAGGTGGTTGCTGGAAACCGGTTTGACCTGAAGCAGAACCATAGGATGGTCCCGGCTGATATGCAACGTTAGAAACAACAAGATACTGTGGTTGCATTGGTAGAGAAGGCTGGATTTTCCCCCTAGGACCATAGACCGGTCCCGGTTGGTACCCCGACTGAGGCTGAACAGGTTGACCGGAAGGGCTGTAATACTGTCCTTGCGGACTGTACGATGGCCCTTGCTAGCCCGCAGGATAGCCTTGGATGGGCTGCCCCTGTGGGTCATAAGGATAGCTAGGTTGGCCCGAAGGTTGGCCTTGGAAAGGTTGCCCTTGCGGGTTATAAGCCTAGTTATAAGGTAAACCTTGAGCATGGAGGTAAGCCTCAGGAGCGGGCAGACGTAAAATGTCCCCGTGCTCATCATACTGACCTGGAAAAGCATACACGGGTGTACCATCCTGTGCATAGTGCGAAAAGTAAGAGCGGTTGGGATCTTGGGAGGATGGTCCAACCTCGGGGTTTGACTGTTGCAGGGACAACCGATACTCCTCCGGAGAGATGTTCTCCGGTATAGCAGTTGCTAAATAAACGTCTTCAGGAGACGGCATAGCCCTGGTGGAAGATGCTGTGACAACGGATGTAGAGGCGGCCACACAGACAGTGGGCCGAACGGGTACAGAAGTAACGGGTGTCTGAGGCGACACCCCCGGTGAAGGAGCAGCTGACCTCGAAGAAGGAGCTGACACTCCCATAGAGGCAGCGGTGGAAATAATCTGACCCAAAGACCTGTACCCCAGTGGTAATGAGGGACTGGAGGTTGACATGACAACTGTTTCAGGGTTGTCTCCCGAAAATAATCTTCGTGGGAAGAGCTGATAGTCTTCACCAAACGTTGGGATTTCCTCACCAGAATCACTCATGGTTGAGCCTGCCGCTAGATCTCGCAATAGACGGCGAGGACTAGGAGGAAAGACAACAACTATAAAAGGCGAACCCGATGTAAGAGAAAGGAAATCAGCTCCTAATCTCAATTCAGACACAGGGTCAGAAAAGGGCCAATTGAACTCAACTGGTCCCCCAAAGGGTTGCTCAGAAAGAACCGGTCCCCCGTCAGGAAACTCGGAAACAATGGGCTGCTGTGGTTCAGCAGAGGATTGGGGAACCTATGATGAAATGTTTGTATAAGGACTACCGGTAGACGAAACCGAGGGTTCTGCCACTGTGGTAGGAATGACAAGAGAAAAAGATCAAACACACACACGGGCTAAAAAAGAGTCAAGGCACACAATCAAACGGTCAACAAGCAGAATCTAACAAGGCGTGTGATCGTGGGTGATTAATTTTTACCACATTGAAAAATAAGAAACTTCACCGTTTCATGTTTTAAGAGTCGAGAAACGGTCGAAAAGGTGACTCTATCTCTTTCATATTTGACACAAGCGTGAAAGGACAAGCGCTTGGTGATCCTTTCAAATTTAGGGAGTTAGAAAAGATCAAATGACTACTCAGGAATACTAGGCAAAAGGGTGTACCAAATAACCGTGAACTGCAATATACACCTTGGTTTCAATAATGAAAAAGAAATCAACCAAGGACTTTCCGTACGTGCAGGCAATCTCCCTGAATGCTGTGTTCGGTGTATCACGGGTATAGGGCGGCAGACTCGGCTTCCTATGGATAAAGGATTGAAACCTAGAGGAGTCTCCCTTTATATACGAGACAGTACGGGGAGCACAAGTCCATACTAGCGCTGTCTAAAGCCAAGAGGCGAACGACAGCTACTAGGTTTTAATATGCCGGAACACGTCTCCAGCCTAGACCTCTAAATATGTTTCGTTAGATTTCAATGCTTCCTTAGTGTAAATTGAGTATATTTTAAAGTTAATCTTCGATTACGTTTCAGTTTTCAGGCCCTAACGAATGTCCTGTCTCAAAAATCTCCTAAATGCAAAACTACATGCCACAGTATGTCATTTCGTTCGATGAAAGCTAGCTACAGAAGAGTTGAGAGCTTTTTACACAAACAAAATGATCAGAAGACAATCAATGATATCTCTAATGCAACTAATGAAACTAAAAACTTTTCTTTCAAATTCACTAATTACTAGTAAAATCGAAAAGATTTCAATTTGCACTAATCAACCAAAAGCAAAAGAGATTTTTTTATTTTCAATGTTTGATAGCTAGATGCACTAAACAAACCGAAAACAAATAAGAAGCAATTCGAGAAATGATATTAAGAGAGCAAAACAAACAAATTTCACTCAATGGCACAAACAATCAGATCTCAAATCGACAAAAAGTCTCTCAAAACCAAGAAAAGTCCCAAAGACACCAATGAGCCGTGTGATCTAGGCCCAAAATGAAGCAAAGCGAAATTCGAATGAAAACGAAATCAGTCACTCAAAAAATGCAACAATATGATAGACAACTGTCAAACGAATGCAAGGAAGAAATCCCACAGCCGACTGAACGAACGGAAACCAAAAACTCCCAAGGGAGGCTCGACTCACAAAGGCACCTAGATGCCCTAGGGCTCGTATGCAAAATCGAAAGAAATAGGCAAACAACCAAAGGAAGGAGGTTCCAACCAGCCAAACCAGGCTCCAGTGCACTCAAACAGTCGAAAAAACAAGATCAAAATCACAAGTCAGCCCCAGAAAGCTTGAAACACAGCAAACCCTAATAGCTCATTGGATTGGTGCGACTGTGAGCTTGAAATTAGCGCCAGAAAGGCAATGGCGCGGGCTATACATAGGCAACCTGCGCCAATGGGTGCGACTGTCACGCTAAAAAGTGCGCCAGCCAAGTTTACTATGGAAAAAATAAAAAACAAGCAATCTCAGACACAAACAAGTGAAAACAAGGCTAAAACAAGCCAAACAAATAAGAAAATCCAGTCCAAAGAGTTAACCAAGCAAGAAAGACCAAGAATTTAACCGGAAAGAGAAGACAAAAATCCAAGTTGTTCAGTCCGTAAACCAAACCGGAGATCAACTGAAGCAGCGTTGATCTACTCCGCTAATGCAGAGCAAAAGCATTTCGAAGGCTATCTGGTTGTGCTTCAGACTCCGTCTATAGTTTACAAATCAAACAACAAGCTGAATCCCCAGTGGAGACGCCAAATTGTTGAGGAGGTAAATCCCCTCTGCGGACAGAGGAAATCCCTACTAGCCCAGATCGGGTCTAGCAACAATCAAACATGCTACAGTGCAGGTTCCTAATTGTAAATAAACCGACTTGTGAGGAAGGCTTACCTGGAATCCAACACTGTCATTTGTAGAAGAGGTGGTGCTCCCGTTCCTTTGCCCTGGCAGATCACAATCGTCACGATTTCCGTGATCAGACACTTGCACATGCAAGAAACAACACAAACGCAAGCATAAAATCCAGTATATACAACTATATGTCAGTCGAAGAGGACATAACTCATGAACATGATCAAGAACAAGAGTGGAACCATAACCAATAGTCGCTTAATATTAATGAGTCAAAAAGAAGAATACAACCAAAGCTTCAACACCGAATTCTCCTTTGGCGGGTCGTCAGCACAACATGTCTCGATAAAGCCTGTCAAGGATGGGACAAGCCTCTCTCTCCGGATACTCGGAAATAGTCTCCTTGCTTGGATTTGGCCTTAGGGAATCAAGAAGGCTCTTGCAGCATAAGGATATGAAAGCTCTTGGGAACTTGGAGATTCTAGAACTAGCTTGCAAGGGAAATGGGCAAGCTTTTATAGAAGGAGGAAGGGAAGTTGGGATCCCTATAATTATGGGATTGGCCCTATCATCAAGGAAGCTTCCATGAGAGGTGGCAAACCACTTCCTCTCTATGGAAATCCGTAGCCAAACCACCCAACTCAAGATAGATATCAATCCAGGAATTTGTTAGGATGAAACTTCCGCCTCTTATTTTTAAAAAACACCTCTTAATATGGTTGGCGCGGGTGCAGCTCTATGACAGAGCGCCAATTGGCGTGCCCTCTTTGGAGGATTTTCCATCTTGGCGCGAGGGCTGAACTATGGAACCGCACCAATGGAAAAAGAGCTATTTTAAGGGTTTTTTGCAGGGAGATGCCTTCAGGGAAATGAAAGCTCATCTTTAGAGGGATGCAATGAAAGTATTTTCAAGTCTTGTCTCTGCTCACAGGTCACGGAATGAGCCCTCCAATGTGCGGGATGGGGATTGCAGGGATGGTGACAAATTGCTGTGTAACAGAAACTCATGAACTTTGCAAAAACTTTGTCGATGATATCTCATCAACTTTAACTATACATAGCATATAACATAACTTATACAACAAGGATTATGATTTGTCTTCTGAAACATACAGTAAGCATATGGAAATACAGGTTTCTCTGACACATAAACATACTTTGGAAAGCAATAAAAATTGTCTCATTAAAAAATTAAAATTTCTTCTTAACAACCAACAACTCAACACATTTTATGGAATACATACAAGACATCATTTTCATAGCTATATGAAAATTTTCACCAATATATCACTTCTACTCATCCCATGAAAAAACAATATCAATTATAATTCTACACAAACAAACATTTTTAGCCACTCAAATGAGAAACATAAACTCTACTATAGAGGTGATTTTCCTCAAATATTTGCTATAGAAACAAAAAACCGCTAGAAAAATTCCCCTGCAATAAAACCACTATTATCCAAAATCAATGTAATACTTATGTTACTATTATCTCTGCTACATGGTCCCTTTCAAACTCAATATCTATCATGCCAAATAGTTCCTTTAGATGCTTTTGAAGAGAACTTATTTTCACATTAAAGTCAAATATATCTCTGCAACCTCACAATTATAGGAGAGGTGTGCATCGTTCCTTTCTAGTCTCTCTATAAACATTGTTATGAATCAAAACTCTACTTTGTCTTTAATCTATTGCACCCACTTATAGGTACTTAAATTTATGCACACATGTATATAGTATAAGATTTGTGCACTTTCACGCACACCATATACCATATAAATCCATACAAATTATGTCTCTTGTTGAATCTCTATAAGAAATTCACATGACAATCTGTAAAAAATAAGGTGTCTATCATATAATACTACAACCATGCATCACTCTACCATCGACCTCTGTCAACCACTCCAGGTGTGTGTTCTAACTGTGCACACATCAAATCAACCTCAAAATTTCAATGAATAGAATTTAATGCCATAGTTAACATTTATTCATAATGATTCCACAAGAGCTTTATACCTGATTATCTAGTGCAAGCACAAATTATGACAATATTTATTCCTGCCCTTAAATATTCATAGAATAATGATTAGATAAACACAAAATTTAAAAAAAAATCCTCTATATTCACTGTATATCTAGAAATATCCATTGGAATTATCAAGCTGTGATCAACCATGATTTGAGCAATACCTCGATTCAGATTAAATGTTATGGAATTGTGCATATGCCATCATTTCTTTAGATTAAAACTCTTTCATTCAACTTCATCCCCATCACATCGAATCAATACTTGTGCTAAGAAGTGATTGAATCAATCAAATACAAGGGATATTTTATAGGTGGTGTTGCTAGATCAAACTCTTCAAAAATTCACACCTGATTGTCTAATATACTTGTGTATGTAAGCAAGTCAACTTTTTATTTATTATGGGAAAACACCTTTTCCTTATTTGATGGTATTTCATTGACTAAATTAAAGGAACATTGAACACTTCTATCATCAGCTTTACCTTGGGTAAATCGATGGTTTAGCCCTTAGTTTTTTATTTTCTTTACCTATAGGTGCAAATGTGGGTAACAAATATATAATGTAGGTTACAAATGTGGAGTTCCAACTATCATTTTGGCCCCCTAAATTTGAGGATGTAGATTACTCCCTTTTAACCTACATCCATTACTAAAATTAGAGAAAAATTAAAATCCATTTCCCATAACTTGTTTTCACTCCTTCAACACTTCCTTGGGGATTTCCAAAACCTACATAACCGTCAGAAACCTATGCGATCACCTGATCATCATGCACAATATCATTGATCTATTGACATAAATGCCAACATGACTAGCACCATTCTTCCAACATTGTATAGGAGGAAACTTACATAACTATAAAAGAAATTGACCTAAGTGTGGAAAGAAAAATGTGACTATATGCATGTACTCAGACATCATAAAGTCATTAGGTGTGAGCTTCATTAGCACGAGCGAGGAGGAAGGAAGTCTATAGTGTTCAAGAGCATGTGGATTGCCAGATGAGGGCACTTGTCATGGGGAAATAATTTTGATATATTAATATATGATAAGTTTAAAATTAAATTGTTATGATGGGGTATTAAGGGATGTGATAGAGGGTGAGAGGGAAAATTTTGTTGTCACCTCATGCAATGACTAAAGTAGACATGGCCCACCACCCCTCATGAAAATACTATGATGTAATATGAGTACCAAGTGTAATGTTTCAATGACCATAAAATTAATTCATTCATACTCGGTGTAACATAGTATTTTCATATTGATAGCAATTTACTCTCGGCTAGCACCCAATCTGTAGTTTCTTTCCTCCTTGATGACATTGTCTTCTCTTTGGATTTTTCCTTATTCATCTCTATATTTCCTATGTGGTTTTCCTTCCCTCAAGGATTTTTTAACTATGGACGTTGATATTTTCACTCCCTTATTTTCAATGCAAGATGGGCTCTATTATATTTTCCATGTTGCTTGGTAGGGTTACTTGCTCTAGTCTCATGGATTTAAGTTTCTCCCTTAGTATTTTCACCTTCATTGCCTCACTCCTTTTTCCACCTATGCTATTCCATCTCCTTTTTCTAGCCATAGCCATGACAAGTTTCTTCTGTGAGTTCTTTCCTCTAGTATCATAGATTTAGGCTACTCTATTGGTTTCTCCACCTTCACTCCCCTACTCCATGGCCATATTTTCTCTTTCATCCACTTTTTCTAGCCACAACCATAAAAAATTACATTCACATTGCACGAGAGGTGCAGGTAGCCATAATTCACCACTTGGATTACAAGCTCACTTTAGAGCACATTCTTCGACATGCTTATTCCATGACTAGACTCCTACATATTTTCAATAAGAACTCAAAGAGGTTGAGGATGAGTTGTAGTAATATAGGGCACGCCATTTTAATTTGAAGGTAGTAGACACGCTAGCTTCCTGGGCACTTGACTTGGGGCACACATGGGGGCATCGAAACCAGTACATAAAGAAAAATAATTTATATTAGAAGATGAAATATATACTATGGAAATTATTTCTCAAGCACAATTATGCTAAGGATGAGATTCTATTGATTTTAGACAATGTCCACTTGGATTTGATGGTGTTAGATAGTAAGCTTACTTGAATAGAATCAGTTCCTACGTCATGTCAAGCTCTTCGAAACAACATTAAAGAAAATGTTGTGCCTATTAAGGTGAAGGCTTTACATTCCTTGTTGTAGCTCATATGTCTAAGCTATCAACATTTTCTTTGATATTGGGTTTGTACATGCATGCGTGTCTTAGTAAGAAAACACTAGATAGTAGTTAATATTACTACAAATTGGTCTAGCCTTAGAAACTCAATTTTTTTTTTCAGTTCAATTTTGGCTTTAAACAACACACATATATATATAATGATTATTATTTTGTCTTTGGTATAGTTTCCCTAGTGGTAAACTTGAGGCAACAATAACCTTTTGATTATGTACTTATGATGATAATTAATGATATATAAATTACAAAATAGGATATGTGTGTGTGTGTGTGTGTGTGTGTTTAATATTAAACAAAACCTATAACTAAAATAGTACTTAGTTTCATGGTGGAACTAAGGTTAATATTATTTGAAAGTGTGATTTTATTCTTATTCTTTCAATGAGTATTATTTTATAAAAAAATAGCATATGTTTAGTAGGAATAATAAAATTATTTAAAATGCCAATTTTTTATTTATATGTAGTGATGTAGTTTCAAATCAAACTCATTTTCTAAGTATTATAAGTTTATAGCATTTTGGGTCGAAATATGAAGAAATAATTTTTGGTGAAATCTTGATCTTTTATTGTTTAAAAAGTGTTTTTCACTGCATATATGGATTCAACACTCTAGAAAATTCATGAGACATTAGGATTGTGAATAGTTGAAGATTCAAACTTATGATTTTAAAAAATTGTTATCAAATTCTGAACAAATTCAACTAGAATATATGTCCAAAAAAATTCAACAAAACAAATAAACTGTAACTTTTGAAATTATATCAATAAAAATTAAATCAGTAATTTTAATATTATAATTCTTTCCATATTAAAAATAAATAAATAAATATATTTTTAAACAAAATTTAAAAAAAATAATATTAAATAAACATTACATCGTTTATCTTATATTGATTAATATTAAATAAAAAATGCTGCTAAATATACTATTTATGTTATATAACATCGTTTTACAGCCAGAAAACTTTATACATGGCATTATAAAGATAACTTTCATGCAATTCTCTTTTGCAATGGTAAAAACCGGTCCATTTATCGTATTCATACCGTAAGGATAAGGTTGAGTAACATGCACGCTTGAAATAATCTGTATCATTATTATTATGACTTTTATAAATGATTTAAATGTTGATGTACTTTTATAACTTGTAAAATTTCGTTGGTTTGTTTATTTTTTTCTTATTTAATGTTTTTTTCATTATATATTTAATAAAAAGAATATATATGTCTTCTAAGTCTTCACGAAATTATTAAAAGAGGTAAAATTTGAAGTTAATATAAGAATATATATCCTAAGTCTTAACGAAATTATTAAAGAGATAAAATTTGACGTTAATATGCGAATGTTTATAACAAATATGTGTAAAGGGAATGACAACATTTTTCATGATAATCTAAATTAAACTTAATTAGTTTTCGACAATTTAATGTTAAAAAAATTGAATATATCTTTTTAAAATAAAAACAACTATTCACCAATCTTATATAATAATAATAATATGAAAAAAACTATCTCAATCTAAACAAGGGTGGCTGCAAGGCAGCTAGTCCCTGCCTTGAGCCTGGAGAGTATAATGTGAACCAGAATATAAGACTGAATTACTGAAATCTTTTCGGAAATCTTTTCGTGTAACTTTTGTGACCATCACGAGTCGACATGTATTTAACAGAACAGAAATCAGCTTTATCATATTTGAAATGTCGAGTAAAATATTGCAATCAATGCAGGGGTATTTTTGTGAATAAATCAACTTTGATTAGTTGTAATCCAATAAAAAATATTGACATCAACAATCAAAACGCTTTGGTTGTACTCCTCGTCATCAAATTTCAAGTAGCCATCCACTTCATCTGTCTCAGATGATGGCATTCTGCAGGATTCCATTATTTCTGGGCTAAGCCCATCTGTCAACAACTGCAAGACCTGAAAGAAAAGGAAGATAGCATTCCAAGGTAACCAATTATGATAGTTACTCAATGCAAATTCAGAACACATAGTCAACACTCTATGATCCATATTGAAGGCCTCATATTATCTTCGAGTATGTGGAAAAGTTGATAAACCATAGGAGGGTTCAGAGAGGTATCAAAGAACAAGCTCACCTCACTCATGGATGGAAGCCATATTGCAGACTGCCTTATGCATAGAGAAGCTGTGAGAACCATTCTCTGCATTTGGTGAACATCAAATTGACCACCCAGTCGAGGATCTGCTAGTTCTGTAATGGCTCCAGACTCCAATAGGGGTTTGGCTTGCACAAAATAGAACAGATCACATTTGCTATATAAGGTCCTTAATGGCTATTTTGTATTTTGTATTTTCAAGATATCCACATGCAATATTGCAATGGATGAAAGGACTAATAAAAGTAAAATTTGAAAGCAAATACTGCATTATTAACCAATAATCTATTATAAATATGTAGGATAATACTGAAACCACGATGCCAATGGGAACCTGCCCATACTTCAATGTCGGAATCACGTATAGAGGAGGACCTGCAGGAGCCCAAGAGCAAGGGAGAATTACAACATTATTGTGAATGCCGAAGCCCCAATTTGAAACCCCAATGGTATATTGACCGCAGGCAGAGGATTAAAGCTTGAATTGTTGTGAAATGCGGAGCCAAGGTGTTTCGCTGAAATCCCTCTCTCTCTGCAAAATAAAAATTATACCGTTACAGCTAGTGATTTCCTGAAATGATTGATGCACGATACCACTTTGCAGATTATGCTTCATAAAAGGATTCGGCTCACTGATAAACCTGGAGGATACCCTGCAAGTGGTCAGGGATTCACAGCGGAGGCTGATGTAGCCAAGGAAAGATAACAATCTTTCAGAGGCAAGTCCGCCAGTGTGACCAGGTATTGTGTTTTCTCCTTCAAGCAACATGAGGGTTTTAAGAAAATGCAGTTAGCAGCTAAATAGCTGTATCACATTATGTCTCTGTGCGAGAAGCTGTTTACAACATTAAGAAGAGTAGAATTAGAGAAAAATTTTACAGCATTAAGAACCGTATATATGTAAAACATCATTAAGAATAGTACATATGTAAAACATCAGAGGAGTTTACAACTCTTTACCAGTTTCTTCCAACGATTCCTTGCCTGTGCTTCTCAGTGGCTGACCTCTCCTGCAATGGGTAGACCTCAAGTTTCGTGCAGTTCATTTCATACAGAATGACATTACGTTTCAGAATGTCCAACATTGAGGTGAATGCTCCCATTGGACAAAGCCCAGTTCGACAAAGCCCAGTTCGGCTCTTTGGTGGAGTTGCGAAAGAACTCTAAAATAAGAAATTGCTCTTTCTAGTTTTTAGTTTTTTTCCCTTTCTTTTTTCAATTTCGTTTCAAATCCAGTACAGATTTTTTAAAAGCATAAATTTAAATGGTTTAATGTATAAAGATCCAGTTTTGAATAATTTTTCAAAAAAAAAAAAATTATATACAATAAAACACCATATAACATAATTATATTGCAGAATTCCTGCGAAAAAACCAGAGCTTTTTCTTTAGATTGTTACATGTATTTAGATACTTTAATATCTAATTATCCTCAAGGTTTATATAAAAATATTGATAAATTCCAATTATATTAAAAACAATTGTAACATAACTCGCTTCTAAATATCCCCTTAAGTTTTGGCACTTACCTTTAGCCCGTGGACAGGAGAGTTCGATGTGTCCTGCAACAATGAATACATCATCCTCATTCTTATCCAGTCCTCTAAAATTATGCTTCCTGGAGCCACATCCATTAAAGAACAAGATGCAATGCATTCCGAACCATCACCCTTGTCGACATCAACATCACGTTTCCTGATAGCTACAGAGGAGTATGAACCAGTTATCTGATGCCCCAGCTCCAACTCAATATCGTGCACAGGCAGAGAAAGCGTCCGGGGACCAGACGAGGCATCAGAAGTCATGAAATACTCCCTCCTCGTTGCCTGCAATGCTTGATGCCCAATAATCATAATTTTGATATCTTTTAGTAGCATCTGCTAAAATCGAAATTTTCTTCTGCCGCTGCTCAATATCAAACTCGCTGGCTGTACTTTTATAGCTACAGTTATCTAAAGAGTGATCCAAATACACTGTCCAGCCAGACTCAGAGATCTGAGTAGCCCTCATGTCTGCGTCTTCACATTTGAAATATTGGCATGGATCCACATAAACACGTCTCAGCTCTTCACTTGTTGTATACATGAACAGTCTCCGCAATTTTTTTTCATGTTGTTACTCGACATAGAGGGAAATAATCTCAACGAGTTGGGAAAGTAGGAACTACAGATAATTTCCAACAGGTGTGAAGCCCCCGCCGTAGAAGCCATGCAGAAAGCCATGTGCGCTCGTGAGCTGGCGAAAGAATCTATCTAGAAATTCATGTCATCGGGAACATATATATAAGGGATGTAGCAAAATAACATAGCATCTAATTTGCTAATTTAATGTTAGCATTAG
Organism: Pinus albicaulis; assembly: GCA_034641835.2. Classification (NCBI taxonomy): domain Eukaryota; kingdom Viridiplantae; phylum Streptophyta; class Pinopsida; order Pinales; family Pinaceae; genus Pinus; species Pinus albicaulis. The sequence goes on from CM076575.1 coordinate 912,612,892, forward strand.
TTTACGGTCAAGATAATATACAACGGGAAAATGCATATATTATATGGTTTTACACGGTCCGCCTCGGGAAGAGGCCAAATAAGATCACAAAGTTTAAACTATGCTCATTTAACCCTTAGTACCTAATAATAACCTGGTTAAACAGCTTAAATAATGCTAGCAGCTCCATTTTCGATTATAATAGTCCCATGCCTGGCCGGCAGGGACTAATAATAAAGATTTATTAATTATACCGAATGTGTTCTCTCTACATTCTTTATATGTGCAAACACTCTTCATGCAAGCTAATCTAAGTGACCGTTTTCATCCTCCTCTGACGAGGAAAAAACATACGCGTGGAAAGGAACAGCTTTCGCGGTTCGTTCCCTACATATTATAAAATTCCCAAATCCAATCCCCGACCACCCTTTTGATTTGAATAACAGAATAGCCACGTCACGACAAGTTTGACAATAACATACAGTTTGCGACGATTGTGATGTCACTTGTGCGACAATGTTAAAAATTTTGGAAATGAGTGCGACATATACTTATGAGGTTAGAACAACTCAATTGCAACAATATGATGTCTTGGAACCACCAGAACAGGATTATACACATGATGTGACAACCAACATTCCAAAATGTGACACTTTGCCCAACTTGCAAAAGGGAACACAACACTCTAAGAAAAAAAATGAAATGAGTTTCAAAGCTTGTGACAATGATGAACAATATCAAGAAAGGATCTGAAATTGGGTAGAGGAAAAAATTTTGAGGGGGTTGTAGCATCTACAACACTTATTGATGGTTTCTAGTATGTATAAATGGTAATATGTAAATGGTTTATGGTTTTAATATGTTTATTTATTAAGTGTTAGGGCTAGAAGAAATGTGTGTGAGTAAGTTGTATCTTATTTTTATTCTTTTGATTTTTTTTCCATAATTATATTCTTGCCAAAGATTCACTCTTGTTGATAGAAAAAAGGCTATATATTGTAACCATTCAATTGTTAAATAATACGTTAAGAGTGCTTTAGAGTGTGAGTTTTTTCACAACCCCAGGATGGCAAGTGGTACAATTATATTGGTCGAATGGTTGTACATTTTTATGAGGGCCAATTATAGGGCGACACGTGGCTGGCCTTGAGCCTGCCACATGCCCTCGAGATTGCATGTTAAAATTCTGGGTGAGATCTGTAGGGCTCTACCCCATGACCTCCGGTAGAATACACACACACCACACCGCCCGAGCCACATGTTGGTTCTTAACAATCATTTTTCGCAGGTTGTATTTAAAGTTTGATACAAATCACGTTTGGGGTTGGAACTGCCAGTGGTCCCAACCCACCAGCGGTTCCCACATATGTGTTCACATTGCAAACATAGAATGTAACATCCAATAATTACCCTCCAACAAATAGTTTACAATAGATATGTCACATGGCAATGTTATCTTTGCGCGGTTAATGTGATTGTTCCGCTAACCACATAACGCAACACACAATTGAAGTTTCAAACCCACAGCTAAAACCTTGGGTTCCGCCTTCGGTTATGCTTAGTTTCATGGTTTTAGGGTTGGCATGTGGCCACCCCATCTGCTAGCACTTATTATTGCAGTTAAATCTTGAGGTAACTTTTGTGGGCACATTTGTTATGGTAGAATTCACTAAATTAACTGTAGTTAAGTGTAGTTCTCCACTTTTAGTGGAGTTTTTATAGGTGTAACTAGGAAAAAGAGTAGGAAGCTCAATTTTTTCCCATTCAGAGTGAATGAAGAGTCATTTTGACTAATTGGAGAATCCTGGAGCCTTTTGTGTAGATAAAACAACCATTAGAGCATTGTAACTAAATGCATTTGAAAAAAAAAAAGAATAATGAAAGATGGATATGCCATTCGGAGTTGAACCAGCATATGTAGCCCAGGAGGGGTGAACTTGTTCATCATGTCCGTTGTGTAAATTTCATGTGGTGACTTATTTCTCTGTTTTAAACTACTGTTCAGTGTTATTTAAGCTTGTTTTATGCTACTAATTGACCTAAAATCATATACAATTGATGGTTAAAATCCTCAATCCTTAAGGAAACTAATGATATAATTATGCACATGTTTATAAATTGAAAAGACACTTAGCACAACAAAACTAATATAGTCATTTTAGATCACAAAGGCTCGAGCTCTTCGGCTCCCCTCCATCCTGTCATCTCAACTTATCCCTTCTGTAAGTGGGCCATAGACTTTATGGAGTGTCGACCGACATATGCTGGTAACCACAAGTATATCATCTTGGCAGTTGACTATTTCACAAAATGGACTGATGCCATGCCAATGTTCAACAACACAGAAGCTATCACAACCCTCTTTTTCTTTAACCATGTTATCACTTGATTCGGGGTTCTGAAACAACTTGTATCTGACCGTGACTGAAATTTTGAAGATGAGATATGGTGTGATATATCCTCTACGTTGGGCTTTGAGCACTAATATTCATCATCCTATTACCCCTACGGTAATTTCTAAGGTGAAGCGATCAATAAAATCCTTAAAACTATGCTTCGATAGATAATTAATAAGCACAAAATATATGGGCACCTTATGTTCTTCCCTGCTTTGTGGGCCTATAGAACTTCTGTTAAAACCACCACCGAGTTTATTCCTTTCCACCTTATTTTTGGTGAGGAGGCAGTCCTACTAATCGACTGTGAAATCCCTTCCCTTCATTTACCCTTCAAAATTCTCTCTGACACCCAAAATTTAGAACAAAGACTTATCATGCTTGAGCGCGCTTTTGAGGACCATCGTGTTGCATTTCAAACCACTGAGCCAGCCAAGAAATGCACCAAAGCTCAATATGATCACAAATTCCACCCTCTTACTTTTCATGAAGGTGATCTTCTTCTATTCTATGACTAGGCTCATGATGCCCTTGGTCATGGGAAGTTTGACTCATTATGGATAGGCCCTTACATCATTAGTAAGGATTTGGGTAAAGAGGCATACCTCCTAGAGGATTTTAAATGCCACATTTCTATCTTATGAAATATTACCCTTAGAATTTCCATCCTGAAATGCACATTTTATTTCTTTTAGGTAGCCAACATTTGTTTTTTGTGATTTGATACTTTGCTCGGACACATGTTTTCTAAGAAGGGTCACTTCCCGACTCCTCAAAATCAAATTTCTTCACTTACAACACTTGTACTTGGGCCACCACCTTGCCTTCATACTTTTCCATGCTCGTGTCGATTTTCGTCATGACTAAAAATCTTATACTCATGTTTTTATGGTCCCCACCAGGCCTGTTTTGTGTGGAAGCATCATTGAGTCGCCCTTGTTTAGAGCATTTGAGTTGAGTCATCATCACATCCATGGAGTTTGTCCCAATTCCCTTTATATCCTGTCACAATCCTCCATCCTTCATTTCTTTGTTCCTCTCTCGTGTCGCACTTTTTGGCCTTCATTCATACTATCCACCATCCCCTCTAGAGTTGAGTCAGTAGCTGCCATTTTATCCATGTTCTTTATGCTCTAACAAGGGAAGTCATCCATCCGCTACGCAGTACCCCCCATTCTACCATCATCCCTAGTGTCAATTTATCGGTCACTTTATTATTATCCCTTGTGCCTTAGTTGAGGATTCCTCATTCCCTCACCTATGGCACACCTCCTTCTGTCAACATAAGCTTATTCATTCTAGAAGACAGGTGTAGAGGGCGGTGTACCTTGGTTCTATCTTGCACTCTTGTTCTGTGCCTCAGATCAGGCAAAGGGACCCTTTATTTCCCTTTCACTTGACTATTTCTCAATTCCATCTCCTTACGTCATGATCGAGATCCATATACTCGATGGTTCAGTGATGCAGTAGATTGTACCAGTGATTCTCAGGTTTCTGTGAGATGTTTCAGACCTCATGAGGGGGTGGCCCTTCAAGTAGCCCCCCACATGCCCAGATGACCTCTCTACTACAACCTTGGATGTAGCTCCATAGATTTGATGGTTCTAGCCTCAACTGCTTGTAGCACCTTCTTTAGTTTGCATGCATCATTTAGATTTCAGAGCCCTTTCTTGTTTTACAAGGACTTTTTGGTTGTACTTATATCCCATGTACTGCGATATTATTGTATAAATTCGGGTTGTTTTCCTAGGCACAGTGTGTATGGGGGATCCATTATCATGTTTTTTATCTGGCCCATGTTTATGCCAGCATGTACTATATAGTTCAGACCCTTGTTTGTTGGACGCATCATTATTCTTTGTACTTTGTTACCTCTGTAGGCATAGGTATGCCTCCACTGCCTCATGTAGAATAGGTACTCACTCATAAAAGAGACTTGTCATACCTGTAAGTTTCACCTCCTTAGGGTCTTGTCCTCTCTCGCTTCAGTCCGCCTTATATTATCTGTCTCTGACTCCCCTTTGGTGTTTAGTGATTGAGTTCTTACAACGTACTTTGGTCATATGATTAGCTCCTAATGCCTGCACGTTGGGGGGGAATCTGTTACATCAATTTTTGGTCATCGAATTTTTTACTATTATATAGACCAAATTACACCATGTAAGACCAATTTTCCCATAGTAAAATTTCTTTCACTATGAAAAATAACTTAATAATCCATAATTTATTAAGTCATTTCTAGTCTAAACAGGAAACCCCATGAGGAATAATTGAATAAATCCTTATTTTTTTTATTTTCCTCAAGGGATAATTAATTAAACCATTGTTTAATTAATATTCCTAGTCATATATAACCCAAAACGGGAAAATTAATTAGAAAAATCATTATTTATCCTATTATTTTCTGGGAATAATTATTTAAAACATTATTTAAATAATGTTCCTTCTTAAATTTGACTAAATCATTTATAAATAATTGAATAAATCACTATTTATTTAATTATTACTCAACCACATTCTTAGAATAATAAATTAATAATTTATTTATTTATTATTTATAAATAAAGAGATTTGACCAAATTCAAATTCCTTTTCCCTCCAACAAAAATAATAAAATATTCCATAAAAGTTGGATCTAGATTCGGTTAATAATATTTCAATTATGCACCAATATCTAGACTAACTCAATATTTTGTTATAAATAGCAGGGTTTTTCCATTCATTCACTAGCTTTTGTTGCCTAAAGATCACTCTAGATCTGTACTTTTGGTCTAACTTTGATCCTACATCATTCTCATATTTTTCTACTTTTTTCTTGTGAGCTCCCTTTGAGTTCCATTTTTGTTTGGGTTTTCTGCACAATCAAGAGAGAGAGAGAGAGATATTAGATCTAAAGCGCTGAGGACATACAAGAACCCATCCCATTGAGGGGGAATAGTAACATCTTTCTATGTTCCCTTCCTAGGTGTCATAATACAAAAAAATATTAAAATTTGTTTTCTTGTTTATTGGATGCATGGAAAAACTCTTGCTTATTATTTAATGTTTAATGTCTTTAACTAAATAGATCTGGATTTATGTAGCATTTATTCTAATCACTAACCGTAGATCTAAGGAAATTGACAACCATCTTTGATGTTAGGGTTGTTTGTTATGCACAATTAAAGTGAGCTATTTTCGTATGCTTGTGATTAGAATTCACACTAACACAAGGTAAAAGGATAAGCTTATATGAATTGGCCGCCAAAGAAAGGGCAGAAAAGCACTTAAAATTTTAAAAATAGAAAATCTAGCAATTATAAAAATGTTGCAAGAAATTGAGAAAATAGACAATATGGAAGAAACTTGCAAAAACCCAAATGGCCAACAGAATAACGACCCTCTGACGCATCCAATAGACAATATCATAGGCAGATCCAGAAACCGCCACTACAATGTTAGGGATGCGGTGAGGCACATTATTACAAGAACTATCCTCACCGTGGGAGAAGCAAAACAACATCCAATCTGCATGAGGCATCTATGGTGGGGGATGTTGCACGAAACATACCAAGAATTAATGCGACACTAGAGGATCGACAAGAAAATTATCAGCCGACCATGATAGAACTTGAAGGTAAGTTATATTCACAAACTATTTCTATTTTGGTTGATTCCGGTGCCAGTTTAAGCTATGTATATCCCCGGATAGTTGAAAAGTGTGACTTGCAAATCCAGAAATTTAAAAGTCCCTAGCTAGTACAATTGGCCAGTCGGGGAAAGAGAAGAGTTAATGCTAAAGTATCAAACTTTCCCTTAGAATTTGGAAATCATCATATAAAGGTTGAACTAAATATTTTACCTTTGGGTTCCTATGATATACTATTGCGAATGGAATGGTTGGAAGGGCATTGGTCTCTAGTAGACTTTAAAGAGAAAATCATCTATTTCAACGCTAAATATGGAACTCGCCAGGAGTTGCAAGGAATTAAGAAACCACTTCAATTGCACTCCATCACTTTATCTCATTTGGGTAAATACATTAGAAAATGATGTCAATTTTATGTTATTCAAGTGGTATTCTCCAATTCTAAAGATAAGACCTTGATGCTGGAAAATATTCCAGTGGTACAAGACTTTATGGATGTGTTTCGGGAGAGTATACTGAGACTATCTCCAAAGTGGGATATCGATTTCACCATCAAATTAATGTCCAGGAAAACACTGGTGTCACGAGCACCATACCGAATGAGTGTACCTAAACTGATGGCATTGAAAATGAAACTATAAGAATTGTTGGACAAGTGATATATTCATCCTAGTATATCTCCTTGGGGCCACCAATGTTGTTCATGAAAAAGAAGGATGTAACGATGCGAATATGTATGGATTACACGGAGCTTCACAAATTGACTATTAAGAACAAGTACCCACTTCCACGAATGGATGATCTTTTTGATCAAGTAAAGGGGGAAACTGTATTTTCGAAAATATATTTAAGATATAGATATCACAAAATACGGATAAAGGATGAGTAAATATATAAAATAGTCTTCGTACTCGATATGGGCACTATGAGTTCAGGGTTTTAGCGTTTGGATTAACCAACGAACTAGAAAATTTCATGAGTTTGATGCATGGCATTTTTCCTCTGTTTTTGGATAATTTTGTTCTGATCTTCATTGATGATATATTAATATACTCGAAGACCATGGAGGAACATAATGAAAATTCACGACCGATATTAAAAATGTTGAGGGAGCATCAAATTTATGCCAAATTCAGTAAGTGTGATTTTTATAAAGAACAAATCCAATATTTAGGCCATGTTATTTGTGTTAAAAGCATAGCAGTAGATCCAGAAAAAATAAGGACTATTATGGAATGGAGGGTACCCAAAAACCTAGCAGAAATACGCTATTTTTTGGGATTGCTGGTTATTACTAACGTTTTATCGAGGGATTCTCTAAAATTTATTTTTCTATTACCTACCTGCAATGAAAAGGGTGAATATTTAAATTGAACAACGAATGTCAAACCATCTTTGAATGGTTAAAAAAGCTACTTACCACTACTCCTATATCAAAGGTAACTGACCCGAACAAGGAGTTTGACATTTGCACTGATGCTTGCAAGGATGTAGTGGGAGCAGTGTTGTTGCAGGACGAAATAGTCATTTCATATGAATCTAGGAAGTTGAAAGATCATGAGCAACGATATTCTTCTTATCATCTAGAGTTGACCGCGCTAGTGCACACACTCAAGATATGGAGGCACTACTTTTTGGGAAAAAAGTTTGTGTTGAAAGCAAACCATAACAGCTTCACTATTTATTTTAAACAAGTTGATTTGAATTCTCGCCAAGTAAGGTAGAATGCATTCTTGAGTGAATTTGATTTCAATATTCATCATGTTATAGGTAAGTAAAACCATGTTTTCGATTCCTTAAGTATGAAATCAAATTATTTGTATGAACTCTACTTTAACCATGTGGAATTTAAGTTCTAGGAGCAGGTGAACGAGGCAACGAAAAAAAAATCTTGAATATCAGTTTTTATGGCACCAAACAAAATAAGCATAAAATCAAAGAAAACAATCATATTATAAGATCAATAATGAACAACTATTGGCTTTTCAATGAAGGATATACATTCCTAACATAATGAGCTTAAAAGAGATGATATTGGATGAGTATCATCAAAGCTGTTATTCTGGACACCCTAGTTACAAGAAAATGGTAACAACAATTAGAAAAGCTTATTTTTGGCCTGGAATGCCCAAAATATTGCTGAATACTTGAATAAGTTTTTGTAATGTCAATACGTAAATGTGGAACATCAACACATAATAGGTTTTTTTGCAGCCTATACTTGTACCAAAATTGAAATGGGAGGTCATATCATTGGATTTTATTACAGGATTACCAAGATCGAAGAAATACAATGACTCTATAATGGTGGTCATTGATAAATTGAGCAAAGTTAATCCCAGTATAGTCCAATTACAAAACTATGAAAATTGTTGAAATCTTCATGAGGGAAGTGCTTATATTGCATGGCATCTCGAAAACAACCATCTCATATCGATATGTAAAGTTCACCTGAGCCTTTTGGAAGGCATTGTTCACCGGTCTAGGCACACAAATCCAATTTAGCACAACATACCATCCATAGACAAATGGACAAACTGAGTGGTTGAATAAAATTTTAGAAGACATGCTACGAATGTATGTGATGTAGCAATCCACGAAGTGGGAATATTATTTGTATTTAGTAGGATTTGCCTACAATAATGGATATCAGGAATACCTTAACATGAGTCCCTTTGAGGCATTGTATAGAAGGAAATGTTCAACACCCATCAATTGGAGAAGTTTAGAAACCAAACTAATGCTTGGACTAGAAATATTGGATGAAATGTTGCCCAGGATAGGAAAAAGTTATATGTGGATCGAAAGAGGACATATTGGGAATTAAAAGTAGGTGATCATGTGTATGTGAGAATTGGACCCAAGAAAACAACCTTAAGGTGGACTACATGTGCCAAGATGGCTCCCAAGTTCTATGGACCTTTCCAAATCTTGGAAAGAGTGGGACCAATAGCCTATCGATTAGCCTTATCGAGTCACATACAAGTGCACAATGTGTTTCATGTATCTATAATGAAACGATATGTGGATGATCCAAAGCACGTAATACATTGTCAAAGCATTCAGCTAGGAATAAATTGGATTCTAGGATCTCTAAAAGGAGATAAACACTATATTAATTAATTTAATCTGTGCTAGTTGGAGGTCGAAGTAGATGACGAATTTCTGGTATAGCCTCAACGTATTCTCAAGTAGAGAGAAATAATGCTTTGGAGGTGAGCCATCACCCAATTTAAAGTGTAATGAAATCACTTTGGCCTGGAGGAGGCTACTTTTGAAGATGAATTATTTGTACAAGAGGCTTACCTTGAAATATTTACTAGCATGGGATAGAACACCGAGGACGGTGTTTACCACAAGTGGGGGAAGATGTGACACCCATATTAATTTCTTATAATATTTTTAAATCATACATTTAACTTTATAAGTAAAACATGATTAACGAGTAATTTAATAAAGTATGGAACATGATTTATTTTCTTTTGAATAAAGAATTATTTATGGTGTGGTTTCCATAAAGCGATGGTAAAAATTTCCAAGATTCTAGAGTAGTTAGACTAAATCCGTTATAAATAGTTACCTTTTCCTCTGAGGATAAAAGGGAAATCCTAGAGAGGAAAAGGGGTTATGTGTAATGAGAAGTGATAGCCAGAGGGCTATAAGGTGAGAGTGATCTAGAGCTGGTTGGAGCCAGTGGAACTTTGCAACCTGACATTAGAGAAAAGACTCAATAGAAGTCTTCAAGTCTACTCCAGTAACACTACTAATCAATCGTACTCCGGTGAGGAGAATGGGGGTAGTTGATGATGTAATTTCTTCTCTCATGGTTGGGAGGCTACCATCATCTTTTCTTAACCGAGATAAGTATTATAACCCCGAATAGGGAGAAAAGAAAAGGTTTAATATGATTTTATTAAAAACAATGTTATCTCTATAAACTATAAATATTGAAGGCAGTAGATTAGCAACTCTATCTTTTCTACAGAACTACTAAATGGATTGAATATGGCAGAGATATGTTTTTAAATTAATTATAGTATAGTTGTACTTTTCATAGAAAGCCTTAAGTTGATTATATAATGAAAGACAAATAAATACATGTATAGAGAAATTCTAAAAATGTATAGAGAGCATTTATGACAGTAAGGAATTGCATGTTTGAATCTCTAGGAAACTATAAATTCTCTAGAAGATCTAAGGCTAAATAATGGAAGGGGCAGTTAGTCTAGCTGGGGGGAGAAACCCCAGATTAAACATTCTGTCGTATAAAGCTATAGGAAATATCATACACAGACTATGTATTGGAGAATTAAAACCCATTTGAGCAATGCTTCAGGTCATCTGTATTACCACAACTTAAAGATAAATTGAACTCTAAAATAGCCAATATTGTGTTTAGTATAAAAGAAAACATAGATAAAAAAAAAGGAGCATTTCTATTATTATTTTGTAACACAGTTAACGATATTCACAGTGGATACCATACCAATAAAATGGCATACATATAAACACAGAAAAACCTACAAAAAGAGGTAACCATATGTGAAACATATTGTATATATATATACTGATCTATTACATTGCAAAGAGAACAAGTCTGAGTGTGAGCGCAGTACCTGGGTGACTATAGTAAACCTAGATAGGTAAACTAAAGATATTAAAATAAATTACAGAAATACCAATCCATGTACGATCTAGTTATTCATTGAAAATTAAACCTTGCAAGAGTAAAATGAAAACTGAAGGGAAAAATCTCGAATGGAATGTCAAATAACAATAGAAGCGAGCGAATGCATGTAATTTCTTAACAAAAAAAATATGGAAAAAGAAATATAAAGGTATTAATTTACCTTAAAAACTTGTCCAACTCTGAAACAAATGGAAGTGAGCCCAAAAAAAGGAATGCTATCATAATTTAAATAAATATAAAGAGTACAGAGTCTCACAACCCTGACGGGACAATATCAAGAAAAATAATTAACTATCACAGTAAAATATATCTGATGTTAAGACTGACAATATGTCCAACAAGGGTTGAACTATCATTCAAGGTGGAAGAGCCTTAGTGGCTTCATGAAAATACATAGGTAAAATATTACATCTTAAACTCCCAAACAGAGATAGTAGGCTTATTCAAAACTAGAATATGAAACAATGAAGACCTCTCAGTAGTTTTCAAAAGTACCTCGAAGAGAAAAGGGTCAAATGGTCATTAACCGTGGTAGGCTGCCAAACAATAACAACCTCATTAAAGAAATTTGGGGTCTCGAAGTTAGTTGCAAGGAAAACATAAGAGGTTAGAATATATGGGGTTCCAAGTTGAGAAATGAACTAGACATTAACTGTAAACTTAGAAGCAGAATAGAAAAATATACCTTACAATTGCTACAGGGTTCGATTTGGAAGACCTGATCCAGAAAATCATAAACTCAGAGAAGAAGGCTATGGGATAAAAAAAAGCGATGAAAACCAATAACTAGAGAGGTGAGGGTGAAAACCCTGGTTCACTTTTATCTTTCTTGGTCATGCCATTGATCGCCAGCTGATCTCCTAAACGGAAATTGTGTAAAACCCCATGGTGACTTTAGGTAGTGAACCCGAATTTGAAAACCCTGTGAAAAAGTCGCAAGACTGCGGAACAGATGCAAAGAATTATGTTAATGCAACAATCATATTATGCAGTGGACATTGAAAAATATTTAAACAAAAAGATTGTGGAAGAGATGCAAAGATGCATTTTAACTTGGCAAACTATTCCGCAACCGAGAGGAAACAAGATTTAAAATAGTAACAATCCTTACATGTCTTCGGCCAAGACAAGGGATGGATAAATCAACCTGTATGCACAATTGAAGAGCTTGAGCTTCTCTTGCAACGACACCCAAATGATTGAGCTTTTAGGGTTTGCGGGGTAAGGATTTTACCTTAACTACCCAAGAATGAATCACAACCATAGATGAAAAGATGGCATAGACGTTGTAGATCATCCTAAGTGTCAAAGAAAATCCGAAGGAAAACATCAAACAACGCCATGGAGATATGCGAAAGGTGAAAATGTGAAGTTGGGTAACACTTTTTGCCCTTTATTGAGAAAAAAAATTCATTTTTTTCTGTTCTTAAAATTTTTGCAAGCCAAAACCATTTTTTGTTTAGAAATTCATTTTGTGATAAAAATAAAAGTTGTCAAAAATTTTATTAGCTTTCTATTACTTATTTTTTGGAATTTTTTTATACACATTTGATATGTCAACTTAGTGTTTCTTTAAGTGTGTGTTTTTTAACAATCAAAGGATTCATAATAATTCATGTTAATACACGCTACTCTATTCTTTGAAACTTTGTGTTTTTGATAAACAAAATGTGTTACAACAATCTAGACAAATTCTACTCCGGTTTCGTTATATTTACAAAACCAAGTGATGCATATCATAATTACTAGAATTTTTTGAACTAATCTAATATGAAAAAACTGCATATTTTGAATATGATTCACGATGCATGAAATTTCTTAACATATACGTTATAAACTAAATATATAAAAACTACCCATTACAGACGACAAACTAATGTAATGCACCATAATGTTTTCAATTTTTTTTTACAATGTATTTTGGAAGATACAGAATATTGATTTCACTGAATCATAATGACCTTCAGAAATTGTTTGCACTCGTTTTATTAAAAAATTAATTAAAATTAGTAAATATTTATGAAATTCCATAAGAGTTATATTTCCTTAAAGTATATTGAATTCTGAAAATGCTTGTCTTGGTTCCGATAGTTAAGTCAGAATGTGTCATGGAGTTTAATCAGTCCAAAGTTGAAGATATGTATTCAAAGCTTGGCTCTTCATAATTGCAGACGTGTTAGTTCATTCGAACTCTTAAAAAGTTCGGCCGAATTTTTTTTTGCATCAACGGTCCATCAAGTCTAACAACATAAAAGTTCGGCCAAATTTTTTATAAAAGTTCAGCCGAACTTTTACCTAACTTTTCATCGGCCGGAAAATACAAGAAAGCCCCTCCGAAAAAACATTTCGCAGCAATATAAATTCACATAAAAGCATTCATTATTTTTGCATAATTTCACGCATTTGGTCTGATTTTGCAAAAGACTTGTTCTAATTTTGCAAATAATTGTTTTGAGTTTAAGGACGTTTCTTGGAGGTACATTCAAAGGACATTTTTGCAAAGGATTTTTTTGGGTTTAAGGAATTTTCTTGGAAGTACATTCAAAGGACATTTTTGCAAAGGATTGCTTTGAGTTTAAAGAATTTTCTTGGAGGTACATTCAAAGGACATTTCTTGGAGGTATGTGATACATTTTTTGGATGTTTTTTGGGCTTCATTTTTTTAAGGTATTTTGTTTTTAGAGGATTTGGGCTTAATTTTCATTGTTTTTAGAGGTTTTGGGCTTAATTTTAAAAGGACTCTTTTTAGGCTTAATTTTGAAAGAACTCTTTTTATGCTTAGTAGTCAAAGGACATTTTTTGGAGGTATTTTTCGAAGTGATATTTTTTCAGGCTTTTTTAAAGTATTTTTTAAAGTGGCATTTTTTAAGAAGTTGGAATTAATTTTCAATGGAAATTTTTTGGAGGTATTTTTTGAAGTGACATTTTTTTAGAGTACACATTTTGGGTTGAAGTAAATCTTTTATAATGATTTTTTAAAATGAGTTTTTGTCTAACTTCTTAAATGAATTTTTTTTGCAGGACTTGGAAGGAAATATTTTGAGCTTCATTTCATTTTTATAAGACATTTTTTTCTCGAATTTTTTAAAGTAAGTGTTTTGGATTGAAGTATGTATTTTTTCCAAAATTTTTACAATGAGTTTTTTTAAAATTAAATCATTTGTGATGCTTTTTTTAATTGAGTTTTTGTCTAAATTTTTAAGAAAATTTTTTGAACTTCATTCTCTATTATCATGGGAAATCGAAGGAATTGTGCGAGAAAATATGATCGAAAAAGAGACCCTAAGGAACGTAGAGAAGAGACGAGAGAATGTCGCAAAATAAAGAGGGGAGCGCTCTCAAATATTCAAAGGGAAAATCAACCTCAACTAGAAGTTGAAGTAGGTATGTAAATGTAAATATTATGAATTTGACATTTAAAATTTTCCTAGTGTAAAATGTGTTCAAGTTTAATTTTTGTTTGATGAACTAATTTGAAAAATATTTTGAAATGTAAATAGAGAGAGATATTCCTCAAAACATTGATGATGAGATACAAAATTTTGAAAGAGAAAGTGAAAGAGATATTGAACCAATGATTGAAGATGGTGAAAATGTTGAAAGAAATTCAAGTGAAGAAATTGAATCACAAGGTGTGTGTGTGTGTGTGTATATATATATATATATATATATCTATTGAACACATGCACGTATTATTGAAATTATACATATTTATTAATTTAGTTATTTAATGAATATGTAAACTTATTATGTACTATTCATTTGAATATGTACAGATGAAATCAATGTCGATGATGAGATGTTAAGAAATGCTGACACTCACACATATGGAGATAAAAGAGCTGACCATGTTATATGATATCGTGTTAAACAAATTTTTGATATGTACTTCATAAAGGAAAATGTGGTTGTTGAAGCCCAAATATCGAAAGGTCTCCTATCATTAAGGAAAATAAAAGAAGCTACCACTTTATTGGGTATTCAAAAATCAACAAAAGATAAAAAAATGAAGGAAAATGTGATACAAAATATAAATAGTGTTATAAATTCAATTAGAAGATCTAGACAAAAAAATGTTTCAGTTGTACATATAGAAATACATATGGTAGTGGTTTCATCAAGTATTAAAGAGAATCGCTTGGTAAAATCCATGGCACGAGCATTAGGAACCTCATGAAAAAATTTGCAGAAACATCAGAAATTTCGGTTGCAAATAGATGTAAATGATGAAATTGCTTGCTGGAGAGTTGTTTGTAGGAAACAATACAAATATAGACTTGGATAAAATGTTAAGAAAACAATATATGAATATTGAAAGAAAAATTCGCGTGTTTCTCCAAATGCAAGCAATGTGATGTGAAGAAGAATAGCATGAAATCAGTACGAAGAACATGAAAAAATATTCTTGGAAACCACTCAGATAGAGTTGTTCAACAAGTTAAAAGAAGAGAATCATGAAATTCAAGTCTCAATCAATGCTTTTTTTCAACAAAAACCATGGTATGTAAAACCTATCACCGTACGCAACATTTGTTGTTGTCGTTATCATGTGCCATTTCAGTTTTATTATGACACAATCCTTAATTTTAGTAGAAATTTTTTAAATATTCACCTCCTCCTTCCACTATATGTGATTTCATATCTCAAATACTATGTGAAAGAGAAAGCCATGAATTATTTTACCAAAAGAAATGTATTGGTGGTAAAAAATGCGATGATTGTGAAAATTTGACTAAATTTCGAAACAAATGTCTCACTGATATAAATGATCAATCATTGTGCAACATGAAAGTGAAATGGAAGAGATATGAATATATACATACATCAATTCAAGGTTCAAAGAGTGCTAAAAGAATTGAATTACAAGAAGAATAAATTTTTGTTATAGATTTTTTGAGAAATTTTGAGGAAGAAATTTATAAATACACCAAGCATTCCCATAGAGATTGATGGAAAGACTTGCAACTCAAAAATCCTGTGAAGTTTTTCCACCATGGACCATTTTGTCAGTAATTGATTTTGTAGAAAACTACACATTTGTTCCACAAACAGAAATTCAAAGTGACTATTATCATTCTGACCAAGTCTCCATGGTCGTTCATATTCTATATAGACATGTTGAAAAAAACGTCGATCATATAGAAAGCACCAGTGAAAATCGACATGTTATTAAAGAATGTCACTTTTATATCAGTGATGATCATACACATGATACATATTTTGTACAACATTGTTTTGGAAAGATTTATGACTCCTTGAAAAGTCGTGGAATACAATTCAACGAACATTGGATATGGTCAGATGGATGCACAGGTCAATTCAAAAATTCACGATCATTATTTTGGTTGTGTTGTCTTCATAAGAAAACATACATTAAACATTGTTGGAATTTATTTGAGACTGGCCATGGAAAATGAGAACATGACAGTGTAGGGGCATGCATAAAAGGAGCACTTAGAAGATATCAAATGAACCCCTCTACAAATTGACTTGTGGACGCTAAAGAAGTTGTTCAATGGTGCATTGCTGCTCAAATCCATGAGACTAACTGATCAAGGGAAGTGCGAAGGTACATTCAATTTAATTTTTATTGGATATCTAATTTTAAACAGTATACATTTATCAAAATGATTGTCTTTGATGGTATTTTGATATCATATTTACATTCTCCTTTGAATTTTCCATATATAGGTTTTTTTGGCATATTGGGATCGAAGATGTGAATAGATCAATTGGAAATGATGTTAAAACAATAAAAGGGACTTGAAAATTGCATTCAATTAAAACAAAGTTGTCCACAAATGTGTTCAAATTGGATAAAAGAAAATATTCTTGTTTTTTTCATGTTTTCATAGAAAACACATAATACAATGACGTTTGTGAAAACAAAATGTATGTAAAAGATTGGAAACATACAGAGCTAAATACAAAGGAGAAATTTTCCTTTGCAATGTTTGAAGAAATGCAATCAGAGGAGACTACAATATCATCTGATGGTGATCAAGTTTTTGATCTTGTTAGAGAAGGTAACATTTGAATTGCTTTCAAATGATAGAGATCTAGAAATAAATTTAAATACATAAGTTTGTTAAGTTTGTTTTATTGTGCAGTAGATTTTTTTTTTTGTAATTGCACCTATTGACAACGATGAAAATGTGAAGTATTATTTGATGCATTTCACTGAATGAAAAATGAAATTATTAGAAAACTATAATCATCATGCGTTTCCATATGAAAGAGGATCTATTAGACTTAAAGGTTATTTTTTCAGACAAACTAATCAAGGTGGGGATTTTGTTCGCTTTGAAGACTATGAACCTGATGTCATAAGTTGTCAATATAGTCACTTGGTGTCTACATCACGCATAAAGTTGATAGAGGTTCAATCAAAGAAAAAATGAAAATTAAGAAAAAGAAAACGTCAAAATCTGATCATGAACGGATCATTGAAGATGGCATTCCATTGGAATTTTTTTTATTGAACTTCCCAACAATTTCTTCTCTTTGGATTCATGTTTTATAACTTCCATAACTCAACTAAAAATTGAGCTTCCTTGGTATGTTATTTGTGCAAGTGTTTGCACATGTACATTGTTTTGGTACATGCACACTAGTATCAACTAGAAGTAGCTTTTCTATACATGCATTGATGAAAAATATTGCATGTATTGGATATATATATATATATATATATATATATATATTATAGAATTCAATTCACTGAAAGTAGCTTTCCTATTTGCATTGATGAAAAATGTTGCAAGTAATGGAGATATATGTTCTAGAAGTATTAGATCTATATATATATGTGTGTGTGTGTTCTAGATGCAATTAAAACTGAAAGTAGCTTTTCTATGTGCATTAATGAAAAATGTTGCAAGTACTGGATATATATGTTCTATAATGCAATTAACTGAAAGTAGTTTTTCTATGTGCATTGATGAAAAATGTTGCACGTACTGGATATATACATTTTCCAGGAAATTAACTAAAAGTAGCTTTTCTATATGCATTGATGAAAAATGTTGCACGTATTGGATATATATATGTTCTAGAATGAAATTAACTTTTCAAGTAGTTTTACTATGTGCATTGATGAAAAATGTTTCACGTACTGAATATATATGTTCTAGAATGCAATTAACTGTTCAGGTATTTTTTCTATGTGCATTGATGAAAAATGTTGCATGTACTGGATATATATGTTCTAGAATGGAATTAACTGAAATTATATTTTCTATACATGCATTGATGAAAAATGGTGCATGTGTTCGATATATATACTTTATAGAATGCATTTTTAAAATTTTATGATTGTTTGACACATCTAACAAGACCTAGAATCTTATGATTGTTTATATATATATATATATATATTGTACTTCAATTGTTTTAACATATATATTCAAACATGTGTAAAATCATTTCTACATGTACATATATTCATGTGAATTTTTTGTTGTTTGGAAAACAACAACTTTAATTTTAAAGACAAAACATAATATCATAATCACATGCCAAATGTAGTTCAACCATCCAAAAATTGAGTTTTAAGAACTTTTTTATTATATCACAACATTACTTCACATGCCATGCCAATTGTAGTTCAGCTATCCAATAAAAGAATTTAACATTATATCACATGCCAAATGTAGATCAACCATCCAAAACTTAATTTATAATTTAACAAAACATTATAGATCACAACATTACTTCACATGCCAAATGTAGTTCAACCATCCAAAACTTAAGTTTAAAAAAAAAACAAATTATAACACAACATTACTTCACATGCCAAATGTAGTTCAACCATCCAAAATTCAAGTTTTAAAAACAAAACAAATTATAACACAACATGACTTCACATGCCAAATGTAGTTCAACCATCCAAAACTTGAGTTTTTCAAAAGAAAAACATTAATATAGATCACAACAATACTTCACATGCCAAATGTAGTTCACCCATCCAAAACTTAAGTTTTAAAAATAAAACAAATTATAACACAAAATTACTTCACATGCCAAATTCAGTTCAACCGTCCAAAACTTGAGTTTTAAAAATAAAACATTATAGATCACAAGTATCAAAACTTGAGTTTTAAAAACAAAACATTATAGATCACAAGTATCAATTATCAAGTTATATATGACTGCATCTTGATAATACTCTATATAAAAAAGTAAATTTAAGACTAAATATATTGAAAATATAATGTTCGATGTGTGCATGTGCATCATCCTTCAAATACAGATGTATGTGGCATCTCTCCCAGCAAAGTGACAATCCTCAAGCTATACTGCGAAGCATGGGGAACCTGTACACAATGTGTACAAACATTAAAATTTGATGTTTTAAAATTGAGTGAGAATATATATAACTTCATGTAAAAAGAAAAATGTAAAAACAAAAATCATGCAATACCTCATGAGGTTCCCTCTCCATTTGATGCTCGTCCACTACAACTTCCCCCACGGGAACATCTCAAATAGTAAACTGTAAAATATACATGTACAATTATATATATATATATATATATATATATATATATATATATATATATATATATATATATATATATATATATATATTAAAATTTCAAATGAAAATGCATATATAAACTTATTTTCAGTAATATTAAAAAAAATGTTAGAGTCCGTGGAGAAAAGAAATCCTCTATAGAAACCTAAAATTCAAAAAATTTAAAAGCATAAAATAACTCGAGATCAAGATCTCAATTTATAATCAAACTTTTAAACTTCAATTTATAAATTATAACTTAAAAACATATATTTAAGTGAAAAATTGAATACTTCTACCAATGGATTTGGCACATCTCCTAAGAGAGGCTTCAAAAGAAAATCTCCAAAAACTTAAAATTCAAAAGATTTAGAATAACTCAAAATCTCTAGATCTCAATTTATAATAAAAATTTTAAACTTCAATTTATAACTTATAACTTACAAACATATATATAAGTGAAAAATTGAATACTTGTGCTGGTGGATTTGGCACATCTCCTAAGAGTGGTTCAAAAAGAAAATCTCCAAAAACCTAAAATTCAAAAAATTTAAAATAACTCACGATATAGATATATCTCATCTTTTAATGGAAATTTTTGAGGTGGAATATATAACTTTAAAACATAAATTTTAGAAGTGAAAAATTGTCCATATTTGTGATTGTGGATTTTTCACATCAACTAAGGAAGTAGAAGGTACATCTCCCAAGGAAGAAGAAGGTGCCTCCATCCCAAAAGCATCGGACGAAATTAGAATTTCTTAAAACATTTTATTATATAAATGTACATGTACATGTGTGCACAATTATTTATTTTAAAAATATCTCATCATGTTTCGATATATATAATAATAGATAAAAAATAATTGTACATCATCATTCTCACTTAAAAAACATTAGCATTTGCCAACATATCTTGATGGTGAGACCCATCTTGATTGTTTCAACCAGAGGCTCTGACCATGATATTAACATTTTCTTCATTCATCAAGCGTGACAACTGCAAATGGTGTTAACATATAATGATAATTTTTTGTTATATTAATGTATAAAAACAAATATATGTATATATGTATTTATTACAAATTGTACATGTGTTAAAATAATTGAACCCTAACCATTAACACATACCGTTCCCATGCCCTCTTCCTCATGAACAATTAGGTCCTTCCAACCATTGCGACAATTCTTTGCATATTTTTTTAGATATTCAACACTCATGTTATCAATCTCTTCATCTGTATAATATAAAAAATTAGCATGTTCATTCTCATGTGCTCTTTGTCGATTCAGAAAAACATCGACTCCACCCAATCCACTGTCAACATTGTCAATGATGGAATTCATTTCTTCTCAACTAATTTGAGAAGTGGCTTCCATCTCTCATGGAAAAGTTTTGATGAGAAAAGGTTGAATAACCAATGGAGGCTCAGGGTGAGGTAATTCAACATCACGCCTACAGCCCCTACGGTCACACAATCGACCCTTTCCAGGAACACAAAATTCAGAGGGAAGTTCATTGTAATTGAGCTTCATTTGTAAAAATAATTATGCATAAAATAATTTTTCAAAATAAATCGGAACCTCGTCTTTCCATGGGAGTCTTCCACAGGCCTTAGGGTGTCTATCATACAAATAGTGAGCTATATGAGGGTGCTTGAAATATTGCACCTTCATTATATTTCTTTTCGGCCCTTCTTTGAAATTAAACATAGACTTGGCCATTTGTGTTGTAACTCTTTGTTTAACAACCTCCCATTTATTAGGACCCATCTCATGACTTCTATAAAAGTATTAGTGGTTGGCCCAAGATTTCGGTACACATCTACTAGTTCACCTAAAGAATGTTTAACTATTTCCAAGATTTGCGACTCTTAGTGAGTAGAGTCAAAGCCACGAGATCTCTCTTCAATTTTGCATGAATATGTTAATACCTTTCTAAGGTGCATTGATGCATGTTTGTTTCCCAAGGTATATCAGAAATGTCTGCCAGATAAGTCATGGTTGGTGGACAACCTTTTTCTTGAATGAAGCATTCTGTCCTACGTATTTTTTGACCAACATTTGAAGTGGCATTTTGAGCCTCTACATGAATATATAAAATTTTGTATATTAAAAAAACACATGAAAACAAATTTGTACAAACTGAATGAAAAAAATATTCAAATTAATGGCCACCTTGATGTGGTTGGCTAGGATCTTGTCCACCTTGAGACTGTTGAGAACTATGATGGCCCTCTTGAGAACCAACATGACCATTGATTGGTTGAGAACCAAAATTACCATCTGTTGATTGGCCTCTCGGGGAATACATATCACCACCTTCACGCAATATTCTAGCACTTATTGATGCCCCTCTAAGGGAATCTAAACCACCACCAACCTCACGGGATGAGAGAGAAGCTTCATAAACAAATATGAATTTATAATCAATTCAAAAATACAGTAATACATATAAATACATGTAGATATTCATTTATTAAATTGCGTGAACCATACCATGATTGCATGAACCATGAGCATGATCCATTGATGGAATAGACACCCTTCTCCTCTTGGCTCCTAAAAAATGAAAAATGAAACTTATTAACAGCTAATTTAACTCACAAAATTGATAAAAAATCAATTCCATATGTACACACATGTATGTATATGTATGGAGATTTAAGATTATAATTAAATACCATGAACATCCCTTGATCCCTGATCCCCCTCCCTCGTAGAGATATGGGATCCTGATGATCTTCGTCGGTCATCCTCCATGATATATATATGTATAATGGACATTTATAATTATTTTTTTAAATTCCTATTTAAAATAAATCCAAAATAATTTTTTAGAAAATTAATGTAATTTAATGTACACAAATTATGTAAAACACAAATTTCAAAGCACTAATTGATGTGTGAAACTCAATTTAAGAAAAAAAAATTGTCCTTTACATGGTGGGAGCACACTTGGTATAAAATTGAAAAAAACACATGGTTATTAAAAAAGAAGCGTGAAACTCAATTTAAAGAAAAATGTGTTGAAGTCCTCACATTTTAATATTATAAAAATGTGAAGTTCACCAAGTTGTGCTTTACATGGTGTGGTGGGATCACACTTGGTATATAATAGAAAAAAAACATGGTCATTAAAAAATACACATTTAAAAGTACAAAACACACACATGTCCAAGATATGTTACAATATCCATCAATAAATTTTGAAGGAGAGCGACCCAACACTAATTCATATTTGAGAGATGAATCTTGAATTTTTGAAGAAGAGCATCTCAAAACAAATTTATCTTTGAGAGATAAATATTGCATTAGCATTTCCCCGCATAATTCTAATTCATCTGTTAATTCATCTTTGATAGATGAATCATGAATTGGCATTGCCCCACGCAATAGATTAGTAGACATCTTATTCAGATTTGTACAATGTCTTATATTAAAAAAATGAAATTGGCTAACAATATTGTTTACTATTCAATGCAGTTCTTTTAGCCTCTCCTTCTTAAATTGCTACACGCCATTCATCTGGTTGTACACAAGTTCAGAATTGGTGAAAACTGCAATTCCATTTGATCCATACTCCATAGTTGTTCTCAAGCCTTCTATCAATGCAATATAATATGCCTCGTTGTTTGTTTTTCTTCCAGGTATATTCATTTTCCTTTGGATGACTTTTCTAGTCGCAATATTGGAAAGCACATATGTAATCACTGCTTTCCCTGGATTGGGATAGCAAGAAACATCTATGCATAGTTTCCATTCTCAACCATATTTAGTGGGTTTTTTTTATCCCTGAAAAAAAAAATCAATAAAAATATATTAAATTGACATCTATTGCAAATGCATGGGAGAAATGACACATGTACATGAGATAAATGACATGTGCATGGTTTAT
The DNA here is from genome assembly GCA_034641835.2 of Pinus albicaulis. NCBI lineage: Eukaryota > Viridiplantae > Streptophyta > Pinopsida > Pinales > Pinaceae > Pinus > Pinus albicaulis. Next base: position 912,636,001 of record CM076575.1, read on the forward strand.
CTTAAAGTTTGACTTAAATTTTATGGTAGAATTCACATCTTGAAATGAGATGCGTTAAATATTGAATTTACTAGAGTTTAATGGAGATTTATGACATGTATATACATGGTTCATGCATGGTTTGCATGAAAGTTTGCCTTAAAATTTATGGCATAAATCATGTAATATCCCAAAATAGGGATTTTCGACAACAATAAGAATACCCTAAGGTATTACAAAGTTGGAGAGAAGTAATTAATCAACTCATGTAGTGTATTTAAACAAATTTCCATCATAAAACAATCACAGCAACAAACTATTCCTTTATACAATGTCACCAAGTGGGGAAAAGCAGCAATTTTGGCCCCAAAAATGTTATTTTCTGAATATGGAGTTATAAGAGTGAAAAATAATGGTTTTTTCCCTTAGAATAGACAATATAGGACATGCATGCAAAATATTTTCAGAAACAAATTCATTTTTCCTAGTTAAACAGGCCTCCCATGCTCAAAACAGCTTAAAATTGACAAAACACCAAGACTGTAACACACAGAAATTGCTGCATAAGAGAATGCACCATCTAATGGAGGTAAAAATCAGAAAATAGGAAGATAAATCAGATATTCTTATTATATTACTCAATGAGTCATAAAACAGATATCTAATCTCTTTTATACAGATCCAAGAAGACTCGGCAAAGGTTTCTTGACATAAAAGATATACAAGAGAGAGTTGTTGCAAATATGTGGCTGAATCATGCTGGGTAGTTGAATATTTGCATAAAAATGGTTTAACATGCAAATAAATTTCTATAGATACTCTTTCTGTCTGTCCGGAGAAAAGGTTGTTCCTTCTCTTGGGAAACTATCTCACAAAAATGGGGTTTTGACCCCTCCCACTGCAAACCTTAAGAAATAATGCATTTTTCTCAAGGGACTACATTTTTTCTGAAGCTAAATGCTTGGTCCAACACCAGGTAGTGGATAATGCAGCTCTAAAATATCCTCTTAGATTTCTTAGACAATATCTCCAAGAAAGAGTAGGGAATCCCCACCCGGGAAACCCTTGCAATAAGCAGTGCAGCAAACTTAGCTAAATAGCCAAAGTATGTAGGAAGTCTAAACAGGCCATATGAAATATAATCTCTAATCTAACCCCCTTTCTTTCCATCTCTTCCATTATATATTTGAGGAGCTCCCTCATCAAGGGTCCCACCCCATTAGGAGGTTGCTTCCATGCCAAGGCTCTTCCATGAAAATCATGTTATCTCCATTAGTGAAGATCATCCCTTTACAAAGTAGTTTGATTTATTCAAGCTTGACTGGATCAATCTTGATAGTGTCATCCTTGACTGAGTCTTCATGCCTTGTCTCCTTTCACACTCAAGGTGTCTTCATTTTGACTAGCTAGCTTGATTTTCATTGACATTGAGTTGTCTTTATTTAGGATCCACTCTTTGGGAATAAATTCTATTGAATTGGTCAAACTTGACCTTATCTACGTATTTTAGACATTTTTCACACATGTGGATGCTTGATCTGGTTATTTCATGATCCCTTTTCACACTATGAGGGATTTTTGTTCATACTTGAGCAATTTATGAGCCTCCTTGCCCATTTATTCATCCATATAGATTTTACAAGCAAAATTAATATTCCTATTAGCTGTAAGATAATTGAGGAATATTACAGTCTCCCCTTCCCAAATGTTTCTTGTCCTCAAGCAACTTCAAGGGTGCTGCAAAATCTCCCCTTTTCTCCTTGTGGCCTTCTCAAGATAGAAGGAATGAAAATCATGGGGAATTCCATAATCAATGAAGGTCTCCCACCTCCATGTTATCATCCAAATGAAATGAATTACCTCCCAGCTTAGTAATTCATAATAAAGATCCTCCCAAATACTTATGAGAGGGATGTTCCAAGTGCTCCAAACAATCATATGGCCTACCTCATGGAGAAACAAGTGATTTACCATGGTAGCCATATCTCTCCCCATGTTCCCTTTGGAACATGTAGTGCAGAAAATGTGGGAAGTTCCTCTCCCCAAGGACACATTCCACCAATGTTTCTCAACTCCAATCATGTCCCCAAAAGTAAGAACATTTCCATCATATATAATCATGATTATAATCATTCTAGCTACCATATATAATAAAGGAGAAGGAATATGATTCCTCATGTACAACTAGCACAGTTTTAGTCTTAGCTTCCATAGAATAGAAGATGACAAGTGCCTTCCCCAACACTTGTTTGTTGATCCTTCCTTCCTGCATGCTTGGAGAAGGTGCATCATAGTTGGCATAAAAGAATCACACCATGAAGAATATAATAACTCTCCAAGATCCTCCAAGGAATGACCTGCATCAACATAGTTCATGGCCTTGAGTGGCCTATGAAACCCCTCATAAATAGTGCCCCCTATTGGAGAAATTTCCTACAAATGAGTGTTAGAAAAATATAAGCATATAGGAGATACATCACAATATTCAGAAATACAAGTTCCTCCATATACTTGTTTTACATCAGTGAGGTAACTCATGGATGAGTTCCCTCTCACACTCAATGAGTAAGGTGGTGTAGATGATAACTATTCCCAAGAGCTATGTTCCTCCCCAACCAGAAAATTATATATGCACTTCTTCATATCATATTGCACCTTTTCTTTGAAATTTTCCCACATGAATCCATCAAGGATAGTGTGGTATGCTCTAATTAAACCAGTGGGTTTGTAGAGAAAGATCTTATAGACTGTATGAAGTAGTTTCTCCTTAAGCTTGGATTATTTGGCCAAAAATATCTAATCATGTGAATAAATGACTCCCTCAACTACCTTATACCTCCCATCCATTACTTTCCCATCAAGAACCTTGCATGTGGAAAGGTCCTTGGAGTACTCAATCAAGAGTTGGGAATCCCAATAAGGATATAGGCTCCCCAACAATGACAATGTTGTAGAAGTTTGAAATGCAGCCCCTGCCATATCATGGCTCTCCTCTTTGATATACTTGATGCCAAAGTCACATGTTGGAATGATATAAAATTCCTTTTTCTACCTCCTTTGTAGCTTATCCTGTCCAAGACAAGATTGAAGTATATGGAAGTCAACCTCCCCATGGAAAGTCCTTGTCTTCCAAAACTTTCTCAATTTGGCCCATGCATGCAAGAGTGTTAATAACCTCTTGTCATGTTCAGAAATATATTTTTCAAATGAGAATACCATGGGCTGCCCCAAAGATATGGATTTTCCATGTGTCCTCATGTCCATTCCATCATAAATTTCTAATTTTTCCTTTCTCAACGCAGATAACTGAGTGGGAGATAGCAATGTCCATTTTAGAAAATTGCTTACCTCTCTTCTGAATTTATGAGAGATCCTCTGCACTGTGCTAGGTTCTCCCAAGGCTCCTTCATTAGCCAAGTATGAAACTATTGCCCATAGTTAAGAGAAAACTTTAGTTTTTCTCCAGTCAAGAGGTGCTTGAGATGCTCATGTTATGACTGTGTTATCATCTCCTACCTTTCCTTCCTCCTCCTCAATAGTTTAAGTTTCCCCATCATCAATAAGAGACCTTAGATCTCGGTCTTCTATTGAAGAAGGAATCTTCATGCCTTCCTCTTGAGAAGAAAGCCCTTCATCAAATGGAGATCTTTCCCTTGGAAAGGTATCAAACAAGCTTACACACTCTTCCATGGTTTTCAGAAATGGATTTGGATTTATAGACCCCTCCAACTCATGCAAAAGATTTGTTTGATATGGTTTGATAGTTTCAATAAAATATGTTATACATGAAGTTTCATCAAACCTATCTAATAATCTCTCAATAAACTTTTCATAAGTAGGTTTATTTGCATTTCTTAAGGAAAAATATTCAAACAACGACCAAGCATATGCTTTACCTTCAAAATGAAGCACTGCTACTTTGATGGCTTTAATTTCTGAAACTTGATGTTGTTGCACAAAGTTGCCTAGCTCCTCCACCCAAACCCTAACTAGACATTTAGGTGACCCATAAAAAGTAGATAGAAAGAATCTACCCATACCATATTGCTTCCCCTTTGTGCTTCTATCTTCCTTGATCTTGTAGAACCCTTGGAAGTTCAAGTGATCTTTGAACTCCTTAGATTGAGCTTCATACTCCTGCAAATAATCACCAAGAGTATCTCTCTTTGGCACATCTCCTTTCTTCCTCTTCATGAATAAATTTCCAATAGAACGTGGTAGATGATATGGCTTAGTGCTCCTATCCATAATATGAGGACTTAGAACATTCCTCTTGTATAGATCTCGCTGAGGGATTTCCAGGTTTCTCCCTCCTCATTTCTTTGATGCCCTTGCTTCCACCCTGCAGATTTGGAAAGAGAATTTTTGAGAGCCTCCTTTCTCCAAAAAATAAAGGTTTTTTTTATACCTCTTGTATATCTCCTCCTCCCCATGATAAGACTCCATAATTCTTGAAGCTCACAGGCTAAGCCAATAAAGTTGCTCTGATACCACTGTAATATCCCAAAATAGGGATTTTCTACAACAATAAGAATACCTTAAGGTATTATGAAGTTGGAGAACAGAAATTAATCAACTCATGTAGTGTATTTAAACACATATTCATCATAAAGCAATCACATCAACAAACTATGCCTTTATACAATGTTACCAAGTGGGGAAAAGCAGCAATTTTGGCCCCAAAAATGTTATTTTCTGAAGATGGAGTTATAACAGTGAAAACTAACGGTTGTGTCCATTATAATAGACAATATAAGACATGAATGAGAAATATTTTCTGAAATAAATGCCTTTAGCCTAGTTAAACAGGCCTCCCATGCTCAAAATAGCATAAAATTGACAAAACCCCAAGACCGCAATACACAGAAATTGTTGCATAAGACACTGCGCAGTATAATGGAGGTAAAACTCAGAAAATAGGAATATAAATCATATATTCTTATTATATTACTCAATGAGGCATAAAACGGAGATATTATATGTTTTATACAGATCCAAGAAGACCCGACAAAGGTTTCTTGACAGAAAAGATATACAAGAGAGAGCTGCTGCAAATCTATGGATGAATCACGCTGGGTAGTTGAAGCTCTACATAAAAATGTCTGAAAATGAAAATAAATGGTTGTAGATACTCTTTCTATCTTTCTGGAGAAAAGGTTGTTCCTTCTCTTGGGAAACTAGCTTCCAAAAATGGGGTTTTGACCCCTCCCATCGCACACCTTAAGAAATAACGCAGTTTTATGAAGGGACTACATTTTTTCTAAAGGTAAATTCTTTTTCTGGCACTAGGTAGTGGAAAATTTAGCTCTGAAATCTCCTCTTAGATTTCTTAGACAAGATCTCCAAGAAAGAGTAGGGAATCCCCACCCGGGAAAACCCTTGCACTAAGCAGTGCAGCAAACTTAGCTAAATAGCCAAAGTATGCAGGAATTCTAAACAGACTATATGAAATATAATCTCCAATCTAACACCATTTCTTTCCATCTCTTTCATTATATAGTTGAGGAGCTCCCTCATCAAGGGTCCCACCCCATTAGGAGGTTGCTTCCATGCAAAGGCTCCTCCACCAAAATCACGCTATCTCCATTAGTGAAGATCATCCCTTTACAGAACAATTTGATTTAGTCAAGCCTGGCTGGATCAATATTTATAGGGTCATCCTTGACTGAGTCTTCGTGCCTTGTCTCCTTTCACACTCAGGGTGTCTTCATTTTGACTAGCTAGCTTGATTTTCATTCACATTGAGCAGTATTTATTTAGGATCCACTCTTTGAGAAAAAATTATGTTGACTTGGTCAAAACTTTACCTTTTCCACATATTTTAGACATTGTTCACACATGTGGATGGTTGATCTGGTTATTTCACGATCCCTTTTCACACTATGAGCGATTTTTATTCATACTTGAGAAATTTATGAGCCTTCTTGCCCATTTATTCATCCATCTAGATTTTAAAAGAAAAATTAATATTCCTATTAGCTGTAAGATAATTTAGGAATATTATAGTGGTATCAGAGCTCAAAATCTCAAACCAACCACTACACCAAAAGCTCGAACTGTTAGTGAGGGCGGCATCCCAGGGTGTTAAGGCTAGGCCTAACCCCACCGGAGCATCTAAGGGCAGGGGCCCTTACGCAGCACCCCTCATTACACAGACCCAGACACATGGATGCATGTTCTACCTGCGCACGGGATATTACAGCCCACCATTCTCTGCGAGTCTCAACCTCGAGACCTCAGCTTTGATACGACGTAGATCCAACCACTACACCAAAAGCTCGAACTCGTAGATCCAACCACTACGCCAAAAGCTTGAACTTTTAGTGAGGGCGGCATCCCAGGGTGTTAAGGGTGGGCCTAACCCCATCGGAGCATCTAAGGGTGGGGGGCCTTGCGCAGCACCCCTCATTACATAGACCCGGACACGTGGCTACTGGCCCTACTCGCACACCGGATATTACAACCCGCCATGCTCCACGAGACTCAACCTCGAGACCTTGGCTTTGATACCACATAAATCCAACCACTACACCAAAATCTCGAACTCGTAGATCCAACCACTACACCAAAATATCGAACTCTTAGTGAGAGCGACATCCTAGCTGTTAAGGGTGGACCTAACCCCACCGGAGCATCTGAGGGCGGGGGCCCTTGTGAAATACCCCTCATTACACAGACCCGGACACATGGCTATAGGCCCTACTCGCACATGGGATATTGCAAATCACATCAAGAAATAACATGCCTTAAGAAAGGATAAGATCCATAAGCTACCTATCCCTTTAGAGTCTGCTTTAGAACTTTTATATGTTAAGACTCAACCAAAAAAATAAAATCCTATGGAAGTTCAAACACTTTAGGTTCAGATTTTAGGCCTTAAAGTTTGCACTGAATTAATGGGGGAAATCCTTGAGCTTGGGGGATGCTATCCTATGAGAGTTCAGCCACTTTTTGTTTAGTTTTTAGGCCTTAAATTTTTCCTTGAATTAATGGGAGGATGCCTTTAATTTGTGGGAGAAATGACATTTATATGGTTTGAAAAATTATTTTATGCACTTACTAAAACAACTAGTTATGTCAAAAGCCACATATTTATGAGTTTATGGGAGAAATGAAATAGAAATTACACATGCCTTAATGTTTTCCTAAAATTTTATGGGAGAAGGGAGAAATGACACATGTACAAGTTTTTCCTTAGAGTGGTAGTGGTTTATGAATATTAAAATGAAGAACTTCTATTTATGTTCCAGAGATTAACTGTAGGGACATTTACTGGATATGTCACCTTTGAGAAAAGATGAGATCCATAGGCTACCTAGCCCTTTACAGACTCTGCCTTTAGAACTTGTAGAAGTTAACACTCAACAAATAGACTAAATTCCTATGGAAGTTCAAAATCCTATGAGAGTTCAGCCACTTTAGGTTCGATGTTTAGGCCTTAAAGTTTTCCTTGAATTAATGAGAGAAAGCCTTTATTTTGTGGGATAAATGACATTTACGTGGTTTGCAAAATTATTTTATGCACTTACTAAAAACATGCTTTAAATTTAATGGGAGAAAGCCAACATGACACATGCTTTAAAAACTTTTCCTAAGAATTTATGGGAGAAATGACACATGTACATGATTTGCCTTAAGGTGGTTGTGGTTTATGGATATTAAAATGAAGAACTTCTATTTAGATCTATTCCATAGATTGACTGTAGGGTAATTTACTAGATATGTCACCTTTCATGAAATATGAGATCCAAAGGCTACCTAGCCCTTTATAGACTTTGCCTATAGAACTTGTAGAAATTAACACTACCTATTCTAATTATACCCTATGAAGTGTGTAGAGCACCCGTGGAATCACTCACGCTACTTTACATAAACATAAGGGTGTATAAAAGTGTACTAAGTTCAAAAATATGGTCATATTATTGGATATATTTCCCAAGAGCCCAAATTTACTCAAGTATATGTGGGGTCTATATAACCATCTACAAAAAAAAGTGATTCTTTCCAAGCTAAGGATAATGTATGAGCCATGTGTATACGCACATTATCTAGAAATCATCTAGGCAAAAATAAAGGGTACTTTAAGTGGTTTGAAGAAAAAATGGCACCAAGAAGCTCTGAAGGAGGGGAATAAGAACTGGAAATAGGAGGATAAGAATAAAATAGCCACTACACATCCATGCAAGGGTAGTAGAAATAATTCTAACCATTGCAACATTGATGGTCACATTAAGGAGAATTATTGGATGTTTGGTATGTGTTATATTGTTTATGTGAACACCCCCATGCACTATATATTTTTCTAAGCATAGTGGTGGAAATTAAATGGGAGGAAAGGCCCCCCACTTTATGGTTTCATATAGACGAAAAATTCCCTACACACAGGTGTTCATGGGTAGTGCACCAAAAAAACGTTTTTGGGAAAAACAAATTCTCCCTTTATGATGGTTTTCATAACATGGTTTTTTCTTTTAGAATTTTAGTGCATGGTATTTTACCCCATGGTTTTACAGTTTTAGTTAAAGAACTAAAATTTTATCTGATCCAATGTAATGGATTGGTAGTTTATAATTTTCGTGGGATATATACATATATACATACATACATATGTGTGTGTGTGTGTGTTTGATGGTCTAAAAATTAATATACTAATAAAAAAAATGATCTTCTCATTTTGGGTTTCTTGAGTAAATTATATGTTAATGCATGTGTTTTACATTGAATATTTTTCATTCTATTAATAATCTATTTGAAACAATTAACTATATAAGGTTAAAACCTATTTTTTGTATCAAATTACTTTTGGTTTCAATGGGAAACTTTTATGGCTAATTTTTTTTTCTCGAAATGTGATAGACCCCATTAAAATGGGAGATATATCGAATTGATTCCTATGGTGAAATAAAATAGTTGAGCAGTTTAAAGAGATAGATGCATAAATTCAATGAACATAGTTTGGAGATATATAAGTCCAATATGGAATAGTTTTTGGTGAAAAAATACCAGTGGATCATTATGGATATATTTGCTTCATTAAAAGGGATTTTTCTAGAAGGATGGACTAAGTTGGAAAGAAGGGAAAATATCACAATTATATGTTAATTTATGTGTTTTACATTGAATATTTTACATTTTATTAAGAATCTATTTGAAACAATTAACTATATAAGGTTAAAACCTATGTTTTGTATCAAATTACTTTTGGTTTCAATGGGAAAATTTTATGGCTAATGTGTTTTTCTCGAAATATGATAGACCCCATTAAAATAGGAGATATATCGAATTGATTCCTATGCTGAAATAAAATAATTGAGTAGTTTAAAGATATAGATGCATAAATTCAATGAGCATAGTTTTGAGATATATATGTCCAAAATGGAATAGTTGTTGGTGAAAAAATATCAATGGATCACTATGGATATATCTTCTTCATTAAAAGGGTTTTTACTAGAAGGATGTCCAGTAAGTTGGAAAGAAGTGAAAATATCAAAATTATATGTTAATGCATGTGTTTTGCATTGAATATTTTTCATTTTATTAAGAATATATTTGAATCAATTAACTATATAAGGTTAAAACCTATGTTTTTTATCAAATCACTTTTGGTTTCAATCGGAAATTTTTATGGCTAATGTGTTTTTTCGTGAAATTTGATAGACCTCATTAAAATGGGAGATATATCAGAATGATTCCTATGGTGTAATAAAATTATTGAGTAGTTTAAAGATATAGATGGATAAATTCAATGAGCATAGTTTTGAGATATATAAGTCCAAAATGGAATAGTTATTGGTGAACAAATATCAATGAATCACTATGGATATATCTTCTTCATTAAAATGGATTTTTTCTAGAAGGATGGACTAAGTTGGAAAAAAAGGAAAATATCACAATTCTATGTTAATGCATGTGTTTTACATTGAATATTTTTCATTTTATTAAGAATCTATTTGAAACAATTAACTATATAAGGTTAAAACCTATGTTCTGTATCAAATTACTTTTGGTTCCAAAGGGAAAATTTTATGGCTAATGTGTTTTTCTCGAAATGCGATAACCCCATTAAAATGGGAGATATATTGAATTGATTCCTATGGTGAAATAAAATAGTTGAGTAGTTTAAAAATATAGATGCATAAATTCAATGAGCATAGTTTTTAGATATATAAGTCCAAAGTGGAATAGTTGTTGGTGAACAAATATTAGTGGATCACTATGAATATATTTTCTTCATTAAAAGGGATTTTCTAGAAGGATGGATGAAGTTCGAAAGAAGGGAAAATATCACAATACAATTTTGTCTCTTAGATGTTGAAGAATGTAGCTAGGTTCAACCTTAATTATTAATATATTTGTAAAAAATAATTTATAATTATTGTTTCGTAACAAAAATCTATAACTATTATCGAAGCAAAAAAAAATTGTTAGGAAACAATAAAAGGCTAGACAAGCGACAAATGGTTATACTAATGATGAAAGATTGAAACCTTCAATTTAGGAAGGTTGTATAGTATGTCTCTTCCGATGCACTACAAATTTTATGTGGACTAATATTAAATTAAAATAATAATAATAATAATAATAATAAAATTTCTAAATTAAAAAATAATAAAAAAAAATGCCAATGAACAAGTTGTTGGCATTTTGTAATTGAAATAAGTTAACTCAAGAAAAATATACTCATTTGGAGAGCATTAACATAGTGACAATGACGACCTAGTATCAGTGATTTTTAGAGAATCAACATAGCGATAGTGACAACCTAATATTAGGTGTTTGGAGAGCATTAACATAGTGACGGTGACAACCTAATATCAAGAATTTGGAGAGTGGATTTGACATAAAAACATTCTCATTTGGCAAGTTTGGAGTGAAACATTTTTAGAAATCTTCCTTTTAAACCATAAAATACTAGTCTCTACGATTTTGAATATAGCTCACAAATTTATGATGTAAAATTTTAGTCCTTATTCTCACATATTTGAAATGAAAATTTGAAATTAGAGTTTACTATGTACTATAAATCTGATTTCTTGTTAAATGTTTAACCATTTAATATTCAGAAATAATGAATTTTAATTCTAGAATTTGTTTATGAATTATTATATGAATTATTCTATGAATGGTGAATCTGAATATAGAATAACAATTGTGACTATATTAATTATGAATCTGAAAAGTGAAGATGAATTGTGATGGTATGAATGACAAAATTAGAGACATCGTAATATGTAATTTTTATGTTTTTTTTCCAAAATTTGATTCTTTTAGAAATTTGGTAATCTGTAATCTATAAGCCAGACACAGATAGAGAGATAGAGGAACTAGACATAGAGATAGAGATATCTAAATAGTCATTTCTCAATCCGTATTTGAGAGGAAGATATTTTTTCTCTACTTGTAAAAGTCTACTTTTCAATGGAAGAAATGACAACAATAGTTAGCCATTTTTGAGGGAAATGGATGTAGCTCACCTAATTATAATGAAAAAAATTTCAAATGCAGAACCAATTCTTAGGGCCCACAATAACCATGTTACACAAATATTAAGGGCTCACAAAATCTATGTTATACAAACTTGCAACCTCCAAAGGGCCCCCAAGGCGTGAATCCTCCAAGCCAAAGTGACACATCACATAGTTCAACAAAGAATGAACCATAAAACTTATATACGTCAAGAATTATAACGTGAAATTTTTTTTACATAGATTAAATTCTAGCATGTCACGGACTCTCAGACATGCACATGATAGTTCAAACTGCATAGTGCATCAGAGCCTCACTAATATCTATTTTAGTCACTAGGTTTTGTGTATGTTATAAGGATTAGAGTAGGCCATAGATCCTGTAAACACCTAGGGAAGGTTCCAAACCAAATCATAATATTTGAATCCCTCAACTGTATTAGAAATTATTCTTGCAAATGGAATCAATTTGAAATTTGATGGATCCATTCCAAATATGATGAAACAAATCCTTTGTCGAAAAAATGTTGCCAATAAAAACATAAAAAAATCAAAGTTCCATGAGAAAGGGAACGGGGCATGGCAGGAAAGACTATGGTGGAGAGGACCACAAGCATATAAAGTAAACCTAAACCCTATAAAACAAAGACCTAAACATAAACAACATCATTTTTCATTTTCCTTTGCAAATTATTATAGGTTTTAACCTTGTACAGATTTATTTGCAAATGAACCTTAAAGACACAAACTAAACAGTAGCGAGAGCATAAAACATAAAACAGATAAACACATATATTTTCCCCTGGATCCCAAATCAGGACGACCAACTTGATTTTTCATTATATTCCTTTTAGTGTTACAACACATATATATACATGTTGAAGCATACATAAACCCCAATCCATTAACCCTGTATTATAACATAACCGTAGTTCCCTTGACCGGATCTACAAGATACCAGGGGCCTAAAACCATCGTACCCCAAAACCATGTGCAAACCCATGCACAAAACCATGGGTGGATCCCCCCACCAGAAAATAAGGACCAAAAAAAATTTCTGGGGCGCTGCCCCAGACCCCAACAAGGGGGGCTACCACCCCCACTGTCACCCCCCCCCCCATGTTTCACCCAGTGCAACATAGAGGGGGGGCTATCGCCCCCCCTGTGACCCCCCCCCACATGATTAGTTGTGGAAAGAATATAACACATACCCAAAATTATCCCACTTGTTGCTTTCTTTCTGCAAGGGGCCACAAGAGAGTTTAGTCATTAGCCCAGTTCTACAACACCCATTGTTTCTCTACACCAAGAGAACTTATGAGTGCTTATAGACTTCGTCAATGCATCTGCAACATTATTCAAAGTGTCCACCTTTACTAGAAATGCCATTTTAGCCTCAACCATATCTCTCACAAAGTGATATTGAACATCAATGTTCTTTGTCTTTAAATGATAAGCAGGGTTCTTAGCCAAGGAAATTGCACTTTGGCTATCACAATATATCCTTATAGCTTGTTGCACCAACCTCGTACTTAAGCACAATATTTGAAACTAAATTTATTCCTTGCTTGCATTAGTGGCTGCTATGTATTCAGCCTCTGTAGTTGAAATAGCCACTACAGACTGTCTTTTACTCATCCAATTGACTACACCTCCAAATAGGCTAAACACATACCCACTTTTAGATCCTCTTTGGTCCATTTATCTAGCCCAGTGTTCATCAACAAAACCACGAATGTCTAACACTCTTTCCAATCCTGGTCTTCCCTAGTAGCACAAGCCATAATCACTAGTGCCACGCAAATATCTGAAAACCCGCTTCACTGTTGTCCAATGCTCCTTCCATGGGTTTGATATAAAACCTCTCAACACTCCCACTGCATGTGCAATGTTTGGTCTAGTACATACCATTTCATACATCAAGCTACCCACTACACTTGCATATGGAACATGAGACATATCCTCCTCTTCTTCTTGTGTCTTGAGACACTATTCAGCAGACATCTTTGTACCTACAGGAATCAGAAAATTCATTGGTTTACTATCCTGCATATTGAATCTCTGCAATATAGTCTGAACATACTTCCTCTAGTTTAACCAGAGCTTCCTCTTTTCCCGATCTCTCTTAATTTCCATGTCCAAAATATAGTTTGTAGCACCAAGATCCTTCATGTCGAATTTGGAGAATAGTTGAGTCCAAATCTTGGATAATTTCTTTGTCATTTCCAATCAACAACATATCATCCACATACAAGACCAAATAAACAATATGGTCACCAATTAATTTAAAATAAACACAGTGGTCCTCCTTGCCTCTGGTGAAGCAAAGTCCCCATATATAGGTATCAAATTCCTGATACCACATCCTTGGTGATTGTTTTAACCCATAAAAAGACTTCTTTAACCTGCATACCAGCTCTTTCTTCCCCTTCACCATAAAGCCTTCAGGTTGTTTCATGTATATCACCTCTTCCATATCCCCATGAAGAAATTTTGACTTCACATCCATCTGTTCTACCTCAAAATCAAATGCAATAGTAACAAATAAAAGTAATCTAATAGAAGTAACTTTGGCAACAGGAGAAAAAATATCACCAAAATAAATTACCAGCACCTGGGAATAACCTTTTGCTACCAACCGAAATTTGTATTTCTCCACCTTGCCTTCTACATTCATCTTCTTCTTAAACACCCATTTTCTCTCGATGGGATTCCTTCCAGCCAGCAACTCCACCAGTTCCCAGTCCTCATTTTTATGCAAGGATGTCATTTCATCAACCATGGCCTCCTTCTAGAGTTTTCCATCCTCTGAATCTACTGCCTCCTTGACATTTCTGGGATCATCATCAGTTATAGTTAAGGAAAAATTTGAATATAAATCAGATGGGTTATACATTTCTGGTTGTCTTATTTCCCGAGCTAATCTTCTCACAGCTGGAGTTTGTGGCTCTTCCTCTTTTGAGTCTTCTTCTGTTGTAGAGTTTGATTCATCCTCCTTTAGCTCAAAATTGATCTTCTTAGGTTCCTTTGGTAGGACTTCATGTTTTCTGCAACCTCAATCAAGTCTTCAATCTGTTGAGCAAGCTCCAGATCCTTTATATGTTAGTTCTCTCCCTCTACTATTGGTTGGACCTATTCCTACTCTTCAACCTATATGGGTGTAATTTCTTCTGCTATGGCACCTTTCCTTCCTTCTTCTTCCTACTTCTCCTCCTGTTCTCTCCTTCTTAGCTCTCGTTCTTCCTTTATCCCTTATTCTACTCTCTATGCTCTTAGCTCTTCTTCCTTCAAGCTCTAATTTTCTCTCTTCCTTTGCTCTTCCCTCTCTAAAATTTGCTTCCTCTTTTCTTATGCTACCAATGCTTATTTTGAAATAATGGGATACTCTTTCATCTTCCAGCTTTATTCCTCCTCTGCACTGTCAGCAAACTTCCTCTTTCCCTTATTTTGTAGTGGGTTTTTGTCTTTTGTTTTTGTTTCTTTTGAAACTGCTACCATTTTTGAAGTAGCCTCTGAAGTCCCATATATACTAATAGATTATTGGGGTCTAGAGGAATTATAACAGCTCTTCCATGGTTCCTCCTCCAGCCATTGAAATTCCTCGCTGACCTAGTTGTAGTAGATTATCACATAATGGTCTTTGCAAATTCCCCTCGGATCATACGGATTGAAGTCTTTTGTACCAAATTCAAAATCTATTATGGATTTCTCTTTAGTATCTACAACTTTGAGATTCTTAATCTCGTATAACCCGATCTACAAAGGAATCATGGACCATGTCACTTTCTTCTTCTTGTGCGATGTTTCTAACAACCCTGTGGTGAGATGGTATGATACTTCTTACATGAAAAGTTTTTCGGTGGCATACCTTGGAAAATTATGTGGCGGATTGTGCCCGTAAAACACTCTAATCAACGTGCCATCTAGTAAGGAAAACCAATCTACAATCTACTACATTTCCTCCATTTCTCCTCGTGACACGCAAAGTGGGCTCTCCTGAAAGATAAGCTTGTATAGAGGGATGATGAAGTGATTAGTTAGCTTCTCCATAACTCTCTGATGGTTGCGATCCGAACGAATCTTACAATAGATATGCCTGGAAGTTTCTTGGGTGTCCATGTCTAGTTCATGATAGGAAAATGATTTTGTGTAGAGATTTCATCCAGTAAGTATGCATATAAATAAAACCTTGCTTTATTTCCCTTCAGAGGACCCCGAGCTTCTGCTATATGGGCTCTTATCTGATGAACCAAAATATTTTGCCAGTTCAACAACTTCCCCTCATTCACCACCTAGTTCAGTAAGATATCCCACCCCTCAGGAAATGTCTTCGTGCTCAGCTGACCGTATAGTCTGCAAGATAAGATGACCAAGAGCTTGTAGGCCTTCCTAAATTAATTTGTCTTGTATGTGTGGGTGGGTTTCTATCAAAAATTGGATGGATCCTTCACCCATATTTTGAAAATATCTCTTGTCTTCCTGTAGTTTTGGGTGGCATAAAATAATGATTCCATGATATTTATTGGCTCGAGAAGATGATATATGTGTTGATAATATGTTGTTAGAAATGTAGCAAGCTTCTATCTATTTTTTTTTCTCAATTTTGTAGTTTTTTCATCAGTGTGTGAGACAACCCAGATGATCACATCTGCACACGGGAAGGTTGGATACCTACATGAAACCCTATATAGTCCTAACTACCAAATGACGAGATGAACCTGGAGGTCTTCTAAATTTTCTCGAAAGTCCTTTGCAAAAGAATATTTAATTTGATGTCATGTCAGTGTTGATTCATTTTATATAAACACCCATATATCCACATCTACTGGAAATTTAACTTGAACTTGCTCAAATTCTTCCCTAATACTACTTTTAGTGGTTTCTTTTGAAGCATATCTATTAGGTGCCATGGTAACAGTGATTGTTGTAGAGGTGCTAGAAAATTGTTGTACCTATGGGACATAAAAGACACTCATGCCAAGAAAAAAATAGTCTTATGCAAATCCACTTTGAAGGCATGTTAAAGCAACAAACCGAGCATCTGATGGGAATGATTATGCAATTTTCACCGGAAAGAAGGGTTGAAGTCATGTGGGAATTACACACTATGTAGTCTCATTAGTCAGGGTCAAAGCTTGAGGGTTGATACTTTGCAATCCATAGTTGAGCCAACTTTCATTGCACACTCCAGACTTCCAGAGGCTAAACTTTCGGCTTGAGCTTGAGGATTGCACACTGCCCAGCTGGGAAAAGTGAAAACCATCCAAGGGAATGAAAGATCTACCCAAGGGAACTGTGAAAAATGAGAAGATCTCAAATATATTGCTGGCTTGAGTGAAAATATGACTAAGTGTGAATTAAAAATACATATCGAGTGTAGAAACTGAATAAATGGGAAGAAAAGAAAATCAGTGAGGAGAGTCGCTGCAACTGTCACCATTGTTGAAAAAACAAAGAAACTGATGCAACACTTATGAAATGAAAATGATATCTTGAAACAACACTTCTACAAGCTAAATCAAGTTGACACACCAGCATGCATGCAAAGAAATAAGAAAAACAAGACTCAAACAAGACAAATGGAAAAAAGTGAAAGAAAAAGTGACAAAAAGAGATAAACGTGAAAATCACCCGAAAAAGAAATGACGGTTGCACATCCTTAATCTCCTCGGAAATTTTAGATATCCAATATCAAGTGTGAAAATGAGATCTAGGGGAATCGATTAAATATATTTGAGTGAATTAGGGTTTATGACACGCATGCATAAAATCAAAGAAAAAGGGACACATGGAGAAAGTTTCCAAAAACAACAAGTGTGCCTCCTTTAGGTTACTAAAAATGTATCCTTAAATTTTAGGGATGGTTTTTTCTTTTTTAGCTTTTCTTATTTTCTTCTTTTTTGGGAAACTTCCATACACACTACCGAGAAATATTGCACAATTATGGGGAGCTAGGAAACTTTTCGACTCAATGCATTGTGCAGTTTCTAAGCTCAATGATGGACTGTGCAGTTTCTGGGCTCAAGGCATAACTTCGAGCCATGATTACACCATTCCAGTCACCAAGGTTAAGCTTTCCCTCATGGATTGCGCAATTTCTGGTGGCAAACCCAGAACTGCTACAAGACCAAGTTCAGAGGTTAGATTGTGACTTAGAAAGATAAGTTAATTTCTAAAGAGAGTGAAAACAAGAACATATTAAAATATAAGTTTCAATCAAAGCTTGAGTACTTGATATAAGTGAAATATAAGCTCATGTGAGAAGATGGTTAGGCTCCAAAATCTAAGCAAATGAAAAATTTTGGAGGCTAGTTGTAGCTGCTACAACACCTTCTTGTGTTGTTGATTATTTCCAACCCCAAATTATTTCTTACCATTATAGTTAAACTAATTTTAAGGTCTTCCAAGTGAAGAGTTATATTAAAAATCCATTTATGTTTGGATGTAGTGTAGACCACAACTTTTTTTACAAGAAAGTGTTATTCAAATTCCCAAATACGTAGTTTGTATGTAGTATATGAAAGGTTTTAGCATACTTTAACATAGACCAATATTTTCCTTAGTGAAATGTTTTCCATATCAAGTACTATTCTTCATAGTTTCTATTAGGAAAATCTTCCTCCTTGATGTAATTGAATAAAAAACATCCAAGTGGGTTCTATCAAATACATCCTAGAATAATCTCTAACATGTTTCTCATAGTATGTATCCCACCAATATTTAACATGGGGAAAGAGATTTAGTAATTGAAGAAATATTATCACTAATGGATACTTTTAATGAATTTTTTTTCATTGGTGTAAAGTACAGTTGATGTCAAGTGATGTCAAGTTTATGGGGGGGGTTGTTGAGCATTCATGGTTGAAGTGAAGGTTGTATTTCATAAATGTAGTTAGTCGGATAACCTATATTTTTAGGAATTTTACATTTAGTTATCCTGGTCAAATGAGCATGCAAGTGTTTAGATAGATAGGTCTGTCAAAAATATTTCCAATGGTATATGGATCTTAGTGAAACTCCCCAAAAAGATGATAAATGCTACTATGAAGTGAAGATAGTTTAACTAGGTCTCAAGGCATCTAGATATTTAAGTGTCCAATATATCTAGCCCCTAGATATATCTAGGACCCTAATATATTTGAGGCATGCAATGGATTTGGCCATCTCTTCAAGTATCCAAGAATCTGATCATTCACCAAGAAAATCATCTAAGAATGTTCAAATACTAGATTTCATGGTCTAAGCTTGTAGGAAAACCCCATACAAGTGGTAGCATGAAGTGGTAGTATAGGTGGTTCTAGGTGGTAGAGCATTGATGTGGTAGCTAGAGGAAGTGACATGTGGCACCTATTTTGGTCCCTTTTGGGTGTCCAAAATGAAAAATGACAATTTACATGTGGCATATGATAGGTGACATGTGGGAAGTACAGACACATAGCAGTAATAGGAAGCAAAAAGTGGCTTGCATGACTTATTTGGAAGTTGACATGGAAGTGACATGGTATCCTATGTGGTAGTTGTTGGGTCTCAATCTAGTCTCCTAAACTGAGCTCATTTAATTGTCAACCAGGATTTGTAAACTGCTGAAGTGAAATGTACCATATGTACCTAGGTGCTTGTTTCCTAATGCGTTGTATGTGGTGTTTTGTGATGTTTTGGTCTTTTATGTTGGTTTATGATGTTTTTGGTCTTTTGGTGTTTTATATTCACAATGAAAATGCCTAGAAAACTAATGGAAAGAAGCTGGTGTTCAAAACAGAGTTAAATCTAATGTATGGAATGGTAAATGCAATTGGAAACACTAAAGCAAAATCTGAACTATGACTAAATAGAAGCAAAAGCTTGATAATGACTTCTTAGGCAAATGACACAAACTAAACTTGAGAAATGATCACTAAATATGCAAGTTCTCTAACTAGACAGTTAAACACTAATCTTATCATGATGCAACATTTTGTTCTAAGCTCATCTATTCCATGACTAATTCCTAGTTCTATTCTGCAATTTAATTGAATGTCTCAGAACCTATACTCAAAGAGTTATTGGTTTCTTGTTCAAAGTAGTTCTTTTGAGGAAGAGCTCTGTTTATAAAATGATGAGGAGATTGCAGAGATTTCAGACCTTATAGTGATGTTATCTTCTGTTCCTATGGTTATGGATCACTTGTAGTTTTCAGAACAAAAAGATGTTTGTAAATAATGAAGGTTGTCTTGTGAATCCTAACAACTAAAGTAATTTATTGTGCAAAGGATGACAATGTGAATATGAGATGTAAGTGCGATGAGTTAATCTAAGAATAAACCTAAGATGCTACTAAACTAGAACAATGTTGAACTATAAGTCATCATCAAACTTGAAACAAAGTAACTGAACATGAATTAAATGCAAATGGAACTCCGGAGTTGTTCTAACTGTACTAACATGCATTAATCTATGAAGTTACACAATCTGTTTGTTCATCATTAGTGATATCTTGGAAGATTTCCTTCTTTTGGAAGAGGTAGAACAATTCTGACTGTGTACTTGTATGCAATTGAAAGCAAATGAACT
Organism: Pinus albicaulis; assembly: GCA_034641835.2. Classification (NCBI taxonomy): domain Eukaryota; kingdom Viridiplantae; phylum Streptophyta; class Pinopsida; order Pinales; family Pinaceae; genus Pinus; species Pinus albicaulis. The sequence goes on from CM076575.1 coordinate 912,655,995, forward strand.
GAAAGCAAATGAAAAACTAAGCTATCACATCCATACCCTACTCGTCATTATGATGTCTTGGGCAAGCGTTTAAGAGCAAGATCAGAGATGATACTTAATACACACACACAACTAAATCATTCATTATCACGGTCATGTCTTGAACTTCTTAAGGATGTATTGGAAGAATTTCTTCTTGTGGAAGAGTGATTAGAACAAGTGTAACTGTGATAGTGAATAGCAAAAACTACAACTAATTCCTACAGTACTATAGTTATTCATCATTCATTGTTATGATCTGTTGGAAGAATGTCTTCTTGTGGAAGAACTGGAATGAATATAACTACAGTATCTAGTTAAAAACAAATACAAATTCAACTCCTATTCTACAATACCATAGTCATTAAACATTCATCATTTTGGTCTGTTGGAAGAGTGTCTTCTTGTGGAAGAACTGGAATGAATACGACTACAGTAGCTAGTTAAAACAAATACAAATTTAACTCCTATCCTACAACACCATAGTCATTAAACACTCATCATTTTGGTCTGTTGGAAGAGTGTCTTCTTGTGGAAGAACTGGAATGAATACGACTACAGTAGATAAAACAAAACAACTACCAATTCAAATGCAAAACGTAAAGGCAGCTAGGAAAAACTTATCTAGTTTACGCAAAAGAAATCCGTGCAAGAGGCAGGGGCCCTCTACCACTTGACGGCATTAAACTCCCAATTAAATCACGCCTTCAAAATAACTTTGTCTGCTCCATTAACGATGCAATAGTCTGAACATAACACTCTGGGTCTTTAAGGACGTAACACAGAGTTTACACAAAATCTAGCAGCAAATCTAACACAAAATCTCTAACTAAGCTCTCGGTCTACTCAAGAGTTTATAAAGTAAATGCAAGTAAAAATAATTACAATAATTTAGGAATAATGTCTTTCCTTATCCGAATCATCTTAGGAGTCTTTGAAGTGGCTACGTGAAGAAGAAAAGACATCTGGACTGAGACAGTCCTAGTAGGAGTCTTCCTTCACAAATGTGTTCCCACGTGCATAACCGTACCCAGAATTCATTTCCTCTTCCATGATGAGCAAAAAACCATGTAGGCACGACGTGGATCATGCCCATATGCGTTTTTCCTCAAGAGGCCACCTGGAACATACTCAAACATGAAGGTAGCTGCAGAATCGCCGGTTAGCTACGGAATGTCTGCATTCTGCAGCTAGTTCCGGTAAAAATGCTTAACAATGGCAACAATCACAAAATTCAACAATTCAGTCATGTAAACCATTCTAGAAGTAATTTTAACTATTTTTATTGATCAATTGGGTTTAAAATAGAAATGGACAAGGGAGAATGAGGTAAAATGAGGTGAAGGAAAGCACAAATTTGAAGCTCAACAGTAGTATTAGGATTTGAAAAAATCAAATGGTTTAGTGAGGGTTTCCTTTGTATTTAGTTGATGTACAAAACAATGAAAAACAAGGGAAATAGCAGAAGGCCCAAAATTCTTGGCTATTCAAGAATCTGATGACTCAAGGCTTCATTGGTTCACAAGGACTACTCTCTAAATTATCAACCCGGATGCCAAATATCACATACTCGAAGCACTAATATATTTGGGACATATTAAAAGTAATATAAGGGTATGCATAAATTTATACCACAAATGGATTGGATATGAATACAATGCAAAAGGAGCTTGTTGAATGCTCCAAAATCATGCTTTTTTTTAAAACCATATCTGGGCATTTAGGGGTCATACCATGGGATAGCTTTGACTACTTATAAGTGTCGGATGTTGAATATGAGTGAAAAGGAATTTAAACATGTGGTCCTAGCATGGGTCAGAAAGTGATAGCACTTGAAGAAAAAGAAAAATAATAGAATATTAGGTGCCCATTTTTCTATGCAGCTTTAAAATTGTGGACCTAGATTTTCAAATATAATTCAAAAATTCCAATTCAAGGATGTGGTCCTAACGTCTTTTCATATGGTTGAAAATTGAAAATAAATATCCTAGAGCTAGAATTAGTGATCTAGGTATGTATAAATATAGGTTTCCAACAAAAATTTACAACTAAATGAACCCATACATTGATATATATTAAAATGCATTAGAGGCATGGTCACATTAAAAGGTTAGCTGGATGTAGAGATAAGCCTGCAGGGAGCAACGAAAATATGAAAAGTAATTTGGGTCATCCAGAATTTTTTTTTAAAAGTAGAAATAATTAGAATAATATATTATCTATATTATATAAATTAGCAGAGGGGATTGGTGTCTCTAGAAGGTTGGATCCTACAAAGTAGTAGATGGGACATGTGTCTCCTATAGTTTGGTGCCTACAAATTGTTGTAATGATAGGTTGGTGCCTACAAATAATCTCATAATAAAATAAATTTTATGCATATATATTGTGCATTATAATATTGTTGAGGTGATTAAGGTTAAATGTGAATTCAAATGTTTTGATTGGTTAAAATTAACCACTGTACTCATTAACCCCTCCCCACTCTCAGTATAGCTATATTTCTAACAATTGTTATGAGAGAAAATTCCTTCAAGAAAAATTAATAACTAGAGGATAGATAACAAAGGAACATGGAAAATCATAGGGAATCATCATCAATTAAGGATCCAATATTTGACAGATCATATTATGCCTTTTGAAAAATAATAATGAGTTCCTACATTATGTATCTAGGTATCGATGTTTTGATGCCTATTGAAAATGGTTATCAGGTGGCTACAACTCCTCCAACTAATGAAAAAGGTAAATTACTCTATAAAAATAATGCAATGGAAAAAATGCCATATTAAGTGGACTATTAGACACCAAATATATCAAATTAATGCAATGAAAATAATCTAAAGAGATTTTGGACAAGCTTCAAAGTGGTACTCTATGAAGGAGATGAAAAAGTAGAGAAGGATAAGTTGAAAACTTATAGAATTAAGTTCAAAAGAATGAAAATGGATGAAGATAAGAATGTTGCAATATTATTTATTCATGTATATGGGATAGTAAACATTATCACAGGTCTTGGGATGAATCTAAAGTTGTTCACAAAAAATTATGATCCCTTCCCTCAAGATTTAATCCAAAATTTTCAACTATTGAGGAATTACCATACCTTAAAAATATAAATCTAGACACCCTTCATGGAACTATAAATGCACACAAAATGAAAATAGACAAGCATAAGTAAAGATATATAGAATCCACATTTAAAGAAACTAATAAACAAACAAGACAAATATCCATGAAGACTCTATTCCTGAGTTAGACGAACAAGAAGCCTAATTTGTAAGAAAGTTTAAAAGGGGAAATAGAAATTTCAAATATAAGTTTCCATTCAAGTGTTTGGAGTGTGGTATAATAGTTCACTATGCATCTAAGTGTCCTTATGCAAAATAAAATGATAATGATGATAAAGAAGTATTCAAATCTCATTATCATAAAAGAAGATCATATATCAAAAAGAAAGGTTTGTACTCCAATGAAGATAGTGATTGTGAAAGTGATGAACATATGCTTGACGATGAGAGAGGAGAAATATTAATCATAGACATGAATTATCAAAATGTTGAATAATATATTGAAGGAGAGGTGGATTTAATGGAGAAGCCATAATTTCCCTCAAAGAGTTAAGACAACTAAGAAAAAAGGTCAATCAATTATAACACTGCAAGAATATAACGATAAAGGATGTCATGTAGATTCAATAATTCTTCTGAAAATCAAACTAGAAGAAATAAAAATAATAAAGGATATTATGTCAAATAAATTGGAATAAAATTAAGGAAACAAGAAGAAGTTGGAAGAAGAAATTGTCTTTTTGAGAAATGAATTAGAAAAAATCTCAGGTCCCTTGGAAAGTGTAACTATGTTCAATCTTCATATTTGTATCATTATGTATTTTATGTAAAAAGAAGAAAATTTTTTTTATTATTATTTCATTAGATAAGTATGTTCTTCATGCTTCTAGGATTCATTGAGTCAATTAAGAGTCAAATTCTTATTTGGACTTTTGGATAGGGCCGACTTGGCTCGTAGAGGTGGGTTTTGACTAAAAAATTATTTTACATAGGCACCCAATCAACCCCTCTAATAAACTATATATAAAGAACAAATCAATCTCAATTGGAGATAATAAGTTTCACATTGCATCTATGATGTTCTATAGTTGAATGAAGGAAGGAACAAGGTTTGCAAGAAGGGAAAAAGTGCCAAAAATTTGTCTCTCTCAATCTCGCATGAGGAAAGGAAAAATCCTTCCTATATTCACATTTGTAAAGACTCTATCAGAACAATATTTTTCTAAAGGTTTCCATTGCTACTATATTCGTTGTTCAACTTAATTCTAAAATAAAATCATAAAGGAGGGCTTGAATTGGCATTCTAGAGGTTGGAATCTTGTTTTGGATTTTGGGTCTTTGATGTCTCATTTTGATCGGATTCTATAAGAAGAGAAGAGTTTACTGGGTTTTCCCCTTAGAGGGGTTTTTCCTTGGATTGAAGCCTATATATTGTGTTTTTGTGTTCTTGTGGTCTTCATGCATTTTATATTTTGGTATTTGCTTGATGATGAAATTTGAGCTTGGTGACCAAATTTGATTTGAACCTGAGCGACCTGATATATCTCATATTTTTTATTCTGGCGCCGCTAATGGTTCGAAAAACCGACACCGTATGAAGATGTTATCACATTTTGAAAATTCTAGTAAACTACAAATTTGGACGTTTGATTAGGGTTGTCTGGGCAAAGCTATAGTCAGCAAAAAGGAATATTTCAGAGAATATTCCTCGAAATATTCCCCCAAAATATTTCTTTTGGGCCAATCTGATCGTGATAAATGGAAAGGAGTTATTGGGCATAAGGTTTGGAGGAGATGATCAGGAGGTGCCATGTGGCTAGCCCTGCGGTCGACACGTGGCCCTGAAACAGTGTTTTAAAATTTTGTTGGGTCGAGTCGACCCCGCGACCTCCTGTCGGGCGTTAACAAGCTCTACCGTCCGCGATACGATTGGTTCTTAATTGTATTGTGTAATGGGTCATATTTATAGTTTAACGTTTCGGCGTTTGGGGTTTGGCGACTGTCGGCGGTCCCAACCCGCCAGTGGTCCCCCATTGGCGTTCACATGTTATAACATAAAACTCCAACCATAAATGTTAAACCTCTGACCATTCAAAATCTCACCAATAGCCAATAGATGTCACATGCAATGGTTGTTTCAAATGGTTATTTCTTTCGCTCAGTTAGTGCTAACACAATGTTAAACTAGAGTTTTCCAACCACCCAAACATAGTTATGTCTAGAGTTCCCACTGACTGTTACGGTGAAGACCGTGGGAATTAGGGTGGCATGTGCCCAACCACCCCAACCACTAACATTTAATTACATGGTTAAATTCGGTGAAAATTTGACAAGTGTGCCATCTATGGCAGGAAGTGCTAAATTAACTCCAGTTAAGTGGAGTTCTCCACTTTTAGTGAAGTTTTCCTAGGTGTAACTGGGAAAATGAGTAGGTGACTCAATTTTCGACCATTTTGAGTGAACAAATAGTCATTATTAGCTAATTGGAGAATTCTAGAGCCATTGGTGAGGTTTTCAAAGCTAGATAAGTACTTTTAAGTGTGATTTCTCTTCATATAAGTTCCAAGGGCCACTAGGAGCCAATCGGAGAATGAAGCCTAGCCAGGGCAACCAAAGACCATTCTCAGGAAACAAATAGTTTAATCTACTATCTTGAACCTTCTGAATCCAATGGAAGGATTTGAAGAATCATTTGAGGACTTATAAGTGTGACTTTGCTTCAGAGAAGTTCCAAGGGCCACTAGGGCCATCAGGGGCCAGCAGGAGAATGCAGCCTACTCAGGGTAGCCAGAGGCCATTCTCAGAAATCCAATAGTCATTTATGTCTATATTTAACCTTCTAAATCCAATGGAAGGATTTTTAGAAGCATTTGGAGACTTACGAAGTTCTAGATGCTACAGAAAATTTTTCAATGAACCTAGAGCCACATGGTGCCACCAGGTGTTGGAGGCGTAACTAGAGCAGCTAGAGGCCAATTTCAGCAAGTGAATAATATGTCCTGACTATTTTTGACATTCTGAATCCATTGGAGGGATTTTTAGAGCCATCTGGAGACTTATAGATCTAAATAAACCATGGGGAAGTTTCGGGGAGCCTAGGGCCACCAGGTGATGGAGGCCTAGATTAGGGAGCTAGATCTCATTTTGAGAAAATGAACAACTTATTTTGGATGAATGATATGTGTTGGAGATAGTAGAAAAGGTTTTAGGGATAGAAAGTCACTTATAAGAGAGTTTGTGCCACTAAGAATCTCAAGAAAGCTTAAGGACACTGACAGAAGAGGTCAAATTCCAAGGGAGCCTAGGTCCATTTCTAGAGACTTAGTAGTCAATATAGGGGTATGATGATATTATAAACACATTGGTATTGTTAAAAAAACCATTGGAGTTGAGTAGTATCTTGTAAAATAAATTTTCCATCTTAATCCCAAAGAGCCAAGTCAATTGACAAAGGCTCAAGGAGATGTAGCCCAAGACATACGGGTGAACTCCTTTATTAAATTTGTTGCTATGAGTTGATGATTAATTTGATGCAATTTAGGCTTGTTGTACATGATTTTAAATCAACAAATCAAATGTTTAATTCCTCACACATAAAGCATTAAAATAGTTAAAACACATACACCTATATCAAGAATGTAATTCCGCACATGCATGTATAAGCAAGAAATTCATTTGTTTTAATTGAGTGGAGGTGCTTGCATAGCATAACAAGTCAGCCACCCTCCCGACCATTCAACATCGCACCAGCAGTCAACAGATGTCACATGCAACGGTTGTTTCAAACGGTTATTTCTTTCGCTCGGTTAGCGCTAACACAACATTAAACCAAATTTTTTGAACCACCCAACCACAATTATGTCTGAATTTCTTGCCGATGGTTACGATGAAGACCGCGAGGTTTGGGGTGGCATGTGCCCAACTGCCCCAACCAATAACATTTAATTACATGCTTAAATTTGGTGGAAAGTTAGCAAGCACGCCATCTATGGTGGGAAGTGCTAAATTAACTCTAGTTAGGTGGAATTCTCTATTTTTAGTGTAGTTTTCCTAGGTGTAACTGGGAAAATGATTAGGAGACTCAATTTTTGACCATTCTGAGTGAATAGAGAGTACTTATTAGCTAATTAGAGCATTACAGAGCCATTGGTCAGGTTTTCAGAGCCATATGAGGACATATGAGTGTGAATTTGCTTCATAGAAGTTCCAAGGGCCACCAGGGCCACCGGGAGCCATCAGGAGAATGCGGCCTAGCAAGGGTAGCTAGAGACATTCTTAGCAAACCAATAGTCTACTGTGACTATATTGAACCTTATGAATCCAATGGAAGAATTTGCAGAATAATTTTAGGACTTCTAAGCATGATTTTGCTTCAGAGAAGTTCCAAGGGCCACCAGGGCCATTTGGGGCTAGCAGGAGAATGAGGCTTAGCCAGGGCAGTCAGAGGCCATTATCAGCAAGCCAATAGTCATTTCTAACAATATTGAACCTTATTAATCCAATTTAATAATTTTAAGAATCATTTGGAGACTTATGAAGGTCGAGATGCTACAGGGAATTTTTCAGTGAGCCTAGAGCCATAGGGTGCCAGCAGGTGTTAGAGGTGTAACCAGAGCAGCCAAAGGAAAATTTCAGTAAGTGAATAGTATATTTTGACTATTTTTAACATTATGAATCCATTGGAGGGATTTTTAGAGCCATTTGAAGACTTATAGAGCCAAAGAAGCCACAGGGAATTCTCGAGGAGCCTAGGGCCACCAAGTGATGGAGGCCTAGATTAGGAAGCCAAAGCTTATTTTGTGCAAATGGAAAACCCATTTTGGATGAATGATATGTGATGGAGATATTAGAAAAGGTTTCAGGGATATAAAGGGACTTCTAAGAGAGTTTTTATCATATAGAAGCTTATGGAAGCTTAAGAATACCGACAGAAGAGGTCAAGTTCCAAGGGAGCCTAGGTCCATTTCCAGAGACTTAGCAGTCAATCCAGGGGTATGATGGTATTCTAAACCCATTGGTATAGTTTAAAAAACCATTGGAGCTGAGTAGTAACGTGTAAAATAAATTTTCCATCTTAATCCAAAAGAGCCAAGTCAATTAACGAAGGCTCAAGGAGACGTAGCCCAAGACATACGAGTGAACTCCTTTATTAAATTTGTTGTTATGTGTTGATGATTAATTTTCTGCAATTTATATCTGTTGTACATGCTTTTAAATCAGTAAAAACAAATGTTTAATTCCTCACACATAAATCATTAAAACAGTTAAAACACATACATCTTTATCAAGAATGCAATTCCACATGTGCATGTATAAGCAAGAACTTAATTTGTTTTAATTGAGTGGGAGGTGCTTGCATAGCATAAAAAGTCAGCCACCCATTTCAAATCATACAATAATTGTTGAGAAAGGGATAATTAGGATAGATAATGAAATAACTATGTCTCAAAACGTTTAATATGTTGAAGGACTCAAACATATCTCTTCTGTGTCAATTACAAGAATTTTTCCCAACACTTAATGGCCAATAAATTTATAAAAGAATTTATGCCCAAACTTTGAAAACATTCAATCATAAGCACGAGATAAAATGAATATCACTTTGAAGTGCATTTAATTCAAAAAGTACAAATATATGTAATAACTCACTAACATATTAGAAAAGCCTAATTCTCTTTAGCTCAACAACGTTATCAACTTAGTCAATATGTGGACAAGATTTTGCATCTCATGCATGTCTAATCAAATGAAAGAATGTGACTACAAGGGATGGAAATGATACCTTCTTCCCTTCATTCTTGAATGATCCAATTTTCCTGCAACAACTCTGCTAAAACTTATATATGAAATCAAACATGCAAGCAACACAATATTTCCAGTCATTCTACAATGTCCATTAACATTACTGAGAAATCAATTCTACCAGTGCAACCCAACACCATCATAGTGACATAATTATTGTATCCAAAATGTTAGTGTAGGACCATTCATCTTATGAAATCATGCATTCACATTCTGTTGTGGATTATATTCAATTTTTTTACACATAGAACTTGCATAGTGTTGGTAAGATATTCTAAAAAAAAAAAAAATTATCATTATGACTACTAAAGGGCATTCATGCAGATTGTTGTAAAAAGGGTAACCACACATATAATATTGATCTAAAATCTTGGAAGAGCACCATAAATAAATCACCTCCTCAAATCCTAAAGTCATCACTTTTCCCCAACACCTTTTAGATGTCATCAACATCAAACTAGTCAGCTCATTATTGAAATAAAATACAACCATGTTTCATAAAATAATGGCATCTATTATCAATCTTCTAAACTTCCTAAGGCTAACAATAGGACTGGAGAAAGGTAACCACAGACCAAAATTTAGGTCAGGTTGCTAGCCCTACCCGAACCATAGAGAGCTCTCTCTTGTCACTTTAAGTAGTCAATCGAATGGCTGAGTATCTGATGATTTTAGGCTAGGTATGTAAATTTGATAAATATATTTGTTTTATGTTTTGAATTCTAGATAGAAAATTAAGTGAGTGGGCTATATATAAGGTTTTTAGGTATGAACTTCAAGGTGAACCTACAAAGAATATGTGAGGCAAGATAGGTAGTTTTAAAGCACATTAATCAATCATTAAGTATAGGATTAAAATGGAGGATATTTTAAATGAGAAGTAAGGTGAATTCATTCAATTTAGAAGCAAATAAACCTAATATGATGAAACTTGTCTAAAACAAAGCATGCATAAACATGAATTTTCCTCTCAAACTTACAAGATAAACATGTATTAATAAGAATAAATGGTATTAAGCATAAAATGATAAAAATACACGAGAAACAAAGATTCTCTAAAGCATACCACAAGTATCTCAACAAAATTCCTACAAATTTGTCTCTAATTTCATTCCACAAGCTGATTACAAGAGCTCCACTGCAATATGAGACTATACAACCCAATAAAAGACAAAATAGAGTTTATGTATAGAAAATATAGACTATGACACCTCATCAGGTTGAAATCCCATCTAAAATGGATCATAAATGCAAAAGATGAGTCATTTCCTAGTTTCTAGGGAGGCTAGAAACCATTCCCTGAATTTTAGCTATAAACTAGGAGTGTTTGTCCCTTACATTAATTACAAATTCTTTCATGATATAGAACCAAAACCAACCATATAACTCTGATGAAAAATCATAGGAAAACATTGCCTCGAATTTGTGATAATTTCTGAGCTTGAAAAGTGTCCTAAGGAATCCAATGCTGATTTGTGACAATTCTTACTAAAGATCTTAAAAACAAATTGCAGAACCGTAACAGAACTTTGGAGGAACTTTTGAGGCACTTTAAGAGGTCCAAATCCATTTCTAAAAGAATGTTAAACTATCCCCATGTGTCTAGTTTCTATAACATCTTGAATTTTTCAAAATGGATCATAGGAAGGCCTTCAAAAATCCATTCTCCCAGGGTCACTCAAAAGCATAACATAGTGTCCAAAAAGGAGGTAGAAACTTGAAAAATGGGTGGTTTTTGAGCTTTTCTCCCAAATTTCATCTTTTCATGCCATGAGGGTTCCCAATCTATCATTTACTCATCAAAATACATCCATCCATGTAAATAAATCACCATTTGGATGCCTCCAAAATAAAAGTCACAAAAGTTCGTTGCCCTTCTACAATGAGAAATTTCTAGAGTTCTGCAAAAAATCATATAAAATACCAAAATTGCTCAAAAGTTCTCAAAATTGGTTCTTTGGAACCTGCAAGAGATAATATACATAGCTAAGGGAGCTTCAACCAATAAATCCAAGCTATCCTTCTCCTTCAACTTCATTTCTGCCTCCTTCAGCCTCTTCTTCACTTGTTTCATTCTTATTTGAGAAATGGTGTCCCTGGTGCAATAACAATTTGTCATGTGCCCTTGCAGCGTGTCATCCATTTTACAATTATTTAGTATTTTATCTAAATTCTCATTAACTATTGATAACCAAAGCTCTCTGTCCTCATTTATCTCCATGGAAATGAGCTCATCAAATGTCAACTCTTCAGATTGATGAGTTGACTCTTTCTCGCTCTAGTGTCTTTTTTAGGCCTCTTGTTCTTGGTATTCTTGTGTGTGTTTTGGCCTCCATCTCCTACATTTGGTCAACAACAAAAATATTCTTTCCTTTGCCTATGTTTTACTCCATGTATAATTTTAGCTTGCTTTGTAGGAGTTGATTAACTTTCAATTGAGAATTCTAATGCTGAAGGAAAATAATTTTCGATTGGGAAATGGAGAAGGCTTATTTTAATTATGCTATCTATTTATCTTTTCTGTTTGATGGCATCTTCAACTAGTATGACCTCCTCATGCTCTGATACCTCATCTTCCAATGGCACTAACTCATTATGCTGATGCAAGAAAGGTCTATCCTCTCTCTTAGATTGCTCAAAATGGGCGCCAAGTGTAAGAAGACTCCTGGTAGACTTAGGCACAAATACTTGTCTCTTCCCTCTTTCAAATGTGTGAGAAAATTCCACAACCATAGGGACATATGAAGGCTGAATAAGCATGCTAGAAGAGCCAATATCCATTGGTTTTTCTAATGATGTAATAGGCAAGACAGAATGCGCTACTGACAATCTCTCCAAGAATTTTTCCAATGTCAATTTTATGGAGGACAAGTGATGCAACACAATGTGCTTGAATAGGCCATGATGAAAAATACTAGTATGATGATCTTCCCTTTTTCTCTGAACCTTCTCATCCATCTTAATTAGGCTCATGTATAAATAACGAGGAAAATCGAGTGTTTTGACTGAGGTAAAATGCATCAAAATCCCAATGTGATACCTATATAACCTGGAGAATATTCCTTCACAAGTGAAGTACTTCATTATGAACATCATCAGAAGAGCATACTTGTTTATGAGACATCTGAAAGGAAAAATAAATTATGGATCCTCTCTAGCATGATGGTTGAGGAATTTCTTGTAGTTTTCAATGTCTAGGTCAATACCCTTGAATCACTACTCTCCATGTAAATTAATACCTGTAGTTGAAGAAATTAGGTCAGATGTGTTAGGTCCCCATATTACTAGTGTAGTACCTTATTTTTATTAGTGTATCCCCCTTATTATTATTGTTGTACCCCTGTAACCCCCATATTGTTATTATTGTTCCCTTACATTATTATTGTTAGGTCGGCTGGGATTATATTGTGACCCCATGGACCCCTATATATAGAACGAGGTTTTTTCATTTGTATAATTCAATAATTCCTCATTAATGTAATGTATTGGAGGTTTTCCCCTTGAATTCGTTGATTTCTAAGGCGTTGATCTCTCTTTTCATCTATTTTTGGAGCTGGTTTCATAACATTTGGTATCAGAGCTTTGGATTCTAGGGTTTTGCTGCTCCAAATAGGTTATCATGGAATTTGCGCTATAAATTTTTTCTACTAAGGTTCAAAAGATAATTTTTTTACAGAGAAAAGCAGAAATCCTTAGGAACGTCGTGTACAAATTTTAGATCTTGGTTCGCAATATTTCGGAGGTATGATCTGTGGAAGTTAGGCTTTCGTCAGACTCCTGAATTTCACACAAACAAGTAATTGTGTAATTTTCGCTATAATTTTTTTTCTACAAAGGTTCAGAAGCTGAAATATTTATAGAGTGAACTTGAAATATTAAGGAACGTCTTGTAGAAATTTCAGATCTTGGTTTGCAATATTGTCAGAGATAGGATATGTGGAATTTAGGGTTTGTTCAGGTTCCTGAATTTCATCTCAAAGAGGTGACCTTGGGAAAATCATCATAACTCTCTGTCTGAGCATCGGATTGGAATTCTATAATAAGTGTTCACAAGAACATGAACTGTAGTTTCTTGTGTATCAATTTCAAAGTCGAAGGAGGAAACCGTGAGACGTGGCATGTCGTACAAGTGCGCTCTACTAAACCAGTCCATAATTAGGTCATTGTGGGAGATTCAACATAACTTTGTCTAAATCAGGTCAAACCTATGGCATTCGAAAGAATATTAAAAGAGTTACTACATGACCAAATTTTAGATATTGAAGATCCGCAATTACAGAGATAATTTAGTTTCAATTTTGAGCTCCTCAAAAGCAAGAAAACGTATGTATTTTTTTTCAAATTGCATAATTCTTGTTTGAAAATTCAGTTTTAAGTGATTCCAAGGGCCTATTGAGCATAGTATTGGGTTCAAAAATCCCCCCTAAAAATAATTCAACACCCATTAATACCTCAGAATACTCTACTATGACTCATGAAGATGAAGAATTGCAACATGATCTGTCAAAATTATGAGAGAAAGTGCACCAAATTTCGCTCTCGCAAAGAGAAAAACAAAATGAAATGGAAGTTTTGAAGAAAGGTGTGGAAGCGAAGATGGATGGTTTGAATAATAATATGGATAGTTTAAATAAAGGAGTAGAATATAACATGGATTACATGGAAGAAAAAATGAAAGACAACATGGAAAACATGAAGAATCATCTAAAAGCAAACATGGAAGGTTTGACAAAGGTTATACAAGAAATGTTTCCTAATGCCGAAAAGATAGTAGAGGAAACTCATGATAAGAACAAAATAAATGTTAATCATGATTTCATAAACTCTAATGTTGGATGGAAGAACCACCATATTCCAAACATGGATATGAGGAAGTTTGATGACAAGGATCCCGTAACATGAATACTACAGATGGAGAAATATTTTGATCTCAATAATGTGCAAAACACATAAAAGGTATGCATTTCAAGTTTACATTTAGAACAAAATACATTTTTATGGTATAGATGGCTTCGCTCTCGTAAAAAAAAATTCACTTGGTCAATTTTTACGGAGGAAATGATAACACATTATGAGGATACAAAGAGCAACACCTTCTTTAGCCAACTGATAAATCTCAAACAAAAGGGTGCAGTAGTGGAGCACATTGAGGAATTCCAAAAATTGAATATAAGGGTAACTGAAATTCTAGAGAAACACAGGATTGATGTCTTCATAGGGACTTTAAACGATAACATCCAACATGAAGTTCGCGTTTGCGAACCTGATTCATTGGAGAAGGCATTCAGGTTGGAAAGAAAAATTGAATGTAAAATTATGGCGACAAGGAAGCCTACCACTCACATCTATAAAGATGGAAGTGTTGCTACTCCTAGACTTCCACAACCTACAAGGTTGACACCACAACAATTGGAAGAAAAAAGAGAAAAAGGGCTTTTCTACAGTTGTGATAGAAAATACAATAAAGGTCATAAGTGTGATGAGAACAAATTATTTTAAATAGATTGTGAAGAGGAGGAAGAAAATGAACAAGAAACTTCAAAAGAAGAGGATATACACTAGGTTCCAGCCCTAGAAGAAGAAGAAATGAGTCTGACCATATCGTGTAATGCATTGGCATGAATTATCACTCAAAATATCAATATAGAAGACATATCGTGAAGAAAAAGGTAATAGTGTTGATTGATTCAGGTAGTACCCATAATTTTATTCATTGTAAGGTAGCTAAGGAATTGAATTGTTTCCTATACCCAGCACCAAAATGTCAAGTGATGGCTGCAAATGGAGGAACTATAAATTTCTCTGGAAAATGCCATAATATCAAGCTAACCATGGGGGAATATGTATTAAATAGTCCAATGCTTCCCATTCCGATGGGAGGTGTTGATGTTGTACTAGGAGTACAATGCTTACAATATTTGGGAACAGTAGCTTTTAATTTTCAAGAACTTCTCTTGAAATTTTTTTCCAAAGGAAAGGAAATTGAATTACGGGGTATCCCAGGGAATACGGGAAAGATAGTAAGCTCTAATGTCATGAAAAATGTTTTGAAGAAAGAAAAATGAGGCGTAATTGGACAATTATGCTCACTAGAAGTTCCAACATCAAAATCATCTATTTCTCCAGATCTCCAAAAATTCTTGGACAATCATTCCAATGTGTTTGAAACTCCCAAAGGACTCCCACCTATTCATGATCATGATCATGCTATTGATTTTATTCCAGGATGTGTTCATCCAAACATCAAGCCTTATATATATCCTTATGTCCAAAAGAGTGAAATTGAACGTATGATTAGAAAAATGTTAGAGGCTGGTATAATTCAACCTAGTCAAATTTATTTCTCTGCTCCAGTAGTATTGGTGCAGAAGAAGAATGGATCATGGCGCATGTGTCTGAATTATCAGGAGATCAATAAGCTCACTATTAAATATCAATTTCCCATTCCTGTGATTGATGAATTATTGGATGAATTAGATGGCGCAATTTATTTTACCAAGTTGGATCTTCGTTCAGGATATCATCAAATTAGAATGAAGACTGGAGATATTGCTAAAACAACATTTCGAACTCATGAGGGTCAATATGAACTTTTGGTCATGCCTTTTGGCCTTACCAATGCACCTTCTACATTTCAAGGATTGAAAAATTCAATTTTCAAACCCTTCCTTATAAAATTTGTGCTAGTATTTTTTGATGAGATACTAATCTACAATAGGTCTTGGAAGGATCGTGTTCAACATGTTGATAGGGTGCTCAAACTATTGGAGGAGAAACAATTATATGAAAAAACATCCAAATGTTTCTTTGGAGTACGAGAGGTGGATTATCTGGGTCATATTGTATCTCACAAGGGTGTTAAGGTAGACCCTAACAAAATTAAATCCATTAAGAAATGGAAAGTCCCCACAACCATAAATTAGTTGCGAGGATTTCTCAGCTTAACATGGTATTATCGCAATTTTGTTAAGAATTGTGGGAGAATAGAAACACCTCTAACAACATTATTGAAGAAAGATGCATTTTCATGGACTTCTGAAGAAACTAAGGCCTTTGAACATCTTAAAGAGGAAATGTGCCTAACACTGGTCCTAGCTATGCCAAACTTCATAAAAACCTTTATTGTGGAATGTGATGCCTCCTGAAATGGAATTGGTGATGTTTTAATGCAAGAAGGAAGACCCATTACTTTTGAAATTTTTCCAACCAAAGGAAATTATTTACATAAAGCTATTTATGAGAAGGAAATGTTGGCAATACTACATGCACTAAATAAATGGTGACCTTACCTAATGGGAAGGCACTTCAAGGTAAAAACTGATCATGATAGTCTTAAACACTTTGGAACAAAGACTATCTTTAGAACAACAGAAAAAATGGGTCACAAATATGTTTGGTTATGACTTTTAAATCATCTACAAAAAAGGGAAGCTAAATTTTGTTGTGGATGCACTCTCAAGAAAGGATGAAGAGGTGGAAGCATTGCTTTGTGCAATTTCTCTTATCCAACTAGATTGGATAACTGAAGCAAGGGATGAATTAAATAAAGAGGACAGGTTGATAGCCTTATCGCCATACCTACAAGGGTGACCTTTCCAAAACTATAAATTGTTGCAAATAGGCTGGACAACTGAAGATGATACCCTCCTTCCATAATTCTTTCACAAAATGTCAAACACTGAGTTCTTTCAAAGAACCTTTTGGCCAATGGCGAAGAATTAATCTCATGCATGGAGAATGGTTCAAGTCTGAGGTTGCACCATCCTTTTAAGATTTTCTTTTCACTTTCCATGGTGTTTGTCACTGGAATGATGAAAAACCTAGGGTGTCAATGAAATGAGTGAATGAATGGAAATATGGAAAAACAGAGTGTAGGAAAGTGTGAGTTTGGTGGATGAAAAGAAGGGCCTTGAAGATGAGAACAATTCTATAAAAATTCGAGTAGGTAGTGTTGTATGTTGGCTTCAAGTTGTAGGTGGAATGAGAGAAAATGGATGTGAGAAAGGTTTCAAAATGCCTAAAAAATAAGAAATTCCAATTTTGACTGTGAGAATAGCTTGTGCAATAATAGGGTAAGTTGGTGAGATGAAATGGGGGTGATAGGATTAAGTAAATTTTTTGATAAAAATTCAGTGGATAGGGTAGTGTCTTGACTCCACAATTAAAGTGGAATGAAGGAAAATGGATAGGTCTAGGGTGGTCAAAACCTCAAAACACAGTCAATTCCCAATTTTGACTGTGGGAAAAAACTAGTGTAAAATGTTTTTTAGTGTCTAAGCGCCATGGAGTTAATTAAAAATTATAGAAAAAATCTCAGTGGGTAGGATGGCACCTTAACTCCACAGTGAAGGTGGAATGAAGACAAATTAATAGGTGTAGGGTAGTGAAAACCCTAAAACATTGTCACCCTATGTTTTCACTGTTTTCATTGTGTAAAATAGTTTAGAATTAGGGTTTGATTATTAAAACATGTTATAGATGGTAGTGTAGGTGATGGGAATGTGTAGATGGAGCATTGGGAATGTAGGAATCATGGTTTATGTGGTGGGTTACGGTTTAGGTTGAATAGGGTAGGTTAGGGTTTTAAAAAAAAAAATTGTATGTATGGGCAATGGACACATGGTGACATCCTAAAATGACATGAAATGATGCAAATTTTTCAAAATAAATCCAAACACGAGCATGGGAGGGTACCTTACCTTGTATGATGGTCACACCAAGGAATGGAGCTCGAGTTTTGAAGGGTTTTAAGGTTGCCAAGCTTTAAAATACTAGGAACTGCCACCTATAAGAGTGTAACAACGCAGTCAGGAGCGTAAAAATAGAGTTACAAGAGCGTAACAACCGTTGGAAGTGTAACAAGGCAATGCGTAGCACTTGCGCAACACTCTAGAAAGGTAAAAATGTCATGCATATTCCACTGAATCATAACAAAGTAATGCGTGAGTGAAATGAAAAGCCCAGTGTAGGTTTTAACCCTATACATAAATTAGCTGCAAACAAATCTTAAAAATAGAAAATAAACAATAGCGAGAGCATAAAACATAAAACAGATATACATAGAGATTTTCCCCTGGATCCCAAATCGAGACGACTGACTTGATTTTTCATTATATTCCCTTTAGTGTTACAACACATATATATACATGTCGAAGCATACTTAAACCTCAATCCATTAACCTTGGATTAGAACATAACCGTAGTTCCCTTGACCGGATCTACAAAATACCAGGGGCTGAAAACCATCATGCCCCAAAACCATGTGCAAACCCATGCACAAAACCATGGGCAGGTCCGCCCACCGGAAAAGAAGGACCAAAAAAAAATTTTGGGGCGCTGCCCCGGACCGCGACAGGGGGGGCTACCACCCCCCCTGTCACCCCCCCCCCCCCCCTCCCCCCCACCGTGGCCCCCCCAAACGTTGCACCCAGTGCAACGTAAAGAGGGGGATATCACCCCCGCTGTGACCCCCCTGCACATGATTAGCCATGGAAAGAATAAAACACAAACCGAACATTATTCCACTTTTTGTTTTCTTTCTGCAGGGAGCCATAGGAGAGTTGAGTCATTAGCCCAGCTTTGCACCACCCATTGTTTCTCTACACCAAGAGAACTTATGAGTGTACACATACTTTGTCAATGCATCTGCAACATTCTTCAAAGTGTCCACCTTTACCAACAACACCCTTTTAGCCTCAACCATATATCTCACAAAGTGATATTGAACATCTATGTGCTTTGTCTTTGAAGTATAAGCAGGGTTCTTAGCCAAGAAAATTTCACTTTGGCTATCACAGTTTATCCTTATAGCTTGCTGCACCAACCCCATACTTGAACACAATCTCTGCAACCAAACAACTTCCTTGCTTGCATGAGTGGCTACCATGTATTCTGCCTCTGTAGTTGAAAGAGACACTATGACTGTATTTTACTCATCCAACTGACTGCACCTCCAAATAGGCTAAAAAAATACCCACTTGTAGATCTTCTTTGGTCCATATCTCTAGCCCAGTCTGCATCAACAAAACCACATATATCCAACACTCTTTCCAATCCTGGTCTTCCCTGGTAGCATAAGCCATAACCATGAGCACCACACAAATATCTGAAAACCCACTTCACTGTTGTCCAATGCTCCTTCCTTGGGTTTGACGTAAACCTGCTCAATACTCCCACTGCATGTCCAATGTCTGGTGTAGTATAGACCATTGCATACATCAAGCTACCCACTGCACTTGCATATGGAACACGGGACATATCCTCCTCTTCTTCTTGTGTCTTGGGACATTGTTCAGCAGACAACTTTGTACCTACAGGAATCGAAACATTCACCGGTTTACTATACTGCATATTGAACCTCTACAATATAGTCTTGACATACCTCCTCTAGTTTAACTAGAGTTTCCTCTTTGCCCGATCTCTCTTAATTTCCATGCCCAAAATATAGTTTGCAACACCAAGATCCTTCATGTTGAATTTGGATAATAGCTGGGTCTTCAAATCTTCAATAATTTCTTTGTCATTTCCAATCAAAAACATATCATCCACATAAAATACCAAATAAATAACATGGTCACCAATTAATTTGAAATAAAAATAGTGATCCTCCTTGCTTCTGGTGAAGCCAAGTCCCCGTATATAGGTATCAAATTTCTAATACCACATCCTTGCTGATTATTTTAACCCATACAGAGACTTCTTTAACCTGCATACCAGATCTTTCTTCCCCTTCACCATAAATCCTCCAGGTTGTTTCATGTAGATCTCCTCTTCCAGATCCTCGTGAAGAAATGTTGTCTTCACATCCATCTGTTCTACCTCAAAATCAAATGTAGCAGCAATAGATAAAAGTAATTTAATAGAAGTAACTTTGGCAACAGGAGAAAAAATATCACCAAAATCAATTCCTGGCACCTGGGAATAACCTTTTTCTACCAATTGAGCTTTGTATTTCTCCACCTTACCTTCTACATTCATCTTCTTCTGAAACACCCATTTTCTCCCGATGGGCTTCCTTCCAGCTGGCAACTCCACCAGATCCCATGCCTCAATTTTATGCAAGGATGCCATTTCATCAGCCATGGAATCCTTCTAAATTTTTCCATCCTCTAAATCTACTGCCTCCCTGAAGGTTCTGGGATCATCATCAGTTATAGTTAAAGCAAAATTTTAATAGAAAGCAGATGGACTATATTTTTCTGGTTATCTTATTTCCCGAACTGATCTTCTAAGAGCTGGAGTTTGTGGCTCTTCCTCCTCCGAGTCTTCTTTTGTTGTAGAGTCAGATTCATCCTCCTTTAGCTCAAACTATATCTTCTCAGGTTCCTTTGGTAGGAATTCATGTTTAACAATATCTTTCACCTCTCTAAACACCACATCTTAGCTGTACACAACCTTCGTTCTTTTCGGGTTTCAAAGCTTGTAACCCTTTAAACCATCGTTATACCCAATAAACATGCACTGTTCAGATTTATTATCCAACTTGCTCCTCTTCTCCTTTGGAACATGTACATATGCATCACATCCAAATACCCTTAAATGTGAAAGAGAGGGTTTCTTACCAGTCCATACCTCATGTGGAGTCTTATCCTCCAACACTGATGAAGGTGATATGTTAACCAAGTAACATGCAGTCTCCACTTCCTCTGCCCAGAATTCCTGTCCTAACCTGGTACCACTGAGCATGCTTCTTTCCTTTTCCATCATCATTATATTCATTCTTTTTGCAACTCCATTTTGCTGAGGTGTGTATGGAGTATTATTTTTTTGTGCTATACCACACTTCTTACAGAACTCTTCAAATTCCTTCTTGTTGAACTCCCCACCATTATCTATCCTCAACACCTTTATCTTCTTCTCTGTCTGGCTTTCCACCAGAGCCTTAAATTCCTAAATCTGTCAAAGACTTCAGATTTCTTCCTCAAGAAATATATCCATGTATTCCTTGAGAAGTCATCTATGAATGAAACATATTACATAGAGTTACCCAGTGATGGAATCGACACAGATCCAAACACATCACTTTGCACAAGCTCTAATATCGTGTTCGCCCTCTTAGCACCAGAAGGAAAACTCACCTGATTATGCTTCGCATATACACAATGTTCACAGAAATCAAAATCCAGAGAGCTATTATACATACCTTCTACCATACCATTTCCATGTAGTATCCGAAGGCCCTTCTCTCCAATATGTCCAAGCCTTAGATGCCATAGAATGGTCTTTTCTCCAGAGACTGCTAGGCTTTCCGCTCCACTTTCGGGAACCAAAGAACTATTGCACCTAGCAATAATAGTGCTACCCTAAAGTTTGTACACAGTTCGAATCTGAACTCCCCACATTAATACCAGTGCTCCCCGAACCATCTTACAGGTATATTTCTCGAACACTATTTTTACACCTGCATCATCCATCTTTCTTATAGAAATCAAATTTTTGGCCAATGTAGGAATGTGCAGAACACTAGGAAGTGTTCTAATCCTTCCACCTTGCAACTTCAGCTTGAATTTTCCACGTCCAATGATTCTGGCCTTCCTATCATCACCTAAGAAGACATCGTCACCATCATATTTCTCATACTCACAGAACCACTCCCTGTGAGGAGTGAAGTGAAAGGATGCACCCGATTCAATCAACCATGACTCATGATCTACATGTGTATTTGAAGAAGAAGCTAAATACACATCCCCACCTTCATCCGAGGTGGTTTTTTCCTCTACAAAAGGAGCATCATCAGATCCCTTTCCTTTCTCATGAGCTTTAGATCTGCAGTCATTTTTGTATTGCCCTTCCTTTTCACATTTCCAGCACACCATTACAAACTTTCCAGGAGATTTAGATCTCCCTCTAGATTTATATCTCCCACTCGAAACCGTATTCTTGATTTTGTTCTGGGACCTTCCTCGTATAGATAAGACATCTCCATTCTGACCCTCCATATTTCTTCGTCTCATTTCCTCCGATAGCAAAGCTGAGACAATGTCATCAAAATTCAAGGTAGTTGTATTGCTACCTATTGCAATAAGTAGACTGTCCCACGATTCTGGTAGAGAACACAAAAAATTGATGCACTTATCTTCATCTGATATTTTAATATCAAAAAATGATAGCTGAATTACCACAGTATTGAAGGCATTCAAATGCTCTGTCACTGAGTCTCCATCCTTCATCCTCAAGTTATACAGCTTTTTCCGCAGGAACAATTTATTCACCGGAGACTTAGATTGGTATAAATTTCCTAGCTTGTCCCACAAGGTCTTCTCCGTAGCTTCTCCATATACATTCAACAATACTGAATCTGAGACACACAATCGTATTGTGCTCTTTTCCTTCCGATCCAGCTTCTTCTAGTCTTCATCTGACATTGTCGTTGGTTTAGTACCCGGATCTACCGCAATCCACTGATCTTTATCCACCAGCAAATCCTCCATCTTGAGCTTCCACAACTCAAAACTCTGACCATTAAATTTCTTGATCTCTATCTTCCCACCGCTCGCCATCTTCTTTCACCGCAAGAATCGATCCTACAGATCTCCTACTGAACAGGGTCTACGTCAGGCCTGGTAAAAAAACCCCTTAGCAGCAAAGGCGTCCCCTTAAAGCCGAAACTACTCTGATACCAAATGTAGGTTTTAACCGTGTACAGAAATTATCTGCAAATGAATCTTAAAGACAGAAAATAAATAGTAGCGAGAGCATAAAACATAAAACAGATAAACACAGAGATTTTCCCCTAGATCCCAAGTCGGGACGACCAGCTTGATTTTTCATTATATTCCTTTTAGTGTTACAACACATATATATACATGTCGAAGCATACATAAACCCCAATCTATTAACCCTGGATTAGAACATAATCATATCTCCCTTGACCGGATCTACAAAATACCAGGGGCCAAAAAGCATCGTACCCAAAAACCATGTGCAAACCCATGCACAAAACCATGGGCGGATCCGCCCACTAGAAAATAAGGACCAATTTTTTTTTCTAAGGCGCTGCCTCAGACCCTGATAGGGGGGACAGTAGAATTAACACATACCCAACAATTATAAGATGTTGAGACCTGAAAGCACCTAACAGTAACGTGCATTTGGAGAGCGTTAACATAGTGATAGTGATAACCTAGTATCAATCATTTGGAGAGAATTAACATAGCAATAGTGACAACCTAATATCAAGTGTTTGGAGAGCATTAACATAGTGACAGTAACAACCTAATATCAAGAATGTACTATAAATATGATTTCTTGATAAATTCTTAACAATTTAATATTCAAAAATAATGAATTTTAATTCTGGAAATTGTTTATGAATTATTATATGAATCTTTTTATAAATGATGAATCTGAATATAGAATAAGAATTCTAACTACATGAATTATGGATCTAAAAAAAAAAAGATGAATTGTGATGGTATGAATGATGAAATTAGAAACATGGTAATCTGTAATTTTTATGTTTTTTTCCAAAATTTGATTCTTTTGGAAATTTGGTAATCTGTAATCTACAAGCCAGACACAGACACAGAGATAGAGATAGAGGAACAACAGAGGTTGGGAGAAGGATAACATACCTGGAAATTCATAGAAGACAAGAGGACGAAGGCGCAATGAGAAGACGATTTGGGAGATCGTTGAAGATGTCATGGAGGATGCAGACCAAATTCTTTGTGAACAAATAGAGCAAACAATCCCCTGCAAAAAATTAAAATTAAAATCAAACAAAAACAAGTCAAAAAAAAAATTACAAACAAAACATAGCAACGCCTCACCTCATCGTCGTGGCACAACAAAGAAACACCTCACCTCATTGCCCCTACAAACACATAGATTAAAGACAAACAGATGTGGCACAACAGAGCAACACCTCACCTCGTCGACCCTACAAACACACAGACACGAGATGGACAAACGTGAACAACAAACAGATATTCATAATACACCTGAAATCGGTTAAGGTTTGCGAGCAAATATATTTATAATAACAAGTTCATCCGAACTAGACTATTATTTCGACCGAACTTTTATTGTTGATTTTCCCATCTCCGGCCAAAAATTTGTTTGCCCACACTGTCAGTATGCCATCAATGTAAACAACAGAATGAGTTCGGCTAAACTAAATTTGAAAGTTCGACTGAACTCTTGAATAGTTCGGCCAAACTCTTATAAAATTTTGGTCAAATTGTTGAGAAAAATTTTTTCCCGCACCCTATTTCTCACAAAAGTGTAACCCAACTTCGGATTTTTACCTTACTATGTTTTAAATGATATGCCATTTATACGATAATTCAATCACAGGATTCGAAAACAAATGATTTCCACCCAAGTCATAGATTATCAAAGGTTTTGGTATCATATGTATGAGATTTCATTACTATCATGCTTTGAATGATCAAGTCAAGGATAAGACGGGATTTAACAATATTGTAGATTATGATATAGTAATAAAATAATTCTTTTAAATTACTGTTATGATTACAATGTTCTTACAATGTCCTTGTAGGTAAAAAAAAATTATCCTAGTCATGTTAGATGTTACAACAACCAAGTAAATTTACATGAAAGTTGATCAATGTAATGAGAAAACAAACATAAACTCAAATTAGAAGGAATTTTTAAATGGCTTGGCCTATTTCAATGGGTATTGTTGAGTACCATATTAGATTTTCTTCTAAATATCATAAAAAAGTTTGCAAGAAGAACAAAACTTTAATAAAATGGTTGAATTAAATGGAATTTATATAAATAAATCAATAAAGAACCAATATAAATCCATCTTAATTCCAAATCTATTATAGAAATAAAATATTGATGTCTATTAATTATAACAATATTTTAATAAAAACAATACAATTTTAAATATAACCCTTATAAATATATTTATACTTATATTTTTTTCAACTATTTTAATTCAATATCAGTCTAAATAAGAAAACTTTATTAAATCTAATTTTGAATATAATATTTAAATAACATGATATAACTTTAATTTAATTAAATACGATCATATATGCACAAAATAAGGAATTTTAAAAGGAAATTTAATAATCTAAATACAAATAAAATGTGAAAAAGAAGATATATATTAAAAATTTAATTCCAAATTTATCTAAGCTAAAAAGTTAGGTACAATCAATATTCTATTGAAGCGTTCTATGTTGAGTATATAATTCTGTTAATTTTGAATTTTTTAAATTATATTTATGTTTTATATACTTTGGAAAAGTTGGCTTTTTAGAAAATATTGGCATTAAAAATTTTCATGACAACTAAATGAAAATGTGTAACCGAAAAAAAGACTTACTTCAGACAACAAAGAGCAAGAAATTTGCAGAGAATATATTGCCTTAAAATCACTCACAAAAACTATGAATGCACATTTCTTTGATGTATACTTTGTTAACCAATATTAGTGCAAATTAGAAATAATTTCTAAATCTTTTGGCCTATTCCAAAAGCTATTGTTAAGTATCATATTAATTTTTTTTTAAATATAACAAAAAAAAATTGCTAAATAAACAAAACTTTAATACAGTAATTGAGAGTAATTTTAATTGAAACTATTATATTTTTTTGAATTTTTTTAAATTATATATATATTAACTTCACTATATCTGCATCCTGCTACCTGCCTCCAGACTTAATAATTTAACTTCAAGAGCAATTTAAAATATAAAATTCTATTCAGACACATTCATTCTTATTCCTGACATTCATTTAATTTACATACCAACCTCCTCACTTTCGGCTTTCCATTGGAAAATGAACATGAGTTTTAGTTTTATGAAAAGAATATAAAATTCTTACTTTATGCACTAAGTTTGAATTAAAAGAATTACAGGGATTAACCTTAACAATTGTATTTAACACAATTGTGTCAACATAATTTGGATTTATTTATTTCACCCACTCGTCATCTCTGTAGTAATTCTCTTAAGTTGAAATTATTCCTTGAATTATTCCTTGAAGTGAATTTACAGGCCGGGGAATGGAATTTAATTTTGCACAACATTTACCTTATATGAATTGTCTAGACTCTAAATAACGATGAACACAATTGAAAAATATGAAATGGTTAATACCAGATGAGCAACCATTCCCTACACGATAATCATGAGATATTTAGAAGGTAAATATGAAATGGTTAATACCAGATGACCAGCCATTCCCTACATGTTAATCATGAGATCATTAGAAGGTAAATAATGCTTGCAAAGGAGCAAGGAATATCTTGTTTTGAAATCGCCAATCTTCACAGAATAGAATCCCGAGAGAGAACAAAGCAAGAAATTTAATGCAACAAATAAAGAAACGAACCTAGGAGGCTAGATAACTCTAACTAATAACCAAGTGGCACATCCCACTTCATCCCTCCACACACAGTTGTGCTTCCTTGTAGGCTGCAAAGCTGACTATTTGGGTGGAGAGGTGCTCTTACTATTAACTATTACTAAGTTTTAATACTTAAATATTATTATTAATTATGTTATTATTTTTATTATTAATTAATATTATTATAAGTTTTTTAGGCAAAGCTTTCATGTTTTTTTTAATGTTTCTATGTTTTTATTAATTATTACTAATTTCTTTGTTATAATTATATTTTACATTTATTATATGCTTTATTTTTTATATGTTTTTGTGTTAATTGTTTTTTTATATGTGATCGATAAGTTATTTTATTGTTTTTTTTTAATGTGATGATAAGTAATTTTATTGGGCCATGATATTGCAAGATAATTACTATTTATATTTTATATTTAGTATGATATGTATATTATGATTTTCTTTTATCTAAAATATTGTTAGTAATTTTATTAATAAAATCAAAATAACAATGTAAAAAAATTGAATTTAAAAAATATTTATATCTAACATCTCACGCCTAAAAATATACCCATAATGAGTTGTAAAGTGTAAATTAGAAAATTTTGAATTGAGTCATTGAGCCATTTTATTATTATTATTATTATTTAACATTTGATTTTTATTTACAACATTACCCTCTACTAAGTGCAATTTGAATTGCCTTTCTTTTGTAAAACTTGTAAAAACACCATCTAAATATTTTCAATTCATTATCAACCAAAGTTATATTGATGTTATATTAGAGACACAAGGTGATTGGGATAAACATGTTCTTTCTTAAATTTTGGTAATCTAGTGAAAGTTTTTCCATCTTTTTTTCACATTAGTATATGAGATAATAACAACTTTTTCCAAATTTTCAATATCAAAATCAAAACCAAAACCATCAATTATATTTATCTAATCAAGCACATTAAAGTTCACAAGTTTCAAAACTTTATACCTATAACATATGGTTAAACTCACCTCATACAAGACATTAAACTATGAGGCATCTTCAAAACTTTTAAATTAGTTGTGCCATAGACATTGGATCTCATGATCCTTCTTCAAAATGAGATATATATATATATATATATATATATATATATATATATATATATATATATATATATATATATATATATATATATATATATATATATATATATATATATGTGATGATGAGGAGGAGTTTATCTCTTAATTCATCATAGTTGGTATTAATGATATATCCACATAAAATATTTATAATTTATTAGATGAATAGAGATTTCAAAAGTAAATTTAAAAAAAAATAAATGATATTAAAATTGAAAATTTAATATTAATTAATAAAAAAAATTGTAATAAAAATAAATATAATATCAAAAATATACCTAAATTAAAAATAATAATTATATTGATAACAATTATGTCCCCTTGATTCTTTTCACTAATTTCAAAGAGTTATTTCTCTATACAACTAGCAATCATACTTGAAAATACTTAACCCATTTTACAAAAAAAAAAATTATATATAAATATAATTTAATATTTAAGTCTATTTAAACGACCAAATTTTGAGTTATTAAATATTATTATTATTATTTTTAATAATATTATTATATTATATTTATTATTTTTAATTTATTCTATATATAATTTATTTATATTTTTTATATAATAAAATATTTAATATAATATAATATAATTTATTATATTAAAATGTTTAATATGATAATTTTATTTATTATTATCATAACAAGCTATAAATAGTTTCCTTGTTAATTAGAATCTTCAAAATTTGCAAGGAAAAAAAGTAGAACCGATTCTCCAATAATGAAAATAAAATCTCCATGACTAGTTGTAGTAGGAACTAGTATGAATCAAGGGTTTCAAAACCTACAGCACACTCTATTAGACCATGACTAAATTTAATAACTAAAATCTTCATCATTTAAATAAATCTAAACAATAAAGTTAGACCCAAAAGTCCAATCCAACTCTCCTAACTCTCCTTTAGTTTTTGTTCGGCTTAAAACATAATTTAAAAAAAAATATCAACCATATGTGTTTGGTAATATCTTCCTAGAGGAGAATATGAAAACAACCCTGCAAAGGATCATAAAGAAACCGATGTTATTATAAAAAAAAAACCTTTTGAAAAAGCATAACATGCTTTAACAACTGGTTGAAATAAACTTGGGATTAAATAGATAAGTTAAAGCCTCAACATTTTTAAATAAAAGTTCCAACCTTTTTAAAGCCTCAACATTTTTAAATAAAAGTTCCAACCTTTTTAAAGCCTCAACATTTTTTAATAAAAATTCCACCCTTTCAAAAGAATCTAACCTTTCCAAATCTTGACGGATACTTATGATTTGTTTAATTACACCTGTGGATTGGAACCTTTTGAAATATCGGAGTTTCAAAATTTAAGGGGATTCATCTTTTTGGTTATATACCTTTTTCCAAAGTGAACAAATAATTTTTAACTTTTTATATGTATTTATACCTACTCTTGCTTAGTCTCTATCTTGTCATGGGGAGAATATTTTGATTTATTTTGCTACGGGGAATCTCATCTACTTCATGATTTTTCGAATCATACTCGATATCACAATTCCATGGTTAACGCCTGCAAAGGAATGTTTTGAATATTTTAATCACATATTACACATTCTCTCACATGTTAATGGGTATCACTTTATTCTTTTTATGTTAATGGAAATTTTTAAAAAACGGCATGAGAAGAGTCGTTGTGAGGAAATTATTTTTAATATATACTTTTTCAAACTTAAATATTTTATGTTTTTTTTAATTGTCCACATCTTTATAAATTAATTAAATGATTTGGTGAAAATAAAATGATTTTGTAAACCAAAGATGTAATTTATAATTTTATTATAATTATTTTCCTTAAAATTTTGGCAAATGTCAATATTGTGTTTTACTTTTGGAGAATTTCTATACAAAATTTTAATAAAAAAATAACTTGAAATTTAATGAACAAATTTACAATTTTCTGACGTGCTTTGAGTTGATTTATTGTTATTAATAATAGATTAAAACATCAGAATAATTAGTGTGGGTTTTTTTTTTTAAATCTAATAACTTATTTTCTAGGCAAAATCTATTTTATCTAATGGAAAATCTAATTATAAGTTTATTCAATTATAATTATTACCATATATATTTTGATATGTTAATTTAATAATAAATAAAAATATAAAGATAAAGATTATTGTTATTATTTATAATAATTTTCTATTTAGAAGACTTGTAAAATGAATATGATTTAAATATATTACCCACATAGACTTTAAAGTTCTTAGCTTGATTTGATATTGTCCGCTTCACTTTAATAGTTACATTATCCATGATTTTGGTTTCGAGATTCGTCGGCCACTTTTAAGTTATTTTTATTATTTATGTGTTGTTATATGGTACATTTGCAATTGCACATTTTCACACTAGGTTTTCTTTTGACACTAATATATTTTTTTCGTTTTGTACATATTGACATTGTTACAGAGATGAAAGTAAGTATCAGTGTCAAATGAAAGCATGATATAAGGATGTTGGCCAATATGATTGATACACATTATTTACATTAATTATTTTTTCCCATTACAAAATTAATTTTGAAGTGTAAGTTATTATTGAAGTGTAAGTTATTATTGAGTTGATGTATGAGCATCTTTTCTCATTCTAATAATAATTTCAATATTGTATATTAATGCTATCTAGCATGATACATTTATAGGTAAGATTATGTATACTTTCTAGTAATGCAACTCATGCATAATGCTCAAACTACTAGTTAAGAAGATCTATGATTAGAGGAGGGGAACACACTCTTATGTTGGAATGATAGTAGGTTGAATTAGTAAATTCTTTATCTCTAATCATATTTTCAAACTTTGACTTATTCTCTCCTAAGGTTTGGTGGGACACCACTAGTCCTTTTTTGGATTTGAGATTTGAGTATTATTTATTAGATATATTTTACAGGGTAACTAAAGGAGCTCCAAATCAAGTGAATAAGTTATAGCCATCAGTTCATGTATATTATACTTCTTGTAAATTTTTAGATCATATTATTATAGATTTTCTCCACTTCCTTATCAATCATGGGTTCCCAATCTTCCAATTTTTGTTATTATTCAATTTCATGATTTTCTTTTTCTTTTTTTGAAAACTTACTCGTTCCTAGGTGACTTGATTATCTTTCATGTGGAAATGACGCCCCAAGAGTAAGCATGTCATTCAAGATGGGACTAAAACCCAGGTGAGGAGGATGATAGTGAATCCTTCCTACCATGAAAACTACACCCACTTGACACAACTATATGATTTATTACATTTAAATTCTAAAATTAACGATTAAATTAATTTATTTGAAAGTATTTAGAAAAAATTATTTCAAATTTATATAGTTATTTCAAATTCCTATAAAAAAAAAAGAAAATAATGTATATTGTTATATGTGTACATATATCAAAGATGATCAAATGTTAGAAATTATTTTACTAGTAAAAAAAGGTCAAGGTTCAAACAATTTCTACTTAAGTACTCTCTTTTTTTATATATATTCTAATTATTATTATTTTTAATAATAAATTAGAAATATATTTTTTAATAAAAATTATAATCTTTTTATCAAAAAAAAATACATTTAATGTAAAAAAAATGATTTACATAAGATAATTTACTTTGATAAAATGATATTTTACCATCTTATCCAATTTATACATCTCATTATCTCACTAATTTAAATAAAATAATTTATTCTAGTAAAAATATCTTATCTTATCATCTCATTCACTTTAGATACCCCTCTCACAATTTTTAACAAGAGTTGCATGCAACATAATCCTTAATAAATAATTTTAAATATAAAAATACACACACACACACACACATATATACAAGGCTATTAATGAATATTAAGTTAACTACCACCATCACTATTATTATTATTATTATTAAATAAAAATTCAGTATATATTAAATAATATGAATTGATAGAAAAATAATATATTACAATTTGTAATATTAATTAATAATTAACAACAAAAATATTTCTAAATTACCAATAAATATTAAAACAAACTGTATCCAAAATCATAATAACATATTGAAATGAAAAAGCTATAAACACAATGTAATCTGATTATTATCAAAGACTAATAACAACTAACCAACTCAATTGATAGTATTTTAAATCAAAATTTATTTAAATAACAAATATTTAATATTAACTAGAGGAAAAGAAATATAACATTAATTTAGATAAATAAATAAATAAAATTAGTTTCTAAAACTTCACTTAACTGTTGAAATTTGGTTACCGGAGGACAGGTGGTTCCCTAAGGCTTTGAGTGATAAATTTACTAAAGTCTAATTTTAAAGTGACTTTAAGTGATAAAGTTACTAAAGTCTAATTTTAAAGTGACTTTAATAAAGTCAATGTAAAATTAGAAAGGAAAAGTGACTTTGGAAATAAATGACTAAGTGGGTCTTTATTAAAGTGGGGTGAATTAAAAATAGAAAGTGAGATTTAAATGAGCATTTAATCTGAGCCCTAGATCTCAATCTATTTCAGCCATTGGATTTAGGGATTCCCCAAAAGTCACTTAGGGTTAGGTTAAAGGACGGAAAGGAGGAAAAGGTCATTCATTCTTTCATGAGTAGATTGAGAGAGGAGGAGAAGAAGAGCTGGAGACTTTTTCTGAAGAGAGCTTGAGAAGGTGAAAGAGAGGCAAACTCAGCAAATCTGTACAGCAACAAGGAGGGCACGATTTTCGAGGCAGCAAGAGGCTGCATGAATATCGAGGCAGCAAGGTCGTATAGTAGCATGAAAACTGAGACATCAGTCTGTACAGCTGTTTTGTGGCACATTTTTTGAGGAGAAAGGCAGCACGGTTTTTGAGGAAAACTATAGCAACAAAGGGCTCGATTTCCAAGGTTGTTGGGCACATTTTTCAAGTCAGCCAGCACATTTTTCGAGAAAGGCAGTTTGCTGTAATAAATTTCTGTTTTGAGTATTTTGTTGTTCTGGCACGTTTTCCAAGGCAGAGGCAAGCACGGAAAACCAGATAAGTCTGTAATTAATTTGTTGGAATTTTCATGTATATTTCACCTCTCTGTAAAAGCATTTTCCAGAAATAAGAAGGAGCTTTCAAACTGGTTTTTCCCAAGAGTTGTAGGGGGTTTTTCCAGAGTCATGTTGACCAAAAATATCAGTGTTTAAAATGTGTGAATGACTGTTTTAAGCTTGCTGATTTTTATTTCTGCATTTTTCAGCATTCTGTAAATTTTCCAGAATTTGTGTTTTCAGTAAAAAAATTATTTTCCAGTTTGTTGAATGTAAGGATATGGGAAAGGGCATTTAACTATTTGGAGAAATAAGGTGAAACTGAAAACCGGGGTGGGAAACAGGAAATTTCTACATGGTATCAGAGCTTGAGTGCTGAAAGTGCAGTTTCGTACAGCAAGGAGAAAAATACAGCCTGCTGATTTTTCACTCAAAAAATTCCAGCAAGCTGATTTTTCACAAACATAATTTTTATCTTTACTATAGCAGTGCTATTTTTCAGTTTTAGGACAACAGGATGTCATTGGGATTGAGGGTGGAGGATAGGTTGGATGGGCATACCAATTACAGCGTTTGGAAGGAGAGAATGCAAAGTATCTTTGAGGAGGCAGAAGTCTGGGATATCATGGTTCATACCACACAACACCCTGTTAATGTGCCTACTGATGCTACTCAGTTGGCAGCATATAATAGGAAGAACAACAAGGGTAAGAGACTGATTCTAGACGGAATCAAAGACCATTGCATTCCTCATGTGAGAGGAAAGAGAAATGCTCATGAGATGTGGGCAGCATTGTCCAATCTCTACCAGAGTACCAATGAGAACCGGAAAATGGTCCTGAAGGAGAAGCTGAAGACCATTAAGATGGGCAATGATAGTGCAGCTGGATATCTCACAAAGATTACTAATGTGAGAGATGAGTTGGTAGCGATTGGAGAGGCCATTCCACCCACTGAGTTGGTGCGGATTGCAGTGAATGGCCTCCCCAGTTCATGGATGAACTTTGCTGATGGGGTTTGTGCACGTGAGACCCTTCCCACATGGGAGAGGTTTTGGGATGATTGCATTCGGACAGAGATCAGGAAAGGTCAGCTTGGGGCAGCCAAGCCAGTTGAGCAGGATGAGGATGTAGCACTGTTGGCAGGACGCAAGAAAGGCAAAGGGAAGAAGCAGGCTTCCACAAGCAATGGTGGGGGCAAAGGCAAAGGTAAAGGTAAACAGGGTAACACACAAAAGGACTATTCCAAGGTGAAGTGTTGGAATTGTCAGAAGATGGGACACTATGCAGTTGTGTGTCCGGAGAAGAAGAAGAAGAAGGGGAAGAACCAGAGCATGGCAGCATCAGCAGAGGTTGAGGACTTTGCAGATCACTTTGACCGAGAGTTTGGGTTCATTGCGTGTGAGTCCTCTAGTGCAGGATCACCTTCCATAGAGGTTCAGAGGGAGCATGCATTTCCCTCGACTAGCAGAGCATCTTCGGGTATCTGGTATGTGGACATTGGGGCTTCACGTCATATGACAGGACTCCGTGAGTACTTCTCAGAGCTTTCAGAGAGTGGCACTGATATAGAGGTAGTACTTGGTGATGACAGAGTTGTTAGAGCAGTCGGTGTGGGAACACTGACATTTCATAGGGAACCCAAACCTCCCTTGAAGATGTCAGATGTTCTTTATGTGCCAAGGATGAGGAAGAACCTCATATCCGTCTCAGCTTTGGAGGATAGAGGATATGAGATACTGTTCAGGGGAGGACAGGTGCTAATATATCCTAGGGGCGCTCCAGCTGATTCAGCTAGAGTGATAGGTGTACGCCATGCAAAGGTGTACAAGTTTGCATTTCAGCCCCTTTTGGCATTGAGCAGTAGTACCGATAGCAAAGCTAGCAGTTCTGAGCTGTGTGAGATTTGGCACCGCAAGATCGGTCACATGTATCATGGAGCCTTGAGGACTTTGCAGGAGATCACTACAGGTGTGCCAGATTTCAGTACTGATCACTTTGATACTTGCAGAGGATGTGCGATGGGCAAGTTTGCCAAATCCCTTTTCCCGGCAGTGACGGCAGAGCGACTGGGATACTTGATTTGATTCATTCTGATGTGAGCGGTCATATGTCTCATGTTTCCTTGAGTGGATATGAGTACTATGTTTTATTCATTGATGATCACTCTAGGAGGACCTGGATTTATTTCTTGAAGACCAAGAGTGAGGTCTTCAAGCAGTTTCAGGAGTTCAGAGCTCTTGTGGAGACACAAACATGTCGGAAGATCAAGTCCCTGAGGTCAGAAAATGGAGGAGAGTACACCCTTGGAGAGTTTGTTGACTATTGTGCAGAGGCAGGCATTAGGAGGGAGTTCACTGTTCCTTACAACCCCTAGCAGAACGGGGTTGCGGAGAGGAAGAACAGATCCATCGGAGGGGCTGCC
Source organism: Pinus albicaulis (assembly GCA_034641835.2). Taxonomy (NCBI): domain Eukaryota; kingdom Viridiplantae; phylum Streptophyta; class Pinopsida; order Pinales; family Pinaceae; genus Pinus; species Pinus albicaulis. The sequence continues at coordinate 912,690,738 of CM076575.1, forward strand.
AAAGCCATGTTACATGATCAGGGGTTGCCATTGTTTTTGTGGGCAGAGGCCTGCAACACTGCTGTTTATTTTCAGAACAGGAATCTGCATCATGCCTTGGGGCACATGACTCCAGAGGAGGCTTTTTTTGGGAAGAAGCCTGATATTGGTCATCTTCGTATCTTTGGGTGTATCACATACTCCTACATACCCAAGGAGAAGAGGACCAAACTAGAGCCCACCACAGAGAAGGGTGTCTTTGTGGGCTACAGTGAGACCTAAAACGCCTTTCAGATTTACATTCCTACACAGAGGAAAGTTGTTGTCAGGCGGGATGTGAAGTTCGAGGAGGATAGGGCCTTTAGGAGGTCACGAGAGTTAGATTATCTGGATCAGCCAGACCCTCAGCAGCAGTTGAGTCAGTCGCAGGGATCCAATGGGTAGGGATCAGGAGGATCCGGAGGTACATCTATGACGATGTCTGGTCCGTCAGTGAGCAGTGGCTCGCAAAGTCAGAGGGGTGGTGCTTCGGGCAGCATGTAGAGAAGTCCACAGAGCAGTTCACTAGGGAGTCCACTGATGGACAGTTCACACGGTACCTTAGCTTCTACAAGTTCAGGTGCAGGCGGGAGGACAGCAGACAGACAGTCAGGAGTTCAGGCTCCTGATGATGATGAGAAGGAGGAGTTTCATTCTCCAATGGGAGAAGTATGCTCGGGGAAGAGGAAGCCCAAGTGGCTTTAGGACACGTTGAGAGAGGCCACATCTGTTGCTGGGCCTAAGAGGCCGGTCAGAGAGATCAGACCACCTGAGAGGTTTTGTAGCTATATGGAAATGGCTACCAGCATCCTTGACTCTGAGCCTTCTAGCTATGAGGAGGTAGCTAGCCAGCAGGTCTGGAGAGAGGCCATGCAGGAGGAGTATTCTTCTATCATGAAGAATGATGTTTGGGAGGTGGTGCCGAGGCCTGAGGGAAAATCCGTGGTTACTTCCATATGGATTTACAAGGTAAAGCATGTTGCATATGGAAGAATTGAGAAATTCAAAGCGAGGCTTGTGGCTAGAGGGTTCTCCCAGGTAGAGGGAGTTGATTATGAGGAGACCTTCGCTCTCATGGCTCGATATACTTCGATTTTCTCCATTATATCGATAGCAGCAGAGATGGGTTGGAAGATCCACCAGATGGATGTGAAGACCACATTTCTCAATGGCTTCATACAGGAGGAGGTGTACATTGAGAAGCCATAGGGCTTTGAGGTGCATGGGAAGGAGTCCCATGTGTGCAGACTGAAGAAGGCCCTTTATGGCCTGAAGCTAGCTCCCAGAGCTTGGTACTCTAGGATAGATACATACTTGCAGGAGATGGGTTTCACAAAGAGTGAGGCAGAACCAAACCTTTACTATATTGTGATAGGTGAGGAGTCTCTCATTCTGGTGTTGTATGTGGATGACTTAGTCATTACAGGTGCAAAGAGACTCATAGAGCACTGCAAGAGAGATCTTGCGGCGGAGTTTGAGATGAACGACATCGGCTTGATGCATTACTTTTTGGGTTTGGAGGTGTGGCAGGAAGAGGGGAATTTCTTCCTAGGGTAGGGGAAGTATATTGTGGACATCCTTGGCAGATTCCACATGGAGGATTGTAGACCCATGTCGACACCGATGATCACCAACTGGAAGAAGCTTCATGCTTCGGATTCTTAGTTGGTGGATCCCACATTGTATAGATAGCTAATTGGTTCCTTGATGTATTTGGTCAACACTAGACCAGATATTTGTTTTGCAGTCAACACGATGAGTCAGTTTATGTGTGAGCCTAGGAAGGTTCACTATGTGGCTGCAAAACACATCTTGTGGTACTTGCAGGGGACAGAGGATTATGGTCTGGACTACAGGCAGGGGGATGGAGTGAGATTGGCAGGTTACACTAATTCTGATTGGTCAGGTTGTGCTTCTGATAGGAAGAGCACTTCAAGGTGTTGTTTTGGGTTGGGTTCGGTAGTGGTGTCATGGTTCAGCCGGAAGCAGCAGTCAGTAGCATTGAGTTCAGCAGACGCAGAGTATATGGCAGCCAGTCTAGATAGTTGTGAGGCCATCTCGCTTCACAAGATGTTGTTTGCCTTATTTGGTCAGCCGTTGAGACCTTCAGTGATTTACTGTGATAATCAGAGTTGCATTAAACTCACAGAGAATCCAGTATTTCATGACAGGTCAAAGCATATCGGGATCAAATATAATTTTATCAGAGACTATGTGCAAAAGGGAGCTGTGAAGCTCGAATATATTCCCACTGATGAGTAGGTTGCAGATATTCTTACCAAAGCCTTACCACAGGGAAAGCATGCCTACTTCAGAGACAAGATGGGTGTGGTGAGGAACACCTTCCTCGGTAAGAGGGAGTGTTGAAATTTGGTTACTAGAGGACAGGTGGTTCCCTAAGGCTTTGATCTTTGGCCTAGGGAAAAGTGTCCAAAAGAATTTAATTTTTCTCCTAAAGTGACTTTATAAAGTTATAAAGTAAAATCTAATTTAAAAGTGACTTTCGTGATAAAATTTACTAAAATTAATTTTAAAAGTGACTTTAAGTGATAAAGTTACTAAAGTCTAATTTTAAAGTGACTTTAATAAAGTCAATGCCAAATTAGAAGAGAAAAATGACTTTGGAAATAAATGACTAATTGGGTCTTTATTAAAGTGGGGTGAATTAAAAAATAGAAAGTGAGATTTAATTGAGCATTTTAATCTCAGCCCTAGATCTCAATCTATTTCAACCATTGGATTTAGGGATTCCCCAAAAGTCACTTAGGGTTAGGTTAAAGGAGGGAAAGGAGGAAAAGGTCATTCATTCTTTCATGAGCAGATTGAGAGAGGAGGAGCAGGAGAGCTAGAGACTTTTTCTGAAGAGAGCTTGAGAAGGTGAAGGAGAGGCAAACTCAGTAAATCCGTACAGCAACAAGGAGGGCACGGTTTTCGAGGCAGAAAGAGGTTGCACGAATATCGAGGCAGAAAGGCCATACAGCAGCACGAAAACTGAGACATTAGTCTGTACAGCAGCCCGTACAGCTGTTTTGTGGCACATTTTTTGAGGATAAAGGCAGCATGGTTTTTGAGGAAAAGTACAGCAACAAAGGGCTCGATTTCAAAGGTTGTTGGGCACATTTTTCAAGGCAGCCAGCACAGTTTTCGAGAAAGGTAGTTTACTATAATAAATCTTTGTTTTGAGTATTTTGCTGTTCTGGCACGTTTTCCAAGGCAGAGGCAAGCACGAAAAACCAGATAAGTATGTAATTAATTTGCTGGAATTTTTCCTGTATATTTCACCTCTCTATAAAAGCATTTTCCAGAAATAAGAAGGAGCTTTCAAACTGGTTTTCCCCAAGAGTTGTAGGGGGTTTTTCCAAGGTCATGTTGACCAAAAATATCAGTGTTTAAAATGTGTGAATGACTATTTTAAGCTTGCTGATTTTTATTTCTGCATTTTTCAGCATTCTGTAAATTTTCCAGAATTTGTGTTTTCAGCAAAAAATTTATTTTCCAGTTTGTTGAATGTAAGGATATGGGAAAGGGCATTTAACTATTTGGAGAAATAAGGTGAAACTGAAACCCGGGGTGGGAAACAGGAAATTTCTACATTAACTATGGTAATTGCAACTTAGTAAGTGGCTAAATGTCAAATTCTGAATGAAATAAATAAATAAATTAAATTATTTTGTAAAAGTTCACTCAAATACAGTAACTACAACTTAGTAAGTGGCCAAATGTCAAATTAGTAAGTGGCTAAATGTAAAATTATGAATGAAAACCAATTGGGATGATAGCATTAATAGCAACAACAAAAAATCATTAACAATATGTGAATTTGCAAAATCCATGTCATAGCTCAACAAAATATTTCCCTATATTTCCCGATGTAATGATGAAACGGGACTCATTGTTGGTTGGGTTGATAATATGTATTCCATAAACTCAGTTATTCATCTCTATTCAAAGAAATTGAATGAAAATATATCTGATTAGAGAAAAAAAAACATATAATAATATTCTTTTAGTCTAATTAATAGATAAAATGGTTTCTCTTTGAAAAAAAAATTATTGGTTTCCATATTAACAAATAAAATGGTTTTTTAATATAAAAATAATTTTAATAATTTGGAAGGAATTCACAAATACACAATCTAAATATGAATCTTATATACACAATCCACATGGAAGGAATTTATAGATAGCAATGCATATGTCTTTACCCATATGGGAAGCCCTTCACTTATGCCAAATTTTATAGAAGAAAATGTGTCCTTTCTCATGTACATATTTGAAAATGGGCTTACAAGGTTTCACTTGATCGTCCTTCCATATTATAGGTGTATTTGGATACCTCTCTATGCAATTACGCATTTCCTCATTGAATAACTTAGAAGTTGATACATATTTAAGATAAATAATATCAAGGTTGTGAATGTAAACTATATATTTGTAATTCTTCACTCTCTATATCATGATTGTGAATGTAAATTATATATTTTTAGTTCTTCATATAAATCTCTCAAAAAAAATCTAATGTTCCACTCTCTATATGTGCTCTTCCCTTAGAAATATCCAAGAACTTTTGCAATGTCAAAACCTCCTATTCAACAAGCACATAACTTAAAACTAATGATCAACGTGTATAATATCATCCTAAAGGATAATAACAAACATAATCTAACTTGTAGTTGTTCTCGTGTAGTTAGGTAAGTTATGGGATAGCCAATTATTGTCGCTGCTACAACACCCTCCAAAATTTTCACTACATTCGAATTTTGGAGCCTACTCTGTTGTCAAATCTAGTGTTGCCTTGGTCGTCAAGGTCATTTGATGTCATTCTTTATGTTTCAAGTGTTATTGAGTGTTCTCAAGTGTTTTCGCATTGATTAGAACATATTTGTTTTACTTCATGGTTGTAACATCTTGTTGTTGTAAAGCGACACTTTTGGTCGTATTCATAGATGCTTCATCTATTGTACTTGTTGAATGTAAATAAACTAACATTTTGATGCATAATTATCCTTGTTAACTCTTGTCTAAGTTTTTTCGATGATTTGGTATGTGTCACACATGGTTTATGTTTGAACTCATCATGTTACTCCATTTCTTTATATCCTAGACTTCGACAAATTTTGGTTTCAAAGTCAACCAGTCGAGGCTAGAAGCACAAAAGTGCACTCTCAAGACTCGAACAGAAATCCTTCATTATTCGGAAGTGTGCTCTACCCCTGCCTAGAGTTAAAATCACACTCATTAATCCCTTTCCCCTTCCTTGTTCTAAATTGTACCCTTGAGGGACCAAGTATTCCTTTGAGTGCACTCCTTAGACTCGAAGAAGTCCGCCCTCCTGAAGTGCATGTGTGCACCCTGACGGCCTTAATCTCCACCATTCATCCTTCCATAATGCACCATGCACCCTCTTGATTTTTTGAGTGCATTAGTGCACTCTCAAGGCACAAATCTCTGTCCTCCGGCCTTCAAGAGTGTGCCCTACACCTTCCTTCTCTCCCTTGAGTTCACAACGCACATAGGAAGCCCTCAACATTCTCCTTCACCATTCGGACATGCACCATGTGACCTAACTTGATTTCATCTTTCCCTTGAGTGCATTAGCTCATCCCGAGGCCCTAAAACCTTTTCCCCTCAACCCTTCAACCTTTCAAAGTGTTCCCTTGTGCCCAAAATCCCTCCTTGATCTTTTCATGCACATTTATAAGGAATGAACACAAGATTTGCATAAAACATGTTAGAAAATGATATTTCCAAGTTGATGGTATCTTGTAATCAGTGATCTCAGATACAGTTATTCCAATAAAAATATGGAAAATAAACATGAGGAAGATCGGGCAAAAAACAAAACCAAAGTAAGTATCAAATAACTAAGAACAAATTGAAATATTGATGATCAAAGAACCTTGAAGACTCCATTATATCAAAGACCCTTTGGAGGGTGAAGACATAAGTGATCAGAAGTTGCATGAAGAATGAAGAAACAAGTGGGAGTCATGTCACAATTAAATAAATTCCATGTCATCAGACACTATTAGTCCCAGTCATTAAGGATATTGACATATCATGTCTTCATCACATGATGTTGTGGAACGTGTGATGTAATGATGTAATCATTTTAAATACAAATAAGTGGAAACCTAAGAGTCATGTATGTAAAAAAGAGTAATGGAAGTCCAAAATACATGTAATACCAAGATTCATATGTAACTTCAAAATTCATTTGGAAGTCCAAAGGTTGTAGAAGTCCAAAGGTCATTAAGAGTTGGAAAGTCAAAGAGTCATGGAGATGTGAAAGGTCATGCCTCAGGTTATAAAAGGATCCTCGTTACTAAAGTAAAGGAATTTTATCCTTAGCTTCTCCCACAAGGAATTTGCGAGATAGAGTTAGTGTTTTTTCGGAGAAAGTAGTGGCTCTAACACTCCACTATTGGAGCTAGTGATGTTCATTGTACTTATGTATATTGGAACTTTTTCTTAATACCTAAAGCCTTTTAGAACAACACCTTTTCACACATTGATTATGGATTTTTATAATAATATTCTTTGAATTTTTATTATTCATGTTTGTTTTCACATCTACTAGAGTAATTGAACTATTTAGTTGAATTTGGTGCTTAACTTATTAGAAATGTGTTGTAAAAATTATAACGATTGTTGCATTTATGTCAACTATTTCGCTTGATGTTAGATGAGCCTTTGTCATTCATGTGTGTCTCCATTAAGGTAGTACTATTAATTTTCTCTTAGAGGCTCACTTTATCTCCCCCCTGCAGTAAAAGAACCTTGATACATCTACAATCGAGCATTCATAAAACACACTCGCTTGCTCATTCAAAAGCACATGTGTGCTTCTCTCTTGTGCTAACAGTTGAAGCCAAGGCATATATTTAAGTACAAAATAGTTGGGTTGTATTCCATATGGGAATTCTACACCAAATTTTGTGATGTATAACTAGGACCTTATATTAGAGAGATCCCTTGTATGTTGGTGGTTTCTAGCACCATCAACATTTTTTCACTAGAATGAGGGAAACCCATTTTTTATAGTTGATAACTCCACGCACCCTAACCATTCATCTTCTGGATAAGGTAGAAATATTTAGAGAACCATTCCAACTCCTATTCCCAAAGTAGGAGGTTCTTCTCATCTTGGTCTAAAGTTGGCATGTGAGGTTACCTACAAACAACTTCGAGTACTTCAACCTATAACTCGTCAGTTCAAAAAATTGGTCAGTTTACTGCCTATTGTGCATAATTTCCCACATCACCCTAAGAAGAGAGAAACAACCTATATGGGTGGATTATTTTTGACATTCAAATATTTGGTTTTTAGCACTCTTAAATATTTCGCAGAGTCCTTAGAAGATACAGTACAAAAATATCCACTTCTACCCATTAACAAACAGTGCAAGGAAGAAATTGTTATTTTTGGAGACATTTTTTATGGTTTAGATGGTGAAGGGGAAGGATCCTCACATTCTAAAAAGGAGGAGTAACCAAGAGATGAATGCATGGTTGACAAGGACCTGGATTGGATGGCTCAAGGGTCTCTCTCTCTCTTCTAGAAAACCTTTATATGATTCCAAGACATCCAGAAAATTTGTTATCAAAGTTTGATCCAGATAGGAAAACAAAGGAAGAAGATCACATCGACGATTTCTACATGCATCTACAAATGTTAGAAGCGTGATACGATCATTTTTCTTGCAATATTTTTCCTTTTACATTATAAGTTAGAAAAGCAACATGATACCATAGCCAGCTCGTCAATTCATTCCAATTTGGAGGGAGTTTAAGAAGTTATGTATAGAGAAATTCGTCGATGAAAAGACTCATGCCATGTTATTGAAAGAGCTTCGAAATAGTAATATGGGGGAAAAGGAGAAAGTGAAATATTTTGATCAAAATTTAAATTTCATATTGAACAAGTTTCCCCCAAGCATGAAACCACATGATTCGATTACTATTTATTATTACATAGTTGTATTTCCCTCTTACATTTCATCATTTGTTAAAAGAGTTGCAAAGGAAACATTGGCACTAAAATTTGCAGAAGAAATCATTGTCAAGAAATATTTGCATGATAATGGAGTTATTATTGATGATGTTGAGTCAAAAGACTCCAATAAAACTAATAGGAATTCTCAGCCTTCTTCAATTAAGGATGAAGAAAAGGCCTTGTCGAATATTGAAAGCTTGACCATAATAGTAAAAATGCTTACGAATTAGATTTCATAACTAAAGAAAAGGTCAAGAAAAAATTCTACTAGTAGCAAGCCTCCCAAGGATTTCCCGTTCCAAAGGAATAATAATAATAACAACAACAATCAGCCTGCCAATTTAGCCCAGAGTTCAAATGCTATTTTGAATATTGAAATTATGGGTATGGAAAATTGTCGCTCTTTCCACTAGGAATATCATTCAGAAAATACATGCTCACAGTGGAGCCTATTGACAGTGCTGGACCCACCAACATTCAGGGTATCTCCCTAATATGAATTCCCAACTAGACCTCACGATGTTTGGAGTAGGATTCCCAGTAGTGGGGTGTTAATGATCTTCCCTAGTTTTTTAAATTCATAGAGTGGTGCAATGTTTATTTGGTGAGAAAAAGTGTGTGACACTACGAAAATACAAGTGTGATGCATGAAGGTTCCAACACAAGAAGGGAAAATAAAGTGTGCCCCTTAGAAGCCTATGATAGTATGCATCTTGGAAGGAACACACAACATAAATGACATCACTCGAACTATCATGCGAAATATTCCACAAGTTAAGGTGATGGATTAATACATCAACATGCATCCCACAAGACTCATATAAATGCAAATGAAATAGTTCATAATAATATGTGTAATTAACATAACATACATCGCAAATACCACAAGATTAGTCATACTATATTCACCATATATTCATGAAATCATGTCGACTCTGAGTTTTATTAAAATTCAAAGTTCCAATGATGTGTATACCATTGAAAAACCACTTTCTCTAATAGTGGAATATGAAGTCAAAAAATATTTCTCCTCCAAAGATGTGTACTCCCTCTACACTACAAAGAAGCCAAGGCTCTCACAAAACTCCCAAAATCTTCCTAATCCTAATCCTAGCCAAAATATTGGCTCCCAAAATCTCGTTACATGAGTTATGAGCATATATTTATAACAAAGGTGAGTGACTCTTCACATGCCCTTTGTGACTCTTGGACTCCCCTCATGACTCTTCAACTTCTTTACAAAATGACTCATTATATTACATTATGACTCTTCAAATTCCAATATGGACAGTTGGAATTTCACTTTTACAAAAAAATAAGTTTACATTTTCCACTAATACCCATATGAGACAAAATAGGGTAGAGACAACTTGAAAGTCTAACAAGAAAAAAACTATGATGCTTGAGTTTCAGGAAACTCTAGCTCAACAAATTATACTTGTTGCTTCTCAATCACATATTGATTCCAAGCGTGATACTATGTGATGTCATCCCCAAACTTCGTGATGGTGTCTGGCTGGAAATGGACTCTATCCTCCCTAGCATCCAAGTACATTGATTTGGAACCAGTATTAACTTCTTTCTCAAGTATAAGCAACATAATTCTGATCTGGATAGGACCACCGATGTAGTTCTACATGTTCTGTTTTTTCAGCTCCAAATCCTCGTTGGTGGAAATATGTCTCAATTTCTACAAGTAATCTTTGATATCCTACCTAAACTGATGTTATTGTTTAGTTTTGGTGAGTGAGACGATTGATGGGATCTTTTGCATTCTCACCATGAAATTCAAACTATTGTACAACCGTACATATGAGGCCTAAATATTTCCAATGAAAAAGGCAATATTTTTATTGTTCTGGATCAACATTGGAACTCTCACTTTCTCCATATCTTATTGTGGCTTCATTTTATTTACCAAACTAGGTAGTGCCCCTTTGTATCACATTGTCCATTATTGCATAGTGGTGATGATTTCTTGCACATTCTTAAGAGTTTTGACAAATTCTTTGATTTTTTGTTACATGCCATGCAAGCGGAAAATTGCCTTATGTATGGTCATGACATCCTCATAGAGGTCCTGCATCACCTCTCCAAGTGTTGATACTTCACCAAGTATCTCTGCTTTCATTTCCTCCAAGTGGACATGCGCAGAAGCTGTGTTTTGTGTTGTTGCAGGGAGTTGTTCTATCTCTTGCCAAGAAGTTTGTAATTTTTGTAATAGTTTCTAATTCTCAGTCGTCAAATACTGAGTGTTTGATCTCGTTGCACCTACGGAAGCCAATTTGTCTTCAGAAATGGAATTTTTATTCTTTTTCATGTTTGGCACTATCACCCTCTCTCTAATGAAGGTGGTGATTCATGATCATCTAGAAACTTCTTTCTCTATTATTATACAATATTCTTCTAGAGTTCATCATATGACAGATTAATACACATCCAATATCGGATCATCATCAAGAGTAATTATGTCCCCTTCCTCACTCAGGGCTTACTTTGTGGCTGGAGGTGGTGGAGACTGAATAGTGACCTATGGTGCGTTGGGAATCAGGTCAACATCTTCATCCAGTGGCTCTAGCTCCAACTCCACGTTTGCAGCTTCAATAAATTCTTCAATATGTTGAGCAAGCTCCCGATCCTGCATTTATTTCCTCTCTCTCTTTGTTGTTGGGTGGTTTTTTTCTTACTCTTCAACCTGTCTTAACATTGTCTCTTCTACTATGGTGCCTTTCCTTTCTTCTTCTTCTTGATTCAGCTTCTCTTCATGTTCTCTACTCCTTTGCTCTCATTATTCTCTCATTTTTTATTCTTCTTTCTCACCCTCTTTTCTGCTTCATGCAAGCTCTATTTTTCTCTCTTCCTCCACTCTTCTCTCTGTAACTTGTGCTTCCTTTTCACTTTTGTTGCTAAAGCTACTTTCATAAGGATTGGATCTACTTTCATTTGCAACTTTTTTCTCCCTTTGGAATATGAAGAACCTTTCTATTTATCTTTTCATGTATGAGGTTTCTTATTTTTGCAAGTGTCGCTTCAGGATTTTTTGTCATGTTAGTGTTGGCTCCTTTTCCATAAACAATTGAGTTTCTTCATATACTGGAATGTATACTAGTTTTTTCTCAAATGCTTCCTTAGTACTTCTTTCAGTGATCTCATTTGAAGCATCTCTCTTCGGTTCCATGGTAACAAATACTGTTGGAGAGGATTTCTTCACAACTATGGTACCTCTGGGATAGAAAAGACACTCATGGAAACCAAACATTAGCCTTTTGAAAATATAACTTCACAGCATGATCAAGCAACAAACCAGGCAACTGATGAGAAGGATTGTACATTTTTCATCAATAAGGGAGATTGACTAACTATGGGAATTACGCATTGCGTGGTCCCAACATCCAAGGGTGAATCCTGAGGCTTGAGAGCGCACAATGCACAGGTCAACCTGGGAAGTTGACAGGGAGATACTGTGTATTGTGCAGTATCAATGGCCAAGAAAGTACATTGATCCAAAGAACTGCATAATTCTAAGGTTGTCTAGCTTGTACTGCACACTATGCAGTTCCAAAGGCCAAACTCTCAGTTTGAGCCTTAGGATTGTGTAGTGCCCAGCTAGCCAAAGTGAACACCGACCAAGGAAAGGGTAAGTTTTCCTGATGGAAGTGTGAAAATGAGAAGATATAAGTGATGGTGTGATATTGAGTGCAAATATGACTAAGTATGAATTAATAAATGTAGATTAAGTGCAGAAACTAAAAAATTGGGAAGAAAATAAAATCAATGAGGAGAGTCACCGCAACAGTAAGCATTGGTGCAAAAACAAAGAAACAGATGCGACATGTGAAATGAAAATTAAAAATTTAAACAAAACTTCTACACACTATAATAAGTTAAAAAACCAACAAACATGAAGATAAATAAGCAAAAAAACACTCACACAGGAGAAAAGACAAAAAGCAACATAAAACGTGACAAAAGGTGATAAAAGCAAAACTCACCCAGAAATCAATGATGATTTCACTGAAGGTTCCTTGATCTCCTCGGTAATGCGAGAGCTTCAAGATCAAATGTGAAAATGAGCTATATTGGTGTCTATTAAATATATTTAAGCAAATTATGGTTTATGACGCACATGCCTAAAATCAAGGAAAAAGTGACACTTGACGAAAGCTTCTAAAAATAGAAAATGTTCCTCCTTCGAGATACTAGTAATAGATCCCCTTTTTCTAGGGATCATTTTTCTTTTTTATCTTTTATTCTTTTTTTTCTGGAAACCTTTCATGCACACTGTCAAGAAATATTGTGCAATTTTGGGGAACTAGGAAACTTTTTGGCTTAGTGCATTGTACAGTTTCTGAGCTCAAGGGATGAATTACGCAATTTCTAGGCTCATTGATGTGCTTACATTCATGACTGCATAGTTTCCGAGCTCAAGGCTGAGCTTCCAGTCAATATTGCAAAATTCCAATCACCAAGGCTAGGATTTCCCTCATGGATTGCGTAGTTTTTGGAGGCAAGCACATAACTGCTACAAGACCAAGTTAGGAGGTTATCTTGTGACTTAGAAATATCAGTTAAGTGTGAGAACAAGTGAAAATAATCACAGTTGAAAAGGATAAGTCTCAATTATATAATGAATACTTGATAGAAGTGCAAGATAAGCTCCTATGAGTAGAAGGTTAGGCTCAAAAATATAAGCATATGGAAAAATTTGGAGGGTGGTTGTAGTCACTACAATAGAACCACGACATGAATGCTTTGGTGGCACACATTGTGGGTTACTTACTAGGAGATAAGAATGTGGAACAAACCAAAGAAACAATATAACCTACACCGACTGAAGAAATTACAGGTATTGGACATGTAGTGAATTATTTTGATTTTATTCTTTAAGCTAACAAGGAAAGTGTTTAAGTACCACCACAAAGTGAAGCTCCTCCTTAGAAGAAAAATGGTTGATATAGTTTGAGGAGTAAAGGGCCTATTTTTTTACAGGAGGTGACGAGACAAAAATTGAAGAAGAAGTTGTTAAGAAGGATCATACCACTGATAAATCTTGGTCAGAATGCACAAAGTAAGTCTAGAAATACAACTACTTCTAAGAATACTTCCTCTGGAAAGAAAATAAATTCCATCACTCCTAAACTATCGAACACAACTACTCCTTAAAACACTTCAACACTACCCTCTAAAGGTGAAATAATCTAGTATAACATAGTTGAATATTTGAATATATCTCGAGTCAATATTTCTATCTTTGAGCTTGCAAAGATAGCAGGCTAGCGCTAATTTCTAGTCCAAGACTTTTCACAACCTTCGTCAGGTGATAAAGCTTCTACCTCTCATAAGGTTTCTAGTAAGTCTTATGGTTCTCTTGAATCTATGGTTAATGTTGTAGCAATAGAAGCTAACACTCTCTGCCCTCCATTTCTATTAAATTCTGAAATTTTCAATTACAATGTCCATAATTGTTTAAGTCATTTTGGTGCACCTGTGAATGTAATGCCATTATATGTTTCCAAGAAAATGAATTTTAAATGGGAGAAACCCGATGTACAAATAATTCAGCTCGACATATCCCTTGTCCAAATAATTGGTGAACTCAGCAATTTTCTCATCCTTTTATCATGTTATCACTGAGTTCACCACTGTATAAATATTGTGATTGTGGGAATCCCTGAAGCCTACAACGTACTTCTGAGTAGATATTGTTCTATTAAATATCAAGGATATTTTGATACATATTGGTCACATTTATGGCTTCCATACAAGGGAATTAATAACCAAATTTGAGTGGAAAGTGAGTCATATATGAAATACATCGTAACACCACTTGAGAGTGTAAAAACCCCTAGTTTATTTTCCATGTAAAAAAATATAATACCAAGGTCATGGGACACATATTCCAAGTTGAATGGTGATCAAACATCCTATTGGGTGTCACTTTAGTTTTATTGTGGCTAAGGAAATTGGAAAAGGAAGAGAGGAATTCATTAGTATTTTATTTATGAAATAAAGGAAAATAGGATAAAAGGAAGGTGAAAGGTCCAAAATTTGCATGAGAGGTAAATGGAAGGGAAAATGAAGGAAAATAAATAAAATAGAAGCCTCAATGATAAAAAAAGTGTTCTGAGGATCAGTTCATGGCTTTTGTCATTTTATCCTTTTCACAATTTTTGGGTGGAACTCTCTTCTATTCTATAACTCTCTCATAATATTCTACACTTAGAGTTTTATTGAAGTATTCTTGGAGAACCTTGGCATACATTGGATTTGGGTAAAGAAGGAAAAGGAAATTAGGAAAGCACAAGGGAATATTTGGATCACCAACTACAACTGGATTTATTTGTAGGTAACACGTTGCATGTATGATTTCCTTACTAGTTTTGGTATGCATGGTACATGCATGTGGTTTCTGGTTATGTGTTGTCATTGGCATGGAGATTTTCCTAGATCGATAATGGTTTTAGACTTTCCTTTCCATTTCCTGAATATCTATGGTGTTGTGGGTTTTTACACTTGCTATTTTCTGATTGGTGCTCAGGTTCCTTGTGGTTGTGGGTTTAGTTATTTTTTCATGGAGTTTTTTTTTGGAACAAACACTTTTGAAGCCCTAGAATAGCTTGGGTTGAGTTATTACTCTTATATCCTAGGTTGGGACAAACACTATGGAGCACTTTGTGGGTTAGGTTACTAGTCCCTGGATTTGGGTTGGACAAAATATATGGATCCCTATAAGGATTTAGGTTGATTTATTATTTTTTTGATCAAGGGTTGGAAAAAGAACTCTAGATCCCTAGATAACTTAAGTAGAAACTGATTTGGGTTGTGTTAGTGATGTTCATCCATGAGGTGGAATAACTAGTAGAGGTTTGAGCTGGTGTCGCTTATGTAAGCCCTAGTCTGGTTGTGTTTGGTTTATTCCATGAGATCCCACATTCATGCTTTGAATACGGCATGGGGGGGTGAATGGCTGAAAGAAATATTTGGTTCAAACCAATCTATGTTCAGGTGGTATGTGGAAGTACTTAACTTGGTTGAAATTTTCATATTTTAATAAGAGGTATTTTCTATAGTGATATATGAACATATGTATTTATTATGATGGTGATATTATGGTTGAGTTTCCATGGTATTTATGTTGGTTATTTTTTGGTTATATATTGTTTATATGATGTATGTTGTCTATGGCTCTTGACATGTTTGATGAATATATGAATGGTTGATGAATTCATGGACTAAAAAGTGTTATTGCAATTATGTGGAGGAGGCATATGTAATTCTTGGTGATTATCATATAAGTTTCAAATTCATTTGCTTAGATATTCATTCATGACCTATAGCTTACATGTTTTCCATATGTTTAACGAAATTAATGTCATGGTTTGGAATGGTTAGGTCAAGTTTTTTATTCAATTTTGATTGAATGACTTTATAATCATGTCATTTATGATTCTAAAAAGTCTCAGGAAATTTTTGGCAGTGGTATGGAGGTAGGTCAGAAAAGGTGGCATTAATCCTAGGACCGCATGCTTAGAACTAGATAAATTGGGCTATAATTGCATGGAAGAAATGTTATGCATGTAATTGGAGGCCTATAATTGCATGAATTCCTTCCTTGTGGGTGTATTTGAGGGCCTAGGGCAGTAAAAAAGGGCCTCAATTTAGGTTTTGGTCACTTACGGTCGCCATTTGGGCCTTGAGTGTCTTGTAGCCCCGAGGGATGTTGTGAGTTGTAATTTTTTGGTTGGTTTGTAGATACCACTTCCTTAATTAGATCTAGGAGGTCAAGTCATGTCATATTAACTCTTCATCTCATGTCTACCTTGCAGGACTATGGAATTGGGTAAATCTAGGAGGGGCTGTTATAGAGTGCCACAATGAGCCTATTGCCTTTACTGATTTAATATTTGGAAATTGTTCCTGGAAAACAATCAAGGGTGTTAACAAGCACAACCATAAATTTTCCCACTGGATACATAGCTATAGCTCCTTCCTTATTCTCTAGCTAGTGCAAATGAATCTTGTAATATAGATGTACATAGTAATAGTAATAATAGTATAGGAAGCATCTTAGAAGCTAATAATATTTAGAATTTATACTTTGATGGTTCAAATACGTGGGATGGATTTGGAGTTGGTTGCATACTCATAAACCCATGTAATAAGAAGCATATCATTTCACGTCATTTGGATTTCAAGTGTACCAATAATAGTTCTGAATATGGAGCACTCGTACTTGGAATGAAGAAATCCATCAATCTAAATGTATAATTACTCAAGGTAACTCATTACTTAGAGGTGGTCACTTGTTAGGAATGGGATACTATCCATTGTGTTTCACTAAATCATAAGAACTACCAACAGGAGGCATGGTACTTAATTAATTATTTTAAGATATCAATATTATTTATTTTCCTAGACTTAGAAATGTTACTACAGATGCATTAGAAAATGCAGCCTCTAGGATGTCACCATTGAGAAATGGTTTTTCTATTGAAATAATATATGAACCATTTGTGCTTAATAATATTACTAATTTTTGTGTTTTCGATGAGGACCAACATATATTGCATTTTATGGCTAATGTGGATGTATTGAAGGATGCTTCCATCGAATAGCATGAGCATGATAAGGTTTTACAGGAGGCCTCTAATGTGATGAAAGAAAACACTATACCTAAAGGTGTGGTGTCCCTAAAACATTTATATCAGCTGTAGAAATTATTTATAGGACCAATCAATACAAAGACTTAGAGTTCAAAGTTATCATCTGAAACAATTCAATGTAGGAACTCAAGAAGATTTGAACTATGTAAACCTAGGTGTGTGTTGTTCTACATAAGAATGACAAGTGTTTATCTAATTATTCAAATAGTAATATGATGTATTTGCATGGACATATGGCATTTTAAGGTTGTATGATACTCGTATTATCCAGAATTTCATTCCCATTGAAGAAGGGCTAAAACCTTTCCAGCGGAAACTAAGGAAAGTCCATCCAATGTTGGAGCTCCTCATCCAAAAGGAATTGAAAATGATACTAGATTATTAGGTCATTTTTAAATTTAGACATTTTACTTGGGTCTCAAATTTGATCCCAATCTAAAAGAAGCTGGTGAAATAATGTTATGTGTAGATTTCTGCAATCTCAACCGAGAATCTGATAAAGATAGTTACCAAGTTCCATCCATGGAACAGATTCCCCAAACAATATCTGGGTCAGATATGTTCTTGCTATTATATGGTTTCTCTAGTTACAATCAATTGCAAGTGGTGGAACTAGATCGAATGAAAACTACCTTCGCGACCACATGGGGGATATTTTCTTTCAAGGGAATTCCATCTGGTCTTATCAACTTCGGTGCTACATTTCAAACAGAAATGAACATCGCTTTCCATGGTCTTATTGGTCATAGCATAGTTTTTTATTTGGATGAAGTTACTTTGTTTTCCAAGAGAAGATCAAATAAGGTACGCCATTTGAAACGAATATTTTAGCAGTGTCACAAGTATGGGATTTCTCTTAATCCCAAGAAAAGCATATTTGTTGTGTTAAAAGGGAATCTCTTAGGGAACATCACTTCAAAGAGCTAAATTAAATTTGATCCCAAGAGATTCAAATCCATTACACAAATCATGTTCCCGGTAAATAAGAAGGCTATGGAGTATTTCTTAGGAAAGATCAATTTCCTAAGAAAATTCATCTCTAACTATGCTCAAATAGTTAAGCCTTTATAGGATATGATTAAGAAATATGAAACTTATAAATAGTGCATGGAGGAAAAATATTCTTTTGGTCAAATTAAACAGGCTATCGCTAATGGATCTGCGCTATTCATTCCTGATTACGGAAAATATTTCATGCTTTATACCTTTGCTTCATATTTTTCTATTTTGGTTGTATTGACTCAAAATAATGTTGAAGGAAATGAGCGAGCTACCTCTTTTATGATTGCATACCTACAAGTGTAAGAACTAAAATATCTTGCCATTGAAAAACACACATGTATTGTATACAAGGTAGTTAAATATTCTAGACCCTATATTTTAAAATCTCGCATGATCATATTTGTGCCTCATCTAGTGTAAGAACACTTTTCATGCAACAGGAGTTGGGTGAGAAGAGGAAAATTTGGACAAAATGCTTACAAGAATATGATATGGAATTCAAACTAGTTCATGCCATAAAGGTTCATGGCCTCTGTAAGCTAGAATTCAAAGCAAGAGATTGTCCCAAGAAATCTATTTTAAGTTTGGAGTAGGAAATAGAAATGTACAATGTTGAACATGTTCCTCATTCCATGTCTATAGTTTCATGGTATTCCAATATATGGAAATTTTTAGAGCATGGTACCTTTCCCATTGACTTATTGAATAAAAAAATTAGGGAAAATCATCTAAAATATCTATCCTACTAGCTAGTTCATGGAGTTTTTTTTCAGAAATCGCCACTATGGTGTGTTTCTAAGATTCCTTGAGCCACAAGATGTAGAGAAGGTACTTACATATTTGTATGATGGACTGACAGGAGGTCACTATGTGGGTGACAAAACAATGCATAAAGTCATGAGGGCTAGTAATTATTGGCCACTCTATTCAAATATGTTCACGCTTATGTCTGCAAGTTCCCAACTTGTTAGATATGTGTTGATCGGGATCAGAGGTCATCTGCCCCACTGTTACCAGTAGAAGTTGATGAATTGTTCCAAGAGTGGGGCCTAGATTTTATCAGAGTAATTTTTCCTCACTTGTCAAATAAAAACCGATATGTTTCGATAGAGACAAAAGATTTTACTCGGTGGTTAGAAAAAGTTCCCTTGATACAAGTAAATGACTAGGAAGTCATCCACTTTTTGCCAAAGAACATTATAACTAGGTTTGGTATTCCAATGCAACTTATCTTTGATAATGCGATTTAATTTTTATCATTGAAACTTTATGAATTCTCATTAGAAAATGAGATTTTATTAAAGCACACATCTAATTATTATCTATAGGGAAATGGGTTTGGTTGAATCAAAAAATAAAAAAAAAGTCTGCATAATCAAGAAAACCATATTCTCTGAGCAAAGGAGTTGGCACAAATAAATGACCAATGCATTATGGGTTGACCGTGTAACTCCTAATCCTTTTCTTGAGACCTCACCGTAATTTCTATTTTATGGTAAATAATTTATCTTGCCCTTGAACTTGTATCTACCAGCGTTGCAACTCTCACAGGAGTCCCAAGATATACCTTTCCTTCTCATTTAGAAGTGGATAGCCACTTTACTCAAACTCGAGGAATAAAGGCTCAAATCCAAAGAGATATTTTCCATTCACCAAAGCAGTGTTAAGCATGGGTTTGATAAGAAATACACGGGAGAAAAAAATTTCGATGTGGGTGACCTAGTACTGAAGTGAAATAAACCCCAAAAAGAGAAAGGAAAACACACAAAGTTCCGACCTTTATTGATTTTCCCATTCACCATTAAAGAAAATCTAAGGCGTAATAAATTCAAGTTGAAATCCTTAGACGGGACGATTTTTCCCCTTCTTGTAAATGACCTAGATCTCAAACATTATTTTCAATAGCATCTACAAGTTGTGTTTTATGTACAATTATTATTTTTCTTTTCCTTTTGTATGCATTGTTAATATGCATTTTGTGTTAGTCATTTCCTATCCTATTTTGTGTCTTGGTTAGTGTACATAAAGAAGACCTTGTGAAAGTGCATGAATCAAAAGGAATTTGTAGTGGAATGAAAGAGAAATGTCACAACCACAGTGATCAGCTTTCTCTTTGTTCTCCTACTTTATTTTGGAAAATTCCATAGGTTGAGCTAAGTCTATATGGAAAATATGATACTTATAAAGGGAAAACCTTGAGGGAACCTATTAGATATGCACATATGCTATAATCCCAACTAATCAACTTGGTGTAATCCTACTTGTGTGTTAACACTTATCTAATCCAGTAGAGAAAGGATAAGGGGAAAATATTAAGTGAGCAAACCTATATTAGAGGTCTTAAAAATACTTATTTGAATGGGAAAGCTCCTCTGCTCTCAATAAGTTAGGATCCCTCTTCCATATGTTGAAAATAATTAGTGTAGATGCATAGTCCTATTAAATAAATACATAAATAGTGAAATAAGAGAAAGGATTCTTACATAGGGAGGTGAAGCAAGAGACTTCACCGAGATATTGTCCATGCCTGTTGGCAGAGAAGAAACATTTCTTCTCTTGAAGTGGCTTCATTGGGGTACTATATAGTCCTTCTAGTAGCATATCAACACCTGAGATGAAAAATTATACTGTAAACATCGTAAACTCGTTGTGAACATTACCCTTTCCTAGATCAAAGCATTATGATATGGTGTATCTTTTGTGTGTTCAACCAAGTAGAAAAAAGTGAGGTGTTATGTGTATAACCAAATCAAAAGGAGGAAGCTAAGGAAATATAATTGGTGAATCAATATTTCTTGAAGTTTTTGCCCCTTGACTAAAACTTTCTTCCTAGACAGACCAGTTGAAGCTCGCCCAATGTGTTTCCAATTCACTATCACTGCTACAAAACCCTCCAAAAATTTCACTACATTCAAATTTTGGAGCCTACTCTACCATCATATCTAGTGTTTCCTTGGTCATCAAGTGTCATTTCATGTCATTCTATATGTTTCAAGTGTTCTTGAGTGTTCTCAAGTGTCGTCACATTGATTATAATAACTTTGGTGTATTTCATGGTCATAACACCTTTGTTGTTGTAAAACGACACTTCTGCTGACAATCACACATGCTTCATATGTTGTACTTTGGGAATGTATATAAAGTGGCATTTTTATGCATACTTATCCTTGTTCAATATTTTTTATGTTTTTTCGATGAGTTGGTATGTGTCACAAATATTTTATGTATGAACTCATCATGTTCATCAAATTCCTTATATCCCAGACTTAGACAAACTTTGGTTGCAAAGTCAACCTGTCGAGGCTAGGAGCACAAAATTGCACTCTCAAACCCTAAATAGAAATAATTTGTTGTTTATAAGTGCACCTTTCCCCCTCCAATAGTGTAAATCACTCTACCTAATTCCTTTCCCCTTCCTTGTTTTGAACTTATCCTTTGAGATACCAAGTCTTCCTTTGAGCGTACTACTTGGAATCGAAGAAGTTCACCCTCCTGGATCACATGAGTGCATCTCAAAGGCCTTAAGTTCCAACCTCTAACCTTCCATATTGTTCCATGCACCATCTTGACCCTTTGAGTGCATTATCGCACATGAAAGGAATGAAGCTTCGTCCTTCAACCTTCAAGAGTGCGCTGTAATATCCCAAATGGGAAAATTTTTGCTCAATTGGGAATATCTTGAGATATTCCAATATTCCAACTCTGGGAGTATTAACAATAAAAAATGAACTATTTCATAGATTGACTGTTAGGGGCATTTACTGGATATGTCACCTTAACAGGGAAGAATGAGATCCAGAGGCTACCTGGCCCACTAGCAAACTCTGCCAATAGAACTTGTCAAGAGCTAATATTTCCCTTCAAGTAATTTCTGCAACAGCTGTCCATGAGGACATTGTATAAGGAAGCTCATGTGAGAATAAGGCAATCCAATGCTGGGATGCCTTGGAATATGTCTGATAAAAACACCCTATAGAATATAAGCTCAAATAAATAACCTTAAGCAGGTTATTCAGATATCCCACCAACAAGTATACTGAAATGATGCTCAATGAGAAACCCTTCAGCAGTATTAAAACTTCAATATGTAACAGAAGTGAAATAATGCCTCATGAAATGTAAGAAGAGTGCAAATCTGATATATAATCTGCAGCAGCAAATGTAATACAAACTCCTTGAGTAAAATTCCTCTCAAAGTGAGCTCAAAACAACCTTAAGGGGAAATGTACATAAAACAAGAGAATACACTACTACATGAATCTAGCTACTCTATCACTACGTAGTCTATGAGGAAAAATTACTACAAGATGATATACATATGATGACATAGCAATAAGAGCTCAAATAAATATCGGGGAGCAAGATCTCAACCCCAGAAAACATTATTACCTCAATCATCCAAGGGATTGGCTAGAATACATGAAAGACAAAAATGTCAGAGTAGTTGGGCAGCTACTGCAGCTCACATATAATACATCATGGAAGAGGATGGGAAGTGTTGCAATAAAAGTGCAAACATCCTCCAATGATCTCCAAAAGGAAGGGGTTGATCCCCTTACTAAAAACTACACTCACTAGTGTAGAAAATGAATCCCTTGTGCAAGCCACCTCTGAAGATAATGCTATAAGGAAAGGAGACCACGCTGGGCATGAGAAAAACGTATGGCCCAATAACAATATCTGCAATAAAAGCTACAAGATCTCCTTTGCTGATCTCCTAGAGAAAGAGATGGCTCCTCCTCTACAAAACAAGCTCTGGAAATGAGATGGTGAAGGTCCCTCACTGCAACACCAACAACTTAGCGTTCTCTTGCTGCAAGAATAATGCAGTAGCTGCAAATGACTTCTTTGGCCTCAAGCCATGATGTGAGGAAGATTAATAACAATCTCTCCATGGCCTCCCATGGAAGAGAAGAGCATTCCTAAACAGGAATCCCTCTTGTGCTAAGCAGCACAAAGTTGAAGAGAGCTTCAACTTCGAATTCTATCTCCAAAGAATGGTCTCCACAATGGCTTTCCTTCATCTTTAATGCAAATCATGCATGGACCCCACTCACATTATGGTTTCTCTCATTTCAAATTTTCCCTCCACTCCAACTACGTAGTCTTCTTGTGCAAGCTTCCCCTCTTAGGGTATGTTGTTGACTTTGGTCAACCACGGTCTAGCTCACTTGCCTTTGGCCCTTTTCACACTTGGGGCTACTATCTTAAGCCACTTAAGTTACTTTTTTCACCTTAGGAGTGTTTATTAGATTACTACATGGGTTCCCTCACCCATTTTATTCCTTTTATTAAAATAAAAGAAAGATTAATGTTCCAAATACTTTATTGCCAAATTTAGAACATTACATGTGCCCTACGCCTTCCTTCTCTCCCTTGAGTGCACAACAGACCTGGGAAGCCCAAAGCCTTCTCCTTTGTCCTTCAGACTTGCACCATGCACTCTGCCTTGATTTCCTATTTCCCTTGGGTGCATGAACACATGTCAAAGCCCTGAATCCTTTTCCGTTCAACCCTTCAGCCTTTCGAAGTTCTCCCTTGCACCCAAAATCTCTCCTTGTTTTTTTCAGGTGCATTGATAAGGCATGAGAAAAAAATATACATAAAACATGTTATAATAGAAAATTTTCAGGTTGATGCTTTCTTTTCATAATTTATTACCGATATAGGTATTCCAAGAACAGTATGAAAATCACACATGAGAAAGATTAGGAAAAGAAGGAAAACAAAGGAAGCTTCGGAGAACGAAGACCATATTGAAACATTGATGATAAAAGTGCCCTGAAGACCCCATAAGAACGAAAACCCTTTGGAGGGTGATTACATCAATGATAGAAAGATCCATGAAGAAAAAATACATGACTGGTAACCATGTCACCATTGAAGAATTCTCATGTCATCTATCACTATTAGTCCTAGTCATCAGGGATAGTGACATGTCACATCATCGTTACATGTTGATGTGGAAGTTATGATGTAATGATATAATCATTTTAGAGACAAATAAGTGGAAGTACAAGAGTCATGTACAAATAAAAGAGTCATGTAATTCCAAAATATATGCAATACCAAGATTCATATGTAATTCCAAAAGTCATTTAAAAGTCCAAAGGTCGTAGAAGTCCAAAGGTCATTAGGCATTGGAAAGTCAAGGGTCATGGGGATGTGAAAGGTCATGTATCAAGTTATAAAAGGATCCTCATTACTCATGTAAAGGAATTTAAGCCTTGTCTTCTCCTATTATAGGCTAATTTTTCAGATCATCATAAAAGGCTTGAAAACTGTATCAATCAACACCCTTGAACACTTTTTCAATATCCATATGCAAATCCCTAAGCCTCTCCTTGACATTCAACACTAAAAAAATGAGTTATAAGGCATTAAACCCTAATTTTGGTCCCAATTCACTTTCTATTTTGAGAAAATACCCTATAGATAAATTTCTCCTTCTCTGACAGTGCACTGCAAAGCACCCTTCATAACTGAGAAATTGCATTGATTATGGAATCTCAAGAAAAAAAATTACGAAGCTTCACCTTATAGAAGTTTCTAAGGTGGTTTTAATCATTTAATATTCATTATGTATTCTAATTCCTACCTATGAGGACCTATCTCTTATCATTTCATCTTTTCCTCCATGATTAGTGGATCTATGTCCTAGATTGGTAAAACCCAAAAACACCTCTTTTACCCTGCAAATTTACCCTCCACTGTGTCATGGTTGGATTTTAGAGATTATTAGGTTGGATTTTGGAAATTTATAGTGCCCTCATGCTACTTCTGTGAGCTTAAGGAAACACCATCCATTTTCATTAGGGTTGAGTGTGAAGTTTTTCTTTGTGACAAGGAAGGAAAAGACAATTGGGGAGTCATCTACAAATTCATCTTCTATATATGGTTGTAACTCTTACCTTTATATGTTAATACAAAAATCATATTTTTTTCCTATACTTGTGTTATGCTGATACTCTTGTATTTTAATTCCATGTTGTAATATCCCCAAATTGGGATTACTCAGCAAGGCATGCCTAAAAAACGTATTTTTTAAGAATGGATGCTACAGGGTTTGAAACCGAGACCTGGATTCCTTATATAAATGTATATAAGTCCTAAATCTAAGAGGAGGCTCCAAAAAAATCACTCTAGGTGGGTTAAACAGAGCTCCCACACCTAGTTGTCTTGAAAAAGTGCCCAATGAGGGCACTGTAGCTATGTATGAACAAGGGATAGAGAAAAAACGTTATTTTTATGAGCCTAAATAGATGAATATGTAGATAGCCAAAAAAGTTATAATATATTAGCAAAAGAGTACAATTCCATGAGGAAAGAGTCACCCAAGATAGGCAATACAAGCCTCAATATACATGTACAAGAAAATGAAGAACACTGCTACATATGTAAAACCCCAGGTTATGACTGCACAGTCTATTCTGAATAACTGCTGAAAAATGATGTCAATACATGGATATAGAAATTTATATCTAAAAATATATGGGGGAGCAAGATCTCAATGCCTGGATACAACAATGCAACAATCATTAGAAGGATTGATTGAAATACAACAAAATGTCAAAACTGCAGAAATGTCGGAGTTGCAGTAGCAGCTGCAGGTCAAGAACTAGAACTAGATGGATATGGCTGAATATGTTGCACAAGCTAAATAGACCTCCTCCAATGGATCTTTCAAGCGAAAGGCTGATCCTATCACTGAATATCTTACCCTCCAATCAACACTGCAAACCCTCACTGTAGATGCACACTGAAAATAACACAGACACTGAGGGAAACTGCGCTGTAGGTGGAAAAGAAAGTGTTGGCCAAGTGCCAAGATCAGGAATCTACTCTGAATCCTTCCTTACTAATCTCCCAAAGGAAATAAGGCTTCCTCCTCTGAAAAACAATCCAAGGAATGGTGTTGTGGAACCTCCACTGCAACACCCTACAACACAACATTATACTTCAGCAGAAATAATGTTGTAGTTAAAGGAGGTGGCTTGGTCTTGAGCCTATATGTGGAGAAATGTATTTAAATCCCTCAAGAGGCCTCTCAAGAAGGAGAAGTAATCCTAAACAAGAATTCATTGTGCTAAACAGCATTGCAACTCTACTAAACAGCAGGAGACTGCAAATAGTCCAAACAGACCAAGAGATCCATAATCATAGATAGGAATCGCCATGGCTGCCTTGCCCTCCTTTTAAAAAAATGCATACCCCCTATCCATGGGTCCCACTCATTAGGGTTTCCTCCATCAAGGAAACTTCCCTCCTCTTTCATTGCGCTATCCCACAAGATGATCTCCACCTCCTATCACTGCACTGTTTGACTTGGTCAAACTTGACCTTGTCTTCATGCAAATGTCCTCTTTCACACATGAGGGTGTGAAATCTAGCTCCATTGATGATCCCCTTTCATAATAAGAGGGATTTTATTCCTATTTATGAAATTTATTGGTCTCCTTACCCATTTATTCATATCCTAAGGGAAAACAACAAAAATTAATATTCCATTTAGCTGCATGCTAAAAGTGGAATATTACAGTCCTCCCCTCCCAAATGTTCCTTGTCCTAAAGCAACTACGAAGATAAAAATGAGTGGCCTCCTTGAGGAATGAGGTCTGATATGATTTTGGATCTACCATCCCCATATGAAGCTCCCATCCCCAAGAAATCATCCATACAAAGTGATTTACCTCCCAACATGGCAACTCCTGAAAATGTTCCTCCACCTTGAGCTCCAGAAATGAAGGTGGGCTGAAAATCTGAATATGGTAAGCATCATAGCCTACCCCATGTTTTCCTCCTCTCCACTTAAGATTAGTTTAGAGTGTGTGCTGATCTTGGGCTACATGGTATTTCCCTTAAGTGGAAAAATGAAGAAAAATCCTTCATGGATCTCCCCTCCAACATTGAAAAACAAGTTGGCCCAAAACATTTCATCCATGATGAATAGGACATGGTCATCATAGAGTATACAAATGAGAAGTTTTTTGAAGGCTTTACATGATCATGCATGATACAAACAATGTCTCAAGAGGACACAATGCAGTCTCATCCACTGCAACTTCAAAAAATAGCATGGCAAGTAATATACAAAAATCATCACATCCACTAATGAATAGTAAATGGCTGAATGTGTCAACAATACATGATCAAAAACTTGCCCATGGTTATAAAATGGATGGCTATAAATCTCATGGCCACCCCAGAAGAAAAAAAATATGTGGTTGTGGTGGCCATATCTCCTCCCATGCTCCCATTAGAACATGTAATGCAGAAAATGTGGGAATTCTCTCCCCTCAAGGACACACCCAACTCATGTGTCCATTTCCCAATCATGCTCTCAACAAGAATGGAAAAAATATCAGCAATTGTAGTCATGATCAATACAAGAATGAAGGAGATTCTAATGGCTTCATGTGGTGCTTGAATATACCAACAGTATCCTAAGTATGTACAGCACAATTTTACCAACTGCTGCTTCAGAAAATTACAAGGAAAAATGTTTCTTGATACATAGTTGATCATGTATGTCATCATATGGCAAATATTTGGATATAACAACTGAACATACATGTAATGGGAAAATCTTTTCCCAAGGCCACATAACATATGGATGCCTCCATCATATAGTTTGGCCCAACATTGATCATGGAGCAATGTGAAAAGCTTGCCCTATTGTGGAGCAATGCACTGCATAGTAATGGTAAGAGTATGCAAATCAATAAATGTAAAAACATATTTCTTACCATATGCCAAAATTAAGATGATACATGGATCCATGAGTGAGTCGTCCATAGTGTTTTGGCATGCTATGAAGAAGAATTAACCATGTGCTACAAAAATATCCTCCTTCTCATGCTTGGAAGCCCAAGTCAAGAAGAATATGTCATAGTAATAGATGTCTCCATCCACTACCCCATCATTTTCACCTCCTCCTTGTTCACCAAGTGCATCCCATGTGAAGTGATCCTGGGGACACTCCATCCATAAGTCCCTACTCCAAAGTGACAGCACTGTGAGCTCATGTAAATAGGCTCCTGTCAATACCAAGCTCTGTTTTTTGACATGCTCCTTGTCAAAGACTCTTCTAGTAATGCTGCTACAAATATGGAATACCTTCCAAGATGGAAGTGCTTCCTGATCATCCAAGGCCAAGGAGTAGCCCCTTTGCACCATGAGAGTGCTCTCTTCTACTCCTATAACATCACACAACATGCGAGAGAAAATGTTCCCTTGCTCTCTCAAGTAGAGCTCAAGCAACCAAAGTGCTTACTACCGAATGATGCAAGAATCATGCCACCTCTTCTCCATCCCCACCCCCTTAGGAAGAGGATTTTCCAAGTGATGGCCAAACTCCTTCAAGAGGAGCCAGTGTAGCCAAGCCTCTTACTACCCAGTGTCATGTAATTTCAAGTAGCTTTCCATCTTCTTGCTCATCAACCACATCCACTCAATCACTTGTGGATGTCTCCTCCTTTCCTTCCCCTTGGTACTCCTCTCATGAGGGCCACCCTTCTCCAAAAACACATCTCTCCCTTTTCATTTCATGAAAGCTTGAAATGAAACTCTTTGGAGACCCCCTAGAGAAGATCTCTCACCCATGACTATGTTGAATCCACAAGGATCCAAATATGATGAAGATAACATCTCCTCTCCACCATTGTTTGACAGCGCTATTAATCTCTCCAATGATGTAGTGTCTATCTCATACTCCAACTCAAGGATGGTTTCATAGTTTTTCATAGGGGTGTCATGGTTTTTTTTCATCCTCCAAAAGTTCACACTCCAAAATCAAGGGTTTTGTGCAACTCAAAATAGATGTATGAGGATGATGGTTCATGTCCTCCTTGAACCATTTGCACAGTGTAGTGCAATCATGTTGCTCTAGATCAGCAATGTGTGTTGATTCTTGGTCATTAATAAATGAATTTCCACAATCCTCGAAATGGTATGTTGAAATAGAAGGTGGAACTTCAATCATACCTTGGTGGAATTTGGGGTATTCTTGTATGGTTTCAATAGTTTTCTCCTCCAATGCAATGTCTGCCTCATTTGTAGAAGGTTTCTCTTCCAAGGTTGTGACAGCGCTGGTATATGCTTCCTCAAGTGCTAGTGAGGGCCTCTCTCCCTCTAATATTTATTTTCCAAATGCTTCAATTAGTCTTTGAGACAACTTAGCAGGAGTAGATACCCTTGCATGGCTCAAATGGCTGAACCACCAAATATTTTCTTCACCTTCAAGGTGCAGCGCTGCAATCTCTACAGCCTCTCTCTCTACTACTGGATGTAGTAGGAAGAAAGCCTCTAGTTTCATCACCCAAGTATTTACTGCACATTTTAGTGATCCATCAAAAGTGGGCAATAGAAACCTATTGCCTCTCATCATCCCATAGACATAGGGTCTCTTCCCTTCCTCTAGCTGAATGAATTGTGGTAAAGCTAGAGTCTCCTTTAAGGCTCTAGATTAGCTTTGTATTCAGAAAGGTATTAACTTAGAATCTTAGATTATAAATTCCCTTATTGCCTCTGATATTCCCCTCCTTGAGAATAGGAAATGCATGTATCTTCCTCTTCTTGAAACTCTCTACGAATTTCACTGCATCTCTTCTACTTTGTCTGCTCAACCTCCTTGGAGAGGTTCTTCTTGGATCTGAAAACTGATGAGAGTAATCTCATCCTCTCCATAATTCTGATATCCTCTTCTTCTTTATCTTCTGTATTGGATCTCAAATCGATAGGCTGATCCAAGATGGCAGCTCTGATACCACTGTAATATCCCCAAATTGGGATTGCTCATTAAGGCATGCCTGAAAAATGCATTTTTCAGGAATGGATACTATAGGGTTTGAAACAAATACCTAGATTCCTTATATCAATGTATCTAAGTCCTAAATCCAAGAGGAGGCTCCAAAAAAATCACTCTAGGTGGGTTAAACAGATCTCCCACACCTAGTTGTCTTGAAAAAGTGCCTAATGAGGGGACTGCAGCTATGTATGAAGAAGGGAGAGAGAAACAACGTTATTTTTATGAGCCTGAATACATGAAGATGTAGATAGCCAAAAAAATTATAATATATCATAAAAGAGTAAAATTCCTTGAGGAAAGAGTCACTCAAGATAGGCAATACAAGCCTCAATAGACATGTACAAGAAAATGAAGAACACTGCTACATATGTAAAACCCCACGCTATGACTTCGCAGTATATTATGAATAAATATTGCAAAATGATTTCAATACATGGATATAGAAATTTATAGCTCAAAATATATTGGGGAGAAACATCTCAACCCCTGGATACAACAATGCAACAATCCTTAGAAGGATTGACTGAAATACAACAAAATGGAAAAACTGCAGAAATGTCGAAGTTGTAGTAGCAGCTGCAACTCAAGAACTGGAACTGGATGGAGATGGCTGAAGATGTTGCACAAGCTGAATAGACCTCCTCCAATGGGTCTTCCAAGTGAAAGGTTGATCCTATCACTGAATATCTTACCCTCCAATAAACACTGCAAACCCTCACTACAGATGCACACTGAAAATAACGCAGTCACTAAGGGAAACTGTGTTGTAGGTGGAAAAGAAAGTTTTGGCCAAGTTTTAAGATCAGATATCTACTCTAAATCCTTCCTTACTGATCTCCCAAAGGAAAGAAGGCTTCCTCCTCTAAAAATCAAGCCAAGGAATTGTATTGTGGAACCTCCACTACAACACCCTACAACACAACGTTATACCTCAGCAGAAATAACATTGTAGTTGAAGGAGGTGGCTTGGCCTTGAGCCTAGATGTGAAGAAATTAAGTGCAATCCGTCAAGATGCCTCTCAAGAAGGAGAATGAATCCTAAACAATAATTCCTTGTGATAAACAACACTACAACTCTGCTAAACAACAGGGGACTGCAAATAGTCCAAACAAACCAAGAGATCAATAATCATACACATGAATCACCATGGCTGCCCTGCCCTCCTTTCAAACAAATGCATGCCCCCTCTCCATGGGTCCCACTGATTAGGGTTTCCTCCATCAAGGAAACTTCCATCCTCTTTCACTGCGCTATCCCACAATATGATCTCCACCTCCTATCACTGCACTGTTTTACTTGGTCAAACTTGACCTTGTCTTCATGCAAATGTCCTCTTTCACACATCAGGGTGTGAAATCCAGCTCCACTAATGATCCCCTTTCATACTAAGAGTGATTTTATTCCTATTTATGAAATGTATGGGCCTCCTTACACATTTGTTCATCTCCTAAGTGCAAACAACAAAAATTAATATTCCATTTAGCTACATGCTAAAAGTGGAATATTACAGATGTTGACTTATTGAATGAAGATATTGGATTCTGTTATGTGTATGTTTCAGTTTCTTTTCTTTTTTTAGTCATTGTTATAGGTACCATTTATAGCGGATGAAGCTAATATTCAAGCTTACAAGAAAACAAGAGACAAGGACTTGCTACAAATTCTAGGTAGGTCTCGTTTCCATATTCCAATCTCTTTAAGGAAAGCATTGATTATTTTTTTCCTTTGTTGTTATATATCATATCACTAGATCTATGGAATTAATTTTTGTACACAAAAGTGATATTTATTATAAAAAATTGGTGACCATACTAGGAATCTTATTTTTCCTTAGTGGTTTCCTTGACCTTAGCACCTTTTCACCTCTCAGAGAGACCTTAATTGACCTATTCAGCCAGTGATTGACCTTAGTAAAAGAAATTCTTGAGCTTTTCCAGGTCTATTGTGTCATATTTTAATGACAATAGCCCTGACGCTTTCCCTGGTCTGAGACAGGGCTAACCAATGCATATATTTATTCCTTGTACCTACGCTACAGTGTAATGGTTATTGTGATCTAGATCTATGCAAGAACACAAAGAATACACATATTACCATAAATATAGAGATGTAGTGGAAATAAAACTTCATTTCATTAATATCAAAGAACTGAAATTTTCTTACAGACGGAATGGAAATAAACTAGCTAGGGCGTTGGTAGCTTATCTCTGAGAAGAGATGTGGAAGCTACAGGCCTCTTAAATCTGTGTTAAAATGAGGCTCAAAGGCCTATATATTATTTAGAAACAATGTAAAACCATAAAAATCCAAAAACCTAACCCTAGGAAATGAAATGCCAGAATATGGGCCATGTCGGGGTAAATTGGTACATCAATTTCCCAGGGTCGTAACTTTGGCATATTATCTTTGTTTTACACACATGATACATCGTTACAAATATCTATCCGAGGACTACAACTGATGATGAAAAATGTAGATTCTAGAATGGAATCAGATTTTTTGAATAAGTGATGCCCAAAAAATGTCGTTTATGGCCTCAAAATGGGTTCGGAAGTTCAGGACCCAAAAAATTGCTAAAAATATTAAGTTGTGCCGAAACTGAAAAACTAAATGAGACAATGGTGGGGCCCCAAGTGGAATAGGTGGGTGGACACCAATATCCACCTGGATAATCTTGTTCTGCACCTACAGTGATCCTCCAAGAAGAGAAAATTTGCATTCTTTTCCTTGCTCTTTGATCTGCTTTGGTCCAACAAGTTTTCCTTCTATCACTCAATTTGTTCCTATCTCTGAAAATCCCTCATCATGTTTTCTTTTGATTTTATCAGCCTTTAGTGAAAATTTCTTTGGGTTTTTATTTTTAATTATCAATTAGGTCTTTCGAGAACATTTTTATTGATCGTTGATTGGCTAGAATAAATTTATATTAAATTCATATTCTATGTGATTTCTTGTATCCATGATGTAGCTGCATCTTAGTTTTCATTTCATTTGAAGATCAAGAAGAAATAAAATAAAATAAAATTCATTATTTGCATCATATAGGGTTTTGAATTGAAGTTGGAATGGTTGCATTGGAAGATCGATTTAGAAAGCTTTGATTGTTGCATTATTGTGTGTTTCATTCTTATTTGTTTCCTCCCTCCCGTAGATATATTTTCATTGAAAATAAAAGAGTTATTATTATCATGATAGATTGCATTGTAGGGAATTCAGGTGACCTCGTGGTGAGCCTTGAAACTAAAACATAGTCAAATATAAACTCTGAAATTTACTCAATCAATAGAAGGAGCATTTGGAACATTAACGACACAAATAGAGGTCTAGGCTAGGGACGTGTTCCAACGTCTTTAAACGTAGGAGTTTTCATTCTTTGTTTGTGTTACATTCTAGACGTAGTTGGTATTAAATGTACGTAAGTGTATAGGATTTTTCTCCACGTATCTTCGGGTATATCGGATGATTCTCCATGCATTAAAAGTATATAATAATACTTCTTATCATACATGGTGCATTAGATAGCACCACCATAGACTATGGTTCCACGTATCTCTAGCTATATTTTTTAGGTCCCCTATAGGTTTTTATCCTACCATAGTTAATTGAGTTTGCTGCCTTGCTCTCTTGATATACCAAATACAACATTCGGGGAGATTTCCTGCACGTACTGGAAATGGTATTTCATAGTTGACAGTGACTTGGTAATCCTTATCTTCTTAGTTACCCCTTTTTTTTTATTTTATCTCTTTAATTTTTAAAATTAATGAATTGACCACTGAACAAAATCCTCAACATGGAACAACTCCTTAGTATATCTTAGGTTGAAACTAATGGCAACAATTCTCAAGTCTACCTATCAAGGAAGCCCCTCTAATGGGAATCCTCATCATTTTCTTCCTTTTGAAAATATTGATGCTTCTTATATGCAAATTTTGTCCCTTCCTAGATTTACCATTGGTTTAACTGTTTTTCTATTTTCAACCCCCTTAGCACCAAATTCCTTTATTGTTCCCCAACTAGATTCTTCACTTGGAAAATTGATTCCTGCACCTAAAGAACATCAACCTCAAGTTGATCCTCACATTAACCATTTTCCTTCTTCACCTGTTCATTCTTCTTCCTCTTCTTCCTCTTTGTTTGGTGAAATCCTCAAATTTAGTAACCAACTGGATAAGAAGAAGAAGAAAAGGAAGATTAAGAAGAATAAAAATAAGCAAAGGGGTACCCAAGTAGATGTTTCTACTAATGAAACTAATTTCAATGACCTCTTCAACAAATACCCTAAACTGAAATTCCCTTTCAATTTTTGTAAGGGTAACCACCTTCTCAAAGATTTATATGGTATTCCATAGGTATTAGAAGTGTGGTCAACAAGCCGTTGTCATCACCCTTTATCATTGGCATCTGGAGATAACGTTGATCATAACCCATAAACCTATGATAGTAAGGTCCATGGGAAGAAGGGGAAATTTAATTTTCCCTATAAGTTATGTGAAGGGAATAATTCTATTCACTTTTATCCTTATATGGATCAAACCTCAAAAGTGTTGGAAAACATTATACATTCTCAACCACAACTTTTGGTTGGTTACTGAAATATTTCTCCCAATCCCCCACTAATTGATGAAGTGAAAGATTAAAATCCATATTCATTCAATCCCACCTTCTCTGAATATGACTCCTATGAGTTGTTTTCCAGCCAACCATTGGTTGAAAATTTAGATAACTCAACTCCATATTCATTCAATCCCACTCTATCTTAATATTAATATCATAATTCCATTCCCACCCAACCATTGGTTGAGAAAGAGGTTGAACCGATTCCACCTTCACTTTATTGAACTTATCCCGTAGAGAGTGATTCCCATACTACTTAGGTTATTTTAGTTTCTTCAGATCATACCCAACAAGTGGACATTTCTCTCGTTCCTATGGGGCCCCCTCCAAGTAATCTATTTGTTTCCTTTTATTGAAATCATTTGACAGGACCTCATCTCCCTTATTTATTGTCCTTCCAAGTCATAGTGGAGGTTTGTAATAGGAAAATACCCCATACTATTGTTGATGAGGGAGATTATTTTATTGTTATATCCTTGACTGATTGGAAAGCTTGAGGTTCCCCTCCGCTTGTGTCCACCACTTCGAATTTGTTTCTTTTAATAGAAGAACCATTCAACCCTTAGGTATCCTTCCTTAGTTTCCTGTTACCTTGGGATAATTTTTTTTATCTATTTATGTTATGGTCATTGTGGGCCCCTTGGACTTGAATTTTCTCCTAGTATGAGACTATGTTTATGCTATGAATGTTGTTGTGTCCACGCTCTTTCAAGTAATGTGCTTCCCACATGATGAAAGGATTGTGACTATTTTTCAAATTGCATTTGTTAGTCTTGATTTCACTACGAATCATACTACTTTCCCAAGAGTTATAGATATTAAAATGGTATCTTCCTAGCCATAGGTTAATCATGTGACAACCTATCCCATGCCCTTACCTACTGTTGAAGAGCAACCCCTCTTTTTTTACTCAACTTATTTTAACCTAGATACAGTTGGATATGTGGTGATTCATTTACAGGGGGAATTGGAGCATGACATTCCTTTTGGATCCCTTGGTATGTGTCATTTTTTGGGCATTTTTCTCTCTTATAATGAGAACCTGTTGTAAACTATTTTCTCTTACAGGCTATGATTGAGGAAGAAGGTCCTGGATCAAACTCCTTTTCTTGTGTCAATCTCATTAAAAAATGAAACAAGTCCTTGGAGTATATTTTTTTTTCTTGTTTCAAGATCATTAAAAAATGAAACAAGCTCAATGTGCAGAGTTCCCTGTCTTGTATCAATATCATTAAAAAATGAAACAAGGTCTCTAAGCAGAGTTCCTTTTCTTATGTCAAGCTCGTTAAAAAATGAAACAAGGCTCTGAGAATAGAGTTCCTTGTCTTGTGTCAAGCTCGTTAAAAAATGAAACAAGGTCCTGGAGTAAAGTTCCTTTTCTTATGTAAATCTAGTTAAAAAATGAAACAAGGCACCCCTTGAGCATAGTTCTTTTGTTGTGTCAAGCTTGTTAAATAATGAAAAAAATATCCCTTCAAGTTGAGTCTTTCACTTTATGTCATAAAATAACCTTCATTCCACCCACCTATCAGTAATCAGCAGTCTACTTAATTGAATGAAATGAAGCTCGAGGGGCATGAAAATCAATCTCAAGCACAATTTTCCTTTATTTCAAGCTTGTGTAATAATGAAACAACTCATAAGCATAGTTTTTCCTCAAAATTTTGTAAAAATGAAACCAATATCAAGAAGAGTTTTTCTCTATTTCAATCTTGTGTAAAAATGAAACCACTCTCAAGCATAGTTTTTTCTCATGTTTCAAGCTTGTGTGAAAATGAAACCATCTTCAAAAAATCAGAAGCATATATTTTTCCTTATTTCAAGCTTGTATAAAAATTAAACTAATTTCGAGCATTCTCAATCATAGTTTTTCTCATTTCAAGCTTGTATAAAAATGAAAATTATACCATAATTTATCTCTTGTGATTTCCATTTTTATCAGCCTATTTTTTCCAGATGAGCCTTGCCTTTATCATTCCATAATCACCATCTTCTTGGCCTATCATATTCTTTCACTTGGTTTTTTTACTCTTTCCTTAGGAACAACTACAGTGAGTGGTCTTGTTAGCCCACATCTTTACCTCTACATGTTTTGAGTAGTTCCATCATGATTGGAACCAATTTCTACCCTTTATACCACTTGTTTCTTTGGGAGGTGTCCTCTTGCAACTCTTTTTAGACTCCCAAAACATGAAAATATTGTCGAGCACTTGTCTTTTTGAACTCATTAAATTAAATCAAAATATGTATGCCTAGTACAATTTTAACCCTTTTCCAGACTGGGATATACTATTTGCGAAAAAGGAATACTTTAATTGAACATTACTAAAAGGCTCTCCTATGTATCATTTTCTTCCTTTTCAGACTCAAGAGACTAAATTTATGAAAAGGAACCTTTGGAGTTTTATTTTTCACCTCTTTTTTGAACTATCTAGAAATGAAAAAGAAGTTGAGTTACACCTTCGCTGGACTCGTAAAATCATGAAACAGTGTTGGACTTGTTGAACATGACATGAATGAATCACTCCTTATTAGGTTTCATTAAAAATAATCATAATGATTCATCTAAAGGATGAACTTATAGATTAAGAATATGATATCCTCCTCAAGATTTTCAAAAAATAAAGAGGTATTAACCCAAAATGGTTGGGGAAATTTAGAAAATAAGGTACTTAACCTATTAATGGAAGCGAGTCACTCTTGAAAATGGCACTTTTTCACTTCATCTTTGTGATTTTTGGGTTGTGAAATATTCTGGCCTCTTTGGTTAATCATACCATATCAAAATCCTCCATAATCGGTTTTGAGTCAATGCTACCAACTCCATAAAGTGTCGTCAATATGTTTAAGATAATTCCTCCAGTGGATATCTACTATAATAATCTTAAGCCTTCTTTCATGTATAGTGACCCATGGAAAATTTTAGGGGCTAATATTCATAGGTGGGCTAATTTTCCATGATTTTTCCCAAAAAAAGATTCGCCAATTTCCATTTTTTATAAAAATGATTTGCCCAAATTTTATAATATAAAATTATTTTACCTTCAAAATCGTAAACATTATATAGAGAGTATATATAAAATCATTATATTTTTGAATAATTTTACAAACAAAACCATAAACATTTTATAGTTTTCATATTAGGGAGTAGGGAGATTCGCCAATTTTTTAAACTTCAAAATAATTTTCCATCCTTAAAATTTTCCCTTGTATACCACTCCTAAATTAGCTCTTCATCAACATGATTTTGTATCAAATATTGATACTCGTTTTGTGTCATTGATGGGGGATACATCAAGGCCCTCCTGTGATAGGTTGCTTCATGTCAACATCGGCTCATTATCCATGAATTTGGCTCAAAAACTCCATTCAGTACCTTGGATCTTGCATACATCAATGCCAATTTTCCTCGATTTCTGCAACAAATATTCATCATTAGCATTTCACCATATTTTGTTTTTTTTTGTTCGACTTCATCTCATCCATTCACATCACATAGACTGTATTTTAGTACCTTGAGAGCCATTAACAACATTGGTGGTTTCTCTCACATCTATTAATGGCTTACATCATTGACTGATAATCAGATGGTATCTACCATGTTTGACTCCAATTAATTTATTTTCATGGCTATACTCGAAATATCAAGTTATTGAGTGAATGAGATAGAAGACACCATATCCAGTTTCATCCATCTATGCTACGATTTCAAGATTCATACAAGATTACAAATTATGATGCTTATGATCATTCAAAAAACCATCTAAGCATGGGTCCACACTTTGTCATTAGTAGACGATAC
This sequence comes from Pinus albicaulis, assembly GCA_034641835.2. Classification (NCBI taxonomy): domain Eukaryota; kingdom Viridiplantae; phylum Streptophyta; class Pinopsida; order Pinales; family Pinaceae; genus Pinus; species Pinus albicaulis. The sequence continues at coordinate 912,728,643 of CM076575.1, forward strand.
TTCTTGATCATTATATATGTAATATTTTCTTATGTGTTGAGTATGGGTATGCCTCCCTTAGCACTGATTTCATGACGATAATATGTATTGTAACAGATGATGATCTCAATCTATTTTTTATTGGTTTGGACATTTTTTTTTCTAAGGAAAAAACTATATTTTTCGTTCATGAAGGAAAATTACAAGTTGTATCAGCAGCATAGGACACTATGCAATATAAAAATTCATTCTTACAGTCATATTATTTAGAATACCAGTGAAATAACTTTTAAAAAACAATATTGTGCATGTGAAAATAAATATCTACATAATAACAAGTGGCAAAAAAAACTGGTAATAAATCGGCCAAAAACCAACAGCCAAATAAGACAGCTCCATATCTGTCTTCATCCTCTATGAAGGGCCTATGTAAGTAGTGATACACCTCCTATCCATACTATTCATTGATTAACCATTGGCCCCATTCTAACTGCAAGGCTTCATTGGAAATTTTGTCAGCCATTGGGTTCCTTTCCCTGTAAATATGAGCAACAATAATGGAGTCCAAAAGTGATTTAAGAGCCATAACCTCGTCCAAGAGTCCTATAAGTGTATGAACATGACATTGGGCCTCATTGTTGAACTATTTTATTACAATCTTGGAGTCCCCAAAAATATGAATCCTATTGCAACTCTTCTCACAGGAAAAATTAAGTAGGAGTCTCGGGTTGTTGAGTTTAGCATAGTTGTTAGTATCCGGTCCCAATCCCATTTTGTAATATTCCGAAATGCGGAATGTAGTAATAAAATGTAGAAATATAGGAAAATAATGCATATCATAATTTATACAATAAGAGGCCAATATGGATACCTTTCATTTGTTATTATAGCAACAAAATTTATGTAAAAAGTGGCCCATAAGATGCATAACAAGAAAAGAAAGCCTCCAATGAAAGAAATTCCTCAAAATGAGGTGCTGGAACCATATATAAAGACTGGAAAAGCCTTACATCATTATTTTATTGGCTCTGCAACAATTTTAGATTACACATCAAATATAGAGCAAATGAGTGCATAAAAAGTTAGATCTATATCAAATCCATGCACTATACAAGCTCCTCTAAAGAACCCCCTTGGGGTTTTCAACAAAACACCAAGTATGAGATGTAGATATGAGATCTAAGACTGCAAATCTACTAAAATATTCAGATCTGGAAAGTGTGGCTGAATTGATATAAGCAATAGAATAGCCTCCTCCAATAGATCTCCAAAGTGAAGGGAAGATCCCCAACACTAAGAAAATCACTCTCCAAAGGTGTGATGAACCGCCCTATAACTACACCTATAGTAATAACGTATATTTTGATCTATAATGCACTATAGGGATCCAAATATGGTTTTCATGATGCCAAGATCTGAAAATGAGGCTCAATGCCTTCAATATTGTCCTCCCAATGAAGTAGAAACCTCCTCCACTGAAAAGGATCACTGAAATGGCCTAGATCTAAAAGATCTAGTCTCCACTTGTTGCAGCTTACAAAAACAACCAAACCCTCAATAGGATCTGCGCCATGGTTGAAACAAGAAGTTTGGCCCTAAGCCAGATAGTGTACAATGCAATACAAACTCTCCCAAGAGCTACTCAATGGGAAGAGGTGGGATTCTCGATCACAAACACCCAATGCTAAACAACATTCAATCTCAGCTAAACAACAAGAAAAAGATATATGTATAAATAGACCATATATTTAGAAAATATGATAAACATCAAAAACCCTCTAATGCTGCCATCCTCTTCCTTTTATAAGCCAAGAGCTTGCGAACCCTAAACCACATCCAATGATAACACTTCTTTCACACTAGGCACCTCCATCTAAAACTACGTTTTCCCTCATTGATGGCCACTCCTCCATGAAAAAATTGTAGATTTGGTCAAGGTTGACCTAGACAAAGTGACCCACCCCCCTTTCACACCAAGGGTGCTTCAACCAAGCTAAAAAATATGATCCAGTTTCACATGAGAAGTGGTTTTATTCACAATAAAGAGTTTTATGGGTCTCCCCACCCACTTATTCACCTATCTAAGTGACAAAACAAGATTTTAATATTCCCATTATTTGTAGGCTAATTTAGGAATATTATATTCCTCCCCTTAAAAATGTTGCTTTTCCTCAAGCAACTTCAAGGATACTGCCAAATCTCCAATGGATATGTCTCCTCCAAGAATACAAGTTTTCTTTTGGTGGATAAACCAAATAGCTTAAATTATGAAAAAGTGGGAGATATATGGGAAGAGTTATATGTTTTCCATTAGCCTTCTCAAGACATGAGAGATGATAAATGTTTGGTTCTTCAATCCCCATGATAAACTCCAATCTCCATGCTATTATCCAATCAAAGTGAGCCATCCTTGGTAGCTCGTCGAAACAGTCACTAATCCCCTACTTATGCAATGTGTGGGGGTTGCATGGCTGAAGATGAGAGATAATATTGTTCAACTTATGCTATCTCTCCCTCCATTTATGATAAAGTTGGAGTTGATGATCTTGGGATGCAATAATATAGTCCTCTTGAAGCCAAAAGATACTTGGAATCTCATGATTCCACTCATTGGTTCTAGGGAGCCTCCTTGCCCAATCCTCCATGCATATAGTGAAAAGAATATCATCACCATATGGGCTCCAAAGGAAACATGAACTAAGTGTCATATGACATATTGGATGGTCACAATAGTCCTTCAAGAGAGACCAGCGTTGTTCTTCTTCTTGTTGTCTCCAAACATGATGTGATGAGTGGCCATCCAACCACTTGCTTGATGCCATAAGCTTCTCAAAGTCTTGAAAATAGTAGAGAATATTAGATTTTGGTTGAATATGATCCAAGATAAAAACACGTATTGCCCAAAATCCTCCATAAAGTGGTCATCCCCATCACTGAATGTAGTCCCAAAAGGACCGTGAAATCCACAAAGAGGTTTGCTTCTTGTCAATCAATGTGCTACAAATTCATGGTAAAGGAGTGAAAATACCTTGTTAGTTGATAAATAAGCATAAAAACACAATATTTACCATATATTGTAGACAATTTGGTGAAGAGGTCCATAGATGAGTCTTCCCATCTCTCCATTAAAAGGGGAAGTGATTGAAACAACCTTGCAAGATGGTTTCTTTCCTCCTCATACATCAAATAAGCTACATATCTCCTGATATGTTGGTGCACATCTTCTTTGAGATCCTCCCAATAGAATCCCTTCATGATGGTGTAGTAAGACTCAATGAAGTCTACATGTCATGAAGAGAGTGCCTCATATGGTACATGTAGTATCCCCTTCTTGAGCTTGGAGTCTCTAGTCAAGTAGATATGATCATGGAGATAGATGACTCCATCAACCACTCTATACCTCCCATCTGTCACTTTCCTATCAAGAACCTTACATGTGAAAAGGTTCTTGGAATAGTCCACCAATAATTGGGACTCCCAATATGGATCTAGGCTCTCCAACAATGACAGTGTTGTAGAAATCTGAAATGAAGCTCCTATCACATCATAACTCTCCTCTTTGACATGCTTAATGCCAAAGCCATATTTTGGAGTACTATCGCCCCACTTTTTCTACCTCCTTTGCAATTGATCGTGTTCAAGACAAGAATGAATTACATGGAATTTAACCTCCTCTTGGATGGTATCATTCTTCCAAAACTTCCATAGTTTTGTTCATGCATGCAAGAGCGTTAATGACCTCTTATTATATTCAGAAATATTTCTCATGTGTGGAATTATCATTTTCTGCTCCTGGAGTGGCCATTTGACACCATGCTCATGTCATTATCATCTTCCAGCGTAAATAGTTGAGTGGGAGATGGCAATGTCCATATCAGAAAATTTCTTACCTCTCCTTGGAACCCATCAAAGGTTCTCAACGTTGTAGTAGCTTCTCCCAAGGCTCCCTCCTTTTCCAAATATGTCAATGTTTCACTATGTTGAGAGAACACTTTATTCATCTTCCAGTTAGGGGGTATCCCTGGTGGTATGCCTCCATGTAATGAAACATCAAGGCTTAGAGCAGGATGTATATGTGTGTGGATTGATTTGTCCTTGCTCTCACCACACAAATCCTCATGCCTCTTCTGTGCATCAATATTCTGAAATAGGAAGGGGTGTGTGCTCTCAATCATATGATACTGGTCATTCCCCCCATCTACTACATTTATCTTCAGAATCTCACCATCTATCAATGATGGCACATGCTGCTCATGGAATGTGCCCTCATCCCCACATGTGAGATTCTTGGGAACTCCTTGTGAACATAAAATATTTTTTCTTATTGGAGAAAGTGCTCCATATTCCTCTTCATGAGGTGATAGATATGCTCTTGATATGACAACGTTGTTACCTCCAGCCTTCTCTTCCTCTTCAATATCAATGAGAGTCACCTTATCAATAAGAGGATTCTCTTTTGAAAAAGGGACCTCCATGTCCTCTTTTCCAGGAGTATGAGATAGGGATCTTGCCTCTAGCAAGGTATTCTACAAGATCTTAGCCTCAATATTTTCTTTCAGTGGAATTGGGTTTATAGATCCTTCCAACCCATGCAAAGGTTTTTTTTGTTTTGGTTTTTCTACCTCCACCAAAGGTGTTTTAGGTTTTTTTTCATCAAACCTTTCCACTACTCTTTTAGTGAACCTTGCATAAGTAGATTTATTTGAATTTATTAGTGAAAAGGACTCAAATAACCACCAATAATAAGATTTACCTTTAAGGAGCAGTGCTGTTATCCTAAGGGCTTCCTTTTCTGAAACTAGATGTAGATGCAAATATGAGTCTAGCTGATCTATCCAATCCTTGGTTGTGCATGTGGAGGACCCATCAAAATTTGGAAGAAAGAATCTACCTCTGCTGCTTCTGTTGCGATTGTTGGGTATTATTTCCTCCTTGAGTTGGAAAAACTCTTGAAAGTTCAAGTGCTGCTTGAATCTCCAATATTTAGATTCATACTCCTGAAGATAGTCATTCAAAGTCTCCTCCTTTGGTGCATCTTCTTCCTCCATATCTCTTGCAGTAAATATGGGCATAATATAATGTTGTAGATCTGATTGTGTGGCTGAATTCTCACACACATAATATGAAGAAATGGGCTTTCCTCATGTGAAAATATTCTTGAAGGATCTTCATGTCTTTCCCTCCTCATTCCCTTGATCTCTCTTTTAAGCTCATGCATAGTTTGGAGAAGAACTCTTGAGAACTCCTTCCCTTTCATTCCTCCAGATAATGGGGTTTTAATCTTGTCTACTTTATCAAATGTATAATCAATTTTTTTGTGACTTATTCTTTGATACCTCTTCTCTCTTTCAGTAAGAGGCTCTCCTTCTTCAGAAGACATATTGGCTTTTTATAATGCACAGCTTGTGCCAAGATGATGCTCCGATACCACTATAATTTTCGCAAATGGGGAATGTAGCAATACAATGCAGAAAGATAGGAAAATAACGCAGATCATCATTTATACAGTAAGAGGCCAATATGGATACTTTTCATTTGTTATTACAAAAGCAAAATGTATGTAAAAAGTGGCCCATAAGATGCATAATAGGAAAAGAAAACCTCCAATAAAAGAAATTCCTCAAAATGAGGTGCTAAAACCATATATAAAGTCTGGAAAAGCCTTACAACATTATTTTATTGGGTCTACAACATCTGTATATTACACATAATATCTAGATCAAATAAGTGCATAAAATGTTAGATCTATATCATATCCATGCACTATACAAGCTCCTCTAAAGAACCCCCTTGGGGTTTTTAGCAAAACACTAAGTACAAGATGCAGATCTGAGATCTAAGACTGTAGATCTACTAAAATATTTAGATATGGAAAGTGTGGTTGAATTGATATATGCAATATAATATCCTCCTCCAATAGATATCCAAAGTGAAGGGCAGATCCCCGACACTTAGAAAATCACTCTCCAAATGGTGTGTTGAACCACCCTACAACTGCCTCTATAGGAATAACGCAGATCTAGATCTATAATGTACTGTAGGGATCAAAATATGGTTGGCATAATTCCATGATCTGAAAATGAGGCTCAATTCCTTCAATACTATCCTCCCAGTGAAGTAGAAACCTCCTCCACTAAAAAGGAGCACTGAAATGGCCTAGGTCTGAAAGATCTAGTCTCCACTTGTTGCAGCTTGCAAAAACAACCAAACCCTCAACAGGATCTACATTGTAGTTGAAATAAGAATCTTGGCCCTAAGCCAGATAGTGGAAAACGTAATACAAACTCTCCCAAGAGCTACTCAATGAGAAGAGGTGGGATTCCCGATCAAGAACATCCAATGCTAAATAGAATTCAATCTCAACTAAAAAACAAGAGAAATATATATGTCTAAACAAACCATATATTCAGAAAATATGATAAACATCAACAACCCTCTAATGCTGCCATCCTCTTCCTTTTATAAGTCAGGAACTTGCAAACCCTAAATCACATCCAATGATAAAACTTATTTCACACAAGGCACCTCCATATAAAACTGTGTTGTCCCTCATTGATGGCCACTCCGCCATGAAAACGCTGTAGATTTGGTCAAGGTTGACCCAGTCAAAGTGATCCACCCGCTTTCATGCCAAGGGTGCTTCAACTAAGCTAAAGAATATGATCCACTTTCACATGAGAAGTGGTTTTATTCACAATAAAGAGTTTTATGGGTCTCCCCACCCACTTATTCACCTATCTAAGTGACGAAAAAAAATCAATATTCCCATTAGTTGTAGGCTAATTTAGGAATATTACACATTTTGATATTATAATCGTGAGCTTTCGAAAGGAATATTTGTTTGAAGCCCCATAAAAATAGGCCCTAGGGTAGGATTTATCAATAGGTTCAGGGATGAGCACTCTGGAATGAGCGTCAGGCTCGTCATTAGGGAGTGAGAGGAAAAGTGCAGTAATGGTGTTGCATATGTGTGTCCAGTCAATCATTGATTTTTGAAAGATGCACTTGTGACGATCCAAACAGATGCCCTAAGATATCAAAAGGGGAAGGTTCCTCTCTTTCATGCTACTTGTCGATTGCCACCAATTTTGCCAAGCCTTAGTGACAGTGCTGCCATGCCAATTGTATGTGATGCCCATAGAAGTATTTGACAGTTGCCAAATCATTTTGGTGGATGGACAGACAAGGAAGAGGTGACTGATGTCCTTATGTTGTATTTTGCAGAGGCAACATCTAGAGGGACCAGGAATGGAGCGCCTAGTGAGATTGTCATCCGTTGGGGCACAATTGGTAAGTATGCACCATATGAATAATATACCATTTGGGGGTGTCTTCAACTCCCAAATATGCCTCTGATATTGCTAACTATACTGTGGTTCCTGTTCGGCAATGAGAGATGTGTACCCCTACGTTTTTTAGTAGATGCCTCGTGGTGATAATGCCCATAACAGTTCTTCATCCCTCTCAGTAATTCTGATATTAGTGGCTCAGAGCACCTTTATACATATATTCCACTCAGCCTACCAGATGTCCTGAATTCCAAGCTCCAGAGATGATTTCCATGCCTGAGAGATCAAAGTGGTATTGGCCACATCCGCAATTTGAGATAAGAAGAGTATCCCTGAATGCATCAAGATTTGTCTTATAGCCAAGGGAAATTGGTACTCCTATCCACATCCTGAGCAATAATCCACACATATATTAACGTTAACACCTTATCCAATGCTCCAATCAAGTCCTCTCTTGATAATAGGGATGGATCTGGAAATGGCTCACCAGACAATGGAGGAACAAGGTTTGTATCTCATGGTACCTCTAATCCAATATAGGATGGTCTGAGGTGATATATATTTTTAATAAGTTACCTCTTGCCAGAGGCTATTAGCTCTAAGTAATTTCCACCCCATCTTAGCTTCCATAGTTGTGGAAAAGATATTTAGGTCTTTTAGCCCCCATCCACCGCATATTTTGGGCTTAGAAATTCTTTTCCAAATAGTCCAAGAAAATTTCTTGCCCTCCTACTTCCCTCTCCATAGGAATATTCTGCAAATTTGTTGAATTATGGCAGTCACTCCTTTGGGAATCTAGGCCAGTGCCATCCAGTAGACATGAATTTCCTCCATAATCGATTTAATAAGAAATAATCCCCCCGCTCTAGAAATCCATCTCTACTACCATATATTCACCTTCCTCTCAACTTTTGATATTAACCAGTTCTATTCAATAATTTTTTAGTCATTTGGCTTCAGGCAGAAACCCATGTATTTGATGCCATCCTCTATCTCCTTATGACAAAATTGAAAATGGAATATGGCATGTCTACTTTCCTAACTGAAGCATATCACCATTATGATAGTAGACTTACTATGATTTGGTTTCATACCTGTAGCCTTACAGAAAATAGATAGAATCCTCCTGAAGTTGTTGGTGTCTTGGATGCATCCATCAAGAAAAATAAGCACAACATCTACAAATAATAGGTGGGGGAGATGGATCAATTCAAATATTTTGACACCTTTTATTGACCCCTCAACCTTGGAAGTTTCCAAAATCTTTTTCAATCCTTCCATGATTAGAAAGAAAAGAAACAGAAATAATAGAAATCCTTGACGAAGCCCTCTACTTGAATGAAAAAATTCATATGTTGCACCATTTATGAGAATGTTGAAAGATGCATTAGTGATACATCCAATGATCCAATTGATGAATGAGTGATAGAAGCCAATATGGAGAAGGATAAGCTATATGAAGGTCTAGCATGTGCATTAAATTGCCTTGGAAAGGTCAATCTTGAGGATGGTGCTTTTAAGCCTTTTGAGTTTGATTGACTGTAGGGCTTCCTGAGTTGTACCAATAGCTTCATGAATTTTCCTTTGGTAAAGGAAGGAAAATTGTTCCTTGGATATATGGTGAGATAAAATGGGCCTGATACGATCGGAGATTATTTTGGAGATGATATTATAAATATAGTTGCAAAGGGATAATGGTATGTAGTCATCGAATGTCAAGTGTTTTTCAATATTAGGTATGAGGGCGATGAAGGTGACATTGAATCCATCATATATACGGCCAGTCAGTCTACTCTCCTCTATGAATTGTAGGATGCCTCTTCCAATGTCCTCAAAAAAGGTGAGATATAATTCAATAGGCTAGCCATCCGAACCAGGGATATTGTCCTTCTTAAACCATTTTAATACCGCTTCAACTTCCCCTAAATTTACAAGCGCATTAAAGCTTTCAATATCATCCTCCTCCACAGAACTCTACATGGTTATGGAAATCTAAAGTAATTCTAGTATCTTAGCTACCCTGGGGTCACTGTAGAGATGGGAGAAATGACTTATGCCCATATATACAAGCTGAGAATGATTATTGGTGACCCTACATGCCTGGTCCTTCAGTGTAATATCCCAAAAGGGAATCATGCAGCAATACTAAATAATACTAATCAGAAATAACATAGTTCAGAAAAGTAAGAGTAGGAGGCCAATATGGAGGCTCAAAAATAACATTTAGATCAGCAAATCAGGTTTACAATGAGGCCCATACAATGTATAATAGGACATGGAAGACTAAAATAGAATAAATCCCTCAAAAAGAGGTGTTTCAATCACATACCCCTTGGGGTTTTCAGGAATACATGAAGCACATGGAGTAGATATGATATCTAAAGCTGTAGATATGCAGAAATCTTCAAAAATTATGAAGTAAATATAGGAGTATCCAGATCAGATCTGAATATAACATGGATTAGATCTGAAATCCATGGATCAGCACAGTGAAGGGCAGATTCCCAACACTAGAGATCTCTCCTCCAAAGCTATGCCAAAATCCCTCAGAACAACACCTACAGAAAAACACAGATCTGGAAGATAGACTACGTTGTAGGGCTTAATATCAGTTTGGCCTGATGCCAAGATGTGGATCTGATGCTCCAAGGATCCAATACACTCTTTCCAATGGGATAGAAAACTTTCCCACTAAAAAGAGGCACTAGATTGGACTAGAACTGAGTATATCTAGCCTCCACTTGCAGCAGCTTACAAGGAAAACCAAACCCTCAATAGGATCTACATTGTAGTTGGAAGATGAAGCTTGGGAAAATGCCTGATAGTGGACAAGACATGAAAGACTCTTACAAGATGCCTCTCAAGGAAAGAGGTAGGATTCCCGATCAGGAACACCATTGAAAAACAATATTATTCTCTGCTAAACAACCAAGAGAATGATATATGTCTAAATAGACAATATATTAGAAATATACTATGTTCAACAACCTTCTCCTGCTGCCCTCCTCTCCCTTTTATCAGATAGAAATCTTGCAAAACCCTAAACCATCTCAATGATTTAGCTTCTTTCACATGTGCCACCTCCAACTAAGACTGCCCTGTGCATTACTGAGGTTCATCCCTTCTAGACAGTGTTGTTGATCTGGTCATGGTTGACCCAGTCAAATGTCTCAATCCCTTTCACACATAAGGGTGATTTATTATGATAGCCCAGATTTATCTTTGTTCACATGTGGCATTTATTTATTCACTGTCTTAGGAGTTTTTATTTCCCTCATTTATACATTTATTCATACAAAAAGAAAATGAAAAAAATTCTATATTCCCATTAGCTTGGGCTAATTGGGAATATTACAGTCCTCCCCTCCAAAATTTTGCTTGTCCTCAAGCAACTAAGAAGGTGAGTGCTGCAACAATTGTCCTCCTCCATTGGTGACACCATCATGAATTAAGCTTTCTTCATAAGCTAAGTGCTCACTAATCCAATCCTCCATGAATTGTTCCTCCAAAGTCAATATGAGATGTATATAGCCCATCCCACAAAGAGTCAAGAATTCCATTGAAAAAAACATGGTTGAACCAATACTCTCCCTGAAACATGTAGCGTATGATACATAGAGAGTCTCCATCCCATGTGGTACATAAAATCTTCCCATCCTCCCTCCATACAAACCCATAAAAAGTACAACTATATCATCAAGGTATGGAAGAAAAACTACATATAAACCAACAGAAATTTGAGCATGAGGAGGTGGGTCATAGTCCCACATATGATACCAGTGCAGTGCATCTCCTGCCTACATCATATCAAGGTATGGTAAGTGGTTTCCCTACCACTTACTTTCTGCACATGTCATCTTACTATGGCTGAAAGTGTGAGATATGTTTGGTTCCTTTGGGAAGAACTCATCATGAAAGAAAATCTCCCTTTGCACAACAAGGGAGTGGCCAAATTCAGAAATTTTAGTGGCCCAATGTTTGCCATGATATTTACATGATACATCACTCCTCCTTGGAGTCATGGCCTACATAAACATGGTGAAAGAATATGAAAAATCAGAAAATGAAAATTGCTTTACATGATTAGATTCTTCACCAACAATGCCTCTCATACACATGGAGTTGTGCATGGACCTTTTTCCTCTTTCAAAAGAAGGAAGAGATGGCTGAAATAACTCTTGCATAGAGTCACATCGCTGCCCCAACTCCACATAGTTCATACATTCTTGAAAATTATGATGTATTTCCTCTCTCAAGCCTTCCCAATCAAAGCTCCTCATGATGATGTTGTAGATCCTCATGGAATACATATGGCTGAAACAGAACTCTTTGTATGCTACTTGTAGTAACTTCTGCTTGAGCTTAGAAGCTCTAGTCAAGAAGATCCTACCATGATGATATATGATTCCTCCTTGGACTAAATATCCCTCTTCATACAACTGGTCATCAAGTATCATACAAGTGTTAAGATCTTTGGAATAATCCACCAACAGTTGGAATTTCCAATACAGATCTAAACTTCTCAACAGTTATAGTGCTGGTGATTCATCAATAGAAATGTCTATCATGTTTCTGCTCTCCTCCTTGACATATCCTATGTTAAAGGTGTGTGTTGGAAGGCCATTCCTCCCATTCTTCTCCTCCAATAGCACATAATCAGAAATGAAGGTAGGTGATGATGATGAGAGAAGGAAATATACCTCCTTCTTGAGCTTACCCTAACCTCCCAGTGTTGTAGCTTTGTCTTATAATTATCCCATCCCTCCTAGATCTGAACTTGGAGCATCATGTGGTGAGATATCTCCCATAAAAACTAAATCAGGTGGCCTCCCAGGTGGTTTTCCACTAGATAAGAGGGTCCCATGCAGAAACCTCATGAACATAATGGATGGGACTGTAAGGTCCTTGATTCCACTATGCAAATGCATCTCTATTTTCTATGTGGAAGGGTTATGTGAGGAGTAATTATGCATGCCTTTGATCATTTGAAATTTACCACTCTTATTTTCTACCCATTCCATTTGCAAAGCCTCCCAATCAGTGGTGACTTTCCCCAATGTAATCAGCCATTGAACACCCAAGATCACATTGGTGTTCGGTATGTCAACCACAAAGAAGTGATAAACCAAGGTATAGTTACCGATGGTGACTAAGAGTGATGGAACATAGTGCATGCACTGCATTTTTCTATCTCCTGGGACTAAAACAAAAAACCCCTCAAAAGTATCAGTGGGTATTGCCCTCCTTTGCACAAGATGGCCATCAATGAAATTGTGGGTAGCCCCACTGTCAATTACTATAGAAACCCTATGATTCATGATTGAACCTTGAACTATTAAGGTCAAGTACTTAGGTACTCCTCTCAAATATGTAAGAGTTCCTCCAATAGGAGAAAATGCTCCATCCCCATCTCATGATGTTGTTGTATCTCCTTCAACATTGTCAGCATTGTGACCCCTTCTTGGTTCATCATCCCATCTCATGATGGTGTTGGATCTCCTTCAACATTGTCAGTGTTGTGACCCCTTCTTGGTTCATCATCATCTTCTTCTTCTTCAAGATCTGAGAAGACCTCTATGTACTGTGTTTTACCAGTAGCACATCTATGTCTAGGTACCCATGGTTCTTCGCAAGTGAAGCATAGCTTCTTCTTCCTTAGATCTCTCCAGAATTCAATATCAAGAGGCTTCCTAAATGTGCTCTCCTTTGAAGGAGCAAATTTTTCTTCCTTTCCCTTGGAAGGAAAAGAGGACTTGTGCTGAAAGTTTGTCTTTGCTTTTGGCAAGGCATCTTGAAGGTCTTTAGCCCTCTCAATGGAATCATGCAGGGTAGTGGTCTTGGTAGATTTTACCAACCCTTTAAGAGGTTCATCTAGGCCATCGATGAACATGTACACCCATCTTGCTGCAGACAAATCAGGAACCATAATAGATAATCTAAAAAATTCAGAAATATAAGACTCTGTATTACTTGATTGCTTCAACTTTGCAAGGCTCATGAAAGGTGCCTCTCGATCTTTTCTATCAAAAATTTCCACCAATATTATATTGAACTTAGAATAAGCAGTCACATTGGCATGACCCAATGTGGACAAGCCATGGAACCACTAGTTGTGTGTTTCACCTTCAAAGTGTAGCACTGCAATCTTGATAGCTTCCATCTCTGGGACCTTGTTCAACTAAAAGTAGATGTCCAGTTTTTCTACCCATGCTTTGGCAGAACAAGTGGATAACCCATCAAACTTGGGTAAAAATAATCTTCCCATAAAGTGATGTCAATCATGATTCTGAGTGAATCCACCATCTCTATGCTGACGACTTGGTCTTCTTTTATCCTTGAGGTGAAAAAACTCTTGAAAAATCAAGTGATCCTTGAATCTTTGATTTCGAGACTCATATTCTTCAAATTAGTCTTCAAGGGATGCTTGCTCTTGAGGCCCTTCATTTTCCACAACCAAAAAGGTAGGCATGGTAGAGCATTGTGAAACTTTTAGTTGGTTCATTGGCTGATCATTCCAGTGATGAGACATGCTATAGCTTTCTCCAAGATGAACTCTCTTAGGAGATTCCTTGATTCTGTCCAAACTCATCTCTTTGATCTCTCTAGCAATATTTTTCATGGCTCTCAAAATTATTTTAGGTAAAATCCTTTAGATCTTCATCACTTCCACATTCAGGGGCTTTACCCTTGTCTTTGTCATCATTTGTGTAATCAAATTTCCGTTTTCTTCTCTTTAGATACCTCTTCTCTCTATCAGTAAGAGGCTCCTCTTCTTCTGAAGACATATTGGCTTCTTACAGACTGTGCCAAGATGATTTCTCTGATACCACTGTAATATCCCAAAAGGGAATCATGCAGCAATACTAAACAATATTGCTCAGAAATAACGCAGTTCAGAAAAGTAAGAGAAAAATACCAATATGGAGGCTCAAAAATAACATTTAGATCATCAAATCAGATTTACAATGAGGCCCATACAATGTATAATAGGACATGGAAGACTAAAATAGAAGAAATCCCTCAAAAAGAGGTGTTACAATCACATATATTCACTGCAAAGGACTTGATAGCCTTATTTTTATTATGTTGCAATAGTTGTTGATTAAAACTTAGATCTAGAGAAAAATAATGCATGAACAGTAAGATCTATGACAGATCCATACACTATAGAGTATCTACTTTACATACCCCTTGGGGTTTTCAGCAATACATGAAGCACATGGAGTAGATATGAGATCTAAATCTGTAGATATGCAGAATCTTCAGAAATTCTAAAGAAAACACAGGAGTATCCAGATCAGATCTGAATATAACATGGATTAGATTTGAAATCCATGGATCACCATAGTGAAGGGAAGATTCCCAACACTATATATCTCTCCTCCAAAGTTATGACAAAATCCCTCACAACAGCACCTTCAGGAAAACACAGATCTCGAAGATAGACTGCACTGTAGGGTTCAAGATCAGTTTGGCCTAATGCGAAGATGTTGATCTGATGCTCCAAGAATCTAATACACTCTTGCCAATGGGATAGAAGACATTCCCACTGAAAAAAGGCACTATATTGGCCTAGATCTGAGTAGATCTAGCCTCCACATGCTGCAGCTTACAAGGACAACCAGACCCTCAACAGGATCTGCTTTGTAGTTGGAAGATGAAGCTTGGCCAAATGCCTGATAGTAGAAAAGACATGCAAGACTCTTCCAAGAGGCCTCTCAAGGAAAGAGGTGGGATTCCCGATCAGGAACACCAGTGCTAAACAACACTATTTTCTGATAAACAACTAAGAGAATTGTATATGTCTAAACAAACAATACATTCAAAAATATACTATGTTCAACAACCTTCTCCTACTGTCCTCCTCTCCCTTTTATAAGATATAAATATTGCAAAACCCTAAACCATCTCAATGATTTAGCTTCTTTCACATGTGCCACCTCCAACTAAGACTGTGTTGTGCAATAATGAGGTTCATCCCTTCAAGATAGCACTGTTGTTCTGGTCATGGTTGACCCAGTCAAATGGCTCAATCCCTTTCACACATAAGGGTGATTTATTAAGATAGCCCAGATTTTTCTTTGGTCACATGTGGAATTGATTTATTCATTGTCTTAGGATTTTTTATTGCCCTCATTTATACATTTATTCATGCAACAGGAAAATGAAACAAAATTTTATGTTCCCATTAGCTTGGACTAATTGGGAATATTACATTCAGTTCCTAGATAGTATTGACACTCTTCTTGCCCTTGGCACATTGGTGGAAGAATTTTGTGTTATAATCTCCCGCTTTGAGCTATATTTCCCTCCTTTTAAGTCTCCATTTTTCCTCATGTTTCCTAAACAATTTAGCTTTCTCCAATTCCATTTTGATTATATGGTTTTGTTCCCATCAGGACTTCAATTTCACTCTATATTTTTCAATGCTTCTTCATCTTGTCTTTTCTTCTCTCTAGCCCATTTTATAGTTTTATCTTTTATCCTGGACATTTTGTGGGAAAAAACATGGGTTGGCTCAAATTCTGGCAGCTCATCACAGTGGGCCCAAGAGCTCTTGACAAGGAGGTCAAATGCAGGGTCCTCCAACCAACTAGAATTAAATTTAAAGGGGCAATGTGGTCTCCAATTCTCCACACCCATATGGGTCATGCCCCTATTTTTTCCTTATTAGGATCGAACATAGGCATCCATCTCTTGAGCAAGACTGGGGTCATTTTTATGTGCCAATACTTGCTGAGCACCTAATTTTCCATATCTGGGTGGGGGATGATGATCGCAAACCACCATCTGTTCATCGTGAGAACCCTGTGAAGTTGCTCCAAGATACTTCCCCAGATTTCATAGGTCTAAATCTTTATTCTATTATTTTATTAATTTCTCCCTTGTACATGACCAACAAGGACCTTTTATGATGTTTCTTCCGGCTTATCCATACCAATTAATTCACCGCATACCAAGGTCATCCTCTGTTCCCGACTCTTGGTGCATTTGTGCTTCTTCTTTCTAGTCCTGTGAGTAGGCCTATCACTTATATGGCCCTCACCTTCCAATATCATGTCGTCCGAGTCAGACGTCCTAATATCCTCCATCAATCGTACCACTTGTGTGATGCCTTCAAAACAACTAGATGCAACCACAACAAGAGGGCTTCTCAGATTATCCGCTGGTATGTTACCGTCCTTCGCATGGTTGATGCCTAGGTGCTCAAATCCAAAGGAGCCATCTACGGTACCGTGAACCACCCCCAATCCCACTGTGACCTAAATGAGCACATCCAGTGCTACTTGTGACTGGTGCTCCCATAACCTAAGTACTGATGGAGAGGGTATGGAGAAAGATGGTAAAGCCAAAGCTATCAAGATGGGTTCTTAATATTCTATTTCTAATTTCATATAGGGATCCATATTTTCAATTTGAGCTTATGATGAATCACCAAGCTCCATGTCCTCCTATTCCTTCACTTCTATGTTGATTGCTAGAGACAGGTGATGCAGGAGCATCCGGACTTAGCCAAAAATGTGATTGTATCTTCACATGTTGTGGCTAACATGAGGTGGATAAGTATTGGCCATTAATATTTTATTTAGTTTTAAATCAGAGAAGTTATTTTTTTTGGGTTTTCTAAATTAATTAGGAAATAAAATATAAATTGGTTTCTCACTGCGAGGAGATTAAGCCAAGTAGGATAATAGCTTAGAAACAGGGTAGCATTTGTTTGTTAGGAGTGGTTCAATGGAAATCTATTTTAGGCGAGAAGGACTGCTTCAGATGGATATATATATGTATGAGATAGGTGTGAGAAGAGAGAAGAGTGTAGAAAAGAGTGATACAAGTGTAAAATAGGTGTGCGAGAGGAGAGAGAAAAGAGAGCATAAATAATTGTAATAACTATCCGATCGAGGGCTTGGCTTTGTAAGTTCCTTTATTATTAATTTTCAAGTTTTTTGTATTGATCAGGCTCTATGTTTGAACTATTGGTTTAAAACTCTGTTGAATCACATATATATTAAGTTATACAGCAGGAGGAAAATCGGATTGCAAGTGTGACGAGGGCCGTAGATCTAAACCCGATCAACGGAAGATATCTCATCGCAAGTTGAAAGCCATCACACATCACACAGAATCAGGTTTAACGTTAAAGAGTCACAAGTAAAATTGTTTAATCGAAGATTCTAAGTGAGGAGTGGAGAGAAAACGAGGATAATTGGATCTGGGACTTAAACCAATGGTGGAGATTGTAGCACCAGGAAGCAACTTCGCATTTTGCAAGATTTAGGAGATAAGCGTTAAGACATCGAAAATTAAACAAGTTTATTTGTGATGTGAAAAAAAGGAGGACATGAGTTGGCTCAGCACATTTTTGTAATTTTCAAGGATTAAAGTTTAAGTGTTAAAGTTAACTACAATTTGTGAGATTTACGATCGTCATTGATTGGTCAGGCTTATCGTGGGACCCTCTGATAATAAATTTTGTACATATGCATTGTTTTGAGCTCTATGAGTTTGTTGAAGTTTTGTTTTTGACCACACCATATGTATGTTTAATGAGCTCAAAGTATAAAACAAATCCCCTTTGGGTAATAACGTTGTGTACAATGTAAAATATAAAGTTTCTGCACATACTCCGATATTTTTGCAGCTAGTCTACATCATTTGGTATCAGAGCAGACTTGAGTCTATTCTTGAAAGTTGGAGAAAAGATGCCACCCAGGAGAGGAGCTGGCATAGGTCATGTAACACTGGAAGCTAATGCAATTCTGCTGAATAAAATTTGACATCTTCGTACAAGAATGGAGACGGAAGAGGTTTCTCAGAGGAGAGCAATAGAAGAAGGAGATGTCAATGCAACAGAGGAAACTTCTGAGGAAGAAGAAGAAGCAGAAGATGACGTAGCTAAAATGATAAAAATTTTGATTAACGAAACTGGAATACCAAAGGTGGATGTACCTTTGTATGAGGGAAATCTCAATATGGAAGAGTTAATGGAATGGATCAGTTCATTATACAATTACTTTGAATTTGAAGAAGTTGAAGACAAAGGAAAGTGAAGTTTACAGCTACCAGACTAAAGGGTCATGCATCTATCTAGTGGGAGGAGTTACAAGTATACAGACAGAGAAAATGAAATCCCAAAATCAAGTGAGGGGACAAAATGGTAGTAAAATTAAAAATTAAGTTCCTCCCCAACGATTATCAGTTAAATATTTTTAAGAAATTATAGAATTTGAAACAAAAAGGAATGACAGTGACAAAATATACAGAGGAATTTTATAAACTGAATAATAGAGTTGGACATGTAGAGGATGATGTTGGGAAAGTAGGTAGGTATATAAATGGATTGAGGTATGATATCCAGGATGAGATCAGTCCATTAAATATGAAGACAATCGAAGATGCTTACCAGGCAGCCTTAAAAGAAGAAGAGAAGATACAGAGAAATCAAAGTCATAAGAATCAAGGAAATTTTTCAGCAAGAGGAAGAGGAACATTCAAACCTAGATTTCAACATTCCCAGAATGAAGCAGGAGGTTCGAGCAGTAGATCACCACAGAGAGGAGACTCTATTCGAGGAAGGTTTGTACCTAGAGGTAGAGGTCGAAGAAGAGATATTCGGTGCTTTACATGTGGTGAATGGGGACATGGGTCATGGGACTGCCCTGATAATAAGTCAAAAACCAAGAGAAATATGAATGTTGCTGAAACAAAGGAAGAAATTCCTCAAATTGCAGGTAAAGGGGAACCACCCGAACCAGGAGAATCCTTGTTATTGAAAAGGGTATTGCTTAAAGAAGAAAAATAAGCAGGAGAACCAAATCAAAGGAAGAATCTATTGAAGACTATATGCAAGTCCAAAGATAAATGTTTCAAATTGATAATTGACATTGGAAGAAATAATAACCTTGTTTCTATAGAGATGGTGGACAAGTTGGGATTGGTAAAAATAGTACACCTTACTCCTTATAAGGTATCATGGCTACAAAAATGACATTAGATTATTGTGGTAGAACAATGTAAGGCAGAGATCCAGATTGGTACTTACAAGGATGTTATACTATGTGATGTAATGCCGATGGATTTATGTCACATATTGTTGGGAAGACCTTGGCAGTTTGATCGGAAAGCCATACATGATGGCAGAAGAAACACTTATACTCTAGAGAAGAATGGAAACAAACACACATTGTTGCCATTCAAGGATGAAGCTAACAAAGAAGCACCTGGAAACAATGTTATGCTGATGAGTGGGAAAGAACTATTGCAAGAAGTCGAGAAGGATGAGGAGATGCATTTTGATGTTGTAGGAAGACCCAGGGTAATTCTAACTTCTACAAATTTAGATGATTTATCTAAAGAAATACGAAATCTGTTGAATGATTTTGTTGATATTATTGTGGGTGAGTTTCCAAATCCATTACCACCAATCAGGAGTACTAGTCACCACATTGATCTAATACCTGGACAGGGAAAATTTGAAGAACCCCCCTAAATTTATATGTATAATAAATGGGTGAATCCCCATAATACATAGGAAAAATAGAAGGCAATTTTATTAATAATATAATATGTATATATAATTTTTTTGGTGAATCTCCCATGAGATTATATTATCTTGTAAAATCATGGTGAATCACTAATACAAAATGGTGAATCTTTGTCTAGTGGAGTTCGGGGTGTTGGTTCGAATGAAGATATGGTAGTTGAACCAGGAGTTGAAGGAAGCGAACCACTGAGACCAAGCATGGCACATGGTGACTTGTAAGGGAATTAGTTATTGTGTAGTTTTGAAAACATATTATAGTTCTACTAAGAACAGTGTTGTTGCTTTGATACTACTAGCACAGATATTGAGGTTGGAGAGGAGTTTGAGGAAGCATGGAAGGTAGAAGTGGTGGAGAATTACAAAGAGAACCCCATGATGGGCTCCATTTTTCCTTTTGGTATTTGGGCCTGAAATATCTTTTGTCCATTGAACCAACTATTAACCATTCAACCAATAATAAACTTGGCTGATTTTATTAGGTACGAGTCAACTCATACTAATCTTCAAAACTATTCTTTGCACTATCCCATATTTATCACACTAATGCTACACAAAATTGTGCATTTTCAACCAACTCTCATGCATGCACACAGAATTTTCATCAACATCTATAACCCTAACCAAGTGAGAATTGATAAAAAATTTGCACCAAAGTTTGCTATAGTGTTGAAAGTTCATAAGAAATTTATATCCATGTTAGCTTCAATAAATTTTGAGATAACCTCCAAAAATTTGACCACAATAGATAAAACTTGTGATAAATTTTAAACCTACAAAAATTAGGATTCGTGTTCCTAGGAACGATCATAAGTAGTTGAAATATGGGTCGAGTTTTGAGCCTTGAAACATTGATAATGAAATGGATTAGGTCAAAACTCACACATTGAAAATTCATCAATGAAGAGAAGACAAGATCATTACAAATTACACATACTCCAAACTTCCTACCAAATTCTACTTAGTTGTCCATAACTTAGCTATGCATAATCTTACAGTAAATACAAATTCCAAAAAGCCTTCTTCACATAGCTAATAAATGGCCATTGGAAGAGCACCCCTTATATAATAGTAATAGTAGCAATCAATAGATTATTTCATACTCAACTTCATAGCCATAGCACTCCTATGTATTTTATGATGTATTCAACTTGCTTTATCAAATATAGATAAAATCATAATTTTGATTGATACATGAAAATCATACTTGTGCACAATGTTGAATGCAATTTCATTCAAGGAGTAAAGTCAGTTTGATGTGTAATGATCTATAAAATAATGAAGAAACTTAGTAACACATCACAACTTTCACATTTGAAAAAATTCTAAATCTTTCATGCGAATCCATTGTTGTTATAGTTCCTTATCTCGACCATGTTCCACATAAGCATGGAAAATCAAGTAATATTAAAATGCATTTATAATACTTTGAAGCAATTAATGCTTTTGGTATCTTTTAATACCAAGTTATTACCCTACCCCAGTTGTAATTTCTGCAATTATATTGTATTCAATCCTTACAAAGAAATTGAAGAGAGGATATTTAGAAACTAGGGCTCAATATATTATAAGCATTCATGCCTTGATCGATGATATAGAAAGCATATAAAACAAACAAGATCTGGGTAAAGCACGAATGTGGAAATATCGTTGTACACAGTAAATGGCATTGAGTTTGACATCAGATATTTTATTTTAATAGTGTTTTATGATAGACTAGTGCAACTAAAAGCTATAAGATGTTATAACTTTAATGTATCTAAATTTTACCTGAAGAGATAGTTAGAAATACATAGATTTTAAGTTGAATCAACACACAAGTATGCCTCAAATTAAAGCATCTATAAAACCTTTTTCCTAAAATAAATTCATCAGTTTGAAATATTGAATATTTATCCATGACATTCAGATTGTAGGAGTATATATAGTTTATATACAGGATTTATTAAATTAAAGATTAGCTTTCCATATGAATTACAGTGCATAGATAGAAACAGAGATGGTTTCCAACAAAAGGGACCCAAAAAGGTAGAAAAATTCAGAGGAGATGCTTATTTCGCTTCTTCGGTGCTGGTATTTGATTACCACCATCATCATCACTTCCACATTCATCCTCCTGAACCTCAAGAGCTGCAGGTACCACTCTACCCTTGAGAATAGATCAATGAAGTGAAAATTATAATTAAAACATTCTATATTTTTACAAAGAGTTACAACGCACATTCACAAAAACGATACCAAGCCTTCTCCATTAAGCATTTCCATGCTAGTGAACAATGTATACATAGGGCATAAAACACTATTATTAGAATTCAATCCTATATAAAGAGGATAAACACTAAACATAACCAAAAATTTTAATTTATTGGAACTACCCATCATCAAAAGTAAGTAAAACCAATCTACAAATCTATTATTAACTTACAACCATGATATTTCACAGAGGGGAATTTTCTTAATAGAAGGTGCTTTTCCACTCGAAGGATCACAAAAAATGAAGTAGAATATGAGACTAAATAATTATTTCAACAATTTGTCACTAACAAAGATTTTATTTAACTTCCACATTATTTTGTAACAAAGTCTATTATTTAACAACACATTAGTATTAATATGTAAATATCACAATTTAGAATACTATTCTACTAACATCTAATTCAGTTTCGTATTATTATTATATTTTCGAGTCTCAAAGCCAACCAACAATTCCAACCCACCTTCTTGTCTAATTTTTAGGGGATGCCAACTTTCACAGGAAAAACTGAGTCTTTACAAACAATACTGAAATATCACTGGAGCATCACACAAGAGCTTTGACACTCTTTAAAGGAAAACCAAATATTTACAAGCAAAACCAATTCAGAGCCCCTGCATCCAAATCTAATCTTAAAATAATTGCCAAAATTTAAAAATATGTGAAGATTCAATGCCAGATATAAAATGTGTATGACTGCAATATTTTTTCCAAATCAAAGTGCCCATCAGAGAACCTCTCTCTATATTCCTCTATTTCCCACAGCTTCCTCCACTCTAGATATCCTTCACGTATCATTGTGTCAAACTATGATTTTATTGGCATAGAATTTGGGTTGTTTTGTAACCAGTCAGCAATAATTTCTACCAAATAAATACAAGCACTCTCTCATGCAGCATGTTCACTTCGTTGGTCAATTGAAGTAAAAAATACTTCAATTGATAGATTCATTTTTCCATCTCTGTTAACTAGTAATTTATGTTCCCAGCTACGAATGGTAAAGTTTTCATCTCCAAAGTCTACCCAGACATGTTCAAAGCTACAATGGAATCAATCTCATTGACCTGCAACAAATAAACAAATATTGATATCAATATCTACCAGATATTGCAAGAGATAGTTAAAAAAAAATGAAGCAACAAAAAATAGGGTTCTATCAGTTTCTAAATTGACGTTGAAGTAAATTCAATACTTTAAAATAATCCATATCTAGCAGCATCGAACTGTAATCAAAATTATTCAATCCAAACAAAATATCTCAAACACTCATGAGTCGTGCCAAACTAAGTAACACACATCCAAAATTGTTTGTAGCACCAAATGAAGCACTCAAAAATGCCAAAAATAGTACAAGCACCAATCAGTATTACACCAGTACTTTTTTCTATGGTATGAATAATGTGACGTAGTTATAAGGGAAGAAAACATCAAGAGACAAGTTGTATATCACTAAGTAAGGCCACATGGTTAAGCCTGGTTAAAAGGAACCCAAGTCACCAATCATCTCCACTAGATAAAAAACAAACATAAATCCATAAAATCAAACAAAATGTTCAATCTATTTTTACTTAAAAATTTGAAGATCCCAAACTGTAATCACAAGCATTCAAGCCAAACACATTACCATACATGATACACAATCGTTGATTGTAGCACCAAAATAATGCAATCAAATATGAAAAAAATAGTACAATCATGCATCAATATTACACCATAACCTTTCCTATATTAAATTTATGTATTGTGTACAGTGATATGGTTAGGAGTAGAAAAAATGATAAGAGACACGAATCTATACCATCGCTTGGGGGGGGGGGGGGGGGTAGTTGTGTAGGAAAGCTTGATTTTCTATGATCAAAATCAATATTATCTCCACCCTCTTCTCTGCATACCTTATTCAACAATGATATATGGAGGATATAGTTTAAACCAAGAAGGAAAGAAACCAAAATTATCTAATTAAATTAATTCAAGAGAAGGAATAAATAAAAATGAAACTTATGAAACATAAGCAAAGTATATTAATGTGCGTAATTTATGAGAAAAATGGAGAAAGAAAATGGATTTTGTAATAGAAGAGTGACATGTACCTACTAATTTTTTAAAAGATAAACTACCTTTTTCAAAATTTTAACATTATATTTGAAGGAAAATAATAATTATTCCACTAAAACTCAGTCACATCTTTCACCATATGAGAAAGTTGTCACACCCTACAGTCAAAGCTATCAACCATGAATGTCCTTCAACCATTTAATGAATTCTACTTAAATGCGACATTGTTGAGGAATATGTCACAAATATCCTATAACCATCTTAAACATGAAGGGTGTAAAAATGTTCTGAAAACATGAATCTCCTTCAACCATTTAATTAACTGTAATATCCCAAAATGGGAAAACTCAACAACACATGCATGAAAAATTCATTTTCAGAAATATATTCTATAAAAATCAAAATCAACCCTTGTATCCATTATATCTGACTATATGACATCTTAATCCAAGAGGAGATCAGAAACAAATCATATTAGGTGAGGTAAACAAGCCTCCCACACCTAGTGTAGCTCAAAAATGTTGAAACACCAAAACTACTACAAAGTGAAATTACTGCATAAAGAGACAGCGCAGTCTAATGAAGGCTTATACACAAAAATGGTAGAGACAAATAGATCTGATATTATATTAATCAATATTTCCCAAAAACTGAGATCTAGTCTCCTTTACACAAATCCAAGAGAACCTGGGAAGGGTTTCTAGGAATACACCAAAATAAAAATGGTGATCTACAGCCCTAAGACTGAATAATCACTAAAAAATAAAGCACAGGAGTATATAAGGCTGAAATAATATAGATCTTATGCATATCTTCTCCAAGGTCTCCTCCAAAGAAAGGATATCATTCAATCATAGGAAAAATTTCAAAAAGAACCAGAAGATCCCCTACTGAAACTGCCCTCCAAAATAATGCAATTCCAGACTAAAATTACATTGTAGGTGATGGAAATATATTGGACTACTACCAAATATCTGAAATGAGCTCAAGAACCCTCCAAACTGATCTCCCAAGAGAAGGAATCCTTCCTCCTATGCAAAACCAACTCAGAAAGTGGGTTTCTCAACCCTCCATTGCAACACCCTGCAACACAACACAATATTCTATAGAAACTGCACTGTAGCTGAAGAATGAAACTTGGCCCCAATTCCAGATGTGTGGAATGAGAGATCAAGTCTCTCCCAAGAGCTACTCAAAGGGAAGAGATGGAATTCCTAAACAGGAAGACCTAGTGCTAAACAACACCAGCAATCTTAGCTAAACAGTTGAAGAGAGCAAAAGTATAAACAGACATATCAAAATATGATTCATAAGCTAACCTCATATGGTTTCCATCCTCTTCCTTATAAACAATGTGAGCCTTCTCACCTTGGGTCCCACTCATTAGGGTTTCCACCATCACACAATCAATCTCCCTCTAAAATTGCATTGTACCTTCATCAATGCCACTCCTCCATAAAAATGTTGTTTGATTTGTTCAAGGTTGACCTCTTCAAGCTGCTTCAGCCCTTTTCACACCTAAGTGTCTTCAATATAGCTCTTATATAGTTGTCTAACTGATCCTCATTCATATTGAGTTGTCTTTATTGATGATCCACTTCTCCCACATTAATGTTGTTGACTTGGTCAAACTTGACTTTGTCCACATACATTAGGCCTTGTTCACACATGAGAGGGATAAATCCAGTTATTATTATGATCCCTTTTTACCTCAAGAGAGATTTTATGCTTGTTCAAGATAATCATGGGTCTCTTTCCCCAATTATTCATCTACTAGGTGCTAAAATCAAAAATCAATATTCCTATTAGTTGCATTCTAATTTAGGAATATTACAGTCCTCCCCTCCCAAATGTTGCTTGTACTCAAGCAACTGCAAGGATAAAACTGAAGAGCCCCCTCTCCTCCTCCTGCAACATCCTCATATGATAAATTACTCCAAGGAACAAGGTGTTGCCTCATCAATACATCTCCGAATTGCCCCTCCCAAGTATGCAAGTTAGCTTTTGGTGACCATCCCAAAGAGCTATCCTCATGAAGAAGTAAAATACCCATGGAGGTAACAATTTGATCACTAGAGGTATCCTTGAGGCATGAGATCTGATATGTATTGGGATTTATCATTCCCATGTCAATCTCCCATCCCCAAGCTATCATCCATACAAAATGAGCTACCCTCCAGAATGATAATCCATGAAAAATCTCCTCCACCTTTAGCTCCTGCAATGTAGGTGGGCTGAATAACTGAACATCGTAGACAAGATATCCTACCTCAGACCGTCTCTCTCTCCACTTATGGTAAGTGCAGAGTAGCTATTGATCTTGGGCTGCAATAAGGTTGCCTTCAAGTGGCAAGAAGAAGACTGGATCTCCAAATATCCTCCTTCTAATGTTATGAATCATGCTGGCACAAACCATCCCATACCAAATGAATGGCACATCATCACCATATGGCATCCAAATCAGAAAATTTATGAATTTTATGTGCAATTTTGGATGATACCAATTGTCTCTCAAGTGGATACAACACAGTCTGTCCAACTGTTGTTTTAGAACATCATGTGGCAAGTTTCCCTTCAACAAGTTTCTAGTTGTGCATGTTTTCACATCTACTATGAAGTAGTAAATAGCATTATATATCAGATGATCATGAGAAGAACAAAAATATACTTGACCAAATTCATGTAGAGAAGGGTTATCTCCATCATAAATGTTGGTCCTAGAATGACCATGAAACCTAGAAATAATCTTGCCCTCTTGTGGGGCACTGCACTATACATAGATGGTGAGAAGATGTAAATACTCCACGAAATAATAAATAAGTATAGAAATACATTTCTTACCATGCATAATGAGTAAGCTAAAAGTGAGGTCCATGGATGAGTCCTCCCATGAGAATATCCTCATCAAAGCCTGCAAAATGAAGGGTTGCATACTCCCCTTGGAACACTCCATCAATAGAAATATACTCCCAAGTGACAGCGCTGTTGGCCTTAGTGATAAGGCTCTTGTCACTCCATGGCTCCTTTCTTTGACATGCCACATGCCAAAGGCATCCACCATCATGCTGCTATGTGGGGAGATCTCCTTCCTATGTGGAAGCACCTCCTTATCCTCAAATGTTGAAGGGTAGCCTCTTTGCATCTCACTTTTGCCATCACTTTCTCCAGAAATATCATGCCAAGTATGGGAAAAATTATGCCCATACTCTCCCAAGAGTAGCCGAAGCAACAATAACTCTTACTTCTCCCTCACACCTCCATCATACAAATCATGAGGTGAAGATATGATGATTGACATGAAGAATGTCACATCAACATAATGCACCCATACTCCTTGTTGCCATATGATGTAAGTGTCTTGTCAAGTTTCCTCCACCTTCATACCCTTAGAATAAGGATATGTCATATGATGGCTAAACTCTTTTAAGAGTAGCCAACACAGCCATGCCTCCTATTGCCTAGTGTCATAAATATTCAAGTGACTCACCAACCTCTTTCTCACCAACCCCACCCATCCATCCACATGGGGGTATCTCCCACCATGCTCCCTCTTGGTACTCCAATGGAGAATACCATCCTCCCAAATCAAATTTCTACCTTTGAATTTCATGGGATGTTGAAATGCAACCTCTTCGAGATCTCCCAAAGAAGATCCCACACTAATGACCCTATTGAATCCATAAATATCTAAGTATGTTGAAGGCAAATCCTCCTCATATGCTTGTATAATGCTCATCCTAATAGATCCATCACAATGATGAAAGACAAAGTGTCTATCCTTGATCATCCGCTCATCCAATGTCATACAAGTGTAATGGTCATCAAAATTCTCTAATGATAGCTGGACCCCCAACTCCTCACTGCTACTTAATGATAGCACTTTTAATCTCCTCAATGGTGTATTTTCCATCTCATGCTCAAACTCAATATTGAACATAGATTTCTGCATTGGATTGTTTAGGAGAAAGCTCATCTTATCCTCCATAAGTCCACACCCCAACCCCAAGTGTTGTGTTCAGCTCAATTTTGACACATGAGGATGATTGCTTATCCCTTCCTTGAACAACTCAAGGCTGCACAATGCAGTGCAAGTCTGCTACTCCAAATCAGTAGACTTGGTCATGGAAAGTCATATTTCCACAAGCCTCCATAATATTTGCTAAAATAACAGAAGGTGGAAATTCACGCATACTTTGGTGAAGCTTGGGAACATCTTGTATGGCTACAAGGGTTCCTTCTTCCAATGTGTTGGCTCCCCCAACTGTTGAGGATGATGGCTGCTCCTCCATAGTTATGTTAGCGCTAGTATAAGTCTCCTCTAGTGGTGGTGAAGGCTTCTCCTCCTCTGATTTCCTCCTATCAAATCTTTTGATCACCCTTTGAGTGAAATCTATAAAAGTTGTCACTCTTGCATGCCTCAAATGGCTGAACCACCAAGTGCTTGCTTTACCCTCAAGGTGTAGTGCTGCAATCTCACCAACCTCTCTCTCTAGCACTGGATGTAGTAGGAAGAATACATATAGCATCATCACCCAAGCCTTTGTTGTACATGTGGATGATCCATCAAAAGTAGACAAAAGAAATGTATTGCCCCTCATTCTCCTATTGCTGTTGGTCCTCTTTTCTTCTGGAAGCTGAATAAACTAAGGAAGAGCTAGAGTCTCCTTGAAAGCTCTAGGTTGAGACTTGTATTCTGCAAGGTATCCACTCAGGATCTCATGTTCCAAGTGTCCTCCATTTCCATGCCTCTTGCCTTCTTCCTCAAAAGGAAAGGGAAAGGTGTAATGCCTTGGAAATTGCTGCAACACTGGTTCTTCCTTTTGAGAATAGGAAGTACATGGTCCTTCCTCTTCTGGAAACCCTCTAAAATTTTCATTGCATCTCTTCTCTTTCATCTGCTTAACCTCCTTGGAGAGGTTCTTCATATATATGAAATGTGATGAAACCAAGCTCATTATTTCCACCATTCTAGATCTCTTTTCCTTCTCTTCTTATTCTTATAGCATAATGGTTGTAGCACATAGGCTGAGCCAAGATTAGAGCTCTGATACCACTTTAATATCCCAAAATGGGAAAACTTAGCAACACATGCATGCAAAATGAATTTTTAGAAATATATTCTATAAAAATCAAAATCAACCCTTGGATACATTATATATGACTATATGACATCTAAATCCAAGATGATATAAAAAAAAAATCATATTAGGTGAGGTAAACAAGCCTCCCACACCTAATGTAGCTCAAAAATGCTGAAACCCTAAAACTACTGCAAAGTGAAATTACTGCATAAAGAGACAAAATAGTCTAATGAGGGCTTATACACAAAAATGGTAGATACAAATAGATCTTATATTATATTAATCAATATGGCTGAAAAACTAAGATCTAGTCTCCTTTATACAAATCCAAGAGAACTCGAGAAGGGTTTCCAGGAATACACCCAAATACAAATGGTGATCTACAGCCCTAAGACTGAATAATCACTACAAACTGAAACACAGGAGTATATAAGGCTGAAATAAGATAGATATTATGTATATATTCTCCAAGGTCTCCTCCAAAGAAAGGATAGACCCTTCAATCACAAGAAAACTCTAAAAAAGAATCACAATATCCCGTACTGAAACTACCCTCCAAAATAACGCAATTCCAGACTAAATTTACGCTGTAGGTGATGGAAATATATTGGCCTACTGCCAAAGATCTGAAATGACCTCAAGAACCCTCCAAACTAATCTCCAAAGAGAAGGAATCCTTACTCCTATGCAAAACCAACTCAGAAAGTGGGTTTCTCAACCCTCCACTGCAACACCCTACAACACAACACAATATTCTGCAGAAACTGCGCTGTAGATGAAGAATGAATCTTGGACCCAATTCCAGATGTTTGGAATGATAGATCAGGTCTCTCCCAAGAGTTACTCAAAGGGAAGAGATGGAATTACTAAATATGAATACCTAGTGCTAAACAACACCAACAATATTAGCTCAATAACTGAAGAATGCAAAAGTCTAAACAGACATATCAAAATATGATTCATAAGCTAATCTCATATGGCTACCATCCTCTTCCTTATAAACAATGTGAACCTCCTCACCTTGGGTCCCACTCATTAGGGTTTCTACCATCACACAATCAATCTCCCACCAAAACTGTGTTGTACCTTCATCAATGCCACTCCTCCATAACAACGTTGTTTGATTTGGTCAAGGTTGACCTCTTCAACCTGCTTTAGCCCTTTTCACACCTAAGGGTCTTCAATCCAGCTCTTATATGGTTTTCTAACTAATCCTCATTCATATTGAGTTGTATTTATTGATGATCCACTCCTCCCACATTAATGTTGTTGACTTGGTCAAACTTGACTTTGTCCACATACATTAGGCCTTGTTGACATATGAGAGTGCTAAATCTAGTTATTATTATGATCCATTTTTACATCAAGAGAGATTTTATACTTATTCAAGATAATTATGGGTCTCTTTCCCCATTTATTCATCTACTAGGTGCTAAAAGCAAAAATCAATATTCCTATTCGCTGCATGCTAATTTAGGAATATTACATTAATTGTTAGTGCGATGTCATTTATTCCTCATGAATATGTCCAAATCTACTACAACTTCTTAATGCATTTTTCATGCAATATCACGTTACTCACGATTATGTCACAATCTATGATATAATGAACTTGAAAAACTTGCCAACGAGTAATATTATTGGTTGCATCATATAATGAATGTGAAAAAATTACTAACGACCAAAGTCTTGATTAAAAAGCTTTAATTCCATTCCATTTATTTTATTTTGGTGATCCTGCAGAAATCATGTGAATGATAGTAAGGGATACAAGTTTAATTCCATTCCATTGATTTTATTTTGGAGATCCTCTAGAAACCATGTGAACAATATTAAGGGAAGTGGGCTGCTTATAACCCTTTTCTCCAAGCATTATTAATTCCTTCTCTTGTTTAGAAGAAGAAGATAGGATATTTAAGAGTTCGTAAAATGGGTCAAATAAGCAAGGGAATCCACTAAGGGTGCATTAATTTAGGTGGAAGGTTTAGACTGATCATAATTTTTTATCACATTAGTAAACCTATCCATGTTTTCTGGGCCTCCCACCACAACTCCCACCAAGATGTTGGAATTGAGTGCACTGCTATACAGAGATTGGAAGGCTACTTTGTAGGGAATGGGTTGAGGAAGATTGGCCTTAGAGGGCAGAGAAGAGGCTCTGTGATGAATAAGTTTTGGATAGATGGAATCGTATCCAACCATCTATGACCTCCTGATAAGATTATCTCCCATTATGTAATCAACCTTCATCAACACAAAATTGATTTAGATCCTGCATACATTAGTAACTTTTTGAAATAATAGGAAAATTAAGCATTGGGCTATTATGAATCTATACATGGAATTTTCAAGTGATCTTAGCCTGTGAGGAGTTACTGTCAAATAAGGACAGTCACTCCTTTGTATTCATTTTAAATGGCACATTTTAAAAAATACATAGGTTACATTGTATCCTCGTAATTTTTTCAATACAATTCAAAATACAAGTATATTTTTTAAAATGTTCCATTTAAAATGAATACCTTGGCTATTATAACATCCCTACACCATGGTTTTGGATTTGCTCGAATTGAAGGTAGATGCATTGGAATTTGTCACAGATACCCATAAGACTAACAAGCTTTGAGAAATAAACAATTCTTATTAGTTCTGTCCAAGAACCAGAGAGATAGGGTAGTCCAGTTCGAAGTCCATACACCAATCCTAAACATTGTTTCGTCAAAGAACCATAGAGACATGGTAGACGCGAAGGTTTCACATCATTGACTTTATATAAAAGAACCATTAGCATCAATCGAATCCCATTAGTGTAGGAATGAAAATAAGACGATTTGCCTACATTTTCAGTAGACAAAACCTGCAAATTCTAGCCCATATAAACGGCCTTAGGGATGACTAACGATGAATTATAAAATCAGGTCCTAAGAACACTTTGGCAGTCTAATAAAGTTCCTGGATTGAGATTGTATAGAACAAAACCAAACCTAATCCTGCACAAGATGTATTCATCGTAGATGAATTCGAGACAAGTGTATGCCCTCTTTTCAGTGATTTCCCAAGGAGTGTGTGCGTGGGATAATCCCATATTTTCCGCATGAGATTTTAACCCTCACACACAAGCGAAGAATTTGCGGAATTATAAATCTGAAAATTAGCATTATTCACTATTAAAATGCCTTTATACCTATCACTATCGATACTCCAAACCATGGTTATGTCCGAGTATTCTAGGACTAGGTTCCCATGACTCCCCAGCTTAAGAATTGTGCCCTCTAACACTGTCATGTTTTTTTTTTTTTGTAGGAGGAGAGGTGAGATTCGATCCCATTACAAAATACAATGAATATTCCAGAAGAATTTACTACCATGAATCCCAACCTGAATCTATGATATCCCCATTTCCATTGAGATTGTAAATATTTTCTTAGTGCCTGAGGCCCTTACTTTCCTCCCCTTTCCATGGTAGATGTCTTCAGATCCATTCTTACGGTTTAAATCATAAATCATACTAATAATGACCATATTCCCAATTCTAGGCCTTGCTCATAGCCATTGGACTTAAGCACAAGAAAATATTATTTAGTGCACAATTCCATTACATTGATTTGATATAGTGGTACAAATACAAGTGATTTCTAGTTTGTTATGATAGTATTTTGATTCATGACAAAAGCACAATTTTACAAAGTAAGCTAGAATCTGATTAGAAGCTAGAGGAAATTATTGATGTTTTGATTCCCCCAATACCCAGAACTCTACAATCCATGATGGATGAAAAAATGCTTCTGCTTATATTGTCGTTGTTAATTCTTCCAAAGAGGCTGAAGATTTTACAGTAGCTTCCCACGATTGAAAAGTATGAAGAGGATTTTGTTGTTTTCTATGTGGAAATCTACACAGAGAAAACCTCATACTCTTGGTGTAGGTGTTAATTCTTCCAAAGAGGCCGAATATTTTTCAATTGCTTCCCAAGATTGAAAATTTTGTAGAGGAGTTTGTTGTTTTGTCCGTGGAAATATACACAGATAAAACCTCATACTCTTGGTGCAGGTGTTAATTCTTCCAAAGAGGCCGGAAATTTTTTAGTAGCTTCCCAAGATTCAAAAGTTTGTAGAGGATTTTGATGTTTTTTCCATGGAAATCAACACAGAGAAAACCTCATACTCTTGGTGTAGGGGATTGCATTGTATCCTCCTAAATTTTGCAATACAATTCAAAGTGCAAGTGGATTTTTTAAAATGTGCCATTTAAAATGAATACCATGGATGTTATAACATCAGTGCCATTTAAAATGAATACCA
This sequence comes from Pinus albicaulis, assembly GCA_034641835.2. Classification (NCBI taxonomy): domain Eukaryota; kingdom Viridiplantae; phylum Streptophyta; class Pinopsida; order Pinales; family Pinaceae; genus Pinus; species Pinus albicaulis. Next base: position 912,762,143 of record CM076575.1, read on the forward strand.
TGTTCACCAAAAAGACAGATACCAACCTTTGTAAGCTTTGGACTGATGTCGAATACTGGCTTCATTCCATCATCTATAATTTTCAGGCACTCCACCAAAGTCAATTTTTGTAGCTGACCTTGAGACCTTTCAACAAGTTTTAATAGGGCATCATTAGTGAGCCTTTCACTTAGAGGATACTCCACATGTATATTTTTCCATAGACGAGGATCATCTTTCACTTCAGCATGCAGAGACTTGCAAATGCTTTCAATGGATAGAAGATCTTATAGGCCCAAATACCAAAGGGAAAAATGGAGCCCATCATGGGATAGTGAACCAAGTTCCCATTTTGGACCACCCTGAAACCTATTTAATAGAAATATCCCAAATTCAAAGTGGCATTCCATCATAACAGAAACTTCTAAGAAACATGATGAATATTTTTTCACAACATTAAATGGAAAAGTAGCTGAACTATATTTTACTCCACCATTTCCTTCAAATTCATTGACATCTATTTGGTTATATTGTACCGAGTCTCCCAAAACCATCGACAACCAAATTATGTGTTCATTAGTTACATTGTGAAAAGTGATGTGCAACATAATTCCAATAAGCATGCCTATTACAAAATTAAGAGGACACTCATAACTATTTTCTGGAACAAGCAAAACTACTCTAATTTCTTTAAGTTGTTCACTGAGAGGTATGGGTTCAATGAAAAAATGTTTAGGTAATTCCTTAACAAGTTTCAAGGGACATGATATATTTAGATTTTCATCACAAAGATACTTCTTAACTCGCTCTAAAATGTTAGAATGCTCCAATCCAATTCGTTCATAGGGGACCTCAGCAGTAGAAACTATGGACTTCAGTCTTCAATCTGGTAAATATCTGTGAATGTAAATTTAGTCTTGACACAAAAAACTTCAACATATAACTGAGGGAATTCAAATCAAGTATGTGCAACTTTTTTTCTTCACCTAGACCCAAAAACTGATTCCCCATTCATCTTAATGATTTGTCTAATTGTTGCAGAAAGAATTCTGGTGAATTTATTCTAGAATGATATGCATTACGGTAGCTTCCAGGTATAAAGTTGGCCCAAAAATTTGCTAAAATTGGAATTGAATATATATAAAGAGAAGAAAATGCTATCATAGGGCTAGGCCCTTCAAAATTTCTTTCAATTTTTCCCAAGTCTTCCCTTCCTAGGTAAAACTATGAAAAAATGGCATGAACATGAAAGAAACTAGGTAAGTGTATTACCACATCAGAGGATAGTTATGATCTAACCATGCAGCACAAGGTGAAAGTGACCAAGATGCGATTATTTTAACACCTTGATGTTGGTTCATGAAGAATATTATGCACCACTGAATCAACCTCCATTTATAATCTAACCTTGCAAAGGCTAGAATCATCATTCCAACCAAGGTAACCACATTATTATCAAGGAGAATCACTATGTTGAACATCCAGGAAGATAATCACATGAAGGACTAATCTCAACCAAAAATAAGTGTGTGTTTGTGGTCCTTGAGCATCCTCCAAGTTACCCCTGAAATATGCATTTACCAATCATGTCAACATGAGGGGTAACAACAACCACCAATGTGACCAAGTGGACAATGACAAGAACATGGTTGCTATGGTTCTCAACCTGCAAAGACAAAACCTAGTTCCAATTTTGACAAATTGATGATATTTTTCTTCAAATAAGATAAATTATAGTCTCCCCTAAAATATTTATTGATTGGCAGATCATACGTACCAGTTGGAGCCAAGGAGAAAAACCCAATTCAAATGATCGCGTGGCCAATATAACTCCATGTCAAGCAGGAAATCACCAATACATAGGGAATCCCAACAGCAAGAAAATCTAAATATGAATGAAGGAGACTTGGAATTTGAGTTACACATGCCAATGCCAAACAATTTCAAGAAACAAACTTGGGTATTTAATCTAAGCTCCACAGGTATCCTATTAAAGTAGTCCCATGAAAGGAACAATGGTCAGCACACCTTGTGCTGCATGCAAGACACACCGAAAACCTTTACCCTTATCTTCTATCAATTAACTGTGCTACAAATAATGCACACGGCTACCATTAGCAGATCATTAAATGCTTGGAAAAATCTAGTTAATAATTCCAAAGGGTCAAAGATTATGAAAATACAATGCATTGATTTGAATGTATAAATTAAGTGAACCCAATTTTAAGCTACTTAGTGCTATTTACGAGGGTCAAATAAGGAATTATACAACATAATAAAGGTGTTATCACTTGGTAATTTCTCCAGGTTCAAGAGAAATAGTCTAAGGTAACCTCAAACCTACTTTGGAAATTTAGGATCTAACCTTCCTAAATTTCAAAGAGGGCTCTCTCTTTATGATTTAACTTTGTTTTTGTTTAATGTTTTAGGCTAGTTATGATAGAAAAATTGATTTTGGTTTTGAAATTTTTGGTGGAAAATGAGATTACTTAAAGACAAAATAAAGAGGGATCTACTAGTCCATTGGGCTATGGAGTCAAATTCGAGCAAGAAGAACTAGAAGGCAAGGCCAAGAGGATACTAATGTATTCAGGGCAAGGTAGATAACCCTCAAAGATTTGGATATATTGTCTTGATGAGATGGCTTGCTACGGGATAAAGGGAAATGAAGGATCCTTTGATCTGGAAAAAGAGGAAGGCGGCAGGGGTCAAACGAGACTAGGAGCAATTAAGAATTCCTAAATCCAGAAATCAGCAGAAAACATTTAAATGATTAAGTAGTTAAGACAGGGAGTTCTAACACTAGTCATGAATTAATACTCTTACTTAATCATTAAGATTGAACAACATATATGAAATGAATGGAACTCAAAAAGTAAACAATGACAAGATAGATGCACTTTACTCTTCAAATTATCGCATGAATCCTGAATTATGAAGTCCAATTGGCAATTGTCTAGACTGCTACTTTGAAATAAACACATGTGGGCCTCCAACGTACCAAAAAAATGTCTATAATGTTCTTAGAAATTTTATTCCACACTAAACACTTCACAAACTCAAATATTTATGTAAATTCTAAACTAGAATATCTTGAAAAAATATCAAGATTGTTTTACAAATATCTCCAACTATTTTACATAAATAGAACTTAATTAAAGGACACTCAAAACTAATACATCTATTTGGCACTATTTTTTATGGATAGGTGATGACAAAGAGGATAATTCGAATTTGATCCAACTCTTAGTTGATGATGAGGCATCCAAGTCACTAATTGTTTCCTTTCTTTATGCATTCTCCTCCAGCAATTCTGCAACTTGGGGTCCAATTATACCTTTGTATTTATCAATCCAAAATAGATGTGTAAACAGTGAAAGACTTTATTGTGGATGAATTTTTTTTGAGATAAACCTCTTTCCATTTTCGAAAATTATGCTCCAGCTGTTCACAATAGGCTCTGCAAAACTATGTGAAAAACAAAGTTTAACAAATTCTGAAAAATATCCTGTAAATAAGTGCATCTATCTCTCATTTTGAAATAACTGTGAAAAAAGTGAGATAGGTTTTGGAATATGGTTCTCATAGGAACAAAAACCTCCTTCAATTTTTTAAGATGTTTTTTTTTTAAATTTTCCACAATCTTCTCTGCAAAATGATCACTTAACATGAATTTTCTACAAAGAGAGCTTTCAAATATTGTTTAATATTTCCAAATCCATAATGGCTATTAGAAAAGTGAGAGAGGTTTTCGTAGTAGAAGACCTTAAGAATATAAAAATCCTTCATTTTTTCAAAATTCATCTTGGATTGGTCACAATAGTTTCTACAAAACAATGACTTGAACATGAAATTTTTGAAAAAATGTTCCTTCTTGTTATGTTTTCATCTTTTCACCTTTTTGTTCTTTTAACTGTTTTACTTTCAATTTGGATAAAATCCATAGTTGGTGAAAGTATTTTCATCTCTTTTTACCATTTCTTCCTCTATTTTTACTTATAATTTTTACCTTGACTGCTCTGTAACTTTGTTTTAACTTTCACTCTGACTTTTACCTGATACACTTTAACTCTGATGTTATTTGACTATTCGGTTTTCACTGTCATTGTGAATTTTGATTTCACTCTTACCATTCACTGTGCAAATTTCATCATTTTGATCTCTCCCTGACTTGATTTTATTCTTTCTTTGTATACAAATTTTTTGTTGAGTGAAGCTTTTTGAATTAAAATCTGAGAATTTGGAGCAAACAATTTTGTCAACTAGTATTGAAATTGTTGGCCCAAATTTTTATTCTGATAATAACCTGCAAAAATAAAACAATTTTTTAATGTAACATAGGTCTGCAAGGAGGTGATTGAAGGCTTTTGAAAGACCTGTGGAATGAGATCTATCTGTGGAGGTTTAACTCTATTTTTAGGCATCCTGGCTTCTTCTGTAAGATTAAATGGTTTACAGAAGTATTTTACTTTAAATAGAGGGGTAACTGAGAAATTTAGGCTAAAGATATCTTCTTTTGTGCTTCTTGATCAATTAGGTTTATCTGAGGATTGATACTGAGATAATACGGGAAACAGGGTTTCCTAAATAGTTTATATTGTAAAAAGGATTTTTTAATAGATTTGTAGGCTTTAAACTCCTTTTGTGTTTTAGAATTGATCTTCAGAGGTCGTAAGTGGATGTTTGGATTTAAAAGGCACATAGAGGAAATTAGGTTTCCTGGAAAAAAATTGGCCAAGTTTTGGCCTGTTTTTGGGCAATTTAGGAATCTGGGATCTGAGGAACAGTTTAAGACAGAAAACACAGGTTTCTTGAATGGATAGGACTGAAAAAAGGGATTTTTAGGTAATGAGTTGATTCAGAAATATTTTCAAGATGTGGAAGTGATTTATAGGAATTAAAATTGAGGATTCAACTTAAAAAAGAGGTTTATGAGACAATAATAGTTTTTGGGGAAATTTTGATAGAGTTTGCCCTGATTTTGAGCGTTTTAGGGAAAATTTATACAGACAATTTTTCTTTTTCAGGTGTATTTTAGTGAAAAGGACTTCAATTTTGGATTTGCAGGCTTAAATAGTCGAAGAATACCTATACTTCAGGTATTTCGATAGTTGAACAGGCTTTGGAGATGCTTCCGTAGTCGAATTTGAGCTTTATTTTAATTTGTTAGAGCCGAGAAAGCCTTTCTGATCTTCAAATTAGGGTATTTTCTGTGAAATCTAAGCTTTCGTGCATAAAATAGATTGACAGAGGTTTAAAATCGGGTCTTGGAAAGCTTTCAAGGGAAAAGCGGAGTTCTTTTAACATTCGAGAGGCAGATAATAACAATAAGATTCATAAACAAATATTTAACCTCTTATGCACAAATCTTTAAAACATGTCATTAATGCAAGTAAAATCATAGGCGGGAGGTTGTTTTTGACTTTTGAATGCGAAAACTGGAAGTTTTTTTCGCGTTTGTCTCTAGTGGTAAGTGGGTTTCCTCCAAACGAACGCAATGCAATGAAATCGTGCCACGTCGCAGGAGGGTGAACAGTAAAAAACCACTTATTTCGCATTCATTTGGGCTACGAGTGGGTGATTGGTTTCCGGGTGCGATATTGATCCTGCATTGTTAGATCATCGGGAAGGGAGTGAATGGTCGAGATTGCTTGGAAGCTGTGGTTTGAAAGTTATGCTGAGGCCGGGGTAATTGCTACGCGACGGGCGATTGATAGTGTAATAAAACTTTCATATCATGCGCATTATAACCAAAGTTTTATGTCCGAAAGGGTTAAATATATGTGGGGCTAATACATATGATTAAAAATGGGTTTAAAGGGTGGTTTATGTATATAAAAATATTTTATATACATAGTGATTTTATCGGATTATGAGGAATGCGCGTGAGGCGGATTAACCAGGGTTTAATGTTATATAAAACATAAGGTTTTACATAACGTGAAAGGGAAAAAGGCTTATACTTTAACCTCGGGTTAAGTTTGTAAGGATAGTAAATATATTATATAGTATTTTAAACCTTGTGAATGGTTTAGAAACTAAGGGGCAGGATATTTTAATATGGTTAGTTTTTAGAACAAAGTGGGTGTTTTTTGGGTTTTTAATTTAACATGTGGATAATTAACTTTGGTCAAAAATCTTATAATAATGGGTTTTGGGTATAATTAAATAAAAGGAGCTATAATACTTGGGATAAGGTTTATTTATAAGGATTTAATATGTAAATTAGCAATTAATATGACAAGGAAAATGAAATACTCAAGAAATACACTTATATGACTAAGTAAAGCGAAAACCTTTAAGCCAAGTTTATCATTTGATGATTTCACCACTTTAACTTAGGATAAGATGTTTTTTGAGGGTTTGTATGATTTATGAAATGACGAAAGTTAATCAAATGGGATATTATGTATCTTTGAGTTGTGATGGGTGAATGAAGGGTAAATAATGATAATTGGGATTAATATAGGAATTCAACACTTTTAACTTAACAACCATTGAGCCTTGGGTCTGGTACCAATAGAAGTCAGAGAAATGCTCTAAGCCTATTTGACTGGAAGTCTAGAATGCAGAATAACTATAGGGAAGGGGAAATTAGTGATTTTTGCCCGGTGAAAGATATATACAATGATTTTCCCACTTCTTTCTACCTACCCAATATTTTACTCTAACATTTTTTCTTCCATTTTATAGGTGCATTTGAGCTAGCAACCTTGAACATTTTATTCTTTTGAAAGCAATAAAAACTATCTAAATCTACCTTATATCATCTGAGGGCTCAGATTAAAGTTATGAACTCCTCTTTATTATCTACCTATCTAGTAAGTAGTCAGGATTAAACTGTCTGACTAATCTTTATTCACTATTCTACAACAATAAAATTGAAACATGACAAGTCAAGATTAAGCAGTTCAACTCATCATGGATTATGGAATTTATTGACACTCTGCCATAATCATCAGTAACAAAGTAAAAAGTAGTGGAATTTGGACTTGCACACTTTCATGTTTTATTTCTTTTTTCTTTAGGGTATATTATTTTTTCAAAGTCCTTTGATTTTTCTTTTAGGACTTTTACCCTCTTTTTGATTTTCTATTTTTTCATTTTTTACAAAATATGGGAAAACAACTTGTAGAAAGCAAGATATGTACATATTTTTACAAGACTATCAAAAGTCAATTCCAAATTATGAATCCTATATTTATAGGACCCTAACATCGACTTCACATGGGGATGGCATCTCCTTGTGAGATTTCAAGAACACCATTGACTAGTAGTCTGATCCATTGGGCCAATCCCAGACATGCATTTGCTATGGATGAAAATCTTGAACTGAATATAGTCATTTTTCTGCAAAATGAAATATGATCTGAAACTAAAAAAAACATACTACAATTCTCAAACCAAACTGATTAGATATTAAATATCTTTAGGACCTTCTCCTTAGCTTTAAATCTTAATGAATTATTCCAAAACTAGCTGAAAACTAAAGAATGAAAAAAATGCTCATAGCTTTGAGCTTATTTGCAGTGATCTACCTACTCTAATCTACTGTTAATTTTGTTGAATTAGGTAACACAAAAATGTCAATCAAGCCAGTCAAGTAGTTGTAGCAATGAATGGATAATTTGACTGATTTTCATCAAACTTGGAAGTATAACTTGATCATGTGTCTTCATAATCAAAGATATGATGTGAAATGGAAATTGCTGATATATTTCATCCTCATAGATAAAACATGTTTGCAGATTTGAGCTAAAAATATTCTCCTTATAATTTTCTATAGGATCATTAAAAGCATAATGTATGATTTGTGCTTCTAGGCCTTCAATGACTAGTTGTTCAGTTGCATTCTAAATATTAAACCCTGAAAATATTTCTTCAGTCTTGTGTTTGAAAGAATAATCATCCTCAATCTGCAAGTCAAAAGATAGTACAATTTCCTCTTGCTTTGGAGAAGGTATATTTTCCAAGAATTCTTTAGGATCTCATAAATTATATGACTGAATTTGAGAATGCAAAAGTTTAATTTCATTTTCATAATTTTCAGAAATTATCTCAAGAATACATTTTTTAAGTTGAGGAGAATATTTTCTTAATTTCAAAATAAGAAAGACAACTCTTAGAAAATCCTCATCAAGCTGAAATTCTAATATCTCATCCCTCAAAATAGCTAGTGATTTTTTTGTGAAATTAGCTTGAATTTGGAGAACATAATTATTATTATACTGATCATACTTAGGAAAATCTTCAAAAGAAGGAATGTCATCAATCATAAACATTAGATCAGCAGATTTCTCTTCCAACAATCCTAATATATCTTGATTAGATTGTTGCATTCTATTTGAAAATCATTATTTTTATCAATAGGAGGGCTATCAAGCAATGGGCCTTTTTGGGAAGATAGAATAACATGAGCATCAACCTGTTCTTTTGTCTCTTCATGGATAAAAATTTTAGTACATTCATCAACATTAGAATAAGTAGAAACAATTTCTTCATTATGTAAATATTTTGAGGATGGTTGCATGTTTAGAAGAAAATTGATTTCTTCTTCGGTGAGGGGGGGTGGGAATCTATGAATTATTATATTTGAATAATAATTTTTTTTCTCTTGTCTAAAAATTTATCATGAGGTTGAATATTTTCTTTAACTTCATTCAAAACATTAAATGAAACATCATTTGTTATTACAGAGGGGATTTGTGGATCTTGATTCATCTCCTGATCTATTTCATCTTTGTTTAACTCTTGATTATTATGACATTTATCTTGAGAATGAAATTTATGGACTTCTTCTAATAAATCTTCAGGATGCCAATTTCCAAAATTTTCATCAATATTTTTAAGGTAATGTATGAGATCTTCATCTTGATCACAACAATTTTCAGCTAATGATAAAGATGGAAAATCTTCTTTGTAATGCTCATAAAATACCTTATGAAAATCTTTTAGAGAAAATAAACTACCAGGTTTGAGAGCTTCGTACCATTCCCTTTCTTTTCCTTCAAAGATTTCCATGAATATTTTCATGAGGCAATCATCATGCCAATCACCCTTCAATCTTGATGAGTGTATATGAAATTTAATGAGATGTAACAAAGGATCATCAATATTCTCATCTTGAAACATGGGCAGATTTTTACCCCAATTTACCTTTGGTAGTTTGTGTGGAAATCCAGGTATGTGATCTCTGCTCATGGGAGCATATCTTCGTTTTATTCTTGGATCATCTTGAAAATTAGCCATAATGAAAGGCCACTGTATCTGTAAAACCAAGTTAGATCCTTATATAAAATACACTATATATTGAAAAGATTTCTTAATGAGAAAGAACATAATGTCTTGGATTAAGATCCAAGTTGAAAGTCTGATCTTTCCATATTTTTCTTCTAGTTTCATTCCTCCAATGGAGTCTTGATTGTGAAATTGATGTGGAGTCACCAGGTGGATTATTTTAACCTTTGTGTGTCTAATCATTGTCCAACATCATAGATCAGATCTAAACCTATAAAATATTTCTGAAGAAAAAGGTTAGTCTTCCCCAGTATGGTCGCCATTATGTTATCACTCAATAATTTCTCCAGGTTCAAGAGAAATACTCTGAGGTAACCACAAGCCTACTTTGGAAATTTAGGATCTAGCTTTCCTAAATTTCTGAGAGGGCTCTCTCTTTATGATTTAACTTTGTTTTTGTTCAATGTTTTAGGCTAGTTATGGTAGTTCAATTTGGTTTTGGTTTTGAAATTTTTTGGTGGGAAATAAGATTACTTGAAGAAAAACTAAAGAGGGATCTACTAATCCATTGGGCTATGGAGTCAAAGTCTAGCAAGCAGCACTAGAAGGCAAGGCCAAGAGGATGCTAATGTATTCAGGGCAAGGTAGATAACCCTCAGAGATTTGGATAGATTTTTTTGATGGGATGGCTTGCTTTCGGGATAAAGGGAAATGAAGGATCCTTTGATCCGGAAAAAGAGGAAGGAGGCAGGGGTCGAACGAGACTAGGAGAAATTAAGAATTCCTAAATCCGGAAATCAACAAAAAGCATTTAAATGATTAAGTAGTTAAGACAGGGAGTTCTAACACTAGTCCTAAAGTAATACTCCTACTTAATCATTAAGCTTGAACGACATATATGAAATGAATGGAAATCAGAAAGTAAACAATTACAAGATAGATGCACTTTACTCTTCAAATTATCGCATGAATCCTGAATTATGAAGTCTAATTGGAAATTGTCTAGGCTGCTTCTTTGAAATAAACACATGTGAGCCTCCAACGTACCAGGAAAAAGTATATAAGGTTCTTATAAATTTTATTCCACACTAAACGCTTCACAAATTGAAGTATTGATACAAATTCTAAACTAGAATATCTTGAAAAAATATCAAGATTGTTTTACAAATATCTCCAACTATTTTACATAAATAGAACTTAATTAAAGGACACTCGAAACTGATGCATATATTTGGCACTATTTTTTATGAATAGGTGATTACAAAGAGGATAATTCGAATTTGATCCAACTCTTAGTTGATGATGGGGCATCCAAGTCACTAACTATTTCCTTTCTTTATGCATTCTGCTCCAACAATTCTGCAAACTTGGGGTCCAATTATACCTTTGTATTTCTCAATCAGAAATATATATGTAAAGAGTGAAAGAGGTTATTTTGGACGAATATATTGGTGAGATAAACCTCTTTCAGTTTCTGAAAATTATGCTCCAGTGGTTCAAAATAGGCTCTCAAACAAGATGTGTAAAACAGAGTTTTGCAGAGTCTAAAACATAGCCTGTAAAGATGTGCATGTATCTCTCATTCTAAAATAACTGTACAAAAAGTGAGATAGGTTTTTGTATATGGGTCTCTTAGAAACAAAAATGTCCTTCATTTTTCTAAGATATATTTCTTATTGGCCACAATATTCTCTGCAAAATGACGAATTAACAATAATTTTCTGCAAAGAGAGCTTTCAAATATTGTTTAATATTTCCAAATCCATAATGGCTGTTAGAAAAGTGAGAGAGGTTTTGGTATTAAAAGACCTTAGGAATATAAAAATCCTTAATTTTTGCAAAATTCATCATGGATTGGTCACAATAGTTTCTGCAAAACAATGACTTAAACATGAAATATTTTAAAAAATGTTCCTTCTTGTTATGTTTTCATCTTTTCACCTTTTTGTTCTTTTAACTGTTTTACTTTCACTTTGGAAAAACTTCATTGTTGGTGAAAGTATTTCATCTCTTTTTACCATTTATTCCTCTATTTTTACTTTTACCTTTTACCTTGACTGCTTTGTAACTTTTTTTTAACTTTCACTCTGACTTTTACCTGATACACTTTAACTCTGATGTTCTTTGACTATTCTGTTTTCACTGTCATTGTGAATTCTCATTTCACTCTTACCATTTACTATGCACATTTTATCATTCTGATCTCTCCCTGACTTGATTTTATTCTTTCTTTGTATACAAATTGTTTGTTGAATGAAGCTTTTTAAATTAAAATCTGAGAATTTGGAGCAAACAATTTTGTCAACTAGTATTGAAACTGTTGGCCCAAATCCTTATTCTGATAATAACCTGCAAAAATCAAAAAAATTGTTAATGAAACAGAGGTTTGCAAGGAGGTGATTGACGGGTTTTGAAAGACCTATGGAATGAGATCTGTCTGTGGAGGTTTAACTCTGTTTTTAGGCATTATGGCTTCTTCTATAAGATTAAATGGTTTACAGAAGTATTTTACTTTAAACAGAGGGGTAACTGAGCAATTTAGGCTAAATTATCTTCTTTTGGGATTTTTTCTCAATTAGGTTTATTTGAGGATTGATACTGGGATAAGACAAGAAACGGGGTTTCTTGAATAGTTTAAATTGTAAACAGGAGATTTTTAATAGATCTGTAGGCTTTAAACTCCTTTAGTGTTTCAGAATTGATCTTCAAAGGTCATACGAGGATGATCGGCTTTAAAAGGCACACAGAGGAAATTAGATTTCCTAGAAAAAATTGGCCAGGGTTTGGCCTATTTTTGGGCAATTTAGGAATATGGGATCTGAGGAATAGTTTAAGACAAAAAACACAGGTTTTATGAATGGATAGGACTGAAAAAAGGGATTTTTAGGTAATCTATTGATTCAGAAAGCTTTTCAAGCCGTGGAAGTGATTTATAGGAATTAAAACTGAGGATTCGGCTTAAAAAAGAGGTTTATGAAACAATAATATTTTCTGGGGTAATTTTGACAGAGTTTGCCCTGATTTTGAGCGTTTTAGGGCAAATTTATACAATCAAATTCTCTTTTTCAGGTGTATTTTAGTGAAAAGGACTTCAATTTCAGATTTGCAGGCTTAAATAGTCGAAGAATATAAATAGTCGAAGAATACTTGAACTACAGGTATTTCGACAGTTGGATGGGTTTTGGAGATGCTTTTGTAGTCAAATTTGAGCTTTGTTTTAATTTGTTGGAGCCGAGAAAGCCTTTTTGATCTTCAAATTAGGGTATTTTCTGTGAAATCTAAGATTTCATGCATAAAATAGACAGACAAAGATTTAAACTCAGGTCTTGGAAAGCTTTCAAGGGCAAAGAAGAGTTCTTTTAACATTCAGGAGGCAAATAATAACAATAAGATTCATAAAAAAAGGTTTTAACCTCTTATGCACAAATCTTTAAAAAATGTCATTAATGCAAGTAAAATCATAGGCAGGAGGTTGTTTTTGGCTTTCAAATGCGAAAACCAGAAGTTTTTTTCACATTGGTCTCTGGTGGTAAGTGGTTTTCCTCCAAACGAATGCAATGCAATGAAATCGCGCCACGTCATAGGAGGGTGAACAGTAAAAACCACTTATTTCGCGTTCATTTGGGCTGCAGGTGGGCGATTGGTTTCCGGGCGTGATATTGATCTTGAACCGTTGGATCATCGGGAAAGGAGCGAATGGTCGAGATTTCTTGGAAGCTGCAGTTGGAAAGTTTTGGTGGGGTCAAGGTAATTGCTACACGTTGGGTGATTGATAGTGTAATAAAACTTTCATATCATGCGCATTATAACCAAAGTTTTATGTCCCAAAGGGTTATATATATGCGGGGCTAATACATATGGTTAAAAAGGGGTTTAAAGGGTGGTTTATGTATATTAAAAGAGTTTATAAACATGGTGAGTTTATTAGATTATGAGGAATGCACGTGAGGCGGGTTAACCAGGGTTTAATGTTATATAAAACATAAGGTTTTACATAACGAGAAAGGGAAAAAGGCTTATACTTTAACCTCAGATTAAGTTTTTACGGATAGTAAATATATTATATAGTATTTTAAACCTTGTGAATGGTTTAACAGCTAAGGGGCGGGATATTTGAATATGGTTAGTTTTAGAACAAAGGGGGTGTTTTTTGGGTTTTTAATTTAACGTGTTGATAATTAACTTTGGTCAAAAATCTTATAATAATGGGTTTTGGGGATAGTTAAATAAAATGAGCTATAATACTTAGGCTAAGGTTTATTTATAAGGATTTAATAAGTAAATTAGCAATTAATATGACAAGGAAAATGAAATACTCAAGAAATACACTTATATGACTAAGTAAAGTGAAAACCTTTAAGCCAAGTTTATCATTTGATGATTTCACCACTTTAACTTAGGATAAGATGTTTTTTGAGGGTTTGTATGCTTTATGAAATGAAGGAAGTTAATCAAATGGGATATTATGTATCTTTGAGTTGTGATGGGTGAATGAAGGGTAAATAATGATAATTGGGGATTAATATAGGAATTCAACACTTTTAAATTAACAGTCATTGAGCCTTGGGTTCGGTCCCAACAAAGGTTAGAGAAATGCTCTGAGCCTCTTTGACTGGAAGTCTAGAATGTGGAATAACTATAGGGAAGGGGAAATTAGTGATTTTTTCCCGATGAAAGATATATACAATGATTTTCCCATTTCTTTCTACGTACCCAATCTTTTACTCTAACATTTTTTCTTCCATTTTATAGGTGAATTTGAGCTAGCAACCTTGAACATTTTATTCTTTTGAAAGCAATAAAAACTATATAAATCTACCTTATATCATCTGAGGGCTCATATTAAACTGATGAAATCCTCTTAATTATCTACCTATCTAGTAACTAGTCAGGATTAAACTGTCTGACTAATCTTTATTCTCTATTCTACAACAATAAAATTGAAACAAGACAAGTCAAGATTAAGCAGTTCAAATCATCATGGATTATGGCATTTATTGACACTCTGCCATAATCATCAGTAAAAAAGTAAACAGTAGTGGCATTTAGACTTGCACACTTTCATGTTTTTTTTCTTTTTTCTTTGGCGTATATTATTTTTTCTAAGTCCTTTGATTTTTCTTTTAGGAATTTTACCCTCTTTTTGATTTTCTCTTTATTTCATTTTTTACAAAATATGGGAAAAAAACTTGCAGAAAGCAAGGTATGTACATATTTTTACAAGACTATCAAAAGTCAATTCCAAATTATGAATCCTATATTTATAGGACCCTAACAAAAGGTATGCAAAAATTTCATTATTTGAATCACCTATCATAATTATCCTTAGCAAGCCCTTAGAAGAAGGAATAGATTCATTCAAAGAGAGGGTAGCCTTGGCCAGATTAATAAGATAAAAAATAATTATTAATGTCCAACAGATGACCAAAAAAGTAGGTCAATAGGATTGTGTTAGGTACCAAAGGAAAACGAAACATATCTAACTGCATCATAGTGGAGTTTGGAAATAGTGAGGTGATACATAGGCATAAGGAGAGCCTACAAACCAGTCTTATTTATAGCTTTACTTACTATCAAAGAAGTCACACTCCTAAAATAATTGACATATAGGCTTAAGAATCTAATCAGGATTTACACAAGATTCTTTCCCCCGAACCTGTACATTAATCAAGTCCAAACCTATGCTCAAGTTCAATGTGGACTCTCGGGGTTTCATTATTCTTGTAAATCAAAGTTATTTTCCCTATGATTTATGAAATATAAAATGAAAAAATAAGTAAAATTAGCACCTTTTCTTGAATCATCAATATGCTGGAGGTTTATTAAGTTTTGAAAGGAATCTTGAAATGAAATCATGCAATCTTGCAATCTACTGCTTCAAGGAGTAGATACGAAATAATTATTCTGGACATGTTAGGATGTAAGCTTTCCCCATATGTTCCTTCAATCTGATTGTGCATCCTTTCAGAGAAAGTGTTTCTAACTTTCTAGATGCTTCAGTTGTCGTATCTTTGGTAACCATAAGGAGGCGAGATAGATCAACTCTGTTAACTATGGAGGCTCCTGTGATGGACTCTTAAATATTAAATATGATTATTTCAAGACCCCTTCCTTCTAGCAAGGTCAAAATATGAGCACAAGTTTTCTTCAGAACTGGAAACTTCACTTTCATTCTCAATGTTTCCTAGTGCCTTCTCCAGCCTCTAGCACTTATAAAATAGTTCTTTATAGGAATATGAGAACGTAGGGAGGAGTATGGAAAACTATCGCAGTAGATCCATTGAATATCTGACCATCTCATCAGGATATAATATATATACACTTCCCAAATAACAACCTTCAAACCTTAACAGCTGCAGCCCACTCATATCAACGGAATAGTTACTGAAGTCTTGAGTTTGTCAGTGATGCGCCACATAGGCTACCAAGGCTCCTCCTCCTCCAAAGGCTATGCCCATTTCATAGAGGTGACCGTGCATCATATAGTTTTTACTGTGACCTCTACAATACACTTATTTTCCAATTTATGCAGACTCAGCAATCCTCCCCAACTAGATCCATCCTTTATTGTTATGCCTTATCATCTTCTTTTATGAAGAAAAAGTGACTACCAATATCAAATTATCTTCTTTCTTTTGGTGATCCATTTTTTTTTAAATAAAATGTTAATTAAGATATATTATATATACTCATGAAAATTACTACAACTGAGAATCTTAGATATAAGGTTACAGGTTTCAACTGTGGGTGTTAACACTGCAAAATCGTACAAGCAAATATGACATTATTAAATTTCAAGAAAAAGGATTTATAGGGCTAAAAGACATTAGAGAATCTTGAAGTATTTAAAAGATCTCTAAGGTTTGAGGAAAAATCAAATTTTAACTAGTCATAAATTCTTTTTCACGCAAAATCCTTCTATAAGCGCACCTTTGCGCACCTTTTGACCCAAAAGGCATGCAATCCTCGGAGTGGCGGAAGTCACTTTCTGGGACCACAAAAAGCACACTCTAGGACATTGATTCCACACTTGAAGCCACCTAAGGACAACCATCCAAGCCTCCTTAGGACATCAAGGGAGCACACAATGGAATCATCCCCCTCTCTTGGGTCACCATCCATAATGTAGCAAGAGAGGGAAGGAGGATATGAATTCTCCTATAAAAGGCCACCAAGAGATGAGTAACTTGAGAGCACATTTTAATGCTAGATAGAATTGCCCCAAGAAATACCAGCAGTGTGTGATCCTGAGCAGAGATAGAGGGGACTTAGTTGTTGGCCATCCAACAACTTCATTCCACCATAGTAGAGAGAGGGAGACTTTGCGCCAAGGAAGCTCGGAGGTAAAGACATCCTTGCATTGGGACTTAGAACCCCAAGTTCTAAGGGCCCCTTGGCAAGTGGGTTAAATTTTCATCCTCATTTCCTACCAACACTCAATAAGAGGGGACGTAAGCGATGCTATTTGGATTATTGAAGTTGTTTGTCTCTATTTAGAGCTTTTGTGTTACTTGTTTTAGTTTTAGTTTAATTTTTATGTTTGAATATGCATACTATTTCTCTATCTATTATGTGATGTTCAAGCATGTTCCACTAACTTGCTTGACTCCATATATTTTCTTCCTATGACCAAAAACTTAAGAGGGAAAACCATACCCCTTAAGTTGGTGTGATTTCGTACATACATGCACCAAACACACTAACACAGGATTGGTGACTCCACTAACTTTTATTTCCAAGTTTATGTGGTTGTGCCTTCTTATAAAGACCTTCATCTATGCTATGGAGTTGGGCTGAAATTGCCCCCTTCCTATCCTTTAGTCCCTAGTTCATTCCAAGTGAGACACTGAAGCAGAACAGCTCCAAAAAATTACATTTGCAGGAATTTGTGCACATTTCCCACAGACAAGCCCACCCAGGGTGCATGTTCAGAGTTGACCTACGCGCAGACATTGCACTTATTTCAGCCTTTTGCGCGCAAAAGATAGAATGAGAAATTTCTTCCATATTTCTATCTTTTCCTACTTGTAAAGTTCATGGCAGCCGATAATACATCTTCCAACACTAATTGAGGTACCCTGCTGCTTGCTAAAGCTCACTCTTAGCTACTTTTTGTTGGCTTGGTGTTAGTTTTATTTCAAGTTTATTTTTGCAAAGTTCACACATAGTTTAAGTAGGGGGGGAAGTTAAGTTGCATTCTGAAAAAAAAAAATATGTTTCGCAAATTTAGGTACCAAAACACCTAGATAATTAGCCAAAGTAAGTGGCCTAAGTCCATGCATGCTTAGCTAGTTCCTTTTTCTAGTGTAAGAGTCATTAGTTTACTTCAACTTTTGCACTATGATTTCGAGACTAGGATTTAATTGTTGATAGAAGAGAAAGTAATCCCTACTGCCTTTTCACCCTTCGATGATCCTATGCAAGCATATGAATGCTCTCTAATCACAAATCATCATCTCCCTGCAGTTTATCACATAGATTAACAAGGAAAACTTGAAAGCGGCCCATATCCACGCATGTTTTTCTTTTGAGCAAGGAACAATAGAGCATAGTTTAATAGAGGATTTTGAAAAGGATCATCACATATCTGCACGTTAAAACTATGTGCTTGTTCAATTTTTTCTCACACACATCCACACACTAAGAAAATAAAAGACACCTAAAACTAACTTAACAAAACTCACTAAATTCTCCCCAGAGGGGCCACAAAAGAATTTATAATATAAGTTAACATCAAGGGGGTAGGCATCCAATAAGCTGCCTTGATCATTCTTCATCTTGAAACATAAACTTAGACTATTTAGGAAGCTTTCAAATCAACCTATCAACCCACGGAAAAGAAAACCCGAGCATGTTAGGGACCCATTGTAGAGGAGGTTAGGCTTAGGCGCAATGCAGGCTAGTATCAGTTGGGGCTACCTGACCCAGCTGATACTCGGTACTGATAGTTGAAGTACCAAGAAGCCCAAGAATCGAACACTCAAGTGGGACAATGGTACTTAGTGACCAAGATTAGGGCATCCTTTCCCTATAGGTGACAATGCATGCAAGCACTATATCCTCTACCCTTACCTTGGTGGATTTTCTTTAGCTAACTTGGGGCATTTCTAGCTCTTACGGGATGTTGTGCCAGCACTCGCAAGATATCTTCTCAAGGCCTAGTTACATTTGAGTGTGTGAGGACAATTAGGTATTCTAGGATTTGAGTATCATACGAAAGCAAACAAAACCATATTTTTTGATAGAATGATCACATAGGATTAATTTAAACAGAAAAATTATTTTATTTGCGCTTTGTTTTATGTATGCGATCAGAATTTTTCTTTGATTATAATCTCTATCCTCTCAAGTATTTCAAAATCTAGACCAAGTCGATGCCGGAATGGACCCAACAGGACCTCGTCGATCTAGACGTCTTTTGGACCCAATGGACCCTAGTTGATCTCCCAATGCCACACCACATACCACTCCTCCCACAACCCCTAAAGGGTAGAGGAGTGCTACCCATTTGGGAATCCAGTTGAATACACAACAGGGTACATTGCAGATAAACCCTCTTCCTAACTAGAACATTGTGTTTTCACAAGTTACAATGGCACAACCTCGCAGTCACCTTTTCTAGTTTCGTTGAATCTACTAGATTTAACCAAGTTGATGAACGATCCCATTACAAACAACCCCATATGGCCTCCCATGCCCACGAAGCTCCCTTCCTACATTCCAAAATTTGAAGGAAACCAAGTGGAAGACCCAGGAAATCATGTTATGACTTTCCACCTTTCGTGCTTGTCAAACAACATCGTGGATTATATTATTCGACTGAGACTATTTCAACGCACATTGATAGGAGTAGCAGTGAGATGGTATGTGGAGTAACCCTATGCTACACATGAAACCTTTAGTACCCTCGCCACTATGTTCCTAACCTATTTTTAGTTACCCATCCACCATGATTCTGGAAAGGAATTACTGACACACTTTAGGCAAACCCCCGTCGTCCATATCTCGGATCATCTCCACGAATGGCGGTGGCGTCGTATTTTGTGTAAAGCCAAACTCGACGATCAAGTACTATTAGAACTGCTCCTGAAAATTCTCACTAAAGATATTTCGAAGGATGTGGCACAACAAAGGCCCATATCCGAAGAGGATGCCATTAGTAAGGGCCAATAGCTCGAGTTGATCCATACACAGTCAGGGTATATTTAAAATATCCTACCAAATGCCCCATGCCTGTAAACTTACAAAGAATTTCCAGGTGTGTCGAACTCCGCAGACGGTTTAATTGGGTCGCTGACCCAAATTTACCTAGGAAGAAGCATTCAAAACCCTAGTTACAAGTATGGTTCTACCTAGAATGTACCATAACCCGACAACAAAAGTCATCACATGTATTCGCAAACTTTGACCAATAGGGTGTCATCGTATCAACATGGAGGACTCTATCCTCCAGCTCAAGGGACCTAGTACGCAGATAGACATACTGATGGAAGAGATCCCCCCCAACAGCCATTCACAAGCCAGGGACCGTGTTATGCTCAGTCCCCAGCACAAGACTCGCATATGAAAAATAATGCACAGGTGAACTTTGTGCTGCCTTCCCAAAACCAACCACACCAATCATATAACCAGGAGAACTATCCTCTTAATGTGGTTAAGAAAAAAGGGAAAAACAAGCTTAAAGAAAATCCTCGACAAGGGGGAAACAATCCGCATCGCCCTCCGAGATCTCAGGCTAGAGGCAACCCCAACCAAAATAAAAATCAGGGCTAATAAATTCCCAACGGCGGAACAAAAGGCCACCTCTTCGAGAAAACCACTCTTGTTTGATTTGTGGTGAGTATGACCATTACACTCACCAATGTCCCGACCTTCCTGAGCCGAAAAAGCTTTATAATAACCATGGACAAGGGGGATCATCCCAACAACCAGCAGTCATGTAGGATCCCTTCCCCCATCAAGGGATAATTATCACGCATCAACAAAATCCAGATGACTCCGGAAAGAGCAACCACGAAATCTACATGACTCATGAAGATATGTTTTTTCAAACAAAAAATTGAAATTACAATACCCCACCAGACATCAACGCATCAGGGGCTAGTACTAGTGCACCAACGACACCTTTGACCATATTAAATATGTCTATCGAACCTTTGTTGAAGATGGCTAAGGGACCAACTAGGAGGGGAGGAAACTATTCCAAAGCAACCCATAATTATAGCATTGTGGATGATTTAGCTCAATATCCCATTGTTATGTCAACTTTGGAAGTTTTATATTCATGCCCAAAGAAACAGAAAGCCTTGCTTTCTACGTTAGGTGCTATCAACCCTGCCGATACACGCATAATGGCTTTTGATTTAGAAAAATCCACCCCTAGGATTCCTTCGATGGTCGCCTTTCAAATACTAGTATCGGTCCAAAATATTACCATTCACTGATGTGTCATCGACGAGGGTGAATCCACATGCATCATGTCAAAGAACGTCTAGTAGAATCTAGTTTCTCCCGATCTAAGGCCATCAGACATCACACTTAGAGCATACGACGGTCGCCCTTCAACTCCCATTGGCCTCTACCAAAATGTTTCAGTCAGCTTAGCCGGAAAGATGGTCCATATAGAGATTAAAGTCTTGGATGCCCACTTGGACTATGATATACTCCTTGTTTGGAGTTATATGTATGCCATGTCAGCTACAGCCTACTTCATCTCCTGAACTTTGATTTTCCCCCATGAGAACCACATCGTTACTGTCGACCAACTGATGCATAGCAAAAAATGAACCCTAACAAATACTGATGTCATTCTACCCTATGTAGATACATCTGCAGACACGCTTTCACAGTACCAAAAATATGGCCCCGACCAGTTCAAACCGTCATCCATCTTAGGATCATTCCTAGGATATCCCCCCATCATACCTTAGTCATCACCTGATGTCACAGAAGCTCCAGAGTGCATTATGTCCACATCAAGCACCGAAGCTAACCAGGACATGAGCACAAGTAGTAATGACACCAATTCCTCGACCATGTGATGCAACAAACCTGAAAGTCCACCCCAAGGAGAGCCGGTCAACTATAGTGTGGCTCTGTCTTCATTTTCCTTTGAAACCTCGTTCTTTACTCCATGTGGTCTATTTTATTTTTTTATGGAATTTATTTATCAAATTTGAGGAATTTGATAAATAAATACGATCAACAACCTTTGAAAAATTAAATATATATCCCGGCTTTATAATATGCCGCCAACCTTATAAGCAACGTTTATACATTCCGAAATTTATATTAGTATTCCTCGCCTTTTAAACAAATGACTTATAATAAACCATTGGCTCTTGACCCCACCTCTCCATCCAATCACCCAATCAAATGCTCGTATCATACCTGGCTATCCTCCACGCACCTTAGTTAAACTCTGGGCAAGTCCAACGTGCGATCACCATTTGATGGCTCCTTCCCAAATCAATGGCGCACGGCAATATCGCTCAGTGTCCCGGTACGGACTATAACGTGCGATGGTGCAGTTTGAACAGTGGTTTTCCGCGGGTCCACCTCGCCACATGTCAATTACTCTATGGAATCACTCGTGTTCAGAAAATACCGCCTACTCCGCAAAAGTGGTGCGATATTGGAAATCCACCTTTGCAAATCCGCTTGTGGTTTTGGTACAGTGCTTAACTACGATTCATGCCGGTTGCACTGTCCTTCTCGTTCATTAACTCACGTCTAACCTCAGGTCAGGTTTCCGATAGAAAAAAATTCTATCTCTTTATAAATATGGAATTCTATTAACAGTGTTCAATGACCACAATTCCTCTACACAGACCTCACCTACAGATAGTATTAATTCAACAGGGTTTGTTTGAATAAATTTAAGAGAAACAACAGACAGAGGGATGCGGAATCGATACAATGGTTCGACTCAATAATTATATATGCACAGAATTCAATTTCTGCACAATTAAACAATCTCCTCACAAATAAAGGATCCGAGACAATTCTATGGCAAATAAGCTTTGAAATCATTTAACTGGAAACAATTGTTAACACACGAAGTTATTGCAGAAGTCTCTCTTCTCTTCCTCCCTTAATACATTCAAGGGATTACATTTATATACATCAACATATGACTCTTCGGTTCCTCTGTGAGGACGTTCTAGAAATCAAAGGTCTAATTACAATTATTCAAATAACTAAAATATGACAGATGGCTAACTATTCGACTTCTACTAACTCTAACAATTCTAAATGATATAGTCAGCTGAGGTATTGACACCTAGCTGTTACAACTCAAATTTTTTGAACCCTCCTAGCCACAACATGTAGACAAAACTTACTACATTGCTGGCTAGTGTCTAATTCCCCTGCATTAGACTCCCGAGGACAATTTTCTTCATGGGCTCCTGTCCATGAGCTCTTCCATTGATCTGCCTATCTTCCGCAACATTCCTTCAGTCATCCAAGTGGCATCTTCCTCTGGTTTATCCTTCCATTTGATCAAGTACTGAAAGTACTCTTGTCCTCTGGTCCTTCTGAATGGTCTTTTATCCAATATCTTCTCTGGTTGTAACGGCTGTGCTGGAGGTAGTTGTTCCTTCAATTCAATCGGTTCCTTGTCTGCTGATCTTTATTCTGCACCATCATCTTCATATTTGTACAAATATGAAACATTAAAAATGGGAGATATTCCAACATCAGGTGTCAATTCAATCTCATAAGCATTTGCAGAAAACTTTCTAAGTATCTTGCATGGCCCAATTTTTTTGAACTTCAATTTGTTGTAATGCTTCTTTGGGAATCTCTCCTTTCTCAAGTGTGCCAAAACCAAATCTCCTACTTCAAAATGAACTTCTTTTCTGCTCAAGTCTGCTCTACTTTTGTATCTGATGTTGTTGCCTTGTAGTTGTTGTTTCACTTGTTCATGTATGTCCTGTATCTCTGAAGCAAATTCCTCACCATCTGCACTTCTCAGCTCTGCTCTCCCCATATTTCTTAACTCTGATATTCCTCTGGGGTGCATTCCATAAACAATATGAAATGGACTCTGCCATGTGCTTCTGTTTGGGGAGTCATTATATGCATACTCTGCCTGGGGAAAAATATGATCCCACTGCTTGGGATGCTCTCCTGCAAGACTTCTCAACAAATTTCCCAGACTCCTATTCACTACCTCAATCTGTCCATCAGTCTGGGGATGATAAGCTGAGCTGAAACTCAGTTTGGTACCAAGTTTCTTCCATATTTTCCTCCAAAAATGACCCACAAATCCAGTTTCTCTGTCTGAAACAATACTCCTAGGCAACCCATGCAATCTAACAACTTCTTTGAAAAACAAGTTAGCAACATGGGTGGCATCACTAGTTTTATAGCATGGAATAAAATGTGCCATTTTGGAGAATCTGTCCACCACAATAAATACTGCATCATTCCCCCTCTGAGTCTTGGGAAATCCTAGAACAAAATCCATACTCACCATGTCCCAAGGCCTGTCTAGAATAGGCAAGGGAGTGTACAATCCTACATTCTGGCTCCTTCCTTTAGCATACTGAAAGATTTTTCAATTCTTCACAAACTTATCCACTTCTGTTCTCATCCTGGGCCAGTAATAGAAGTGACTCAGCTGCTCATAAGTCTTATCAGTACCAAAGTGTCCAGAAATTCCACTACTATGCTTCTCCATGATCAAATTTTATCTCATGGAACATTTTGGTACACACAGTTGGTTATTTCTGAATAACAAGTCCTCCTGCAAGAAAAAATCTAGCCACTTGCTTCTATCTGTTAAAACAGGGTTACAACATGCCTCAAATGCTTCTTTAAAATCTGGATCTGTTTTATACAATTCTTTGAGAAAATCAAATCCTGCAACTTCAAAATTAGTTTCTTGAACAAGCATGTGCCTCCTACTCAAAGCATCATCTACTTTATTGGCTTGGCCACTTATATGTTTCAAAACAAAATTAAAACCTTGGAGATACTCAACCCATTTGGCATGCTTATGTTTCAATTTGGGCTACTGTAGAATATACTGCAAATCATGATTGTCACAATACAATACAAATTCCCTGGACATCAAATAATGTCTCCACTTCTTCAGTGCCTGAACAATTGCATAAAATTTCTTCTCATAAGAGGAATAATTTCTCCTGGTGTCATTCAACTTCTCACTGAAATATGCTACAGGCCTATCATCCTAACTCAACATAGCTCCAATGGCCTCGCCACTGGCATCACACTTCACTTGAAATGGTTTAGTAAAATCAGGCAGAATCAAAACAGGCTTCTCTGTTATCTTTTTCTTCAACAATTTAAAGTTTCTTTCTGCATCAGCAGTCCACTTAAATGGTTGTTTTCTCTTCTTTATTTTCTCAATTATGGGTGCATTAATCTTACTGAATTTTGTTATAAACTTTCTGTAAAAACTAGCAAGTCCATGGAAACTTCTTACTTCAAAGACATTCCTGGGTGAAGGCCACTCCACAATTGCCTTAACCTTTTTTGGGTCCATCTTCAATCCTTCTGTAGAAACAACAAAACCCAAATACACCAACTCCTCTTTGATGAATGAGCATTTCTTCAAATTTATCAGCAGTTTCTCTTGGTGCAGCTTCTTCAAGACATGATTAAGATGCCTTAAATGTTCTTCTTTAGTTTTGCTGAAAACTAATATATCATCCAAATATACTATCACAAATTTCCCAATGAATTCTTTCGAAACTTCATTCATAAGTCTCATGAAAGTGCTAGGTGCATTTGACAACCCAAAAGGTATTACCGTCCATTCATACAGTCCTTAATTTTTTTTAAAGGCAGTTTTCCACTCATCACCCTCTCTTATTCTAATCTAATGGTACCCACTTTTTAAATCTATCTTTGAAAAATATTTAGCACCACTCAAACAGTCCATTAAATCCTCCATTCTGGGCAGATGGAATATGTACCTCATTGTGATCTTATTGATTTCTCTGGAATCAGTACACATTCTCCAGCCTCCATCTTTCTTTGGGCTCAATACTGCCGGTACTACACATGGACTCAAACTTTCTCTAATCAGCCCCTTGTCCACCAACTCCTGTACTTGTCTCCTGATTTCCTCAGTTTCCTTAGGATTCATTCTGTAGGATGCCTTATTTGGGAGATTTGAACCAGGGATAAAATCTATCTGATGGTTGATCTTTCTCACAGGTGGCAACTCATCAGGTAAATCATCCACAACAATGTCACAGTAATTGTCTAACATCTCTTGTATCTCTATTGGTAAATCAGAAATCTTTGTAGAAGTAAGAACTCCCTTAGGCTTGCAAAATAAAGAAAAACTTACATCTTCATCTTCTATCTGCTGCAGATATTCCTTCCCGCTCAGCAACAAGGTCTTTGGATCAATCACTCTACTGGATGGCTCTCCTTCTTCCATGGGTATCAATGTATGATGTACCCCATCCTTGAAGAACTTGTAAGTGTTCTTCTTGCCATCATGCACTGCTACTCTGTCAAACTGCCAAGGTCTACCCAGCAGTATATGACACACATCCACGGGCATTACATCACACAGGACCTTATATTTATATTCTTCCATTTGCATCTCTATCTCACACTACTCTTTTACAACCAGCTGGTGCCCTTTGTGCAGCCAGGACACCCTGTAGGGAGTTGGATGCTCCCTTGTCTTCAACTTCAACTTCTCTATCACCTCAGTGGAAACCAGATTGTCTGTGCTGCCACTATCAATGACTAGCAGGCAGCATTTCCCTTGGACTTTGCATATGCTCCTAAAAAAATTCTTCCTTTGTGCAGGCTCAGTGACCTCTTTGGCTTGCTTCAACATGACCTTATTTACCACCAAGGACTCTCCCCTCTCTGGAAGAATTTCTTCTTCAATTTCCGCCTCTTCCCCAACCTAGGCAACAATAGCATTTCTTGGACCAGCACCCACATTCTCTGGACACTCAAAGTGCTTGTGTCCCACTTGCTGACATATATAACACCTCAACTCTCTACCTCTGCCTCTGTCTATACCTCCTCTTCCTTTTCCTCTATAATAACCCCTTCTTCCCTTTGCATCATCCTCTGTAGATGCATTCTGAGGTGAGCTACTATTAGCTCCATCCCTGGGTGTAGTAGGCTTTCCTCTACCACCCTGACTTCCCTTTCCACGGAAAGTACCTCTCGTCTTGGCAGACTGTTTCCTCAGGAGTTTCTCCTCTGCTTTAAAGGCCATCTGGTAGGCCTCTTCCACTGTCTTAGGAGACAGAAGACCAATATCATCTTGGATCTCCAGCTTGAGACCATTCACATATCTGGCAGTCTTTTTCGGTGTGTCCTAAAATTGCCCAGATCTTATGCTTACTCTATAGAATTCCTCTGTGTGGGCGGAAACGTGAACCTGGGTTACACTTTTGTGAGAATTGCGGGTTGAATTTTTTTTTCGGCAATAGTTCGGCCGAACATTTTATAGAGTTTGGCCGAACTATGAAATAGTTCGGCCGAACTTGTTTTTAAAGTTTGGCCGAACTCGCAATTCCATTTATACTGACGACTTACTGACGGCGCGGGCAAACAAAATTTTTGCCGGAGATTGGAAAACCGGCAACTAAAGTTTGGCCGAACATTTAGTTTGGCCGAACTTTTACATTTAAAATAGTTCGGTCGAACTATTTTCTATAAATAAATCGCCCGCGAAGTTATGTGGTTATCGATTTTATTGTTCCCGCGTTTTCTCTGTTGTTGTCGCACCTCGTCGCCGTGCTGGAGTTCTGTCGCACCTCGTCGTCATGCTAAAGTTCTATCGCACCCTTGTCGCTGTTTCTCCTCGTCGCCGCGATCCTCATCGCTGCAGCTCCTCGTGTTTGCCACGGTCGCGCTCTTCGGTCATCGGGTATGGACGTGGAAAATCTGTTAATGCATTTTTGTATTTGGACGTGGAAAATATGTTAATGGACGTGGAAAATTTGTTAATGCATTTTTGTATCTGTTTCCTTAATGCGAGTTGGGACCCTGTACAAAATGCAAATTTTGAAAATTTTGAAGTGTTTTTTTGTGATTAGGATACTTTTATTTTCCTTTTGGGTTAAGGGACTTGTTGGGAAATACCGTTTATAGGTGGGGGACCTATCTTGTGGGTTATTTTATTGTAGAACCTCGTCCTTCTTTGAGGATCATTTTAATGCTATGGTCTGAGGTGAAGTGGCTCTAACAAGAGCGAAGTTTTGAGGCTTAATTACAGGCCTAGGCCCTCATCAGAATATCTACCTTGGACACCTCTGAAATGCAACCTTTTTTATAACATACCTGAAACAAAGTCATTACATGTGCATAGTAGAACGTTTTTAATACTAGACCATTCGGCCTTCCTTGAAGAGGAGCTAGGACTGGTTAGAAGCTCTTCAAATCTGTGGCCTATATTCTAATCGAAGTCTGCAACTCTCGGCCCTCTAGGGCACAGACCTAGCACACACACAGTGCAGCCTAATTGATGACTATTATCTACTGATTAGGAATTGAAAAATAACCACATTGATTGTCCTAATCTCTTTTTGAGGTCTATTACATATGCTACCTTTAATCTCTGTTATATAGCATATAGGTCTCAAGTTTAGGTCATCAGAACTCTTGAAGTGGCAAGGTTTCTTCTCATTATAGGTTTCATTACATCTACAGTCATGATACAGTAATTGATGTTTATGCTGGAAGAATATCTATGCTATGTAATACATTATCTGTTCTGTTCCTGTGCTGTGTAATACATTATCTGTTCTTATTGAAAAAAAAAGGTTTCCATTCATTTGAAGAAGATTTAGGCACTTTATAAAATTTTGATTTTAATTTGAAATATAAATATGCAATCACATTGTCTATACTTTTGAATCCTATTGAC
This sequence comes from Pinus albicaulis, assembly GCA_034641835.2. Taxonomy (NCBI): domain Eukaryota; kingdom Viridiplantae; phylum Streptophyta; class Pinopsida; order Pinales; family Pinaceae; genus Pinus; species Pinus albicaulis. The sequence continues at coordinate 912,790,239 of CM076575.1, forward strand.
CAACCTTGTGGTCATTCATTGGACACACACACACACACACACACACACACACACACACACACATATATATATATATATATTTTATTTTTATTTTTAATTTCAGAAATAAAACATATTATTTATCGGTAATTGGAATGAAATTACATCTTTCATGTGCAAAGAGAACTTCCCTGCAGTCCTACATTTTCCATAAAGTTGAAGGTCACCAAACAATTGCGGTCAATAATTTTTTGGTCCATTCCATACTCAAGTGCGAGAATCTCTAGCATTTCAAGTTTCTGGTCATCATAGCTATTAAGGAATGAAAAAGGACACTAGTATTGATATATTGCTTCCATTATATCATTCTTTTTGAAAGTTGATTCCATCCTTGTTGAAGTATATTTGTCTAAATCCTTATCTACAAGGGCACATTGTGTATTGTGGTGCATGTTGTGTATCTCTTGTTGTGAATCTCAAGTTACTTTAAAAATTTGGTCACCTAGTATGCTTAATGAGCTTGGAATTACACTTTAGAAAGAGTCCAATTACAATTGAGACTTAAGTTCTACCATCTTAAAATAAGAATTCACGAATTTGATAGCGAGATATGTTTCAGTTTTCCATTGTGTTTACATTTGTTTTTGTGTAGCACTTATATTGTTGACTATATCTTGGTTCCACAAAACAACAATGTTTTAGTTATTTGGTGACTCTTTATTTCCTTTATTTTGTTTTCTCAAGGAAGATATTTGGTGGTTATTTTTTCTTAATATTAAGCCTCTCATGCCTTCTGTAGACCTTTGGAACTTGAGTTTTTTGTTTAAGCTCTTGGACACCTACAATCTTGAAATTGTGAATCTTCTCTATTTTCATCTTGCTTCTCTTCTAAGTACAAAATGGCCTTGAGAAATATACTTTGTTTCCCTATTGTACACCTTACGAGTTCAAGTTTTCAGTTTTTTACATTATTTTTTATCCTTTAAGCTCTTGGACACCTAGAATCTTGTAATTGTGAATTTCTCGTGCTTTCATGTTGTAGCTTTTCTAAGGACAAACTTGACAAAGAAATATGCTTTGGTTCCTCGTTGGAGACCTTGGGAGCTAAATTATTTTTATTTTATTTTATTTTATTCCTTTTTCTTACACCTCTTGGACACCTAGAATTTCGCAATTGTGAATTTCCTTAACTTTCATCTTGCAGTTTTTCTAAGAAGTAGCACAAAGGACAACCAAATCATTTGGGTTATATGTAGATAAAATGTAACAGCCTAACCCTTGCCATCAGTGGGGATTTGGTTGGTTGGTAAATTGATGGTGCTTGTTGGTTTTCACATATGTGTTATTTCCTTATTATTTAGATGGTTTCAAAGATGGATTATTAATTATTGTTTCATTAAATTGTAGAATATTCAAGACTTTATGTATATTTATACTGATATTGAAAGAAATACTTTTTGGATAGATCTCTATTTCTCATAGTATCATAGATTTAAACCCCATAGTACATTGGAGTTAAAACAAATATATAATTTTTGTTTTCACATTTAGCTATGATTATTTCACATCCAAATTCATATTTCAAGTAATATTTATTTTTTTTGAATTTATTACAAATCTAGCATACTGCAATGCTTTTCTTTGGAGAAACATTTGGGTCGATTTTGGTCAATTCTCTTTTGTTGGACATGTACTTGATGCTCATGTTTGAATGGTACATACTATAGAATGATATCTCCATGTTGGCTCTGGTTGAGTTGATATGTTTTCTTATTGATTGATGTATGATATTTTAAAGTTTTTTTTCCTTATCTTGATATTTTAAAGACATAAAAGGAAAGAAGATTGAAATGGTTTATGATTGTTTAATTAACTAACATTTATTGCAATACATTAGGAATAGATAATTGGGCGGAAACGTGAAGCATCAAAAAGTTTAAAAGAATTTTTGAAAAAAACTTTACACCCCAAATCTTAAACTGTGTAAGAAAGAAACTTATAATTTCAATGTTCTTATTTAGAAATTTTCATTGAATGTTTAAAGTTCCATTTTCTTTTTCTTTCAACCATGTTGAATTTAGTTTTTAGTTATATTTTTAATGTTGGAGAAAATAATTATTTATTTCATGTGTAATTAGATTAGTGATTTCATGTGTTATGGTTGTGGATTCAGGCATTGAAACAACACACCATGATATTTCAAATTTAAAAATGATCGTTTGAGTCCTAGGTATCTTAGAATCCTACTTGTTTTCAAAATAAGGATGCAATCCCATTTGATTCTCATGAATAGGTTGTAATCATGAGGCTCTCGCTCAAGAGTTGACCTTCGCAAAATATTGTGACGTCTTGTCACAAACAAAACCATCAAACTGAAAACACATCATTTTTCTCCTTCAAAGAAAAAAAAATTCACATCATGTGAATATCTCGATGTACTCTTACATATTGTTGTACAAAACCATCAACCAAACACAAGTCGACAAAACATTCCTCTTCAAACAATTGACTCTTAAGTCAAATAATAGAGCTCATGTACAAATTTCCATATTTGTTGCATTTAAGTGTGTCTAACATAACTCTACTTTCAACATCTTGCTTCATGCAACATGCACCATACTTTGAATTTGCAAAGAAATTCATGAAACATCAAAATACATTCTAGGCCTTAATTGGATAAGAAATCTAACCATCTGTCAGCAAACCATTTCAATGGCGCTTCTTTTTCTTTCAACTATGTTGAATTTAGTTTTTAGTTATATTTTTAATGTTGGAGAAAATAACTATTTATTTCGTGTGTAATTAGATTAGTGATTTCATGTGTTAGGGTTGTGGATTCAGGCATTGAAACAACGCCATTATATTTCAAATTTAAAAATGATGGTTTGAGTACTAGGTAGCTTAGAATCCTACTTGTTTTCAAAATAAGGATGCACTCCCATTTGATTCTCATGAATAGGTTGTAATCATGAGGCTCTCGCTCAAGAGTGGACCTTCGCAAAATCTTGTGACGTCTTGTCACAAACAAAACCATCAAACTGAAAACACATCATGCAAGAAACATAGCTCGCTGACATATCATTTTTCTCCTTCAAAGAAAAAAATTCACATCATGTGAATATCTCCATGTACTCTTACATATTGGTGACATACAAAACCATCAACCAAACACAAGTCGACAAAACATGCCTCTTCAAAAAACTGACTCTCAAGTCAAATAATAGAGCTCATGTACAAATTTCCATATTTTTTGCATTTAAGTGTGTCAACATAACTCTACTTTCAACATCTTTCTTCATGCAACATGCACCATACTTTGAATTTGCAAAGAAATTCATGAAACATCAAAATACATGCAAGGCCTTAATTGGATAAGAAATCTAACCATCTGTTAGCAAACCATTTCAATGGCGCTTCTTTTAGTTGCACTTCATCATGTGAATCATCTTGACCCTCATCGATTATGAAATCCTCTTTTCCATTCTTCTTTTCATTTTTTATATCCCCTCTTGGATAACCATAATATCTTGAAATGGAGCTAGCCAAATCAAATATAGTATTGCAAATCCCTAGCTAAGTTAGATGAGGATTACATATGGTCTTGAATGAGAATTTGGACTCTTTAGATATGCGTACCAATTATGTTCATATCACACAACAAATAGATGATTTAATTTACAAATGTCACATAGAATTCATATTTATCTCATGGGCCTTCAACTTAAATTATATAATCGTTTGACCCCCAGAAATGTCATTTAATACCTCAAAATGACTCCAAAAGGTTTTAGACCTGAATTCTCCACCCTCCATTAAAATGACCCTACAAGTTGATTCTTTCAGTTTTTTCACTCTATAAGCATCAACGTACGATTATGCATTATGGAGAATCTCTAGCGCTTTCCCTTGTTAATATATTTAATAATCTCAATATTTATTTAAAAGTATCAATAGTATTTCGACCATGAGATTTGAAAAATGTGATGTCGTCGAAATACTATTGATACTTTTAAATAAATATTGAGATTATTAAATATATTAACAAGGGAAAGCGCTAGAGATTCTCCATCATGCATAATCGTACGTTGGATTTGGTGATAATTGTCTCCATATTTTGGCTTTCTGACCCGAAAAACATAATTATTTTACAAGGGAGGGAAGGAGGGATGATCACATTGACTTGCTTGATGACATGTCTATGAAGATTAACTACCTCAAGAACTATTTTTTTGCGTAGGGAAAGAGACACATTCCCATGTATGAGCATGAAAACATTCTTTGATATTGTTAATGCCTTTAGTGTTTACTTCTACAAGTTCTATAGGCAGAGTCTATAAAGGGCCAGGTAGCCTCTAGATCTCATCTTTTATGAAAGGTGACATATCTAGTAAATGCCCCTGCAGTCAATATCTGGAATGGATCTAAATAGAAGTTATTCATTTTAATATCCGTAAAACACAACAACTTTAAGGTAAACTATGTACATGTTCCATTCATCATGAACACAAACTTCACAATCTTGAGGTAATGAACACGAAATAAAATTCCTTCTTGGAACAGCTTCATGTGCCTCCTTGGCTTTGGAGCATTTTCCATGTTTTCCATAACCAAGACCAAAATAATTAGGCCCTTCTTGAAGAACATTTGGCTCAACTATGCCTTGTACATGCTTGCCTTTAAAACCCTTTACTTTCATAGCACATTTTCATCAAAAAATTGGACCTTATTCCTCTAATGTCTCTCAAAAGCACGTACACATTCATTTTCAGAGGAAATTGAAGGCAGAAACCAATAGCTAATTATTCTAACTAACCTTGACTAAAATGAGCTAAATTGTACTTTGATACGAACTTGATTTAAATTTTCCACCCCACATTAGGCACCAATGATTATAACCTTTAATGGGCTAGCACTGGTTTGTAATCATCATCTCAAAAATGAAAAATTACCATGTTTGTAATCATCATTTCACACCATCTACATATGACCCTTCTACACATTATATGATTGAATTTATGGTAGGTCATCCCCTCTACCTAGACCATGATTGATTGTGACATTAGGTGAATAAAGGAAATTTGATAAGAAAGGGATCACTATAAGTTTGTCCTCCTCCACCCACTCCATATCCAGTGATTGCCTATTTTTTCTCTTCCAACATTTTATTTTGGAAATTCATTTTGGTAGTTAATTCTACTAATAGTCACAACACACCTGGAAGTCAAAGAAATTGTTATATACACTACTAAACTCAATTAACATTGTTTGTTATTGGACTTTACAATAACAAACAACGTAGAGTTCATTAATGTAGTGTGGTGTGGCTATCGATAAAATTAGCTACTAATGAATTTCGAGAATAGAAAGTTGGAAGTAGAAAATTGAGAAATCACTAGCTATGGGGCGGATGGAGGAGGAAAAACTAGAAACTATCCTCTGCTTATAAATTGTATTTTATTCACCTGTTGTCACAATCATTCATGGGATAGGTAGAGAGGATGACATGCCAAAACTTCATGCATATAATATGTAGAAGGGGTCATGTATGAGATGGTGTGAAGTGATGATGATGGCCATGGTAAATTTTCATCTGCCAGGTCATTTTGAGATGATGATGACAAACCAATACTAGCCATTTTAAGGTTATAATCATTAACAAGAAATATGGGGAAGGAAATTCAAATGTCTCATCATGGAAATTATAAAAATTGTAAGGATGGGGTTATAAGCGTTATGGAAATTCTAAGTGCCAAATACTAAGGAACAAACCATATTTGCTTCTCAAAAACTTTATTTCATATATTCTTAAAAAACCAAGTACAAATTGTAGTAATCCTTTTTGCCTTCCATATAGATAATGAAAATGATTGTTCCAAGTCTCATGTTGCTTCTCATGTTATTTTATAAACCTTGATTGGAAAGAAAAATAGGAGGGAATAAATGTAAGAAATATAGAACATACTGGATTTAACAGCCCCAAACTGGATTTTACTCTCAGGTACTGGAACCTCTACAAAGGTTCGAATTGGAAACATAGTTTTTCCTTAGGTTTCTCCACTGGTTCTATGTTTCACACATGATCAATTATTGTTTTGAAAGTTGTGTTCTACATAATTTGTGTACACTAAATTACAAATTGATTTTTTGAAATCTATTTTGTAAATGTCGACCAATAGATATATATCATGGAGGATGAAAGACGAAGATCAGCTGAATCCCATATGGAGGTTCAGTGATCGGAGGATGTTCACAGTATTTAAATATAATCTTAAATCTCCATACATGTGTGTACATATGGAATTGATTTTTTTATTAACTTTGTGAGTGAAATTAGTTGTTAATAAGTTTCATATTTTAATTTTTAGGAGGCAAGAGGAGAAGGGTTTCTACTCCATCCATGGAGCATGGCCAAGGTTCAACCGGTCGAGGGATGAGTGGTAGCAGGTTGCGGGAAGGGGGTGATATTTATTCCCCCGAAGGCCAATCAACGGCTGCTGGTTCTCAACAGGGTCACTGTGGGTCTGGTTCTCAGCAGCGTCATTCTGGGGTTGGTTCTCAGCAAGGTCATGTTGGAGATGATGTTAACCAACAACATCAAGGTTGCCATCAATTTCAATATTTTTTCATTAAATTTGTACAACTTTTTTACACGTGTTTTTTCTAATATACGAAATTTTATATATATTGATGCAGAGGCTGAAAATGTTCGAGCCAGTGGTCAAAAAAGACGCAGGGCAGCGCGCTACATTGAAGAAGAAGGCTGTCAACCCAGCACAACTTATCCGGCTGAGATTACCGATATACCATGGGAAACGAACATGGCAGAATGCACCTTACAAAGGTGTCAAAGCCTTCATGCAAAATTGCAAAGAGATCTCGAGGCTTTGTCTCTACCTGCTGAGAGTAGACAAAGCCTCGAAATAGTTACACATTCATTGAGTGAAATGGTAAAAGTGTACAAAAATTTGGGGCCAACGACTGATTCGTTTGTAGAAATAATGAGAAAGAGAAAAGAAACAGTGATAGGTCCCGATAAATGGCAGGACATAAAACAAAAAGTTTCAAGAGATGATGCTAAGTCAATGAAGTCAATGTTTGATTATAAGGAAGGGCCAAAAAGAAAAATGTTGGTCCCGATGCCCAAAGCACAGACAAAGAAAATAAAAATATTTGTGTGATAAACATCACGTGCAACACAGAAGCTTCCGCCGACATTAGAGTTCACGCCTTTGCACAAACTGTACATGAAATTTTTGGATATGAAACCAAACTACAATGACCTTCCTTCAGAATTTTTTGGCCCGGGGAGAGGTCGATTATATCAACGTAAGGGCGCTAAGCGAGATGTGGAGTTGCCTCGCCCTGAGCCGCCATTGGTGAGTCGACCGTTTCGAGTCGAAACTCTGCGATCAGAGATGGATGCGACTTCTCAAATAAGTCGTGAAGCAAGAGATGTTATGATCGAAAATGTTCATAGCGGATTGAGTGGAGTCGATATTTTCTTAAATCGACAAAGAGCATGTGAAAATGCACGTGCCAATTTTGTTTATCATACAGATGAGGAGATTTATAACATGAATGTTGAAGATCTTCGAATATATGCAATAAATTGTCGCAATGGTCTGCAAGACCTAATTTTTCGCGAGGAAGAGGGCACCGGAACGGTATGTGTTAGTGACCTTAGGGTTTGAAATTATATTTACATATACATATGTACAATTTGTAATAAATACATGTATGTACATGTGTATACATTTATTTGTATATATACATTAATCTAACAAAAATGTATGATTATGTATTTAAAACACCATTTAGGTTCTAGGAGCATGATACGTAGTGAAAATTTTAATATTATTACGTTAAGGACGTAAAAACAGCAGTACGGATAGGTAAAGCCATCATGATATGTTGGCATGTATGTTAGTGTTTTTTAAGTGACTCTAAAATAAATAATTGTTGCCACATGTACATGTATGTATATATATATATAATTTGATTTTAAATGTTTTTAACGATTAAGTTCATAAGTGTTTTGAGATGGCTGTACATTCTTCAACACATAGGAGATATACCTTCTGTTACGTTGAGAGATGTACAAGTATGGACAATTTTTCACCAAGTTCAAAAAATTTGTATTACCTCAAAAAGTTCCATAAAAAATTGAGATATAGAGAGAGAGATCTATATTTTGAGTTATTTAAAATTTTTTGAATTTAGGTTTGTATAGAAGATTTTTTTAATCCGAGGACTTTAGCGACGGAGATAGGGACATCCACAGCATTTGAAGAAGTTGTCTTTAGTTCTTTTTTTTAATATTATTGTTAAAATAAGTTTATATATATGTACACACGTGCATTTTCATTTGAAAGTTTTTAATTTATATAAATTATTTATGTATATATATATATATAAATTTATATTTAACTGTACATGTATATTGTACAGGTTACCACTAGAGATGTTTCTGTAAGCGAGAACCTCCTCATCAAATGGAGAGGGAACCTTATGAGGTATTGCATGATTTTTTTGTTATATTTTGTTTTTTACATGAAGTTCTAGATATATATATTCTCATTCATTTTTAAAACTTCAAATTTTGATGTTCAAGTACATGTGCATTGTGTATGATGGTTTCCTATTCACAGGATAGGGCACTACTCGAGACCCAGATGCTAGATCCTCCATTTGATGGACAATATTTACAGATTTGATTTCCAAATTTAGATGGTTTTAAAATTTGTTAAACTTGATACAGTTTGATACTCAAGTGAGATTTACAATTTTTGGACATATTTTATTACAATGAACTATTATATAATTTGTTTTATTTAATTTTGGATGGTTTTAGTACTTTTGGCATGTGAATGTGAAGTAATGTTGTCATCTGAATTACATTTGACATGTGATATTTAATGTTAAATGTTTTTGTTGAATGGTTGAATTATAATTGTGGCATCTGAAGTTTTTAAAACCATGAATGATAGATTGTGAACCTACATTTGCACATGTGGTAAATTGAAATATTACTTGTAACAAGACAATCACATTGATTTCATTACGGTATATGTTGATTTACGGTTGTTGGTGCATATGTGATGGTACATTTCTTGTAAAGTGTTGGATTAATAGTATTCATTGATTTTAGTGTTATTTGGATGGTTTTAGTACTTTTGGCATGTGAATGTGTAGAGATAATGTTGTCATACGAATTACATTTGACATGTAAATGTTTAATATTTAAATGTTTTGTTGGATAGTTGAATTATAATTGGCATGGCATTTGAAGTTTTTAAAACTACATGAATGATGGAATGTGAACCTACATTTGCACATGTGGTAAATTGAAATGTTACTTGTAACAAGACAATCCCATTGATTTCATTACATTATATATGTTGATTTCTGATTTGATATAATTGCATACATATGATGGTACATTACTTGTAAAGTCATTGGATTAATAACTTGTTCATTGATTTTAGTGTTCTTTGGATGGTTTTAGTACTTTTGGCATGTGAATGTGAAGTAATGTTGTCATTGAATTACATTTGACTTGTGATATTTAACGTTAAATGTTTTTGTTGGATAGTTGAATTATAATTGGCATGTCATCTGAAGTTTTTAAAAGTACATGAATGATAGAATGTGAACCTAATAATATTGGAGAGCAAAAAATTATTGACAAAAAATTATTGACAATGTAGAACGATTTTTGTGTTATAATAATTAAACCTAATAATATTGGAGAGCAAGAGAGACTTGAGGTATGGCGTTTACTACAAGAGTTCGAGATAAATATTTAAATGGTTTATGATTTATGATTTATAATTTCTTTTTAATATAATCAATATGGAAAGATGACAAAATTTTAAGGGTGACAATAAGAATAGAAGTTCAGAAAATAGTTTAAGATTGATCACAATAATTAAGAGAATGTCTCGGTCCATCATTGGTATGGCTTGTGCTACAACCATGAAGTCTCATCCCAACACCATAGAATGATCATCCATGTCAATGACTCTTAAGTCTATCTTTCCAAATGATGACCCTACTCTCACATGTGTGCCTTTCATGACACCAGTCACTGCTTTCATCCTCGAATTGACTGCCTTGAAAGCACTCAACTCTTTCTCGATGCTATCCTTCCTCTTTCTAAGAGATGAAGCTGCCTTTCGACTTAGGAAGCTATGGGTAGCCTCCTGTCTCTATCAAAGCAGAGAAATTTTTCCCATGTATGGTTGTAGACACGAATCTCAAGTCCAAGGAACTTTCATCATCATTCCTCCTCCTTGTCTTGCGCCTTACTTCTGCAATCTTCTTCAACATTTCCTCTTCCAATATGTCTTTCGAACTAGCCCTTAGCTTAACAGTGCTTTTCACATATCTCTTCTCATGAAGCTCCATAGAATAATCCGATCCTGGGTCTGCATGAATTGGTTCAAGCTCTTTCCTTTTCGAATTCTGTCTAATTGCTCCAATACGACATAAATTGACTCCTTCCAAACGAAGTGCACCAATCCTCATAGTGTGGTCGTCTTCTTTTCCAAGTGTGCCAACACATGCATTTTATTTCTTCAAAGCAATAGGTTTCGGATCAAGAAAGTCCCTCTTGATCTTATCTTCCATGTTCTTGACTTTAGCCTGCAACATGGTGCTTCTTTCCTTCAAGTGAGCCCTTTCCATAAAGAGTTCTTGAAGTCTTTGTTCACCTTGTCGTATCTCCATGTCAAGCTTTTCAATTTCAGCAGTTTGTCCAGATAGTCCATCCTTGGAATTTCTTGAGTGAAAAACCAAGTAGGTTGAACCAACTTTGGTCTAGTGCATTGGAATTCATTAAAGAATTGGTCATTGGCGCTGCTTCAAGCTAGGAGTGAGCATCGTCACCAACCTACATTGAATATTTTACACTCCCTAGGGTGAATGATACTTTAAATTGATTGATAGTCTAAGACTTTGAAATTTTTCCGAATGCCAAATGATCTTACAAAGTTAGTATTTATAATATCCTAGTAGGTCATTCGGTGACAACTTTTACCGGAAACTTGAAACAACTTTGGCATGTGATATTTAATCTGTTAAATGGTTTTGTTGGATAGTTGAATTATAATTGGCATGGCATGTGAAGTTTTTAAAACTCAAGTTTTGGATGGTTTCAATCTACATTTTGCATGTGATATTTAATGAACTTTAAATGTTTAATGTTTTAATTTTGCACAATATATAATCAAAAGGGTTTTAAAACTTAAAGTTTTGGATGGTTTCAATCTACAACTTAAAGTTTTGGATGGTTTCAACCTACATTTGCACATATGGTAAATTTAAATTATGTTACTTGTAACAAGACAATCCCCATTGATTTCATTGTATATGTTGATTTCTAATTTGATATAATTGCATGTATGATGGTACATTACTTGTAAAGACATTGGATTAATAGTGTTCATTGATTTTAGTGTAAGCGCAAAAAATTATTGACAATGTAGAACGAATTTTGTGTTATAATAATTAAACCTAATAATATTGGAGAGCAAGAGAGATAAGGTATGGTGTTTACTACAAGAGTTCGAGCAGGTCATTCGGTGACAACTTTTACCGGAAACTTGAAACAAAGAGAATCTATCTTTGGCTAGGACATCATGTAAGATGCCTGACATAAACAGTAAAATTGTACTTAAAAGCTGAGATTCGAGCAAGTGGGGACAACCACTTGTTATCTCGTCCCTTGGAGGCTAGGCCATATGGGGACCGAATCCGACCTTACAAAATAAAGTGAAATAATTTGTACCATATGGTCGGAGAACATATACGACAACAATTAATTTCATTCTAGAATATATATATATATATATATATATATATATATATATCCAATACATATAACATTTTTAATCAATGCACATGTATAGAAAAACTACTTTCAGTTGATACTAGAGCACGTGCTTGTACCCAAACAATTTGTAACATGTGCAAACCACAAATAACATAAGTAGCTCAATTTTTAGTTGAGTATTGGAAGTTCTAAAACATATTTAATCCAAAGATAATAAATTGTTGGACACTTCACTCAAAAAAATTCTAATGGAATTCCATCCTCAATAATCCGTTCATGATCGGATTTTGACATTTTCCATTTCTTAATTTTTGATTTTTTCTTTGATTGAACTTCTATCAACTTTATGCGTGCTGCACACACCAAGTGACTATACTGACAACTTATGGAATCGGGTTCATAGTCTTCAAAGTAAGCAAAGTCTCCACTTTGATGAGTTTGTTTGAAAAAATAACCTTTCAGTATAATAGACCCTTCGTCATACTGAAATCCGTGATCATTATAGTCTTGTAATAATTTCATTTT